>JAWHQI010000182.1:0-1320000 GCA_033032865.1 Dactylorhiza incarnata | reverse complement strand
AAGCTGCTGTTTTTCAGATCTGAAGAAAGGATTCAGAAGACCTAAGAGTAAATCTTTTGTCTTCTGTATTTAGTTCAAACTCTATTATATCTTTGTAAGGCATTTTTGCCTGAGTGAAAGGTTGTTGAGCCTGTGTGTAAAGCTGTGTTGACAGCTTGAGTGGTAGGACTTCTTGATAGGTCTGAGGTAGGAAATCTGTGGGATTTCTGAGTGGTAGGAGTTGCATAACTCTGAGCTGTTGGGCTGCCGTACCTATATAAACTATCAAGTGGTATCAGAGCTAGGTTGATCAAAAGGACTTAACAGTCTGATCGGATCCTATACAGGAGTAGTCAAATCTGAAATCCAATGGCCAACAGTGGAATGAAGAAAGAGTTAGGTTCAATGAAGTTGCCCATATGCTCCAAAGAAAACTTTGGTATATGGAAGCAAAGGGTAAGGCTATTCATGGAAGCCTCAGACCCAAGGATCTTTTTGACTGTCAAAAATGGTCTTATACCTTTGAGAAAGTCTCCACTATTGACCCTACTAGAAAAGTACTTAAGGTATTTTCTGAGCTGGCCAATGATGAGATAGCACTGTACACTATGGACAAGAGAGCCCAAAACATAATAGTAAATGATATTGATGACACTATATTTCAGAACTTGGTACACTACCAAACTGCCAAGGAAATGTGGGACACATTGGTTGTTTATATGGAGGGAATAGCTGAAGTAAGGGATGATAGAAAGTCACTCCTCAATCAGGAGTATGAAGCCTTCAGAAAGCTGAGCAAGGAGAATATCTCCATGTGCTATGAAAGGTTCTTTAGGATTGTAAATGAACTAAGAGCCTATGGAAGGGTGTTCACAGATTATGAACTTAATGACAAATTCCTTATATCTCTAACTAGAGATTGGGACACTAAAATATGTGCAATCAGGGAAGGGGCAAGGCTTGGAGAAACCCCTACCCATACACAGTTTGGGAAACTGCTCTCATATGAGATGCAGTTTTCTGCAAGAAAGGAGGAGGACTCTTCCTCCAGGGCTCACACAAGGGAGAGATCTGTTGCTCTCAAAGCTGAAAGCTCTAAGAAGAACAAGGTTAGAGTGCAGTCACCTCCAAGAAAGGCTGCTGAATCTGAGAAATCTGAGAGCTGCAAATCAGACAGCTCCTCTTCTGATGAGGAATTTGCTGCCTTCACAAGGCAGTTCAAGAAGATGATCAAGAGGAAACAATGGAAGAACAAACCTTCCTCCTCTTCTCATCCCAAGAAGGATCATTACAGATCTGAGAGGCAACATCCCAAAGGGGACATGTATGACTCTAAATCTAGTAAACAAGTTTCAACTAACATAATTTGCTATTGTTGTAGTAAGCCTGGGCATGTCATTGCTGACTGTCCAGTCAAAAGAAAGGAAAGAGGTGACAAGAAGCCTCATCACCAGAAGGAGAGGAAGGGAGAAAAATCCTTCCTAGCTAAGAAAGGCAAGAGCTGGAGTGAATCTGAATCTTCATCTTCAGATTCCGATGGTGAGGAGGAAGCCTACTTGGGGTTGTTTGCTGATCAGGAGGAAGAAGACTATCATGCTACCAGGATAGGAATCAGGGCCCCTCTATCACATTCAGATAGTGATGAAGAGGAGGATGAGGTCACTCTTGATGACCATGGGCTGATGGCTATAACTGAAGATGAGGACAGCCACAACAATTCAGAACATGAGCAGGTATTGATACACTGCATTTCTTCTTCTTCTTATTATGAAACAGGTCCAGAATCTGAATCTCCTCCATCTAAAGTTGGCAGTGAATCAGATTCTGAGGAGGATGTCAATCAATTGATTGATAAGTATGGTGCACTCCTAGAAGCTCTGAAAAAGAGCAAAATGCTAGCCAAGAGGCAAGCTCAAGAAATTGCTTCCCTAAAGCAATCAAAATCTGAGTGCATTGAGCATGCTACACAGCTAGCTCTAATGAGCAAGGAGATTGGCAAGCTAAGGGGAATGTCAATCATCCATGTGGGCACCATAAGCCGCAAGAACAAGATCATTAAAGATCTTGAAGAAAAGCTCCTCAAGGAGAGGATGCTAGTGGCTAAGTTCTCCAAGCCCATGACAGTGCTGCCTATTATTGACACCTTCAACTCCCATGACATGAGAGGTGTTGGTTTCAACAAGGAGGTAGCTACTAGCAACACTAAGGGAAAGGTCAAGGACTCAAAAGAATCTAAGACATCCTTTGTGAAAGTCTTGATGCCCTCAAACAAGTATGATCAAGAAAGTGTTCATGGTCACTTATTAAATGGAAGTTCCTATAACTTGAGCAAGAATGCTCACAGCTATGGAAATAGAAAGTAGTTCGGCTTGAGTGCCTTCAAGGCTCTGCATGAGGAAATTCAAATGGCCCATCATGGACCCTTTGTTTTTGGAACCTCAGCTCCTTCACTCAAGATAACTAAGGCTGTCAATTCTAAACATTGTTCAGCAAAGTCCATGGTTGTTGACTGTCCTGTAACCAAGCCAAAAAGCCCAGTTTCTGCTGCCATCCACACATGTTTAGCTACCAAGCTAAACGGTGCTGATGTCAAACAAAAACAGGCTGCCTTGACTGATTATAGGAAGGTAAAAAGCCATGCCTTTACTAATAGGAAAAAGAAAACAGCAGCTGCATTCCCTACTGAACAGAAACAGGGAGCTTCATCTTCTAGGACTGTTCATAAGAGGAGATATAATATATATGAGTGTTGGTGCTGTGGCAAAGTGGTACACTTTGCAATTGATTGTTGGCACAACCCCAATGTGCCAAAGACAAAGATTGAACCTCAAGCCAAACCAGCCCTTTCTAGGAATATCCCCTATGGTGTTAACATGAACCTAGGACCCAAAGTCAGATGGGATCCTAAGGTACATTAAATTTTGTATTGCAGGTTAGTTCAAGTACCAGTCTCAACCAAATATGGTACTTGGACAGTGGGTGCTCAATGCACATGACAGGAACTAATGATCTTCTAAAGGATTACCATCCAGTGAAGAATGGACCCAAAGTTATCTTTGGTGGATCTGAAAAGGGAGTCACCAAAGGATATGGTATGATTTCAAATGGCATACTCTCAATCACAAGGGTAGCTTATGTTGAAGGGTTGCAACACAACCTTGTAAGCATAAGCCAACTATGTGACTTAGGCTATGTCATTGAATTCCACAATGACAAATGCTTGATCAAAAAGTCTAATGACTTGGAGACCATTCTCTCAGGCACTAGGAGTGGAAAAGTTTATTGCTTAGACTTCATTTGCAATTATTCTATCTCTTCTATGTGTCTTGTAGCTAATGAAAGTGAGTCACTTTGTGTCCAATGGCACAAGAGAATTGCCCACATTAACTATAAGACAATTTATAGATTATTTTCTAAAAACCTTGTTAGAAATAGTCCTAAACTAAAATGTGTTAAAAGTGGTCCCTGTCATGCTTGCCAAATGGGTAAGCAAACTAGGACCACCTTTAAAAGTATTGGCTCCAAGGATACTGAAAGGTGTTTATACCTATTGCACATGGACTTGTTTGGTCCTTTGCCAATTCAGAGCCTAGGTGGGAAGTTGTATACCTTGGTAATTGTAGATGATCATTCAAAGTATACATGGGTATTCTTCCTTAAGAAGAAGTCAGATACCTTACATGTCTTTAGAAATTATGACAAGGCTATTCAGAATGATCTACTATATACTGTGGTCAGGATAAGAACTGACCATGGCACAGAATTTCAATCTGAAGCCATGACAAAATTTTGTCAAGAATTTGGTATCACCCAAGAGTTCTCCTCCCCAAGGACTCCACAGCAAAATTGTACAACTCGGGGTTCGCCTGGCTCCTCCCAGGGATCTCACAGAACATCAATAGTTCTCGGCAGCCGGGGCGAGGCGAGATCAGTAGCTTGATCTCGCTCTCTCCGAGCTCGGCAGGAGGGCCTCATTCCTAAGGTTCAGCGAGACCCTCGAGGTCGCAGAGACAGCAGGGTCTCGCGCATACACTTTGGCGAGACCAGGGGGTGAGCAGTCCTCGCAGACCCCTCTTCCATGAGGCTGGAAGCTAGAATTACCCCTTTGCCCCTGAGGGTCTGCCAATAGCCACCCCGGACAGCGGAGTTTGGTTGTTAGCAGACCAAGTTGGGGTGCGTATAGTAAAATCGAGAGGCAGATTCCTGTTATTTGCAGGCCAGATCAGAAAATCTATAAATAGGATCCAAAGGTCACCTTTGGAGAGACTTCCTTTTTTTGGAGCTTCTCTCTCCTCAGGCCATCCTTGAGCTCTCCAAGGTGCCCAGGCTTCAGCTCTTGGCTTGGGAGGGGAAGCGCTCTAAAGATCTTCCGGGTGTGTGGTGGGTCCTCCTAGCTGAGCCTAAGGATCAGTGTGCAACTTCGAGGCTCCGGTTTGTTCTCTCGTGAGATTAGTAAGTGCCAGTCGCCCCCCAACCCGTTGGGGGCCCCGAACTCCACAGAAACCGAGAAATTGGTTTCAACATTTTTGGTGCGGTGAGCGTGGAGTGCGGCTAGCTCAAGAAAATCTCAGGGAAAACATGACCGGCGAGGACGAGCGGGATGCGAACCCTGGAGGCTCGCCACCCCCAGGAGCACCAGCCACAGTAGAGATGTTGGCGGATCTTAGGCGAGATCTTCTTGGAGCTTTTCAGAGCGCTCTCGCCACTGCACTCGGCGGTTTCGCGACCCCGGCGCCCCAGGTGGCTCATCAACCTGGAGTCGGCGAGAGCGAGCCAACTCATCGAGCGGGAAAAGAGGTGGCGGCCCAGGGAGGAGGATGAGATCTGTCTGGGCGAGAGCTGTTCCCCAGCCCTGCTGGGGGAAGCAAGAATCCGGTGAGGGAGACTCTAGCGGGAGAAAGCTCGGACGGGGAGTTCCCGGCGAGCTGTCCTCTGGCGAGATCGGCAGGAGTAGGATCACCCGAGGAGCCCATGAGAAGGGTGGAGCAAGTTCAGGGGGTGAGTGGGGGAAGTCCCTTCTGCGAGATGGTTCTCTCGGCACCACTCCCCGATGGGTTCAGGGAGCCTAACATGATGCTGTATTCTGGCAATGATGACCCCATTCAACACCTGCAGTGGTTCGAGGATATGGTCTCGATCAGACCCATGTCGGAAGCCTTCAAGTGTCGCCTCTTTGCTACTACCCTTATGGAGAAGGCGAGGGACTGGTTCCATCAGATTCCCTCAGGATCGATCTATACCTTCGAGAACTTGCATAAAGGTTTTCTCTTACGTTTTTCCGCCATGAAGAAAAGAAAGAAGGATCCAGAGTCGCTTTTCGACATCAAGCAGAGGTCAGGAGAATCATTGGCTCATTATCTGGAGCGGTTTCGAGAGGAGGTCCTCCTTGTCCAAGAGGTCCCAGGGTATACCCTCCAGCTCGCCTTTACATTGGGGCTGAGAGAAGGCTTCTTCAAGATGGACCTCAAGAAGAAGGCTCCTCAATCTTATGAAGAATTGATGGAGAGAGCGGCAGAGGAGGTAGAAGGGGAGGCAGCAAACCCCGAGTTTGCGAAGAGACTGGCATGGCTGAGCGAGCTGGAAGGGAGACAGCAAGATCCAAGGAGGAGAGAGGAAGCGAGAGCCCCAGAGTTGGGATGGAGGCAGCAGGGTGGAGGAATGCAAGGCCCAGGGAGGGGTTTCCCCCACGGGGGAGGTAACTTCCAAGGAGGGCAGGGAAGACCTCACCAGCTGGGGTGGAGACAGGGCCCGAGGCCATTTCCACCCCCCCTCATCAGGCAATGGAGATCGGTAGAGGAAGGGCAGGAAGAGGAAGAGGAGGGGGAGCCGGAGGAGCCGGCCCCAGAAGAAGGAACCGAGGAGTCGGGGATGAGGCAAGGGGGGTGGCGCTGCCGTACTGTGACTTCCATCAGGAGGAAGGCCACGCAACGGCCACCTGCCCTGAGTTCTTGGAAGTTAGAGGGGCGAGATCCCCCGCACCACAAGCACAGCAAGGGGGAGCAAGGATAGAGGAGATTCTACCTCAGGGAGATGAGGATGAAAGGTGCGAGGATCGGGCGGATGTAGGGACTCGAGGAGGGATTGGAGTGATCCATGGGGAGGTGGGGGTCGAGGCAACCCGGAAGGCGAGCCTCCATGCCATGTACCGTCGGAGTGTAGCTTCGACATCCCAAGCCCCCCCCCCCCCCCCCCCCCCCCCCCCCCCCCCCCCGCGGAGAAGATCACCTTCTCACAGAAGGACCTGCCCGGTCACGAAGACCCATTCTGCGATGCGCTGGTCATCCAGACAGCCATCGAGAATTTCACCGTCTCGCGAATCTTGGTGGACAACGGGAGCTTGGTCAATGTTATTTTCAAGAAGGCGTTCGACGGGATGCAGGTAGAGCCCCGGAGGGTGTTGTCCTCGGATGGCCCGCTGTTCGGATTCTCATGAGAAAGGAAAGAAGTAGAAGGGGGAGTGGGACTTCATGTGACCCTGGGAGGGCAGTCCCGGAACTGCCGCTTTGTGATAGTGGACACTCCCAGTAGCTATAGCGCCGTCTTCAGACGGCCTCTTATCAGCGCGTTCCGGTGTGTCCCGTCCACTTTCCATCAATGCCTCAAGTTCAGCATGGGAGGAATCCAGGTCAGGGTCAGGGGAGATCCCAAGGTGGCGAGGCAATGCTATGTGACCGCCGTCAATACCATCTCTTGGATGGAGGAGGCGGAGGAGTGGGATAAGGTAATGGGAGAAGTGACCGCGATGAAAGAGATAGAGGAAGAAGTAGTTCGTGCCCAGGAAGGGGTCGGTGAGGGACCCAGGGCGGGGGAGGAAGAAGGAGAGCGGGGAGAAGATGAGGCCCCGGGGGGAGGGGGGAGGGGCGGAGGAGCTAATGGAGGTAGGAGAGGAGGGGGGAAGAGAAATAGTTCATACCCAGGAAGGAGTCGGCGAAAGACTCAGGGCGGGGCAGAAAGAGGGAGAGAAAGAAGAGGAGCAGAGCCCCTGGGGGGAGCAGTCCAGGCTGGAGGCTGTAGAAGAAGTGGTGGAGGTGGAGATCACCACCAAGGCCGGGGCGATCGAGAAGATCAAGATCAACGGGGAGCTCAGCCCGGAGGATCGGGCAAAGATCTTGGCTTGCGTCCAGAACAATGTGGACGTCTTCACATGGAGCGCTATAGAGATGCCGGGAATCGACGCGGATGTGGCGTGTCATCGCCTCAACCTTGATCCCGGCGCCCGCCCCATCCGCCAGAAGAGGAGGTCCACGGTGGACAAGCTGGAGGTGCCCATCCGGGAGGAGGTGAACAAGCTCCTCAAAGCTGGCTTTGTATCGGAGATCCAGTACCCAGGCTGGGTCTCCAATGTTGTGATGGTAACCAATGGAGAGGGTAAGTGGAGAATGTGTGTGGATTTTTCTTTGCTTAATAAATCGTGCCCCAAGGACTGTTATCCCTTGCCTAGAATCGACGCGCTGGTTGACTCAGCCGTCGGTTTTTCTGTGATGTCTTTTTTAGATGCTTTTTCAGGTTATCACCAGATCCGCATGCACCCTCCCGACATTAAAGATGTGTTCTTCATCACCGGGGATGGGTGCTATTGTTACAAAATGATGTCGTTCGGTTTGAAGAATGCAGGGGCCACATATCAGCGTATGATGGATAGGGTGTTTCGCGAGCAGAAGGGAAGGAACCTTGAGAAAGTTTAAAATGAGGCTTAACCCCTTCAAGTGTGTCTTCGGGGCCAGTCGAGGGAAGTTCTTGGGTCATTTGCTCACCCCTCTTGGAGTAGAGCCTAATCCAGACAAGGTAAAGGCGATTCTTGAGTTGAGATCTCCGCGAAGTGCGAAAGAGGTCCAATGTTTGACAGGGAAGTTAGCCGGGCTGAGCAGGTTCCTTTCCAAGGCAGGAGAAAAATGTTCTTCCTTCTTCAAGGTATTAAGGGGTAGCCAAAAATTCGAATGGACTCCCGAGTGCGAAAAGGCTTTTCAAGCACTAAAGGAACAACTGACCCAGGCCCCATTATTACAAAGGCCGAGACAAGGGGAAGACCTATACCTGTACTTGGGGGTAGGGTCGGAAGCGGTTAGCTCAGTGTTGGTTCGAGAGGAGGGGAAGAAACAACTCCCCATTTACTACGTCAACAGGGTACTCCGGAAGGCCGAACTCAGATATCCTATCCTCGAAAAGTTAGCGTTTGCCTTGGTAGTGTCGGCTAGGCGGCTCAGACCTTACTTTCAGGCACACTCAATCAAAGTGGTGACTGACCACCCCCTTCGTGGCATCATGGAAGGGGTAGAGCACTCTGGGAGGTTGGCAAAGTGGGCGGTAGAATTGAGTGAGTTCAATGTCTCCTACGTGCCCAGGGTATCCATAAAGGCATAGGCGGTGGCGGATTTCATGGCCGACTACGTGACCGAGTTAGAGGAATCTGAAATACCCCGCCCGGTGGCTTGGAAGATGCTGGTCGATGGTGCGTCGGGAAAGCATTCCTTCGGAGGAGGGGTGGTGTTGGTGAGTCCCCAAGGAACCAGGATAGAGCAAGCGATAAACATCCATTTCCCCCTCACTAACAACCAAGCCGAGTACGAGGCTGTGGTAGCAGGCCTCCGCCTGGCACAAGAATTGGGGGTGCAGGACGTGGAGGTCTCGACGGATTCCATGGTGGTGGCATGCCAGATCGGGGGGGAGTTCGAAGCCAAAGAACCAACTCTCCAACGGTACCTGGAGAAGGTTAAAGGGATAGTGGGACAGTTTCGCACCTTCTCCATCAAACACATCCCAAGAGGAGAAAGCACCCAGGCGGACCTCCTGGCCAAGTTCGGTCCCCAGGCCGGGGGAACGGTGTCAGAGCTTTTCCGACCCTCCATCGAGGAGGGGGAGGTGATGTAAGTGGACCAGCGGGTGTCGTGGATGGATCCCTTCATCACCTACTTAACAACGGGGGAGTTCCCCGAGGAAGGGACAGATAAGCGCCGGCTCAGGTATAAATCAGCTTACTACTCCTTGCATGCAGGGGTACTATATAGAAAGACCCTCTCGGGGCTCCTGGCCCGTTGTGTCCCGGAGGAGGAAGTCCCGAGGGTCCTGGAGGAGATTCACTCAGGAGAATGTGGCAGCCACTCAGGAAGCAGGACTCTGGAAGGAAGAGTTCTGAGGCAAGGCTACTTTTGGCCCACCCTCAGCAAGGATGCGGCCGAGTTCTTCAGGAGGTGCCCCAAGTGCCAACTCTACGACACTCTGCAACTCCTCCCAGCTCAGAAGCTAAGAACGATCACGGCCCCTTGGCCATTTGCAATCTGGGGACTAGACCTGGTGGGACCTTTCCCCCAGGCAAGCGGTCAACGGAGGTTCTTGCTAGTAATGATCGATTACTTCTCCAAATGGATCGAGGCGAAGTCACTAACCAAGGTAACCTCCCAAGTGGTAAAGAATTTCATTTGGGGTGAGATTATTTGCAGGCACGGGCTTCCTCTAGCCGTTGTCACGGATAACGGGCCGCAGTTCGCCAGTGATGAGTTCGTTAGTTTCTGTATTCAGCTCGGCATAGATCTCAGGTTCGCGTCGGTCCACCACCCAAGGAGCAATGGGCAAGTGGAGGCGGCAAATAAAATTATAGTAAACCTCCTCAAGAAGAAGATCGAGAACCTTAGAGAGAGTTGGGTGGAGCAACTTCCCTCGGTCCTCTGGGCACTGAGGACCACCCCAAACACAGCTACCGGGTAGACCCCCTTCAAGCTGTCCCACGGATCCGAGGCTGTCCTCCCGATTGAGTTTGAAGTCAAGACACCTAGAGTGGTCGCCACAGGGGAAGGAGGTGAAGAATGGAGAGCGAACAATGAAGAAGGCCAAAGGTTGTCTTTGGATCTAGTGGAGGAACTCCGAGACCTGGCCACCGTTAGGCAGGAGGAAGTGAAAAGGAGGATGGCCAAGTACTTTGACAAATATATCCGAGTAAAACATTTCCAGAAGGGGGACTTGGTGCTAAAGAAGGTTGATGCGGCCGGAAGGGGGGGCACGGTAGGTAAGGTTAATCCCAACTGGGAGGGCCCGTATATTGTAAGTGAAGTGCTAAAGTCAGGAGGGTACCACCTCCGGGATGTGGAAGGGGTACCCCTCGGTCGGGCCAGGAATGGGGATGACTTGAAACGTTTTTATCCATGAAGTTCCTTTTCTATACTCGTTCTAATATATTATTTCTCATGTGCTGTTTCTTCAACTATGGGTTCGAGGTTCACGAATTCTTTTATGCTGGATTGCCCCGGACGATCCCGCTGCCGGGCTCTCACTAGCCGGTGGGTCAGGTGGATCTCGCAGAGAGGCTGGCGAGGTTCACGAATTCTTTTATGCTGGATTGCCCCGGACAATCCCGCTGCCGGGCTCTCACTAGCCGGTGGGTCAGGTGGATCTTGCGGAGAGGCTGGCGAGGTTCATGAATTCTTTTGTGCTGGATTGCCCCGGACGATCCCGCTGCCGGGCTCTCACTAGCCGGTGGGTCAGGTGGATCTCGCGGAGAGGCTGGCGAGGTTCACGAATTCTTTTATGCTGGATTGCCCCGGACGATCCCGTTGTCGGGCTCTCACTAGCCGGTGGGTCAGGTGGATCTCGCGGAGAAGCTGGCGAGGTTCACGAATTCTTTTATGCTGGATTGCCCCGGACGATCCCGCTGCCGGGCTCTCACTAGCCGGTGGGTCAGGTGGATCTCGCGGATAGGCTGGCGAGGTTCACGAATTCTTTTGTGCTGGATTGCCCCGGACGATCCCGCTGCCGGGCTCTCACTAGCCGGTGGGTCGGGTGGATCTCGCGGAGAGGCTGGCGGGGTTCACGAATTCTTTTATGCTGGATTGCCCCGGACGATCCCGCTGTTGGGCTCTCACTAGCCGGTGGGTCAGGTGGATCTCGCGGAGAGGCTGGCGAGGTTCACGAATTCCTTTATGCTGGATTGCCCCGGACGATCCCGCTGCCGGGCTCTCACTAGCCGGTGGGTCAGGTGGATCTCGCGGAGAGGCTGGCGAGGTTCACGAATTCTTTTATGCTGGATTGCCCCGGACGATCCCGCTGTCGGGCTCTCACTAGCCGGTGGGTCAGGTGGATCTCGCGGAGAGGCTGGCGAGGTTCACAAATTCTTTTATGCTGGATTTCCCCGGACGATCCCGCTGCCAGGCTCTCACTAGCCGGTGGGTCGGGTGGATCTCGCGGAGAGGCTGGCGAGGTTCATGAATTCTTTTATGCTGGATTGCCCCGGACTATCCCGCTTCCGGGCTCTCACTAGCCGGTGGGTCAGGTGGATCTCGCGGAGAGGCTGGCGAGGAAAGGGAGTTTGGTCCTTAAGGGGGTTCGAAAGTGAGGATAACTTCTCGTTTTGGCAAGAGGGTGGGTCCTCGGTACCAGATAAGGAGAAAAGGGAGTTTGGTCCTTAAGGGGGTTCGAAAGTGAGGATAACTTCTCGTTTTGGCAAGAGGGTGGGTCCTCGGTACCAGATAAGGAGAAAAGGGGGTTTGGTCCTTAAGAAATATGGTCGGAAATTTAGGGTAACTTCTCGCTGGGCGAGGAACGGAATTCTCGGCATATATAAAATAGGCGAAACGGCGAGGAGCGAGTACTATACACAAACTAGCGAATAAAAATGTAACCAAAGAAAATACCAAGCAAGAAAGAATAGTGCACAAAATTTCCATTCCAATGTAAGAGTTTAGTTACATTGGGCGGCGATCTCGCCAGCCCCAAAAATATACATTAAAAACAAAATGAAGATTGCCTCCTAAGCCTCGCTCAGAAACTCCTCGTCGTCGCTATCCTTCACCGGCGGGAGCGGCTTGAAGAGCTCCGGGACGATGTCCTCGACTGTCACGCTCTCGGCCTCGGCAACCAACAGTCCAGCTCCTTTCATGGCCTGAAGACGAAACGAGCCGCATTCGTCGACTCTACGCGAAGCGCCTCGTCGCGGTCTCGCCTCTCTTCCTTTAAACGGTGAGGAGAAGGGGGGACGGCGGCGCGAGCAAGGTCGCGGTTGAGTGCCTTCAGCCCGGCGACCTCGCCCTCCAGGCTCAGGACCCGAGCATCCGAAAGCCTGGCCATCTCGGTATCCTGCGAACAATAAACACGTAAGACATCACCAAGTTCGGGAGAAAGGAGATGCTAGAAATAAATAACTCACCACCCCGGTCTCGGCAGCAGCTAACTCTTCCTTCAACTCGTCGACTTTCGCCTGGGAGGCCTTGTAGTCCTCAGCAAGTTCTGCATACTCGCGCTCCAGCTGCAGGCATCTTCTCCCCGTCATGTGGGCGAGCTCCATAGCCCGCAACTGGGATCTCGCGCTTTCATAGGCAAGGCCCCTCGCAGTTTCTTCCATATAAGTCGTGGCGTCCTCACGACCATACATGATGAAGGAGAAGTTGAAGGCGTGGGAGGTCGCGACGTCCTTCTCCACCCAAGTGGGAAGTATGGAGGAGACGTCGATCCGGTTGACCTCCTCTCTCCAGCGCACTAGGCGCTCGCCGGTTTCATCCCGGGCTCGCTCGCCAAGGCCGAAGTGCAGGTGGTTCGACGGAAGGGGCGGTGTCGAGGTCCTGACAGTGACCTCGACTGGCTCCTCGGCTTCTAGATCCTCGGGGGGCACGGAATTGCCAGCCTCGCGACCCGAGAGCTCGGCAGGGCGCTTCCCCTTCACGGAAGTACGCGAGCTCTCGCCATTCTTGGGTTTCTTTGGAGTTGGCTGGCGGGAAGGTTTGCTACCCGGGACCTCCGCCCTCTTCTTGGAAGTGGTAGCGGTCGCGGGAGTAACTTCCCGGCACGCCGCCGCCCCCATGGTAGCAAGGGCGAGGTCGGCGGAGGGTTTTATGTTACTCGCATAAGGAGGATGGAGGGGGATGTCTCGCTCACCTGACAAAAATTATGTTAGGAAGAATGGCGAAAATTAAAAAGAACACAAGTGGTGAGGCGAGATCCTTACCTTCCCCGGGGAGCACCGGTAGTAGCTTGTCGACGTTGCGGCGGAGATGGCACACCTCGAAGTTCTTCTTCTGTAATAACGGGTAGAGGTCGGCATCGGTGCCGCCGAGAACTGGAGGGCGGTAGACGCTATCGTTGTATTGGACAGGAGAGACGGGGATGTTGCCGAAGTTCCCCTTCACGAGGAGGAACTTCTGAGCCCAGAAGTGGGCCTTGTTGACAGTCTCGACGACCTTGCACCCCGAGCCTACAAAGTAGACGGTACCCTCTGAGTAGGCGCGGAAGGAGAATAGTTTTCGGAAGACCGGGAGGCTAAACTCGATGCGCTCCTCGCGCAGGAAGCAGGCGAAACCCACGATCACCGCCATCGCATTAGGGGTGAGTTGGGCGAGGACTACTCCATAGTGCCGGAGCACCTGGAAAACCACAAACAATGAGAACTATTGCGAGCGAGACTAATCCTGCGAGAAAAATGAAGAGGAAAAGGGAACGTACCTGGCGAATCTCGGGCAAGAGGGGAAGTCGCAGGCCCACCGCGAAATGTGCGATAGGGATGGCGATCTCATCGGGTCGGAGGGTGTTAATCGCCTCATCCTCCCCCGGGCGGCGAGCTGTGAACTCGGGGGGGGACAAAGTCGGCCAGGGAGGTGAGGTATTCGTCCTCGCTCATGTTGCTGCAGAAGAACTCGTGTTCGCAGAAAGCCCAGGCGCATTTTAGCCTACCTTCGCCCTCGCGGTCGTCCTTCCCAGTTTTCACCATCTTTAGTACCTGCGAGAACTAGAAGGGAGGAATGCGAGAGCAGATTGGCGAGAGCTCTGCAGCTGATAGGAAGGAATGGTCTGAGGGAGGTGGTAGATAAACGGCATTAATGAGAAGCTATTTATAGGAAAATGAAAACGGCGGGAAGAAGCCCAAGCGCCGGAAGGTACGATTAGTCAAAATGTCACATCACGATAATGCGTGAAAACAAAAGTCATTCCGCCAATGACCGGCGAGCGAGATCAATCTGCAGAGTTAGTCCAAATAAACGATTCGCGAGCAGAAATAGTGCTCGCAAGCGAAAATAAGATAAAGGATAGGCAGCAGTATAGAAGCCGCGAGCAATAGCACATTAATAATTGTTCACAGCTCTTAGCGAGCGAAAACTAATAGAGGCCACAGCCATGCGAGATTGTTCGGAGTAATAATATAAAAATAGCGGAAATGTTTCACGAAGGAAAAACAAAAGGCGCGAGATCAGTAAGGCAGCCACTGCCACCTGCCGCTGCCTCGCGGTCCCGTCCTCGGCGGCCTCCTAGGGTTGTGGAATTCAGCAGCAGCACGGGAGTCGCGATCGATCAGGTGGGCGAAATCTCTGATCCTCGCTATGAGCATCTCCTCGGAGGTCTCGGACTCATCAGGATCGCGAGGCATCGCAGCGCGAAGTTTATCGCACTCGTCCATCAGCTAAGCATATCTCTCCTCGGCAGCCCGCCTATCCACTCTCGTCCGAATGTTGAGGTCCTGCAGCATCTGGTTTTGCTTTTGGAATAACTCTGCGGTCCGCTGTTTTATCACCTCAGGTTCTCGCGAATCGCCCAGGAAGTCCTCCACCTGCTCAGGAAAGGGGGACATTTCCTCATCCCCGAGTTCAGAGTCGGTGTGTTGGGTCTCGCAGTCCGCTGAAAAGGGTTGTACGCGAGGTTAGGAGGGACAAATATCAGGGTAAATAGCAGAGACGCGAGAAGGCTTACCCGGGGGAGGGTGAAAGGAACCAGGCGGATGATCGAAGGCGGTGCCATAGTAAGGGATGTGAGTCTTCCCCTTTCCAGGGGGGTATTTCGCTGTACCTACGAGGGGACCTTTCGGCCGGCGCGAGCCGCCAGAGTCCTCATTGGCGAAAAGGTTAAAGTTCGGTGCCGGGATGGTCGCGTCCAGGAGTTTAGGGGAAGGAGTTCGCTGATCCTGTTGCCTCGGGCTCGCAGGAGGCAGAACTGAAGAGGGAAAATAAAGAGGTAAGAGACATCAGCAGGTAGCATGATTAAAGCAAAATTGGCGAGGTCAAATAATGTACCATCAGGATTCTCGCCAATGGTATTCGCATTCTCCCGAGGAGTAGTGGGGGGTTCGTTCGAAGGTCCGCCAGCGTCTTCGTTTGTCTTAATGGCCTACAGAGGCGAAGCTTAGAAACAATAATCAAGTAGTCTCGCGTGATGGGTAATCCTTACCTTGTCAACGGATTTGTCGCTAGGGGAAGACTCCAGGACGACAGTATCGTCTCCCAGTCGGCGAGCGGCCTTCGCCTTCTTCGTTTTCGGCACAGGGGAGGGGGAGGGGCGACTCATCCACGCCGGGGGCTTCATCGTCATCGACACCTCGCGAGCCTTGGAAGCTTTCAGGTGAGCCTCCATTTCCTTGGAGAGAGGCATTGGAAGATAGCTACAGTAAGGAGAAGAATAAAGGAGAAAAGAAAGTGAAGACGCCCTTCAGCTTAAGTGGTATTTATAGCCTAACGGTGGGACCCACAGAAAGATTCCCGACAGGACAGCTGTCGTCAGGCAAACGCCCAGGGTTGGACGATTCTTTGCGAGCTTAGGATAACCTCGCAAAGAGCGGGGATTGTGTACAACCCGGGGTTCGCCTGGCTCCTCCCAGGGATCTCGCAGAACATCAATAGTTCTCGGCAGCCGTGGCGAGGCGAGATCAGTAGCTTGATCTCGCTCTCTCCGAGCTCGGCAGGAGGGCCTCATTCCTAAGGTTCAGCGAGACCCTCGAGGTCGCAGAGACAGCAGGGTCTCGCGCATACACTTTGGCGAGACCAAGGGCGAGCAGTCCTCGCAGACCCCTCTTCCATGAGGCTGGAAGCTAGAATTACCCCTTTGCCCCTGAGGGTCTGCCAATAGCCACCCCGGACAGCGGAGTTTGGCTGTTAGCAGACCAATTTGGGGTGCGTATAGTAAAATCGAGAGGCAGATTCCTGCTATTTGCAGGCCAGATCAGAAAATCTATAAATAGGATCCAAAGGGCACCTTTGGAGAGACTTCCTTTTTTTGGAGCTTCTCTCTCCTCAGGCCATCCTTGAGCTCTCCAAGGTGCCCAGGCTTCAGCTCTTGGCTTGGGAGGGGAAGCGTTCTAAAGATCTTCCGGGTGTGTGGTAGGTCCTCCTAGCTGAGCCTAAGGATCAGTGTCCAACTCCGAGGCTCCGGTTTGTTCTCTCGCGAGATTAGTAAGTGTCAATCGCCCCCCCCCCCCCCCCCCCCCCAACCCGTTGGGGGCCCCGAACTCCACAGAAACTGAGAAATCGGTTTCAACAAAAATGGTGTGGCTAAGAGGAGGAATAGGACCTTGATAGAAGCTAGGAGAACATTGCTTAGTGTCTCCTCACTCCCAGAATACTTCAGGGCTGAGGCAGTCAATACAGCCTGTTATGTTCTCAATAGAGCCTCCATCAATAAGGTCCTTGGGAAAACCCCTTATGAGATTCTAAAAGGCAAACAACCTACAATTTCTTACTTTAGAATCTTTGGTTGCAAATGCTACATTCTAAATAATGGAAAATCTCAATTAACAAAGTTTGCAGAAAAATGCAATATGGGGGTTCTTATTGGGTATAGCTCACATAATAGAGCTTATAGAGTTTATAACAAGAAAACCCATGTTGTAGAAGAATCTATGCATGTTGTTTTTGATGAGACCAGCCTTCTCTACAAAGAATGGTCTAGCTCTTCTATTTTGACAGGAAATGAAGAAGGGATGCATGAGCTGATTGTCCAAGATAAGCCCAGCAGCAGCAAAACACAAACAGCTGCTGCAATTCCTGAAGAAGAAGAGGTACAAGATGGTGAAGTCATAGCTGAACCAGTGGAACAAACACAGCCACCAGAGGACCCTCTTCCTGCTGCTGCAAGGCACCTGAGAGATCATCCAAGAGATCTAATAATTGGAGATCATACCCAAGGCATATTGACAAGAAGCAGAGCTCATAATGAAGCACTATTCTTGAGCTTCCTTTCTCAAATGGAGCCCAAGAAGTTTGAAGAGGCCAATCAAGACACCTTCTGGATTGAAGCCATGCAAGAAGAGCTCCTACAATTCAAGAGATGCAAAGTATGGAAGCTGGTGCCAAGACCTCAGGGACACAATGTGATTGGCACCAAATGGGTATACAGGAAAAAGCTTGATGAGAATGGTACAATCATCAAGAACAAGGCCAGATTAGTAGCCAAAGGATACAGGCAAGAGGAAGGTATAGACTTTGATCAAACCTTTGCACCAGTTGCAAGGTTGGAAGCAATTAGGCTATTCCTTGCCTATGCTGCCCACAAGGGGTTCAAAGTCTACCAGATGGATGTCAAATCAGCCTTCCTCAATGGAGACTTGAAGGAAGAGGTATATGTTGAACAGCCTTCAGGTTTTGTGCATCCAACTCTAACTTCTCATGTTTACCTTCTTAGGAAAGCATTATATGGTCTCAAGCAAGCTCCAAGAGCTTGGTATGAGACTTTGTCCAACTTTCTCCTCAAGAACAAGTTCATGAGGGGAAAGATTGATAGCACATTATTTCTTAGGGAAACAAGGGGCAAGTGTCTCTTAGTCCAAATTTATGTTGATGACATAATCTTTGGGTCTACTGATGACAACCTCTGCAAGAGATTTGCCAATCTAATGTAGGGGGAGTTTGAAATGAGCAGTATGGGTGAGAACAAATATTTCCTTGGGCTCCAAGTGAAACAGTCTGATGATGGAATTTTCATCTCCCAGACCAAGTACACTAAGGAGCTCATCAAGAAATTTGGGATGGAATCAGCCTCCACCATGAGAACACCCATAGGGTCTAATGTATCATTAGACAAGGATGAAAAGGGAAAGGCCTTTGATGAGTCTATGTACAGATGCATCATTGGATCCCTATTATACTTGACTGCTAGTAGGCCAGACATTATGTATTCTACATGTGTTTGTGCTAGGTATCAAGCATGTCCTAAGGAAACTCACTACACCTCTGTGAAGAGGATTTTGAGATACCTTAAGAGCAGGTGCATCTTGGCCTTTGGTACCCTAAGAACAATGACTTTGAACTAACAAGCTTTTCAGATACAGATTTTACAGGTTGTAAAGAAGACAGGAAGAGTACAAGTGGTACTTGTCAATTCCTAGGGAGAAGGCTGATATCTTGGAGCAGCAAGAAACAAACCAGTGTGGCAATATCCACAGCTGAGTCTGAATACATTGCTGCAGGTAGCTGTTGTGCACAACTCCTTTGGACACAGCATCAATTGGAGGATTACAACCTCAAGGTAAGGGAATCTCCTTTGTATTGTGATTCATCCAGTGCAATATCTATTGCTAAAAATCCTGTCTCTCATAGCAGGACTAAGCACATAGAGATTAGATATTATTTTATTAGTGAACATGTAGAGTGTAAAGACATCTGTCTTGAATTTGTCCCCACTGACAAACAAGTAGCTGATATCTTTACAAAGCCACTGGATGAATCTAAATTCAATGCTTTCAAAATTGATCTTGGCATGCTTAGTATAGAATAGTCCTAAATGTATGAGTAGTAGCTGTCACTGTAGTTGATTATGAATGGTGAATTATCAAACTTTACATTATTGTACACTACAACTTAGTGACATGACTAGGACATATCTTCAGCCAAAATATCTACATTAGGTCTAAACCCTATGATCAGCTAAACTGCAGGAGTATGTTCAGCTGAATCAGCTGAGAAAAATCCCAGCTGAACCGCTGAGATGAGCAAACTATCCCAGCGGTTGACAGTTCACTATCCCAGCTGAACCGCTGAGACAAGCAAAATGTCCAAGCGGTTGACAGTTCACTATCCCAGTGGCCTAGGTCTCCGTCTCAGCTGAACCGCTGAGACGGGGTATGTTCAATATGAAATCTGATAATTAACCCAAAACTCCTTAACACAATAAGGTAATTAAGTCTAAAAGCCTAGGGTTAATAAAAACGAAACTGAAATTCTATAAATAGATACACTATAACTTAAAACACACCACAAAGCCAAACCCTTAGCCGATGAGACAATTCATCTTCTCTCCCATCTCAGCGCCTCGATTTTCTGCTTCCATGGCGCCAAAAAGCTCAAAAGATCTCCTGGAAGGCTATGAAATCGTCAGAGATGGATTCTCTCATGCCTCAGAAGAAATAAGACACGTGATTCATCTAATGGAAGCTCAAGGTCTGGAGCATATGATGTCTGAACCCTGCTGCATTCTCAGAACTGAAGTTCTGGAATGGTTCAACCATGTCAAATTATCTCCCTCCAAAACCATCCTGAAGTCCAAGATAGGAAATGAGAAGATAAAGATTACAGTTAAAAGGTTGGAGAAGGGACTGAAATTAACTCCCTGCAGTAAAACTGAAGAGGAGGAGATATCTGAAAAGGATAAGCAGAATGCCCTAAAGTGGACAGGATACAGTGATACTAAAACTAGCTGTCTAAGGAGGAAGTTCTTCAATCAACAGGGGAAGTTGTTGTCTGATATAGTGGGCAAAGCTATCCTATGTAAGCCAGGTTTACATGATACTGTCTCACAGTTCATGTTTGAACTAATGACTAGGATAATTCTGTCCAAGAAAACCTCATGGGGAGAAGTTATTTTTCAAAGGATAAAGGAATCTCTACAAGCCCCCAATATGGGAAGAATGCTATCTCTGTACCTACAGAATAGTCATTTAGAGACCTTTGCAAACTCCAAGGGGTCAAATCTCCATTATCTCAAAAGAATGGACATTAAGACTCTGGATAGATTCTCCAGATTGCTCCCTATGAGCCAGCCATCTGTGGTAAAGGAAAAGAAGAAAGAGTCATCCCAGCAGAAATCAGATTCATCCTCAAAGTCAGATGGGTCTGACAATGAGGACATTCATGGGTCCGGCCTTAGATTTGGCAGCAACCCAATGAACCTAGATAATGAAGATGTCCCCAGGACAAGAAGGGATGAGGAGCCCCAAGGAAGAGTTGAGCCCAATCCTGAGCCAACTTAGATGAATGCTGATCCAAGCTGTTCCTCATGCTGAAGATGAATTTCCCAACTCACCTATTCATGGTAAATTAGGATTTCAGTTAGGCCTCTCTTCTCTATCAATAGTATAGTCTAGGTGTCTAATTCATCAATCATTTTTCAGGTGACCTTAGACAAAATTCTCCTCCTATGGATGCCCCAAGTGAGGGGGAGCATAGCCCAGCCTATGAAGGAGGAGGTGGGTATGCTAGTGGGGGAGAACATCAACAGGAATCAACTCCTCCAAATCTACAAGGTACACCTAATGCCCCATCTGAGGGGGAGCAGATCCCTGATGATGGAAGGACTAATGCTCAAAGTGGAGCTGAAAAGCTGGTTGAAAAGGAATTGACCTAGGCAAAACCAGCTGCTGTTTTGGACACATCTGACCTGTTAAACTCAATACAAACCATGATTGAGGGTCAGATGTTGTCTATGAAAGAGATTGTTGCTGAAAAGGTCCATGATGTCTCCGCTCAGATAAGGGATGAATTGTGTGCAACAAGAGCTACATTGACTCAGGAGATCCAGACAATGAGCAAAGGATGGAGTCAAGAGTGGCTGCAGTAAGAACTGAGTTGAATGCCCAGGTTAATGATGTCAAAACTGCATCAGATCATATCCTTCTGCAGATGACAAGATGGTTTGAAATGTCCAAAAATACTGTTGCTGCCCAGCACACAGTTCTGAAGAATATTGCAGACCATCAAGGGGATTCCACAAAGGACATCACATATGTAAAGAATCAGCTCTACAAAAATGAAAATGTCTGGGAAAAAGTTATTACCAGAATGGCACAAGTGGTCAACACATCAAGCAGCCAAGTCAAGTCCCACATTGATAAGGCAAAGGAATACATTTTAGATGATGTGGACGGCACCTTTCAAACTCTCTCTCAATCCATATTGAATCAACATTCTGAAATAAAGAAGAAGATAGTGGAAAATAGCAAAGAAGGGGAGGAGAAGATTCTCAATCTACATGCAAAGCTGAAAAGAGCTCATATACAGCTGTATAACAACATGGAGTCCTCCCATAAACTGATACTCTCCAATCAAGAAGAAGCCAGCAAGCAAGTGGTGGAAGTGGTCAATAATGCTTCCAGTGCTATTCAAGAAAATATCCTTACCATGGTCAGAAAGGTCACTGATAATCAATGGGACTCAAGCTTAAAAGTGCTGCAAGGAACAAGAATTGCTTTGAATCTTCCAGTCTTGAACCCTAACAGAGATGAAGACTTTGACTTCCAAAGTCAATCAAATCTGATTGCTGATGAGAGAGCAGCAAAGAGGCGAAGGGTAGAGGGTATTCAAACTGCTGAAGAATACATGGCACAGAAAAGAATGGAAAGATTAGAGGATCCACTCCATGAAGATGACAATCTGTAGTTGGACACAATTGTTGTCAATACCTGGGTGAGCCATGGAAATCCAATGAAGGACATTGACCATGTCTATTCAGCTGCTGAGTGGATCAAACACCTTGAAAGGGAATCTTTAAGGGAAAGGATTCTCAAAGAAAACATGGTAAGAAGGGAAACTCCTTTAAGGATTCCCACAAGATATCTTCCCAAGCCACTTCTGTACTTCAAAGTAAAAGAGAAGATCAAGGCTGCTGCTGAAGCTAGGAAAAGAAAGTCTATAGATGGAGAAAGCTCTTCTCAGGGTCCATCTTAGAAGAACCAGCCTTGAAATTTTTTTTTGGATTGAATGTACAACTATAAGTTGAATTTTTTTTTAATGTCTGTACTGGACATTTAAAGTGAAATGATATTTCATATTCTGATCATAATATTGTGTTTGTTACTATTGATATAATCTCTAGTATTTAGTAGCTTAAATGGGATGTTCAAATTGAAATGGATCAGCTATTACAGAAAATAGCTCTCCAATTGAGGGGGAGTAAATTCCCTGCTCAGGTTGAGGGGAAGTTGGCAAATGCTAAGAGTGTATAGGTTAGCCTATAGGTTGATCCAAAGGGGTCTATAGATGTTGTCCCTCTATCCATAGCAGGTTAAGGTTGAAGAAACCAGAAAAGGGGATATAGGGCCAGTACCAATGCTGGACAAAGGGGAGAAAGGGGGAGAAAGGGCCAGTGCAAATGCCTAGGGTGTTAGGGCCTTTACTACAGATCAAGATATGTTTTTGATGTTTATGTACCTTAGCATTGGGGATGTTCTGCCTTCTTCAAATAGGGGGAGATTGTTGGGTATATTGCCCTCAATATTACCTTGATTTGAAGAGGCAGCACTCTCAATGCTAAGGACATATTGTATTTAACAAAGCTATATTTGTGTAGGATATACAGGCACAGGTTACTCAAAAGGAAGGGTCAAACATGGCCTTAGATAAGAAGAAATCATCTACAAGAAGATGAAGATCTGTCTCTTAGCAGAACCGCTGAGACGAAGGGTCAGAACCGCTGAGACGAGGAGTCGTCTCAGCGGATCCATTGAGAAGGAGACTGGAGCAACCGCTAAGAAGGGGACTGAAGCTGCCGCTGAGACTGGAAGCTATCTCAGCCCAACCGCTGAGACTGGAATCTGTCTTAGCCCAACCGCTGACAGATCCAAATGTGCTGATGGGATCTGCTTTTGGCGCAAACGACAATAGAAAGGGAAAAGCAACTCCAATCTGCCCCATACTATGTCAGGAGGATCGATATAGCCGTTGAAGCCTTCTGAAGGTATAAAAGAAGAAGCTAGGGCACAACAACTAGCATTGTTCCATTGAAAAGCTTTTGTTGCACGCCGCAATCGAGCATTCACGTTTCAGCCAGTTGAAGTTGTTCTCTGAAGCTGAAGTTAATCTTGTAAGGGAGATTAGTTAGCTCTTCTTGTACAAACTCAAGAAGGGCAAGTTGATCTTCTGCTTTGCTGAAGCAGAAGATCAAGGTGATACAAATCTGAAGCTGCTGTTTTTCAGATCTGAAGAAAGGATTCAGAAGACCTAAGAGTAAATCTTTTGTCTTCTGTATTTAGTTCAAACTCTATTATATCTTTGTAAGGCATTGTTGCCTGAGTGAAAGGCTGTTGGTCCTGTGTGTAAAGCTGTGTTGACAGCTTGAGTGGTAGGACTTCTTGATAGGTCTGAGGTAGGAAATCTGTGGGATTTCTGAGTGGTAGGAGTTGCATAACTCTGAGTTGTAGGGCTACCGTGCCTGAGGAGTAGGGTTGTTGAGCCTGAGTGTAGGGCTGCTGTGCCTGATGTAGGATCACTCTTGATCTGAGAAGTTCTGAGGAACTTGTGGTGTAAGCTCAAGAAGCTGAGATTGAAGTTTGGGGCCTTGTCTAACTCACTGTTAGAAAGGTGGAGGGGGGAAAGAGGACTACTCAAGACACCCTGTCTTGAGGAACCTCTATACATCCTTGTGTGCTTTCTGTGATTGTGTTTTCTGCAGCTAGATACATTAGGATTATATAAAGAAAATAAGTAAAACCTATTCACCCCCCCCCCCTCTAGGTTATTTTGACTACACCTATATAAACTATCCCCTGACGATGGCCAGCCAGGGAAGTGGCTGGGTGGCTGGTATTAGGGGCTGGAAAAGCTACAGGTTCGGGCAACCCCGACCATCGACTCAAGGAAGAAGATGAAATCACCACCGTTCATTTTATTTTAATCATCATTATATATTGTTGTATATTACCTAGGAATGCACATTTTAAAACTGAAAAATGAGGCCCTTAGAGGTCGTTTCACGAAAAGTTGCTAGATACAAAAGTTGTAGAGTTTTGTATCTATTTTAATTTAAAATTAATTTGAGCCAGTTTGGCCCACTGGTTTGAGTGCAACACTCAATTTGGTGCAAGCTGTGCATATGGTTGACCAGAGACAAAATGGTGTCCCCCCATCAAACCACTCAGTCAAATGCTCTGAAATTTGTACCATAGGCTAGTAATACCGGCACCCTCATCATATCAAAAATGGAAATTTTTGGAGATGATTTTTCTATAGTATTTGTAAAAATTTAATAATTCATGTATGAATTAATTATGGAGTCTATGAACCTCAAAACCCTCCAAAATTTTGGTGGGTGATTCCAGGGGTCATAATATGACCCTGAGAAAACTTTCAGCCCCTTTGGAGTTGATTTGATTAGGTGACCTAGTGATTCAAATCTGGTCACATAAAGGGAAAATGAGGTTAAAAGTGCACTTGATGGATTGAGTGATCATTCCTCATCCAAAGGTGGTGAAACTTTGGCCACTACCTTGTTATCACTTATAACACCCTCACAAGAGGTCTTGGGTGGGTTGGGGTTGATATGCCCAAAAACACTAGTTGAACCTTAAGGTTGCTCTTTTGAGCATTGTGAAGGACATAGGGTCAGATGTCCTTAGAATGACTTGAAACTTAGTAGATATTTTCATATGGTGGAAATAAGCCCTGGATAATTTTACTATAATTTTGGATACAAAATCCCCCACTAAATTGTTTATTATTAAATTAGGTCACTTTAATTCCAAGTGAAATTACATGTCTATCTAATCTAAGATGATCATGAAACTTGGATGATGGGCTTATGTTGATATTCTTGTTCTCTATAAATTTTCTTATGAATTTTGGATAGAAAAATATAGTACTTCATTCACAATCCCATAATTTGCCCTAATTATAAATAAATTGATTTATGGTTCAACTGTTTACTGAAAAATTATGAAACTTGGTCAAATGCCATTTTAGACCAATATAAAGTTCTCTAAATTTTATGATGATATTTGGAAGAGTTTACATATAGGTTCCTTCACAAAGTGCCCTAGGTTAGATTTCCATTATGTAAATTATTTGAGCGATCAAATTAGTGTAAAATATTATTATTCCTGGTCAATAGAATTTTTTGGTCATTTTAGATCTCTGGTAACTTTATCACAATTTTTGGATGAATGTTTTGGTACTTCCTTTGATAATCTCTGAATTTGGTCAATTGTTCAATATTTTAATTAAGGGTTTAAATCTTTTTGGAATTTGGTTATTTTCATATCTTGCTGTTATCTTGTTATTATAAAGTTGTGGAAATGTTATCAAGGTCATTACTTATCAGAATCTCATACTTCATGTTCAAATCTATAGGTGGTCTGATTTTAGAAAAATTATTTTAATGGTCAAATAAATTAGAAAAATTACAAGTTTCTGATAGTAGGCTTAAAATATCATGTTAGACCCCCAATAATAATCTTAGAGCTTTTGAATGAGTATTTGGAATATACCATTTCATACACACCATGTAGCACTTGAGTTTGCATATAGTAAAAGGGTGGTTTAGAGGAAACATGTAGGCCCTACATGGGGAGGTATGGTAGGTGGTGCACCTAAACTGGTTAAGTATGAATGAGGTCACCAGTAAGAGCCAAGGGTGGGAGTGCCCGGTTGGTGAAAGGGCAAAGTTGTACTCGGGGTCGATGATAGATTGTCCTTCCCTTGGGAGGTCATAAAACACTTAGGGTAGTTCAAGTGTAATGGTAGAGGGGTATGGTTATGGGTAATTACCAACAATAGTAAGTGTCTTGGAAAAGGAGCTTTGGGGTTCAGCCCATCGTTGCTCCTAGTACCGTTGCGAGCCCCTCACAGGGTAGTCCTCGGGAAGTCCAAGATTAACCCTAAACAATAGGATTAAACTGATAAGCAAGATTAACTCTTAATAATACACATTCACACACCCCGTTGTTATGGGAGGTTAGCCTGGTTTAGTCTCATGAGCGGTAGACTCGGAAGGTTGTTGTGACGGACGGGTTAGTCCGGGGAGCCGAGGGCTCGGAGATTTATAAATATTCATGGTTGCATGTGCATAAAGGTGGTGGGTCTTCGGTATTGGACGGTCATTCACACTGACGTTGATACGTTGACTCTGCAAGTGTGGTTTTGTACTTGGCCAAGGAAAGACTGGTGGACCAGCCAGTAAGAGTGCGCAGGCGCTCCACGTTTATGTTCTTCGCATTGAGGCGTATGAAGGTCTAGGTTAGGTAGTGTGAATGCCGACCTAGGGTTGGGCCTCTAGCTAACTCCAAAAGGGGGAACTAAAGGTCTGAGCGCATAGAGTCAGGTGCGTGAGTTGCACTTATGTGAAAAAGCATCATTAAACCTGCATATCATTACATGTTATACATAAACATTGCATTAAACCCTTGACCATATCGTATAAATTGTTATGTACGATAGGCCTTGCAAAATGACCCCTTAATTTATAAGTTTGTATGGGCATTCTTATAGTTTAAGGTTACTTATGTTACTTATGTGGTAGACTATTCTTATCTTACTGTTTACTTTACCATATTTATAATACCACTCTTACTTTGTTATTAGTCATACAGTAGTTCTCTTTATATATGTACTCATGCTAGTGTAGTTCCGATGTCATATGCTTGATCTACTTACTACCTCAAATACCTTTCCTTTCCTCCTCCCCGCACGGTGCCTAGGAGTCGCGGGGGGAGGCGAGGATGACAGTGGCTTAGTCTTTTGACTAACGGTCAGTGGACCATATCATTTTTGGGGCTCGAGGAGATGCATCAGTCGCAGGAGGATGCAGGACATGAGGAGAAGTTGCGGCGCATTACCACTACTACACGACGATAAGTTGAGGATAGTCTTTTATTGTTTCCACTTAGCTATTGAGAGATATGAGAGAGAAATTATATATTGTATTAGACATGTACCATGTCTATGCCTATTTACTCTCTTTTCTTACTTTATACTCATTGTGGACTATTGCTCATTTATATATATTGATGTTGAGTTGTGATCTGTAGACTTATGATGCATATGTTCTTTTGTTGACTTACTATGATATGATCATTTTAGCCGGTAGGATCGGCGTCGTGCGGTGGCATCTAACCTGGTAGTTGGAGTCACCGAAAGGCGGCGGTTCTCGGCATAAGACCCGATTGTGAAGCAAAAAAAGGGGTCTTACACCTTCTTAGGCTTAAATAGTTTGTTAAATGATTATTGGAGTAGTTTGAGTAACTAGCTAGTGCCGGAATAAGGAAATCAGGAGTGCTGCCTGACTTCCTAGTGATTTAATTGCTTATTACGAAATTAGCTTTCAGTTTGGAGGAAATACTATGAGGCGGGTTCATAAAACGTTCCTTTCTTCTCCCTACTTCTGTCTCTTAACTATCCAATCCTACCTCCTTTATTTTAAACTTTGCGATGAATAGACCAATGTCATGTGGGAGAGGATAGTGGTGAAAACTTCTTTATTCTCTTACCTTAATCATAAAGGATTCAATTATGGTTTATATGAGCGAATTTGGAGCTCTTAGATCTTGCTTGGTGCTCTATCTAAAACCGAGATAGGGCTTACGAGTTATTTTTAGAGTCAAAGATGAATTAAGTTGTATTTTACTATAGAATTAGAATTTGCTCGATTTGAAGAACAAATTCCCTTGGGTCGATTGGTTTGGGGATTTTGAATCCCCTTGTTATGCATTTGATATTCATATAAACTTAAGGCGAGTTCCAGTTTTGATATATTTACAAATGGTTTATACAAGTTTGGATTTCCATTAAGCTGGCCAATATAATCCATGATGCTTGTAAACTCACATATGACGTCGTTACTTCATACATTCAGTCTATGTTTCAATGTCGGTTGATTCAATGGTTTGACGCATCGTGGAGTATTTAGCATACTAAGCAACCCTATGCGGCCAAAAGCAAGACATATAAAAAGAAATGTTACTTGGAATTAATTAAGGCTGGTCTTAGATCGGTTCTTACTAGTCCAATTTTACTTACTCTATGATGGTTGGGTTGAGATCATGGGAGAAGAAATTGGTTCAGTAATAAGATTAGCATCTCACTCTTTCGCCCTCACTCTCCCTCTCCCTCTCTCTCTCACACACTCTCCGGATGTGCTTCATGCCAAAAGGGGCCCTTGACAAGTATGAACCTTGGCGAATCAAAATTTGGGCCTAGAGTTGATTTACCATTGTTTATGTTCCTTCTATTGTTGGGTTTTGACATAACTGCAAGCTATAATTTTGAAGGTTAAGAGGCTTTTGTTAATGACTTTAGGCCTCGCCTGTAAGGAGTAATATAATCACTTTCCAACCTAACAGTAATTTTGGTTCACCTCCTCGCTCGCTTGTTTCCCCAAAAAATGGTGACATGAGTGCTATGGCTTTTAAGGTTAGCACACGAATTTTTGGGGTTTGTTACTAGATGGATATATGAAAGCATGTAAGTTGACCATCAGTGTCAGTGGGTTTTATATTCCTTTTTTATTATAAAGTTGTAAGAGTACGCAACTTCATCATGAGGGCTTATATATATATATATTTATGGATGAAGGATCTCTCCTCTTATCTCTCACTGCAAATTCACTTTCTCTGTTCCCCTCCTGAAATCATTTTGTTCTTTCCCCCCTTTTTAGATACAGTGTTATATGTGGGTTGCTTATTCCGAGGCTTTCTTATGACTTCAGGCATATAGCAGAAGTAGAAGGGTCATCTAAACTCTTACTGCTTCTTCAGATTTGTTAATCTCACTGACTCTTAAAAGCAGTTGAGCTCTTCAATAGGGCCTGAAGGGTACATCTTGATCATTTCCTCTTTATTTTGGGAAAGATTCTGACAGAGATTCAGGTAGGAAATTAATTTTCCTAAATCCTCAATGTTTCTTCTTCTTCTTCTCTTTAGGGTTTCTGATAAATGAAACCCGGCGGACCCCGAAATTCATCTTACTGTTAATTTAGCTACGACAAATATGGAATATGCCTTCTTGGAACGGAGATGCCTCCTTGGAATAGAGATGCCTCCTTGGAACAGAGATGCCTCCTTGGAACGGAGATGCCTCCTTGGAACGGAGATGCCTCCTTGGAATGGAGATGCCTCCTTGGAACGGAGATGCCTCCTTGGAACGGAGAAGGAACTGCAGTTATTGGAATTCGAATTGCTTCTTAACCTGTTCTTCTTAATTCAGTACTTCAATTTTTGCACTTTATTTCTGTATTGCCTATAATTTGAGTTGGCATGAAGATGTGACATTCCTTCATGGTCAACCCTAAGTAGTGCCGAACTGGCCGCCGCTCTTGGAGTATAGCGGACAGATCGATGTTTGGTTTTATTTCAGCATTTTGATTACTGCACTTTATTTCAGTGTTTCGATTACTATACTTTATTTCAGTATTGCATATGATTTAGAGTTGACGTGAAGATGAGATATTCCTTCAGGGTCAACCCTAAATAGTGTCGAACTGGTCGCCGCTCTTGGAGCAGAGTGGACAGATCGATGTTTGGTTTTATTTCAGCATTTTGATTACTGCACTTTATTTCAGTGTTTCAGTTACTGTACTTTATTTCAGTATTGCCTATGATTTAGAGTTGACATGAAGATGAGACATTCCTTCAGGGTCAACCCTAAATAGTGTCGAACTGGCTGCCGCACTTAGAGCAGAGCAGACAGATTGATGTTTGGTTTTATTTCAGCATTTTGATTACTGCAATTTATTTCAGTGTTTCAGTTACTGTACTTTATTTCAGTATTGCCTATGATTTAGAGTTAACGTGAAGATGAGACATTTCTTTTGGGTCAACCCTAAATAGTGTCGAACGGGTCACCATTCTCGGAGCAGAGCAGGCAGATCAATATTTTGGTTTTTATTTCAGTATTAACTGTAATTTAGATCTGACGAAATATATTCTTACGGGAAATATTCCTACGGGAATATGTTGGGCCTTCGAGAAATATTCCTACGGGAATATATTGTGCCTTCGAGAAATATTCCTACGGGATTATATGGTGCCTTCGAGAATTATTCCTACGGGAATATGTTTTGCCTTCGAGAAATATTCCTACAGGAAAATATCGTCCCTTCGAGAATTATTCCTACGGGAATAGGTTGTGCCTTCGAGAAATATTCTTACCGGAATATATTGTGCGTTCGAGAAATATTCCTATGGGAATATGTTGTGCCTTCGAGAATTATTCCAATGGGAATATATTGTGCCTTCGAGAATTATTCATACGGAATATGTTGTGTCTTCGAGAAATATTCCTACGGGAATATATTGTGCTTTCGAAAAATATTCCTACGGGAACATATTATGCCTTCGAGAAGTATTCCTACGGGAATATATGGTGCCTTCGAGAATTACCGGTACGGGAATATGTTGTGCCTTCGAGAAATATTCCTACGTGAATATATCATGCCTTCGAGAATTATTCCTATGGGAATATGTTGTGCGTTCGAGAAATATTCCTATGGGAATATATTGTGTCTTCAAGAAATATTCCTACGGGAATATTTTGTGCCTTCAAGAGGTATTCCTACGGGAAAGTATTATGCCTTAGAGAATTATTCCTAAAGGAATAAATTGTGCCTTGGGGAACAAAATCGGATGGCTAACGAGTTATACTCTGAGGCAACCCGCATGAAGGATGGTCTGGAAAGACAACCCATGCGAAACTAATAAAACTATGTGGGTCTGAGGCCGTATGCATGATGATATGGAGTACATAGGCAGTGGTCGAGGGAAGACTGGCACGACCCAATAAAAGTCCAGATATCTCCTCCCTTATAAATGTTATAATATGTTTGATGTTAAAAGGGATTGGATTCTATTCGTGGTTCTAATAACTTATCTTTAGCACAGATGATAGGTTTGGGGAAAGACAGCACCCAGTGCAGATGAAGCCACAGAGCAGGATATGTCAGGTATAAGTTCGTTTAGCCGCATCTCCTTTTGTTGTACCCTATCTCATGGTATCTATATATTGGCAATGAATCCTTGATTGATATGATTTAATGCGGCAAAGATATTGATGTTATTCATACAGGTCTTGAGTATGAGGTTTCTGTGATAGCTAATCTTCCGCTATAATACTATGTCTTCCGCTAAGTGATATAAAATGCACTCCTTAATGGTGCCTTCCACTAGAGAACTGCTTCGCCACTCTGTTGGTACAAAGTGTTCAAGGAAGGGGGTTGGAGATGCTAGTTCCTTCACCATTCGAGATCGCTTCAGCGTCATGCATAAAGGGCGGTGTACGATAAGATCCCCCAGTTGGGCCGCCGATTTCGGAGGGGGGGCTCTAACACAATGCAGCTCCGCTCAACATCTGTTGAGAGACCTGCCAAGACCGCCTCTTCTTGTCATCAAATGTGCTGATCTGATAGAGGGCTTTCGCCAAGTCTCTTGCATCCTCAAAACCCAAGATAGGAGAAAAATCATACACATGACCGGATTTGCAGCGACAACAACCAGGATGTAAGATCCCTCTCTTGCACTTGGAGAGTCCCTGGATCTTATGCCCAGAACCGCCACCTTACGGTGACGCTAACACACGAGCTAGCCGCCTCCGCAAGACGCTGATCCTGCCGGCAAGAACGATCAACCAGGTCAACAAGAGACAAAAAGAATATTAAGTAAAACCAAGTCCACAATCACACATTTATACATCATAAAATAAATCCAAATGAATACAAGTCCATCAAGAAGTACAACAAGTAAATGAGAGAAAAAGGCATATGCCCGGTACATGTCCAAATAAAGTAAAACAACTCTCTCACTCTACATCTATACGGAAGCTGTCGAACTCTCGTCATTCTATCGTTAAGAAGTGGTACTGCGCGGAAACTGCTCTTCAGGTCTTGTCAGCACGCATCTATAGTTGTTGTTGCACAGCAGGTAGTGGCTGTGTTGCTCCATCATGTCCTCCTGTCCTCTCCTGAATGGGGTCCTACTACTCTGGCATAATGGTTCCTAAAATAATGTGGTCCACCGACCGTTAGCCAAAAGACTAAGCTAAATTCCCCATCCCCTCCTCCCCCCCCCCCCCCCCCCCCCCCCCCCGCGCGACTCCTAGGAACCGGGCGGGAGGAAGAAGCGGAGGACGACAAGGGGTAATAGAAAGGACAAGCGGGTGACATGGAACTAACTAACAAGTATATGAAGTAAAACAAGCATAATTCTAAGCTAGCAGTATATATGAGCAGCAAGTAAAGTAGTAAACAAAGCAGTAAGTAAAGTAGTGCGACGCAAGTAAAGTAAACAAGTATAACTACACTACCATCACATGAGTATCTTAACTTATATGAATGTCATACAAACTTATAAGTCAAGATTTCCGAAATTATAACTTATCATATAAAAGAGCTCATACTAATTTATATTATAAGGGTCTACAGTTAATGTTCTATGGTTTATGTATGTTATGATATGCATGCTATGATATGATTCATACAAGTGCAACTCACACACACGACTCTGTGATCACAGACCTTTCATTCCCATTTTTTGGAGCTATCTTCACTATCTGGTACCACCGTTGTGGCTACGGCAGTAGTGGAGCGGGTGCCTCCACTTCCTAGGCGGGTATACACAATACCAGTCCTAGACCCTTCGTACGCCTCTGTACATGTCCTAGGTGCACTCTAGAGTCTTGTGTACTCTTTGCTGGAACCCACCAATCTTTAAGGTCGGGTGTGCGTTTTTGGGGATTGTCCTCCATACCGCAGCATAAACAACCTACTGGCCCCTCAAACCCTCACACCCACCTAAGTCAACGTACTGTGGTCAGGGTGACGACCGGTCTAGTACCGAAGACCCGCCACTAATTATGCACATGAAAGTTATCAAATCCCGAGCCTCCAGCTCGCATGACCAACCCGTCCTGACATAAAACTTCCTGAGCCTCCAGCTCGCAGGACTAACCCGTCCTGATATACAACTTCCCGAGCCTCCAGCTCGCAGGACTAACCCGTCCTGATATACAACTTCCCATCCCTTAACTCAGGATGAAGTTACCAAATCTCTTATTCATTTAGTTAGACTACTCTTGTCTAATTATTGTTATACTTAGAAGTTTAGGGTGAATCCTGGACTTCCCGAGGTTTACCGGGTTAAGGGCTCTCAGCGATACTAGGGAATGTGATGGGCTGAAGCCCAAATTCCCCTTTCCAGGATAATTAATATTATTGGTGGCTTCCCTTTTTCTAAAGACCCACTCTCCTTATTACTCTTTATAACTTAGATGTTTTATGGCCTATCCCTCACTCTATTCTTAAGCAAACGTTCTCTTGAACGATGCTCACACTTAAGATATCTCATCCTCTAAATGGTGTAGGTCTTTTGTGATTCTCAAATGTCCCTAATCACACTCTAATGATATATCATGAACACTTTCCCATGCTGAATAATTATTATAATCTCATAAGGTAATAACTGCCCCTTTACGTATAGCGCGACATGAATCCGAATTATTTCATAAACTATAGTACGAATGTTCTCCAAAAATTCCATAACTTCTAGGGGCTGATATAAATGATATGTTACTACTATGATCTAAATTTTACTGATTTTTTAAGTGATCTTGTTGATCAAATCATCACATTATGTTTTTACTATTCGCAGAGCAAAATGAGATAAGACTAAATTGGATTCCTATGATGCAATCTTGACCATATCATGTCCAAATGAGCTACAATTCATACCATATGTTCATATTGGATAATTTAAGAAGTGTCCAGAGTTTTGATGTACTTCAAATTAATTTGACCTCTATTTAAAATTCATTAATCATTTGACATATCCCAAATTACAAAGGAAGTACCATGTCAGTAATTTCAAACTGGCTAATAAAATTTCCAGAGGTGATAAATGACAAAATAACATGATTTCCAAAGTTCCACAATTTTTCAGAGATTCTATAATTATAATTTCCATATAAATTAAAAGGAGTGAAAATATGACTTTACACAGCAAGTACTAACTTATGTCTTCCAAAAATTCTAAGAAAATTACTATAGAATTGTCATGTCCTACAAACATCCTACCCAGAATTTCATAATTTTCCAAGAAACATTTCGCCATATATAATTCATAAATTTAAAAGTGAGACAAACTGAATATGTGGAATTTTACCATGTGTAATACATCCAAAAATTGTACCAAAAATTTCGGAGGTTCATAAGTAGAAACCAAATGATTTTCCAGAGTTTCAAAATTTCTCAATCATTTTCCTTAGTAAAATTTCAGTTATTCAGAAATGTGACATATGATAATTTTGATAATTTCTATGGAAATAATCTCTGAAAATTTCTACAAATATTTTCAAAGGTTCTAGTTGGTGTTACAAGGGATTCCTCAGAGTTTCAAAATTTTCCACAAGGTTTTAGCCATAAACATTTCACTAATACATAAATGTGACATATTTCAAATTTATCAAATACTTAGGATTTTTTATTCCAAAAATCCTAATTTTTCCTGAGGTAATGTATTATGTCATAATAAGGGTGTGGCCAAATTTTCAGAGGCTAACACTAAGCCATATATGTCAAATACACAAAATATCTTTTTTGGCTATATTCACACCATAACACATATTAGGCAAAGACAATCAAGTGGAATTACCCCACATGCAGAGGTCCAATTGCTCCCAAATTTTAACCAAAGGCTAGTAATGACCTATTAAACATGTCACCCAAATTTGGGGTTATTTTGAGGTGTATATATCCTTAAATCACATTAGTTTGATAAATCAAATAATGAACAAAACTATAGGCAAAAGTTCTCCAAAATTCTGATTTTGGTCAAAATATGGTGCTAGGGCACATGCATGCATGGCCAAAATTTCAGAGGCTAACACTAAGACATATATGCCAAATACACAAAATATCATTTTTAGCTATATGCACACCATAACACATATTAGGCAAAGACATGCAAGTAGAATTACCCCATATTCAGAGGTCCAATTGCTCCCAAATTTTAACCAGAGGCTGGTAATGACCTATTAAACATGTCACCCAAATTTGGGGTCATTTGGAGTTACACAACTCCATAAATTTCATTTATTTGGTTAGTTGAATATTGAACAAAACTATAGAGGAATTTCCTCCAAAAATTCCAAATTTTTGGCAGGGGGTACTTTAGGGCATGACTCATGCATGACCCAAATTTCAAGTCATTTAGAGTTGTTTATTTCTCTAAATTAATTTTTAAAGGTATAAGGGATCATATCTGCATGTCTCACCAAAATGAGTGTTGAGGGAGCAACAGTGCTCCAAATCAAGTGAAATCAATTTCTAAATTTTGTTGAGCCATATGACTACAACTTTGATGTTCAATGTTTTCTCAGAAAATATGAGTAAGTATTTTTAAATAAATTTTGAAGAGACTGTATATTATGTGACATTTCATATATAATAAATTCTTAAATTAATATTTGGTCTGCGGCTTATCAAATAATCCAGATCGGACGGCCATCAGTCATCTTCCCTGATGGTTCAACACGCACGATTTTGCCATCCTGGAGCCCATTTCGAGCTGATTTCCGGTCGATCCCGACGGTCTCCAGCCAAATGGCCAACGTCATCACCTCCGGCCTGGGATTGGTCGTCGATTGTCGGAGGAATGGCGGCCGGAGGTGGCCTATCAGCAAAATGGGGGGCGGGTTTCATTTGAGCTCGAGAGCTCAAAGTTGACGATAACGATTCCGTCGATTCACAATCAAATTCAAAAGGGAATGGAATGAGATCTAGCATAAGGGGAGGAGAAGAGGAAAACTTGCCTCAATTTGAGCTCCAAGGGGCGAATCCAAGCATGCCATGACCGACCTCCAAGCTCCAGTTCCTTGGTCGATCTCCCTCCTCAGTGCTCGATTCCTTCTGCAATCATGGGGCTTCTCCTCCTCTCGAGTTTTTGAAGGTGGTGGTGAGCTCAATTGAGAGAGGGGGAGGTATTAGATGGGTTACCATTAAGGGGCGATTTAGGCTATGTTGCCACATCCCTCCCAAGCCACAGCCAGTGATCTAGCTCATCCAGAATTCACTCCTCAGCTTGAATTCATGCTGAAGGGGACAGAATTGGGTCCAATGTCTGCTCACCTTGTGGGTTGCAATTAAAGTGGTCGGCCTCCTCCTTTCCCATGTAATTTCTCCCTCTACTCAGCTGCCACCTCATCCAAACTGCTGGGAAATTCATGGGGAAGCTGAGAGGAGACTTTGGGGGTGAGGAAAGGCATGCCATGTGGCATCCATTCCATAAATCCTTCCTTGTCTCTTCTCCAATTTGGGGTTTTCCCCTAATTACCCCTTTGCATGCATCTATTTTTGAAATCTGAGGTTGTCCATGGTAATTAGCACCTTGGGCTGCTGGGTGGGCCTTAAATCAAGGCCTTAGCCCATTGGTATAGGCTTGGGCTTTTAATTTCTTCTTTAGGGCTCAACTTTGACCAGGTTGACTTTAGGGTTGACTTGGTCAATTTAATGGGTTGACTGGTCCAATGTGTTGGTCTTGAGTCCCTTGACACCATCCAATGTTTATTGGGTCTTGGTGATGCCCCAATTGGGCCAATTTGGCTGATATGTGTGTTTTTTACCAAAATTGGGGAAAAGTTGCCTTTAGTCAATTTGGTCCAATTGATGATCTCATGATGGGGCTTTTGGGTCAATTGGGTCCCTCATGATGTTCTAAGACTAGGGGTGAAGTCAATTTCATGTTTTGAGGGTCAATTGAACATATTGGGAAAGGAATGGCTTATGTTGACCTAAGTCAAATTGAATCAATTGGTGACCCTCATGATGGGGTTTTTGGGTCCATAACACTCCTTTAAGGGTTTACCAGCTAGTGGTAGGGTCAATTTTGTCATATGAGTATGAATTGAACCCTATTGGGTTGAATTAGGTTATATTGACCTAGATTTGACTTTGGTCAACTTGGCTATATTGGTTGGCCAAATGATTGGGCTTTTGGTCAATTATGCCTCCTTTAGGGTTAGGGACATGGTGGTGGGGTTAGTTCATAATTGTAAGTTCAATTTGAGCTAATTTGGTCTAAGTTGACCTGCCTCCTATAGTGGACCACATGTGAGTTCTCTCAACTCAATGTGACCTAAGGTCACTACCTAGCTCAAACTCACCTCACTCACCACGTGTCCTATCCTAATTGAAGTCAAGGGGTCTAGTAGGAAATGAGATGTTAGACGGGAAGCGTTCTTCACACTTCAGGAAGCTGCTAGGGGTTCTTGACGAACCCATAAAGTGTGACCCTGTCAAGGTAGTCTGTTTTCTCTTCAAAGGAGAGTCATCTTGTAACACCCCAGATTTCCCCAGCAGAAGAAAGAGGGTTGATGTTAGCAGGCGCTAATGTCAGGCGTTAGTGTTAACGTCGGGCGTTAGGTCACTTTTGACTCGACAGCTTTATCTTTTCGTCGTGAAATTCTTTTTGTCGTCGAGAAATCTCGAGATCTCGACGAAAGGGCTAACATCAGGCATTAGTGTTAACGCCAGGCGCTAGTGATCTCGACGAGACGACTTTACTTGTCCTCGAAAGACTCCTGTTATCGTCGAAAGGTTTTGTCGATAGGTGATCGCTAATGCCCAGCATTAAGAAGATAACGTGTGGCGTTAGGTCACCAGCCAATAGGAGTAAGCGGCTCTGGATAAGATCGGTCGTACCGCCTTTGGGCTAACGCCCGGGGTTAAGAAGTTAACGTCGACGTTAACTCTTGTATTTATAAAAGCCTTCAAACCCATGGATTTCCTTACTTTTCTCACATGGATATCTCCAAAGTCAAGGGAAGAGGTCAGGAAGAGAAAGGAGGTCCGCTTGGCTAGTTAAGTTTGAGGTAGAAGATCTCTTGCGTGCTTGTGCCGTCTTCAAATCCGTGGAAAGGAATCCTGGTCTGATGGCACCGAAATGAGCAACAAGGGTAACGATTCTCCTTCTTAATCTCTGGACATGCTAGTCTGTGGATTTGCATAGTAGCAGGAAGATTTCCACTAATTAGTGGATAGGTTTCTTCCGACGGGTCGATATGGTTTATCCCCGTAGAAAATTGCATATAGAGTCTGGATCGCTGTACGGACATAGGCTACTGTATGAAGCCCATCTGGACAAGTTAGTCTGGATTGGTGATGTTGATATGCTATATTGCACTACGGAGAAGACTCTGAGTATGTATGCTTGTTTTCGGGTTCTAAGTGTTGTGATGTGCTGCAGGGAGACCTGGAGGCTACCTCTAGGAAATACCTGAAAGAGATGACAGAAACCTATTCTGTTAGCTAGCGCCCGGCATTAGTGCTAACGTCGGCATTACTGCCAGTGATCCTTGAGATCGCATTGTGTGATTGTGAATGGCCCTGGGGCCTGTGATGATGACCCGGAAGAGGTGTCCGTGGAAATGGGTCGAGGTGAAAGCTTACCCGCATCGTGTGTTCGCAATGATTGATCCAGGCCTAGCTGATCCGAACCTGCCCATAGTCGTGATGAAGAGGTCGTGCCTCGGTGCACTGGGTTACAGATGATAAGATAGAAAATGTTGAAGTATGTACGACAGTCGGAACTTTGTGTGTACGTCCTAGCTCAATTTGACCATCCATGTTGAAAAAGGACTTGTGGATGTCGTGCCTTGAGTGCACAATATGTGCGGCCCTGAGTCGACGTATGTGGTGAATGTTTCTATGTGGTGCTTAGACGCACCTGTGAAATATATGTTGTTATTTCTTGCTTGCAGGGAAGGAGTACCGCCGCCCCGAGAATGGGGTGAGGTCGTTATAATCTTGGTCAGCTAAAGCTGACCGGTTACTTATTTTCCCATCACTTGGTTGTTTGTGCTTCACAGGTCTTGGCGAGACAAGCGGGAAATAGCGGGTTTGGAATCCCAGCTGCTGCGCTTAGCCGACCCTTGAAGGCCGAAGTGTTTTGAGTGGTTTTCTTTCAAGTATTGCCGGTCTGTGTGTCGATGTTTGGAAATCATGTATAAGAGAATCACATTCGATGTATGGCCTTAGTGCCAAACTCTTTCATATATATATATATATATATCATTCATGTTCCTTAATGTGGACATGTGTATTCTGGTTCAAGATAATTAACTTATGCTTTCGCTTATATGTAACTCTGAGATATTGTTGGTTGGGTAACTAAATACGTATCCCTCTTGCTTGTTCACCTTATATGGCGTGGGGTCCCGGCCGGACCTACTGTTATATACTGTGTAATGGGTGGGGTGTTACAATTTGGTATCAGCTAAGGGTCTCGTTCCCATCCGTGCAAATTCGTGGTCGAATTCCTTTAAGGGGTGGTGGGCACGTGTGTGCACCGTTTAACTCATTTAAATAACCAGAATGTCCACTTAGGAATGCATTATATATATATTGTAGCATGATTATGGAACATGCGTGTTCCTTACTTGCTATTTTGTTGTGCTACTAGTCACTAAAATATGTCTGACATGATTATAGGGGACTAGAAGTGGTGCGGGGTAGTCCCAACCCCGACGCACTACTGGGAGTAGTGCATCTGCTGAAATGCCTACGCCTCCTCCTTCTGATGAAACAATATGAAGACTTGCTGATGCAGTGGTCACCTTGATTAATGCGCAACCAGGATGACCTATACATCCTCCTTCCCTTGGGGTGGCCCCGGAGCCGGCTATCGCGGTTGAGCCTATTGTGGAAAGACCAGTACTTGTAGTACCGGTTGACGATCCACGAGCGATAAACCTCCACTTAAAGCAGTTTTTGAGTTTCCACCCTCCTACGTTTGAAGGGGTAGGAACACCAATGCAAGCTGAGGATTGGTTGTCTCGGGTGAAGAGAACCCTAACATCTATAGAGACGGAGGAAAGGTAGAAGGTAACCCTCATTACCTATCTATTGGGTAGAGAGGCTAGGCTATGGTGGGAAGGTTTGGAAAGGCATCAGTATGCCAACAGGAAACTGACAGACATCTCGATGGAAGAGTTCTCGAGAGTGTTCTTGGCAAGGTATCTCCCTTCTGCTCAACGCATCGAAATGGAGAAGCAGTTTCAAAGGTTGACTCAAGGGGATAGAATGGTTGATGAGTACCTACACGAGTTTACATGACTGGGAAGGTATGCGGGCTCTTTCTTTGATGATGAAGAGCGAAAGACCAACCAGTTTTATGAAGGTCTGTGTGATGACTTGCTGGTGCTTCTATCAGGCTCGATGACGCAGGGCTTTCTGACGTTGGTCAATACCGCCAGATCCCTTGAGAAGGACCTGAAGCGGATCCAAGCGAACAAGGACCGAGCGGTGGCAACGACGGAGTATAAAGTACCTAGCTCGTCCAAGTCTGGGTCCCAACGATTCAAAAAGACGTCCAGGTTTTCGGAACCGGCTTCCTCTTCTATTTCAGGAGCATCGACTGGACGATGTCCAGCTACATGTTATAATTGTGGCAAGGTGGGCCACTTTGCTCGGGAGTGTCGCAGCGGCAAAAAGGCAGTTGCGACTTTTGCGGTGGAGAAAGGGAAGGCAGCAGAGTCGTCTGCATCCCACTACACTCCAGCTCAACCGCGAGTATATAATCTTGGCCAGCAAGAGGCCATTAAACAAAATGATGTCGTGATAGGTATGATTTAGTATATAGCATTGATTGCTTTATGTCTTTTATACCTTGTGTACGATTGCCTGTATACCCTGTTTGTACGTATTAGGTTTTGTCCTAATTCAAAACAGTTGGTGTTTCCAAGGTGATCTGGAAGTAATCAAGCATTTAGTCTCACTGTTAACGTGATATGAGCCTATGAGGTCACACATAAGAGTGTTTGGAGAAGTTGGAGGAAGAATTGAGTTGGCCTTACTCATATTGGATATGAGTAAAGGACCAATCCTACGACTTATTGGATTTGAGTCGAGTCGAGTCAACTGAATGCTCCACAGGTATTGTGAATATTGCATGGAGCATGTTAGGAAGTTTTTGAGACGAGTCGTCGAGAATGTCTCGACGACGTTTACCTCAAATCATCGAAAGGTTTACTCGACGAATTGATTGTTACTCGACGAATTGATTGTTACTCGACGAATTGATTGTTACTCGACGAATTTCTCAGTGAAAGGTTCACTCGACGAATTATGTTTTACTCAACGAATTCAGTTTGTTACTCGACGAATTTCTTCAGTGAAAGGTTCACTCGACGAATTATGTGTTTACTCCAATGTAAGTCGTGGGTGTGCGGATAGCCTCTCTCTCGCATGGGTATAAATAGAACACAATTTTATACCCTAAGTGAGGCGATCTCCTTTTGCGATAGAAGAAGAACGACGGAAGGGTTCCGATCGGCCGTTCCCGCACCCCGATGTCGCCGCCGCTTCTTTTTGTGGTCGGACCTAGCAGTCCGTGAAAGACATAGAGGGCATTCTTCTCTCCGACCTAGTTCTTGTTCGACAAGAAGCTAGGGTTCTCCTTCGCTTGTGTGGACTCCCGTAGAGGCGCCGACCCATTTCTTCGCTTGGGACTCAACGATCGTTCTTCGGGATCTCATTTGTGGAGCACCTTGGTTGAGTGTTGACTCAATCCCCTTCAGGTATTGCAATGTGTTGTTTCTCATATTTCTTGATTCATGAAATCGCAAGTTCCTCGAACTATTTAGGGTTGTTCTTGTTCGTTATTTCTGCTGCGCATATGTGACATACTATCTACATATGATGTATAGAAAACCCAACAGTGGTATCAGAGCTAGGTTGGTGATCCCGTGCGTGCAAATCTAGAAATTTAGAAGCGTTCTAAATGTGTAGATTTCTTCCTGTAGCATCAATTTTGATGCAATTTTAAGGTTTTCGGTGGTGTGTTTTTCAAAATTTGGTCGGGGCTCTGCCTCGCACCCTGCATGGGCTCTGCCCCTTGACCCCGCTAGCTGATCACATGCGTCAGCGAGACCACCGCCAGGGGCGCTGCCCCTTGGACCCCGTTAGGGGCTCTGTCCCTAAACTCCTGTCAGGGGCGCGACCCCTTGGAACCCCGCCAGGAACACATGTGATTACGTTGCGATTTCATTGTTTCTGAAATTGTTTCTCCTTTGCAGTAATCGTCCCTCAAAATGATTTGTGAAATCAAATGTCTTAGATTTTGAATCTGACATTGAAAGACGAGCTTGTCTACTGCATAAGTGGAGTTGTTTTGCCTGTGTTCAATGCATGTAAATCTGTTGATTTAGAAGTGTTATAAGTGTTCAGATTTAGCCCCTCTTATCAAAAGTGTTGATAATTTTATTTTGTGCACATAGGGGATGCATTTGGTTTGCAAATGTTGTATTTCTATTTATTGAATGTGCACTGTTATTAAATGTTAATCACGATGAAATGTTCATCGATTATATCTTAAAATCCCTTTTTAATATTAAGTGTATGGATGTCTTCCGGTGGATGACACTCTTCCTGCCTCGATCGATGAAGTGTGGGTTTGCCAAAGCAAGGTGCATTAATCTATCTTGGTAAGGGTGCGAGCTAATAATTGTGATATCCCACTGTCGACATCGAATCTATCTTAACTAGGTGACCTCAAAGGTTAAGTGCCTAGAGGCATAGGGTTGGCATGCTCCATATGATGGATGCGAGTAAAGAGTTATTCACCAATCATATAAGAGTTGCATAGTGATGCAATTGACAAGTGTTGTATACCTAAATAATCGCATTATGAGAGGAACGCCAAAGCGGACTCGTTGTGTTGGTGAAATACAGATCTTGTCCACTAAGAGAGTAGCTCGCATAAACTCTCTGAATCGATATTAAGGGTTATCGACTTGATTAAAATAGTGGGAGCCCTTTTAATAAAAGTCCTTATTAAAATAAAATGTATTTTAAAATATAGTACTAAAGTATACTTTGCAAAATTCCTTGTAGAATATCCATGGCAAGTGGTTCTCACTCCACCTTGTCCCTAAGGGTGATCCTTAAGAAGGACAAGATAAATGGGACAAATTTCCTAGACTGGTTCAGGAACTTGAGAATTGTTCTCAGGCAAGAGCGTAAGCTCTATGTCCTAGAAGAAGATCCCCCCCCCAAGCCAGCCGCTACTGCACCACGTGCAGATAAAGATGCTTACAAGAAATATGGAGATGACTCATTGGATGTTGAATGTCTTATGCTCGCAACCATTAACTCTGAGCTTCAAAAGCAACATGAGAAATGAGTTGTTACGAGATGGTCGAACACCTGAAGAAAATGTTTCAAGGACAAGCTCACCGGGAGAGGTTTGGCATATCCAGGGCGTTATTTCAGTGTAAGATGGGAGCTCGAGACCCAGTAGGGACTCACATACTCAAGATGATTGGGTATATAGAGAACTTGGAAAGACTGGGTTTCCTTTGAGCCAAGAGTTGGCCACTGATCTGATCCTGCAATTATTGCCGGACAATTACGAGCAGTTTGTCTTGAATTACAATATGAATGAAATTGACAAGACACTGCCCGAGCTCCTAGGCATGTTAAGAACTGCTGAAATCAATATGAAGAAGGTCAAGCCTGCTAGCCCCATATTGATGGTGCATAAAGGCAAGGGCAAGACCAAGGGATCAAAGAAGATTAAGGTAAGACCTAAGTCATATCTTGATCCCAAGTCTTCAGCACTGAAGATCAAAGGCTTGGCGAAGGAAGGGAAGTGTCACCATTGTGGTAAGGCAGTGCATTGGAGGAGGAACTGTCCCCTCTATCTTGAAGATCTGTAAAACAAGACAGGAAGTGTGACTTCCACTTCAGGTATATTTGTTATAGAAATAAACCTTTCTGCTCCTTCATCTTGGGTATTGGATACCATATGCGGTTCTCACATTTGTACAAATGTGCAGGAACTGGGAAGGAGAAGATTGATGGGTAAAGGGGAGGTAGACCTGCGCGTTGGAAATGGATCAAGAATTGCTGTCGTTGCCATAGGAGTATATCGTCTTTCTTTGCCCACATGGCTTGTAATAGAATTAGATGATTGTTATTTTGTTCTAGCCATAACTCGAAACATTATATCTATTTCATGTTTAGACATGAGAGGATTTTCTTTCATTATTAAGAACAATAGTTGTTCTATATTTATGAATGATGTTTGTTATAGTGTAGCCCAACTGTTTAATGGCTTATACATTTTGAACTTAGATCAGCCAATCTATAACATAGACAATACTAAAAGACTAAAAACTAATGACTTGAATCATTCATATCTTTGGCATTGTTGTTTAGGCCATATAAATGAGAAACGCATATCCAAGCTCCATAAAGATGGAATCTTGGACTCATTCGATTATGAATCTTTTGAGAGATGCGAGTCATGTTTATTAGGCAAGATGACAAAATCCCCTTTCACTAGTTATAATGAGAGGGCTAATGATCTCTTGGGTGTGATACATAATGATGTATGCAGACCTATGAGTTCTATGGCTAGAGGTGGGTTCTACTACTTTGTTACATTCACTGATGATTTCAGTAGATACGGATATGTGTTTCTTAAGAAGAACAAATCTGAAACCTTTGAGTTTAAGAATGAAGTAGAGAACCAACTGGGAAAAAGGATAAAATCACTTCGATCTAATTGAGGTGGCGAATATCTAAGTCATGAGTTTCGTGATCATCTGAGAGAAAGTGGTATTGTATCACAGCTCACTCCTCCTGGAACACCTCAACATAATGGTGTGTCTGAGAGGAGGAATCGTACTTTGTTATACATGGTACTGGCAATGATGTGTCATGCAGATTTGCCTGTTTCCGTTTGGGGATTTGCTCTAGAAACTACTGCTTTCACTTTAAATCGCGCTCCAACGAAAACGGTTCAAAAGACACCATATGACATATGGACTGGGAAGCGTCCTAGTATGTCTTCCATTAAGATTTGGGGATGTGAGGCATACGCGCGACGTCAAATGCCTGACAAGCTGGAACCCAAATCGGATAAATGTTATCTAGTGGGGTATCCTAGGGAGACCAATGGGTATAACTTCTACCTGTTGTCTGAGGGAAAAGTGTTTGTTGCAAGGACAGACATCTTTTTGGAGAAAGAGTTCTTATCTAGAAAGACTGCAAAGGTAGAACTTGAAGAAATTCAAGAACCACAAACTGAAAATGAACCTAGATTGGAACCTGAGCAAGGACTACAAGTAGTTGTAGCTAGAGAGCCTGCTCAAGAATCATAAGTCCTACGTAGATCTGGTAGACCAATATTTGAGCCTGAGAGATATGGATTTCTCATGTCTCAAATAGGTAATGTGTTGCTTATGGATCATGATGATGAGCCTGCAACCTACCAAGATGTTATGAATGGATCAGACTCCGAGAAGTGGCTTGAGGTCATGAAATCTGAAATGGAATCCATGTATGCAAACCAAGTTTGGACCTTAGTGGAACCACCTGAAGGGGTAAGACCCATAGGGTGCAAGTGGGTCTTCAAGAAGAAGACCGACATGGATGGGAATGTACAGACATTCAAAGGCCGGCTGGTGGCTAAAGGTTTCAGGCAAATTCATGGTGTTGACTATAATGAGACCTTTTCACCTATTGCTATGGTCAAGTACATCAGAATTCTACTTGTTATTGATGCATATTATGACTACGAGATCTGGAAAATGGATGTCAAAACGACTTTCCTTAATGGAAACCTCCTTGAGGAAGTGTATATGACACAACCCGAGTGTTTTGTATCTCCAAGTGAAGCCACAAAAATATGCAAGTTGAATCGGTCCATTTATGGATTGAAACAAGCTTCTCGAAGTTGGAATATGTGTTTTGATGAGAAAATCAAAGAGTTTGGTTTCATCAAGAACGAGGATGAGTCGTGTGTTTATAAGAGGATTAGTGGGAGCATTGTTGTTTTCCTGATATTATATGTGGATGACATACTGCTGATCGGGAATGACATTCCGACCCTGCAAGCTGTTAAGAACAGTCTAGGGGACTGCTTTTCTATGAAGGACTTGCGTGAAGCGACTTATATATTTGGTATTAAGATCTATAGAGATAGATCGAAGAAGTTGTTGGGTTTGACCCAGAGTACATACATTGAGAAGGTGTTGAAATGGTTCAACATGCTTGAGTCCAAGAAGGGATTCTTACCCATGTCATATGGTGTGAGTCTCTCTAAGGACCAGTGTCCTAAATCTTTGGAAGATAAGGACCGCATGAAGTTGATTTCATATACTTCGGCAATTGGATCAATCATGTATGCAATGTTGTGCACTCGACCCGATGTCTCATATGATTTGAACATGACGAGCAGGTATCAGTCTGATCCTGGTGATGGTCACTCGATAGTTGTCAAGAATATCCTAAAGTATTTGAGAAGGACGAAGGATGTATTCTTGATGTATGGTGGAGAGGAAGAGCTCGTTGTAAAGGGTTACACGGATGCTAGCTTCCAGACTGATATGGATGATTCAAAGACCTAATCAGGTTTTGTACTTTGCCTAAATGGAGGAGCTGTAAGTTGGAAGAGTTCTAAGCAAGAGACAGTTGTTGATTCTACGATTGAGGCCGAGTATATCACTGCTACAAATGCAGCGAAGGAGGCTGTGTGGATTAGGAAATTCATCAACGAGCTTGGTGTAGTTCCTAGCATTGTTGATCTCATAGTTCTCTACTGTGACAACAACGGTGTTATTGCACAAGCTAAGGAACTTAGATCTCATCAGCGCTCCAAGCACATACTTCGGTGTTTCCATCTTATACGAGAGAATGTCGATCGAAGAGATGTGAGCATATGCAGAGTACCATCTGAAGAGAATATTGTGTATCCACTAACAAAGCCCCTTGCACAGAGAAAGCATGATTGTCATACTAGATCAATGGGTATTAGATACCGGAATGATCATCTCTAGTGGGAGTCTTGTGGATTATATTCGTGTCGGTTGTTATTCTTATGATGAATAGAGCACCTTTATACTTTATTTTACATTTATGGCAAGTTCTTATTATTATGTCATTTTTTTCTATTTGATAGATTAATTAGCATAATAAATGCCTTTAGAATGTTTGCTTCCATAGGAATTCAAGTGCATGACTTGAATGTGAGGGCCTATGTTGAATTAGAAGCTTCATTCTTGAAAGGTCCCTAGTCGGCATATCATCTTAGAAGTTAAAGGGCGATGATGATACATTAAGACTAGCATGTGTGTTGACTGATGACCGGTTCTCACATGTCATGATATTATGATATCAAGTCATCACATGGATACTTGTTAGTGAACAAGTTGTACTGGAAATACCCACCTTGAGACTACTTTGTGGATTGTTATATGAACGTGTCACAAGTAGGTCTCAACTGACAATGGTGTTTGTAGTTCTTTGACCTGAAGTCACAACATTCATCAAGTGAGGAAGAGCGTACTTTGATGCCATCTAAAGTCTTCCTTGAGAAAGGTTGATGATAAGGGTGATTATTGGGTATGTTGCGAATCATTTGGGTGTTTGTGTGTGGACAGAAATGGAATTTGTCCTCCTATATAACAGGAGTTACATTCATGGGCCCCTTGATGGAATGAGACTGAGAAAAGCATGGTCATGCTTGGTTGAGTCAAGAAACTAGGATTGAACAATTAGTAGGGTGACACGGTCCATGCCTCTAGTTCTATCCATATTAAAGGAACAAATGGACATGATAACACTGATACATTGGTCAAGACAGGCTTGTTGAGTTATGAACTCTTATTGTTTGGGTAGCAATGATGTATTGCTAGATGCCGCTCATTGTTTGTGAGACTTTTGTTTGATACGTTCAAGATCAAGTGGGAGACTGTTGGTGTTTCCAAGGTGATTTGGAAGTAATCAAGCATTTAGGCTCACTGCCAACGCGATATGAGCCTATGGGGTCACACATAAGAGTGTTTGGAGAAGTTGGGGGAAGAATTGTGTTGGCCTTACTCATATTGGATATGAGTGAAGGACCAATCCTACGACTTATTGGAGTTGAGTCGAGTCGAGTCAACTGAATGCTCCACAGTTATTGTGAATATTGCATGGAGCATGTTAGGAAGTTTTCGAGACAAGTCGTCGAGAATGTCTCGACGACATTTACCTCAAATCGTCGAACGGTTTACTCGACGAATTGATTATTACTCGACGAATTGATTGTTACTCGACGAATTTCTTCAGTGAAAGGTTCACTCGACGAATTATGTGTTTACTCCAATGTAAGTCGTGGGTGTGCGGATAGCCTCTCTCTCGCATGAGTATAAATAGAACACGATTTTATACCCTAAGTGAGGCGATCTCCTTTTGCGATAGAAGAAGAGCGACGGAAGGGTTCCGATCAGCCGTTCCCTCACCTCGATGCCGTCGCCGCTTCTTTTTGTGGTCGGACCTAGCAGTCAGTGAAAGACGTAGAGGGCATTCTTCTCTCCGACCTAGTTCTTGTTCGACAAGAAGGCAGGGTTCTCCTTCGCTCGTGTGGACTCCCGTAGAGGCGCTGATCCATTTCTGCGCTTGGGACTCAACGATCATTCTTCGGGATCTCATTTGTGGAGCGCCTTGGTTGAGTGTTGACTCATTCCCCATCAGGTATTGCAATGTGTTGCTTCTCCTATTTCTTGATTCATGAAATCGCAAGTTCCTTGAACTGTTTAGGGTTATTCTTGTTTGTTATTTTCGCTGCGCAAATGTGATATGCTATCTACATATGATGTATAGAAAACCCAACAGAAACTGCCCGGCGAGAGCTTTAATCGACACTGGAGCATCCCACTCCTTTCTGTCCAAGGACTTCATACTGCGTGTTGGGGTGTCTTCTTTTGTGGCAAAGCACAGACTGGATGTCGTGCTGTCAAATGGGTGTCGAATGCATGCAGACAGAGTTTGTAGTGTTCAGGTGCGGATAGGAAGTCATGAGTTTGACTTGGAAGCATCGATGTTGCTGATATCCGAGTTTGATGTGATCTTTGGAATAGATTGGCTTTCGAAGCAGAGTGCCAGCATTGATTGCAACTTGAAGGAGGTCACGTTAGGGCAGAATACTGAACGTGAGACTACATTTACCGGTTTGCGAGGATCGAGCAAGATGTTCAAGTCTGCTCTCCAAGTAGTCAAGGCGGTTCAGAAAGGCGCAGGGTTGATATTCACGTTATTGGATACTTCTGAGCTAAAGTCCAGTCTGTGTGATGTCCCGATCGTATCGGAGTATGCGGATGTTTTCCCAAAAGATCTTCCTGGGGCTCCACCTCAGCGAGAGATAGACTTCGTTATTGAGCTATTGCCAGGTGCCAAACCTATGGCACGCTCACCGTACTGAATTGCGCCAAAGGAGATGGCGGAGTTGAAAGTTCAGTTGCAGGAGTTGCTAGAGCAAGGCTATATACGTCCAAGCTCATCCCCTTGGAGTGCACCGGTCCTCTTTGTGAAGAAGAATGACGGAAGCTTGTGTCTGTGCATAGAATACCACGAACTGAACAAGCTGACAGAAAAGAATAAGTATCTGATTCCGCGAATTGATGACTTGTTCGATCAGCTAGTTGGATCGACTGTGTACTCAAAGCTGGATTTGAAGTCTGGCTACTACCAGTTGCGGATTCGGGAATGCAACATTCCCAAGACGGCGTTTAGTACCCGTTACGGGCACTTTGAGTTCACAGTGATGTCGTTTGGCTTGATGAATGCGCCATCGGTATTTATGGATACGATGAACCGAACGTTTTGAGAGTGTCTAGACCGATTTGTTATTGTCTTCATAGACGATATTCTGGTGCTCTCAATCGGAAGAAGAACATGCAATCCACTTGCGCATTGTATTGGATACTCTGAGGCGAAGTCAGCTGTATGTCAAGTTCTCAAAATGTGAGTTTTGACTATCCTCTGTGGCATTCCTAGGTCATGTGGTCAGTGGAGAGGGCATTGCAGTGGATCTTGCAAAGATAGTTGCAATACGGGAGTGGCCTGTGTTGACAACAGTGGCGGAAGTTCGTAGTTTCCTAGGACTTGCCGGCTATTACAGGCCCTTCGTAGAGAACATCTCGAGTATAACTATTCCTCTCACGACATTGACTAGGAAAGATCAGAAGTTCGTTTGGTTGCCAGAGTGCGCGTGAGCTTTTGAAGAGCTGAAGAGTCTTCTGACCACGGCGCCAATCCTATGTTCGCCATGTGGTACAGAAGTCTTTAAAATCTACAGCGATGCGTCAGGGAGCGGCTTAGGCTGCGTTCTTCTTCAGCATGGTCAGGTTATTGCGTATGACTCTTGCCAACTGAAAGTACACGAGAGGAATTATTCGGTCCATGACTTGGAGCTAGCAGCCGTAATATTCGCTCTGAAGCTTTGGCGACACTATTTATATGGCGTGAAGATCGACATCTTTACAGACCATAAGAGCCTGAAGTACCTAATAGAACAGAAAGAGCTAAATATGCAACAACGGAGGTGGATGGAGTTCCTGGGGGACTACACTTTCAAGATTCACTATAATCCCGGGAAGGGAAATGTTGTCACAGATGCTTTGAGTCGGAGGGCTTCTGCATAAGTCAGTTGGATTCAGATGCATGAGCCGCGTCTGATCAGCGACTTGGAAGCCTTGGAGATTTCCTGTGTGGATAAAAAGACCAGTGCCACAACATGTTTGAACTGGACAGAGGTACAGTGTGACCTTGCAGACAGAGTCCGGTTGGCATTGGAACTTGATGAAAGCATGAAGCGGTATATGACGGAGATCCTGGATGGGTCTAATGTCGAGTTCTACTTGGAAGACGGTCTTTTGTGGAAAGACAGTTGTCTGTGCGTCCACAATGTTGGTAAATTACGGGAGGAGTTAATGTACGAGGAACACTTTACTTAGTATTCAATCCACTCGGGGAGCACAAAAATATATCAGGACATGAAGAAGCTATTCTGGTGGCCGGGTTTAAAAAAACATCGCCTTATATGTAGCCAAGTGTCGCACTTGCGCGCTCGTGAAGACTGAATGCCAAAAACCTGGAGGTTTCCTGAAGTCGTTACCTGTGCCAGAATGGAAATTCGATGATATTTCTATGGATTTCGTGCATGGTTTGCCGAGACCCCAGTCCGGCAACGATGTCATTTAGGTGATTGTGGATCGATTGACTAAAGTCGCACACTTCATTCTGAACTGGCATGACGATTCAGTGGAAAAGCTAGCGATGTTATATGTTAATAGCATAATGTGATTGCACGGTGTGCCCCGTAGCATCGTACATAAGTGACCAAGATGGGTGCTTCACGTCGAAAGATTGGAGGCTAATCCACAAACTGTTAGGTACCGAGCTGAAATTTAGCATTGCCTTCCACCCACAAATGGATGGGCAGACTGAGTGGACCAACAGGACTTTGGAGGATATGCTCTGAATGTGCGCCTTGGATTTCAGAAAGAGGTGGGAAGATGATCTCTTTATGATTGAGTTCACTTATAATAACAACTATCAGACAAGTATAAAAATGGCGCCCTTTGAGGCACTTTATGGAAGAAAGTGCCGTACTCCCTTGGCATGGGCGGAGACAGGTGAAACTAAGCTGTTTAAGCGAAAGGAAGTCGAAGATGCCAATTCAACTATTCGAACAATCCGGGAGAGGTTGTTAGTTGCGCAAGATAGGCAGGCCAAATACTACAATGCCAAGCATAGAAAGGTTGAGTTCGTCGTGGGCGAATGGGTGTATCTCAAAATCAAACCGTTCAAGGGTGTGTCTAGGATTCGACACCTGAAAAAGCTGAGTCCAAGTTACCTTGGACCAATTGAGATACTGGAACGTGTTGATTAAGCGGCCTATCGGCTCGCTTTTTCGGCAGAATTGAGCGGCTTACACAATGTGTTTCACATATATGTGCTACGAAAGGTTGTGCCAGAGCCTAGCCAAGTGCTTGCGGCGAATCAAGTGCCAGTTGATTGTACAACCCTCATTCTCCGAGGGTAGGACCCACTCAAAGCCATGTAGGCAGAAGTCAAGGTCAAAGGGTCAACGCAGAGGTCAACAGTTTGAGATATCAAGAGTTCGTCGAACGCAGCCTTCCAGAGTTCGTCGAACGCAGCCTTCCAAAGTTCGTCGAACGCAGCCTTCCAGAGTTCGTCGAACGCAGCCTCGATCGTGCGAGCAGGAATTTGGTAGCGCGAGGAGGAACCTGGCCGAGCGTGAAGGAAAGGCGCACTAGAGTTCGCAACCCGGCCGAGCGAGAAGGACATAGGCCTGGACATTCTCGCCTACAGACGACTTGCACCAACCAACTCGCCAGTTTAGGTCGAGCACCTCACCTACTCGCCTGCCTTTGCCTTGGCTAAAAACTATCTCCAAGGGGATCAGGGATAGTCGCCTGCTTCCTCTCCCTCAAGATTTGTCTATAAATAGACCCCCAGGGGTACCAGGAATGGCACTTGTAAAAAATCAGAGCTTCACCCCCTTATAGGCGGGAATCCTCCCTAGCCAGTGCCTTCCTAGTACCAAGCTCGGCCATTCATGGTTTTGGAGGAGAAGACTCTTTTGAGCTTCTGGGTACGTGGTGGGACCTCCCTGCCGCAGCACTTGGGGTTGTGTTCCCTCTAGTTCGTTCGTCGTAGCCAGCCAAGTCATCTCGTCGGACCATTGGGCAAGTAGCCTCCGGCTGCATTGATCCGATTTTTGGAGCCAGGATTTTCCAGGCTTCAACACTTTGGTGTGGTGAGCGTGGATCGTAGTCAGAGGAAGAAAGTCTAGTTGAAGAAGCGAGATGGTTACAGTTGGCGACCACGAGGAGGTGGTAGGTAACCCAGCCAGAGGTGGCGAGTTCGTAACTTTGGCTGTTTTCGAGGAATTCGCGCGGCGGATAGAAGGCTCCATGCGAGCAGCTCTTCAACCTCGCATGGAAGGAACGACGACCTCGCCTCATCGCCCGGGTCCGTCCGACGAAGATGCTCACCCTCAGCGAGCAGGGAAGGAGCATGTCGAGGAGTTCGAGTGACCAAGGAGGTAGCAGTTCGGTCCGCAGGCGTCACAAGGAGCTGGTGGAACTCGGTTCCGCGAGGAGGAAGAGCAGACGAGATACTTCAATACTCGCCAGGCTAGCGAGTATGGAGGAGATACTCGCCAAGATAAGGGTCGTCGCCAGATTGGGGGGAAGAGCCCATTCTGTGAGGAGATCATCGCCGCGCCAGTGCCGGAGGGGTTCAGGGATCCCTCGATGAACTATTACTCGGGGAGGGATGACCCCCTCCGACGCATCCAGTGATTCGAGGATGTCGCCTCCATCTGAACCATGTCTGACGCCTTCAAATGTAGGCTGTTCGCGATCTCCCTCTGAGGGAAGGCAAGGGACTGGTTCCACCAGTTGCCAGCAAGTTCCATCTACTGCTTTGAAGACTTGTGCCCGGGGCTGACCATGCGGTTTGCCACGGCCAAGAAGCTGAAGAAGGAGGCCACGGCCCTTTTCCATTTGGTGCAGGGGCCGAAGGAAACTTTGGGGGACTACATCGACCGCTTCCAGGAAGAGGTGCTAGACATCCAGGAGGTGGATGGTCGCACCTTACAGCTGGCCCTAACTTTCGGCCTTCAGGAAGGGCTCTTCAAGTTGGAGCTCGGTAGGATCCCTCCCTACTCCTACGGCAATTTCATGGAAAGGGCCAACCAGTTCGTCCAGGTGAGGCTTCCAACCGCGGCTTCCTAGCCAGGCTCACCCGAGTGACCAAGGAAGATGAGGAGGAGGAAGAGGAGAAGGCCCCCGAGAGGAGAAAGAAGGAAGAGCCCAGGAGGGCAGAGAAGCGGAAGCCGGAGGGAAGAGGCAGAGAAGAGAGAAGAGAAAGAGAGCCCAGGAGGGAGGAGCCAAGAAGGAATGATGAGAGGAGGCTCATCGTAGCTCCAGAGCGTCGGGAGGAAGAGAGGCACTACCAAGTACCCGCTAACCGGCCATCTTGGAAGCCGACCAGGGGACCTCAGCGTCAGGAACGGGGAACGAGATCCCCAGAAAGAAGACGCTTCGACAGACCGGAGGGGCGTCAGGAGAGAAGAAGGGAAGAAGCGATGGCGGTTGCCCGGCGCGGCAATCGGCAAGGATGGAAGAACTGAAAGCAGAAGAGGCCGCAGGTAGAGGAGGTCCCCCTCTATTGTGACCTCCATCAGGTGGAGGGACACGACACGATGGCCTGCCCAGACTTTTGGGAAGCCAGGAGAAGGCTGGCAGCAGGAGAAGTGGAAGGGGAGCAGCGGAGGATAGAAGCCCCTGTCGAGCCGCCGGCAGTTCAAGCCATCGGTCGAAGGAGGAACGAAGATCGCATCGACCACGGAGGTCGAGGAGACCTCGTCCAGGGAGGTAGAGGAGTCGAGTATGATCCATGGGGGAGCAGGGATAGGAGCTTCCCGCAAGGGAAGCCTCCATCAGATCTATCGAAGGAGCGTCGCTTCGACCTCGTAGGCACCGCCCCCGTTGGAGGAAATCACCTTCTCCGAAGAAGACATGCTAGGGAACGAGAATCCCTTTCATGATACCCTCGTGATCCAAGCCGCCATGGAGGACTTTACCGTTGATCGAATTCTGATCGATAACGGCAGTTCCGTAAACGTCATCTTCAAGGAGACGTTTGACGGGCTGGGCGTCGGCGCAGGAAGAGTTCGGGCACCAGATGGTCCCCTCTTTGGCTTCTCCGGAGAGAAGGAGGTGGAGGGAGGCGTAGATCTCCTTGTAACACTCGGTGGCACACCTCTCCAGTGTCGTTTCGTCATCGTTGACGCCCCGAGTTGCTACAAGGCCATCTTCGGGAGGCCACTTCTCAACACCTTCAAAGATGTCCCGTCCTCCTACCATCAGTGCCTCAAGTACTGCCAAGGGGACGTCCAGGTGAGGATCAGGAGTGATCCAAGAGCCGCCCGCGAGTTCTATCTTAGCTCGGTTAGCACCATCAGCTGGATGGCTGACGTGGAGGAGTTCGAAAGGGCGATAGGAGGAGCAGCCCGGCTGGAGGCATCCGAGGAGGTAGAAGAAATCGAGGTACTCTCTGCAGCGGGAGTATCTGGGTTGCTGAAGATTGGAGGATCGCTGATGGTCATGGGAAAAAGATGGAGATGGCGACATGCCTGCCGAAGAACGTCGATATCCTTGCCTGGAGTGCTGCTGAGATGCCCGGGATCGATCCAGAGGTTGCTTGTCACCACCTCGATCTCGACCCCGCGGTGAAGCCCGTCCTCCAAAAGAAGAGGTCAAGTGCCACCGTGTTGGCCGGACCTATCCGAGAGGAAGTGAAGAAGCTGCTGGACGCGGGTTTTGTGTCAGAGATCCAGTACCCATGCTGGGTCTCAAATGTTGTAATGGTAAAGAAAGCTTTGGGCAGCTGAAGGATGTGTGTAGACTTCTCTTTATTAAATAAAAGCTGCCCGCAGGATTGTTATCCTTGCCTAGAATCGACGCGCTGGTTTATTCAGCCGTCGGTTTCCCTGTGATGAGATTCCTTGATGCGTTTTCAGGATTCCACCAGATCCGGATGTATCCCCCCGATTGCTGCGATGTTTCCTTCATCACTGGAGATGGCTGCTATAGCTACAAAATGATGCCCTTCGGGCTAAAAAATGCAGGAGCAACCTACCAGCGGATGATGGACCTCGTCTTCAATGAGCAGAAGGGAAGGAACCTGGAGGTGTATGTGGACGACCTCTTGATCAAAAGCAAGAGAGCCCGGGAGCATATAGCGGATTTGGTGGAGACCTTTGCAACGCTAAGGAAGTTCAAGATGAGGCTCAATCCGGCGAAATGAGTGTTCAGAGCCGGGAGGGGAAAGTTTCTGGGGCATCTCATCACCCCGGGGGGAGTTGAGCCGAACCCTAACAAGGTCAAGGAAATCCTAGAGATGGCCTCGCCAAAGACCATGAAGGAAGTCCAAAGGCTGACAGGAAGGTTGGCGGGTCTTAGCCGCTTCCTGTCCAAGGCAGGAGAGAAGTGCTCTCTCTTTTTCAAGACGCTCCGCAAGAGCGAGAACTTCGCATGGTCCGACGAGTGTGAGAAGGCGATCGGTAGGCTGAAGGAGTAGTTGACTCAGACACCTCTCCTTCAGAGCCCGAAAGAAGGCAAAGACCTACTCATCTACTTGGGAGTAGGGGTGGAAGCAGTAAGTTCCATACTGGTCCAGGAAGAGGGAAAGAAGCAGCTCCCCATCTATTATGTTAGGCAGGTGCTCAAGAAAGCGGAGTTGAAGTATCCAATCTTGGAGAAGCTTGTCTTCGCCTTGGTGGTGTCGGCATGAAAGCTCTGGCCTTATTGCCAAGCTCACTCCATCCGGGTCGTGACTGACCATCCTCTCCGAAATATCTTAGAAGGGGTGGAGCATTCAGGGAGGTTGGCGAAGTGGTCGGTAGAACTCAGTGAGTTCGATATTTCCTTCTCGCCCCGTGTGGCGATCAAACCACAGGCGGTAGCGGATTTCTTAGCCGACTTCTCGGTAGAGGCGGAGCCGGGAGAGGAGGATTCTACCCCCATACCTTGGAAGATGTTCGTAGACGGAGCCTCAGGTAAGAGCTCTGTGGGGGTGGCATCATTCTAGTCAGCCCACAGGGAACTAGGATCGAGCAAGCAGTCGAGATCCTCTTCCCTGTCATGAACAATCAGGCGGAATACGAGGCCATAGTAGCAGGCTTGCGCCTCGCAAAGGAGCTGGGCATTCAAGACGTCATGGCTTTCACTGATTCGAGGGTGGTCGCATCTCAGATTCGGGGGGAATTTGAAGTACGCGACACCATTCTGCAAAAGTACCTCGTAAAGGTGAAAGTATTGATTGGGGGCTTCCAATCCTTCTTCGTCGAGCACGTACCGAGAGAGGAGAACTCGGCAGCGGATCGTCTGGCCAAATACGGGCCAAGAGCAAGAGGAACCATCACAGAGTTATTTCGACCATCCATTGAGGAAGGAGAAATGATGGAGATCGATCAGCGCCCCTCGTGGAGGGATCCGTTCGTGGCATTTCTGAACACCGGGCAGCTTCCTGTGGAGGAGGGGGATCAAAGGAAGTTCCGGTACAAGGCAGCGTATTATTTGTTGCAGGATGGGGAGCTATATCGCAAGACCCATCTCAGGCCCTCTGGCTAGATGTGTCTCTGAAGACGAAGTACCTCGAGTGTTGGAAGAGATCCACTCGGGAGAGTGCGGAAGCCATTCTGGGACTCGCACTTTGGAGCAAAGGATCTTGAGGCATGACTACTTCTGGCCCACCATCCGCAAGGATGCAGAGGCCTTCTCGAAAAAGTGCCAGAAGTGTCAGCTGTTCGCCCCCCTTCAATTGCAGCTGGCCCAGCAACTTCGTTCGATCACTGACCCGTGGCCGTTCGCTATCTGGGGAATGGATTTGATAGGCGCCTTTCCTTCAGCTAGTGGCCAGAGGAAGTTCGTTCTCGTCATGATTGACTATTTCTCCAAGTGGATCGAGGTCAAGGCTCTGGCCAAGACCACCTCTCAAGTTGTGAAGAACTTCATCTGGGGGAAATCGTCTGCAGATTCCAAATTCCCCTCGCCATCGTCACCGACAATGGTCCTCAGTTCGCCAGTTTGGAGTTGGAGGATTTTTGTAGGCAGCTCGGAACCGATCTCTGATTCACGTCAGTACATCATCCCAGGAGCAATGGGCAAGTGGAGGCCGCCAACAAGCTAATCATCAACCTACTAAAGAAGAAAGTCGAGAACCTAAGAGGTAATTGGGCGGAGCAACTCCCCTCAGTGTTGTGGGCTTTGAGAACCACTCCTAGCTCAGCAACGGGGGAAACCCCATTCAAACTCTCTCATGGGTCCGAAGCTCTCATCCCAGTAGAGTTCAAGGTCAGAAGTCCTAGGGTGATTGCAGCAGAAGACGGAGACGAAGAATGGCGACTGGAGAATGAGGAAGCCCAGAGGCTGTCCCTCGACTACATCGAAGAGCTCCGAGATCTAGCCTCGGCTCGGCAAGAGGAGATCAAGCGTCGCATGGCGAGACACTTCGACAAGCATGTTCGTCTCAAGCACTTCCACGTAGGTGATCTAGTCCTGAAGAAAGTGGACGCAGCTGGGAGATCGGCAGCCATTGGAAAGCTCAACCCTAATTGGGAAGGACCTTTCATCATCCACGAATCACTTGCAACAGGAGGGTATCGCTTACAGAATCACGAAGGAGAGCTATTGGGGAATGCATGGAGCGGCGATGAACTGAAAAGGTTTTATCCCTAAGCAGGGACGTATACCCTTCTCTCCTGTAAATTGATTGGTTATAAATAAATCCCCCTGAAACATGGGACGGCAGGAATTTCTCATTTCTATCGCAGTAGCAAGCCTTTAAAAAGAAATAGAGCAGAAAAAGTCGATCTCCATGGCAGGGTGGGAAACGGGCCTCCGACTTGATTCTCGTAAAACCCAGAGCGGGTGATGGGACAGTGCCTCGATTGTGCGTTCCCTTAAGTCCAAGCCTCTGCAATGTCGGTCGAGATCAGCTCCCCCCTTGCACGTTTGTCGCGGTTCCCACCGACTGCATTTCTCATCCGACTGGGGCGATTATCATGAAGAAGTCTGGATGCCGACCTCCCAATTCAACGAAGAGATGTTCGACTTGACTGATCAGGGGACCCTTGAATAAAGGTGTTGTGCACTCTCGAGGGCTAAAAGCCCGTAACAAAGCGATTTGTTTCTGATTATTTCCTCCAATCATGTGAGTTAATGTGCTTAAGTGTGCTTAACTCCCCGTTTAATTGTGGAGTAACAGGAAATAGGTTGGGACGGCATTCAGCATCCAAGTAGGATAGAGACCTCGGGATGGTGTGTTTCTTTGGAACCTCCCCGACAGTCAATCCCTACTAGAAGATCTCTTCAACAGCCTCAACACCCCAGTAGGATGGAGACCTCGGGATGATGTGTTTACGGACCTCCCCGACAGTCAGTCCCTACTCGAAGGTCTCTTCATCAGCGTCAACACCACGATAGGATGGAGATTATCGGGAATGTGAGTCCCCTTGGAACCCCCGACCGTCTTTCCCTACCTAACATCTTTTTCAGCAGTCAGGGTGCGAGTAGGAAACTAACGCGCAAGGTTAAGCGCGAGGAACTCTAAAGGCAAGCATCTATGAACAAAAAAGATTAAAGAAGCGAGTAGGGTGAGATAGTCGACAGACCCCGACCTCATTCAATGTCGCCTTAACCAGAATGACAGGTAAGAGTATACGAGCGAGCCAATGAGCCTAGCGACATCACAACAGTAGAAGAAAGATTCACAGAGGAAATAAATATCACTATCAAAAGAAAGGTTATCTACCAAAAAATATATATGCTCGCAGAGCCGCGAGAAGCATCAAAATTGTTAAAAGAATATGAAAGTTCACTTGGGAGATGGAGCATAGTCTGACGAATTCGACTCATTCCCCTCCTCGTCATCTTCCTCCTCGCCCGCGTCAAGAATGTCGGAGAGGAGCCCCTCCGTCGTCAGTTTCTCTGTCCCTAGAACCAGCAAGCCCGCCATAGAGAGTTTCGCGAAGACCAAGTCACCGGCGGCGAGGGCTATCTCGCGCCGAAGAGACGAGAGCTCCTGCGAGGTCATAAAAGATCCTTGCGGCCGGCGGGAAGGTCCGGCTTCTGAGGAGGTATCGGCGGCCATCCTCGATTCCAGCTCGGTATTACGAATCTGCGTCACCTCCAGCAAGACCTGGCTCGCCCGCAGATCGCACTCGAGCTTGGAGATCGTCTCAGCCGCCACCAACTGCTCTTCCTGCAGATGCGAGAAGGATGGGTTTCAAGGTGTAGAAGGAAAAGAGTAAGTCTTAAGCCTAGTTCACGCGGAATACCAAGGTCACCTCAAAACCTCTGCTGGACTCGGCCTTGTCCTCGGCAGCTCGGGCGCACTTTAAGGCCACCTCCTCGCACTTCTCAGCATCCATGGTAAGCTTCTGATGTAGGGAGAGCTCCACTTCAGCGCCGAGGAGGTTCCGTGCGGTTTGGTGAAAAGGCTCCGAGGCGCGTAGCATTGCTCGCGATCCCTGGTCGGCGAGAAAGCGAGGAGAAGCCTCCCGCAGCACCTTCGCATCATCGCGCCCGTACAGTCCGAACAGGACGCAAAAAGCATCGTCGTTCAGGACCTCGTCCTCGCTCCACGACGGCAGGCGAGTGCTCAGGGACACCTCGCTGCGCTCCCTGCTCCAGGCGATCAGCGGCTCGCCATCCAAGCCCTTGTTCAACGAACCCAGCCCAAAGTTTGGGTGGTTCTCGGGGATGATGTCTTCCTCATCGCGTGCCCGCTCCGCCGCCACACGCCGGGCGACTTCCTTTCTCTTCCTCTTATTTGTCGTCGGGGGTTCGCCTTCGGCCGGCCATCCAGCAGCGCGAAGGATCTCGGTCGTGTCGCCGACCCCATGAGGAATTCCTGACAGAGGAGACTCCTGCTCGCCTTCTTCTTCCTCGCCTTGTTGCATCATCGCCGAAGCGGCCACAGGAGATAGAGGAGGCGGGGTCTGGCCCCCCACAGGAAGAGTCGCGGACGGTAGATCTCGACAGCCTAGAAGAAAGGCGTTAGACAAAGAAGCCAAGATAGAACCAAGTTAAGCGGCGACTAAGAAATGTTACCCTCGCCAGGCTGCACGAAGGCGAGATGGTCGACGTTCTTGCGCCAGAAGATGATGTCGAATTTTTTGTCCTTTAAGGCGAGGAATAGTTCCTCGCGATGACCTCTGAGCGAGGGAGTGGCGAGCGCCGCGGGTGGTCGTTGCTGAGGGTGATTGGGTATATGGGAGAAGTTGTCAGTGACGAAGATGAACTTCTCGTTCCACCGATGGATCTTGTTCTACGTCCCTGTCACCTTGTAGTGGTGTCTGCCAAAGAAGATCACCTCGTCCTTGGTCGCCCCCATGTATAAGATCTTCCGGAAGACGTCGAGGTCAAATGCTATCTTCTCGCTGTGAAGAAAGCATAGGTAGCCGATGATGATTGCTACCCCGTTCGAATTAATATGGGCGGGGACCCAGCCATAGTACCTTAAGATCTGGCAGAATTCGGGCCAGAGAGGAAGGCGCAGGCCGACCTCGAAGTGCGAGAGGGGAAAGGCGAGCTTCCCCTCCGAGAAAGTGTTGACCCGCTCACCGGAAGCGGGAAGGCCAACGCGGAAGCCTTGAGTGAGGTACTGATGAACGAACCTCTCCAGGTCGTCCGAGCGAGTGACGACTTTCTTGAACGTATGCGCGACAAAGTTCTCGGCATAGTTCAAGCAACGGGTCTCAGCATCCAACGAAGGCGTCATTGTAACGAGTAGGAAGAAAGAAGCGAGCTAGTAATGCAATTAAAGAACTACGAGAAAGAGCGCCGATTTTGGACCCCTACCCCCCTATTTATAGAAATCGGGTGGTGGGGGGTCGCGATGTAAGTGCGTGCGAGGTGTCTACCTACTCGCCTATATCGAGGTCGCACAAGCGGAGTGTAAGCGAGTTATTAACTACCCTTCTCGCGCCTAAGCGGCGAACTGCAAAAGCACGAGAAATCCCTGCAGAAGATATAAGCAACACGAATGCGATCAAGCAGCATAGTTCGAAATTACAGCAAGCAAGTCAAGATTATTACAGATACACGCTGATTAATGTTCTTAAAAATGCAAAGGAAAAAGCGATGCTAGTTCACAGGAGGATCGCCGCGCCTATCTGAGGCAGCACCAAACCGCCCGTTGAAGCCCAGTTGACGAGCAAAGGCCATCTGCTCATTAGCTCTCGCCAAGTGTTCCTCGCTGAGCCGAATGTGCTCCTCCATGCGATTCAATGTCCCGAGGGACCCAATACTCACACGTAGGCCGCGCACGTCCATCCTCAGCGACTCGTAGCGTTGTTCTATGTCCGCCATCCGGCACTCCAGCTCGGTGACGAGATAATGCTTTCCTTCTGTCACTTCCAGCCGATGCTCGAATCCTTCAATATTCGAAACGCGCCCTTCAAGCGAAGTTATTCGCCGATGAACCTCGTAGGCCAGCAGCCTTTCGACCTTTATCTCCAGATCGATATAGGCAGAAGCCATCTTTGTCCTGTACTCGCGAGTAGGAAGACCAAGCGCCTCGATGAAAGCTGACCCCGGAGACGTCGCATGGGCTGGAAGGTGGCGAGTTAGAAAAAGAGCCACATAAAGACAGCACGATGCAATGATCATACCTGCCCGCACATGCGCCGCCCTCGTTTGATGGCGAGGAGAAGGTGATCGCCGAGGAGCGTCCCGGCGAGGAGGAGAGCCAACCGGGCGAGGAGATGGAGATCGCCGAGGACTGAGCCTCCGCCGAGGAGATCTGCGAGGGGAAGGCGAGCGACGAGGAGTGTTATGCCGGCCCCCTGAACGGCCGCCCCGTCCATTATGAGATGACGACGCGGCGTCAGACCGCCGAGGAAGCTGTGCCGTAGGTACTGCCGAGGAAGACCCTCCCCCTCCCCTTCCTCCAGAATTCAGGCCGCTAGCTCGAAGGGCCTCCGGTGAAGGTGATCTCCGCGAGATGGTAACCCTGGAGTTCTTTAGTAGCATCCGGGTTCCGCCTGTCGCGCGCTCGGGAATGGGGGATGACGGGCGAAGAGGTTCCCGCTCGGGGACGACCCCTGCGGGAAGGACCGGTGGAGGTGGTAGGTGCTTGGTACCTACGCGCTCTTCCACCGGAGACGTCTGCGTATTAACTTCCGCAGGAGGACCACCTACAGAACGACGTCAGTATCAACAAAAAGTTCACGCGAGAATCATAACATCACAAGAAGCTGATTACCTTCTCGGAGAGGATCCAGATGGATGTTCAGCATTCCCTCCTCGACAGTTGGCCGAGGAACTTCGTCACCCAACCCCTCGTCGTTCGGCAGCAGGGGAGAGGGCTCGGGCGCAGAGGTCGTCGGATTGACCGGAGGTACCTCCTCGCCCGGTGGATCAGGGCGACGATTGGAGGACCCCCTCTTCCTCTTGCGCGTATCTGAACCCTTCGTTTTCTTCATCAACTTCATCAGAAGCTCGACCTTTGCAATTACCTCCTCGGTAGACAACATCTCATCGAATGTGAAAAAGTGGCATGCCAGGGAAGGACCATCCCCCTCTATTTATAGATTTCTAGGGACCCCCCTACAGAGTAAGCTAGTATCGCGCCAGAAACTTCTCGTCGAATACGGGTTGCATGATTCTTTCCGACCAACTATGTTGCTCGCAAAGAGCGGGGATTGTGTACAACCCTCATTCTCCGAGGGTAGGACCCACTCAAAGCCGCATAGGCAGAAGTCAAGGTCAAAGGGTCAACACAAAGGTCAACAGTTCAAGATGCCAAGATTTCGTCGAACGCAGCCTTCCATAGTTCGTCGAACGCAGCCTTCCAGAGTTCGTCGAACGCAGCCTTCCAGAGTTCGTCGAAAGCAGCCTTCTAGAGTTCGTCGAACGCAGCCTCGATCGTGCGAGCAGGAATTTGGTAGTGCGAGGAGGAACCTGGCCGAGCGAGAAGGAAAGGTGCACCGGAGTTCGCAACCCGGCCGAGCGAGAAGGACATAGGCCTGGACATTCTCGCCTACAGGCGACTTGCACCAACCAACTCGCCAGTTTAGGCCGAGGTCCTCACCTACTCTCCTGCCTTTGCCTTGGCTAAAAACTATCTCCAAGGGGATCAGGGATAGTCGCCTGCTTCCTCTCCCTCAAGATTTGTCTATAAATAGACCCCCAGGGGTACCAGGAATGGCACTTGTAAAAAATCATAGCTTTACCCCCTTATAGGCGAGAATCCTCCCTAGCCAGTGCCTTCCTAGTACCAAGCTCGGCCATTTGTGGTTTTGGAGGAGAAGACTCTTTTGAGCTTTTGGGTACGTGGTGGGACCTCCCTGCCGCAGCACCTGGGGTTCTGTTCCCTCTAGTTCGTTCGTCGTAGCCAGCCAAGTCATCTCGTTGGACCATTGGGCAAGTAGCCTCCGGCTGCATTGATCCGATTTTTGGAGCCAGGATTTTCCAGGCTTCAACACTGATGATGGGCTAAAGGCGAAGGTCACGCCGATTCGCATCAAGGACACCGATGTGAAGCAGTTGCGGAATAAACTGATCAATATGGTCAAAGTCTACTGGGACAATTGCGGTCGTGACGAGCTCTCATGGGAGCGGGAGCAGACCATGCTTGCGGAGTTCCCCAAATTATTCTGTTAAAGGTAAAAATGTATGTTTTGTACTTTTGTGTTCTTTCTTAATATTGGAAGTTCGGGACGAACTTTCTTTAAGAGGAGGGGGATTGTAACACCGCATATTTCACCAGCAGAAGAAAGAGGGTTGCTGTTAACAGGCGCTAATGTCAGGCGTTAGGTCGCTTTTGACTCGACCACTTTCTCTCTTCGTCGTGAAATTCTTGTTGTCGTCGAGAAATCTCGAGGTCTCGACGAAAGGGCTAACGCCAAGCGTTAGTGTTAACATCAGGCGCTAGTGATCTCGACGAGACGACTTTACTTGTCGTCGAAAGGCACCTATTATTGTCGAAAGGTTTCGTCGATAGGTTATCGCTAACGCCCGACGTTAAGAAGATAACGCGTGGTGTTAGGTCTCCAACCAATAGGATTAAGCGGTTCTGGATAAGATCGGTCATACCGCCTTTGGGCTAATGCCCGACGTTAAGAAGCTAACGCCGGTGTTAACTCTTGTATTTATAAAAGCCTTCAAACCCGTGGATTTCCTTAGTTTTCTTACTTGGATTCTCTCCAAAGTCAAGGCAGAGGTCAGGAAGAGGAAGGAGGTCCGCTTGGCTAGTTAAGTCTGAGGTAGAATATCTCTTGCGTGCTTGTGCCGTCTTCGAATCTGTGGAAAGGAATCCTGATCCGATGGCACCAAAACGAGCAGCAAGGGTAACGATTCTCCTCCTTAATCTCTAGACATGCTAGTCCGCGGATTTGCATAGTAGCAGGAAGATTTCCACTAATTAGTGGATAGGTTTATTCCGACGGGTCGATATGGTTTATCCCCGTAGAAAATTGCATATAGAGTCCGGATCGTTGTACGGACATATGCATACTGTGTGAAGCCCATCTGGACAGTTTGGTCTGGATTGGTGATGTTGATATGCTATATTGCACTCCGGAGAAGACTCCGAGTATGTATGTTTGTTTTCGGGTTCTGAGTACTGTGATGTGTTGCAGGGAGACCTGGAGGCTACCTCAAGGAAATACCCGAAAGAGATGACAGAAACTTGTTCTGTTAGCTAACGCCCGACGTTAGTGCTAACGCCAATGTTACTGCCAGTGATCCTTGAGATCACGTGGTGTGATTGTGAATGGCCCTGGGGGCTGTGATGATGACCCGGAGGAGGTTGTCCGTGGAAACGGGCCCAGGTGAAAGCTTAGTCGCATCGTGTGTTCACGATGATTGAGCCGGGCCTAGCTGATCCGAACCCGCCCATAGTCGTGGTGAAGAGGTCGTCCCTCGGTGCACTGGGCTATGGATGATAAGCCGGAAAATGTTGAAGTGTGTACGACAGCCAGATATTCGTGTGTACGGCCTAACTCAATTTGACCATCCAAGTTGAAAAAGGACTTGTGGATGTCGTGTCTTGAGTGCACAATACGTGCGGCCCTGAGTCGACGTATGTGGTGAATGTTTCTATGCGGTGCTTAGACGCACCTGTGAAATATATGTTGTTATTTCTTTCTTGCAGGGAAGGAGTACCGCCGCCCCGAGCATAGGGTGAGGTCGTTATAATCTTGGTCAGCTAAAGCTGATCGGTTACTTGTTTTCACACCACTTGGTAGTTTGTGCTTCACAGGTCCTGGCGAGACAAGCAGGAAATAACGGGTTTGGAACCCCAGCTGCTGCGCTTAGCTGGCCCTTGAAGGCCGAAGTGTTTTGAGTGATTTTCTTTCATGTATTGTCGGCCTGCGTACCGATGTTTGGAAATCATGTATAAGAGAATCACATTCGATGTATGACCTTAGTGACAAACTCTTTCATATATATATATATATATCATTCATTCATGTTCTTTACTGTGGACATGTGTATTCTGGTTCAAGATAATTAACTTATGCTTCCACTTATATGTAACTCTGAGATGTTGTTGGTTGGGTAACTAAATACGTAACCCTCTTGCTTGTTCACCTTATATGGCGTGGGATCGCGGCCGGACCTACTGTTATATACTGTGTAATGGGTGGGGTGTTACACATCTATTGTTGCTACGAACGTTAATTTGGTCGTCCGAGTTAGGGTAGACCTCGCACCAGTCCCTGAAAAGCTGAATCGACAGCAGAGAGACACGTTCCCGGAAGAAACTAACGAGCCCCATGACCCTTGTCATGCCAGTCGGAGAAAACTACGTAACTGGTACACCGCAAAACTTGAATATCTCCACGACCTCCTTTCTGAGGAGCCTGAAACCCCGCCTTAAGGCATCCCTCCGAGATCGTGAAATTACCCTATAGGGCAACATGGACGGAGAAAAATCTTCACCTCCAAACTCGCAGGACAGCCAAAACGCTTCCGCCACACGTCAATCCGCTCATCCGTCAGAGTCGAACGCAAATGCATAGATTTCGCCGGTGCAGCTTATCGTGGGTCCTAAAAATAATGAAAATAAGTGAGCAAAAAACTACAAAAATCAAAATGAAACTCACACAAACTCATCGCCACAAGGATGCCTGCACGGTCGCATGGTCGCGTGAGTTCTCGCGGCACCGCACACGCAAAAACGTCACCATAAGGCCGCGCACAGCCTTGGATTGAAATAGATACGATACACTTCCCTCCAAAAGGATCCCATCCCTGTGAGCTGATACTATGAGGGCTTTCATTGAAGGGTTATTATCGGGGTGATAGAGTCATTAATGTTAAGGTATATTTCATTATCGGGTTAACAGATACTTAGCAGTTGGTTAGGATCCGTTAGGGATCCACGTACCCGCCGGGGATTTAGGGTTTGCCTATAAGTACCCTGCTAGGGGAAACGAGTAGAGTGTTCCAAACTAGACACTCACGCGGATGCTTCGAGCACCATTCTAACATTCTCGAAGTTCTCTAGTGAGCCCTAGCGTTTTTCACCGTAACTGTTTCCTCCCTCTCGTGATTTCTCATCGCAGATGACTGGAATTCCCTGAACTGCCCGCCGATCTTTCGCTCTCACTCGGTGTTCTCGCAGCTCGACTCCCTGCGACGAAGAAGAAGGTCGCCCCTGTCGTTACAGTCGATCGAAGGAGGAAGGATTCCTTTTACCTCTCCCGCACGCCCTCTAGAGCGAAGTGGAAGGTCGTTGGTGTCCATGTTCGCTGCAAAGGAAGAACTGCCGCACGTTTTCCTCTGGTAAGTTGAAGTCACCGCAAGTTTCTCCTGTCAGCGCAGTCTCTCCGGATCTGCCTACCGTCCATTCGCGAGTTCTGTCGCCGTCGCCTACTTGTGCATTTCCAAATCCAGTGAATCACGCTGATCCAGTGCCCTAGTTCTCCTCTCCTCTTCTTTCGATCCACTGCCGCTGAACCAGTAAGGAGAAGGAGCGTTCGTGCGTCCTCAGTTTTCTTATTCCCGATCGAGATATCACGAGGATCGACCGTTACTCTGGCCGACGTCGTCGAAGGAGATCGCCGACCGCTGTTGGAAACCGCTGTCCCTGCACTCGTCACCATCTACCGTTGCCGCCTCGCCGCCGTAGTCATCTAGTCGTGCCGATCCAGTGCTTGGGACAATTGTTTGCAACCCTGTGCCGATCTAGTGAAGTCCAGCCGACACAGGGGCTTCTCGACGCAACGTCGAATAGTAGCTCAGCCATCTCGACGCAGGGGCTTCTCAACACAACGTCGAATAGGCTAGCCTTCTCGACGCAATGTCGAATCGACCTGCAACTGTCTCGACGCAGAATTTTATCGACTCAAAGCACGTTAAATTTTCTGGATTGGATCCGAAGTTTTCGTCATCACCGCATGCATTTCAGGTTATCTCTTTCTTGTTTTCTGCTTGTGATCTCGGTTGCTCATAGATTTCTACTGTTTGGAAAGAGACACAATGTCGAAAGGGACTACTCCTATTCCGATGATCAAATTGGAGAAATTCTCCAATTTTGAATTCTGTGCTTAGAAGAGGAACACTCAGTTTGGTATAAAGTACCTGAACGTGTTCTACACCGCTCAATCTGTACGTGTTGAGGTTCTTGGGACAGATGGTGAGGCCCAATGGATTGAAGATGAAGATTTCTGTCGCGACTATCTGTTGAACTGTCTCTCCAACAGGCTTGCTGAGACGTACAGTAAACTGAAGACCACCAAAGAAATCATGTCCAAGAGGAAGAGGAAAACATGTCCAAGACGCACCTGGTGGATAAGTTCATGGCTTTCACCTTCACTGGGGAAAGGGAAATCCTTCCACAGGTCGCCAATTTTGAGAATCTGGTGGACAAGCTGAACAGTGAGAACATCTCACTGTCAGATGGATTTGTTGCAGGAGCCATCATTTTCAAGCTCCCGTCGGTGTGGTACTCCTTTAAAACGGAGACGTATCGGAAGAAAATGCAGATCAGTCTTAAAGAACTCAAGCGCTTCATTTGCATTGAGGATGAGAACCGAACTAGACACGTTAAGGAGACCATTAACAAGCAGTCCTCTGCTGCCAACATGGTCACGCATCCTAAGCAGAAGTTTAAGCCTGGCAAGACTAGACTGTTACCCAGTGCACCCGCAGTTGTGGACATGAGCAAGAAGGCGAAGAAATTTAAAGGCAAGTGCTACAATTCTAACAAGTGGTGTCACTGCGCTTCCGAGTGTAAGCAACCAACGAGAGGTGACTCTAGCACATCAAAGCTTGATAACCGGGCCAATATGGTTCATTAGACTGCGCTTACCGACTTTGTTGCCATGGTCGGTAACGGAAAGGCCAGTACCAAGTGGTGGCTAAACTCAGGTGCTACATGTCACGTCTGCAACAACATTACGCTTCTGGAGGATGTCACTGCAGTCCGAGAGACTGTCACTGTTGCTGATGGAGGAGTAGCTGACGTGCTTAAGGTCGGCAATGCTACCTTGAGCTCTCCTCAGGTAAAACTCTTACTTTGAAAAATGTTAAATTTATACTATCATTAGCTGCTAATTTAATTTCAATTAGTTTGTTATGCGATGCGGGTATGTCATTTAATATTAGTGGTGGTCGAGTAACGCTGATGGTTCACTCACACTACTTTGGTTGTGCATATGTCGTCAACGGAATATATAGGTTGAGTCTAGCAAACGAAGTAGTAAATCAGGTTAGTTCTAATTTGATCGATCCTAAGACTTTACATGCAAGACTAGGACACGTCAATTTCTAGAGTCAGGTTTCTAGGAGCACATAATTTCTAGAGTTAATACACTCCGACATATGTGACTACAAAAGTTTTGTCACACGTGGAGGTCGGAAGTATCTGATAACTTTTATCGACGACTACTCTAGATTCAGTCACATTTATCTACTTAAAACCAAAGATGAAGCTTTTGAGAAATTCTGTATATTCAAAATTAGGGTTGAGAATCAACTTTACATGAAAATCAAAAGGCTAAGGAGTGATAGAGGAGGAGAATACGTCTCCGGGGAGTTCAGAGATTTCCTTGCCAGCAATGGTATCATCCTTGAAACGACTGCCCCTTATTCCCCCCAATCAAACGGTATCGCTGAACGAAAAAATAGAACTTTAATAGAGATGTTGAATTCTATGTTGTTAACTGCTGACATGCCTGCGACCTACTAGGGTGAAGCTGCCCTCACGTCAAACCACATTCTTAATAAAGTTCCTCATGCCAAGTTGACTAAGACACTCTATGAGCTTTGGTTTAAGAGACTTCCTAGATTTGATAATCTTAAGACCTGAGGCTGTATCGCTTATGTTAGAATACCTGACCTTAGAAGAGCTAAAATTTGACCTAGGACAAATACGTGTGTCTATCTAGGATGTGCATAGGATAGTGCTGCAGACAGATTTCTAGATCTCTCAACGAACTCTATAATATAATCTAGAGACGATGTTTTCTTTGAGGATAAGTTCCTTAAGGATAAGAACCTGACGCTTCTGGTCTGCCAGCCACTAGTCTTGAGCCTCCAGCTGAGCCAAACCAACGTAACTCTAACACTGAGTCTGTAGACATGAGTGGTTTAGATACCATAATGCTATGTAGTAGAGAGAAAATGCCCAAAAGTTTCGGTACAGACTTCGTGAATTACCAAGTTGAAGCTGATCCATCCACCTATAAGGAAGCGATGCGATCTCGAGACTCTCTATTATGGAAAGAAGCCATAGATGAAGAGTTAAAGTCTCTCATGCAGAACAATACGTGGACTTTGGTTGACTTGCCCAAAGGGGCTAAGACCATTGGAAACAAATGGGTTCTGAAGAAGAGCTTAATCCTAATGGGAGTATTGTCAAATACAAAGCACATATAGTTGCAAAAGGCTTCACTCAAGTGAGTGGAATAGACTACTTTGATATATACTCACCTGTTTGTCACGATGCGACAATTAGGATACTTCTCGCGATAGCATCTATTGAACACTTTACAGTTCATTAGATGGATGCCAAGACTGCATTTCTTAATGGAGATCTGACCGAAGAGATCTACATACACCAACTTGAAGGGTTTGTCGTAGAAGGACTAGAGAATAAGGTTTGTAATTTGATTAAGTCACTCTACGGATTAAAGCAAGCACCCAAATTGTGGCACGAAAAATTTGACACTTGTGTTAAAGCAATGAGTTTTCAATCCAGCTTTTCAGATAAATGTCTGTACGTTCGAACAAGTTCACATAAAGTTACAATTATATGCTTGTATGTTGATAACATGCTAATTCTGGGCACTGATAAGTCTGAGGTAAAAGACGTGAAAGCTGCCTTGATGGCACAATTTATCATGACTGACTTAGGTGTGGTGAAAACCATCCTAGGAATGGACGTGAACTTCACCGACAAGGGTATTACCCTAAGTCAGAGTTACTACATTAGAAATCTACTTGAAAAGTGGGGTTACGTTAATAGCAAAGGTAGTGGGTCTCCATACGATTATAACAATAGACTGAAACCGAATGAAGGTTCATCTATTAGACAGTTGGATTACTCCAAACTCATAGGTTGTCTCATATATGCTACAACCTGCACTAGACCTGACATAGTCTTTACGGTCGACATGTTAAGTAGATTTACGAGTAACCCTGGGAAGGACCACTAAAATGCCTTAGAAAGGCTAATGCGATACTTAAAGTACACTGAGAAGTATGCTTTATGTTACAATGGACATCCTACTATGCTTGAGGGGTATTCTAACGCCTCCTGGTGTTCAGAAATTACTGATAGTAGATCCACTAGCGGTTTTGTGTTTACCCTAGGAGGAGCAGCAGTGGGTTGGAAGTCAAAGAGGCAGTCGTGCATTGCACTATCCTCTATAGAATCAGAACTCTATGCTCTCACTTCAGCAGGAGAAGAAGCAGAGTGGATAAGAGATCTGATAATGGATATTCCAATGATGAGTCTGAAAATGCACTCTATTTCGCTATATTGTGACAATCAAGCCACAAAGACCATTGCAACAAATACGTTGTTCAATGGAAAGCAACACAACTAAGGATGAAACATGCCTGGTTGACTCATCTCACCAGTCAGGGGATAATCTCCCTATTGGACGTGAGATCGAAAGATAATGTAGCAGATGTCCTTACCAAGGGCTTATGTAAGGTTCTAACAAATAAAACATCGGGGGAGATGAGATTAATGTTCATTTAGTATGACTTAATACCCTGCTTATGTTTTAAATCTTAGAACCGTAGTCTGCCTACATTCGAGCATCTAGAGTGAGCACACAGAAGTATTTCAGATACTACTTGATGAAAGTTAGAGATGAATAGTTGTCAGTCATTCCAAACTTGATGACTTACGCAATTATTTTTTATTCAAAGGCTGATTTGGGTATCATTCCAAAAAGGAATACTGAAGTTGCTGATATGCGTCCTGATATTATGATCGTTACTTATATCATTCAAAACTTGATGATATATTGGTCACAACTTGTTGTATTATTCCAAACTTGATGGTATAGCACAATTGTGAAACGTCTAGTAATAATTTTAATAATCGAAGGAACATGGTATGATTCTATGAAATCAATTGTCTAATTTTGTGTAAATTGGATAGAGATGCTGATATGTGATTCTTTCTTCCTAGTTAGAGTATTACGTTCTTTTATTGCTAGAACTAATCACTTTACTTTTGATTAGCAAATATTAGAATTCATAGAGATTTGTCTCATGACATTCTTATTGTGTCTGTTTGCAGATCACATGGAGACTGAAGGAGAGAAAGTTGATTTCGGCCCAGATGATGATGATCTGTTGTTTGAATAGATCATTGATCAGTTATCCTTTTGAGTTTTTTCCAGCTTTGCTTACTGTTTTATTTGGAGTCATGTGTTTGAGTTTAGATATTCTGCATTCTAAAACTCATATTTATGTTTTCTGGAAAACTCATGTTTTGTCGTTATTAACTCTTGCTTAAGTAATCTGTGATGTGACCCCGATATTTACAATATAAGAGGAGATTGTTAAGGTATATTTAATTATCGGGTTAACAGATACTTAGCGGTTGGTTAGGATCCGTTAGGGATCCACGTACCCGCCGGGAATTTAGGGTTTGCTTATAAGTACCCTGCTAGGGGTAACGAGTAAAATGTTCCAAACTAGACACTCACGCGGACGCTTCGAGCATCATTCTAACAATTAATAGTATAGATGTGCATAACTGCTAAGTATAACGAAGAATTATTTAGTAATATATATTTAAATTAAAAAAAATTCTACGAGTCTTATTAATTACTTCTCCTAATTAGTTGTTCAAGATTTAATTCTTCTGGAAAAAGAGTGCCGTGTTCCAGTCGTCTGCCTGTAATTCGTCTCCAACTACAGATATCCATTGCTTAGTTCCAGTCTAGCCGCCCTTCTCTCTTTTCCCCAAATAGACAAATCGTTTCCGCTAATTTTAGATTCGTTCGTGGTGTTATAGAAGCCCTAGGTCGGTCACGTTCCAAAGGCTTCAATCCTCGCCTCAGATCTGAGATCCTTGGATAGGAATCCATGGCGTCGCGCAGGAGGATGCTTTTGAAAGTCATCATCCTCGGCGATAGCGGGTGAGCTCTACGATTTTTTAATTTTTCTGCTTTCCAAACCCCACGTTTCTGAATATGTAGCTCCCTTTAATCAACTGTTGAATTTCTTCATGTTTTGATGTCTCTAATTTTCAGCTTGGTTTCGTTATTGTTAGGGTTGGCAAGACGTCACTCATGAATCAGTAATTCTCATTAATCACTTCTCGAATTCATCCGTCGAGTATTTGCTTGGTTTTTATTCAGAAAATTATTATAATGCTTGACTGACAATCCGACGCCAAATCATATCATCAGGTATGTGAACCGTAAATTCAGTAATCAGTATAAAGCGACCATAGGCGCTGATTTTCTTACCAAAGAAATCCAGTTTGAGGACAGGCTTTTCACGTTACAGGTACGTCTTTTCGCTCAGATGATGGTTTGACTTGTTTCCTTGCATCATCTTCATTTGGTAGGGATGTATGGAACTTGTGCTACATGTTCAAGGCATAATATTAGGCATGAATCATAGCAAGCTCATGTTTAGCTGTAGAGTTTTTTGTTGTATTTTCTTTATGAGATGCCTGCTGGAATTGTATGAAAGTGGGAATAAGACCATATCATTGGGTTGGAGAAGTGAGAGATGGTAGGGTTTGGAGGTAGAGAATTGGAAGTCATAGTCTATGTGCCGGCGATTGGGATCTTTAAAAATAGATTGAAACATTTTCATTGAAGAGAAGAGATAGTTTAAAAACTTCTTAAGTGGTTGGAGCTTGATACTGTTTTGAGATCCACACCGATTGGTGCACTAGATGCAAGAATCCACTTAGAGGAGGTGACGTGCAGAGCGACCACGCGCGGATATCAGGATTGCGTTGCGGAATTTTGTGGTATAATTTTTTGGAAAATGATCGAATATCTCCTTGTAAGTTCTCGATGAGTATTGAAACAAAGATAAATTCTGATATTTTTATTTTTTGGAGGTAAGGAGGAAGAATATTATACAAGAAGTGGATCTTGAGGTCTAGTACAATATCTCCAGGCTTATCCTTTGATTTCTTCCATTTCTCTTATTTTCTCTTCACAATGTCTTATCTTTCTTCTGGCTAGTTCTTAATTCCTTCGACTCCCTTAATTCCTTCTTAATTTCCATCATTTTTTTTCTTATAGAGAGTTAAGACAATGGATTTCCATAGGAGGCTAAAGATTATGTTAAATTATGTCCAAAGTTCAACACACAAGTTTCTTCCTTTTATCTTCACAATCTCTTATTTTTTCGAGCTAAAGAGTTATGTTAAATTATGCCCCAGTATTTTCTTATTTATATAGAGCTAAGATTGTGATTTTCATAAGAGGATAAATAGTATTATCAAATCTTTCCAAATTCAAGTAGCGGATGTTGTAGGCTCTAATTTCAACTTATTACTGCTATTGCGGGTTTACAGTTTGATGCAACTTATCGAGAAAAAGAATCACCGACGAACATACTTCTGTATTCTTTACTTGTAAGGCCATGTTGAGTATATTTGATTTTGGGTTCTCAGCATAGGCAATGACATTGACTTTAACTTAGTCGGCCATGTTGATGGAGTGATTACTTCAGTTCTTTTTGTTTTTACTGCTATGGTTCATCAATCCTTTTGTCAGTTTGTTCTTGTTCCTTTTACGAGCTTTTCTACTTTGCCTTTGTCAAAAATTAAGTCTCCAAGACAATGTTTTCTTATCGTCCTTTGCATCTTCTTCTAGATGGTCTACGAAGAACTTCTTTATATCGACATTGTCCTAACTTCTCCAATATCTAGGAATTTTTTTAATTTTTGCGAACCCCGGACCATCCATACCTACTAACATGTCGACTTTACATCTTGAAATTGCCTCCCTTTTCACCATATTCCAACAACTATTTTTCAAATCCTATGACCTTCCGCTTGTTCACCACTAAGATTATTACAATGCTTCACCAGACTCGCCAATATAATATACATCTAACACCAACCCATTCTACTCACCATTCACCCTACTGTTACACATGAAAGATAGTTCATGATGTTTTTTACATTGACTATTGTTCCCTTAACACCCTTACCTTCAAAGATCACTTTTCAGTCCTCTCCGTCACTTAGTTATTCGACAAACTCCACGACACAATTTCCCCGAACTTGACCATTGCCGTGGATTCCACAAAATTTGCATTGATAGAGATCATATAAAAGCAACTGTCTTCCACACCTACCTCAATCAGTACAATTTCTTCCTCTTGTCCTTCGGCCCAACCAATGCACTTTCCACCTTTTATTCAGCAATGAGATCATGGATTTTGATTTGTCAACTACTTATTTCCCTCAACATCAAAATAAAAGTTGTCTTACCACACAACTACACACTTATTGACAAGCATAAATAAATACTTGAACAAATGTACAAGGTAATGAATGGATCAATTATTTGTGCACCAATAGTAAAAATGGATCGGGAAGCCATCATAGAGAATGACCAAAATATTTCTAGCCATTAGTGGTACGAAACATTGAAGAATTTACTTTCCAATGGCTCTATATATCCAATTTACTTTTCATCTTCAAACAATTTGTTGCAAACCCGAAATGAATTCAATGTTAGGGTTCCTTTAGGACAACTGGGATTAAGTCGGAGCTTTTACTTTTAGTTGCAATTTTGAAACACTTAACTCAATTACTTTCTAGAGATCCAAAATCGGGGAGCTAGCATTCCACAAGTCAATTCACGTGCACCATATTGAAAAAAGAACAAGTAGTTAAATACTTAGCAAGCTCAATCACAGTGAACAAAACTAAGAGTAAAGATACACAAACAGAATGGTGCACAATGGAACTTAATGCAAAGATTTTGCCGGCACCTTGCTGCATTGAGAATTTTGGATCTGATGTGGTGTGCTTGCGATTTACAAGAACTATGATGAGGAAGTCTGTTTGGGAGGTGGCGGAGCTTGATTTTGGGTCTGATGTGGTGCACAATGGAACTATGAATAGGGACGATGGTGGCGAAAGTTTCTTCCTCACTGGGATGGATGGAGGAAACGCTTGCGAGAAGGTTTTGGAGGACGCTGAGGAGCAGCAGGGAGCTAAGTAGAGGAAGATCCTCCAGGCCTTTTCTGGGCTAATTGAGATAGAGAAGAAATGAAACTAGGATTGGCAACCTCTCCCTCTATGACATGGTTGACCACATTTATCAACTCCTAGTAAGAGCCTGGGGGTTTGGTGTTCACGTCAAATTTGAACAAACCCTCTTTGAGCCCGCAAGTGAGAGCAACCTGATACATGGCGGGATCCGTATCCTGAATCCCTAAAATTTCTTCCTGAAAACTGTCAATGAAATGACCCAAAGTCTCGCTTTCCCCTTGTTTGATAAGAAAAAGGTCTGCATGCCCTCTTTTCCTCTTCTTACAAACCTCAAGAGTTCTTTGCGCAGGTTCCCGAAGGAGAATACTGATTTGGATGGGAGTTTGTAGATCCACTCCCTCGTCTTACCATTAAGAGTGGTGGCAATTAATTTACATCTCATCATATCAAATAGAGTTCTCATAGAGACGGCGGACTACGGCGGACTCGAAAGCTTGAAGATGGCCGACAACGTCCTCCCTTCCATAGAAAACGTGAAGACGAGGCTCTCTGAATCTGTTGGGAACAGGTTCCCAACGAACCCGATCCGAAAAAGGAGAGGGCTCTTCTTTCTCCTCGATAGGAGAATGGGCATAACTTTCTTGGAAATTCGGGGCCCTAGCAGGGCTACCCTGGGCTGTTGCTTGGTAAAAATCACGTCGAGTAGCAACAAATTCTTCTGCCTGAGGCCGCAGAGGAGGCGCGATCTGGTGGACTGGCGGAAAGGGAGGACAGGCTAGAGGCTCTGGAGGGCCGACTTAAGGAGTCACGACCACTGCTGTCAGAACCGGAAGGGCTAGCCGCTGAACATCATCACATCTATCTGCTGCGCGGTCTCTCTATGAGCCTGCTCAAACCTTAGCTCCATATCTTCTAGAGAGATCGCACTTCCTGAGCTGGGACAGGATCTTGCTGGCGGACATTGCTGAGCTTCACGATCACCCATTGTAATCGTAGTGTTCGCCGACCAACTCTATCTGAAGATCGCGTGTTCGTTCTGTTGGTGCATGAAATGCACCTCCACAAACTCATGCTTTCTGAGGGGGGAAAGGACTGAGAGTTGTCGGTTACTTTCTGATTACTATGAGCGATCTGAGGGAAAAAGAAGGGATGCCGTGAATGGCGAGACCATAAGGCTATAGAACTAAGCGAATTTGATATATCCAATGTGCCTAGGATGGCCATCAAGGCCCAAGTTTTGACAGATTTTATGTTAGATGCAACAGAGAGCAACATAGACAGAAAACTCAAGGCACCTTTTTCTTGGACCGTCTTCGTGGATGAAGCTTCATGGAGGAATTTAGCAAGAGCATGCGTTATTTTAATTAACCCCAATGGAGTTCGGTTGGAGCAAGCAATAAAGTTATATTTTCCAACCACCAATAATCAGGCAGAATATGAATCACTTCTATCCGGACTTAAGTTCACAAAGGAGTTAGGAATAAAAGATGATGAGATCCGAACAGATTCACTGGTGATGACTTCTCAAGTCAAGAGCACCTTTGAGACAATCTCTCAAGCAGTATCTGAGGCGGATAAACAAAGAAATTAGTAATTTCAAAGGCTTCAACATCCAACATATACCTCAGTCTGAGAACTCTGAAGCAACCGAATTAGCAAATATGGACTTTTGTTTGGAGGAACTACTTTCAAGCTTTTTCACCCAACAATTGATGAAGGGGAGATTATGCAGATAGACCAACGTTACTCTTGGATGGATCCTTTCGTTCTGTATCTCTCCACCGAGAATTGTCACCCTTTCGTTTTGGATAAGAAGCGTTTCAGGATGAAGACATCTCATTACTATCTCATCTCTGGAATCTTATACAGAAAGACATTCTTGTCACCCTTTGCCAGATGTGTCTCCGAAGAAGAAATTCCAACCATCCTGCAAGAATTTCACTCCGGGGAGTGTGGAATCCACTCAGGAGCCCGGACGTTAGAAAAACGAATCTTGAGACAGGGGTACTTCTGGCCTCAGATGAGGAAGGATTCAGAAAAATATGCAAAAAATTACGTTCAATGTTAGAAGTTTACTCCCCTCCAACTTTATCCAGCCCAGCGATATTATGATCTATTGCCATTTGTTGTTTGGGGAATGGATCTCATAGGACCTTTTTCGATGGCAAGTGGTCAGCGCCGTTTCGTTCTGGTTATCATTGATTATTTTAGCAAATGGATTGAGGCCAAGGCACTAGCAAAAACCACCACCCAAGTCGTGAAGAACTTCATCTGGGGGTAGATCGTTTGTCGTCATGGGATTCTAATGACGATTATCACCGACAACGGTCCTCAATTTAATAATTCTGAGCTGATAAGTTTTTGTAATCAAATAGGTACCGAGCTGCGTTTTGCTTCAGTACATCCCAGAAGCAACAGATAAGTTGAAGCTGCCAACAAACTAATTCTGAACCTCTTAAAGAAGAAAGTTGAGAACACTCAAGGTAATTGGGCAGAGCAACTTCCCTCCGTACTTTGGACTCTGAGAACCACCCCGTCTTCTGCAACTGGAGAAACACCTTTTAAACTCGCCCATGAGTCCGAAGCTCTCATTCCAGTAGAATTTGAGGTTATGAGTCCAAGAGTCTTATTTGCAAAACAAGGCAATGAAGAAGAGATGAAGTGTAGCCTTAACCTGATCGAGGAGCTGAGAGATCAAGCTGCCATCAGGCAGGAAGAAATCAAAAGATGAATGGAAAGACATTTTGACAAGAACGTTCGAGTGAGACAGTTCGTGGTTGGAGATTTAGTTTTAAAGAAAGTTGATGTGACTGCTAGAACTGGCTCAGTTGGTAAGCTGAATCCAAATTGGGCGGGATCTTACGTTATCAGGGAAGTATTAAAAGGAAGATCTTATCGTCTTCGAGCTTATGATGGAGAAGAAATACCTCACACTTGGAGTGGGGATGACCTCAAGCGATTCTTTCCTTGAAATAAGAGAAATATTCTTTTGAATCTTCCTTCTTTCTTGCTTTTTTATTCATATTCTTTATGATCTAAGTACAAAACAAACTATAGACTCCCTCTCCTCCAAGATGGAGACATCATGTTCAACCTTGTTAAGGTTGTTCTCCCGAGTTCGAAATCAAGGGGGAAGAGTGGTTTTTGATTCATTGGATTGTTTCTCTCCCCCAAGATGGATACATCAGGTTCAACCTTGTTAAGGTTGTTCTCCCGAGTTCGAAATCAAGGGGGAAGAGTGATTTTTGATTCATTGGATTATTTCTCTCCCCTAAGATGGAGACATCAGGTTCAACCTTGTTGAGGTTGTTCTCTCGAGTTCGAAATCAAGGGGAAAGAGTGGTTTTTGATTCTTTGGATTGTTTCTCTTCCCCAAGATGCAAACATCAGGTCAACCTTGTTAAGGTTGTTCTCCCGAGCTCGAAATCAAGGGGAAAAGTGGTTTTTGATTCGTTGGATTGTTTTTCTTCCCCAAGATGGAGACATTAGGTTCAACCTTGTTAAGGTTGTTCTCCCGAGCTCGAAATCAAGGGGAAAAGTGGTTTTTGATTCGTTGGATTGTTTTTCTTCCCCAAGATGGAGACATTAGGTTCAACCTTGTTAAGGTTGTTCTCCCGAGTTCGAAGTCTTGGGAAAATAGTGGATTTGAAAGACAAAATCCGCCAAAGGGTAATCGCCAGGTCCTACTTGAACCCCCATGAATTGCAGATCAAATGAGTCGTAATACCCACCAAGATCACGTGTAGCAGGGAGATTTTGCGACGTGTAGTGGTAGCTCGATCCAATCTCATGCGAAAATCTTTTGGATTCTGGATCTCCGCCGACATCTGTCACACCCCTGCATCAAGGGAAGTCTAGGTGATTGACCAACTCTATCGTGCACCGATGGAGATATCACTACAACTAAGATGACCTCTCTGAGGAAAGCAATGTCTCGGACACCTGCCCAATTGGTCCATCTTAGCCTATAGCCCTCGAGAACCCCTTGGCTTCCCAAGAAAAATCTAAACTTCTTTTTGCGCAATCTCGGCGGACAAGTCTTTTTGGTTGGCAATATCTGCTCCAAATTCTGTCGGATTTCCCCTTGGCTTCCCAAGAAAAATCTAAACTTCTTTTTGCGCAATCTCGGCGGACAAGTCTTTTTGGTTGGCAATATCTGCTCCAAATTCTGTCGGATTTTTATGGACTATCATTCAATATTCTGTCCGACGATCAAGTGGATATTCTCGCCAAATCCTCATTTTTTTTAGGCGGACAGAAACATCTGACTGCTAGTGCTTATCTATTAACAAGGATTTTTCAGCAGTTGTTATTTTCATATCTGTAACCAAAGCAGATGTCGGATATCAGGGACACGTCGGTTTAGTTTTTTCATGTCAGTTTTAATATGTCGGGAGATATCGGGGATATTTCATATATCAGGTTTAAATAATTAATCATTTATATGTGTAATTCTATATAAATATAATCATTTTTTAATTTATATATATTAATAATTTGATATTTAGTGAACTCTTAAATATACCAAACAGATATAAACATTTTATGCTTCACAAGTAATAACGTTATAACACGTGAAATAAAGCAAGCAGAAGCAGAAAGTTAGGAAGTTGTCGATGCCAATTGAAGATAAGGATCCTTTAGTGCATAATTCAAAGACCATGCATAATTGAAGTCAATGACGGACGTGAGCAAGGATGAAAGCTAGAGGAAGGGCAAAAATGACCTAAACAATGAAATAATTTTAGTTTATTGTCTATTATACCATATACACTAATTAAAATAAAATGAAAAAAATAAGTCGATAAAATGTCGGGATATATCGGCAGATATATCGACGAATATATCGGTCAATAGCAAATGTATCGGAGGATATATTCCAAAAGGATATTTTGCAAAAAAATATCAGAAACGTGTTGTTTTGTCCATAAAACCTTTATGTCGGCCGACATGTCGGCCATGTCGGACGATATTCACAACATTGTCTGTAACAGAAAAGAATTATTGATTTGTCCTACGATCAGAAAGTCAGTCCAACTAGCTCGCCCATATATCATACTGGTTATAGTATATAAACCCTGGAACCAATCTACGACCAGCTTATGGTTTTGATAAGTCAAAATCTATGGCAGTATCATCTCGCGCAAGCCACGTTTATGCAACTGCTCTTTTCTTCTTTCTCAAAGCATCAGATTCTTCTCAAGACACCTTCTCAAAGATAACGCTCGTATTAAAGCTACGCCAATTGGACGGCTTATTAATGTCGAATATGAAGATCAACGCGGGCAAAATCAATATGCTTGCAATGAATGTGCATAATATATTATACAAGTATTTCTGTCCCTTCGAGATCGCGGAGGTTCTAATCAGTACATGTGTTCGCACGACACAATTATGACGAATACCATTCGTCAGCGGTAAGAATAAGTTCAAATACAGCAGGCCAAAGGTAAAAAAGTATACTTTCATTTCTATTTCAAAAATTACATTATAAGGTGTCCGGGCTAACAAAAATCTGTCTGCGGACACTGCAAAAGATCAAATATATTAAAACAAAAAGTAATCGCATCAAGAAGCGGCTTCGTCTTCTCCTTTCTTTGCCTTCTTCTTTTCAGGACCATCAGGCTTGCTTCCCAACGAGTCCGCATAACCTCGCGATCCACCAGACGTTCCAGAGGAACTTGAGTCGGATGTAGAATCGCTATATCCACTAGAAGTCTCGGTGTCAGACTCTGCTTCCTCTTCGTACTCCTCGTCCTCTTCTTTCCCCTCTCTGTTTTCTGACTCAATGCCTTCATCTGTTTCTTTTTCTTCCTCTTCCTTCTTCTCCTCCTCTTCATCCGTGGGATCATCACCCTCAACAAAAGCGGCTTCGCCCTCACCAAACTTATCATTCGCCAATCTCGAAAAGAGGTCGACAAAGCTTATATCGGCGGACTCACCGGTAAGAGCACCACGAGCTTTTAAATTTTCGATTGTTTCCGCCGAGGATTGCCTACAGTACTTGAAGATTTGTTTCCGAAACTTGGGGTTCTCCAAGTCATACATATGCTGTAAGAGAAGACCAGAACTCTTTAGAATATGCGGACAATATAAATAAACTCTAACCGCTCTGATCGCAGAGGAACTTACATTTAGTTCTTCTTGCAAGTCTTCGTTTGCCTTCAAAATGCGACGAAGTCCGAGGCCCGTCAAGTGGCTCATAACTGCACTCCTAGCCATTGCTTGAGCGGTCGCCGCGGGCAGATCGGTTGGCCGCATGCTCTCCATCTCCTTGTAGTTTCTCCTCCCATACAGGGCAGTCATGATCGCGTTAGCATGATGAGAAATCTTGTCGCCTTTCCAAGAAGGAAAGGAGGTTGAGATCGTAATGTTCTTCTCCTTGTCGCCCCACTGCATCAAGGGCCTGCCGTGAGTATCCTTCAAACGCTTAGGATACCTGTCCAGATAAAAGAGTCGGTATCAGAGTTGGCAACATCCGAATCATCTTCCGCTTTCTTCTCTTCGGACCTCTTCCTCTTCTTCTCTCACTGCGTCAGTACAACATCTTTCGGCTCGTGCGGTTTGTTCAAGGGAACCACTAAGATCGCTGAAGGAAGAATAATGAGTCAAAAATGGTATAAGGGCGGGCATAATGACAGTGTCCGCAGTTATGCTTACTTTCATCAGGAGTAATTTCAACGACCGTAGGCGCCAACGACAAGTAGTAATCTATGTTAAGACTTTCACTTGTAAGAAAATCAACGATATCCTTTTCAACTTGCCCTTGCTTTGATGGCTTAAAGCATTTCTCTTCGCGAACTTGCGGTTTGGGGTTGAGACCGTTGAAGGCGCCCCGAAAAACCAAAAACTTTTCTGTCCAATTATGCACCTTGTTTGGCAGAGTCACTCTGCTCGCTTGCTCCAAAGCATAAAAGACCTTTGAGCTGTTCCGTTTTTTTGGCATTCTTTCAAAGACCAGACGAGGAATAAACTCCTGAAGACATCTAGAGAAAAGCTGACACTTTCTGTCCGCAGATATATCACAAAGGAATAGATTGATACTATGGAGTTCAACGACAATTGGGCCGGAATAACCCCATAGTGGTTTAAGATCTCAACCTCCCAAAAAAAGGGGAATCTCCAGCCAAGATCGAAACGATCCAGAGGTACCATGATTTCATCATCGTAGCAAGTGTTGATCCGCTCATCTGCTCGGGGAAGCCGCACGAGAAACTATGTACCATCCATGTGCTTCTTCAGAAAACTCCTATATTCCAAGTTGGATACTCTCCCAGTCTCTACCGGGATAATCACTTCAAGAGGGATGACAACTATCTATGGTTGCTTATGAGGTATAGAAGGTTTGAATGCCTGGAGAGGGATTTCAGGCAGCAGTCTCCTTTTAGAGTCCGCATTGATCCTACCTGTCTTAAGGGTGTCGACAGCCTCAACATGGTCCGCAGCGGCTTTATCCAGAGTAGACTGACTGGCCGCGGATCTGATCGTACTGTCCCCTATCAAGGCGGCCTTTTCGGCCTTTATTCTCTTCAGCTTCTCCTGTCGGTCAGCCTTCTCCTTGGCCGCCACAGTCGTAGCATCGATTTTCTCATTACCCTTCTACGCAGTAAGATCAAGTCTGCCAGAATGGTCCGCCAGGTTGCGGTTTTCCTCATCAACTTTTCCTTCTCCCAACCGATCTCCTCCCAAGTCCGACTCTGCATCTTCTTTCTTAGTCTCTTCAGGCTCAAGAGAGGCAGTCGTGGCCGCAGGTACAGAAACAACGCTAACACCATGATCGTCAGCAGTGGTAATATTCTTCAATACAGACTCTTCTGGAGTCCGCGAGTGTTCTTTCTCAGAATTTTCCCCTCCAGGGATGGTCATTGTGTTCGACATTACCTCTTCCTTACTCTTCTTCTTCTTCTTCCTTTTCTCCTTCGTTTCTTTTAAACTGACCTCTTTAGCAGGCCGCTTCCTTTTCTTTTTCTCATCTCTTCTCACGACATCTTCAACTTCCTCTTGGTTCTTTTTTAACTTTGCAACAACAATAGTTGCAGCGTCCTTCAAACCCTGCCGAACGATGTCCTCATTCCAGTCCGAGTGCACACATCTTTCTCGCCTTCAGTCACAGGTTTCTTAGACAAATCTTTTGTGGACTCGTCGATCAAAGTATTATCCGGAGTGTCGAACTCCGCCATCACCTTCTCCACATCGATGCTCACATCAGTGCCGGGTAGACTAATGATTATCTGGGAGGAGACCGGGGTGTCCATTACGTCGATTACCAAGGCAGGCTCAGAAGTAGACAATCGGCTTGACCGCGGGCACCTCCGGGTCGATCTTCTTAGAAACGGATGCGACAGATGGCTTCTTCAGATCACTCTTCTTAGCTATGGTTTTCTTCTGGCGAGGAGAAGAGCGCTTGCGCACATCTCCCTCAAACATCGACATGAGCGACTTTCGGTCTGCGGACATTGTGAACTCGAGAAAAGGTGACCGCAGGTGGTGGAAGGATCTTTGTCAGAAGAAATGATTCTCAAAACTCCAGGCTCCTTGGCACTATTTATAGTTTTCTTCAGCATTGAAGGCATATTGCAGTCTCCGCGGACAAGTCAGACATTTCTGAAGTTCTCTTAAACTTAAAAATATGCAGGGATCATGTTTGCCCGGAATCCTGCGATCCAAAAAATTCCTGGAATGGCTCTCTTTGCGGTTCGACCGTACCGTCTATAACTGTCTGCCCTGATCGCCGACTGAAGAAGCAAGATCTCGCCCTCCTTTGATCGCCGGACCGCGCGGGCAGCCTTAGTTTTCTTTAAGTGCTATTTGCACACCATGTAACATCTCATCCTTGCCCAGTTCTCCTGTACCCTGGGCAATTTCGTATTTAAGAGCTTGTCCGTACATGCAAGCTCTCCCCCACTAGTATAAATATGGGTGCTCAGTCTTCAGAAAGGCAGGCTGACTCGATTCCAAAGTGCAGTTTCTCGCTACCGCGAACTCGAGTACATCTCTTTTTGTGATTTTTGCGGCCTCCCCTTAGGCGATCTCTGTAATCTCTTTTAAAATGATCAATACCATTGTCCGCAACAAGTGGTATTCGCCCTTGTGGGCAAATCTGGTATCGCCGTTCGCGGCATCCCTTCTTTTTTCCTCAGATCGCTCATAGTAATCGAAATGTAATCGACAACTCTCAGTGCCTTTCCTCCTCAGAAAGCGTGATTTTGTGGAGATGCATTTCGTGCACCAGCATTGTGATCAACCAAGCACCTTGGTCGTGGTACTTGATCATGTACAAAAAGATGTTGAAGTTATTTTATTTTGCATGACAATTATGTTAGTGTGCATATGTATTATTTATTATTGCATAAAGTATCACTCTTAGGGTCCGTTCGTTTGGACGACATTGATATTTAAGAATTGACTTTGAGAATACGAAAACTAATGCTGCTGTTCAGATGAACGGTTTTAAGACGAAATTAGCTTTTGGGTCCAAAGCCATTGATATTGAAGTAAACCTACAAAACCTTCGTCAAATGTTTATGCCCCGCCGTCGGTTTTAAGATTAAGCATTCTGGAACTACGAACTCACCCAAGCGCTCGTTTTCGCCCGCGCGCGCATTTTCTGTCCGGGCACACATTTTCCGCCCGGACGCGCATTTTTCTGCCCAGGCGCGCATTTTTTTCCTGGGCGAGCATTTTTCGCCTAGGCGCGCATTTTTCTCTCGGGGCAAATTTTCTGCCAGGACGCACATTTTTTTCTGCTTGGACGAGCATTTTTTGCCCGAGCGAGCATTTTCCTCCCGGGCGTGCATTTTACGCCAGGGCGCGCATTTTTCTTCCGGGCTCACATTTTCGCCCGAACGTATTTTTCCCCCGGGCGCACATTTTTTCCTAGGCCGCGCATTTTTTGCCCGGGCACGCACTTTTCGCCATTCTTTCCAATACCAATTCCAACTTGTAACTGTACAGCTTTTGTGCCTCAATTCCAATTATACTGGCCGAATTCCATCCTGCAGCCGAACAACAAAATTGGAATTTAGCACAAAGTCAATTCATGTGGATATTGGTTTTTGTTGGAAAGCCAATAACTGCGCGCCGAACGGACCTTTAATGTTTTTAACTCATGTACATTTCATTGTTTCATATAACACTTCCGCGCATAAGAATTAAACCGTAAACGTTATTCCACATTTTTTACATTGTATGTCAAGCTCTTTATTATTTGCCATGATCACCACAATGTCTTTTTGCTTATCTTTCAAATCATATAATATTGTCATTTTATCTCTTGATTTTGCATACTTATGTTGTCCATTCTTTTCTCCGTAACTTCAAATTTAAATTGCAATACTAATAAACTTCATCTCCTGACTTCCACGCTAATCTTTTTGCTTTATGGCTATTTTTTCCGATTATCCTTTACTCCTCTCTGACTTTCTCTAGTTTTCCCAATTATTATATCTCGGTCTTTCGCACTATCTTGATTATTTCTTTTCGGTCACCAGGTGGAGTTAAAATGATACCCGCTTTTGTTAATAACAAATGGGGAGATAATATGAACGATTAAAAAAATATCATACTTAGGGGCAAATCACATATTTAAGGAGAGCCATCTTTTAGAGGGTGCTTAATTAATCTTGTTTCAGTTATCCTAAAGTGATTATTCATATATTTGTGCTAATCAATTTCTTAATGATCATCATATACACATCACAATGAACACATATTTTACTACATTTTTTATTTCAAATCTCGAGATTTGTTATTATCAAAATGAAGAGTTTATTGGAGCATGAGTCGACATATCCTATTCGACACACCCTCGTTTTGAGAATGACAAATCTTGGTATGCATTTCATCAATATTTGCGAGTGCTTTCGTAGTATGCAGGTTCAGGACTCTCATATGATACAAGACTTGAAGCTACAACAAATATCGAGCTAAAACGATGAGTCGAAGACTAACTTTGTAGCCTACCGCCGGGATAGACACTACTACTTGGCGATAACACTCGACATACGATGACTTCCAGTCCGAACCTTGCTTAATTTGAATGGTCATAAATAGCTTAAGAATGATGATAACGCCGGCGATAGCCACTACAACTCGACGATAGCTTGGACCTCTCATTAATTCAACAACGCGTCTGAACGTGTCTTGGACGGAAGACGAGCGGGAAATTCTAGTTTGCTACCGCCCGACTATAAGACCTACTGCCTGGCGATATTCCTATTATAGCAACAACGCGTTGTCACTCGGATTGGATGGAGACAGGAGTAGGAAATTCAAGCTCACTACTGTCTGACGATAGCTCGCTATTGCCTAGCGGTAGCTCCAACCTAAAAAAGGAAAGCTTTGCTGTTCTGAAGCGGGAAATTGGGGCAAAGACTCATATTACGATGCCACCGCTCGAGGATAGCCACTATTGCCAACGATAGCTCCCAGAGATCTATAAATACATATTTTTGTCTCTGGATTTTCATTCTAGCACGATTGTTCTTGAAGGAGAGGTCACCCCAGCCACCTCCAGAGCCTCCTACACTCCATGTTTCAATGAACATCTATTCGAAGGAAGATCAGCGTGAAATAATGATATTCAAGGAAAGTGCTCTTGTTGTACCACAATGATTTCAAGCAGCTTTTCCACGTCTTCCTTCGGCATTATATTATATGGAGTTTTCTATTTAAGATTTATCTTATCTTGTTTGTAATTTTTGGTGTTTGATCTCTAATCTTTGTATCGAGTGGGAATTTACCTTGCGTGTGACGACTAGATCTAGAAGTAGATCTAGGGATGAAGCCTCGTGTATGACGACTAGATCTAGGGATGAAGCCTCGTGTATGACGACTAGATCTAGGTGTGGGTCTATGGGCGTGAGGCCAATCCGGGGGTGAATTAACTAGGGCCAACCGGTTCTTAGGGAGAATAATCAGTATAGAAAATACCATTTATTCTTTATCGCTACGATCTTAGCGTCATCAAGATCGATCTTTTTTTATTATGAAAAGATATTCATATAGATGTTTGATTTTTCTTTTCTTTGAATTTAAAATTCTAAACCTCTTATTTCCACTGTAGCTTAATCTCTAATTTTTTTTCATATTTGGTTTCATGAAATAAGAATCTGGTTTCATGAAATAAGAATCTTCGAATTTGAATTAATTCTTACTCCCCCCCCGGAAGCCTCGCGATCCAAGCGGAAGGATAAAACTGACCCAAAGGTTGGGATAGTGCTAGTAAAGTTGATGATCTGTGGCTCTCATAGATTGCAGAAGATTTATTTTCTAGTTGCTTTTGATTGAGTAGCAGTTGAACTTGTGGAGCCCATTTTAGCTGTGACAGATGATTGATATGGGGATGGACCAAGGATTAAGGATAAAAGGGCAGCCCGGTGCACAGAGGCATCCCCGCGCAGCGAGGGTCCGGGGAAGGGTCCCACCACAAGGGTTAAATGTAGGCAAACCTTACCATGCAATTTTGCAAGAGTCTGCTTCCGGGACTTGAACCTGTGACTTCAAGGTCACACGGCAACACCTCAACCGGTGCGCCAAGGCTCCCCTTCGACCAAGGATTAAGGATAAGTGGAAAAAATTAAGAGTTTGCATTTAATCTGTGTCTACTCAAGTTAGTCGCAAACATATTATCTTGAAATTGTCATCTGAATTCATTACATTTGAAACCTACCAAATTCCACGGCTAACTGATGCATCGTGAAGAAATTCTTTTGGTGTATTAAACTAAATTTTTTTCTTATAGGACACTCGTCTTAATTACGCCCTGAATCTTAATATTATGGTTAATTTATCCCTATTATACTCTATTTTAAGGTATTACGATTTTCTTATTTTAGTTATCATAGATATTTGAAGGGTAGCCTTGGCGCACTGGTTAATGTGTTGCCGTGTGACCTTGAGGTCACGGGTTAGAGTCTTGGAAGCAGCCTCTTGCAAAAATGTAGGGTAAGGTTTGCCTACATTTCACACTTGTGGTGGGACCCTTCCCCGACCCTCGCTGCGCGGGGATGCTTTGTGCATCGGGCTGCCCCTGCCCTTGTTTAGTTATCATAGATATTTGCTCATCAATCTATCTTGTTTTAACATATATTTCATTCACCAGATATGGGATACTGCAGGGCAGGAGAGGTTTCAGAGTCTGGGTGTAGCTTTCTACCGTGGTGCAGATTGCTGTGTTCTTGTTTATGACGTTAATGTCATGAAATCATTTGAAAACCTGAACAATTGGAGGGAAGAATTTTTAATTCAGGTAATTAAATTTCAACATTTTCCATTTCATATTTCTATGGTACAGTACTTGCGCTTGAAAAAAGTAGTATCCACCACTTCAGGCTAGCCCATCAGATCCTGAGAATTTCCCTTTTGTGGTTATTGGAAACAAGATAGATGTTGATAATGGCAACAGCCGGGTGGTAAGATGTTCACTTTATTTCTGTTTGAACTTTCAGTGTAGCCCTATGCTGTCTGCTTTAAACTTCTGAATTACAGGTTTCCGAGAAGAAGGCAAGGGCATGGTGTGCCTCAAAGGGTAATATTCCCTATTTTGAAACATCAGCTAAGGAGGGCATAAATGTGGAAGCTGCATTTCAGTGTATAGCTAAGGATGCTCTAAAAAATGAACCCGAGGATGAAATGTGAGTGATTTTCAGCACTTACCTAAACTTGACTTCACCATTTGACTTTTGTATAGGATTCTCCTTAAAAACTTAAAGTGACATTTACCATTGGTAGATAATCAAATATTGTGGAGAGGGTATAGTTTATGGTGTAGCAGGAACCCTTTGAATGTCATACAACTCATAAGAAAAAAGTAATATAATGACCTTCATCGTGGCCTTTATGGCTTGCTGACGCTGGACGGTCCCATGTGGGTGATGATGTGTGATCACTACATGCAATAATAGGATTCCGACGAATTTGTATCTCGCAATAATGATTTGATTTATAAGTGCAAATGTAAGAAAACCACAACAGAAGAATTTTTTTCAAAATAGAGAGCATATGTTGTAGTATAAATGCAAGAGCACGCAAAAGTAAATGACTAATCAAATAGCAAATTACAAAGGCTTGAAACTTTGGAAACAATGATTACAAACCAACATCTCACTAGTGAAGAATTAACACATATTCAACTAGAAAATTAACAAACAAACCTTGAATACCACGATTATATTGAGCGGAGGTCTGGAGATGTCTTTGGAGAGCTATGGAGTAGCCAAAATCACAAACCGGGGCTGATTTCGGCAAGGAGCTGCTGAAGTTGGCTGTTCTGGAGGTCTGGACAGCAATCTGGAGGATCTGGGTGGCTATATGAGAGGCGTGGGAGGCTTGGCAGGAATCCTGGAATTAATTCCAGGAGCTGGACTTGCTGAATCTGGACTGCAGGGAGGGGCTGGAATTAATTCCAGGGGCTGGATTTGCTGAACTGGGCTGCAGGAAGGGGCTGGAATTAATTCCAGGGGCTGGTTTTGCTGTACTGGACAGCAGGAGTGATGCAACCTGAATTGCATCGATATTTATTTTCCTGCATTTATTTACTTATTTGTGTAGCGCATGTCATCGCGCCAGTTTGTATTTTCCTTCCCGTGTTTTTGTTAGTTTTGTACCGCGCTTGCGCGATCGTTCGTGCGATTTATTGGTGTGGCCGACCAATAAATTCCTGAATAAATTGGCCCGTCAAATTAGGACTAGGGTTACTTTGGGCATGCAAGAAATGAGTTTATTAAAATATTAATTAAATCTGAAATTAATATCTTTAGGTAATAATTTAGTCTAATTTCAGATTTTTAACTTCAAAACTCTTAGCATTCCCCCCATTATTCCCATTTACCTGCTCCTAATTACTTTTGGAAAACCAAAACTCCCCTCTACTATTATTTTAAAACAGCCGGTTACTTTTGTAACACACTTCCTATTCCTATTCCTTTTAATTGATCAGCCGGCTAACTATTTTTGAAGGCCCCCTCTATTTACTTAGCCATTTGAAACCCCTGCCATTAAGCCCTTATTAAATGAGGCTAAAGTAACTGCCTTACCTATTATATTTGTAGCCCACAGCCGGTTCAGGAGGGGGGATCAGAACAGAAAATCGAGCAGAGAAGCCATCTCCTCTGCTCGGTATTGCCCGCGTCTACCCTGCCGGAACCACCTCCCGACGTCGACGACAGAGCTCCTCTCCACCGCCGCCAGAGAGCCCCTTTGGCTCCGACGAACTCTTCTGGCTTTGCCATCGGTCTCCTCGTCGAGGTCAGGCTCGATCTTCACAAGTTTTTCCCGTCGCCTGCAGCTGCCGGAACCTTACTTCGAAACAGTGACCTCCTGCGATTTCCTCCCCCCTGTTTCCTCCGACCTGGGAGCATTTCTAGCCGCCAGTTGCCCCTCCTCCAGGCCCTGGCGAGTTTCCCTCCAAGTCGAGCCTTCTTTCCAGGGAATTTCCCTCTGTTCCAGATTTTGCACAAGGGGAAGCAGCCCTAACTTCACAGCTGGAACACATCGTTGCACACGATGTTGGTATGCCTCTCACCTCATTTCGCCACTCGATTACGCTTAGTCCCTTTTCCATGAATGCATGCAAATGTTTAATATTTTCAGAGCTTGTTTGCCCAATTTAATCTTGCTCCTATTTGCCGTTAATTTGTTTCATTGTTGTCATTTCCTTTTATTTGAGAATCTTGTGGACTATTTAGTTATATTATTAAATGCGGACAAATGTTAGTCGCTTTATGCTGGTTTACAAAACTTTGATTATATTATCACATGCCAAAACTCGTGACGTCTTGACTACGCCACCAACTTTTAAGTTGAACACGAAATTAACATTTTAAAACCAATTACTGAATTCGGTATACATCAGTTTGGTATCAGAGGGGTTCGATTCACTTCTATTGTGAATCGGCGATCTTGATTTGAAATATTTTAGAAATTTCATTTAGTTTTAAGAAGAAAAAAAACATTTTCCTGTTTTAGACAAACCAATTTTTTTTTTACTGTTTTCTTTAAAAAAAATAAAAAAAAATATCACTGTTATTTAAAAAAAATCAACCTAAGTTATTGTATTTTGTTTTATTTAAAAAAAAAATCAAAACATTTAAAACAATTTTTCTATTAATAAACTATGGAGAATTGTTTTGACCAAATAGAAACCAACTTAGGCGACCTAGCCAAACAAATGAGTGAACTGATGAAGTCGGTCGACACGCTTAATGCTAGCATGAGAGATAATCACCACGTCCTGACCGGGTTAAGGGCCTCCGTTAATGCGTTAGAAGCCGAACGCCACCTAGGTTTGAATCAAGAACCACAACAAAATCCTAGACACGAGGAGCACAACCCTAGACCAGCGGATCCTGCACAACCCGAACCAGGACTCCGTCGCCAACCCCGTTGGGATGATGTAGTTAAGCTTGATGTAGGTGATTTTGAGGGTCACGTGGAGCCCGAAAAATGCCTAGATTGGTGTGAGCGTGTTAAAAGGTTCATGGCGTGGAAACAAATGCCTATGAATCGTCAGGTTGAGTATGCCGTCCTTAGGCTTAAGGGACCCGCACTAATCTGGTGGGTTCAGCTAGAGCGCACTCGTTTCACTTTAGGCCTAGCTCCTATCACCACGTGGGTAGAGTTTAAGTTGCAACTGCGGAAGCGATATGTCCTCCCGGACTATTTGCAAACTCTTTACCGAAGGTTCCACAACCTTCGCCAAGATAAGCTTTCCGTGGACGATTACACCAACGAGTTCTTGATATTGCAGTCTAGGCTAGATCTTCATGAGGAGAACGATATGACAGTGTCCCGTTATCTGAACGGGCTCCGTTATGCTATTAGGGATGAGTTGGAGTTGCACGACTTTCGGGATTTGGGTGAAGTGTCTAGTAGAGCACGTAGAGTAGAGTCCTCACTTCAGAGGAGGACATCTGGGCATAGGTCTACTGAAAAAGCTACTTCGAGGACCACCACTACCGTGTCCACCTCTAGGATTTCAGATCCTCCTCACCATCCTGTCACTACTGGGACCCCAGCTCTTCCCACTGGCCTCACCCGAGGTAAGGAGCCCATGGAATCCAAGCCCAACACTGGAGTATTCCGATGCTTCAAGTGTATGGAACCTGGGCACAAATCATCTGAGTGCCTGCGACGCCACTTCGTCGCCATTACTGATTCCACTGATGGGCATGAGCCTGAATATGGAGTCTTCCTTAGTGACTCCAAGCCTGAGCCCGAGTCTGATAGCGTTATCGAGGTCGAAGGAGAGCAAGCTGAACATTTAGTCTGTGTTCTTCGCTATGGCATGGTTTCCCCTAGCGAGGCCACTGAGCATGATTTACGGAGGAATGAAATTTTTCGCACTACTGCGCGCATTCAGGGACACTTTTGTTCCATTGTCATTGATAGCGGTAGCATGGAAAACTCTATTTCCCAACGTATGGTTGAGAAGCTAGGACTTGAGACACACCCCTTGGAGCATCCTACCACTTATCCGGGGTTAATAGTAACCAGTTTATGCCCGTTACTCATCGATGTCTTGTGGAGTTCTCTATCGGGGATGTGTATCAGGATTCTGTTCTATGTGATGTCGCCCCCATCGATGTTTGCCATATCCTGTTAGGTAGGGCATGGCAATACGATATGCGCATCGTGCATGATGGTGTACGAAACTCCCTTTCCTTCGATCACTGTGGGCGCAAGATTGTTCTTCTTCCCCAGAAGAATTGTCTTGTTCCTAAGGATCCTGGGAGGACCTCAACAACATCTTCCTCACCTTCCTTAGTTACCATTACACCACTATTATTTAGTGCCGCACTTCTGCCTGGACCCCTACTCCAGGAAGACGCATTTGACTCCGGTGAGTCATCCATTTTAGATATTCTGCCAGCACCACCACGCATTGATTTTATATTCGGCGATCATGTGTTTAGTTCGCACCGCTATCCCGTGAGTGTAAGTGAGCATTTAGGGCTTCGTCAAATGAATTTTGAATGTTTTCGGATTAGCCTTTTTAGATAAATTGAAACGTTTCAAAGAAATTTTACTCCTAATAGGGACACGCGATTTAAGGGATTTTTGTGGTTGATTTTAAATGAAAAATTTGTGCTCGGTTTTAAAATTTGTGGTGTTAGTTAGATTTCAGTGGGTGACGACATGTCGATAGTTGATCTTGGTTTCGTTAACTCTCGTGAGTGTCTAGCACGTGTGCGTATAATGCAATATAATCTAATGAATCCACAGGTTGATCATGCTTCTTTTTGGTCTTGCCTCTTTCTTTGCTTTGTTGCCGATTTCTCTTTCCCACTTTGTCAAACTCACCTCCTTGCAGTTCTGATGATTATTAAACAATTACATGTCATGCATGAATTTTTGACTAACAGTTTTCGAGAAACGTTGGAAAACTATAACTCTGCGGTGGATTTCATCGCCTGTAGTTATATTTTTCCAATGGAGATGAGTTTTCTGTTTCCTTCAGGAAAGAGGGTTTTGCCAAAAGTTCTTATGCTGCGTTGATGGGTCCTACCATGGTGAGGCATAGGCAATGCATGACTCTGATCGTTGTTTGACAGGTTCCATCTCAGTCTCGACGGGGTCGAGTTCCTTCAACCCCGGGAGAATTGATGCTACCTGAATTGCATCGATATTTATTTTACTGCATTTATTTACTTATTTGTGTAGCGCATGCCATCGCGCCAGTTTGTATTTTCCTTCCCGTGTTTTTGTTAGTTTTGTACCGCTCTTGCGCGATCGTTCGTGCGATTTATTGGTGTGGCCGACCAATAAATTCCTGAATAAATTGACCCGTCAAATTAGGACTAGGGTTACTTTGGGCAAGCAAGAAATGAGTTTATTAAAATATTAATTAAATATGAAATTAATAACTTTAGGTAATAATTTAGTCTAATTTCAGATTTTTAACTTCAAAACTCTTAGCATTCCCCCCATTTTCCCATTTACCTGCTCCTAATTACTTTTGGAAAACCAAAACTCCCCTCTACTATTATTTTAAAACAGCCGGTTACTTTTGTAACACACTTCCTATTCCTATTCCTTTTAATTGATCAGCCGGCTAACTATTTTTGAAGGCCCCCTCTATTTACTTAGCCATTTGAAACCCCTGCCATTAAGCCCTAATTAAATGAGGCTAAAGTAACTGCCTTACCTATTATATTTGTAGCCCACAGCCGGTTCAGGAGGGGGGATCGGGACATAAAATCGAGCAGAGAAGCCATCTCCTCTGCTTGGTATTGCCCGCGTCTACCCTGCCGGAACCACCTCCCGACGTCGACGACAGAGCTCCTTTCCACCGCCGCCAGAGAGCCCCTTTGGCTCCGACGAACTCTTCTGGCTCTGCCATTGGTTTCCTCGTCGAGGTCAGGCTCGATCTTCACCAGTTTTTCCCGTCGCCTGCAACTGCCGGAACCTTACTTCGAAACAGTGACCTCCTCCTACGATTTCCTCCCCCCCTGTTTCCTCCGGCCTGGGAGCATTTCTAGCCGCCAGTTGCCCCTCCTCCAGCCCCTGGCGAGTTTCCCTCCAGGTCGAGCCTTCTTTCCAGGGAATTTCCCTCTGTTCCAGATTTTGCACAAGGGGAAAGCAGCCCTAACTTCACAGCTGGAACACATCGTTGCATACAATGTTGGTATGCCTCTCACCTCATTTCGCCACTCGATTACGCTTAGTCCCTTTTCCATGAATGCATGCAAATGTTTAATGTTTTCAGAGCTTGTTTGCCCAATTTAATCTTGCTCCTATTTGCCGTTAATTTGTTTCATTGTTGTCATTTCCTTTTATTTGAGAAACTTGTGGACTAATTAGTTATATTATTAAATGCGGACAAATGTTAGTCGCTTTATGCGGGTTTACAAAACTTTGATTATATTATCACATGCTAAAACTCGTGACGTCTTGACTACGCCACCAACTTTTAAGTTGAACACGAAATTAACATTTTAAAATCAATTACTGAATTCGGTATACATCAAGGAGTTCCTGCAGCAGGGAGGGTCGGCAGGGGAAGTTCTGTGAGGTGGGAGGTCGGTTATTGGGGGAAGGGGATTGGGTGGCTCCACGTGAAGCTCAAGTTGGTGGTAGGAAAAAGGGCTGGGGTTAATGGGAGGGTGCTGCAGTTGTGACAGCAGTTGGAGGGGCCAGCAATTGTGTTCCACGTGAGTTAGAGGGGAAGAAATGGGGAACCGATTGGTAGGGGGTTTATGGAGGTAGTGGGGCTGAAATTTAGGAGAAATTCGTAAATTAGAGGGGGGGATTTTCGGCTGGGCTGAGAGGGAGAGTGGGGCTTCAGTTTAAGAGTACTTAGTGGCTCCACGTGTGGCTGAGAATAAGGGAAGGGGAGGGGCTGGCTGTTAAGAGGGAGTAGTGGGGGTGGTGGGCCTTAATTTTAAGGGAGATGCCTAAAATTTAGGAGAGGAGAAAGTGGGGTAGTGGGGTACTTATGGAGGTGGTTATGGGTAGTGGAGGTGGTTGCCGGCTGGTGGTAGCTGGTGGCAGCTGGTGGCAGCCGGAGGTGGCTGCCGGTGGTGGGGCTGGTCGCCGGCAATATTTTCCGGCGATCGTCGAAAAATGCAAAATGAAGGGAAATTGAAGGGGAGGCAATGTGGATCACTGGGGGTGACCGAAAATGTTCTCCAGTGATCGCTGGAGGTGGAAATGGAGGGTGAAGGGTCTGTTTTTGTGGGAGTTAGGGAGTGATGATGGAGGGGGGCTTGGGGTGGCCGGAAATAGGTGTTGTAGTGGGAAAAATGGGTGGTGGTGCTTGGGGTGGCCGACTGTCTTTGGGCGGAGGAATGGGGAATGGTGGTGGCCGGCTATGTAGAGGGAGGGGGAGGGGTGGTGTCTCCTCGACAAGGGAGTGGGGAATGGTGGTGGCCGACTTTGTAGAGGGAGGAGGGGTGGTGGCTCCACGACAAGGGATGGTGAAGGATGGGAGTGGCCGGCCAAGGAGGGGGATGGGGGATAAACACAGGCTTCGCACCCGTGGTCAGCTTCTGGACCGAAATGATCAAGGATTAGACTTCTATGCTCCTATCTTCAATCCCTCTAAATGAGAGCCCTCACCCTCTATTTATAGACTCTAGGGGGCAACAGATGGCTATGATTGGCCGATCGTCCCGACTCAAAAAATACATAAAATTGAACTCGAAGTAAAAAAATGACAAGAATAAAAAATACTATGACCGTCGAGCCGCTCAAGATGAGCGGTCCCGATCATCACTGCGCCCGAGGTCATCGTGAGTAGACCCGAACGGGTTGGGCGGGCTACTCCCCCTCCCCCCCAATATCAGAATCATTCATCTCTGTAGAATGAAGATGATCATAGTGTCGTCGTAGGGCGGGGGCGAGTCCCTTGAGCTTTGCTGCGGAAATCCAAGTATCATTCAAACGGGCTGGCGACTGAAGATGATGAAACTGCTGAAGACGGTGGAACTGCTGAAGACGGTGGAACTGCTGAAGACGGTGGAACTGCTGAAGACGGTGGAACTGCTGAAGACGGTGGAACTGCTGGCGAAGAACAAGATGCATAAGCCGGATGATCAATCAGGGTGGAGGACTCGGGCTGAAGGGGAATTTGGGTGGTAGGCGAAGGCTACCGTTGATGCAGTGAAGTGGAAGGAGACAATGATGGTAACTGGGACTGTGGTGGAGTGGTGGATGCAGACAGAGACTGAGAGGATGTGGTGGAAAAGGGCGAAGGGTACATGTAGTCATGCCTCTCAAAGAATGGAGTCAGATCTTCAATGTTGAATACATGTGAAATTCCCATACTCGGCGGGATATCCAGCTCATAAGCATTTGTTCCAATTCTTTTGAGTACAGTGTAAGGACCCATTCACTTAATATTTAATTTTCGAGCAGTTCCCATGTGGAACCTCTCAGCACATATACAGATCAACACTTGTTCTCCTTCTTTGAAGCTTTGCAATCTCCTGTGGCTATCAACATAAGATTTATAAATAATTTTATTCCAAGTACTCATACGTCGGATAGACTCATGCATGCTACACAGTGACAATGAATGATGGTCGACAAACATAACCGAACTCTTATGTAGAGACTCTACATCTCTATAGGTTTCATACCAGAGGGGCACATGATCAGGGGGTTCAGTGGGTGGGGTGTAAAAATATTCCTCGCGGGTGCGATGATCATTTAAATAAACACCTGACATGTCAGTACTAATAATGAAGGAATCGAACCCAAGACCATCGTGAACACCACTCTTGAGTAAATCGAAGATAATGGACACATCCCAAAAGAGTGGTGGTTTATCTGGAGGCTCTCTAGGTGGAGTGTAGAAATACTCGTCGCGTATGATATAAACATCTTGAAGACCGTGTGAAACTTTGGCACTAGGATACCACTGTGTATTGTGTAGGATGCTCCCTTAAAGTGAATCAGGTGGCTCACCGGGAGGAGTATACCTTAAAGTGAATCAGGTGGCTCACCGGGAGGAGTATAAGGAAATTCGTCGCAAATGCGACATGTACCAATATAAGTTTCTGAAATATCAGGAGGGGCCTTAAATGTAAGTAGGGTCAACATTAAGTACGCTACACTAGATTCATGAACCTCATAAATATGATTGGGAGAGGTGTCAAGACTTGTGTGCTAAAAAAGGGACCACTCATTGGAATCTCATCCTCCCAAGGGCGTGGTGGTTCAACAAGTGGCTCAACATGGGGGTTTCCAAAGAACCCGTCAACAGGGTGATGGTTCTCCAGATGCAAACCATCATAAGGGGCAATGTTCCTAAAGATGGGTGAGACGGTCACCACGAGATCAACTCTAGGGTCTCAGCTCCCGGTAGTAATGTGGCTCAGGACGATGACAATGGAAGAGTGGAAAAGTGCATACTCAGTAGTGGGCCAATAGGTGTACTGTCGAGGATTGACTCTCTAGACGTAGGGGCCACTAGGTCTAAGCGAGGTGTGGAGGGTGAATATACCATCACTGTGTCACCGAGCCATTCGTCCTCACTCTCGTGACCATGCTGACTAATCATAATAGCGCCGCTCTCCACCAGTATTATATGATCAGGATCAGACTCGACTCCAAAATCAAGTGGGCACCGAGTCTCCTCAAGGTGAGAGGAATCAAAATCTAGTGTCGGGTCTCTCATGTCAGTGAGAGCACTACTAGAGACAACAGTGTTTTGACTTAAATCCTTAATAACACAACACATGCTAGTGGTGTTGTATATGCAAATTAAATATAATAAATTTAAGAGAAGGATAGAAGTGTTGCAAAAAATTCGGTGGTGGAACTTGAAGACGGAAAAATAGGTTGCTTTCAAGGCAGCTGTTATGGAACAACTAGTTGATGATCCTTATGTTGATCCTAGCATCACATGATAAGTTATGTCTTCACATTTAAAGATAAGTGAAAAGAACGTACTTGGAGAGTCAAAAGATATTGTGCCCCCACATAAAGAATCTTGGTGGTGGAAAGAAGTGCAAGATAAAATGTGGGCAAATAGAGCTAACTATAAAACACTCTATGCTTGTAGGAATGATGAAAACTTGACAAGATATAAAGTCGCCAAGAAAGAAGCTAAAAAGACAGTAAATAAAGCAAGAAATCAAGCTTATGAAGAATTTTATAAGCGTCTAGATACCAAAGATGGATAGCGTGATATATATAAAATTGCTCGAGCTAGAGAGATGAAGACAAGGGATTTAAGCCAAGTTAAATGCATAAATGATGAAACAAATACGATTTTGACGGATGATGTGACACTATTAAAGAGCGATGAAAAAGATATTTTTATCAACTCTACAATGAAGAAAAAACAATAACTGAGCTTGGATGAGTTAAGTAAATCGGAAACCCACGCTAGCTGCCCCCATAAAGCACGCCTCCCTTTTCCTGTTCTCGAGCCCTCCCACATATACTTTTGTCTCTTCCTCATTTCTCTTTTTGCCCTTGTCCCATCACATCCCACATCAACTCTCCGCTTTCTTCCTGGAAACCCACGCTAGCTGCCAACAACTCCCCATCATAAACTCTCATATTTTAATATCCGCACCTCACTTCACCCTCTCACTGCCACTATCAATTTCATCAGATCATTTTCTTTTATTTTCCTCCTTGCCCACACTGTTACCGCCCAAGCTCGGTCGCTATTTCTTTGTCGCAATTAACACTGCACACGACGAACTATTCAAACTCGACCTTACCAAGCTCGACCGCTATTTCGAGGACAAAAACAGACCGCCGTCGTTCCTTTCGACGATCCTGTTGCTGACATTTTGAAGGACCCTGACAAAAATTTTAGCCTTGACCTTGGGGACAAGGTCAATTTTCAAGCGCGGCCTATTGTTACGATGATGCATCCGCCGGAGCACACCACCTCGCAGGAGTCAAGGGAGCGCATATGGAAACCACCATAATTAATTAGTGTAATTAATTGGTATTAATTAATTAATTCGTATTAATTAATTAATATTAATTAAGTATTATTTTTATTGTTTATTGTCATGTGAGCCCCCCTCCCTATATAAGGAGTGTGTATGAGAGTGTTTCTGGATCTTTTGATCATTAGGGTTTGCTCTCATTTGAGAGAGGGGTTTAGGAGGAATCAACCTCCTAGATCTTGGCCGGAGTTCGATCCGGATTGTATCCGTTTTTCCGTTTAATGCAAGCATGTCTCGTGATTTGTTCGATAAAAAAAGCATCATCACGCAACTAATGTGACGTAGGGTAAGGTGCTAATGAACACCTAAGGCTAGATGCAAGTGCAAATGCAAATGTCCGACGAATTCTAACTTGCAATACAATATTTATAAATCATATAACTAGATTTTTCCACAATTGAATTAAAGCAATTTAAAATCAAGGTAACAAAGAGAAGCGTATGAGCGCGAGAGTGCGCGAAAGTAAATACTATTTAAATGGGAAATCACAAAGATCAAAATGATTGAAGACAAAACTTACAAACCACTATCTCTACAAGTAGAGAATAAACACAAAACTCAATGCACAAAGGAATGACAACACACGTTGTCTACCAACAACTATTGAGAGGGGAGGGCTGTAGATGCTCACTGAGGGCTGTCCGTGGCTGTTTTCAGTACTCAGATGCTGTATGACACTGTCCAGAAAATGGGACAGCAACTATGAGGTGTGCCGGGAGGCAATTCCTGCAGGTTGTAGGGAGATATGGCTGTCCTGAAAGCTGGACAGCAGCCTAACCCTTGGCTGGAGGTGTTTAGGGTGGCCGGTAGTGGGCTTCCAGGTGGTGGGGATGTGGAGAAGAGATGGGGAATGTCCTGGCTGGGGTTCTATGCTGCTGTAGTGTGTCTGGACAGCAGTTTACAGCAGCTTAGGGGGAATTTGGGCGGCAGGATGGTAACAGAAGGGAAGGGGAAAGTTGTTGATGGAAGGAGGGGAGAGGTGGTGACTCCATGTGTGGGAAATAGGAAAGGGGAGAGGGGGTAGGGCCGGCTGGAATGGGGAGGTTAGAGAATTGAGAGGAGTGGGGTTCAGTTACGGGTGGGTAGTGGGCTGAGAAGTAGGGGTTGGTTATCCTCACATTTAGGAATTAATTCCTAAAATTTAGGAAGGTGGAAATGGTGGGGTAGTGGGTAGTTATGGTGGTTATAGGTGGGGGTGGAGGGTGGCTGGAGGTGGCCGGAGGTGGTTGCTGGTGGTGGTGGTCGCCGGAAATATTTTCCGGCGATCGCCGGAAAATGTAAAGTGATAGGAAAATGACGGGTAGGGGGTGGAGGATCACCGGAGGTGGCCAGAGACGAACTCCGGTGATCGCCGGGGATGTTTTTATATGGGGTATAGGGGGGCTGTTTTCCTTTGTGGAAGATAAAGATGGGGGTGTAGAGGGTTGACTGTTGTTGTGGTGGTGGAGGGGGATGATGGGCTGGCCGGCTGCTGTAGATGGACTGAAGGATGGTGGAGGGGGTTGCTGTATTGGGGGGAAACGGCTGCTGTGTTGGAGGGGGAGGCTGCTGTGGTTGAGGAGGACGGTGGAGGGGGCTGCTGTAATTGGAGGGGGAAGGCTGCTGTAATTGGAGGGGAACGGCTGCTGTGTTGGAGTGGGAGGCTACTATGGTTGAGGTGGATCCCTGCTGTGGGGGCCTCCTAGGGGCAGGACCATCAGACTGTGAAGTAGGTCGCCTCGGGCCTGTAGCACGTAGTACTGCTCATACTCTAAGGCGAGCTGATAGATCTGCTCGACTGTCTCTAAGCGATGAGGAATGAGCTCTCTACGAATGTCTGCCCTCAGTCCGGTCCTAAAGCGGGAGGCCGTCATGATATGCTCCTCTGTGACATCACTCCTCACAACAAGCTCATCAAATTGAGTCATGTACTCAGCTACAGATAGGGTGCCCTGTCGTAGGGTCAGGATCTGCTCTAAGAGCTGGCTATGATACAAAGCGGGGAGGTATTTTTCTCTAAGTTTCTGCTTCATATCGGCCCATCGGGTGATGGGGTCAAGGCCTTCTCTATCTAGGGAGCGCTCCAAACTCGTCCAGTAAACTTTGGCCTGCCCAAGTAATTTCATCTTGGAAAACCTTACTCGCTTCTCATTGCTCATCTCGAACCAGTCAAAATAGTTGTCCATTTCTAACAACCAATCGCTAAACGCCTTAGGATCTAACTGTCCGTCAAAGGATGGGGCATCGATCCAGATACGGCGGGTAATATCATCCGCATAACCTCTGGGGGCATCATAGCGACCCATGAAGTCATCTCGATCATAATAGTATCGAGCGTCTTGACTGTGATGACCTCTACGAGGTGGGTATTGTGGCGGAGGTTGCTCCTCTGCGGGAGGAAGAGCTCGGCCTCCATTGGGGTTCCTATAACGATCGTTGGCTGCCCCTGGGGCCACCAGTGCGGGCTGGGGAGCCTGTGCAATTGGGTTGTGGAATATTCGATCTGGGGCGTATGCAGGAGTAGGAGTTCTTTCACGACGACCCTCTCGTTGGACATCTTGTGGCCTAGTGGACCTTACTAGACTGGGAGACCTACTGGACTCTAGATCTTCTACTCTAGTGGTGAGATTTTAAAACTGCTCCCTAATTTCGTGCAATTGTGTGCCCACTTGATCGAATCGATCCTCCAAAAATTTTTGGAGATTGGACATAAACATATCAGTGTTAGGACTGGTAGTTGCCTGACTGTGTTGAGGCTTGGACGTCGACATCGCTCGTCTATATGCCTTACCGTTACGTAACATGCAATGCAACCCAACCTGGGCTCTGATACCAAACTGACGCAGGACGGTCCTATGTGATGAGAAAACACATGAATGAACTCCTACATGCGACCATACATACATCCGACGGTTTACTTGCAACAATGAATATTTATAAAACAATAATAATTTGATTAGCCACAAAGAGTTAAAGCTCTCAAATATGGAGACACGAGTAGTCGTATAATTGCAAGAGTGCCAGAAAATCAAATACTATTTTAAATGAGAAATCACATAGGCCAAAATGACTCAGACAAGACTTACAACCCACTATCTATTCGAATAGAGAACAAGCACACGATCCAACGGTAAAGAAATCAACAAACAAACCTTGAACTTTTGGAACACTGAAGAGGGGAGGGCTGGAGGCACTTTCGGAGGGCTGCTCGGGGAAAATTTCAACACTTAGTAGCTATTTGGGGTCGTCTAGAAACTGGGACAGCAATTAGGATGATGCTGGATGGTAATTCTCAACACTCTGAGGAGGAGGAGGGCTGTCCAGGAAGCAAAACAACAGCCTGGTCTATGATGCTGGGCAGTTTGGAGGGCCTGGACAGCAGCAACTTTGGTGGGGAACAGGTGGAAAGGTGGCTGGTTGGACTCCTGGATGGAGAGGGATCAGGTAACAGGAAAGGTGGATTTAAGGGGGGTGCTGGACGGGGAATTATGGTGGTTCCACGTGTAGTTAGGAGGGGGAGGAATGTGAGTTGGCTGGGTTGAAGCTCCTTCGTGAGGGAGGGAGCAGGGATAGTGGTTTTAACTATATGGGGGAAAAAAGGAAATGTAGGCTCACGTGTGGTTTGGTTAAGGGAAAGGTGGAGGGATTCGGTTGCTAGGATGAAGTGGGATAGTGGGCTAACAATTAGGAGTAGTTTTAGGTGCATCCACGTGAAGGATAGGAGAGATTTGTGGAGTGGGGTGACTGCTGTAATGAGGGGAACATGGGAGGGAGTTGAGGTTTGAAGTTAGGAATTAACTCCTTTAATTTAGGAGGTGGGGATAATGGGTGGTTATGAGGTAGTGGATAGTTATGAAGGAGGTTATGGTGGTTATGGGTAGTGGTGGTGGCTGGTGGTGGCCGGAGGTGGTTTCCGGTGGTGGCCGTCGCCGGAGACGTTTTCCGGCGATCGCCGGAAAACTCCAAATGTAGGAAATATGCAGGGGAGGTGTAGGAGGTCCACTGGAGATGGCCGGAGACGAACTCCGGTGATCGCCGGAGATTTTCTATGGGGTGTTGGGGGCTGTTTTTGGAGGAGAATTGGAGGGGAGATATGAGGGCTGCTGCTAGAAGTAGAAGGTGGAGGAGGGTGGTGGGTTGATGAAGGAGGCTCCACGACAAGGAGGGAGATGGAGGGTTGCTGCTTGTGGAGGAGGAGGGGCTGTTGGTGAAGGAGGCTCCACGGCAAGGAGGAGGGAGATGGATGGCTGCTGCTTGTGGAGGAGGGGTTGTTGGTGTAGGAGACTCCATGGCAAGGAGGGGGGTGGAGGGCTGCTGCTTGTGGAGGAGGGGCTGTGTTGGCCGGCCACTAGAGGAGGGGATATGGCTTGGCCGGCCAAGGGGTAGATAAGGGAGGGAGGAGATAGACCCGAGCTTCGCACCCGGGGTTCGGCTTCGGCATCGAGTTGGCCAAAGAATAGGCTTCAATACTCCATTCTTCAATGCCTCAAATGAGAGCCCCCACCCTCTAATTATAGTTTTTCTAAGGACCAATGAACGACTATGATTGGCCGAACACTATGACTCAAATAAAACATAAAATTACAACTCCAAATAAAAAATGACAAGAGACAAAAATACATAGTTCGTCGAGCCGCTCGAAATGAGCGGTCTCGATCATCACTGCGCCCGTGGTCATCGTGAGTAGACCCGAACGGGTCGGTCGGGTTGCTCCCCATCATAATGTAGGCAAACCTTGCCCTTGCCCTGCTTTTCTACAAGACATGTTATAAATAAATGTTTATGCATTATTAATGATGCATAAACATTTAAAATTGTATTTGTATGACATTAGTTTCATCGTGCACAACTGCAGGGACATTAAGTCGTTAAAACATACATGCACACATTAATTGTATAAATTCATATCAAGCATGCAACTATTATGTTCACATCGGTTGCTTAGATGAAGAGATAGTGAAAAATGAAAGTTCCTGTAGTCTAAATCTATGGCTAAGATTAATTTCGCTGATTTGCTGATCTAGGAAGATCATTGAAGATAAGGGGCAAGATTTCAATCAAGGATATGCATATGAATAAATCATCAGTGTTTGATCAAAATAGGATAATTAAATCATGATGCACTAAAATTGATCCAAAGGTTATGGTTAAATCTAAAGCTAGATCCTTGATCTAATGACTAGAAATGATGAATATGATGCATATACATAGTATATTTAAAATAGATTTTCTTAGTGAACAAAAAAACAACTGAAATTAACTTTTCAGATACTTAATTCGTTAAAAAAATCTCTTAATAATAAATAAAAAAACTAATCTTATTGTTTTGTTTGATAGATTTGCATATGTTTTTATTGGAGTTATTATTATCAGTGTATTTTATATGTTCTGTAAATATCGTGTATGGTGTTTGGGCATGATTGTAATTATTCGACTTTGAGATATATTTATATGCTAAGTCTCCACATTGGAGATCAATGCTTTCTCATTTCACATGTTATCAGAGGAAAATAGGGTTTCGTGTTTTCCTCCCCGCCGCTCCCGATCGTGACTCCCTTCCGATCGGCGTTCCCGTTCGTTTCTCGTTGCAAGTCCGCCAGTCGGCGCTTCTCGTCCGCAAGTCGGCGCTCCATCGTCGACTCCGCGATCCCGTCCGCTAGTCGGCGCTTCACGTCGCCGATTCCGCAGCCGCAGGTTTCCGCAGTCCCGTCCGCAGGTTCCCGTCGGATCCCTGTGCTGCTTCTCCGCCTATTCCCACAGCTGACGATTTTCTGTGCTTCCCGTTGTCTCTGGATCATGGAACATCTTCTCCGCCTGTTCCTCGTTGCTTGCTTTTCTTTTCTCGTTGCTTTTTTTTAGTCCATGGATTCCAAGGACACATATGACTCTTCTACGTGATGGATTACTAGCGTCCTTCTCGATGAGAAAAGTCACTCTTCATGGGCGACCTTGATGAAAGTAGCTCTAGCCGACCAGAATACGCTTTCATGGCCGACCGACGACCCTCCTATGCCTAAACCGACAGACACGGATGACAAGAAAGAGAAGTTAGTCAAGTGGTCGACGGAAAAGTACATGGTTCTTGGATGGATTCAGTGCTTAATCGAGCCTCGCATCTTCAGTCAGTTCATGCGCTTTGAGGACATCTCCGAGCTTTGGTCTGCTCTCCAACGCACCTTTGGGCACACACGTGTTGATGCTCAAATTTTCGGCATCTTTTAAGATATCGCTTCCCCACTCAGGGGGGAGCGTTCCGTTTAGGAGTACTTCACTTACCTTCAGGATCGTTTTCTTGAGCTTAACGATCTTGAGCCTCTCAGTGCCCTGGAGTCTCCCAATGATATCACTCTTATTCGAAAACAGCGACAACGACGAGAGACATACCAGTTCTTGATGGGGCTTCGCCCCGAATATGAGTCTACCCGTGCTCAGATTGTGGGGATGTCACATTTGCCAGATCTTCTTGAGGCATATTCCATTGTTGCAGAGCATGAGAAACGTATGCCGAGGCACTCTAGTCTTTTCGGCGCTCGTGCTACCTCCTCTCTTCCTCCTGAGCAGATGGCCCTTGCCGCTTCTTACCGCTCTCCCACCTCCTGCTCTCAGAACCGAGGTGGTCGATCTGGCGGTCGTGGCTCTTCTGGTGGTCGTGGCTCTGCGGGTCCTCCCGGCCCTTGCTCTCACTGTGGGCGTTTGTATCATGACCGCAGTCGCTGCTATCAGCTATACCCCCACCTGAGGGGCTCTGAGCGTACCACTCCTGGTAGTGTCTCCAGGCACACTGTTGCCTCTGCCGAGTCTTCCTAGCCCGTCGAGCACACTTTGGGTGCTAACTCCTCTGACTTCAGCCACATGATGGCCCAGTTTCTGCAGTTTCAGCAGTTCCAGCAGTCTCGGCCTTCCACTACTGCCTCTGCTTCCACTGTTTCTTCTTCCTCAGGTACTCCGTTTGCTTGCTCCGTGACCACGGTTGACCAGGATTCGTCACCCTGGGTGATTGATTCTGGTGCAACCGATCATATGACTGGTACGTCTTCTCGTCTGCTTCAGGTTGTCCCCTGTTCTCACCGGATGTGCGCCTTGCTGATGGCTCCGTTACCCCTGTGCTTAGCCGGGGCACCGTCCCTCTCTCTTCCTCTTTCTCTCTTGACTCTGTTCTTCTTGTACCTCAGTTGGCTCTCAACCTAATATCTGTTAGTAGTATTACTCGCTCTTTAAATTGCTCAGTATTTTTCTTTTCTGATCGTTGTGTGTTTCAGTACCTGAGATCCGTGAGGACTATTGGTACGGGATATGAGAGGAGTGAGATGTACTACCTGGAGCTACCTTCTCCCACTGCTGCTAACACCACCACATTCACATGCCCGCCTAACTCTTCTGCTGCTTCCCATGTTTTGTCGTCCAGTTCGCTTTGGCACGCACGTCTCGGCCATGCTAGCCCTCAGCGGATGTTGTCTATTTGTCCTGATGTGTCTTTTGTTTTTTCCTTTTCGCTGTGATGTATGTGAGCTGTTGAAACACACACGCGGCACGTATGTTCCTTCTGTTAGTCGTGCTACTTCTTGTTTTGAGTTGGTTCATTCTGATGTGTGGGGTCCTGCCCCTGTTGTATCATTTGATGGTTTCTCTTATTTTGTGACTTTTATTGATGACTATTCTCGTTGCTTATGAGTTTATCTCCTAAAACATAAATCTGAGGTCCTATCTGTCTATTCTCATTTTTCTCGTATGATACAGACCCAACATGGCACGTCTGTTCATATCCTCCGCTCTGACAATGGAGGTGAATACACTTCTCGTCCTTTTGATCTCTTTCTCCGGAATGAGGGCACTCAACATCAATTTTCTTGCCCTGGTACCCCCGAACAGAATGTGGTGGCCGAACGCAAAAACCGCCACCTTTTAGACTCTGTTTGTTGTCTTCTTCGGGGAATGAATGTTTGTTGGGAAAAACCCCTTTGATTTAACTTAACAAATTATCTAAAAAGTGATTTTATCTCTTAGGTTGTATTACCCAGTGTATAGTGAGGGTAATCTGGTCATTAGATGTCTTAGGATGTCACACTCAACCTTGGGTGTCAAGACCATTTCAAGAGAAGCACAATTTGGGCAGAGTTAATATTTGCGTCGAATAGAAGTCGACGCAACATCAAGTGGTTGTCGACGCTACTTAGACTAGAAGTCGAAGCAACTTAACCCTTCTGTCTAAGAAGATCAAGTCTTACGTCGAATAGATATCGACGTAGAAGCCATGGACCTGTCGAAGTACTTTGAGAAGTAGACGCAACTTCTACTTCAACTCAGCGCAGAAGGAAGTATCTGTCGAAGCCATTTAAAGTCGACGCAACGTCGACTTCATCTCAACGCATATAATGAATCAGAGCCATGTCATCAACTCGACGTTTACGTCGATAAGGTATCGACGCAACATCGACTAGCAGAGTTCAGTCAGAGCAAGGATGAATTCGAAGCCGCTCCTACAAGAACTCGAAGGTGCGTCGATAAGAGAGGAAGAGAACTCGACGCTACGTCGAATACAGTTTTCCCTTTTCAGCTGTCATTTTGGACTCTCTCTCATGGACCACCTCACTCAAGATCTTTTTCCAACGCCTCATTAATTGCCTCAAATAGAAAGAAGAACTAAAGAAGGACAAAAAGCTTTCTTGGAAACATGCTTAATGTTGGTGAACGGGTCGGTAATTAAAGAAGGAAAGAAAGAGATTGTCCAGAGCAGAATACCTTTTCAGGTCTTACTAGAAAGGGAAACAAATTCAAATTTGAAGTGGGACAATAAAAGGCAAGAGAAGAAAGAGAAAGGCAGAACATTCATCACAATCGACTATACTGTTCTATTGGAGCTTTTACTCTTCTTCTTTTTCCTCACTCAGGAACTCTAATAGAGAAGACACAGAAAAAAAGGAACAACTGAAGAATATACTCTGCTCAGAGAATCAACTGCTGCTCTCTCATCACTATCATATAGCAGCAGTACTATTATAAAGAGCAGAGAGCAGAAGGATCAAGAGCTTACATAAACCATAGCAATCATCACTATCATAAGCTAGGGTTAATCTGATACAGATTCTTAAGAGCACTCAAACAACATCATCACAAGGATTGCTGTTACAGAAATCTGAGAAACAGATTTCTGAATCTTTCTTCTCCTTCTTACTCTTCTTTCCTTACACCCCCTGTAAAGAGTTTTGAGAATCCCCATTCCAAAAGATTCAGTAGTTCAAGATCTCTTTATCAAAAGATCTGGTGGTTTAAGATCTCCTTATCAAAAGATCTGGTGGTTCATGATCTCTTTGTCAAAAGATCAGTGATTTTGAGAGTCTCCTTACCAAAAGACTCAGGCACAGTTGGTGCATTCCTACCAGGTGGTAGAAGAGAGGAATACCCACATTTTGGGGAACCTCTATAAAAATCTGTCTTCTGGATTGTTTATTTTCTGTGCTATCCCTCATAGCTAGATTACTTTACTGTTTTCCTGCTTTATATTTCAGCATTGTTTTATTCTGGATAAGCATTTGTTGGAGCATAACACTTAGGTTTTTATTGTGCTTGCACAGTTATGTTAGAAATAATTTTAAATCTCTATTCACCCCCTCTAGAGGATTCTCAGAGGCACACTGTGCACTTTCAATTGGTATCAGAGGGAGGTTCATCATTAAAAGGTTAACACCTTGATCAAAAAGACCTCCTGCTCTTCTTTATTACAAACATATTTTATAAAGAAAATGAGTACTAAGGATTATGCTTCCACAAGACTCCAAGTGTGTAACTTAAATAAGTTCACACGCTGGAAGGCCTTTTGCACCCATTCCAACGCGTCCCCGTCCCCTCTGAACCTCGGAAAATTCATCTGGGTCCTTTTTGGTTGCATGTAGGCCCGTTGATTTCTACGTCCGTAATCTCCTGCCTCCTGTCCAGGTGCATATGGTCGCCTCTGGTCCATCGGCCCGTGAGGAGGCCCCTGAAAGCCGGGATAAAGGTTGCCACCCTGACCTTCTCATATGTGCTGCCCCCTCCCTGCTGTGGGATCGGTGGAGGGAGCTCGTGGACCTGATGTCCATTTCCGAACCCCATAGGAGGTCCGTAAGTCCTTGGTAGTGGTAAAATCCCGGCAACACCCCCAATCGGCGCTCCCGGAACCCCATACGGTCGAGGGCTGGCTACGGCTGTGCGTGAGAAGGCTCTCCGTCAGATCCCTCGTTGCTGATTTGTTTCCCTCTTACGCCTTGTGTGAGGAGGGATTTGATCTCCTCTAGGCGGGCATCCCAACGTTCTTCCAGATTTTTTGTGGAGGATTTGAGTTGTTCTTCGATCGCCGCCACCGTGTCCGCCAATCCCACGTAGTTCTCCTCGATGGCAGCCAAGCGAGCGTTCTCGGTCTCGGAGCGCGTCACCATGGTATCAGGAAGGAGGCTCTGATACCAAATGTTATGAACTTGCTAGGGAAGGAGAGATCTAGAGGGGGAGGCTAAGGAGAAGAGGAGAAATTAGGGTTAGGGGGGAAGAAGAAGATAATACCTGAAGATAGTCTTTTGATACCCGCCAAGGAGGATCCCCTGGCCTATTAATACCCGGGGAGGGAGGGGGCCGGCCGGCCCCCTCACGTGGGGGCTGAACCGAGTTGGTTCAGCCCCCCTTCGGCCCTTTTAATGAGTGGGGGCTGAACCGGATGGTTCAGCCCCGTTGTCGTGCGCGTGCTCCTTTGGTCGCCGAGAGTATTTATGCCCCGCAAATCATAACGTCTGCGGGGGCATACACCCTGCAATATTGGGTAGTCCATATTGATGGAACAGTGATGTTATTTTCCTTAGAAGATGACAAATGTTGTGGTTCTAAATGGAGGTAAATACAGTGTCTGCAGGGAGAATAAATTTTTTCCAGAAGTAATCCAATAGCATTCTAGCAAAATTCTTTATTCCACTAGTCTTAATCTAGGGGACATTTTAAATCTCAAACTTCGCACCGCCTCTCTCTTCATACATAAATCCTACACAGATCTCCCTCCAGGATTCTTGTGTTCCAATTAGTTTTTCGTAACCTCTTTTCTAATTAATCTAAGAACACATTATATTGTACCAACCACTAAATCTCTATATGACTTTGAGTGAGAAAATGCTATGCCCAACATTCTATGAGATTGTTTGTGATGGAGATCGATTGCGCCTCATTTGTGCGATTTTTCATTATCAACATTTTTGGATTGTCAGACGGCTGATCGGAGCCCGTGATTGCAACCGACTCAATTTTTCTTATTTTGTATGTATTTTCTTTTATTTTTCTGAGCTTTATTTCAGTAGTTAGGTTAAGTTTACAATCAGACAATTAGGGCCTTCAAATACATTTAAACTAAAACTCTCCCTATTTATATCCCCGTTAGATCACAAGTTAGAGCATCGACAGTTTTGGAGAAAAGATTTCGTTCGATCCTGTTGGTGCCGATTCCAGCCCTCCACGGTGCGACACCGTGGAGCATTTGCCACTCCGCCCTCCCACGCTTTCAAACCTCCGGAGACCCTTCGTGCCACGCCCGAAGCCCTTGACGACCAGTCCTCTCCTTCCAACAGCCCCATCCGAGTCCTCAGCTCCCGCTAGGATCATCTGCCGCTTGGAGAAAAACGCCGCAGAAATCATCTCGGGCTTGCGCGGAGTAGAGGAGCGAAGTGCTGAACGACCAAAGCCTGCCCTAGGGGCGGATACATTAAATTAATGCCCGGGCACGTGCCTGGGCATGTCTTAGTGTGGGGCCGCCCGTGCCCCGTAGATTCTTCTCGCGTCATTCTGAATTATATGTATTATCACATAAAATTTTGTCTTGAAAGATCAAACCAGGTTGCGTTAGAAATTTGAATCCAATATTAGGATTTTAAAACATATTAGACACGCTATACCATTTTACAAAACATATTCTCTAATTTCAAGAAACCAAACCAAATCTTCTGGGGTTATTACAACTTACAACAAGGTATGTGTAGATTTCTATGTACTTTGTATAATTAAAAAGCTGCTTATTTCAAAATGTATTTAGTATTTATGGATCTATATACAAATTAAATTAATACTATTAACTTGATATTGCTTTTGCTTTTTATTGAAGATATCTCCCTGACACCATTGATGTCGCCGGCGGTGGACAGCAGCAAAGATCATCAGGATGTGAATGCTAGATGGACTTCTGCTCCAATCGCAGCCCCCTTCTTTCCATCCCTGTCTGTTATTGCAGCTGGAAATTATTTTCTGCAATATGTATTCTACCCTCTTGTTTCTTGTTTGTGAATGATTTTAGTTGTTTCCATGGTCTTCTCACCTTGTCTTCCTCAATTCTATTTGCATTTTTTTTTTAAAAAGCAGCATCTCTGCTACTTGTAAACTGGATTTAGAGGGGCCGAAACTGTAAGCCATGTTTAAATTCATAGTTTTGTTTTTTGCTGATTTGGGTGCTAAAGATTTTTGTGAACATGCAGACTCCGTTTATTGCGCATACAATGTACTCTCTCTCTCTCTATATATATATGTATATATATGTATATATATGTATATATATGTATATATATGTATATATCTATATCAGGTACATTTCTAGTACCTGTATGTATCCGATATTCGGTGGATACTCCTGCTAGTTTGTGGATATGCTCAGACTTGACAGATCATTTTACATATTGCGAAAGGAGTTTGTTTTTCTAAGGCTCCGGGCTCCTTTTGTCACGACGGTAGCGGTCGCATGAACCGTCGGTTGTGAACGCCTGACCTTACATATTGAACTTCATTCGCTTTAATGTTCACGGGCAAAACCTTTGTCATGCCAAACATACATTTTACGAAGGTGGTTTTTTTTTTTGTCGTAACTCACCAAAGCAAAAGCAGCACCTCAAATGGAGCCTAAGTAAACAGAAAGGTGGCTCCGGGTTTTGTAGAAAGAAAAAAAAAATATGGCTCTCTAATAAATGCAATTAGGTTTGTTTATTTATTATCAAAATTAAAATGTGCTTAAGATTTAATTTTGTTTATCGTTAGATTTAGGGTAGAGTTGTTTTAGGATTGAATGTTTTAAATTGGTTAGGATTGTTCAATGGTTTTTTTTAATGTTGTATATTATATATATAGTGCTGTGTGATATGGATCTTACAGTACTTGTACCTGTGCGGTTTAGGTCTCTATTAGATCATGTCGATTAAAATTGAAGGGCTCAGATTTATTTAATAATCTTATTTTAGGATCATGATTATATATATATATATATTTATAATAAAAAAAACTTCAACATTAGACATTTTGGTAATATCGCATTCATGTTCAATTCTGTGCTTGCTGGCATTCAGAAGAAATGAATGAAAGCCATTATTCTTAAGAATCTGAGGGAGATATAAGTTGTTGCGGGTCGGTTAGTGCTCCCATGGACCGGATGAATCATATCGTCTTAGCTCGAGAGTGTGTCAAGTGCGTGAACAATCAAAATGATGAACCAACAACACATGATGAAATTTTTACGTGGAAAATCCAGAAAGGGAAAAACCACGGGCCAGACATAGTTCTGACGGAATCCACTAGTTATAGCCGAGTACAAGAGTTAATATTTTAGATGGTGACAGACCACCTCTTGTTTACAAGAAGTTCCCAAGTGTCTGGAGTTTGGCAAAGCGGAGCGCTTCCTGGAACGGAGCGCGGAGGTGCGCACTGGAGCGGTCTTGGAATCGGAGCGGGCACGCGAGGAGCGCGTGCCGAGCTGTGCGCAGAGGCACGTACTTGAGCAGACTTGGAGTGAGCACATTGGAGCGTGTGTTGTTGGAGGGGGAGGAGGAGGATAGCTGAGCGGGAGGATGAGATTTGAGTAGGGACTCCCCGTCTAAGAGTTGAACTTCTGTAACTCTTCACCGGAAAATCTTAGAGCTCTCACTCTTCGCCACTTTAATGTACCATTTAAATGAAGGCTTGACCTCAATTTTATAGCTTTTACGGAGTCGCACATGTAATTGCGCTTTTCTCGGTGTTGAACCGTCGAATATAAACACCCAATTCCGGTCTCCTGGATCATCAATTTCTAAAATATGACGACCTTGCCTCCCGGGTGATTCGGGCAGCTTGGGCGAGGTCGCCAGAGATGGCGAACATGGCGGCGAGCACGGCGAATATGGCGGCGAGCGCGGCGAATATGGCAGCGAGCACGACGAACATGGCGGCGAGCGCAGGGAACATGTCGGCGAGTGCGGAGAACATGGCGGCGAGTTTGGCGGCGAGCGCGGGGAACATGGCGGCGGGCATGGCGGCTAGCGCGGCGAACACGGCGTCGAGCGCGGCAAACATGGCGTCGAGCGCGACGAACATGGAGGCTAGCGCGCCGAACATGGCGGCGAAAGCGGCAAACATGGCGGAGAGCGCGGAGAACAAGGTGGCGAGCCTGCTCGACTCTCTATTCCTGCTCCGTATATATTCTAAGCAATATATTTTTTTGACCAATTTTGCCATAAATTTGTCCCTTTTCCTTAAAATTTCTCATTTAAAAATTTATCTTGAGGATTTACAAATAAATTTTGATTTTTAATTAATTATGTAGCTATAATGTGCATATAATCTTTGATATTCTAACACAAATTTAAATCTATGACTGATTATGCGTTGCACAAGATTTTTAATCTAACAATCAAGCTTTAATTTCGAGCCAACCTTTGCTTGAAATTGACTCGAAATCTTGTTTGAGTCATTTTGATTCAAATTGATTTCAAATTGAGTCAAATTATGAGTGATTTTCCAAAAATTTTGTAATGGTGGGCATAAAATTTGTATCCAAAATGAAATAGTAAACCATGTTAAATTCTTGACATTACAAATTCGTACAAAATTACATATAAATGACTAAATTGAAAAATACAATAAAATTATAATTGTTCATGACGAGTCTTCATTTGTTGAAAACGATCGATAACCTTATCATCACAGACTTTCAAAAATGTGTCTCTCAACAAAAGTAACAAGACAATCATTCAACATTTGATCGCTCGTATTATTGTGCACTATGTACTTGACATAGTTCATGCCTGAAAATACCCTTTTCACACTTGCAGTAGCCACATTAAGAATCAATAAAACTTCAAAAGCTTATAGATTGGTTGGTAAGCAACATGTTTACCGGTTTCAACAAGCGTCGTAGAGCAATGACCAGAAAATTTCTCATCGCTTCTCATGTCGGCAATGAAGTTGTCGAGTTGAAAATCAAAATTAAATTACTCAATACTTGAAAAGTCTTTAGGATAAAACTCCGCGAGTCAAGTACCTTTTGCTTGTCAAAATAATCAAACGAGTTAATGAGATTCAAGCAAGCCATACAATGAAGCAACTTCATGTTCACCTCATCAAATCGATTGTTAAACTCTCGCAGTTGTGGATCGACGACTTTAAAGATTATTTGAACATGATAATGATGCAAATTTGTGTAGATCTCCACAAATCGTCTTGATCTTTCTCGGGGTATATATTGATCATCAATATTGAAAATATGAATATCATGTTTGACAGAAAAAAACAAGATCTCATCCATCATCTCCTAAGGTTTGCAATTATTTTTTTTGTCAAACTAACAAAAGACATATCATTTACAATATCTTAATCCTTTCTTTGCAAAACAAGATGTTACTCACGAGTACCCAAATATAATGGTCATTATGTAAACCATTAAAATAAAGTCAAATGAATCCAACACAAACAACACACCATGTGCCTTCACCAGATCATTTGCTTTACTCTTTCCAAATTTCAAAAGTGTAGCAACCATATCAGGAAATAATGAAATAATATGCATTAATATTTTGTGTTGTGATCCCCAACGAGTGTCTCCAGGCCGATTCAAACGAAGCTCCTGGTTTAAATTTGATCCAGTTTTTAGTTCACCATCTTCTAGTGCCTTGACAACCTTTTGAACTTGAGTTTCTCTAAATATTTCATTTCGCTTACAGGAAACTCTAATCACATTTAATAAAGTTGCAATTGCTTCAAAAATCTATTGAAAGTCATCATTTATCTGCTACCGCAACTTGTGTTAACTGAAGTTGATGAACAAAATAATGAATGTAATATGCACATGAATTTTCCCTCAAAATTAAATATATAAGACCATTTATCTCACAACTCATATTACTAGCACCATCATATTCTTGCCCACGAATTTTAGATAAGTCCAATAAATGCTCAATTAGCAAAGATTTAATTCCATCTTTAAATGACAATGAAGTAGTCTCCTGAACATGCACAATTCTGAGAAAACGCTTTATTAACCTTATTTTCTTGTCAACATAATGCAAACAAAGAGCCAATTGCTCTCTATGTGACACATTACTAGATTCACCGACTAAAATTGAATTGTAGTCATCAACAAACTCTTGCATAATAATCCTAGTAGTTTTCTTTGCACAAACATTAATTATGATTTTTTGAAATGATGGAGTCAACTGATTGTTTCTCGGGGCCTTTTTCAAGACATTTACCAATTGTTTCATCAATATCTGCAAGCCACTCCATAAGTTCAAGAAAATTTATCCTATTGATGAATCTTGGCTCTCATCCTGACCACGTACGGACAAACCTTGACACCAGAGAAATCTTAAGCATTTAAGAGAAGCTTGTAAACATGCTTTATGTTCAATCTTAGCAGTATCTGATTGTTTATCAAGAGCAACAATGATAGACTTCTTGGTTTTTTTAGAACTTTAAATTTTTATAATGCTAGCAGAGGAGCACTATTAACCTTCCCGATATGTTTAATGAATCCTTCAAGTTTATTCCATAATTTATATCCTCCACCAATGACAAAAGCATCACCCCAACAACACTATTTGCAGTATCATTCTTGAACAAATAACACAAAAAATAAAATGCGGCATATTTTTCAACAGTATACTCAAGCCAATCAAACATATCAAACAATGTAATAACAAATCGATGATCTCGATCTCCAATTTTTCTTTGTGGAGTGAAAATTTTAAGCAATGCGTTGGAAAATTTTACTTTGGATGAGTGGAGAAATTGATTGAGATTTTTGGTTAAATACAAATCTCTGGATTAAGATCAATTTAAGGACAAAAGGAAACACACGCCCGTGTGTCATGGCCTTGTGACTCAAAAATGTCACAGTTGAACTCATGTAGACGTGTGGAAGCGGGGGAACAGTCTTATGAGCGTCACGTCCGATACACACTCATGTGTCGAGGACTTGTGGCTCTTTCTAAGCAATATATTTTTTTTGACCAATTTTGCCATAAATTTGTCCCTTTTCCTTAAAATTTCTCATTTAAAAATTTTTCTTGAGGATTTACAAATAAATTTTGATTTTTAATTAATTATGTAGCTATAATGTGCATATAATCTTTGATATTCTAACACAAATTTAAATCTATGACTGATTATGCGTTGCACAAGATTTTTAATCTAACAATCAAGCTTTAATTTCGAGCCAACCTTTGCTTGAAATTGACTTGAAATCTTGTTTGAGTCATTTTGATTCAAATTGATTTCAAATTGAGTCAAATTATGAGTGATTTTCCAAAATTTTTGTAATGGTGGGCATAAAATTTGTATCCAAAATGAAATAGTAAACCATGTTAAATTCTTGACATTACAAATTCGTACAAAATTACATATAAATGACTAAATTGAAAAATACAAGAAAATTATAATTGTTCATGACGAGTCTTCATTTGTTGAAAACGATCGATAACCTTATCATCACAGACTTCCAAAAATGTGTCTCTCAACAAAAGTAACAAGACAATCATTCAACATTTGATCGCTCGTATTATTGTGCACTATGTACTTGACATAGTTCATGCCTGAAAATACCTTTTTCACACTTGCAGTAGCCACATTAAGAATCAATACAAACTTCAAAAGCTTATAGATTGGTTGGTAAGCAACATGTTTACCGGTTTCAACAAGTGTCGTAGAGCAATGACCAGAAAATTTCTCATCGCTTCTCATGTCGGCAATGAAGTTGTCGAGTTGAAAATCAAAATTAAATTACTCAATACTTGAAAAATCTTTAGGATAAAACTCCGCGAGTCAAGTACCTTTTGCTTGTCAAAATAATCAAACGAGTTAATGAGATTCAAGCAAGCCATACAATGAAGCAACTTCATGTTCACCTCATCAAATCGATTGTTAAACTCTCGCAGTTGTGGATCGACGACTTTAAAGATTATTTGAACATGATAATGATGCAAATTTGTGTAGATCTCCACAAATCGTCTTGATCTTTCTCAGGGTATATATTGATCATCAATATTGAAAATATGAATATCATGTTTGACAGAAAAAAACAAGATCTCATCCATCATCTCCTAAGGTTTGCAATTATTTTTTTTGTCAAACTAACAAAAGACATATCATTTACAATATCTTAATCCTTTCTTTGCAAAACAAGATGTTACTCACGAGTACCCAAATATAATGGTCATTATGTAAACCATTAAAATAAAGTCAAATGAATCCAACACAAACAACACACCATGTGCCTTCACCAGATCATTTGCTTTACTCTTTCCAAATTTCAAAAGTGTAGCAACCATATCAGGAAATAATGAAATAATATGCATTAATATTTTGTGTTGTGATCCCCAACGAGTGTCTCCAGGCCGATTCAAACGAAGCTCCTGGTTTAAATTTGATCCAGTTTTTAGTTCACCATCTTCTAGTGCCTTGACAACCTTTTGAACTTGAGTTTCTCTAAATATTTCATTTCGCTTACAGGAAACTCTAATCACATTTAATAAAGTTGCAATTGCTTCAAAAATCTATTGAAAGTCATCATTTATCTGCTACCGCAACTTGTGTTAACTGAAGTTGATGAGCAAAATAATGAATGTAATATGCACATGAATTTTCCCTCAAAATTAAATATATAAGACCATTTATCTCACAACTCATATTACTAGCACCATCATATTCTTGCCCACGAATTTTAGATAAGTCCAATAAATGCTCAATTAGCAAAGATTTAATTCCATCTTTAAATGACAATGAAGTAGTCTCCTGAACATGCACAATTCTGAGAAAACGCTTTATTAACCTTATTTTCTTGTCAACATAACGCAAACAAAGAGCCAATTGCTCTCTATGTGACACATTACTAGATTCATCGACTAAAATTGAATTGTAGTCATCAACAAACTCTTGCATAATAATCCTAGTAGTTTTCTTTGCACAAACATTAATTATGATTTTTTGAAATGATGGAGTCAACTGATTGTTTCTCGGGGCCTTTTTCAAGACATTTACCAATTGTTTCATCAATATCTGCAAGCCACTCCATAAGTTCAAGAAAATTTATCCTATTGATGAATCTTGGCTCTCATCCTGACCACGTACGGACAAACCTTGACACAAGAGAAATCTTAAGCATTTAAGAGAAGCTTGTAAACATGCTTTATGTTCAATCTTAGTAGTATCTGATTGTTTATCAAGAGCAACAATGATAGACTTCTTGGTTTTTTTAGAACTTTAAATTTTTATAATGCTAGCAGAGGAGCACTATTAACCTTCCCGATATGTTTAATGAATCCTTCAAGTTTATTCCATAATTTATATCCTCCACCAATGACAAAAGCATCACCCCAACAACACTATTTGCAGTATCATTCTTGAACAAATAACACAAAAAATAAAATGCAGCATATTTTTCAACAGTATACTCAAGCCAATCAAACATATCAAACAATGTAATAACAAATCGATGATCTCGATCTCCAATTTTTCTTTGTGGAGTGAAAATTTTAAGCAATGCGTTGGAAAATTTTACTTTGGATGAGTGGAGAAATTGATTGAGATTTTTGGTTAAATACAAATCTCTGGATTAAGATCAATTTAAGGACAAAAGGAAACACACGCCCGTGTGTCATGGCCTTGTGACTCAAAAATGTCACAGTTGAACTCATGTAGACGTGTGGAAGCGGGGGAACAGTTTTATGAGCGTCACGTCCGATACACACACTCATGTGTCGAGGACTTGTGGCTCTTTTTTTTATTCCCGTTCATCCTATCTCCTACACTCCGTTGCAGACAGTTTCTTCCTCAAAATTGCCGCTCCTCCCCCCAAAACCAGTCATTCTTCACCATTTCTTTGCCAAATATTCTCCATTTCTCGCGGATTTTACGGATTCAGACTCTCCACCTTCAGAATTATTTCTCCAAGTCTTTCAGATCTCCTCAATTTGTATCAATTTTTCTCAATTTTCTCTTTCAAAAAATGATGCAAACTTTGATTTTCTCGATCGATTCGTTCTAAATTCGTCAAAGATTATTTTGAGACGTTCTTCCTTTTAATTTGTGAATTCTCTTGACATTTTCATAAAAATTATGCCAAGAGCGTGGCGATTTTTTCCCGAAATTTGTTCTTATCTTCAATCAATTTGCTATCCGAACATTGTATTCATTGTGTTCATTATGATTGCATTTGCTTTCTCTAAAATTACCAAAAATAAAATAAATATTTATAATTTCTCATTCGTTGTGTTTTGTGTCCGCTAATTTCAATCTTTTCTAGAGATTTTCTCATTTTTATCATAAATTTTTCATCAAGTTCTTAATCATAGTATTTGTCATTCAAATGACAACAAAGATTCAAACCTTCTATATGTATCCATATCTTAACAATCTTCAATTCAATATCTTCCTAGCAACAACATAGAGCCCGAAATTCCATATGTGGACACCGTGTTAAAGACGAGATATTTTTGCGCGAACAACAAGTGATATTTGGATTGCGAAAAGATTAACTGGAATGTTCTTCAAAGATTTTGTGTTGCTCTAGAGATCGTCGACCCCACTTACCAATCCAAATAGACACACTTATTTAACATCAATGAAGTCGGATACCGAGAACTTACACTCAAATTTTTGTGTACACTGAGGATAATCAGCATCACAGGATCATTATGGGCTTCTATAGTTTGTCCTTCGTCAGATCTAAACGATATCGAGCATTATTAGTTACCTATCTCGAGGACATGACTGTACATGATTGCTGGGAGTTACCTAGTCAGAGAGCGGAGCGGTTCCATGACAATCAGAGAGAGGCTTCATCGTTGTCCTCCCCTGCATTATGTATAGTGCACCATCTCCTTAGCCAGACTATTTGAGGACAAGGTTGTTGGAACATGGTCTTCCGCATCTCCTAGGTTTGAGAATAACAAATCCTATGTATTTGATCTTGTGTGTTCAAGTGTGCAGGTTTACTAGGTCCACATGACTCAAGGAGTACACATGTTGACTGCCCCCAAAATTGAGGTCAAAATTCGAACAAGCTCACTATCGCCGGCGGTAGCGATAGCGCCCGACGATAGCGTTGATTAGCGCGTTTCCGACATCGTTTTTAGAATGGGCTAACGCCAGGCGGTAGCAGATAGCGCTGGCGGTAGCATGGCGCATAAGAGGCATAGAGCAAATTGTTGCCGCGGATGGGAGATTCTGCCGCGCAAAACGTTTCCTAATCCGGGCTAGCGCCGGCGGTAGCGCTAGCGCCGGCGGTAGCGCTAGCGCCGGCGGTAGCGCCGGCGGTAGCGCTAGCGCCGGCGGTAGCGCTAGCGCCGGCGGTAGCGCTGAGGCTATAAATTGAATGCTTTGGCTCCGAATTCTTCATCCCCCTCCAATCCCAAACTCTAGAGCTTCGTGTCACAGCAGAGAGAGGAAGATTCAGAGCGATACTCCCACAATTCCATAAAGCCTTAAGGAGATCCGTGGAGAAGATTTCAACACGCGTCATCATCGTGACGAAAGGCCGCATCGACTACGATCATACTCTGCGGGCCTTCGTCCACTTCTCCAAGAGATCCACATAGAGGGAGTTTTTTATATTATTGTCTTTTCATTTCATATCTTTTCTGTAAACGGTAGTGAAATCGCCTCGTGTTGGCGACTAGGTCTGGGGTAGGACTTAGGGCTGAAAATCGCCTCGTGTTGGCGACTAGATCTAGGCTAGGTCTAGGGGGTGCTCGAGGCCTTTCTGGGGATAGATTGGCTAGAGCGGCTTGAGGCCGTATCTGGGGAGAGATCGGCTAAAGCCAACCGGTTCGTGGGGATACGAGTCGGTATAGAAAACAAAAAGGATTTTTATTAGTCGCCTCCGATTTCTAACGTCACAGGAATCAAGTTTTGTAAAACATTATTTGATATTAATAAAGCATGTCTATTCATTATTGTTTTACTTGATTTCTCATTGTATTAATCTTGCAATATTTCAAAGTTTTCTAAATATAATCTTAAGTTTTTGAAAACCCTTATTCACCCCCCTCTAAGGGCGCGGACCGATCCAACAAGTGGTATCAGAGCTAGGTTATTCCAATCGGCTTAACAACCGGGAATAATGACATCTAATGATCTCGCTTCTACTAGTGGGGGAGATTTTTATGAAGAGGAAAAATCACTTGCACCACTTTTATTTGAAGGGACAAATTATAAAGGATGGAAAATATTAATTGAAAATTTTATTAAAACTTTAGACATCGAAGTTTGGAATTTAGCAATAGCAAGACCCGCAAATGAATCAATTAAAAAAGAACTTCAATTAAATGCAAAAGCTAAACACTATTTATTTTGCGGTCTATCTAATGAAATTTTCAAATTAATATATTGCTTTTCAAGTGCATATAAAGTATGACATTTCCTTGAAGAAATGTATGATTCTACATGTATGGAACAATCGCAAGAATCGGAGAATACGCAAGCATGCACAACTCTTCAAGAATGCCCTCCTCATGACGAATCAATGGAGCACACATCAAAAGAAAGAGATGAAGCAATCTTACTTTTGGAAGAGGAGTGCCAAGAAGAAGACAAAGGAACATTATGCAATGTAAGGAAATCAAACTTCATCGCTTGTACTTCTATTTCTACTTTATAATTGCTACAAATTACAAAGCGCAAACTTAAGAAACTAAAAAATGCAAATTGGAAATTGCGCTTAGAAAATAAAAATTTAAAAGCAAAAGTTAAAGTAGTATCAAAATCTGATTTATCTAGCTTTACTCATGTCACTTCAATTGAAAATACAAAACCTTGTCTTGATTGCAATAATATTAAAGAAAAATTTAAGGAACTTGAAAAAGAAATTATTCTTATAAAAGAACAAAATGAAAAATTACATTTAGAAAGTTCATCTTTGATAAATAATTGTGCTAAGTGTAAAGAATATAAAATTGAAATTAAAGAGATGGATGAAACATTTGATGAATATAGAAACAACTATCAAGATCATATTGATTCAATTATTTCCATTATTAAAAATAGCACAATCGCTTATAATAAAGCTAGACATAATTTGAAGATAAATAATGATGAATTAAAATCAAAAATCAACTTGCTTATGAAAATTATAAATACAAATTCAAAACATACAAATTTAGAATATAAGCAATATCTAAAAGCAAGTTGAATACAAATATAAATATCTTAACTAAACCAAATAATGGGAATAAGAAACAAAATGTTTTTGCATATCAAAAACCAAATCATCATTATTTACAAAATCATGTTTCTCCCAACTTAAAATTGAAATTACACAAATTTCCTATAAATGATAATTTCAATTATAATCTTCAAAGGAAAGAAAATCATCATGGAAATTTGATAAATAAGAATAATATTAAACAAATGTTTGAATGGCGGCCAAAAGTTAAAGATGAAACACAAACTCAAATCAAAAGGGCCCATTCAATCACATCTCCCCAAAAACAAACACGATGCATTTGGGTACCCAAAGGAACCGTCACACCCGGTCCTCTTTGGATACCTAAATCTCTTATTCATTAGTATCCCATCATTTGCATGAAGTAGAAATCAATTAAAATGAAATACACAAATTTCTACTTCATGATGTGCTTTAATGTCTTTTCTATTTTTTTCTTTTTGTTTTTCTTTTAAAAAACTATCATGTCATGGTCATCCTATACAATATTGAAAATATGATTTCATCTCTTAAAAGCTTAATATGGTTTTATAAAACAAATTGATCAAAATTCAAAATCATATTTTGATGACCTATCTTTTATTATTATATTCATTGCTTCTAAATATCTTATATTATCCATATGAATCAAACTCTAAATTTGCTATAAGATATTTCAAATTAAATCCGGTTATTAGGCTATTAAGATTCTTAGCCTTCACCAACAAGTGGTTTAGTGAAATAACTTGGTTTAAAAGAAAATTCAAGATTTAAATAAAAGCTCAACTTTCAATATGGGTGTCATTGTTCACAACAAAAATTATATGGTGTTCACTCCTTGATGTCAAACATGATCTAAACCATCACTATTGTTCACCTATCAAAAAAATCACATATATATATTCAAAATTCTTAATTAAAGGAAAATCACTAAAATATATTGAAAGAAGTTATCTTCATAATGAATATTGAATTCACAAACACCACCATGATCTAGTGATATCTTTTGCTAAACATCTCTAAAATCATAATTCATATCAAGAATCATCTATAAACAACTATCACAAATTATATGATTACAATTGACATTATAATTGGTTACCTTGGTTGGTGTTATGGTGTATTATGTGTAGTGTGATTTATTTCAAGTTTAGACCTTAGAATCATCTTGATATCAATAAGATCAAATCAAATTGAATCTTCACTTCATTTTAGGTCTATAAGTTGAAACACAATTAAACTTAGTATAACATTAATCTCAAATTTATCATTCTAACATTGCCACCTAAAGAACATTTGTGTCTATGTTAGGCTTTATTTGTTTACCAAGATATACATGCTGGGTATTCTCATCTAGGGCTTATCCATAGTATGATTGTGCATGAACATTATTGTTAATCTCTAAAATCATGCATATTTGATTTGTTCATTCATGACCTCTCATGCTTACATTTCCTATCAGTTTCAATTTACATTATATTGATAAATATGAGCCTTAGAAAAATGAAAATGAAAAAAAAATATAAGAAAATATACATCATGCGTTGACAAATCATACACTAAATCGCTAACGTTTCATGCAATTTGGACCATCCAAAACATTTCCAAAAATTCTGCAAATTCAGCATGAAACTACTAATGAGACACCTAATCAAGTTCAAGCATCAAAATTTTCAAAACCCTAAAAAATCACTTACTGTTTCCCGCGCTAGCGCTAGCGCCGACGCTAACGTCGAGGTTCGTTTTTCTGTAATTTTAAAATTTTGAAAAATCCCTAAAAATATATTAATCTATGGGTACTATTCATTTCTGCATTTTTGCTTTTATTATATTTTTGAAAAATCAAATACAAAAATAGAAAATCCAAATTACAAAAAAAAATATGTTTTGCTTTCTGTTTTTTTGTCATTTGCTTAAAGTCTACTTTTTTCTTAAAAAAAACAAATACAAAAATATAAAAGCCAAATTACAAAAAATATGTTTTGCTTTCTGTTTTTATGCAAAAGTCAAATATAAAAATTACAAAAGCAAAAATTACAAAAATATGCTTTTATTTGTAAAAGTTAACTACAAAAATATAAAACAAAACAAAAACAAGTATCAAAATTATTCTTCTGAACTTAACTTTTCTATGTATCTTGTGAAAGGGTGATTTGGGCTATCATCCCATCATATCACCTAGTACCAGGCGAACCTCTCACAAGGTAGTCCTCGGGAAGTCCAAGATCAATTTTATAAGTTCAAACTATAAATAAAAATTACTCTTTAAAAATATCAAAAATATTGTATGAACTTCATTGAAAATCAAGCATGATTTAATTTATTATTTCAAAATTCTACAATGTTGCAATTTATCTTTTCAAACTACGTTGAACATTGTTTTTCATCATGCTTTGATATATCTATTAATATGTGCATCAATTATATGTTAAAGGTTGTGTAGGATCAAGCTTAGCATGCCTCTAAGTATGAGAAATGTTTTATGGTTGATAATGATAGATATTCACTCACTTTTTGGCATTGTCTACATAGGGTTTAATTTAAGAATGCTTGTGTATGTTTATGTATTAGTACAATGAATTAAAATTACACAAGTATCTTACCTACATTCCTTTATTTGCACTTTTAAAAATTAAGAAAAGTGGTTATCTTTCTTATAAATTATATTGGTTTGCAAAACAAGTGTATTCAGAGAACTTTGCACAAAACAAAAATCATGAAATAATTTAACAAAGTTAACTCCACCAAGCACTACTTGAACCTCCTGATAAGTCTTAATAAGCGTTGTGAGGTTGAGCACCTTGGAAAGAATAATAAAGTATCTTGTGCAAACCATATCCTTCTTTCAAAATAAAAACCACTTACTCTTAAGTACACCGGATCACAAGTCTCAATATTTCAAAATAAAATTATGTGATCCCCCAAGCACTACTTTGCACCCTGATAAGTCTTAATGAGCATTGTGTGTGCAAAGCACCTTGGTAGTTGTACATTTTTTTTGTGCATTAAAGTGTGTGGAAGTAACATTATTTGTGTTTTGTTGTGCTTCTACTTTACATATTTCTTGTATTTTTGATTAAAACACTTGTATACTCTACTCAAAAATACACATATGTGCACATCATTATCTTCCATAACACTTCTTCTCATGAGTATTGGATCCTAATGCTAATTCTATGCTACTCTTTATTTATGAAATGCACTAGATAACCTAGCATGTTTTCTACAATGTTTGGTATGATTTGAAATTGTGAATTGAAATAACATTGTAGTAATCTCTTTGTGATAGTATTATTTCATGCTTGGTTATTTTTTTGTCGACCATAAAATACTTTCATTGAAACATGATTTACATAAACATCTTCTTTTTGAAATTAAACTCATATATCTTTTTATGAATTATTCTTGATTACAGTAAGTTGTTTCATGTATTTCTACAAGTCTTCCGCATCATCACCATATAACTTTTACCTTGCACTTTCATGCTTATATCAAGTCTAAAATCTCAATTTTTCTAAAAACAAATGGTAGACTTGCTTGGTAGAATTTATATTAGTTGTTCTAACACGCATATCATTTTTATAGTAACAAACTCTGATTTATTCTAATATAAACGTGTATGCTAAACGCTCTTCCAACAAGTGAAACATTGCTAAGAGGATGTTGTTTCTTTATTCGAAAATGCTTCAACTCTTATCTTTATAAAATTCATTTTGAAACTTAAAAACATCTCCGTTTTTAACTTAAACTCTTATTTAGTATTATGATGTTTCTTTTTCGAAAACTTCCGCAATGCTCAAACTCTGATTCATTCATGAATGTCAATATAGCTAAGAGTAGTTTATTTCCTAATAAAAATCCATATGCTATGAATATTTCCCATTAGATTTAAATGCTTAATGTTTCCAATAATTGTTATCCGTGACTTCATTTCTCACCATAGCGGGGGCGTAGGGTTGTAGACATTAGATAACCTTATCTCTAGTCATGTCTTGTCCTTAACCGGGGAGGGTTTCAGTGGGGCCTTGCGAGGCACTGGGGGGAAAGAGTGTTAGGTTAAGTTTTGTCTAGTGTTTGCATATGGGACTAACACCCCAACCTACGGCTTGTGTGCATCTCCTCATGCCCATCCGTCACTTAGTACGGGGCTAGGGTGTAGACGTATTGTCTGGGTAGATGGATTACTTGGAAATAATTATTTTTTTTGCTTAAAACTCTTATTTAAAGGGGAAATCATTATTTTTTTTGCTTAAACTCTGATATATAAAAAGGGGAGAACTACAAACAAAAGGGATAAAATAAGTCATAACTCTGATCATTCTCAATGAAAGACAAGTCTAAAACTCCTTATCATTTACTTAAAAAGCTCGATCATGCCTTCTCTTTTATTTACACAATTTTTGTGCTTTGTTTCCCTACCCACTTTTGCTAATAACAAATGAGGAGAACTAACATGATAAAATGCAAAAGGGGGAGAACCAACATGATAAAAATATAATCCGCTATCAAAATAAAAACCCAACATGATTGATTAAGTTGATAGCATACATATTAGGGGAGCATTCACATAGGGGGAGCATATATTTAGGGGGAGCAATTCTAAATGCTAAAATCAATAATTCTCCTAAAGTCATCATTCTCACACACACACAAGTATAGTCTCATCATGCTTATTTATTAATGCTTTGTTTTATCATTAATGGATTTGATTATCAAAAGGGGGAGTTTGTTGGAACATGATCTTCCGCATCTCCTAGGTTTGAGAATAACAAATCCTATGTATTTTATCTTGTGTGTTCAAGTGTGCAGGTTTACTAGGTCCACATGACTCAAGGAGTACACATGTTGACTGCCCCCAAAATTGAGGTCAAAATTCGAACAAGCTCACTATCACCGGCGGTAGCGATAGCGCCCGGCGATAGCGTTGATTAGCGCGTTTCCGACATCGTTTTTAGAATGGGCTAACGCCAGGCGGTAGCAGATAGCGCTGGCGGTAGCATGGCGCATAAGAGGCATAGAGCAAATTGTTGCCGCGGATGGGAGATTCTGCCGCGCAAAACGTTTCCTAATCCGGGCTAGCGCCGACGGTAGCGCTAGCGCCGGCGGTAGCGCTGAGGCTATAAATTGAATGCTTTGGCTCCGAATTCTTCATCCCCCTCCAATCCCAAACTCCAGAGCTTCGTGTCACAGCAGAGAGAGGAAGATTCAGAGCGATACTCCCACAATTCCATAAAGCCTTAAGGAGATCCGTGGAGAAGATTTCAACACGCGTCATCATCGTGACGAAAGGCCGCATCGACTACGATCATACTCTGCGGGCCTTCGTCCACTTCTCCAAGAGATCCACAAAGAGGGAGTTTTTTATATTATTGTCTTTTCATTTCATATCTTTTCTGTAAACGGTAGTGAAATCGCCTCGTGTTGGCGACTAGGTCTGGGGTAGGACTTAGGGCTGAAAATCGCCTCGTGTTGGCGACTAGATCTAGGCTAGGTCTAGGGGGTGCTCGAGGCCTTTCTGGGGATAGATTGGCTAGAGCGGCTTGAGGCCGTATCTGGGGAGAGATCGGCTAAAGCCAACCGGTTCGTGGGGATACGAGTCGGTATAGAAAACAAAAAGGATTTTTATTAGTCGCCTCCGATTTCTAGCATCACAGGAATCAAGTTTTGTAAAACATTATTTGATATTAATAAAGCATGTCTATTCATTATTGTTTTACTTGATTTCTCATTGTATTAATCTTGCAATATTTCAAAGTTTTCTAAATATAATCTTAAGTTTTTGAAAACCCTTATTCACCCCCCTCTAAGGGCGCCGACCGATCCAACAAAGGTGTTCGGGCCAACGTACATTCTTAGTAGAAGGGACGTTCTATTTTTGTACATCATGTATGCAGAGCATTGATGGGCGTACTTTGCATAGTATTTTATGCTCTATTTTAGCCTGATTTTCATGAGGTTTCACTATTCTTCTTAATGTTTCTAGTATAAAATCTTTCTTAATCTTACTTTCGATCATTTGAGCGAGTTTTGGCTAAATAGAGCATGTTTGTGTTCTTTTCATGCATTCCCTTCCTTACTTTGTGTCTATATACATTTTGATTGCATGAAATGTATCCATCATTATGAATTCTGGTGGGATTGGAAACGCGTTTTATCATGCAGGTACAGACTTGTGCTCAATTTCTGGGGAGTTTTGACTCCATTTCGCATTGTTGGCCACTAATCGTGCGTTTTACTTCACACACGATCAGTGGACTCTTCGCGCACGACCAGTGGTCGTGCACGCTATTTGGCCGAAATTTCATGAGAGACGCACAAGTATTGGCCCTTCTTCACTCATGAGTATAGGAATTCTTCGCGCACGACTAGTGGTCGTGTCTTAAAAATCTTCTCACCGCTTTTGCCTTCCACCAGTTCTTGTCGATGCATGTTTCTTTGCACATGAGTAGAGGACTTCCCTTAGCGCACGACCAGTGGTAATGCGCCTACTCGTGCACCCTTATCTTTTTGACAATTTTGGTACAGGTTCCTTGGCGCACGAGTATAGGACTTTCCTTAGCGCATGACCAGTGGTCATGCGCCTACTCGTGCACGTTCTTTATTTCTGCTGCCTATAAATACATGATTTGACGTAAATGGTGGGATCCGCGATTTTCCCTCCAAAATAGTTCCACAGTCAATGCCCTAGAGGAGATTTTTCTTTCTCCAAGGGTTAGGGATCATCCCCTAAGATCTCTCCATCATCCAAGAGCATCCAAGTGAAGAGCAAGCTTATATTTCTCCTCTGCAAGCTAGGAACCCGAGGTGGAGACGTGGACGGTGCATTCCCTCGATAAAATGGGCTAGAAGGTTTGACAACTTCAAGAACCCCAGATGACAGCCGACGATCGAAGCTACAAAGGAGTGTTCCTCCGCATTCACGGAGTAGTCTCGAGCACTGTTTGTATCTTCTCTTCTATTTTCACACATTAGGTAGTTGAATGGTTGGCTCTTCTATTTTTGATGATGGTTGTGAACAAGGTTTCTTTTAAGTGTTAATCTTTGTGATTTAGTATTTTGCATGTTCATTTGAGATGTTTAGGAGGCCTAACCTCTTGTACGCTTTACTTTCTATTTGAGTGTTTGTGTTGAATGTTGAGAGAGAGGTTGACCTGAGCATTTGCTAGGTGCAACGTGCGAAGCGGAGGTTTGTGACCCGCGGAGGTGCGAAGCGGTGTTGGCGACCCGCATAGTTGTAGTTTCCTTTTCTCGCATTTGCTTTAATCCGACCCCCCCCCCCTCCCCCCCGTTAAAACCCGACTTAAGAGACATCAATCTCAAGTCTCTCCTCAAACGATCAATCCACCATGCCGTGTTATACATGAGATTCGATACTCTGAGATTTATTCCCATTTTATTATTACTTGACAACGACCGGTTCATTGCCGTTTGGATCGCAGTTTCTCTCCCGCCTATAGTGATGCGTCGGTATTGCGCGTCAAGTTTTTGGCGTCGTTGCTGGGGAACACGACACGTGTGATTTGTTATTTGGAAGAATCCTGAGATTGTTTCCTTCCTTTGTATTTTGCGTCTTTTCTTTTGTTTTGTCATTTTTCGTTCAAATTTCATCTTTACATTTCTTCTTCGGAGTCTTGACATCATACACCACCACCATGAGTAATGATTCAAGCACACGTTCTTACACCGATAGTTTTGAAATCCCATTAGACCTGATTCAAATTGTGCAGTAGTCCGTGCAATTCATCAGAACTCCGGAAGATGATGCCGTGCAATATCTTCAGGCATTTTTTGAAATCTGCATCACCTTTAATTACTCCAGCTCAAAAAATGAACTCTTCAAATCCTGCATCTTTCCATTTTCACTTCAGAAGAGAGCAAGAAGCTGGTACGACCATGATCTGCGAAGGGAATTCATCCCGACATGGGAACAATTAGAGAAAGAATTCATTGCGCACTTTGTCTCACCTCAACAACCATCAGAGCGCTACTACGACGGTCCTCAATTTTATGCAAGAAGGGGGGGGGGGGGGGGGGGGGGGGGGGGGGGGGGGGGGGGGGAATCTCTAGCTGAAGCATGGGAAATGATCATCCGGCTTCAACGTCGTAGCCACAAGCATTGCATTTCTGAGGCCACCTTGATCTAGGTATTTTATTTTGGTATGTTTCCTTCATTGCGTACGTTTGTTGATTCTGCTGCAGGTGGTGCTCTTCTAAAGAAAACACCGGTTGAGGCAACTCAAATCATTGAAAACTTTGCTTTCACGATTCGTCAGTGACCGAATTCATTTATTGCAAGCAGCTCCCCTCTAGTTTGTGCATCCATTTCTAAGTCAGAAGTAGTAGAATGTGACGATGTCGGCGATCGAAGGTCGATAAAGTTTCATGCATTCACAGAATGGGCTGATGATGCATTTGGTGTGCTTCAGCAGTCAATCACAAGACTGCATGACTGCATCTGTACTCTTACCAACTTATTTATGCAAAATTTTGTGGGTGAACCGGAAGCTTTGAACCCTTTGTAGTTACGCAGCGGAAGAAACGTCGATTACCCGAATAATAGATCCGCTGTTTCTGATGAACTTGTTCACCCCTCTCCAGCTGTTGACGATGCACAACCCTCTACTCTGTTGCCTCCTGTTCAACCAATTACCTGCACCAGCCATCCATTTCCTCACAGGTTAAAGAACGTAACGAAAGATGGGTAGTTCGTGAAATTTCTAAATATGATGAAAGACGTGCAAATCAACATTCCTCTTGTTGATGCACTTACTCAAATGTCTGGATATGCCAAATTCATGAAAGAACTTCTGTCGAACAAAAGAAAGATTGAAGAACTGGATCTTATGAGTCTATCCTAGAACTGCTCGGCCATACTCTCGAATCAACTCCCCATTAAGCGAAAGAACCTGAGCAGTTTCTCTATTCCATGTTCAATCAGGCAGTTGGATTGTGGAAGTGCGCATTGCGATCTAGGTGCTTCAATTAACCTCATGCCACTTTCTGTCTTTAAGATGTTAGGAATCGGAGCATTGCTGTAATGCCCCTGAATTTCCAGGAATTATTTCAATCCTTCTTTGACGTCATTTTTGACGCAATGACGTTACGTTAGTGCGAAGTTAGCAGTGCGCCGTCGTTTGCGCATTCGTTCGGTCAATTCGACCAAATTTTGGAGTGTGCCGGATTTGGAAAATTTTACGTTAGGAAATTAAATTATTTAATTTTAGGAAGGCTCGTCGAAGTTTCGTTGCGATCCGAACATTATTAGAGCCCCGGTGATTTTCCAAAGATTTGTTTAATTATCATCGCCGCAAACTCCAAGAAATTATATCTTGAGTTTGGCTCGTCGGATTTTGATTTCGACTTCTCCGTTGGATTCGAAGCGCCGATGTTTGTCTTCGGTGCGATTTTCGTTAGAATCGGCGACCGTTGGTTCAACCTTCCTTTTTTATTATTAATATTATTAATATTATTATTATTATTTAGCTTGACCCTCTTCTAGTCCTATACAAAAAGACGGGTCCTAACCGGTCCGGTTGGGACCGGACCGGTTAGGACCGGCCAAAGACCGGTCCGGTCCTGGACCGGTCCTCAGGGTCCCGACGGTCCCTGGATTTTTAGGGTAGACCGGTCTCGGACCGGGACTGGTAAAAAACCGGTCCAGGACCGGTCTTTTACCGGTCCTCGACCAGGACCGGGACCGGGACCGGTCAAAGACCGTAATGACATAAGTGGCTGCCACCGCTTATATTATTATATATAATAATATAATATATTTTATTTTAATTATTTTTAATTCTTATTTTTTTTAAAAAAATCTATGAATATCTTCCCTCACTATTAAATTTTTTTGATTTATCTCTCCACTTCTCTCTCTCTCTCTCCATTTCTCTCTCTCTCTCTATCCATTTCTCTCTCAAATATTAGTATGGCTTCATCTTCGTCCGCGCCGGCGTCGTCCTCCGCGTCTGTCCCCATCGAGATACTAGAGCACCACCACAAAGCTGTAGTATGAGAGAAATTTGATAAGGTGCGGATCGATGACAAAATTAAGGCGAAGTGCAAACTTTGCGGGAAGCTTATGGCCGTTGGCAGCAGCAACACAACGCTTGCCCGGCATGTCAAATCTTGCATTTCTAAACAAGCACCTGAGTCCACCCAAGCTCAAATCTCGTCGACCGGGCACATTTGGACGTATGATCAAGGTCGGCAACGAGAGCGACAAATGGAGAACGTCATCAAAAAAGGACTTCCATTCAACCACTACGACGATGAAGAAATGACGTCGTACATACACGAAGTACTTCAGCCAAAATATCACCAGGTAAGTCGTACTACAACTAGGCGTGATGGTTTAGCAGCGTATATGCAATCTAAAGAATATTTAAAAAATTATTTTGAAACATTCGATGGTCGCGTTAGTTTAACGAGCGACGTTTGGACTAGCGGTATAATAGATGGACTTTCGTATATTTGCATTACTTGTCACTGGATCGATCCAGATAGTTGAGAATTAAATAAACGTATAATTTGTTTTGAAGGATTCGAATTCCCGCACACCGGTAAAGCTATTTATCAGGTTATTATTAAAAGTATTAGAGATTTTAAAATAAAAGAAAAAATTATGAGTATTTCTTTCGATAACGCTTCAAATAATGTTATGGCCGTTAAATATTTAATATCAGATTTGCAACCAATGTTAGATGACATATTTTTTCATACACGTTGCGTATGTCATGTTTTAAATTTAATTGTTCATGATAGTTTAGTTTATATGAACGACTATGTTAGTAAAATACGAACGATGTTGCGAGTTATTTACAGTTCAAAAAGAAGAAAACAAGAATTCAAAAATTTGTAATATCACAAGGTAAGAAATTTTTAGGTCCATCGTATGATATGCCTATACGATGAAACTCAACTTATAAAATGATAAAACGAGCTTTGTCACAAAAGGCACTACTAATAGAATTTTATAATAGTGTAGAATCACATGATTTAGGCGCGGCGGATTGGGCCATGCTAGAAGATTACGTAAATTTATTAGAAAGTTTTTATCGCGCGACTACTATTTTATCCGGAGTTTACTATCCTACTAGCTCATTAGTTATTGAATTTTTTTTATTAATTACGGAAACGTTTAAAAAATTACAAAACGAACGAAATGTGGCGTCCGTTAATATTAGCAATGGAGGATTTTTTTTTAAAATATTACAAAGATATGCCATCTATGTTTTCTTGTGCCGCTGCTTTAAACCCTTTAATGAGCGTAGATGGGGTAGAAATTTTTTTAGAAGAAAGTAATCTCAATTTAAATTTAGACGAATCTTCTAGCGTTTCAAAATTTAATTCGGAATTTACTCGCATTTATAATCATTATGATCATATGTATGGATCGCGACCTCGCGAAGAATCCACCCAACCTAAAACAAAAGATATTTAAAAAATAAACTTTTAGAACTAACTTCTAGGAAAAAACAAAGAACTACGAGTACTTTAAACTAATTAGGTTTATATAGCAAAACACAATTTCAAGATTATATGACCACAAACGAAATAGAAAATTTTGATATTTTAAAATGGTGGAAATCTAAAAATAACGTGTATCCTATTTTGGCCTTAATGACTCGTGATTTACTAACTATTCAAGCTAGTACGGTAGCTTCAGAATCTGCGTTTTCTTTGAGTGGCAGGATTCTGAACGAGCGAAGAAGTCGTTTGACCGAACAATCTTTGGAGATTTGCATTTGCTATAAGGATCATTTGGACGCTCTAAGGAGAAGACAACATGTCTCGTCAATCGAAGATAGCGAGTCTGAAGTTGACGACGAGATGAGCAACTTAACTTTGGGCAGTGCGTCCACTGAATAAGAAATCAAAATGTATTTTATTTCATTTTTAAATTTGAATGTAATTTAATTTTTAAATTTTAATGTAATTTCATTTTATCTCTTTTTAAAATTTAAATGTAATATTCATAATTTGATGTTGTAAACAAATGTTATTTAATTATTAATAAAATTCAAATTTTATTTCATTCTATATTTGCTCGGCGGCGTCGGCGGCGTCGGCGGCGTCGGCGGCGTCGGCGGCGGATTCGGCGCTAAAGTTTTATTCCAAATATAATTTGTTAGAAAGTTTTTTTAATTATTTCAATATTAATATAAAGTTATAAAAAAATGAAGTTGCCATGCCCGTGATTTGTCATTCCCAAACCCGCAAACCGAATCCAAAACCGGTCCCGGACCGGTTAGCACCGATTCAAAAAAAAAAATGCTGCCAAAATAAAAAAAACCGGTCTGGGACCGGTTAGGACCGGTTTGGACCAGTCCTCCGGTCCCAGCCGGTCCTTCGGCAGAGGTAGAAAACCGGTCCCGGACCGGGACCGATTTCCCTCGGACCGGTCCGGGACCGGTAGACCAAAAGACCGGTCCCAGGGAGGACCGGTCCCGGACCGGACCGGTGGTCTTTTTGCGCAGGGCTACCCTCTTCCTCCATCTCTGTCTAAATATATATATATATATCTTTATACTACAAGGGAGGAGAAAAGGAGGGGATGGTGAAACTTTTTATTCCCAAATGACCCCCATTCAATACTCTCATATACCCTTCAATTAAGATTTTTTTGTAATTTCAATATCCCCCAATTTTATATTACCGCTCCCCATTCAGCCGCTCCCCATTCGGCGTGCCACATGGCAGATTTTTGGGTCCGGAGTCCGGACTCCGGGTAATCTCCAGGAGATCAAATTTGATCTCGTGGAGATCAAATTATTTGATCTCCAGAGGAGATCAAATTTGATCTCGTGGAGATCAAATTATTTGATCTCTAGAGGAGATCAAATATGATCTCCTCTGGAGATCATATTTTTGAGATCAGAATATGATCTCCAGGAGATCAAATTTGATCTCCAGAGGATCTTTGAGGCTTTTTTGATATCTTAAAATCGATTTCTATATCCAGAGATAAAAAAATATACGTCAGACATTCTCTTTTCTTAAATTCCGGACCTAAAATTTGGAAACGGGCTCCGGACCCAAAAATTTCGCGTGCCACAGCCCGCAGTAACACATCGCTCAACTCAGTTGCTCACGACAACTCCAAGCCATGCCTCGACTGCCACCACCCGCCGAAAGCCAAATCGGCGATGTCCTCGACTGCCACCACCCGCCGAAAGCCAAACCTGCGATGTTCCTCGACTGCCACCACCATAAACTCTCGCCGAAAGCAGGGAAATAAAAGAGCCACTCCTCCCCCGAGGGCCACTCCTGCTCTCGCTCCTTTCTTCGCGCACAGCTAGGGCAAATCCTCCCATGAGCGACATCTTTGCTCTTTCCCGCCGCCCACCCTCCAGCAAAGACCCCCGCCGCCTCCTCTCTACTGCTGCATTCCGGCAAGCTTCCTGGCATTTCTTCTCTCCTAGACGCCTATTTTGGCAACTTTTATCAGTGTCCCTGTTTCAGGCACTCCTCATCCTCAAGGGCTCCTCCTACTCAAGACCTTCCTTCAGGTCTCTACAATAGAGCATTCCTGCAACCTCCCTCAACGTGTGCTCTGATTCCAGCATCTTCTCGGTTATCCGTCCATGTGTCCTTCTTACTCTCCTCAAGAGCAATATTATACAATAATGGATAGTTATGTGATTTCATATTGTGATATTTTAAGAGCGGGTTACTCTCCTCAGGAAGCTGGTGTGTAATTTTCAAGAGCTCTTATAGGATTATTGTGAGATTTTATCAGATTTCAGATTTTTTTGGTGCAAGCTTGCTTCAGATTCCATATTTGTGATTAAGCTAGCTTTGTGATTTTTACTGTGATTAGGCTTTGTGATTTCAGATTTTTTTTGGGAAATCTCTGGTGCCTGAAACAGAAATATAAGTTGGTTTGTAGAGCACCTCTGTTAAATGTATTACACTATATGCGAAGAAGCATGAACAACAATTAGTTTTTTCATTCAATCGGCAAAGCTTTAGGAAATGATCTTAACAGTTTAAAAAAATGTCACATTCAAAGTAATCCTATAAGAGCTATTTATTTTCATTGTGAAAGATTTTTCCTTTGACAATTATGCGGATGTGTAAAGGTAATCTCTATGTTGTGATGGACTGAATGTTCAGCAAAGACATGTGACAGTATAGGTAAATCTTTGTCAATTCCTTTGCTAACCTGATCCACTAATATCATTAATATTTTTGTCATCTTTTTTTGCAAGGTGTTTTACAACTAGCCCTGTCCAAAAAAAACCGGGCTCATCGGGCCGGCCTAAGCCCGGCCCGGAAAAGCCCGACGATGCCCGGCCCGGGAGGAGCCCGACCCGGGCCGAGGCCGGTCCCGGGGCCCTTAAAGGGCCCCAAATGCTGGTCTTTGCCCGACACGGTACCCGGCCCGGTCCGGGCCGGGCAAAGACCGGCTATCGGGCTTGCCCTAGCCCGAGCCGGACAAAGCCCGACCCGGGCTAGTGCTCGGCCCGAGCTCTTAATAAGAGCCGTTAAAAACGGCTCTAATAAGAGCCGTTTGGCTTTTTTTTTAATTTTTTTTTATATTTTATAAATATTTAAAATATTATTATTTAAAAAAAAACTTATAAATAACCCCCCCTCTCACTTCTCTCTCACTTTCTCTCTCTTACTCCTTCTCTCTCACTCTCTCTCATCTAATGACATCGTCCTCCTCAACGCCATCGTCGTCTTCTCAAAGTACGCCTGAGGTGGTGGAGCACCATCGTACGGCGGCTATTTGGGAGCATTTCGATATGGTTATAGTCGGCATCGAAAAGAAGGCGCGATGCAAATTATGCTCAAAGTTGCTAGCAATCAGCGGCAACTCGACGCTAGCAAGACACCTTAAGTCTTGCATTTCGAAACAAGCTCCCGAGTCAAGTCAAACCCAAATTTCAGGAGCAGGCCAAATTTGGACGTACGATCAACTTCGACAACGAGAATTGCAGACGAAGTTCGTCATCAGACGTGGGTTGCCATTCAGCACCTTCGACAATGAGGATTCGTCCGAATACATACATCAAGGGCTTCAGCCTAAATATCAAAAGGTTAGTAGATCATCTCTTAGGCGCGACGCCCTTAAATTTTATTTAGAAGCAAAACAAGAACTTATAAATTATTTTGAAAATTTTGAGGGGCGTGTGAGTTTAACGAGCGACGTTTGGACTAGTAACTTAAGATTAGGATTAGCGTATTTGTGTATCACGTGTCATTGAATTGATCCCGTTTCATGGGAGCAAAATAAACGCGTAATTTGGTTTGCAGGTTTTGAATTCCCGCATACGGGTAAAGCTATATATCAAGTAATTATGAAATGTGTGCGGGAATTTAAAATTAAAGATAAAATAATGAGTATTTCTTTGATAACGCCAGTAAAAATTCCGTCGCAATTGAGTAGTTACAACGCGATTTAAAACCAATGCTAGACGGCGCATTTTTTCACACTAGATGTGTTTGTCACGTCTTAAATTTAGTGGTACAAGATAGCTTAAAGGCTATGGAAGTCTATATTTCTAAAATCTGAGAAATGCTCAAAACTATTTATTGCACTAAGCAACGAGCTTAAGATTTTAAAAAATTTGCTAACGCACAAGGATTTTTTTTTAAAACCTCAATTTGATATGCCTATTAGATGGATCTCAACTTATAAAATGTTAAAAAGAGCGTTCCAACAAAAACAACTTCTTATGGAATATTATACTTTACTAAATATTACGCATATTTTGACCGACGATGATTGGTCTATATTAGCAAATTATATGGATTTACTAAATGTTTTCATATGACGACTATTTTTTTATCGGGCGTGTATTATCCGACTAGCGCGCTAGTCATTGAAAATTTTGTACATATCACACAAAAATTTAGCTATTTTAGGCAACACGACGGGTGGCTTCCTCTAATTAATATAATGGAAGAAATTTTTTAAAATATTATAAGGAAATGCCTCCAATGTTTTCTTGCGCCGCTTTAAACCCACTATTCAGCGTTGAAGGCGTAGAAAATTTGATAGACGAAATAGATACTAATTTAAACTTAAATATAAATTATGATGAGGATGATCCCGTTAGTATTTCAAAATTTAATACTTTTTTACCCAATGTTATAATTATTACGATAACTTATACGGCTCGCGACCCCGAGAAGAAAGCGCGCAACTAAGAACGAATGATGTTTTTAAAAATAAAATTTTAGATTTAGCTTCTAGGAAAAAAATGCGCACATCTAGTAGTTTAAGTGAATTAGGATTATATACGAAAACACAATTTCGCGATTTTATGAGTACGGAGGAGATCGAAAACTTCGATCTCTTAAATTGGTGGAAAGGTAAAGCTAATATCTATCCTATTTTGGCCTATATGGCCCGTGATTTACTAACTATCCAAGCTAGTACAGTAGCTTCAGAGTCTGTTTTTTCTCTTAGTGGCAGGGTTTTGAACGAGCGAAGGAGTCGGCTTAACGAAGAATCACTGGAAATTTGCATATGCTACAAGGACTATTTTGGATGCTACAAAGAGGAAACAACACATAACGACATTAGAGGATAGCTCGGAGGAGATAGAAGACGTGATGGACGCAATGAATTTAGGAGATAATTGAACGCGTCGCGCACGACGCTTACGACTCTACGATTGTAATTTACTAATTTTTATTTGAACGAGCAAAATTTGTAATTTTCTTTATTTAAATTTTCTAATAATAATAAATTTTATTCTTTTTTCGATAAATGCAAATTGTACGAATACGAGTGTAATTTTTTTTGTTCAATATTAATAAAAATTTCTTTTTTGTCCATAAGCTTTGCGTTTTTTTTGTCAAGTTTTTAGTATATTAATTCTTAAATATATGTATATATAAATATAATATATATTATATAATATTTAAAATTAAAAATTTAATTTTTTTATAAAAAAGGGCCGAACGGTCGGGCCCGAGCCCGGACCGGTCCGCCCTGGCCCGGCGTGAGGGGCCGGCTCAGGCCCCTTCCTTGGGGTGCTGCCCGAGACCGGCCCGAGCCCGATCTAGTCAAAGACCGGGCTCGGCCCGGTTGACTTAATATCGAGCCCGATCGGGCCGGCGCCAGCCCGGCCCGATCAGACCTTTTGTAAAAGGTGTAGCCAGAGCGTCCCCCCCCCCCCCCCCCCCCCCCCCCCCCCCCCCCCCCCCCCCCCCGAAACTAGTTAATTAATTAAAAAGCTTGCTGGATGTGATTCAATCATTTGATTTTGGGAGCATTTTAATCTATAGTCACAGTTTTTGTTTTTGGGTACATGTTTGAGAGCATGTTTGTTTTGGGAAATTTGGCGACATTTTGGGGATCTATATTCACAGTCAATCTCTCAAGTGATTCATGAGACGGTCCGACTACATGAATCTCATTTGCATATTTCATTTAGATGCAATTTTTATTAGCAGTTTTAATACAAGTTATAGAAGCAGTTTTCATTTGCAAATTATTATAGAAGCAGTTTTATTAGCAGTTTTTATTAGTAGTTTTTATTCCTACTGCAATTTTTTTTATTAACTCATTCGTATCTCATTTGCACATGGATATGTGAGCTTCTTCGGCTTCATATTGAATTGAATCCAATGATTTGTTGATGTTCACTTTAGAAAAAGGATTTAAGGAAGGCACTGGACATGCTAATTTAGAACCTGTACATATCTCCTCCCCTCTTTAATGTCTAAACTATGATGTTGGGGGTGGTGCTTCCCATTTCTTTTTCTATTGTATTTTTCTAAATGCTGCTTCTTAAGGCCTCATCCAAAATGATCCTCTTCTACCACACTGCTTAAGAAGAATCCAAATTTGGCAGGTAGAAGAGGATCATTTAATGGAATGAGACCAAACTAAGATTTTAGCTTAAATTAAGTTTCAGTTTAAGAGGTTTGAGCCTCCATATATGCTGACCTTGCTAAAACTAGGAGGCTTGCTTCTTCTAATTTATATTAAATTATTTCTACAGTTACTCTTCTGAAAGTGATGCAACTACCTTTGATTTTTCTGCTAATAACTGCCTTTATATATAACACCCTCCCAGTGCCTTTATATAAGAACATACAGAGATTAGAGGCATTTTAATATACTTTTTTCTTCAGTCACTTCATATTTTGCCAACATAGAGGACAGAGCCGCCCCGACCATTGTCGCCGCCGTGACCGTTTTTATCGCCCCGACAAATGTCGGCGCCACGACCATTGTCGCCCCCCAACCAATGTCTCCCCAAAGACCAATGTCGCCCCCCGACGACCATTGTCGCCCCCACGACCAATGTTACTCCCACGACATATGTCACCACCACAACCTATGTCGCCCCGACGACCAATGTCGCCCCCACGGCCAATGTCGCCCCCACGGCCAATGTCGCCCCCACGGACAATGTCGCCCCCACGGCCAATGTCGCCCCCACGGATAATGTCGCCCTCACGACCAATGTCACCCCCATGACAAATGTCGCCCCCCGCACGGGGTCCCCCATGCACGACTGCTCGTATATATATATTATTCTATTCCTCCACTACCTGATTATATATGTATATTATATATAAATATCCTTCTCCACTATTTATGAATATATATTATTATTACTATTCTCCTTCATCTTCTTCTTTTTCCTAATTTCCTGAACCAGAGCTTTCGTGAGAGAGAAAAAGGGTTTTTCTTCTTTCCATTGGCCGTCGAGGGAGCTCGAGAGCTCAAAATTTTTGTCGGAGCATAGATTTGGAAAGCTCTCGCCGTGCTCGTCGTGTGCGTGGAAAGTTTTATTCGTTTCATAGATTTTTGGTGCTAGGGTTAGCGACCCTAACTCTCTTTTTGTCTAAATTTCGTAGATTCTTCGTGCGTAGGCCGTGTTTGAGCCGATCCTTGGTGTGGAGGGCTTGGGATGCCGTTTTTCAGTGATTTGAGTAAAGACAAGTGGTGGTTTGCTCCCCCTATTTTGATCTTCGTAGATCTTCTTACTTATTCGTCTTCTTTTATTTCCTTCAGTTTTAGCCACTTAAGTCACTGATTTAGATATATAGATTTTATGCCTAAATCCTAAGGCTAAGTTTAGAGGTTTACCTTCTTTAATTTCTGCTGGCATGTAGCTAAAAGCTAAGAAATGAGTTCTGTATACCCAGTAAATTTTTACTTAGTTTATTTCTGGAATTTTCCTTTGAAGAAGGTCTGTCCCGTCCATTTTCATTTCAGGAGTCTGTCCAGCCGATTTTCTTTTGCCTTAGTTTTTCCTGGAATTTCTGTTTGAAAGAATCGACGGGACACCCGTTGATCGGGCTCCCGTCCCGTTGATCGGGCTCCCATACCGTCGATCGGGTTCCCGTCCCGTCGATCGGGCCCTTTTCCAGCCTTCCAGTCAATTTTGACTTAAGCTTTCCCGTCGATTGACATAGCTTCCCGTCAATATTGAGTCAGCTTTCCCGTCGATTATGTCTTTCCCGTCGATAAGTTATGACCTTTCCCGCCGATTATAAGTTATAACATTTCCTGTCGATTTTATATAATCTCTCCCGTCGATTTTATATAATCTCTCCCGTCGATTGTTAGTATAAGCTTTCCCGTCGATTATGACTTGAGTTTTTATTCAACTTTTTCTAATGTCTTCCCGTCGATCGGCTAGTCTTCCCGTCGACTTTTCTAAAGTGTTTCCAGTCGACTTTTTCTTAAGTCCTCCCGTCGATCGGCTAGTCTTCCTGTCGACTTTTCTAAAGTGTTTCTAGTCGACTTTTTCTTAAATCTTCCCGTCGATCAGCTAGCCTTCCAGTCGACTTTTCTATACTTTTCCCATCGAATTTATCGACCTTTCCCATCGACTTTGATATAAGTTTTCCCGTCAACTTTGATATTAGTTTTTTCCCGTCAACTATTGTTAAGTTTTGCTGTCGACTTTTGATAAGTCTTTCTGTCGATTTCATCGCATATTTTGAATTGTTTCAGCATATTTTTATCTTCTTTTGCCGGGTGTTCTCGAGTATCTTAAGGTATGCTATCAAGCATTTTAAGTCCATTCGTTGAGACTTTAGGTGAAGTTATGCCTTCTTCGTCGTGTTATTACGAGAAGTTCGTCGGGAGTCAAGTTTGGACTCACCGAGTGTTTTCTAATGAACCGTTGAGTATTATTTTTGGTGTTTGGCCTTCGTGTTAAGCTTATATTTGTCTTGTTCCGACACCAAGTCTTGCATGGTGTCGGCTTGCTGAAATCATCAACCTTGTTGTAAGTTGAATGTTGATCTTAGGTTTAAATGTTGAATCTCGTGCTTGTTTATTCTCTCGTCGTGAGTTGTGGTTAAAACCATTGGTAATCCTGTTTTCCTGCCTGACACTCTTTTGTTGGCTCTGATCAGTCTCAAGTGCTTATAAACATATATGCTTACATATATGTGGGTGTGTGAGTGTATTATGATATTTAGTTTGCCCATCACCTCTGAGCCGCAATGACAGACATGTGGTTGACTTTGATCAGTTTAACCATCACCTCTGAGCCGCAATGACGGACACGTGGTTGGCTTTGATCAGTTTGACCATCACCTCTGAGCCGCAATGACATACATGTGGTTGGCTTTGATCAGTTTGATCATCACCTCTGAGCCGCAATGACGGACATGTGGTTGGCTTGTTCAGTTTGGCCCCTACTTTGGTGCAGACATTTCTCTTACTGAGTGCACTCGTTTGAGCTGGCTCGAGTTGTTGTAAGCTAATAAATGCTTATCTTTTTAGTTCTCTTTTTTGCAATCTATTACTTTGATTGCTGCCAACCCTTGTGTAGAATCTTGATTTTGTTTTCTGCCACTTGCACTTTCTTGTTGATGCATTCTTTTCTTTTGAATGTCTTAGGCTCGGAGCTGTAGCGGTTTGGGTGGTAGAGTTGGTGTCTTCGGAGCTGCAGTTAGTTGCAGTTGTTCGTTCTCTCCTCACTGTTATGAGGTAGGTGTTCCTTTGCTTCAGTTGTAGCTTTGGTTTTTCAGTGTTAGACTGCATGCTAGCTTTTCTGCTGTTACTTGCTAGTCAGTTTATATACTTGCTCTCTGAGAAGTTTTATGTTAGGATGCATGAGTTATTTTATGTATAGAACATGCCATTCTTTTATAGAATGATTTTAAGTAAATATCACATATTTGAAGATCGTAGAAAAATCCTTCCTTACTTATACTAAATTTAGATATGTGCATATCATTTTAGTATGTTGATCTTCATGCTCGTGTAAGCTAAAATAAACCTATTTTTTCACTGCGTTTGTATAGTTTTCTACTCGTGGACTAGTTGATCCACTGGACCAAGGGACTTGGTCTTAAGCTAAAAATATAAATTCTTTTTATTTAACTCAATCACATTAATGTCTTTTATAAATATTCATAAGGAGTATTTTCCTTAGCGTTTGTAGTTGTCCCCTACATGACGTGGCATCATGACGCGTATTTTCTCCTTGCTCTGATAATATTTATTAATTCGTGGAAAATGCGGGTTGTGACAATTGCGCCCTACTTGTATGACACTCCAGTTAGCGGATCGCTCAACTAAAAGACCACAGGGGGTTATCGATGATATCTTAGTACAGGTAGGAGAGTTATGCTTCCCCGTTGACTTTGTGATTATTGAGATGGAGGTGGATCGCAAGTTCCCACTGATTTTAGGACGTCCATTCTTGGCAACTGCTCGCGTAATCATCGATGTTGAGAGTGGGAAGCTTACCTGCGAATAGGTAATGAAGCAGTAATTTTCGATGTCAATGGGGGAACAAAACCCCAGACCAGCGACTCCCTCTCTAGTTTGGCGCTTGAAGACCTTTATTATCGCGAACTCTCTGAGTCAGATTGCTTTATGCTTATGCTACCTAGTCTATCAGAGAGTGTTGATGAAGAATCAGGGGACATAGAACTCGTACCTCTGTCTCCTCCAATTCCTCATTTGTTACCTCAACCTCCTTGTTCTACTTTAAAAGCATTGCCAACACATCTTAAATATGCTTATCTTGGGGAGCAGGGCGAGCTGCCAGTTATTATTTCAGCTCAACTTTCTACTGTTGAGGAAAAACTCCTAGTTGATATCTTGTGCCTACACAAAGGAGCCTTCGGGTGGACCATTAAAGATATAAAAGGTATTAGCCCAGCCATGTGCATACACAAGATCTTGATGGAAGAAAACTTTCGCCCTTTAGCACAACCTTAGAGGCGTTTCAATCCAAGAATGCAGGACGTAGTGAAAGAGGAAGTAGTCAAGCTCCTCGATGCCGGAATTGTTTACCCGATCAGCGATTGTAAATAGGTCAGCCCCGTGCTGGATGTTCCAAAAAAGGGGGGAACGACTGTGTTCTTGACTGAACAAAACAATCTTCTGCCTACACACACGGTCACAGGGTGGCGGGTATGTATTGACTATAGAAAGTTAAATGACGCGACAAGAAAAGATCAATTCCATCTGCCCTTCATTGATCAAATGTTGGAGAGATTAGCAGGTCATGAGTTTTACTGTTTCTTGGACGGATACTCCAGCTACAACCAGATTGCCATTAACCCAGAGGATCAGGAGAATACAACTTTCACCTGCCCGATTGAAACCTTCGCTTTCAGAAGGATGCCCTTTGGCCTGTGTAACACACCCGCCACCTTTCAGCGGTGCATGGCTGCTATTTTTCATGATATGGTGGAAGATTCCTTGGAGGTATTCATAGATGATTTCTCCCTTTTCGGATCATCATTTGACGTCTGCCTCCATAATCTATCCAAAGTTCTGCAGCACTGTGAAGACACCAATTTGATCCTCAACTGAGAGAAATGTCACTTCATGGTGAGAGAAGAAATTATGCTCGGGCATAAGGTCTGCAAGAATGGAATAGGAGTGGACCAGGCAATGATTGATGTAATTCAGAAGCTTCCACCTCCATCTTCTGTTAAGGGCATTCGTAGTCTCTTGGGACACATTGGGTTCTATCGAAGGTTCATCAAGAACTTCTCTGAAATTTCTAAGCCGCTTTGCAATATTTTAGGGAAAGATGTGCCCTTCCATTTCGACGACAAATGTCTGAACTCATTCTCTATTTTGAAGGAAAGGCTGGTAACCGCCCATATCCTTGTTTCTACGGATTGGTTCACTCCTTTTGGACTCATGTGCGATGCCAGTGACGTTGTGGTTGGGGTTATTTTGGGGCAACGCAGGAATAATGTTTTCCACATGATTCATTATGCGAGTCGCACATTGAACGATGCCCAACAAAACTACACAGCCACAGAAAAAGAACTCTTGACAGTACTATTTGCTTTTGATAAGTTTCATGCATACCTCATCCTATCAAAAGTGATCGTGTACACTGACCATGCTGCTTTGAAGTATCTTCTGGCCAAGAAGGATGCCAAACCCCGCCTTATTCGTTGGATTTTGCTGCTTCAAGAATTTGATATTGAAATCAGGGGTAGAAAATGTTGTTGCTGATCATCTTTCTCGCATTGAGGGGACCGATGAAGATGACGAGAATATTGTGGCCATTTGCGATACTTTCCCTGATGAGAAGCTGTTTTCAATTGCCACAACTGCGGTATCCCCCCGGTTTGCTGACTTCGCTAACTACCTCGCTTGCGGTCTCCTCCCTAAAAAAATTTTTAACTTTCCAGCAAAAGAAAAAATTCTTTAGTGACTTAAAAAATTATTTTTGGGATGAACCCTTCTTATTTCACATTTGCGTTGATAATATTATCCACAGATGGATTCCCGATGAAGAAATTTTGTCTATTCTCTTCCATTGTCATGATGATGAAGTAGGTGGGCATATGGGTCCGAGCCGGACAGCCCAGAAAGTGTTACAACCAGGGCACTTTTGGTCCACTCTATTTAAGGATGCCCACGCTCCTTAATTGCAAAGTGCGACCGCTGCCAACGCTCCTGGAACTTCTCAAGGAGGGATGAAATGCCATTAAACACCATTCTTGTCTGTGAGCTCTTTGATGTTTGGGGCATTGATTTCATGGGCCCCTTTCATACCTCTTTTGAGAAACAATACATCCTGGTGGCAGTGGATTATGTCTCCATATGGGTTGAATGAGAAAGAGCCCATCAATTTATAGAACTTGAAGATAGCGCCTGCGGTAGCTCTTAGCGCCTGCGGTAGCGTTCGTGTGGAGTGGTTGCGAAACTGTCAGCGGCGTGGCGCTGTGCACGATCTTGAGATAGCGCCAGGCGGTAGTGCCAGCGCTGGCGGTAGCGTTTGTGAGCAGAACAAACTTTCGTTGAACGGAACAATTTCGTCGAACGGAATTTTCGTTGAACGAAATTTTTGTCGAACGCAGGAAAATTCGTCGAACGGAATTTCCGCTGAACGAAATTTTTGTCGAACGCAGGCAAATTCGTCGAACGGAACCTGAGCTAGCGCCTAGCGGTAGCTCTAACGCTGGCGGTAGTGCATTCTTCCAGATGTTTGAATTCAGCTGCTTTCTACTTGTGGAGTATTGCACCTATAGTTCCTACACACTATAAACACATGACAAACAAGATCAAATACAAATTGGGATTTGTTATTCTCAAACAAAGGGATGTGACACACATGTCCAACAATCTTCCCCTTTTGATAATAATAACAAATCCTCTTAGCAATAAATCAACAATAGTGTTTATAGTATATGATAAGCAAGATGATAATGCAACTATAATAGATGATAAGCATGATGATATGCATACTCCCCCTATATTAATGCTCCCCCTACATAAATGCAATTTATGTTTTACTCTCGCTAAATGATAGATTACATGAATGAATTAGTCTCCCCTTATTCTTCTATATTTCTCCTATATAGATTTCTTCAATCAATCTCCCACTTTTGGTATTATCAAAAGAAGGTAGGGTGAGGGTAGTAAGGAGACATTTCTTATAAATGATAAAGCATGACCGAGCTTTTGTAATATAAATAATGATAAAGATTTTAAGCATAGTATATAAGAGATTTCAAATAAGAAGATAAGAGTTGTAAGCAAGCGGAAGATTATAAGAAACATCTGTTTGTAAGCATGAAAAGCATAAGTAAAATATGAGTTTTAGTTTAAAATTGAAAGATGTTTTAACCTTTTTGAAATCTCAATGTTTTTCATAGAGATACCAAACATGAAATGAACATATCAAAGAGAGATTATACTACAATGTTACTTAATTTTAAGTTCAAGAGATACCAAAACATTGGAGAGATCATGCTAGGTTATCTAGTGCATTTTTGATATAAAGAGTAGTATAGATAAAGCATTAGAATCCAATACTCTGAGAAGAAGTGTTATGAAAGATAATGATGTGCACATAAGTGTATTTTGGGCAATGTTAACAATTGATTTAAATCAACAAAATACAAGACATATGTAAAGTAAAGTGCACAATAAAATACAAGTAAATTACTTTCACACACTTTTAATGCACATAATTTTTATCAAAGTGGTGTAATAACCAAGGTTTGCACAAGACACTTTACTATTCTTTCCAAGATGCTTAACCTCACAATGCTTATGAAGACTTATCAGGAGGTTCAAGTAGTGCTTGGTGGAGTTATATTTGTCTACATATATAATTTTTTGTTCATATTTATGAGACAACATTCTCTGAATACACTTGTTTTGCAAACCCAATTTTTTTAAACTTAACCATTTTTCTAAATTTCATAAGTGCAATTCAAATGTAGTGTAGGCAATAAACTTATGCAAGTTTTAATTCATTGTACAAATACAATACACAAGCAAGCATTTTTAGATTTAAACACACATGTTGATTACCAAAATAAGTAAGTGAAAGGTATCATTATCAATCATAATACATTTACTCATACTTAGAGGCATGCTAAGCTTGGTTCTACGCATATTTTTCAATAAAATTGATGCACTTTAAATATATATATATCAAAGCATGATAAACAAAACAATGTTTATAGTAATTTGAAGGAATAAATTTTTACATTGTAAATAAGTCTAAATAATATAATTCATTCATGCTTGATATTAGCAATAAAGATCATACATTATTTTTTGTTGTTTTGAAATTTTTAATGAAATAAACACAGAAAAATCACACAAACATATTTTTGTATTTTTGAATTTTGAATTTTTGTAGTTGATTTTTCATAATATAAAAAAACACATATAACAAAAACATATTTTTGTATTTTTGAATTTTGAAGTTTTGTAGTTGATTTTTCATAATATGAATAAAACACAAATAACAAAAACATATTTTTGTATTTTTGAATTTTGAATTTTTGTAATTGATTTTTCATAATATGAATAAAACAAAAATAACAAATGTCAGAAATACAAATCAAAGTAGTACATATAAACTAACATATTTTCGTTGATTTTTAGAAATAAAAAAAAAAATAGAAAAATCACACACCCACGCTAGCGCCGGCGCTAGTGATAGCGCGGCAAACAGTACGTGATTTTTTGAGAATTTTAAATTTTTGATTTTTGGTTTTGATTATGTGTCCTTAGAGTAGTTCCATGCAGAAATTTCAGAATTTTTGGAGATCTCTAGGTGGATCAAATTTGCATGAAACTTTGGCCTTTTCAAATTCTTGTGGACACTTTTTTTGAACAACCCAAAATATGAATGATTTAAGTAATAAGTGAATAAAAATGTTCATGCAGTGAGTAATATAGGTATGTCCTAGGATTACAAATTACCCGGACCAAATGTCTACACCCTAGCCCCGTACTAAGTGGCGGATGGGCATGAGGAGCTGCACACATGCCGTAGGTTGGGGTGTTAATCCCATATGCACACACTATAGAACGCTCAACCTAGCACTCTTTCCCCCCAGTGCCTCGCAAGGCCCCACTGGAACCCTCCCTGGTTAAGGACAAGACATGACTTAGAGGTTAGGTTTCTAATGCATACAACCCTACGCCCCCGCTATTGTGAGATATGAAGTCATATGTGAAATAATCTTTTGGACAACCTATGCTTTTAAATCTATGAGTTGATATATAAACTATGAGTTTTGTTTAATGTGAAGAGTTATTTAAAGACGCATAGTTTTTCTACTTTTATGAGATGACGATATGAGATAACTAGCAAAAATACTAATATTCAATAAGTGATAATGCTAATATGATGAGTTTTGGATTTAATGTCACGTCATAAGATTAATATTAATATTGCATGTATTCCAAAATAGAATTTCAAATTATAGATCTAGAATAGAGTGATGATTAAGTTTGATTTATATCTTCATTGCAAAGTTGATTCTAGAGTCTACAAATATGAGAGATATATGCAATCAATAACAAAGCATATCAATACACCAAATAATGGAAAGAAAATATTATTCAAATTTTTATCATAAGATTCATATTTCTTATTATTGATTTGAGATATTTCTTGATAGAACATGAATTATGATTTATGATTATAGAGAATTTTGCATAGAATATATGTTAGATCATCATGATGTATGAAAATTCTAATCCTTCTAGACTTATGATATAGTGATATAGTGATTTTCTTTTGAATAAGCATGTTTGATTTTTAAGCCCAGAAAATGATGAACATGTAGTCATATCAAAGACAAAGATCGCATATATAATGTTTTGAAATTTATAATAAAATTTGCATTCAATAATTGAATCTATTGATCTTTGGTTTCGCATGATAATATATGAGTTCATGATATATATACTAATGATCAAACCATAAACTATGTGTTTGTTGACATTTTAGTATTCTATTTATGATTTTAAATCACATATATCATGAAATTTGAATAACATTGTAAGTGTTATACCTAGCATAAGTATATAAGCATAGACCAAGAAGTAATGCTAGGATTATGAGTTCGAATGCAATGTTATTACATAGGATTAATGGAGATTATGTTGCATGTAATATGAGAAATTTTTCAAATTAATTTTCTTTAGACCTAGAATGAAATGATTAAAATTTTGATTTGATCTTAATGATACAAGATGATTCTAAGGTCTAAATTACATGCAAACATTGGTGACACACATCACACACATAATATCTAAATTAATATATGAAATAATTATATTAAGGATAACATGTGATGAAAAATCTATAAACACAGAAATTTCCAAATCAAGCAAACTAAGATAGCCTTTTAAAACGGAGTTGAAATTGGGCAAATTGACAGCACCAAACGAACTCAAATGGGCAAGCCTAGTTCGCCGGTGGATGAAGATTTCTGTGCTCTTTCCGAAAATATATTAAACGCGAAAAACGGACGAGCGGATCAAAATGTATGGCTATTTGAAGTTTTGATCAAAAACTCGCATTTTTGAAAGATTAAACATGCGTTTAGATGAATTATGTTTTCAATTTTTCTAGATAATATTCTTCATTATAAGGGCTATCATATGCAGCAAAAAAAAAGAAAAGAATCAAAAAATGTTGCGCATTTTAATTTTTAGCTTAAGCCCTTTAATAAACCATTTAAATCCAATCTTTAAAATAGTTTCAATAGTCTTGATAATAATTTCAATATTCAATTTTTAATGATAATTCAAGACAATTAAGGGTAAATGATTTAAAAGGATAAAGAACAATCAAAGATGAGAGATAGATCACTTTAAAAAATATATGACTTAATGTTCAATTTTAATTCAAATTTGATTTGATAAACATTAGGCTTAATATGAGTAAGTCATATCTAATGAAATATAAAGTGACCATAAACATTTTGGATCAAAAAATACAAAAAATAAATAAAAAATAAAGCACATCATGAAGTAGAGTATTGATATTTCATTTCTAATTATTTCTACTTCATGCAAATGATAGGATACTAATGAATAAGAGATTTATGTATCCAAAGGTGACCAAGTGGGATGGTTCCTTTGGGTACCCAAATACATCGTTGTGGCTTTTGGGAAGATAATGATGAATGAGTTTTTTCAAGTAAAGACTAGCATCTTCGAACGGGCTACGCCCGTTCTCGATGCGTCGCTGCGGGCTTCGCCCGCAATCAAGCGGGCTTCGCCCGCAATCAAGCGGGCTTCGCCCGCAATCAAGCGGGCTTCGCCCGCAATCAAGCGGGCTTCGCCCGCAATCAAGCGGGCTTCGCCCGCAATCAAGCGGGCTTCGCCCGCAATCAAGCGGGCTTCGCCCGCAATCAAGCGGGCTTCGCCCGCAATCAAGCGGGCTTCGCCCGCAATCAAGCGGGCTTCGCCCGCAATCAAGCGGGCTTCGCCCGCTTGGCATTTAAGCGTGCTTCACCCGTTCTCGATGTGGCGATGCGGCCTTCGGCCGCATTCAGGCGGGCTTCGCCCGCCCCCTCGGCGGGCTTCGCCCCCCCTCCGCTAGCGGGATTAATTTTAAAGTCCCCCCATTCTAGATGCAGCGCTGCGGCCTTCGGCCTTCGTCTGAGTTTATAATTTAATAAATCTAACAAAAATCAGATATTATTATCACAACAGTTAACGAATGGCCCAAGATAGAAGACAGTAGTATATCCAGCAACAAAAACACCGAACCATATGAGTAACTGAGCATAGAATTTATGAAATTCTGATTCGCAAAAGTTGGGCAAACAACAGGATGGCATAGAGTTCAACAAACTCCAGGAACCGAATAAATATATATATATTACCCAGGCACCAAAATTATAAAGCAAATGCAATATATATTTATTATATATATAATTGAAGTTTACGAAACTAATGCTAAAAATTGAGTGCAGATCGTGTGCTTATAAAATAACTTCTAAGCAGATCACGTGTAAGAAAAATGGATGAAATAGAAATGGAGTGCTTTAGCTATAGTTTGCAAGCTGAAGCAAAAGAACTTACCTGCATTCAATCGCATAACATCCGCAAGAGTGCGACACAGAGAAAGAAATAAGAACGGGTGAAAATGTATGCTATGATCCATTCCTATCACAAAAGATCCTAACTTTCTGATATGTGGACAGTTAAACCTCAGACAAAAAATACTTTGTTCAAATACACCATCAGGCCTATGCTGGCAAATATACTAAAAGACCTGACCAAAACCTGGAAACATGCACCAAAAATACATCATTTTCCCGCAGTTGAATACATACCAAAATATTGACATCCCCTTCGATCCAGCAATCCAAACAAAAATTTGGTAACTTTCATTCAGTGGCTTTGGGAGATCCTGTTTCGATCAAAGATGTAGGAAAATAAATAAATAACTGGATCTAATGTGTTAAAGCAAGAATAATCGGACCATGATATATGTTCTTTGTTAGGTCTTACCTCCTAATCATATCGTAAACAAAATTCCACTCGTCTCCCGCACTAAGGCCCATTTGGCACTGCCGGTATAATTAGTCTAAAACCTTCAACCTCAACACGCGGAAGATCAGACCACCTGGCTAGACTCACCTTGCAAATTTCGTCGTAGTAGTCATAATCGTTGTCGTGGTCATGAGTGGTATTGAAGTTTTCACCTTGTGAGATTGGCACACATGAGAAACAAATGATATATTTGAGACAAATTATAGTATCGCGCATTTCTAATACTATTTTGGAGTATTTAAAATGCACCAAATTAGAGGAGTACACTATAAAGCCCTTACGTTGGACTGGCCCAACACGGTTTGGCAAAGCTGATGATGACTTAAGTTGATTTTGGTCTACCATCTGGATGTTTGAGATGAAGCAAATCAATAATTATCAAGAAACAGTAGATGAAAGCAAACTGAGCAAAACAAAGTAATCTAAGCATGAACGGCGATCAACTGAATGAATCAACAAACTGATTCGAAAGCAAACGTGATTGAAGCAAACGTGCAAGAAGAAACTCCCATTTAAGAAAAAAACCCACAGAAATTAAAGCTAAATTCCAAGACGAACCTCCTATTAAAGCTAAAATGCAAGAGGAACTCCGAACCTCAAAATCGGAGAAGGTAACTGTGATTCGGAAGTGCTACTTCTGCTGTGATGAGAAAGTAACAGATCGGTTAGAGTAAATGAGGTTTGGAGATGGTGCTTCCTGCAAAGTGATGGGAAACAGAAGTAAAAAAACATAAGTAAAATGAGCACATATTTTGGTAAAACATAGTTATCAGAGACTCCCTGCATATGTTTTGGTAAAAAATAAAACAGATTAAAAAAGATAAATGAGCATATATGTACTCATAAAGTGATGGGAGAGGTGTTTTACGATTTGTCCCTTTTTGAATCAATTCTATCAGTTATTTTCTAAACATTTTCATACTTATTTCTCTATTTTCCTGAGAATTTTCTAGTGGGTTTTCCTATCATCTTCAAACACTATGTCTGAACCTCACTTCTTTGGATGTTGTTCATTGTCTGTTCATTCCACTTTGATCTTAGATTGTAAATTGCCGCCATGAAGATAAAGCTAAAGATTGATATTAGATTGAAAATCACATGGTCCAATACGTGCTTAAGATTGAAATCACAAAAACTGAAATCACAAAAAGATTGAAATCAGAAACATAAAATTGATAAACATAAAACTGCTAAACATAAAAATCTTAAACCTAAAATTCGTAAACATAAAGAAATAGATGGGTTTTAGTACAAATTCTGGGCAAATTTCTAAACCGTCTAGTAAAACTGCCAACTAAAATTACTAAATGCCCAGTTTCTGGTTTTGGATTTGTACTAAATGCCCAGTTTCTACTAAAAAATCGTATAGAAATATTTTATGCATTTAAACTACTAAACCAACTTATCAACTGAATGAATCTTGATTGAAGCAAACGTGCAAGAAGAACTGTAATAATAACTGTAATGAATCAAAAAATGCTATTTGAAATGAAAAACTGAATAAAAACAGTAATAAAGATTAGCCACAATATTAGCCTCAACAATATGCTATTTGAATCTGAATCAAAAACTAAATAAAAATAGTAACAAAGATGTGCGTAACCTGAATAAAAACAGTAATAAAAATTGAATAAAAACAGTAATAAAAACTGACTGTAATGAATCAAAAAATACTATTTGAAATGAAAAACTGAATAAAAACAGTAATAAAGATTAGCCACAATATTAGCCTCAACAACATGCTATTTGAATCTGAATCAAAAACTGAATAAAAACAGTAACAAAGATGTGCGTAACCTGAATAAAAACAGTAATAAAAACAGTAATAGAAATAATGTTAAGCAGTAATCATTGTAGAATAACTATGATGTGCGGAAGTGAACCTGGAAGCCGCAGGTAGCAAAGCAACTATGATGTGGGTAAACTGCGGCTGAAGAAACTTGCGATATCTGCTGCGAAGAGGAAGGAAGGGATGAGTTGAAGCATTAAAAAATCGAAAGAAGAGCAGGAAAGAAGATGTGCGTAACCTGCGGCTGAAGAGGAAGAACCTGGATGCGGCGATTTCTGCTCGAAAGAAGAGCACGGAGTAGCAAAGCTGGATGGCATTAGAAGATCGGTTAGAGGTTGTAGCAAAGCCGAGAGGAGGACTTGCCGATGATTACCAGTGCAAGCAGAGAGAAGGCGGTGGATGGGCGCGAGGATGTTGGTGGCGTGGGCGGCGTCGAGGATGTTGGCGGCGTCGGCGACATCGAGGATGTTGGCGGCGTCGGCGGAAGTGCGAGCACGGAAGATGTCCGAAATCGCTGCGGGCAAAGCTTCCCGATGTGTGAACGGCGAGGGAGAACGGCCGAGGAGGGGGGAGGCGTAGGTTTCGCGAGTGGGATCGCTAGGGTTTTGCGAGCGGGAGAGGAGCGGCGTGGGATCGGAAAGGAGGATGCGGTGAACGACGAGGTGGAGTAATGGAAGAGGAACCGTTAATGGCAGGCGTGGTCTTCAAAAAGTAAGTATGAGGTGGCGTAATGCAGTGATAAAGTAGCGGGAAATCGTCCTATAAGCGGGAATCCGACGAGGAACCACGGATTTTGAATTTCGGACTCCTCCGAAAATTTGGGGCTGAAGCGTGGAAGCAGGATAGAAGGAATTGATGCGCGAATGGAAATGTAGGGGGTCCACGTGGATGCACTTGAGGTTTTTTTAAGGAGTTTAGATGATGTCATTTTTCTTTATGGGTCTCCATTCATACATTGGTTGTTTATCACTTAAATTCATATTATGATTATGTGACATCTTTATGTGACTATATTTGTTTGAAAAATAATTCATTTGAGATTTATGGTTATTCAAATAATTTTTCAAAATATATTGATGTTGATAATCATAATGAATTTTATTATATGGATTCTTTGAAAGTTTATAAGAGTGATTGTCTTTCTTTAGAAGTGATTGTTGAAAGAGGGGGTTACAATATGTTTTAAAAGATTGATTCTTATGTTGATGATTTTCATTTCCACTCTTTCTTATAGACATACTCTTATAATATGAAGGATAATATTTTATAGTTTGATTTTCATGAAAAGAAGTTTTTAAATTTGAGTCGTGATTGAAAATATATTGAGACTTATAATAGCGACTCTTAAGAATTTTGTGAGGGTCATAATTCTTTTTGAAACTAAACTCCTTTTGAGTTGATGTATGAAAATGATCCTTTTTAGAAATGATTTTATAAGTTATTTTATCTTTGTTATTCAAAATCTTATGATGAAAGTCATTACTAGAAATTAGAACTTTTTCAACAAAAGATTTTAATTGTCTTAACTTACAAGTTAAAGCATCATTTTCAAATATCAATTTTTCATTATGCTTTTTAGAAACTAAGAGCCCTTTTTCAATATCCTTGAATTTTTCTTTTAATAGATTGCAATCTAAACAAGGAATATGAATTTTAACTAAAGAGCATGAAAGAGAATTTAACACATCAATATTTGATTCTACGTTTTCGTTTTCTTTTAAAGATTTATTTTCTAAACGTAATTTGGAATTAGCAATTTTTAACTTTAAAATTTTACGTTTAGCAATTTTAAGCATACGAGATGAAGAAATAGAATTTGTTACAAAAAGAGAAGTTTTTGATTTTCTTACATTGCTATGGGATGAGACAAGATTTGAACCAAGGGTTCCTTTGACATCTTCTTCGCATTCCTCGTCCATAGTTGAATTTCCGTCTTCTCTTTTGCTTGAAGTGTTGCCAACAAATGAGTCCAATATTGTGACGTTGTATTCTTCTTCCTCCAAGCATAAGTCCTCATCGATTTCTTCTCTTGGATCCATAAGGAATTCCTCGTCGATTTCTCTCTTAGATTTATCTTCCTCCAAGAATGAGTCCTTGTCGATTTCTTCTCTTGGATCCATAAGGAATTCCTCTTGTTCATCATCTGTGGAAGGAAGACTATAAGTATTCTCAAGAAATTTCCAAACTTCATAAGCAGTGGGAAGTGTATAAATAAGTTTGAAAATATTTTGATCTAATGAACTCTATATATTATTCATTGATTTGGCATTTAAAAACATTTCATTTTTATTCAAAATACTTGGGGGCATTTTAATTGTAATATTCCATACCTTAATATCCAAAGATTTAAGAAATTTTTCCATAAGAATTTTCCACCCATTATAATTTTTGCCTACAAATAAAGGTGGTGCCAAGGATTTTTCATTTATAAGAAAAGTTCCCCCACTAGTAGAGGCGAGATCATAAGACGCCATTATTCTTGGTATTTAAACCGTTTGGAATAACCTACGCTCTGATACCACTTGTTGGATTTTACGACGCCCTTAGAGGGGGGGGGGGGTGAATAAGTGAATAAAAATTCTTTGTAATAATGTTATGAAAATTACTAAATTGTTTTATAATAGGCTAAGACAAAATAACAATTTAGTTAAAGAAAGAGAATATTGTAATTTGCAATTTAAGATTTAGAAACAAGTGCTAAATTATTTTATGATGAAAGAGATTGAAATACACAATTTAGATATCATACACAATTTAGATAAAGTGATACGAATTGAAAACTTTGTAACCAATATAGTAGAGATTATGCCAAAAGATAGAAATCAAGTAAACACAAAAAGATACATGATTATATTATATGAAAAAAGTGTTTACATAAATTTGATTTCAATATCGCTAGAAATCGGCGGCGTACAAATGTAAATATCTTTTCCTTTTCTATACCGACTTGTATCCCCACAAACCGGTTGGCTTTAGCCCATCCTTCCCCGGATAAGGCCTCAAGCCGCTCTAGCCAATCCTTCCCCGGATATGGCCTCGAGCACCCCCTAGATCTAATCACGTAGAACTAGTCGCCAACACAATGCGAATTCCTCCCTAAGTCCTACCCAGACCTAGTCGCCAACACAAGGCGAATTAACTAAACGGTTACAATTAGTATGGAATGAAAATAAAGATAACAATAATAAAACTCCCTATATGAGATCTTTTGAAGTCGGAGATGAAGGATCGCTGTAGTATAAGCGAGGTCGAAGCGATCGTCCTTTGGATGTAGCGTGACGATGTCCTCCTCCAGAATTCTCCTTAAGCTTTTAGTGGGAGATCCATTTTCGGCAGCATAACAACAATAGAGTTGTGGCACTTGCAATCTCTCTGGGAAGGATTAGCCAAAACGAGAAAGAGCCCATCAATTTATAGAACTTGAAGATATCGCCTGCGGTAGCTCCTAGCGCCTGCGGTAGCGTTCGTGTGGAGCGGTTGCGAAACCATCAACGGCGTGGCGCTGTGCACGATCTTGAGATAGCGCTAGGCGGTAGCGCTAGCGCTGGCGGTAGCGTTTGTGAGCAGAACAAACTTTCGTCGAACGGAATTTTCGTCGAACGAAATTTTCGTCGAACGCAGGCAAATTCGTCGAACGGAATTTTCGTCGAACGGAACCTGAGCTAGCGCCTGGCGGTAGCTCTAACGCTGGCGGTAGTGCATTCTTCCAGATGTTTGAATTCAGCTGCTTTCTACCTGTGGAGTATTGCACCTATAGTTCCTGCACACTATAAACACACGACAAGCAAGATCAAATACAAATTGGGATTTGTTATTCTCAAACAAAGGGATGTGAAACACATGTCCAACAGGGTAAACCTCTTCTCCATCACAGAGATGGGCTGCCGTGAACTCACTCTTGAGTTCCTTTCCACCTTCTGCATCATTGACCAATTCGATGAAGTAACCGGAGAGCCCACTGCGGTCTCGTTCCGTATGAAGGGCATCACCCATACCAGGAGTGTTGGCCGACTGGCGGTTTGCGCCGGGATTTACACCTACGACGAACTCTTACAGACGGACATTATCCACCGTCCGGATGAGTTCCCGGAGGGAGTGTCTCCTAGCAAATTCTGGCAGTCCATTACGGGACGGGATCAGCAGTATGAGGCTCGCGCTGCGAAATCTACCCACATTATCTCCCCCGCACTCCGATATGTCCAGCACCTGATAGGGCACAACATCAATGCCCGCACCATGAGGCAGAATGTTGTGGGGTGGTAGGATCTCCTTTATCTCTACAACATGCACCTGGGTGTGCCTCTCCATCTCGGGCGAGTGCTCGCCCAGTATCTTCTTCTCCAGGCCACTTACCTCCCCCTGAAGTTGATTGGAGGCTCACATTACATCACGAGGATCGCCAAAGGGCTTGGCATCTGGGATTCGCTTCCGCCCATGACTGATGTCTCCCGGGGTTATCACATCTCTTTGACCATGATGGTAGTGTTTAAGCTCGTCCAGAAGGTACGGATCGGTGACAACTGGGGCTACCAAGTCCGTGAGGTTGGGTCAGGATGTGTGGAGCGAGTTGCTCATGCCGATGCTGCTGAGCCTAGCACCTCGGCTGGGACGAGTAGGCATCCCTCTGATGTCCCCCATTCCGCATCTCCTGCTGCTCAATGGCACGCCCCACGACAAAGCATGGAGCAGCAGTATCCAGATTTTTACGACAGGTTCGTGCGCATGGAGGATGCTATGGCCATGCATTACGAGCTTTCTTCGCGGATTGGCACCTATTTGGGAGTCGAGCCTCCTGTTGCCCCTGCCCGAGCTTCTACATCGCGATCTAGGCGGATGCGCACTCTTCCTCCTCCTTCGTAGTCTCCTCCGCCATCTTCCCCATGATTGTTCCGATGCGGCTTCCAGGGCGTTTAGTTATTTTGTAGTTTTATTTTCTTTAATCTATCTTGGATGTACTCTTTGTGGATTCTATTCCAGATATTATTCTGCTAGGGCATTGTCCCTAGGGTGTAGTTTTGAACAGCTTCATTTCTCTGATATATATGTTTGTTATTATTTTATTGATTGTCTCTGCCGCATATCCCTTATCATGATGAATTTCATAGATGGAATTGTCCGCACTTCTGGCATGCTCATTTATGAGCATATGTCAACTCTACCCCTATTTTCCTTATTCCTGAATTGTCTATTTTAGTTGGTTTGATCAAGTCTGGGGGAGAGAGTGAGCTGTGCACGTGCACGCACTTTGCATAGCATGTTAGAATGTGCTGAGTTAGGAATTTTCAATTTTATTGTGCACATTGCATCCACTTGCACCTAATTCACGCGCACTTGATCACGCACGCTTATTGGGTATTGCTGCGAGGTTCCCCGCTCGTACGAATTGGATTGTTAGTGTAGGAGTGAGGAGTAGAGAAAAATATCGACTCGAGTAGTGCTCTAGTCGAGTGCTCCCGTCACGCCTAGAAATTCAATTAGAGTAGAATACAATTCAATGTTATAATTTAATTATTTCTATTATAGTAGCTGCAATTTATTTTACTTTAGTGGTGAATCCGGTGAATCCAACGGTAGCATAGGGTCGAGTGTAGCTGGACTAGTAGTAGCTTATTACTAGGGTTGGAAGGAAGGACAACCTTTCTCGGTGGCTAGAACTTGCACTAGGCGACTCTTGAAACGATTGCATTGAAGTACTCGTTATAAAGTGTGATATAGGCCATTTCTTGATCCGTTTGTGCTTTTGAAATCCTTACCAATGTAATCACCGTTGCAAGCCCACTTGAGCCTACCTGGCCTCCTTGTTTAGCTCCACTAAAATCTCACCAAATCCATACGGCCAAACCTATTTTCGCACCAACAAATGAGCTGAAAGGAATTTAGTTATCTATCACCTTTGGTGTTATCTCTGTGGTGTATGGTAGCCTTGAAAAAGCTGAAGGAGAAGTTTTTATTGTGCCCACAAAAGATATTCTGTCGAGAAGAGGAAAGGAAAGAAAAAAAATATTGTTCAAAAAGAACTTTCAATTACTTTCTCTCGACAAAAACAAAGTATGATTGGCTTAGCACGCACCTAGTGTTCAGTTGAAGTCTGGGGGTGTTGTGTAGTTCTTGAAAATGTTGTATTAGTGATTTTTATTCTCTTGAGTGCTCAGGTTATGTTGAGTGCGATTCCCATCGTCCTTCTACATATCTAGCCTAAACTCAACCTAAGCCAAATCTTAACCTATAAGTCCTATTGATTTTAGATACGAGTCATCTCATGCAGTAGAGAGAGTGCGAACGTGCATGCCTATGGACATCGACTTTGATGGATTTCTTAGGAGATTGTCCCGAGCTTTGATTCGAGTAATACTCTTCTCATTAGTCACGCTATTTTCCCTTGTGCGCGACCGAAAGATTCACCGGGATTCACCATCCAAGTAAAGTAGATTTCAAATTACTGTTCTAGAAATAGTTAGATATAATCTTGAATTTAATTCTATTCTAATGTATTTTTACGCACGCGAGCATGCGACTTCGCATGAGTCTCCACCGTCAATCACACTCTAACATCCAATTGTTCCGACAGGAGAGCTGAGTAGTTTGCCCGAGACATGCAAATGGTTAAGTCTGGGGGTGTGATGAGTCCCATTTATATACACATTTATGGACTCATCTAGGCCGTATTTCTAGTCGTTGCACTACACTTTAGGCATGTTTTCAATCATATTTGTTATTCCTTGCTAGGTGCACTCTTAGGCCCGTTTCGGTTGCATTTACGCTCCTGTTATTGGGGGTAAGCACATGGTGCTCCCCAATCCTTTTCTGTGTTTATTTGGTGCTGGAGGTGTTTTCCCAGCTATTTTGTCTTATGTGCAGGCAGTCAGATCATCCAATTTTCCCCCAAAATTCATGATTGTGTACAACGCACGGTCGTGCGTTTCCTTGACGCACAGACGGTTGCGGTCGTGCGTTCTCATCTGGGCAGAAAACGGGCGATCTGAGTTTAGTCGTGCATTTTTACGCACGGGCGGATTTACTCATGCATGAGTAAAACACACGGTCGCATATTTCTTCTTGTTTTAGCCTTTCCGAATTTACCCGTGCGTTTTACGCACGGGCAGGTTTGCCCGTGCATGAGTAAATCGCACGGGCAGCGCAGCTTCGTCTTCAAGTCTGTTTTTATCATTTAATAATGCACGGGCAGCGCACGATCGTGCGTTCGCCCGTGCGTGACCAAAACTCTGCCTGTTTAGTATTTAAAGCAGGAAAAGCTGCAGTCAACGAGGCCCCCCATTCCCCTCGCGGGAAAAGCCAGGAATCCCGCCATTTTCATCCCTTCCACCGGACGAGACGAGAGGAGACCATTTCCGGCGATCTCCTTCACCATTCTTCCATCCGGGAGCATTTGCAAGTATTCTCCGCCAATAGTTCGAGCATTCTTCATCGTGGAGACCATAGAAATGTTGTAGATCGTTGGAGCGGTGACAGACTCCTTCGAGTCCGCACACCATCTGAGGGCCGAGCCCGAAGAGAGCCCGACAACCTCTCATTCTGTCCGAGAACCCAAGACGCAGTGACATCCTCTTTTTGGTCCTCTCTAAACTTTAATGCTTGTGCTTTCTCTTTGTGTTGTTGTAATGAACGCTCATTAGATTAATGTTATAGATCCTTGCTTGTTGTTCATGTGCAATGATGCTGTGGTGGTGAACATAGCTTTCCTTGTTGTTGTGATATTCTAAGTTGTTTGTGTGTGAAGCCATCTAACAATAACTAGTGGTGATGTTGGCGAAGAGGTGAATACAACCCTCACAAAACCTCGCTCTGTGGCCATTTTACCCGCTTACCGAAGCGCGACATCATGACCGCTGCACTCACCCATACCTTGCGAAGCGGTGCTTTTCGACCCGCATTTCTCTCATTTCCGCAATAGATTAGGACACCAATCACAATGCCCCTGTTTTATTTTATTCGCTCATGTAACAATCGACTCACCACACATTTTGTTCACCAGAACCTGCATTCCTCAAGAGATCGACATTCGGGGAAGCTATTCCCAAATTTATTACTTGACAGCGACCGATGCACTTGCCGAACGCGCATCTCCTGTTCTGCGATGCGCTGGTCATTATGACCGCGATCGAGAACTTCACCGTTTCCCGGATCCTGGTGGATAACGGGAGTTCCGTCAACGTCATCTTTAAGAAAGCATTTGACGGGATGGGGGTGAAGACACGAAGGGTGTTGGCTTCAGACGGCCCGTTGTTTGGGTTCTCCGGGGAGAGGAAGGAGGTAGAAGGGGGAGTGGGACTCCATGTGGTCCTGGGGGGGGGGGGGGGCAGTCCAGGAATTGCCATTTTGTCATAGTGGAAGCCCCCAGCAACTACAACGCCATCTTCAGACGGCCACTTATCAACGCGTTTCGCTGTGTCCCCTCCACCTTCCACCAGTGCCTTAAGTTCAATGATGGAGGGTTCCAAGTTCGGATCAGGGGAGATCCTAAGGTTGCCCGATAGTACTATGTGACTGCCGTGAACACCATCTCTTGGATGGCCGAGGTGGAAGAATGGGATCGGAAGATGGAGGAGGCGGCAAGGCTCGAGGAGGCAGGGGAGGAAGAAAGGAGAGGAGAGGAATGGGAGGCCCAGGAAGGAGGGGCGGAAGTGCTAATGGTGGTAGAGGAGGAGAGAGTAGGAGAAGATCAGGCCCAGGAGGAGAGGGCGGAGGAGACAATAGAGGGGAGAAGGAGAGGGAAGAAGAGAAAAAGAAGGTTCATGAGGAGAGGGCGGAAGAAGTGATGGAGGTCCGGGAAGGGAGAGGTGGAGGAGGCCGGAGCGCTGGCTCGCAGCAAGGAAAAGGAGGGAGATTGGGAGGAGCAGTCACGGCTGGAGGCCGTGGATAAGGTCGTGGAGCTCGAGGTCACCACCCGAGGGGGGGGGGGGGGGGGGGGGGGGGGGGTGGAAAAAGTCAAGATCAGTGGCGAGCTCAGCCCAGAGGAACATAAGCAGATCCTGGCCTCCGTACAGGAGAACGTGGTTGTCTTCGCCTGGAGTGCGGCAGAGATGCCCGGGATCGATGCGGACGTGGCTTGACATTGTCTCAACCTTGACCCAAGCACCCGACCCATCCGTCAAAAGAAAAGGGCCATAACGGACAAGCTGGAAGGGCCCATCCGAGAGGAGGTGGGCAAGCTCCTCTAGGCAGGTTTTGTATCAGAGATCCAGTATCCGGGCTGGGTCTCCAACGTGGTTATGGTAAAGAAGGGTGGAGGTAAGTGGAGGATGTGTATCGACTTTTCATTGCTTAATAAATCATGCCCCAAGGATTGCTACCCCTTGCCCAGAATCGACGCGCTGGTTGACTCCGCCGTCGGTTTCTTTGTAATGTCTTTTTCGATGCTTTTTCAGGTTATCACCAAATCCGCATGCCCCCCCACCGACATCAAGGATGTCTCTTTCATCACGGGGGATGGGTGCTATTGTTATAAAATGACTCCTTTCTGGCTCAAGAATGTAGGGGCGACCTACCAGCGGATGATGGACCGGGTCTTCGGGGAACAAAAGGGTAGAAATCTAGAAGTCTATGTGGATGATCTCATGGTGAAGAGTCGAGACCTTGAGTCCCACCTCCGAGACCTCAGGGATACCTTCGGGACGTTGAAAAAATTCAAGATGAAGCTCAACCCCCTGAAGTGTGTCTTCGGGGCTAGCCGGGGGAAGTTTCTAGGTCATTTGCTCACTTCAACAGGAGTGGAGCCGAATCCAGACAAAGTCAAGGATATCATGGAGTTGGGGTCTCCAAGGAATGCAAAGGAGGTTCAGCACCTCACAGGGAAGCTGGCCGGGCTCAGCAGGTTCCTTTCCAGGGCGGGAGAGAAGTGTGCACCTTTCTTCAAAGTACTCCGGGGAAACCAAAAATTTGAGTGGACCCCCGAATGCGAAAGAGCCTTTCAAGCACTGAAAGAGCAGTTGACCCAAACGCCTTTGTTGCAGGGGCTGAGACAAGGAGAGGATTTGTCCCTGTACCTAGGGGTAGGACCTGAGGCGGAGAGTTCAGTACTGGTCCGGGAAGAAGGCCGAAGGCAACTCCCAATTTACTATGTAAGCCGAGTACTGAGGAAGGCGGAGCTCCGATATCCAATCCTAGAGAAGCTGGCTTTTGCCTTGGTGGTGCCGGCTCGGAAGCTCCGACCCTATTTCCATGCACACCTGATCAAGGTGGTGAACGACCACCCCCTTCGCAACATTATGGAAGGAGTAGAGGACTCGAGGAGGTTGGCTAAGTGGTCAGTGGAACTAAGCGAGTTTGATATATCATATGTGCCGAGACTATCCATAAAGGCCCAGGCAGTGGCTGACTTTCTGGCAGATTACGTAACAGAGGTGGAAGAGTCCGAGCTGCTCAGCTCGGTGGCTTGGAGGATGTTGGTGGACGGGGCCTCGGGAAAGCATTCCTTCGGAGGAGGGGTGGTTTTGGTGAGCCCCCAAGGGACGAGGATCGAGCAGGCAATCAACTTTCATTTCCCCCTCACCAACAACCAGGCCGAGTATGAAGCAGTGGTAGCAGGCCTCCTCCTGGCCCTAGAGTTGGGAGTACAAGACGTGGAGGTCTCGACGGACTCCATGGTGGTGGCCTGCCAGGTTGGGGGAGAGTTCGAAGTAAAGGAATCGACTCTTCAACGGTACTTGGAAAAGGTCAAGGGGCTCGTAGGTCAGTTCCAGACCTTCTCAATCCGACACGTGCCAAGGGAAGAGAGCGCTGCGGCGGACCTCCTGGCCAAGTTTGGTCCCAGAGCAGGGGGGACAGTGTCAGACCTTTTTCGACCATCCATCGAAGAGGGGGAGCTGATGGAGGTGCACCAACGGGCATCATGGATAGACCCCTTCATCACCTTCCTGACATCCGGAAAGTTCCCCGAAGGGGATGTGGATAAGAGGCGTTTCAGGTATAAATCCGCCTATTATTCCTTACATGCAGGGGGATTATACAGGAAAACACTCTCGGGGCTCCTAGCTAGGTGTGTGGCAGAGGAGGATGTCCCGAGGGTTCTGGAGGAGATCCACTCAGGAGAGTGTGGCAGCCACTCGGGAAGCCGAACCTTGGAAGGGAGAGTGCTGAGGCAGGGCTACTTTTGGCCTACCCTCAGCAAGGATGCGGTAGAATTTGCAAGGAAGTGTTCAAAGTGCCAGTTGTTCGCCCCCTCCAGCTCCTACTAGCCCAAAGGCTTCGGTCCATCACAACGCCCTGGCCCTTTGTAATATGGGGGTTGGACTTTGTGGGTCCGTTCCCACAAGCGAGCGGCCAGAGAAGGTTCCTGTTGGTGATGATCGATTATTTCTCCAAGTGGCTGGAGGTGAAGGCGCTGACCATGGTAACTTCTCAAGTAGTTAGAAATTTTGTATGAGGGGAGATAATTTGCAGGCATGGACTCCCACTGACCATAGTCACGGACAGTGGGCCGCAGTTCGCCAGTAACGAGTTCGTCGGCTTCTGCACCCAGCTGGGCATAGACCTTCGGTTTGCGTCAATCCACCACCCGAGGAGCAATGGGCAAGTGGAGGCGGCGAACAAGATTATCGTGAACTTGTTGAAGAAGAAGGTCGAGAACCTCCGGGGGAACTTGGTCGAGCAGTTGCCCTCGGTCCTCTGGGCCCTGAGAACCACTCCGAACACGGCCACGGGGGAGACCCCATTTAAGCTCTCCCACGGGTCCGAGACCATCCTCCCAGTAGAGTTCGAGGTGAAATCCCCCAGGGTGGTCGCCGCAGGCGAAGGGGATGAGGAATGGTTGGTAGAGAACGGAGCAGAACAAAGGCTATCTCTGGACCTGGTATAAGAGCTCCGGGACTTAGCCACCCCCCGACAAGAGGAGGTCAAGCGGCGAATGGCTCGGTATTTTGACAAGCATATCCAGATAAAACAATTCGAGAAAGGAGACCTAGTACTAAAGAAGGTTGACGCGACTGGGAGGGGAGCCGCAGTAGGAAAGATTAATTCGAACTGGTAGGGGCCATATATTGTAGATGAGGTGCTCAGGTCAGGGGGATACCACCTCCGAGATGTGGACGGGGTACTCCTTGGCCTGGCTAGGAGTGGGGATGACTTAAAGCGGTTCTATCCTTGAAGTTTTTGTAATTGAACCATAGTATGTTTTATCCTTCAAATATTAGTCTTGAAACTTTTTCTAAGTAGGAATTCTCAAGTGGTTAGTGCTGGATTGCCCCGGACGATCCCGCTACCGGGCTCTCACTAGCCGGTGGGTCAGGTAGATCTCACAGAGAGGCTGGCACGGTAACAAGTCTTTGAGCTGGATTGCCCCGAACGATCCCGCTGCCGGGCTCTCACTAGCCGGTGGGTCAGGTAGATCTCGCAGAGAGGCTGGCAAGGTAACAAGTCTTTGAGCTGGATTTCCCCAGACGATCCCGCTGACGGGCTCTCACTAGCCGGTGGGTCAGGGATATCTCACAGAGAGACTGGCAAGGTAACAAGTATTTGAGCTGGATTGTCCCGGACGATCCCGCTGCCGGGCTCTCACTAGCCGGTGGGTCAGGTAGATCTCGCGGAGAGGCTGGCAAGGTAACAAGTATTTGAGCTGGATTTCCCCGGACGATCCCGCTGACGGGCTCTCACTAGCCGGTGGGTAAGGTAGATCTCGTGGAGAGGCTGGCAAGGTAACAAGTCTTTGAGCTGGATTTCCCCGGACGATCCCGCTGCCGGGCTCTCACTAGCCGGTGGGTCAGGTAGATCTCGCGGAGAGTCTGGCAGGGTAACAAGTCTTTGAGCTGGATTGCCCCAGATGATCCCGCTGCCGGGCTCTCACTAGCCGGTGGGTCAGGTAGATCTCACGGAGGGGCTGGCAGGGTAACAAGTCTTTGTGCTGGATTGCTCCGGACGATCCTGCTGCCGGGCTCTCACTAGCCTGTGGGTTAGGTAGATCTCGCAGAGAGGCTGGCAAGGTAACAAGTCTTTGAGCTGGATTGCCCCGGATGATCCCGCTGCCGGGCTCTTACTAGCCGGTGAGTCAGGTAGATCTCGCGGAGAGGCTGGCAAGGTAACAAGTCTGTGAGCTGGATTGCCCCAGACGATCCCGCTGCCGAGCTCTCACTAGCCGGTGGGTTAGGTAGATTTCGCAGAGAGGCTGGCAAGGTAACAAGTCTTTGAGCTGGATTACCCCGGACGATCCTGCTACCGGGCTCTCACTAGCCGGTGGGTCAGGTAGATCTCGCGCAGAGGCTGGCAAGGTAACAAGTCTTTGGCTGGATTGCCCCGGACGATCCCGCTGTCGGGCTCTCGCTAGCCGGTGGGTCAGGTAGATCTCGCGGAGAGGCTAGCAAGTGATTCGAGATGAGAGGCCCGGTTCGCAAAACACTCAAGACGAGGCCTATGAGGGAGGGACCCCCACGACTCGCCCGCAGAAAATATAGAGTGTGACGAGTGGAAAATGCTATCCAACGACAGCAGCGAGACGGACGGATGCAGAGGTCGCAAAGCATCATCGACCTCGCTCGTAGAGGCCCCTGCGAGGCGAGCCAGAGGCGCGGAGCGAGCCGTGTCCTATCTAGTGCAAGCGTAGGGAAATGCTTCTCACAGACAACCGGGCAAGAACATCTACGCGAACGCCTCTGTGGATGTGCACGAGGTAGGGTAGCATGATAAGACAAAAGTACAATAACATGAGCTTTATCTATCACCGGTAAGGAAGGCGTGAACGAGGGCATGAATAAACGTCGAAGATGCGAGCGCAGCTAAGCGTGCGAGCACAAAACATCGCTGAGTACGTCAGCGCGAGCATAGAAGGAAGCGCGAGTGCGGGAGAAATAAAGGGACAATAAAGATTGAAAAAATGTTTCCATTCATTTCTCAAAAGGGCACATTACAAGTAAAGGCGAACTCGCCACTAAAGACAAAAAGGGTTACATAATAAAGTAAAGAAAAATCTTGGCTGGTCGCCGGACTGCTCTCCATCGCTCCCGCGACCTTCCACCTCTGGAACAGGCGCGAACAGATCCAGGACGACGTCCTCGGTAGTGAATTCCATCGCGTCCCCGGGCTCGCCACTCTCCAAGGCGGCCTCGGGGGGTTGGAGCTCTAGCTCGGACAGATCCACTACTTCTTTCCCCTTGGTGGTAGCGGGGGTCTTCTTATTCTTCTTCTTGGATGGAGGTGGTATGGTAGATTGGCTCGCAGTCGGTGGCCGCTTCTTCCCAGAGGACGAGCCGGGAGGATCTCGGCACGCCTTGGAGGCCGCGAGGGGGAGCGAGCCCGAGGAGAGGGTCATGCCCCTCACGTGCGGAGGGTGAAGCAGAAGATCCCGCTCTCCTGCATAAGCGAAGGAAGTATTAGCGATCAGAATAAGAGGAAGTTGGGAGTTGGCGAGAGCGAGCCGAACCTTCTCCTTGGAGGACTGGTAGGAGCGAGTCTACCCTCCGATGGAGGTAGACTACCTCAAAGCCTTTTCCTTCTAGATATTGGTAGAGCCTCGCGTCGTCGCCACCTAGCGAGCCAGGGGGTGGTAGGTCTCCTCGTCTCGCTGGACGGGGGCGAAGGGTATGTTGTTGAACAGTCCTTTGACAAGGACGTACTTCTGGAGCCAGTAGTGTGTTTTGTTCGCTGTCTCGCAAACAATGACGTGCTGGCTCGCGAAATGGGTCGTCCCATCCTTGTAGGCGCGGAAGGAGAAGACCTTCCGGAAGATGAGCATGCTAAACTCGATCTTCTCTTCCCACAGGTAACTGGCGAACGCGACCACCACAACGATCGCATTGGGGGTCATCTGACTCGGCAAGACGCCATAATACTTGAACACCTGAAATTTACTCCGGAGGGTCAGCGCATCCCTAGCGAAGCGAGTAATAAAGGCGAAAGAAGAATAGCTTACCTGGCTCACTTCCGACCAGAAGGGGAGTCACAACCCATTCTCGGCGATGGGGATGGCGAGCTCGTCAGGAGAGAGCCCGTTGATTGTCTCTGTCGGTGGGACGACGAGCTACAAACCCCGCGGGGATGTAGCGGTCCACCGTAGCGAGGAACTCTTCATCAGTAAGCGAAGCGCAGAAGAAAGGGCTATCGCGGAAGGCTCCAACACACCTAGCCCGCCTCTCGGTCTCACCCTCAACCACCATGGTTATCACCTGTGAGCCGGAGGAAATGCGAGCGCGAGCTATGACCTGCGAGAGAGTTGGGAAGGGAAGAAGAGAAAGCTGGAGAATAGTAAATGCGGTGGTTAGAAAAGTAAAGTCGAAGGCTATTTATTGAAATGAAAAGAACGGGGAGGAGCCGAAGCGCCGGAGGGTGCGAATAGCGGAACCGCGCGGTAATTTTCCAGCCTATTGGAGCCTTATTCATTTCCAGCGAGTTAGCGTCCTAGCGAGATCCTTCAGCGCGCCGTTCACGAGCTAAAAACTGTATAAAGAAAAACAAACAAACCGCGAGGGCGAGGCGGTGGCCCGCGAGCCAGGTATATCAAGCAGAAGTCGGGCAACGAGCGGGCACAACTAACACAACGATAGAAATAATGTAAAGCGAATGTGTGGGCTCCCGAGCGAGCAAAGTATCGTTATTACAGATCAAGTTGTTCAGAACCCCCTATAAAAAGGGGAGGGGTGGGGAATGTGACAGCAAGCAACAAAAAACAAATGTTCAATAATTAAGCCACTTCCAGCGACCGCGACCTCACACACCTGAGCGCGGAGGGAATCGCGGGTAGTGATACTCGCGAACTGATTGGACCTCACGCTGTAGCAGCCCCGTGTAATCCTCAATTCGCGCGAGGTGCACACCGGCAAAGGTGACCTCGTTGCGAGCAACCTGCCGTATCTCGGCAAGGACGCACGCATTCGCGTCCTCCATAGCTGCGAACCTTTCCTCATATGCGGCCCGATTCATCCGTTCTTGATCATACAGCTCTTGCAGCATCAGGGCGTGCTTCTGGAATATCTCGGCAACCCGCCTCTTCATTTGCTCCGGATTGCCGGGGTACCCCAGGAAATCTGCGACCTAGCTCGGCGAGGGGGGTGGCGACATCTCCACCTATCCATGCTTTGGCTCAGTGGGTGGGGTCAGGAACGCCTGCGAAGAAGAAATCAGCTGTGATGATGAAGGGAAGGTGCTCGGCAGGAATGGTTTAACCAGGCAAGATAAGAAGAGTACTGGGCCGCAGGCGAGAAGAGCTCGGCCGGCCCTTGAAGGCTTCAACAAAGGCGGGAGTAAAGGCCTTCCCCAGGACGGGGCGGAGCGGTGTTTCGGCAGCGAGTCCGGGCTCGGCAAGTAGCATCCCTGCGGGGCTCCTTTGGCCCAGAGTGCCAAATCCCGGAGTGATGATGGTCTGGTTCAGTGGGGCAGGCGAGCCCACTGGAGTAGTGATTTGCCCCTCCCGGTTCGCGAGAGGAGACACTACATAAGGAACAAAAAAGCAGGCTTAGCGAATGAAAAAATGCGGAAGAGGGCGAGGCAAACAACTCACCCGGTCACGAAGGTGGGTCCCGTAGGTCGGTGACCCTCACATCCGGGGGGGGGGGGGGGGGTGGAGTGCCAGTCCCCCCGGGGGTAGAAATGCGAGTCTCCGTCGGTGATTTCCCCAGGGTATCTTCTCCTGGGGGAGGGTCCTGCGAGCAAGGACGTAAAGTTAGATGGGAAAAGTGCTAAATTGAACTTGGTAGTAGTACCTGCGAGGCGAGCTTGTCATGGGGGGATGGAGACGAAGGGGATGACCCATCCTTGCCGGGCGAGCGCCGGACGATCTTCGCCTTTTTGGTTTGAGGCGGAGGCGGAGCATGCTGCGGGGAGACCCAGGGAGCGAGCGCGGTTGCTCTTACCTTCTGGGCCTCCTGCGAGGCCTTAAGGCAAGCCAACATCTCTTCCTTTGTTGGCATCGCGCCAGGTCTAAAGGCGAGCAACAAAAGAAAGAGGGGGAAAGAAAAGTTTATGCCCCGGCCAGGAGGAAGGGTATTTATAGCTGTGGGCGTGGGTCCCTCCAAAAGATTCTCGCCACGTCATCGAGGGGCCGACGAATACCAAGGGTTGGACGTTTCTTCGTGAGCCTAAGGTTGATTCGCGAAGAGCGAGGATTGTGTACAACCCCGGTATTCGCCAAGAGAAGAGAAGAGGCCAAGTAAACCGGGGTCAAGAGGAGTAGACGGGGCGAGCCAGGCGAGCTGAGATCTCGCGGCCGCTCGCAGGAGGGCGGGCGGGCCGAGATAGTTAGATCCAAGTGAGACGCCCGCAGGGAGGCGGGCGAGCCGACCTCGCAGGGCAGCTCGCGGGTGAGTGAGCGAGCTAAGCGAGAGAGGCCTTGGTAGGTGGCTCGGCCATGAAGGGTTCAGGAGCGTTTTTACCTAAAAACCCATGGTGGTCTGCAGTTAGCCCCTCCAAACAGCGGAGTTTGGATGTTGGCAGACCATTTTGGGCTGCGTATAGTGGAAGTGTAAGGCAGGATCATGCTTTTAACAGACCAGACTTAAGAAACTATAAATAGACCTTGAAGGGCACCTTGGGAGAGGACTCCAATCTCAGTACTCTGAGCTTCTTCCTCCCTAGGTTACTTTGGTTTAGCTCACAGGCTATCCAAGGTGCCTAGTCTCAGCTTTGGCTTGGGAGGGGAAGCGCTCAAAGATCTTCCGGGTGTGTGGTGGGACCTCCTCGCTGCGACCAAGGATCCGTTCTTAGTTCCGAGTCTCCGGCCAGTTCCTTCTGAGGAATTAGTAATTTCTAGCTGCCCCTCTTCATTGAGGGCCCGAGCTTCACAAAGAAGCCAAGTCCTGGTTTCAACACTGATTAACTCAAGGGATATATGACATAGGCCTTCACTTGGATAGTTTGAGCCTTAATGTCCAACCTAATTTTCACTACCGTTGCGAGCAAAAATTGAGCCAACACCTCTCCTTTGATCACCTCCACCTCACTAACACCAAAGCCAAATTTCCAAAATCCCCATCACGCTTAGCTTGAGCTTTTGCTAATATTCGGTGGCGATTTTAATTATGTTAGTCGGTGAAAATTTCATTATATCATTTGAGTGTGTTTTTAACAATCATTTATGAGAAGAAAAATTTGAAAACATTGCGTTGCTAAAATGTGCTAAGGATCTTTAGAGAATAAAAAAAGAAAAGAACAAGAAAAGAACATTTGTTAAAATCTATTCTTGATTGAGGTGTTTGGCGAGCGACGAGTAAAAGAAAAAAAAAGAGAATAAAAAAGAAAAGAACAAGAAAAATATTCTTGATTGAGGTGTTTGGCGAGCGACGAGTAACCCCATTTGTTAAAATCTAAGTCTAGGGGTGTTACTCACCCAATCTTGTATGCCGCAGTTTATTTCCGATGTGCGAGCTCTTCTTTTCTCTTATGTGTGATTTAGCTATTCTCTACTTATTTGATATTCATACCTTAAGCCTAAGCCAAATAATTCTCCTACTTAAGTCCTAAGTATCTTTAGAGTTAGTGTCGAATGCAGTGGAGAAGGTGTGACCGGGCGAGCCTATGACCATCATCATTCATGGATTTCTTTGGAGGTCACCATTATAGTTTTGAGTCTGTAACATCACACTCAGCGTCATTACTTTCGCCTACACGATGCGTATGACAGATCACTTAATTCTTTTGAAATAGAGTGGATATAGCCTCAGAATAATTTATTTAGTTGCATTGTGTTTGATTTTAGGTTTAGAGATTTTTTCTACTCTACTTTTATCTTCCTTGGGCACGAGACTTCTCGGTGCACTTTCCTGTTTTGATTTTCAATTTGTAATTAGCATAACGTACTCCCCTTAGGTAGTTGAATTGCTCGAGACGAGCAATAATTCAAGTCTGCGGGTATTAGATGAGCGTACTTTGCATAGTATTTTATGCTCTATTTTAGCCTGATTTTCATGAGGTTTCACTCTTCTTCTTAATGTTTCAAGTATAAAATCTTTCTTAGTCTTACTTTCGATCATTTGAGCAAGTTTTGGCTAAATAGAACATGTTTGTGTTATTTTCATGCATTCTCTCCCTTACTTTGTGTCTATATACATTTTGATTGCATGGAATGTTTCTATCATTGTGGATTCCGGTGAGTTTGACTGTTTATCATGCAGGTACAGACTTGTGTTGAATTTCTGGGGAGTTTCGGCCCCATTTCGCATTGTTGGCCACTGATCGCGCGTTTTACTTCATGCATGATCCGTGGACTCTTTGCGCACGACTAGTGGTCGTGCACGCTATTTGGCAAAAATTTCCAGAGAGACGCATGAGTACTAGCCCTTATTCACACACAAGTATAGGATTTCTTCGCGCACGACCAGTGGTCGTGTCATAAAAATCTTCTCGACGCTTTTGCCTTCCACCAGTTCTTGCCGATGCATGTTTCTTTGCGCACGAGTAGAGGACTTCCCTTAGCGCACGACTAGTGGCCGTGCGCCTACTCGTGTGCCCTTATCTTTTTGACAATTTTGTTACAGGTTCCTTGGCGCACAAGTATAGGACTTTCCTTATCGAACGACCAGTGGTCGTGCGCCTACTCGTGCACGTTCTTTATTTCTGCTGCCTATAAATACATGATTTGACGGAAATGACGAGATCCACGATTTTCCCTCCAAAATAGTTCTGCAATCAACGCCCTAGAGATGATTTTTCTTCCTCCAAGGGTTAGAGATCATCCCCTAAGCTCCCTCCATCATCCAAGAGCATCCAAGTGAAGAGTAAGCTTCGATTTTTCCTCCACAAGCTAGGAACCTGAGGTGGAGACGTGGATTGTGAATTCCCTCGAGAAGACGGGCTAGAAGGTGTGACAACTTCAAGGACCCCGGACGACAACCGATGATCGGAGCTACAAAGGAGTGTTCCTCCAGAGTTTCCTCGACATCCACAGAGTAGTCTCGAGCACTTTTTGTATCTTCTCTTCTATTTCCGCATATTAGGTAGTTGAATGGTTGTCTCTTCTATTTTTGATGATGGTTGTGAACATGGTTTCTTTTACGTATTAATATTTGTGATTTAGTATTTTCCTTGTTCATTTGTGATGCTTAATAGGCATAACCTCTTGTATGCTTTACTTTCTTTTGAAAGTTTGCGTTGAATGTTGAGAGAGAGGTTGACCTGAGCATTTGCTAGGTGCAATGTGCGAAGTGGAGGTTTGCGAGCCGTGGAGGTGCGAAGCGGTGCAGGCGACCCACATAGTTTTTGTTTCTTTTTCTCGCATTTGCTTTAATCTGAAACCAAACCCCCCCGTTAAACCCTGACTTAAGAGACTTCAATCTCAAGTCTCTCTTCAAATGATCAATCCACCCTGCCGTGTTCCACGTGAGATTCGATACTTGGGGATTTATTCTCGTTTTATTATTACTTGACAACGATCGGTTCACTGTCGTTTGGACCGCAGTCTCACTCCCTCCTATAGCGGCGCGGCGGGATTGCGCGTCAAGCATCACATCAATGTGAGGTATTTTCTATTTCAGAGCCTCTTCTATGAGGTAGAAAGGACTTCAGTCATCGTTGTTAGCATCATCCCATACATTACTTTTCTTGCAAAGGCATTGGGAGCCTTCGATAGCCTTCCACCTATGGAGCCCATATCATGGATGTCTTCAATCTCAATGGAATCTATAGTGGCTTTGAAGATAGTCAAAATTCATGTGCTGACGAATGGAGCACATTTCTACATTGAAAGCTGCGTGTTCGAAGAATCTCATGTTCGTCAGGATAGACATGCCTCTTCTAGTTCTTCAGACACACCACTTGCCCGGATAGATATTTAGGAGTATAGCCATGTCTCGAACACCCTAGGAGTTAGATCTGATGAAGCCAAAGGGTTCGATCGATGGAAGAAGATAGAGGAGTCTTAGGAGACTATGGCTACCCAGATAACCACTATTATCAGTAACCAGGAGAGGATACAGGAGTCTTTCTAGCGCATTCTTTATTAAGGGGTGGATCTACAACAGAGTCACCATGACAATTGGGACCTCTAACACACACTATTATCTTTCATATTTATGCGATAGACACAATGTTGTGACACCATCTCGTGGAGGACCTTCTCGTTACCGTGCTCGCCCGGCTAGATCCCTATTTCATGATGGTTGCTAGTTTTATATTCCTATATGGTTATCTACTGCACATGACTATGTATTTTCCTATTTTTATGTTTGAACACTTATTGTTTGTCACCTTGCCATGTTATTATTGCTTTGAATTTCATGCTATCTCTTGTTATAAACATATCCTTTGTTGAAAATTAAGATATTTGTCCCTTTTTTCTCTTTACTTGTTCACGTTTATCATGTTATTTTTATCGCTATAACCATCATATACATCACCTATTTTATTCCTCATACATACAACGAGGACATAAAAGGTTTTAATTCAACTTTTAGCAAAAAATTCCCTTGATGATAATGTAGAATTTGGTCATTTTAATGAAGCCGGTTTTTTATTCCATGCTTACTCTTATTATAAAGGGATGAATCTTAGTAATGTTCTTAAGTTTTCTTGAAAATTTTCTAATATTTAGTTTAGTTGTCTCAATTCAAAGTACTCTCTCCATACTTGAGATTCTACATTTGTCACATACTAACTAATAACTAAAGTTTTATATATAATATGAAGTCATCATCTTATGTTTTTTTTTTAAATTCGATCACTTCTTGGACTAACACTTAATGGAAATATAATAATTCAACGGTTACATGCTATACAAGATTATGTTAACTCAATAGACTAGAGTTCTTTTAGAAACTAATTTTTATCACCTTATATTCTCGAAACAAACATTGAAAAATGAGCCTAGAGATAAGGAAGTGATCTAGGCAATCTTTGAAATTGCGATTGAGCTCTGAGCCAAATAGACACATCTAAATCGCTAGTACCCATATTTGAGCCAATGTACCCCTTTTCCTTGAAAAAACCAAAAATAAATTTGCAACAAAGGCCCAAACTCCCATCCTTATAAAAATCACAACTAAATAGAGCATTCGTTCAATTCATATTAAGTTTTGGATGAGATTTGAAAATTGGAGAAAATTTATGGAAAAAGGAAATAAAGAGAAAGATGAAGAAAATGAATTATTTTACATATTCATCTCTCTTTTACAAAATTGGAGTGTGGGTAAGAATTCAAAAAAAAAACATAGCACATAAAAATCAAGTGTGGGGTGTTACATTTTGAAGCATGGATGTGATCTTTCACTTAATACAAACTTTCTCAACCTTGGTTTAGTGTGTGATTAGCGGTTGATTCTTTTGTTATATCCCTCTTAATCGCCTATTCCACGTTACAACCTTAGAATGACCTAGTTGATCTTTATTTTCTAATCTCAAATTTTGACTATGTGGAAAGAATGTGACTAAATGAGAATTGGGTTTTGTTTAAGAATTTCTACAATAAAGTAAGTTTATATAATCCTCTCTGAGCACTAAGCTGTGAATTCAATATATCAAATTAAGTATAGAAAGAAATGGTGACTTGAAGTATTAATTATTTCACAAATGTTAAGACTACTCTTATAATAAAATCTATATTATGGCGAAGTGTGCACCAAGGTAGTTCTTTCTTGTATGTAGAGAGGAGAGTCAAGTGACATTTTTCTAAAATTCTTTAAATTGATTGAACTCTTATACATAACTAGTTTTGTCCTAGCAGAATGACAAAAGATAAGTGTAGGAGTATTTGATGAAGTAAAATTATATACGATTAATTATATGCTCCATCATTGTTTATTGGCTTTAAATTGAATAAAACTCATGTTTTATATGATATTTTGTATTTTTAATTTTTGTTTAAGTATGCAGGGCAAAAATACACGAATTTACATCAATTAGGACATTTTTGGGCAAAATTTGATAAAAACAACAATTGGATCAACATCAATCACGACAAAGAGATGACTTGGATTTCTGTCCTAACACGTGAATGACAGTTTGAAGCGAAAATGTGCACTTTTTGAAAACACACGACCGTGATACACACCCATGTGCCATGGATGTGTGGCAGTTCTGACAGTTTTTGACGGTTTGAAGAGTGTATGAATGAAGTGACGCACCTTTAGAGGCACACGACCGTGACACATGCCCGTGTGTCAAGGGGGTGTGAATTCTAACTTTTGCCGATAGAGCCTCCTCTATAAATATAAAATTTTGACTTGAAGAATGCATGCCTGATTCGATCCATAAATAAGAGAAAGTATAGATTATAGGAGAACACGATGAAGAGAAGAGAAGAAGAAGAACCCAAGAAGAAAGGAGGCCACTCTAGTCGGTTTCATTATATGTTTTTATTCTTCTTTCTTCCTCTTCTCTCTCTCTGTATGTATCTTATGTGTGTTTGTTTATGTGAACATGTAATTTTTAAGTGTTTGAATAATATATATTTTACTTTGTTTATCAAAATCTCAAATCTTCTTTTACTACTCTGCTTCCTACGATTTATCCCGGTTTATAATATAATGATTTTGTAGTTCTAGAATATCAATTTCACAGAAGTTACTAGCAACTCAGGCTATATGATTTTGGGTATTGTTGCTATGTTGAATAACACGCGGTTAAAGAGAGTTGATTGCTCCCTGAAATAGTACATAATCATAATTCTCCCATTTAGGGCGACAAATCTAGCATTGCGGTTCACAGAACAATAAGATGATATTTAGGAGCTCCTACTCATAGTACAAATCACAGGTAAGCCTCCCTAAAATCAAATCTCTGACTACCCATATGATGTTGGGATCGCAGTGGTGGAACCCCAATGGTCTAGAGAACCGCAACACTGTTGTGCGGGAGAAGAGCTTTATGTGTGGTGAGCGGAGGTTTTGGACTAGAATCACAAATCTTTCTGCAGGACAAACAAAACTTTCTGGAGCGGAACCATAAATCTTTCTTCCCAGCGACCGGAGCTTTTTAGACCCAAACCACAGAGCTTTCTGAGCCGGAAAGGAGCTTTCTGGAGCGGATCCACAAACCTACACGCGGTGAGCGGAGTTCTCCGGAGTGGGCAAACTATTTTTTCTTTCAAACTTTGTGTAAGTAAATATTATACTTCAAATTACTAATAGTGGATTTTCTCAAACCGGCCCAGACTCGCTGGTTCTTGCCCCTTCTAACTTTTACACGTAAAAACTTTATTATCGACTGAACTTTCATTATGTGTGTAGTCAATTGACTTTCAAGCTAAGAAGAACTTAAGCTATCAGATTCAAGGAGCATTAATCTATCTACAACAATATTTATTGAGTGAACAACACAACTTTAAAATACATGATTACAAGGTGATTAAAGTGATAAGATGTTACACATGCAATCCAATTTATGAATAGTAGGTGAAACATAAGAAGACAACCTTAACATTTAAAAGTAGTAAGCACATAGTAGATAGACCATAAAAAAGACTACATTCCAAAGTTTATCTTGAGTGATAGATTAGAACAAAAGTGAAATATGCCATATCATGTGATCCAACAATAGCCAAAATCATCTTTGTATTCTCCATATCCACCTCCTTCCCCCCACCATAACCTCGTCCCGAGTTTCCGCCTCCCCAACCTCTACCACTTCCTCGTCCACCCAGCCACTCCACCACCCCCTCCATAATTTCCGCCGCCACTGCTCCTACCACTACTGCCCCCATAATTTCCACCACCCCCTCCTCCACCTCCGCCGCTGCCATTGTTTCCACCACCCCATCCGCCACAACCGCCACCACCGCCACCACCGCCAGCTCCACCACACCCATTATTTCCACCACCCCCATTATTTCCACTACCCCCTCCCGCCCCACCCGAGCCACCAAAGTTTCCACCACCCCATCCTCCGCCACCACCTCCATAAGTTTCACCACCTGCGCCTCCACCACTACCTCCGTACGAGTTTCCACCGTAACCACTGTCACCGCTGTAACCGCCATCACCGCCGTCACCGCCGTCACCGCCTCCACCGGACTATACAAAAGGATAAAAATAAAATAATTAATTCAAGAACTAGGTTGTATTCTGCAGCAAAAAAAATGAAATTTATATTAAGGGATGTCTGACCATTTTCCCCTGGGAGCAACAAGCTAGAAGCGAATGTTAGCAAGAATTGATTGGAAGATTTCTATCGAAAAGCGTGTGTTTTATAAGGGGAATTTAGTCCTAAACTTGTAAATAATGTAAACGGCAAGCCCATTTTAACAAGTGGCATAACCCTAAATCATTATTGACTTATTGTAGCACTTCGTCACTCATATCTACCCCAACTTATATTGAGATTAAAAAATGTAGCAATTTGTCCATTCTTTATTTGTTCTCCAAGTTGACCGAAATTTAAAAGTCTATCCCTACTCTACCTGATTTGCTTCTTGCGTACAAGTTTTGCCTTTAACTCATATATTACCACTTCAATAAAAATTGATGATGATGATGATTTATATATATATATATATACATACTATATTATAGGGAAACATTTGGCTCTGCGGCAACATTCAAAATTCTTATATATACCGTTATTTTTTTACTCTATTGAATTAACATATATTATAATATATTTCAAAAATAAAAATAAAATACAATGCTTATTTATGTAATTACAACGTACTCTAAATAAAAAATAATGATGAAAATTCATAAAATAGAAAAATTTGTTAGTAGAGCTCCTAGGCCTAATATAGTAGGCTATCATTAGATATGTCAGCGGTCTTTTCGAGAAAGGCTATCATTAGACATGTCAGTGATATTTTCGAGGAGCTACCATTAAGTTCATAAAGTTTATTAAAGTTAATTTAACATACGTGCTAATATATGCATTAAAGTGATAATTTTGTAATAAAAATTGAAAAGTGATGTATAACGAATTTTTGCATTTATTAATTGATAGTGTGTTTATTTTAAGCTGTATTAATTGATTGATAGGGGCGGAGCCCCATACATGCATGTTGTGGTTGAGGTACTATCGTGGTTGGCCGTAGGGGCGGAGCCCCATGTCTGTTACTCATTTGTGTATATATATGGTCAGCGAATAGTCACCCGCCTCTAAAAATACGAAGTACCTGAGACATGGTTTGTTTATTTGTTGTCGCTTTTGGATAGATCGCCTTATGCCAAGGCCTAGCTTGCTGAGCTCGCCTAGGTGAGACGGAATTGGGTGCGAGGATTATGAGAGGCTGCTCGCCAAAGAAGCGAGATCTCGCTGGCGAACTCGCCGATAATAAGGGGTGAGTTCCCGCTCTCAGTGATGAGCTCGCCGGTAGTATAGGCGAGCTCTCGATCCTCCTCACCGACTTTCTTGTTTTCGCCTCTTCAGGTTGATGGACACTTTTAGGAGGTAAGGGGGCTCACCACTGGGTCGTGGCCCACCTTGAAGAATACATGTTGTAAACAAATAATTTGCAAAAACACCACATAGCTTTACTTCTCTCTAGTACACCGAATCACCAAAGAAAAAATTAAAATAATGATTGTGATCCAACTAATACTACTTCGCTCCATAATAAGTCTTAATGAGCATTGTGTGTGCGAATCACTTTGGTAGTTTTAGTATTTTTATTAAGCATTTGAATTAGTGAAAGTAATTTTTACTTTACGTGTTGATGATATTGTGTACATTTTTTTTTACTTTACAAGTGTCTTGATTATTGTCTATGTATACTATACTTTATCAAATCACATATTGTAGACATTATTGTCTTTCATAAATCTTTCACTCATGAGAATTGAACACTTAAGTACAAATACATAACACCTTACACAAATGAGTAAATGTACTAGATATCTAAACATAAATGCTACAATGTTTATTATAGCTTAAAGTGCAAATCATTTCACAATATATTGTCTTAATCTCTTCATTAATATATCTTTCATGCTTGGCTAAATCAAATATAACGATTATCTTCTTAAAAATCTATCAAAAAATATATTAACATTATCTCTTGGTTTATAAACACTAATCCTAATATTATGTACTTCGTTTATGATGCAAACTCTTCTTTGATATAAGAACTGATATGCACCCATGTATTTTTATAAGTGTTCTCGGGGTGCGTTTAGAGGAAGCTCCACTAAGGAGTAATGAAGTTAGTGGGTCAAAGTCCAAGCCAATATCATGGGAGTAGAGGAATCCGCCGACACGCAGCTCGCACTCCATCAGCGCCAGGCGCGGACAAAGCTGCATCCCACTAGTGGGGTGCGGATGGCCCGCACCCCTATGTCGGGGTGCGGCCAAGCACCCCGCCTTGCAGGGGAGGCGGCCGAAACCTCACCCCCTCGTCGGGTGCGGCCGGAGCCCATTTTCCCCTTTGGGGCACGACTTCTCGTCTCCCAAGTTTGTTGCACGCTCAGAGCGCTCCCGTGTTTGTTGCGCGCTCAGAATACTCCTGCATTCGTTGCGCACTCAGAACACTTCCGCGCACGCTTAGAATGCTTCCATGTTCCCGACACGCGCGCAGTTAACCTTTCTTAATTTCTAAGATCGCAGGTCTCATTCGCCGTCTTCATCACCTTTAACGAAGCTGCCCGACCTGCCCGACCTGCCCGAGGGCAAGACGGTCATTTACGAAAAATGACGATCCGTGTGCTCCAAATCGACCAGCATGATTCGCCCGTCAGGTGTTTACGGTGGTTACAATGGTGAAATTACCAGGCTACCCCTGCCCATGGCTATAAAAGGAGCTCAAGGCCTTCATTTCAAGACACCTTGCCTTCTACGCCCGAGAGAGCTCTGTTGAAGATTTCCTCTGAATTCTCTTTCAGCGCTTGAAGATCTCCTTCGACCTTTGAAGATATCCTTCGAGGCATCGAAGATGTCCTTCGAGTGCTTGAAGATTTCTTCCGCTTCAGAAGACAATCTTCCTAAGCAATTGGGAATCCTTCAGATCCATAAAGGCGACTCAGTCATCTCACTTTTGTTCTAAGAAGAAGAAGCGTTCAAATTTCTGAGAGGTAGCCTGTCACCCTCATAGTTCTCTATCTCTTTCTACCATTGTAACGAGCAGCGGCCTGTCACGCTCGAGTTCTTAATTTCAAACTGTAATGCCCCGAAAGATAGTGGAGTTTGGTCGGCACAGCCCCGACCGCGTGGTTTTTCACCCTTTCCGGGTTTTCCACGTTAAAGTCCTCTTGTCATTTACTAACTTCTTTCATTGACTACTTGCGCGCTCGATTCTTTTCCGAGCTAAGGTGGTTCAATTGGATCGTTCTACCAGAGCACCCGAGCGACCCGCAACAGTTTGGCGCCGTCTGTGGGAACGTGTTCCCAAAAACTCTACAAAGGTTTCCTGGAAACAACACTCGCTTCACCGCAATACTCAAGACCGGCAGAAATGGACACCCACTAGGCACTTTCAGACGCTTATAGTTCCTCCATTCCTGTAGGCTCCAGGGAGAGAGCGCTCATCGCTGCACCCATCCTGCTCCAGTGGCTTGGCATAGCCGGCAAGCAGGCTCCTCCAATGGCGGTGCAGGATTCCAATGATGTCATGCTCCAGCTAGAACAATCCCCCTGTTAAGAAAATCTTAAAGTATCTGATTCCCTCATGGCTTAATCTCCCACGTTAGAGAGAGTTTCACGGAACAGAAAACCCGTATGAACATGTTAACTGCTTCCTGGCCGAAATGGAGACGTTTGGGCTTCCTGACCAAATTAGCTGTAAGATCTTTGCAAAAACCCTACGTGGAGGCGCTCTCACCTGGTATCGGTCCCTGCCTGAGGGAACCATTCACAACTTCACCGAGCTATCTCAATTATTCACTGGATGACACGAAGCCCGCGAACAAAGAATCCGAAGAGATAAAAGAGCATGGGAGGAGTTCGAGTCAGGTGGATCCCCCCTTCCAAGGCAGGCTGAGCATGACAAGAAACAAGAGGAGGTCGTCATAAGCTTCCCACAAAAGCACCTCCACGGAGGGTTGGACTTTGCCCTGCAAGCAAGCATCGACAACCCTACCTGTGAGTTAATGAGGGCATTAATAAGCCACTGCATCTCGTTCAACATCTTGTTCATGGCGACCGGGATACAACTCAAACTCCTTGGTGGGAACCTCAAACTCAGAGCAAGCAGTGCAGAACTCCCGGACGGGACGGTAATACCCACCATAGGAGTCATCGTCCTCCCCTTCCACGTGGGAGCACTCCCAGAATCGGTCCAGTACGACATCCAATTCGCCGTTGGAGAAGCAGATTCACCATACGATGCAATATTCGGGAGCATCCTACTCAACGCCCTCCAACATGATGCCTCCATGGTGGGCCAAATGGCAAGCAATGGGAAAATCATCCAAAAGTCAGTTTGCAGTCTCAGCGCTGCAACAGTCAAAGTTCCTTGGATCAGCCATGGGCCGCCACGAAGCCCAAGCCTTGAGAAAGACTACCCACAGGAAAGCAACACAACGCCAACACTGACATCAGTAGCCAATCTCCCAGCACCAGCGAACCTGCGACAACTTGAAATCACAGGTCGAAAGAGGAAGGGACAACAATTGCTGCCAAAGGACGGATGACTGAACTATCCTCGAGAGTTGACAAACCAAAGAACCTGGATCTACACGCCGTTAAACACCTCCCGCGAGCATATCTTGTCAGTAATCTACAACAACAAGATCGTCAAGTGGCCAAGACCGCTCCCCAAAATACATGGGATTACTCCATATTCTGTGATTTTCACAAGGGTCTGGGGCACCGTACGAAGAAATATCTCAGCCTGAAAGATGACATCGAGCGCCTTGTCCAATAAGGACACCTCGAGGTCTTTAGCCAAATATCTATCAAGAAGGCAGCCATGGGCCAACCACCAAAGAAATCAGCTCCTAGACCACTATCGCGCTTCACACTGGGCGATCTAAAAAACTCGTGTAAGTGCTACTCAGAAAGACCAGGAACCGGGCAAAGGAGCCCTGCAGTATTTACACTCTCGTTTAGTTTGTATTAAAGAATAATCACTAACTCCAAAGCCGCAAGATTACACTTGCGCATGTATCAATGCCTGTTTTAATTAAATATTCTCTACTTGTTCTTAACTCCGCTACCGCAGGAACATTCTAGGGCCCTGCCCCTGGGACTTCGCACTGTCGCAGTAAGGTCCCGGTGTCGTAAGGGCCTACCCCTCCTGCGATCATCAACAGTTTGTTCGAATGTGCTCTTCACCGTCTATTTTGGGGCCCTGCCCCTAAGACTTCGCACTACCGCCGATCGAAGGTCTGCTCTTCTCCCCTCAGTAAGGTCCCGACGTCGTAAGGTCCTGCCCCTCTTGCGATCGTCAACAATTTGAATGAACACGCTCTTCACCGACCATTTTGGGGCCCTGCCCGTAGGACTTCGCACTGCCGCGAATCGAATGTCCGCCCTTCTCCCCGCAGTAAGGTCCCAACGTCGTAAGGGCCTACCCCTCTTGTGATTGTCAACAGTTTGACCAAACACGCTCTTCACCTACCATTCTGGGGCCCTGCCTTAGGACTTTGCATTGCCACCGATCGAAGGTCCTCCCTTCTCCTTGTAGTAAGGTCCCGACATCGTAAGGGCCTGCCCATCTTACATTCGTCAACAGTTTAAACACACGCACTCTTCACCAGCACTCTGGGGGTCTGTCCTCCTAACCTCTACTCCGAAGATAGTTAAGACCAAAAAACCATCAAAGGCACACGAAAATAAAAGCTGTATATTAAAATCCAAAATAGCACAATCACACTAGCTCAACGCTGCACAAAAGTAGAAAGTAATGACAAACAACGAAAGAAAGCAATGAGATAGAAAATAATAAATACGAACATCAATCCTCGGCTACATCTGAGCAGTCATCCTCCGAAAGGTCCCCAACACTGAGATCGGCGATAACACAACTGAACTTCCTCTCCATCATACGGAGAGTCTTCTGAACACCTCTCTGAAAGGCAACCTTGCACTTATCTTACATCAGCGACTCCACCTCCTTTGACATAATCTCGGCGCGAAGCTCCTCCGACATCTGGAACCGCTCCTCCACAAAAGATAAGGTGTCCTTATATTCGGCAACTCCCGCTGCTTTAGCCTCTTCGATGCTCCTCTCAGCAGACAATAACCTGTCCACCTCACTTCTCAGGAAGCCCAGCTCATCCTCCTGAAGGAATATCTCCCCTTGGGCCTCCGATAGCTGGCGAAGAGCATCCTGGGCAAGCGCCCTGTCACCGTTGAGCTCCCCTCGCAGCTTCTCAACCTCTGATTATGAAGAAGAGATATCTGACTCAAGTTGTCAGATATGGGCAAAGTCACGATCCCTCTTCTTCTTCAAAGCAGACAAATTACTCTTCGCCCCGTGCAACTCCTCCTAGAGTATAAAGTAACTATCCTTGAGGCCCACATAACAATCATTCTATGTAAGGGCGACGCTAGTCAGAACGCCGGCCTGTGAAGAAAATAAGCAGATCAAAAAGAAGAAAGATAGGAATTGAAAAGAAAGAAGTTCTACTCACCGCAGAGGTCATCGCCTGAAGAGAGGAAGAAGCTCGCCTTACTGTCGACGAAGGAGGGTGAGGCGGCAAATCTTCCTGCGGAACCTGATCGGCAAGAGGAGACGCTAAAATCTCGACATCAGGATCTGCTGGAACCGATTCCACCATGCGGTTGCTTAGACCGGCCTCATGATCATGACTCCTAGGCACTAGTGGGATGGACCTCGGACTGGAATTCCCATTCTTGAAGACAACCTTTCTCTTCTTACCACGAGCCAAGGGAACGACGGCCGCACGCTCGACATCCCAAGAAAGTACCACCGAGAGTAATCTGCTCTCCTCCACGCAGCTGGCAATACAGTACACGGTCTTAGACAACCCCTCTCATCCAGGAAATCCAGGGATGGGCGAAAACTCATCTTCTTGCCCCGTCTGCCAACGACAACAACCGGGAAGCGCTCTCCATAGCTCCGACAATTCCCAACGGTTCCAGACACATCCATAAAGGGTATTCCCAAGCCGGTAGTCGCTATTCTCCCTGAAATGAGACAAGTTATTGTTACTTCGAACTTCAATACTACCGCCTCGGTCAATGAAAACGTCACACCAGTCATTGAAGACCTCCAGAGAAAACTGCGTGTTATGCTCACAGAAAAACACTATCAATCCCATTATCCTCGCCAACCCAGCTGGGGTAAACTGGGCAATCGTAACGCCACAGAATCGAAACACCTCGATAGCCTCCTCCGATGGAGGAAAGCGAAACCTGGACTTCAAGCAACTCTCCGAGAGAGTCATAAATCTGGTTGGAGGGTTCTGGGCGTGCTCCTCTGCTCGAGGAATTTCACCTCAATACTAGAGGGCAATCCCAAACGCTTGCGCCACATGTCGACTCACGCGCTGTCAAGGGTGGAGCACAGTCGTATCGGCCTCGACTGGCCACTGCGAGTAAGAAAACAAAATAATTTTTTTACAAAAAACTCTGAGTAAAAAATCCATGAAAATCAGCCCGACACCTCGCGAGCGCGTGCACTTCTCGGGAATGGTTGACGCATGTTACGCAATCAACAACATTTGGCGCGCGAGCAAGCACACCCTCCCAGCCGCCCGCCTCCGGATGGGCGCCGACCTTTCACGCAGCTCATGCACACCAAGCGCACAACCCAAACAAATGCCCGACGCACGAGCTCGCGCCGGCCGAGCACACCCCGACGCGCGAGCCCGCGCTCCGGCCGAGCACCCCCATTCACGCGAGCCCTCGCGCCGACTGAGCACCGCCCGACACGTGCACCCACACGCTGGCCGAGCATCGCCCGTCACGCGAGCCCGTGTGTCGGCCGAGCATCGCCCAGCGCGCGAGCCCGCGCGCCACCAGGCACCGCCCGACACGCGAGCCCGTGCGCCACCAAGCACCGCCCACCGCGTGATCCCGCACGCCGGCCAAGCACCGCCCGGCGCGCGAGCCCGCGCGCCGGCTGAGCACCGTCCGACGCGCGAGCCCGCATGCCGACCGAGCACCTCCAGGTGCGCGAGCCCCGCGCAGGCTGAGCACCACCCGACACACAATCCTACACCCCGTCCGCGCACCGCCCAATGTGCACCCTCGCGCACCAGCCTCGCACCGCCCAGCGAGCGTCCCCGCGCACCGCGTGGCGCGCATCCCCACGCACCGCCCAACGTGTGGACCCGCGCACCGCCTAGGGCGCGACTCTGCACGTCGGCCGCTCACCGTCTGACACGCCGGTCACGCACCGCCCGACACGCCGGATGCGCACCGCTCGACGCATGGGATTGGTCGCACGCCCCCGGCAGGGTCCAAACTCACGCAGACTAAAAATTGGTCGCGGGCGCTCCGGCTGATCGCCGCCCGACGCGCCACCAAGCACGACAGGAGTGACTTTGCGTGCACCTCGACTGCCCGGCGAGCCGTCGTTAGCAACTGGTGGGGTGAGACCAAGCCGCACCCCCAAGGGAGTGTGGCCAACCCGCACCTCCCATGATCGGGTGCGGCCAAGGCCCCCCGCCTTGCGGGGGAGGCAAGCAAAACTGCACCCCCTCATCGGGTGCGGCCGGAGGCCATTTTCCCCCTTTTGAGGCGCGACTTCTAGTCTCCTGAGTTCGTTGCGCGCTCAGAACGCTCCCGCGTTCGATGCGCGCTCATAACACTTCCATGCACGCTTAAAATGCTTCCACGTTCCCGACACGCACGCTATTAACCTTGATTAATTTCTCAGATCGCAGGTCTCATTCGTCGCCTTCATCACCTTCAACGAAGCTGCCCGAACTGCCCGAAGGGCGAGACAGTCATTTATGAAAAATGGCAATCTGTGTGCTCCAAATCGACCAGTATGATTCACCCGTCAGGTGGTTATGGTGGTTACAATGACGAAATTACCGGACTACCCCTAGCCATGGCTATAAAAGGAGCTCAAGACCTTCATTTCAAGATACATTGCCTTGTACGCCCAAGAGAGCTCTGCTGAAGATTTCCTCTGGGTTCTCCTTCAGCGCTTAAAGATCTTCTTTGGATTTTGAAGCTCTCATTTGAGGCATCAAAGATCTCTTTCGAGTGCTTGAAGATTTCTTCCACTTCAGAAGATAATCTTCCTAAGCAATTGGAAATCCATTGGATCCAGAAAGGCGGCTCAATCATCTCACTTTTGTTCTCAGAAGAAGAAGCGTTCAGCTTTCTCATAGGTAGCATGTCACCCTCGTAGTTCTCTCTCTCTTTCTACCATTGTACTGAGCAGCGACCTGTCCGCTCGAGTTCTTAATTTCAAACTGTAACACCCTGAAAGATAGTAGAGTTTGGTCGGCACAGTCCCCACCGCTTGGTTTTTCACCTTTTCCGGGTTTTCCATGTTAAAAGTCCTCTTTGTTGGACATGTGTGTCACATCCCTTTGTTTGAGAATAACAAATCCCATATTGTGTTTGATATTGCTTGTAGTGTGTTTATAGTGTGTAGGAACTATAGGTGCAATACTCCACAGGTAGAAGGCAGCATGGAATCAAACTTTCTGAATGGAGCACTACCGCCAGCGCTATCGCTAACGCCAGCGCTATCGCTAACGCCAGGCGCTAGCTCAGTTGGTTCCGTCTCAGCGGTTTCATCTCAGCTTCTGTCTCAGCGGATAGCCTCATCTCAGCGGTTAGCCTCATCTCAGCGGTTCCTTAGCGCTACCTCCAGTGCTTACGCTAACACCAGGCGCTAGCTTGAGCTCGTGCAGATCGCCACGCTGCCGACAGTTTCGCAACCGTTCCACACGAGCGATACCGCCAGCGCTAGCGATACCGCAGGCGCTATCTCAAGTTCGTGCACAGAGCCACGCCGCCAACGGTTTCGCAACCGCTCCACATGAACGATACCGCATCCGCTAAGTACTACCGCATGCGCTAGCTCCAAGGTCTATAAATTGAAGCCAACTTCGATCATTTTGATAATCCATCCCAGAGAGGTTGCTTGTGCCACAATCCCAGTGCTGTTATGCTGCCGAAGATGGATCTCCCACAAAAAGCTTAAGGAGAATTCTGGAGGAGGACTACGTCACGCTACATCCGAAGGACGATCGCTTCTACCTCGCTTATGCTACAACGATCCTTCATCCTCTACTCCAGAGATCTCATATAAGGAGTTTTATTATTGTTTTTTCATTATTTCCATTCCATACTTTTTGTAACCATTTAGAGAATTCGCCTTGTGTTGGCGACTAGGTCTGGGTAGGACTTAGGGGGAAATTCGCCTTGTGTTGGCGACTAGGTCTAGGTGATTAGATCTAGGGGGTGCTCGAGGCCATATCCGGGGAAGGATTGGCTAGAGCGGCTTGAGGCCATATCCGGGGAAGGATTGGCTAAAGCCAACCGGTTTGTGGGGATACAAGTCGGTATAGAAAAGGAAAAGAAATTTAAATTTGTACGCCTCCGATTTCTAGCGATATAGAAATCAAATTTATGTAAACACTTTTTCATATAATATAATCATGTCTCTTTTGTGTTTACTTGATTTCTATCACTTGGCGTAATCTCTATTATATTGTGTTCTAAGTTTTCAATTCTAAATCTAAATTGTTTATTTCAATCTCTTTCATCATAAAACAATTTAGTACTTGTTTCTAAAATTGCAAATCATAATTTTCTATTCATTTAGCTAAATTGTTATTTTACCTTCGCATATTATAAAACAATTTAGTAACTTTCTTAAAATTATAAAAAGAATTTTTATTACCTTATTCACCTCCCCTCTAAGGGCGACATAAGATCCAACACTCTTGTCATTTACTAACTTCTTTCATTGGCTATTTGCATGCTCAGTTCGCTTCCGAACTAAGGTGGTTCAATTGGATCGGTCTACCAGAGCACCCGAGTGACCCGCAATAAGAACTAAAATGCTAATCCTTATGATCATCTTTAATTTCAAGCGTTAATCAATTGATATGATATATTCTATACATTCTTACTCATTTTGCTCGTATGACTATCTTTACATTACTAATGTCTTTATTCATGCCTATCATTACATTCATGATGCCAACTGAGTATCTTTCTATACTTCATCATATGTATGATTGCTAGTTTATCACGCTTATCTCTTTATGTTGTGCTTGTTAAAAAATTTGAGGTCCGGAGTTGAAGTAAAATGCGGAACACTTCCCAAACTTTTCACAAGTATAGCAACACAATGATAATGGGAAGACCGAATAGTGCTTTGGTATTAACTATCACTTTACAATTTGAGGTATACATGGCGAGACATGATTCATAAGAATCACGGAGGAGAGAAGCAAGAAACATAAAAAATACAAGCTGCCGGCGACTTGACAAACCGAGATCGCCAGACCGCGCAAACAGATAAGCCATGCGGTTAACCCCTGAGACCGCACCTGATAGACCGCAACCATAGACCGCTCGACCTGCTGCTTTATTCAACTGCTGAAAGATAACCTGCTCGAATTTCAGACTGCCAGACCAAGAGGTCGCCCGATCACTGAAGCTACCTACGAACACTTGACAAAGAAACTGCTTCCTGCTGCAGACCGCAACTCAAGACCGCCTGATCACTTAAGACCGCCTGATCAACTGAGCCCGCTGCACAGTCCAAGAACACCTAAACACAATCTGCCCAGACAGACCGCTGCCGGACTGGTTTATTCAAAGCTGGAAGAAAGGAGAATGCTGACCGCGAACTGCAAGTCACTAACCTGCGAACAGACAAACCAGCCAGGCAAAACTCAAACCGCGCAACCTCAGAAAGAGACCGACACAATCAAGCCAACTTGGGTTCTTACAATTCTTAGTTATTAATGACCGGCCCTGCACCCCTATTTATAGGCGAGCTGACGGATGTCGTCACCACAAAAACTGGGATACAATAACCGCCCATCAGATCGCGAGCGGTCTCGCAAGCAGACCGCCCGAGCTCAGCAAAGCAAACAGCTCCCTTATTAGACCATACTGTTATATACAAACTGCCCAGTCACCACGATCTCCGAAAACAGACCGACCGGCCATTATTGCAAAAGCAAAACACTTCTTCAGTAACCCAGACCGACTAGAACAAGTCGTAAGACCGCCTGGTCACTGCAAGAAGGCAAACCTACATGAACATCTGGGCGACTTGAACAAGCCGCCAGAATAACCTGCGCAAGCCACCCGAACACTTTATGGCCTCCCAGATCAAATCGCCCGGAACAGATTGCCTGAGACAAAAAATCGGCCCGAACACCAGCGCAGACCATGCGGTCTCTGCGGTTTCCAATCTGCAGACCGCCCAACACCATTCCACTTCCACTTCAAAAATTTAACACCCCCTTGAAGTGGGAAGTGGAAGTCAGCCCAAGCAAACTCCGCAATCAACCAAATGGTCCCTTCGACAGCGGCTTAGTAAATATGTCAGCAACATTATCCTTGCTCTGCACATGTTCCACAGTTAGAGATCCCTATAACACCTCATGATTGAAATGGTGATGAATCTCTATGTGCTTCGTACGCGCGTGACAAGCTGGATTGTTCACCAGTTTGAGAGCACTCTCATTGTCACCACATAGCAGAGTAGGACCTCGCACCTCCCTATGAATATCCTCCACAAGCCTCCTAAGACAGATGGCTTCCTGAGCTGCCAAAGCCGAAGCTTTGTACTCCGCTTCTGTGGTAGAGATAGACACAGAATCCTGCTTCTTGCTGCACCATGATATAGCTGTAGAGCCTGTCATAAAGACATATCCAGATGTCGATCTTTGATCATCTAAATCTCCTCCATAATCAGCATCTATGTACCAGTGCAAGCGAAAGCCCGAAACTCTCCCGTAGAAGAGACCCAAATCTGAGGTGGATTTAACATACATCAAGATACTCCTAGCATCCACAAGATGAGGTTTCCGAGGCTCTACCATAAACCGACTCACCCTGCCAACTGCATAAGCAATATCTGTCCTCGTGATCGTCAAGTATATCAGACTTCCAACCAAAGCCCAGAACACCAAAGGATAAGTAAGAACCTTCCCTTCATCTCGTCGAAGATGAACTCCAACCTCGAGTGGAGTAGAGCTGCTCTTCCCCCCTTCCATGCCGAACCTTTTCACGATTCGATCCACATAGCCTTTTTGGGAAACAAGCATACCACTCTCTTTCCTCTCCACTTCGAGCCTAAGGAAATGGTGGAGCTCACCCAAATCCTTCATATCAAATATGATAGCTAGCTCAGCATGAAGCCTACCTACGTCCATTTAAGAATTTCCCATGACGATCATATCGTCAACGTACAATAGCACCAAGACCCGAAGCTCCCCCATATTATTTACGAATAAGCTTGAATCTGAATCAGAAGCAAAGTATCTGCAGAACTGGAGGTATTCTGCGATCTTCCCGTACCATGCCCGAGGCGCTTGCTTCAAGCCGTAAAGAGCCTTCTTGAGCTTGCAAACATATCTTGGGTGCTCTTCGGATACATAATCAGGTGGCTGATCCATGAATATATCCTTGTCATTCTCGCCGTATAAGAAGGCATTCTTCACGTCGAGTTGCCAAATCTTCCACCCTTGGCAAGCTGCCAATGCGATCACCATCCGGACCGAAGTCATCTTGGCAACGGGGCTGAATGTTTCTTCATAATCTTCCCCATACTTCTGAGAGAAACCTTGAGCTACAAGACAAGCCTTGTACCGCTCAATACTTCTATCAGCCTTCTTCTTCAGTTTGAAAACCCACTTGCAAGTCACTGGAGTAACTCCCTCAACCTTAGGCACCAAGTCCCATGTCTCATTTTTCCTGAGGGTGGCCATCTCTTCATCCATAGCTCTTTCCCACTCCTTGACTCCAACGACATTTTCGTAACAAGATGACTCTCTCTCATCCAGGGGACCTGCGAAGAAACATGAGACAAAGCTCACCAAGTTTCCGCCCGTATACCGATCTAGTGGAATAATGGTCCTCTTGAACCTCCTTAGAGCTTGACTCTGAACCACCTCTTCAACTGCAGCTTCTGGACTAGCTCTCTTTTTAGGTAAACATGGAGCATCGCTCCCCTTGCTTCCAAAACCTGAAGCACCTGACCCAGAGCTAGAGATACTTGGAGCACCTGGAGAAATAGACAACTCCACCAGAACTTCCCTTGCAGCTTCCTCTGGTCCACCATCTACCCTGCTTCCTTATAACTCTACAGAAGAGCTACCTTGGTCTGACATCAGCTCGACAAATACCACATCCCTAGAGACCACATATATCCGTGCCTCAGGATCCATGCATCTCCACCCTTTCTTCCGGTCATCATAACCGACGAAGACTAGTTTTCTTGCCTTTGCATCTAGCTTTGTTCGAAGGGCATCCCGAAAATGCACGTAGAAGGTAGAACCAAACACTCGAAAGTGTTCCACGCTTGGATTCTCCTTGAACATCAACTCATGAGGGGTCTTAATGTTGAAGGGACCGAGAGGCATCCAGTTGATGACATTGGCAGCACAAGACATTCCCTCTGCCCAGAAGGACTTTGGGATACTCTTGGCATGAAGCCAACATTTGCAGGTCTCCATCAGATGACGGATCTTTCGCTCTGCAACTCCGTTCTATTGTGGAGTGTGAGCACAAGAAAGCTCTCTTTGGATGCCATACTTCCTGCAGAAGTTAAAGAACGCCTTGGAGGTGAACTCCTCTCCATTGTCAGTTCTGAACCTCTTGACCCGCAGGTTGAGCCGACCTTCCATCAGCTCCTTGAACTCCACAAACCTCACAAACGCCTTCGACTTCGCCTTCAGAAAATATACCCAAGTATATCTGGTGAAGTCATCAACCAAAATCAGCATATACCTGCTACCTCCAAGACTGGCAGTGTTGGTAGGTCCAAACAGATCACCATGTATAAACTCCAATGGTGCTTTGCATCTGCTTTGTGATTTGTCAAATAGAAGATGTTGAGCCTTACCAAACTGACAACCTGCACAAACGTGACCATCTACGAAAGATGACAAGCTAGGCAGACCTTTCACAAGGCCTCTTCCTGCCATAGCCTTCAACTTATCCATTCCAACATGCCCAAGTCTTTCGTGCCAGATAGCGGCGCTGTCGTTAGCCCTCATCTTATCAATATAAGAACTTGTTGAAAGAATAAACAAGTCCTTCACCCATCTCCCTACATGAGTGACCTTAGCTTTCAAGGCTGAAACATTTCGGAGAAATTTCACTTCTGTTGGACCGAACAGAACGTGATAGCCAGCATCCACATCATTGGTCATTGAGAAGAGGTTCTTCTTCATCCCCGGAACATGGTAGTCACTCTTCAATGTAAGAGTACCTCTATCATCATTCAAAGAAACCATACCCTCCTTCTCTACTTCATGTATAGTATCATCAGCCATAATGATATTGTCATTACCTGTATATGCTCGCAATGAGAAGAACTTCGACTCATCCCTGGTGAGGTGATGACCACACCCAGAGTCCACTATCCAATCATCCTGATAGTTGATGGAAGTCAATGCCCGGACACAAGTGCCCATCATGAATGCACCTCCACCATCCCAACTACCTTCAGAATTGGAACCAGCCTCCTCCTTTCCTGCAGCATGCCTTGACTGAAGATTAACTTGGCTGTCTCTCTTGAAGTGACCAAGCTTGTTACACCTAAAGCATCTAGGTCCTTCCTTCTTCTTCCCATCACGCTTAGGAGCATAGCTCCTCTCCTGCTGATATGAACTAGATGGACCATCATTTCCAGATGTCTTCTTCTTCTTGTCCCATCTCTTCTTCTTGCCAGAAAAGAGAAACTCACCTTCTCCCCCAGAGACTGACATCCCTGCCATTTGCTTAGCCAAACTCTCTTGCGAAGCAAGTAAGTTCTCCAGCTCCAGCAATGATGGCTGATTGGCCCAGCCTTGAACAGAAGTAACAAAGGCCACATACTCCCTCCGCAGGCCGTGGATTATGTGCCTCTTCAGCTTAGCTTCTGAGATAGGCTCATCCGGGTCCAATGCCGATATCTCTGCGCAAAGGTTCTTCATCTTCAAGAAGAACGTTGAGATAGACAAATCTCCCTGAGTTGCTTTCGCCAACTCATTTTCCAAGAACTGTAGCCTAGCTACATTCTTCTTATTGAACAAGCCATCCAAGGCTATCCAAATTTCTACAGCTGATCTACATCCGATGATGTGATCAAACAACTCCGGAATTATACGCTTGAGAGTTAACTCAGCCTTCGCATTTGTTCTCTTCCAAGCATTCATGAGCTCAGCATTCCCTTCACCAGGAATAACAGCTTGTCTTGCTTCTCCTCCTACCACCTCCCATAAATCCTCGCAAAGAAGATAGCTCTCCATGCAAGACATCCACTTCTTAAAGTTAGTCTGCGTAAGGAGATCAATACAAAGACCTCTAGCATATGCTCCTTTCATTGCTATTCCACTGATTGCTAACCACCTTGAGGAACCCGAGAGAAGTAACAACAACTACTGCTCAGCAACCTGCCTCTGATACCATGTTAAAAAATTTGAGGTCTGAAGTTGAAGTAAAATGCGGAACACTTCACAAACTTTCCACAAGTATAGCAACACAATGACAATGAGATGACCGAATAGTGCTTTGGTATTAACTATCTCTTTACAATTCGAGGTATACATGGCGAGACATAATTCATAAGAATCACGGAGGAGAGAAGCACAAAAAACAAAAAATACAAGCTGTCGGCGACTTGACAAACCGAGATCGCCAGACCGCGCAAATAGACAAGCCGTGCGGTTAACCCTTGAGACCGCGCCTGATAGACCGCAACGACAGGCCGCTCGACCTGCTGCTTTATTCAACTACTGAAAGATAACCTGTTCGCACTTTAGACCGCCAGACCAAGAGGTGCCTGATCACTGAAGCTACCTGCAAACACTTGACAAAGAAACTGCTTCCTGTTGCAGACTGCAACTCAAGACCGCCTGATCACTTAAGACCGCCTGATCAACTGAGCCCGATGCACAGTACAAGAACACCTAAACACAGTCCGCCCAGACAGACCACTGCCAGACTAGTTTATTCAAAGCTGGAAGAAAGGAGAATGCTGACCGCGAACTGCAAGTCGCTAACCTGCGAACAGACAAACCGACCAGGCAAACTCAAACCGCGCGACCTCAGAAAGAGACCGGCATAATCAAGCCAACTTGGGTTCTTACAATTCTTAGTTATTAATGACGGGCCCTGCACCCCTATTTATAGGCGAGCTGACAGATGTTGTCACCGCACAAACCGAGATACAATAACTGCCCATCAGATCACGAGCGGTTTCGAAGCAGACCGCCCGAGCTCAGCACACTAATAGACCTATGGTTATATACAAACTGCCCGGTCACCACGATCTCCGAAAATAGACCGACTGGCCTTTATTGCAAAAGCAAAACACTTCTTGAGTAACCCAGACCGACTAGAATAAGTCGTCAGACCGCTCGGTCACTGCAAGAAGGCAGACCTACATGAACATCTGTCCGACTTGAACAAGTCGCGAGAATAAACTATGCAAGCCGCCCGGACACTTTACGGTCTCCCAGATCAGACCGCCAGAAACAGATCGCCTGAGACAAAAAACTGGCCAGAACACCAGCGCAGACCACGCGGTCTCTGCGGTTTCCAATCTGCAGACCGCCCATCACCATTCCACTTCCACTTCAAAAATTTAACAGTGCTCTTATACCTTATATGATTATCTACATATGTATTCCCTTGCTATACATTGTCTTTACATTCATAAATCACATTATCATTCATGACTTTGTTCTATTGTTCAACAAGTAATCTTTTTCAAAAGTGGAAGTTCATACACATTCATGTGTATCTTTGTTAAATGCATTATGCATTATTTTCACAAATTTTTCTCCTACTTAGTCTTACACTCAATCATGATTATATTTAACGAAAGTGGCCTTTTATTTCATAAATAAATGTGGGAGAATAAATTTAAAAATCTAAAACTCTTGAGGAAGTAAATTATAACACCACTATGTGTAGATGTAGCATTTATGTAGGGGAAGCACTCATATAGGGAGAGTACATGAAAGTGCACCGTGTGCCTATGAGAATCCTCTAGGGGGGGGGGGGGGTGAATAGAGCTTTAAATATTTTTTCTATCCTTACTGTGTTCAATAATTTATTCTAAAGTATTATGCTTAACAATCCAAGCCGAATAAAGAAAGTAGAAACTGAAGTGCAGAATAAAAGAATGGGACAGCACAGAAATTCACAGCACAGACACAATGAATTTTATAGAGATTCCCCAAAATGTGGGTAGTCCTCTCTTCTACCACCTGGTAGGAATGAACCACCTGTGCCTGAGTCTTTTGATCAGGAGACTCTTAGAACCAATGATCTTTTGATAAGAAGATCATGAACCACCAGATCTTTTGTTAAGGAGATCTTGAACCACCAGATATTTTGGTAAGGAGATCTTGAACCACTGAATCCTTTGAAGAGGGATTAATAAAACTCTGTTACAGAAATTGAAAGAGAAGAGGAAGAAGGAAGGTTAAAGGAATTCTATTCTCAGAATTCTTATGATGACTGTATAAAGATCAGCCTATTAGTTGTCCAAGAGATCTGCTATTGATTAGCCCCTGCTTTTGATGGTGATAGATTGCAGGATCTTTGTATTGTCAGATTCTCTCTTCTTCTTCTGATTCAGATCTGGCTGCTAAAAGATGGCGATGAAGAGCAGCTGTTCAGATTCTTGTTCTATCAGATGAAGAACACCAGATCTTTCTTTTCTCTTTCACATCTCTGTATTAGGGTTCCTGAGAGGGAGAAGAAGACAGGAAACCCTAATTTGAGAAGAGATGGCTGATTGTGAGTAATGCTATATTCTTCTCTTCCTTCTCTATCTTTATATACCCTGTCTCTATTTTGAATTTGTTTCCTTCTTAGGTAAGACCTAAAAAGGTATATCTGATAGACATTCTCTTTCCTTCCTTAATTACTTATCGACCCATCCAACAAGAAGTTGTATACTTCCAAGAAAGCCTTTATCTTCTTCTTTAATGTTTCCTTCTTCTTCAAGCAATTATTAGGCCATTGGAGAACGGTCTGAAAGATGTGGGCCATGATAGAAGCATCAGAATGATAGCTATAAAGATTGAAATTTTATAGACTGTATTCGACGTAGCGTCGAATTAACTTCCTCTCTTATCGATGCTGCTTCGAATCCATCTAAGAGCTGCGTCGATTTCTTCTGTGCTCTGACTGAACTCAGCTAGTCGACGTTGCGTCGATTACTCCTCGACACACCCGTCGAGTTGAGTAACATCCACTCTGACTTCCATTAACTCCGTCGAGATGAAGTCGACGTTGCGTCGACTTTAGATGGCTTTGACATGTATTCCCTTCTGCGTCGAGTTTGAAGTAGAAGCTGCGTCGACTTCTCAAGTTCCTTCGACAAGTCTCTGGTCTCTGCGTCGATATCTATTCGACGTAACGTCGCCTAGTGTTACTTCAACAGAAGGGTTCAACCACTTGGACTTCTAGTCAGAGTAGCGTTGACATGAACTCAATGTTGCGTCGAATTCCATTCGACACCATTATTAAATTTGCCTAAATTTGCAGCCCTTTAACTGGTCTTGACACTCTAGGTTGAATGTGACATCCTAAGACATCTAATGACCAAATTACCCTCACTATACAATGGGTAAATTAAATCCTAGTGAATAAAATCACTTTTAATTAATTTAAGTTAAATCAAGAGTTTTTCCCAACAATCTCCCCTTATTAATCTTAAATTTTTTTACATTTTGTTCTAAGTGATTTTATACAAATTTTTATAAACAACAATACATTTCATACAAAATGATGCAGTAGAGACATAAGAAAATGAACAAGCTAGATAATCTGATATCAGTACAGACGACAGATTAATAATAGTCAGCAAATTCATCATAGATTACCCAGAGTGTGAGTCACTTCTTGTCTTTGAGAAATAAGAATAGATCTTCATACACTCTTCTATACTTCTTTTCCACATACTTGAAGTTTGTTGGAGTGACTTTCTATGGATTCTTCTGTATCCTTGCATGCCCTTTGAAAAGCTTCTCCAGGTCTTCTTTTGTACTGGGGTGAACATCCTTGAGTGTACAGCCTATTCCAATCACCTTGGCTACCATCAAATTTATGAGTTCTAGATTCAGATCAGCTGATGTTGGATCTTCCTCAAATTCTGGTTCAACAGGCAGTGCTTGGGTTTCACTGACTCTTGTCTTTTCTTGCTTAGAGGTTGATGCCTTTGTGAATATTATCTTCTTCATCTCCTTCTCCTTCTTAGGTGACTCTTCCCTTCTCTTCCTTTTCTGAGAGAATTGTACTGCCTCCTTAGGGTTGCACCCAATGCCTCCTCTGTGGAGTTGTCCAACTCCTTCTAGCTTCTTGGCCTGAGGATTCTTTGTAGTATATTTTGACTGATCAAACCAACTAGGTTTGATAGGAATTGCTTTGGCCAGTTCCTCCTTTTCAACTACTTCCTTCCCTCTTTTCAAAATATCTAAAAATCTGTTTTTCTTTTCCTGAAGCTCCTTTTGAGCTGCCTCATACTCATATTTTTCTCTTTCACCAATGTCTTCTAGTATTGCATCCAGCCCTGGATCAGTATATGTCTTCATTGTATTCTCTGGTATCTCAACCTTTTCATGCTTCTTATAATATGATTTATCCTTGCTATATTGTTTCCTTTTCTCCTTTGTATATTGTTCCCAAATTGGTATTCTTCCTCTTCCTCTAGCTTGATAAGGAGGTCTCCCTTTAAAGATAGGTGTTGGAAGAAGAGGAGCAGTTGTATGTTTTGGAGCATGTGGTGGAATTGGGTCTGTTGCAGGAAGATTTGGAGCATAATCAGTGGAATCATATTCTTGATCAGTAGCTTTGTCAGGGGGAGGTGTTGTAGAAGAATCACCAGAAGACACCTTGAATTGAAGAGGATCAGGAATGGATATCTCATTATTAGCAATATGTCCATGAAGATGCATGACATGGATCTGATCATCTGAGTAGACAGGACTCTCCCCCTATGTAGATGACTCCCCCTGTATCATAGGCATAACTTTTGTGAGTAAGGAATCCCCCTGAATCTCTACATTGACGAGCTGTAGTTTCGACACTACAACAGGCTCTCCTTCAGAAATGAAGGAGAGAGGAATTGCAGTTGTGTAAACTGAGTCCTGTGGAATCTTTGGCCTGCTAGTAGACATCTCCCCTGCTTTATATCCTGAACGAAGGATGTAAAGACATCAGTAGGCATAATGCCGATCTTACTGCACCATCGAGGGCCTTTATTTCAGAATTGAGGTCTTGCAACCTCTTATATTGACCACATAATTTCTGGTAACGGTCATTTGAGACATCAAGGTAGAGGAACAAAACTTGGACAAAACTGCTTCCATTGCAAGATTAACTGCCTCTTCCACATCCTGATGAGTTGACGGGAATGCCATTTGAAATTGGAGAGTACCTGCACGAAAACAGAGAGAAGAGATGAAGAGAGGGTAGAGAGAAGAGAGCAGGGAAAGAGATCTCAAATAGCACAATAAGAATTTGGCACAATAGTTGCTTTGAGTAGACGAATCGCCACAACTTATGGTTGTATTCGAGGCAACGTCGAGAAGAGCCGAATTTAGCGTGCCAAAGAGATGGAAGTGCGCGCGACCTATCAATGTCAATGGAGCATCGAGTTAATCTCGACGTGGCTTCGAGAAGAAGTCATCAATTATGATATCGACGTAAGCGTCGATAGTAATTCGATGTTACGTCGAATGGTATTTGAACGATCCTTTCCAGCATGCTCTCGAAGCTTGCATCGAGTTTAATTTGACGTAACGTCGATTTGTATTCGACGCAGCTTTGATTATGTAGATATGATTCTTTGTAAAATTATTGCTGTTTTTGCCAGCAATGGTTTGTTATAGAAAATAAGTGTGCATACATAATATAGGGAACCTAAAAAGCTCCATCAAGCATTCCCAGAGCATTGATGAAAAACTTGTGCTTGCTTTCATCAAGGGGCTTAGTGAAGATGTCAGCCCTTTGAGTGTCAGTAGAAGTGTATTAAAGGTTAATCTTTCCCTTCTCCACATTATCCTTTAGAAAGTGGTGCCTTATCTCTATGTGCTTAGTTCTACTGTGAAGAACAGGATTAGAGCCTATTGATATAGCACTAGAGCTGTCACAAAATATTGTGGAATTAGCAAGTGAAAAATTGTAGTCTAACAACTGATTTTGCATCCACAGGATTTGTGAACAGCAGCTTCCTGCAGCAATATACTCAGCCTCAGCTGTAGAAGTGGAGACTGTGGTTTGCTTCTTGCTAAACCATGAGATCAGTCTAGCACCCAGAAACTGACATGTCCCTGAGGTACTTTTTCTATCCAGCCTACATCCAGCATAGTCTGCATCTGAATATCTAATCAATTCAAACCCAGATTCAGTTGGATACAATAAGCCAAGCTTAGGAGTACCTTTTAGATATTTAAGAATTCTTTTGATAGAACTCTTGTGGGATTCCTTTGGGTCAACCTGAAATCTTGTACAAATACATGTAGCAAATATTATATCAGGTCTGCTAGCTGTTAAATAGAGGAGAGAGCCAATGGCTGCTCTGTAAGTCTTATGATCAAAAGACTTACCTTGTTCATCTCTATCTAAGACAGCATTAGTGGCCATGGGGGTTTTCATAACAGAGGCATTCTCCATCCCAAACCTTTAATGAGTTCTCTTGTATATTTGGATTGGGATATGAAAATGCCATCTGAATTTTGTTTGACCTGGAGTCCAAGAAAATAGGATATTCCCCCATGCTACTCATCTCAAACCTTGACTGCATTAAGTATGCAAACCTTTTGCATAAGGTTTGATCTGTGGACCCAAATATAATATCATCCAGATATATTTGTACAAGTAGTAGCTGATTCTTGTGTGCTCTTGTGAAGAGTGTTTTATCCACCTTCCCCCTTTCAAATTTGTGTTCCAGGGGAAAAGTGGATAAGGTCTCATACCAAGCTCTTGGAGCTTGCTTGAGACCATATAGTGCTTTATCTAATCTATATACAAAAGAGGGAAAGGTTGGATTGACAAAACCTGGTGGCTGTTCCACAAACACCTCTTCTTGTAATTTTCCATTGAGAAAGGCACTCTTGACATCCATCTGGTAGACCTTTATCTTCATGTGGGCAGCATATGCCAGAAATATTCTGATTTCCTCCAATCTTGCTACAAGGGTAAATGTCTGGTTGAAGTCAATGCCTTCTTCTTGCCTGTACCCTTGAGCTACAAGTCTAGCCTTATTTCTGACAATGATTCCTGTTGAGTCCATTTTATTCTTGAGCACCCACTTGGTGCCAATAACTGGGTAGTTCTTTGGTCTTTCAACCAATGTACACACCTTCTTTCTCTCAAACTGAGTCAGTTCCTCTTGCATAGCAGATATCTAATTAGGATCATTGTCTGCTTCTTCAAACTTCTTGGGTTCATATTGTGATAGAAAGCATTGCAGCATAGTCTCACTTGTGAGTTGACTCCTTATTTTGACTCGTGCAGTCAAGTTTCCTATCACTTGAGATGAAGGATGGTCTTTTTGAGTCATCCTGGTCCTTGTTGAGTGATCTAGGATCTGCTCTTCCTCCTGGTCTGTCACTTGCTCAGACACAGTTGGGGTATCAGCCTCATGTAATAGAGCATCATTTGTGGCTGACATTCTAGGTGCTGCTACTTCCTCTTCAGCTACTGCAGATTCCTCATCAGAGTCATTGTCAAGCTCCTGATGATCTTTTGCATGACCTACTGAAGAATGGTCTACTAAGCTCATCCTTTCAACCTAATCTGCAAGCTGGTCTTCTTCCTGTAAAATATAACTGGTGGAAGTTTCCTTCCCCTTGTAAACCATGTTAGTTTCATCAAAAACTACATGCATGGATTCCTCAATTTTGAGAGAGTTTTTATTGAAACATCTATAGGCCTTGCTTGATGAGGAATATCCCAAGAATATTCCATCATCAACCTTCTTGTCAAATTTGGCAAGATGGTTTTTCCCATTGTTAAGGATGAAGCAAGTACACCCAAAGATTCTAAAATAAGAGACAATAGGTGCCTTACCCTTCAACAACTCATAGGGAGTCTTCAACATAGTCTTGTGGATGAGACTCCTATTCAGAACATAATTGGCAGTATTGACTGCTTCAGTCCAGAAGGACTTTGGCAAGTTAGACTCAGCCAACAATGTTCTTCCTGATTCAATCAGGGTTCTATTTTTCCTCTCAGCCACCCCATTTTGTTGGGGGTTCTAGGAGCTGAAAAACTTTGCCTGATACCTTCATCCTTACAAAATATACACATTAACTGATTCTCAAACTCAGTGCCATGATTACTTCTGATCACAACAACCTGTGTATTGAGTTCAGATTGAATCTGTCTAATGAATCTTGAGAGGATCTTGAAAGTATCTGACTTAGCCTTCAGAAAGAACACCCAGCTGAATCTAGAGAAATAATCAACAATAACTAAAGTGTAAGATTTTCCTGCTAAGCTTTGAGTAGAGATAGGACCAAATAGGTCCATGTGCAATAGAAATAGAATTCTAGGGGAATCATTCTTACCAATTGGCTTGAATGAGGCTTTAATCTGCTTTCCTAGTTGGTAAGCTCTACATGGGTGGTCTTTGTTGAATTTACTAGCTGGTAAACCCCTAACTAGGTTGAGTTTGGAGAGTTTAGCTATAGTCTTAAAGTTAAGATGACTAAGTCTCCTATGCCACAACTCACTGCTTTCTAATTGAGAATTAAACAAGCAGATCTCAAACTTTGTGTACTCAAAGTCTACCACATACACCTTACCTTTTCTGAGACCAGTCAAAACTGTTTGATCAGTCTTAGAACTAACTATATGACATAAGGACTTGGTGAATACAACTTTGTATTCACCATCACACAACAGACTAATGCTGATCAGATTATGTTGAAGTCCTTCAACATAAGCTACTTTAGCAAAAGAGATTTCTCCAATCCTGATCAAACCATATCCTTTGGTTTGACTAGAGTGGGAGTTCCCAAAGATTACCTTGGGCCCTTCCTTGGACTTGAAATTCTACAACAACTCTCTTGCTCCAGTCATATGCATGGAGCATCCACTGTGAAAGTGGAGTGTTTAGTTCTTATTTATCTTATTAAAAGATCTTGATTAAATTTTGGCTTTAAAATTAATGATATGTATATTTATATGTGTTTGCTGAATGAGTAATTAACACAAGCAGTGAGAGTGCACAGTACAAATAAAAACATAAAACAATAAGCAAACAAAAACAAGCAATCCAGATGACACAAGATGTATAGTAGTTCCCCTCAACTGGGTACATATACTCTTCTACCCACTGGTAGGAATCCACTAGGAGGTTGTTGATAAGGTGCCCTCACACCAGGGTGTTTTTGGTAAGGTGTCCACACACCAGGTGAGCTGTTGATAAGGTGCTCTAACCAAACTATAAGTTTTTGCTAAGGTGCCCTGTCACCGGGAGTTAACTTTTGAAGGGAGTTATAACCCTGTACAAGGTGGGAAGGAGAAAGTAAAATGAAAAACAAAAAATATAATGTTCTTCTCTGTATGAGAAAACTCTTGAAGATCCTGATATGGTGTTGAATGGATCTGATTGTTATGTTGAAGAGCTCCCCCTGTCTGATATAGATTGATGACAGTTCTGGAGATCTCTCCTCTTGATTATACACGCACTTCTTTCTTCTTATGCAGTGATGATCCTGAGCAAATGGTTGTGATTGTTGTCTCAGGATGTATATGATCTGCAGGAAGGTGTTAGCAAAGAAAAGAATAGATTTTTTTTATATTTCTGTCGTGTGTGTGCTCTATCTCTTTCTTCTGTAAGTTCCCTTTTATAATCTGAGGACCCTTGCTCTTAAGTTGAATTCTTCTCTCGGGAAGAAGTGAAGAGCTAAAGTCTCTATCATTGATTTGACTCTTCGAGAAGATAACCTGCCGTTACTTTTCATTAAAGCTGATCTGCAACGGCTATAATATTTATTGATCTGCAACGGCTAAGTTAAATATCATAAAGAAAGAAAGCAGAAAATAATATTTGTCGAGCTCTGGCTAGAATTTGTCGAGCGCTGAACGACATTTGTCGAGCGCCTGTCTGAAGGTTTGTCGAGCTCTTCACATTTTGTGATTCATCGAGCGCCTTTCTGAGGCTTTGTCGACCTCTTCCACTTTTTGTCGAGCGGCGTTCAGAGAATAATTTGTTGACCGCTGAGACGGGCTGTCTGGTGAGTGGTTAATGAAATGACAGATTCATCTAACATCGTCCGACAAATGTCGAGCTCCGTTCGACGAAAGCAGAGAATAAATATTTTTGTTTATTTAATTTTCTCCGATTCGATCGCATTATATTTAATTGAAGTTTAAGTTATCAGATAGATGAACTTAGAGATTAGATGTTGATCTTAACTCAAATCAAACCTAAGGTTCCAACAATCTCCCTTATTTGAGTTGGGATCCTAAATCAAATTAAAACTAGTGGCCTGGTGGTCTCCCCCTATTTGGTTTAGGATGCCGACAGTTTTAATTTTTATATTCTCCTTTTCCCTCTCACTTGGTTTCTCTGAATTTCTCATTTTCTCTCTCACTTGGGCTTTAATAAATTTTCATCCTTTTAAAATTATTTGAGCAACTCTGCTTTCCTAGATTTTAATTTCTTAAGATCTGAATTAAAATTTTCAATTGCAGCAACCTTTGTAATTAGAGAGATTAAATCTTATTTGGGGTTTTGAGCTTCTCATTTTCTCTCTCACTTGGTTAAGATTTTAATATATAAGTTGCTACAGCTGTTAATGAATTGGAATGGAGTTTAATGGTGATTTTTTTTAATAATTAATTAGGAAGTTTCTTTAAATTTTATTAGAGTTGAAAGGTGTAGCTTTTGAAATGTATTAGTCTTTTTATTTCATTGAAATATAAATTTGAAGGTTTTTGTTGATCATGATTAATTATTTTCTCTTTAGAAATTTGTTCAAACTTTTTGGCCTGTATTTTGAGATTTCTCCCATTGGTTGTGCTTGCATAGAAAATTTGTTTTTAAGAAAAATAGTCTGTTCTTCTGATGATTTCAAATTTTCTTGAAGTTTATTATTCTCAGGAGTTAGAAAATTTATATTTGTTAACTCTTTTAAAGGTTTATTTTCATATTTTATTAATTCTGTAAATGTTAATTTATGATTAGTTTTATCTTGAGTAGAGGTAAAATTATAAGTTGGAGTTACCTCAGTTACCTCAAGCTTTTCCGATTCGATTTCTGCATCTAGAATTTGAGATGAGCCTCCATATATGGCCATCATGCAGAAATCTCTAGCTCTACGTTCTTCTTCCTGTTCTTCTTCACTTAGGTTTGTTGATGGTTCTGCATCAAAAATATAGTTAGTTGAAGAGATAGAGGTAGGTTTATTTACCAACCTAGAGAGGGAGTTCCAGATTCCTCTTGCAGAAGTGCAGTCTTCAAGTTTTTGAAGAATGTCTTTTGACACTGATGATACGTTTAGAATTTTTCTTTTTAGAAAAGCCCTTTCTTTCATTAACTTTAACCTTAGGCGGACGTTTTCGAAGAGTCCCGCGAGTAATTCTACTTCGAGGAATTACCCGTTATCCTATCGAAAGATAGAAGTAACGGCCTTTTCCTCTTTCGAAATATCGAGGATTACTCTTTGGCCGCATCGCCAAAAGCTAAGTAGAAAGGATTTGAAAGGCTTATGTTTGAAATGAAAGTTGAAAGCTTTTTGAATATGTCGTTGCAACAATTTTGTGAGTTGTTGCAACAACTTTGCAAATGATAGTTTTAAAACTCCTTTTACCTTGAGCTAGTTGCAACAACCAAAGGTTTGTTGCAACAATTTTCTAATTGTTCTTAAAAGAGAGTTTTAATTTTTGCTTTTGAGAGAAAGCTTTTGGGTTTATATAATTATCCGGACTAAAATCAATAAAGGCAAGTGGACCTTATCGATAGTAGTATAGGATATTTCTTTTGAAATATCAAGGTCGTATTTTTCCAAGGTCGTATCGATTATTTCTACTTCTACGGAACGCGCTATTATTTTATCGAAAAGAGTTTCGAATTGATTTTTATAATTTTATAGAAAAACTAATGACAAAAATTAAGGTTGGCGTGTGTTTAACGATAATTGCGATAAAAAGCGAGAAAGCACGAAAACGTTAATTTAGAAAGTAGTTTTGCTTAGATTTTTTTTAGAGTTTTATAAAGCGATAATGATAACTACGGCGATTTTAAGTGATTGAGCGGTTAGCAGAATTAGCAAAAAGCAATTATATTAAAAACAAAAGACGCACTAATTGAAAACGCACACACTCTACAAAATTAAAATGAAAGCGGTAAATTGCAGAAATTAAAGAAATGCAATCCCTACCCAAATAGGTAGAGGGGAAATAAATGCGTGAGCGAGTCCTATCCGAATGGATAGGCGGGAAATAAATGCGTGACAAGTCCTATCCAAATGTATAGGCGGGAAATAAATGCGTGACAAGTCCTATCCAAATGGATAGGCGGGAAATAAATGCGTGACAGAAATAAACGCTATTGAATTACAAAAAAGGCGCAAAATTTATCCTCCTACACACACACACCCTTACTTGAAATGAAATCTATACTAGCACACACACACACACTTACTTTAATTGAAAACTAAGTTAAAGAAAACAAAAATTAACTCATACACTCACACACACAACATAAATGAAACTAAGTTAAAAGAAAATAAAATTTATTCTCCTACACTCACACACCCTTACTAAAAATGAAATCTAAGTTAAAATAAAACAAAATTTTTACTAGCACACACACACACACACTTACTTTAATAAAAACTACAAAAGCACTAAAAAAACTAAAAAGAAAAATTAAAATACAAAAAAGAGAAAAATTAACCTAAACTCATACACTCACACACACAAATTATGAAACCATCTAAAAATTACAAAAAAGCTAAAAACATGAAAATTAGCCTCATACACACACACACCCAAATTAAAATGGACAACTAATTATAATAACAAAAATTACAAAAACTAAAAAAAAGAGAAAGAAAGAATAAAAAAGAGAGAACACACACACACACTTTAACCAAAACAAAGATAAGAGAATTACAAAGAAGCAAATCTATTTCATTTCCAACATAAAGAGGTTACAAAACAAGAGAGAGAGAAAATGCAAAAAGAGAGCTAAAACATGAAAACAGCAAAAAATGGTCCAAAATCTTAAGAAGAGGTCTCAAAATTCTGAACCCCCACACTCAGCTGAATCTGGCTATTTATAGGAAAAATTTTGGAATTACACGCCCTCGGACACGGGCGTGTCTGAGGGCGTGACACGGCTTGGGGTGCGAATAGCCAGAACAGTTGGGTCCAGGCAGGCATCTGGAAGGCTTGACCGGCGACTTTGGAAGTACACGGGCGTGACCATCGTACACGGCCTAGGTCACGGGCATGACCTAGGTCGGCTGGCTGGAGCTTGAACTGGGCGTGACACCTGGCGTGTCCTTTGTTCTTTTGGAAGGAATTGAGGGTCACGGGCGTGTCTGAAATGTCACGGGCGTGGCTGAAATGTCACGGCCGTGACTTTGACTTTTTGGATGAAATGCTTCAAGTGGCTGGAATCTGGGATGGATATCCAACACGGGCGTGACCAAGTACACGGCCTCGGTCATGGGCATGACCGAGGGCGTGACTTGATGTTTGAGCCGGAAAAAGAACAGAGAGAAGAAAATGTTAGGGATTAGTGAACACGCCCTTGGACACGGGCGTGTCCAAGGGCGTGTCTTAACAAAAAGACAGAAAGTTTATTAAATTAAAATAAAACTTAGTTAAAAGTTTAAAATAACAAAAACAAACAATTTATTTATTTAATTATATAGATTATTTATAATTCTAAGCAAAAATACACTAAAAACTATACAGAAAAACACGTATAATTACTATTCATCAAACACCCCCATACTTAAGCTTTTGCTATTCCAGAGCAAAAGTAAGGGATACCTATAAGACGTTTAATAAAATTTCTAATTTACTAGAGTTTGTATTAAATCAAAAGTAAGATCGAAATAAATTTAGGGTATTTAAAGAGGTAAGTCCAAAACTATGAAAGTAATTTAAAAAGAGCGAAAAAATTTTAGCGAGACTTCTAAAGTTAGCTAAATAGCGTCGATTATTGCAGTCTTTGGTACCTTTTAATTAGAATAGAATTATAGAAAACTTTAACCTTTTTTAAGAAAGTTTTTAAGAATAAATAAAGCCTACTAATTATGCTCTCTCAAACTTTTTTAAATTAAAATCTAGGTACAATTTTATTGGCTAAGGGTAGGGGAAAAAAGGTAGCCTTGGCAAAAAGAAGAGTGCTTGGATTTAGGGGTGATGGACTTTATCCTCTCACCCCACCTTTTTGGTGGTTTTGCTTTGATTCCCAGCGTTGGTTTACGCGGGAGAATTGAAATCTTTTCTAAACTTAACCCAATGCCCGTGTTTACGGAATTTTAATTTTTTATTCCCATTGACACGGGATTTCTTTTAACAATATTGGGTGCCTGTGTTTACGGAATCTTTTTATTCCCATTGATATAGGATTTATTTTAAAACTCCTACTTTTATTATTTTTTTGCCAAGCTAAGGGGTGTTTATAAAGGGGGTTTCAAGAGAAATTCTAGATTAATAAAAAAAGATTTTTGAGAGCAAGTTTAGTAGATTAAAAACATTCCCAAAGTTTCACAAGTTTAGAGTTAGAATAATTGAATCTAAAGATGGTTTGCCAATATAATACAAAAAGGAATCTATTTAGGGTAAACCCGAGGTAGTGCTAAAAATTCTGTTCTCAAATTAAATTAAGATCGCAAGATTTTCTTTACTACTGAAAATTCCTCGATTTAAATTTTTCAAACTATGAAATAAATAAAATTGATTTAGTAAATCAAAAATAATGAAAAACGCTTAAAGATAAAACTAACCTAGCCTTGGAAATAACAAAAAGCTAAGTAGGGGTTTTATTTTATTTTTGGATTTTTTGATAAGTTTTTCAAATATTTTTTTTTTGAAATTTTTAAGATATGATATTTTTGGGATTTTTGATTCTCTTTATAACAAAATGCATATATAAATACTAAAAAAAAGGAAGAAGAAAATTAAGAAAAGTAAAAATACATACAAAATTTTTTTGATTTTTTCTAAGAAATTTTTTTCATCATATATTTTTTTTGATTTTTTAATTTTGTTAAAAATATGTACATTAATAAAAAAAATGGAAAGAAAAGAAAAGAGAGAAGGAAAAACATTTTTGGTGTTATGACAAAATGAATTTTGTTATAACAAATTTTTAAGTATATTTTTCATCATTTGTTTTGGATTTTGATTTATTATTATAAATAAGGATTTTTATATACAAATAAAAGACATAAACATAAAACATTTATATAAAAATTTTTTTTTGTGTGTTTTTTTTTAAAGTTAATTAATGATTTTTTTGGATTTTTCATTTGATTTCCTATTTACATATTAAATTGTTTTTTCAAAAAGAAAAAAAAAATGAAAAGAGGGAAAAAGATGTTGCAACATAATTTTCTTATGTCATAACAAATTTTGTTATGTTATAACAAATAAGTTTTATGTTGTAACCAATTTTTCATATAAATTTTTTTTGTTTTTTTCTAATATGGGAGGGGCAAAAATAATTACAAAAAGAGGGAAAACATGCCCCCATACTTAAAGCCAACATTGTCCTCAATGTTGAAGTGAAGTGTGAGGAACGAAAATATTTACAAAAACGTGAAGATTTAATTACAAGATAGAAAAAATATATATAAGAATAGTTACAAATAAAAAGGAACTCCACGAAGATATACAAAATTGTTTTTTGGTTTGTTTTAGTTTTCCGAAATGTACAAAACACGAATAAAATACGTATAAAAGAAGTTAAAAGTATATATGTGATCATATATTTTTTTTGGGTATGATAAAAATAAATTTTTATCATCATTTTTATTTTATTATTTATGTTATGTTATATTTTTTTTGTTTTAATTTTGAAATATGCTTTTTTTAAAATATATCAAAATTTTAAGAAAGATAAAATAAAGTAAATAAAGAAAAAGCTTTAAGATAAAAGCAAGGAAGAAATAAGAGAAATAAAAAGGTAAAAGCAACGGGGTTTTCTCGTTTCGAAATATCGACAAAAATCCCCTCTCGGGTCTGTCGAGTAATCCTACTTTGAGAAACTTCCTATTGTCCTATCTTAAAATTCCCAAAATTCTTTTTGATTTTTGTTTTAAAGTTTTTGCATTATTTTATTTTGTTTTATGTTTCCTTTTTTAAAAAAGAATGATAATTTAAAATATGCATAGTTATTAATAATATTTTTCATTTTGTTTTATTATAATTATTTATTATTATTATTTATTATTATTATTAATTATATTTTTGTTTAAGTTTTTTAAGTTTTTTTTTTGAAATGAAAATTTATTTCATCATTTTTTTTTGTAACTAAGAACAATAAAAGAGCGTAATTGGATAAATATGGGGGTGCCTCCCACGGGCGCTTTGTTTACCATCTCGTAGCTTGACGCATTGGCGGGGTACGATCTTTTTAGAGGCGGGGGAGGGGTATGGAATTTAGCTTCCCTCCCAGTTGATCCCCCGCGTGGTAGAGTTTTAGTCGGTGACCGTTAACTTTTAAGTCGCCTTTTTCCGGGTGGGTGATAAGGACGGTCCCGTATGGCCAAACCTCTTTCACTTGAAAGGGGCCGGACCAGCGGGATTTTAGTTTCCCCGGAAAAAGACGAAGACGCGAATTATATAGGAGGACGAGATCGCCCGGCGCAAATGATTTTGGAAATTTAATTTTTCGGTCGTGGTAAAATTTCGAGCGTTCCTTATAAAATTTATTACCCTCGTAGGCGTTCGCACGCCATTCATCGAGTTCGTTTAATTGGAATTTCCAGTTTTCGGCGGTTAAATTATGATCGAGATTTAAAAGTTTTAACGCCCAAAACGCGCGGTGCTCTAATTCTACGGGCAAATGGCACGCCTTGCCGTAGACTAATCGATAAGGCGTACAACCGATTGCGGTCTTGTATGCCGTACGATATGCCCACAGCGCGTCGTCTAATTTAATCGCCCAATCCTTCCTATTTATTGAAACGGTTTTTTCTAATATGCGTTTAATTTCTCGATTTACTACCTCCACTTGGCCGCTCGTTTGGGGGTGATAGGCGGTGGCGAGCTCATGCGTAACGCCATATTTGGTTAATGTTTTTGCAAACTGGGCGTTGCAAAAGTGCGTACCCCTATCACTAACTATCGCACGGGGCGTACCGAAGCGAGAAAATAATTTTTTAAGAAATTTGACGACGACTCTTGCATCGTTGATGGGGAGAGCTTGCGCTTCCGCCCACCTAGATACGTATTCGACCGCCACTAAAATGTAGCGATTTGTATATGAAGGAGGTAGGGGGCCTATGAAATCTATGCCCCATAAATCGAAAATCTCGCATTCTAAATAAAAATTTTGGGGCATCTCATCGCGACGAGAGATGTTACCCGACCGTTGACAGCTATCGCATTCGCTCACAAAAGTGTGAGCATCTTTGAAGAGAGCGGGCCAATAAAAGCCTACCTCCAGCGCCTTCTGCGCGGTCCGGTTGGCTTGATAATGCCCCCCGGCCGGCCCCTCGTGGCAGTGCCGCAAAATTTGCGCACCCTCCTCGCTCGAAACGCATCTCCGCACGACTTGGTCCGCGCAAACGCGAAATAAGAAAGGGTCCTCCCAAAAGTAATTTTTCAAATCAGAAAAGAATTTCTTCTTTTACTGTTTTGAAAAGTCTTTCGGGAGCACCCGCGCAACTAAATAGTTGGCGTAGTCTGCGAACCAAGGTGAGGGAGAAGTTTTTAAATTATTTAAAGCTAAAAGACGCTCCTCGGGAAATCGATCATCGATTTTTGGTTCGAAGAGCGCTTCCGCGATTGGGTGTTCTAAACGTGAAAGGTGGTCGGCCGCTAAATTTTCGGCCCCCTTCTTATCCCGGATCTCTAAATCGAATTCTTGTAATAGGAGGATCCATCGAAGAAGGCGGGGCTTAGCTTCCATTTTTTCTAATAAATATTTAAGTGCGGAGTGGTCGGTAAATATTATAATTTTAGAAAGCGTGACGTAGGGCCTAAACTTATCTATGGCGAAGACGACGACAAGGAGTTCCTTTTCCGTTGTCGTGTAATTAGCCTATGCGGCCGTGAGCGTGCGGGACGCGTAGTAGATAGGATGAAAATATTTATTTACGCGTTGGCCTAATACGGCCCCTACCGCTATATCGCTCGCATCGCACATAATCTCAAACGGAAGGGTCCAATCGGGCGCCACCAGAATGGGAGAATGGATAAGTTTATTTTTTATGGCATTGAATGCCTCTACGCACGCGCTATCAAAAATGAATGGAGATTCTTTCTCCAGGAGGTGGGTTAGCGGTTTTGTTATTTTGGAAAATTTTTGAATAAACCGCCTATAGAAACCCGCGTGGCCAAGAAAACTACGAATTGATTTTATATTTGAGGGCGCGGGGAGTTTTTCAATTATTTCGACCTTGGTCTTGTCGACCTCCATCCCTCTTTCAGAAATTTTGTGGCCGAGAACTAAGCCTTCTCGAACCATGAAATTACACTTTTCCCAGTTTAAAACCAGGTTCGTGTCTTCGCATCGTTGGAGGACTCGATCTAAATTTTGGAGGCAGTTTTGGAAGGAGCTTCCAAAAATCGAGAAGTCATCCATAAAGACTTCCATAATATCCTCTACGAGCTCTCCAAATATTGCTAGCATACATCATTGAAATGTAGCTGGCGCGTTGCAGAGGCCGAATGGCATCCTTCGGTACGCGAAGGTACCGAAGGGGCACGTAAAGGTTGTTTTCTCCTGATCTTCGGGGGAGATTGGAATTTGTAAAAATCCCGATAGACCGTCGAGAAAACAATAATAAGGATGACCCGATAGTCGCTCCAAAATTTGATCGATAAACGGTAACAGAAAGTGGTCTTTGCGGGTGGCATCATTTAATTTTCGGTAATCGATGCGCACCCTCCAACCCGTAACAGTACGGGTTGGGATTAATTCGTTGTTTTGATTCGCCACTACCGTTAGACCGCCCTTTTTTGGCATGACATGAATGGGACTAACCCACGTGCTGTCGGATATAGGGTAGATAATCCCCGCATCCAGGAGTTTGATTACTTCAGTCTTAATGACATCCCGCATATTTGGGTTAAGTCGTCGCTGAGGCTGGATGGTTTTGCGGGAATTATCTTCTAAGAAGATTTTGTGCGTGCAAACAGAGGGATTTATCCCCCTAATATCGGAAATCTACCATGCAATTGCATGACGATGCGTGGACAAAACTTTAACTAATTCGGAGGTTTCCAAATCGGTTAAAGAAGACGAAATAATAACCGGGAGTTTTAAGTCCGCGGTGAGAAAAACATATTTTAAATGGTCGGGGAGTGGCTTAAGCTCCAAGACCGGGGGTTCTTCGTAAGAAGTTGTTATTTTTAAACTTTTAGAATTAAAATATTCGAAAGGCAAATCTGGCGGTAGCTCGTCCAAATGGGCGAGGTCCGCCAAATCCGGTTCGTCTAAATTTAAAGCTAGTAATTCTGCAAGCGAAGAACATTCATCCTCGAACGCGAATTCTAAGTGAAAGCAGGAATCATCGTTCGATAAAGAGTTTCGCATCGAGGGATTAATAAGAAGGGTAACTTCGTCGTCCCCTACCCGAAGGAGGAGGCGACCGTTACTCACATCAATTAATGCGCGGGAGGTCGCGAGGAAAGGGCGACCGAGGATAATTGGTACCTCGGCGTCCTCCTCGATGTCGAGGATGACGAAGTCTACCGGAAAGATAAACTTGTCAACCTTGACCAGAACGTCCTCCACTACCCCGATAGGATATTTTATCGAGCGATCTGCGAGTTGGATGCTCATTTTTGTTGGGGTGGGAACACCCAAATCTAGTTTTTTAAAGAGGGAGAATGGCATCAAATTGATGCTCGCTCCCAGGTCCGCTAGGGCGTACTTTATTAATAAATTGCCGAATAGGCACGGGATGGAAAACCTTCCCGGATCGTTTAGCTTAGGCGGTAATTTATTAAGTAGGACCGCCGAGCATTCCACATTTAAGGAAACACGCAAAATACCCTCGAGCTTCTTTTTATTAGAAAGGAGCTCCTTAAGGTATTTCGCATATTTCGACATTTGTGAGAGTGCCTCGCAGAAGGGGACGTTAATTTGAATTTGTTTAAATATTTGTAAAAACTTTTTTTAATGTTCGTCCTCCTTCTCTTTATTAAATTTTGCGGGGTACGGAATTTGCGGGCTCGAGATGCCCGGCGCTAATATTTTTTCCGTATCTACTAAAATAAAAGACGAGGGTGCAGGGGTCGGAGGCGAAACAGTTACCTGATGCTCAACCCGCAATGGGGAGTCGACCTCCTTGCCGCTGCGTAAGGTAATGGCGTGGGCATTTTCACGCGGGTTCTGCTCCGAGTTCCCAGGTAGTGCTCCAAGTGGCCGCTCGGAGACCATTTTTGCAAGCTGTCCAACCTGCATTTCTAAATTTTTTAGCGATCCGGTTATATTCCGGATATTTGCGTCGTTGGAAGCCATGTATTTTGCAAAAATCTCCTCGAGCGGAGAAGGTTTTGGAGGAGGAGGCGCAAAACCCTGCTGAAATCCTTGGGGATATCCATGCGGAAATCCTTGCGGGATCGCAGGTGGAGGGCGTTGCGCATTATTAGGGTTACTCCAGGAGAAGTTCGGGTGGCTCCTCCAACCCGGGTTATAGTTATTACTATATGGGTTGAAGGGCGCCCGCACTTGATTGCCCACGTAATCCACCGATTCCTCGCTTAAATTATTGTTATTATTAATATTATTATTAAGATTATTATTATTATTAAGATTATTAAAATTATTATTATTATTATTATTAGGATTATTAAAATTATTATTATTATTATTATTAGGATTATTAAAATTATTATTATTATTATTAGGATTATTAGCCCAAGCGGGAGTGGAGGAGGAAGCAGTCATCTCCGCCACTTGCTTACTTAGCCGCTCTACCTGCGAGGCTAAGTGAGTAGTGGCATCCACTTCGAAAATACCAGCCGGTTTAGGAGGACGCGACCTTGGCACGTTCCATTGGTACGCGTTCATGGCCATTTCTTCAATCAGAGCTTGAGCGGCCTCCGGGGTTTTGTTGTTTAACGTTCCCCCGGCGGCTGCGTCGATCATCTGTCTCGTTGAGAAATTCAAGCCGTTATAGAACATTTGTACCTGAAGCCAAGTTGGTAGCGCGTGATGAGGACACCTACGCAAATATTCTTTAAAACATTCCCAAGTCTCGTAGAGAGACTCGGAATTGAATTGAATGAAGGATGCGATATCGATGCGTAATTTAGCGGTTTTTGACGGAGGAAAATATTTAGTTAGAAAATTCTCCGTCAATTCGGCCCACGTGGTTATGGACCCTCTCAGAAGAGAAGTCAACCACGATTTCGCCTTTGTCCGCAGGGAAAAGGGAAATAAGCGCAAGCGAATGGCGTCATTGCTGACGCCATTAATCTTGAAGGTGTCGCAAATTTCTAAAAAATTATTAAGGTGTTGGTTTGGGTCCTCATCTGGCAAACCGTCGAACTGAATCGACTGTTGTACCATTTGGATTATACTGGATTTGATTTCGAAATTATTATTAGCTACCGCGGGGCGGGTGACGCTCGATCCTGTATCCTCTAAATTTGGCCTAGCATAATAGGCCATGGTCCGCTGTGGGGCCGCATTTAGATTAGGATCGCCCATCACACCTAAATGTATATCGCCGACGGATTCTTCAGGATCTATTTGTAGATTTTGATTACGAGATCGGCGGCGCTCGAGAAGCGTGCGCTCGATTTCGGGATCAAAAGGTAAAATTGGATTATCCGAAGATTCTCTTCGGGTCATACACTATTTTTTTTTTAAAAAAAAAAAAAATTTTTGGAAGAAATAGTTTCTTTTTTTCTTTTTATAGATTTTTTTTTGATGTTTTTGTTTTGGAAATATTTTTACAAGGAAGAAAAACAAGGAAAGAAAAAAAGAGGGGGAAATATATATTATTATTTTTTTTGATTTTCTTTTTGTAAATAGAAAATATTGCTATATATATATATATATTTTTGGATGATTTTTAAGATTTTGTTTTGTTTGGTTTTATATGAACATATAGATGTATGTTTGTAAATATATAAGCAAAATTTTTATAATTGCAAAAGTTTTTAAATTCTGCAAATATGAGTTTATAAGAGGTGGTAAAAATAAAGGAGATATATCTTTATATATATATATATATTTTTTTTTTTGAAAATTTTGGATTTTCCTTTTTCTTAGATAGGTTTTTTTTTTCTTTCTTAAAATTTTTTTTGTTGTTTTTAAGATGAAAGTAAAATATATAATTGATAGAGAGGTGAAATATAAGATAAAATTAATAGCGTTTCCTATTTCAAAATAACGACACAAGTCCCCGGCAACGGCGCCAAAAACTTGATACGTTTAGAATTTTTCTTTTTAGAAAAGCCCTTTCTTTCTTTAACTTTAACCTTAGGCGGACGTTTTCGAAGAGTCCCGCGAGTAATTCTACTTCGAGGAATTACCCGTTATCCTATCGAAAGATAGAAGTAACGGCCTTTTCCTCTTTCGAAATATCGAGGATTACTCTTTGGCCGCATCGCCAAAAGCTAAGTAGAAAGGATTTGAAAGGTGAAATGAAAGTTGAAAGCTTTTTGAATATGTCGTTGCAACAATTTTGTGGGTTGTTGCAACAACTTTGCAAATGATAGTTTTAAAACTCCTTTTACCTTGAGCTAGTTGCAACAACAAAAGGTTTGTTGCAACAATTTTCTAATTGTTCTTAAAAGAGAGTTTTAATTTTTGCTTTTGAGAGAAAGCTTTTGGGTTTATATAATTATCCGTACTAAAATAAATAAAGGCAAGTGGACCTTATCGATAGTAGTATAGGATATTTCTTTTGAAATATCAAGGTCGTATTTTTCCAAGGTCGTATCAATTATTTCTACTTCTACGGAACGCGCTATTATTTTATCGAAAAGAGTTTCGAATTGATTTTTATAATTTTATAGAAAAACTAATGACAAAAATTAAGGTTGGCGTGTGTTTAACGATAATTGCGATAAAAAGCGAGAAAGCACGAAAACGTTAATTTAGAAAGTAGTTTTTGCTTAGATTTTTTTTAGAGTTTTATAAAGCGATAATGATAACTACGGCGATTTTAAGTGATTGAGCGGTTAGCGGAATTAGCAAAAAGCAATTATATTAAAAACAAAAGACGCACTAATTGAAAACACACACACTCTACGAAATTAAAATGAAAGCGGTAAATTGCAGAAATTAAAGAAATGCAATCCCTACCCAAATAGGTAGAGGGGAAATAAATGCGTGAGCGAGTCCTATCTGAATGGATAGGCGGGAAATAAATGCGTGACAAGCCCTATCCAAATGGATAGGCGGGAAATAAATGCGTGACAAGTCCTATCCAAATGGATAGGCGGGAAATAAATGCGTGACAGAAATAAAAGCTATTGAATTACAAAAAAGGCGCAAAATTTATCCTCCTACACACACACACCCTTACTTGAAATGAAATCTAAGTTAAAAGAAAACAAAAATCTATACTAGCACACAAACACACACTTACTTTAATTGAAAACTAAGTTAAAGAAAACAAAAATTAACTCATACACTCACACACACAACATAAATGAAACTAAGTTAAAAGAAAATAAAATTTATTCTCCTACACTCACACACCCTTACTAAAAATGAAATCTAAGTTAAAATAAAACAAAATTTTTACTAGCACACACACACACACTTACTTTAATAAAAACTACAAAAGCACTAAAAAACTAAAAAGAAAAATTAAAATACAAAAAAGAGAAAAATTAACCTAAACTCATACACTCACACACACAAATTATGAAACCATCTAAAAATTACAAAAAAGCTAAAAACATGAAAATTAGCCTCATACACACACACACACCCAAATTAAAATGGACAACTAATTATAATAACAAAAATTACAAAAACTAAAAAAAAAAGAGAAAGAAAGAAGAAAAAAGAGAGAACACACACACACACTTTAACCAAAACAAAGATAAGAGAATTACAAAGAAGAAAATCTATTTCATTTCCAACATAAAGAGGTTACAAAACAAGAGAGAGAAAATGCAAAAAGAGAGCTAAAACATGAAAACAGCAAAAATTCGTCCACAATCTTAAGAAGAGGTCATAAATTCTGAACCCCCACACTCAGCTGAATCTGGCTATTTATAAGAAAATTTTTGGAATTACACGCCCTCGGACACGGGCGTGTCTGAGGGCGTGACACGACTTGGGGTGCGAATAGCCAGAACAGCTGGGTCTAGGCAGGCATCTGGAAGGCTTGACCGGCGACTTTGGAAGTACACGGGCGTGACCATCGTACACGGCCTAGGTCATGGGCGTGACCTAGGTCGGCTGGCTGGAGCTTGAACTGGGCGTGACACCTGGCGTGTCCTTTGTTCTTCTGGAATGAATTGAGGGTCACGGGCGTGTCTGAAATGTCACGGGCGTGGCTGAAATGTCACGGCCATGACTTTGACTTTTTGGATGAAATGCTTCAAGTGGCTGGAATTTGGGATGGATATCCAACACGGGCATGACCAAGTACACGGCCTCGGTCACGGGCGTGACCGAGTGCGTGACTTGATGTTTGAGCCGGAAAAAGAACAGAGAGAAGAAAATGTTAGGGATTAGTGAACACGCCCTTGGACACGGGCGTGTCCAAGGGCGGGTCTTAACAAAAAGACAGAAAGTTTATTAAATTAAAATAAAACTTAGTTAAAATTTTAAAATAACAAAAACAAACAATTTATTTATTTAATTACATAGATTATTTATAATTCTAAGCAAAAATACACTAAAAACTATACAGAAAAACACGTATAATTACTATTCATCAACTGACTGAGCCAAGATCTGCATGGCTTTGGCATCTGCATCTGAGGATGGGGAAGGTTCTGTAGATGGGGAAGGTCCTTTATGTTTATCAGTCTGCCCATCATCAGTACCAGCTTTGAATTTATCTGGCTTCATTTTGCAAACACGGGCAGTGACATCAGTTTCTCTGTTGCCACGTTTTATTTCGGTAGTTTTCTTTGAAGAAGATATATCAGTGCCAACATAAACAGGCCCTGTCAAGATAGATTTGTAAATTTCTTCATCTATGGCATTCATATATAACTTAATTCTAACTTGCCATAAAGAAAAATTATCCAAATTAATTATAGGTGGATCTGAAAACAGAAATTTTACTTGTATCATTTTAGAAAAACTTTTTAGAACAGATTTAAGAACTAAGTGATCTTTGTGATTTCAGGTGTTAACCTGTGTGACAAATCAACCTCCTCTGATACCAATTGAAAGTGGAGTGTTTAGTTCTTATTTATCTTATTAAAAGATCTTGATCAAATTTTGGCTTTAAAATTAATGATATGTATATTTATATGTGTTTGCTGAATGAGTAATTAACACAAGCAGTGAGAGTGCACAGTACAAATAAAAACATAAAACAATAAGCAAACAAAAACAAGCAATCCAGATGACACAAGATGTATAGTAGTTCCCCTCAACTGGGTACATCTACTATTCTACCCACTGGTAGGAATCCACTAGGAGGTTGTTGATAAGGTGCCCTCACACCAGGGTGTTTTTGGTAAGGTGTCCACACACCAGGTGAGCTGTTGAAAAGGTGCTCTAACCAAACTACATGTTTTTGCTAAGGTGCCCTGTCACCGGGAGTTAACTTTTGAAGGGAGTTATAACCCTGTACAAGGTGGGAAGGAGAAAGTAAAATGAAAAACAGAAAATATAATGTTCTTCTCTGTATGAGAAGACTCTTGAAGATCCTGATATGGTGTTGAATGGATCTGATTGTTATGTTGAAGAGATCCCCCTGTCTGATATAGATTGATGACAGTTCTGGAGATCTCTCCTCTTGATTGTACATGCACATATTTCTTCTTATGCAGTGATGATCTTGAGCAAATGGTTGTGATTGTTGTCTCAGGATGTATATGATATGCAGGAAGGTGTTAGCAAAGAAAAGAATAGATTTTTTTTATATTTCTGTCGTGTGTGTGCTCTATCTCTTTCTTCTATAAGTTCCCTTTTATAATCTGAGGACCCTTGCTCTTAATTTGAATTCTTCTCTCGGGAAGAAGAGAAGAGCTAAATTCTCTATCATTGATTTGACTCTTCGAGAAGATAACCTGCCGTTACTTTTCATTAAAGCTGATCTGCAACGGCTATAATATTTATTGATCTGCAACGGCTAAGTTAAATATCATAAAGAAAGAAAGCAGAAAATAATATTTGTCGAGCTCTGGCTAGAATTTGTCAAGCGCTGAACGACATTTGTCGAGCGCCTGTCTGAAGGTTTGTCGAGCTCTTCACATTTTGTGATTCGTCGAGCGCCTTTTTGAGGCTTTGTCGACCTCTTCCACTTTTTGTCGAGCGGCGTTCAGAGAATAATTTGTTGACCGCTGAGACTGGCTGTCTGGTGAGTGGTTAATGAAATGACAGATTCGTCTAACGTCGTTCGACAAATGTCGAGCTCCGTTCGACGAAAGCAGAGAATAAATATTTTTGTTTATTTAATTTTCTCTGATTCAATCACATTATATTTAATTGAAGTTTAAGTTATCAGATAGATGAACTTAGAGATTAGATGTTAATCCTAACTCAAATCAAACCTAAGGTTCCAACACACTGTCCAGATACCACTGCTGGTTTGTGCTTGAACAGCCTTCCATCTCAGCATCACTAGGGGAATCCTCCAGAGCCATCAAGCAGGCTTCTCCTGGTCCACCTTCTTCTTCATCATCAGATGAGGAGGAGCTTGATCCAGAGTCTGAATCACTCCAGGTTTCAGCTATGAAACCCTTACCTCCTTTCCTATCCTTCCTCATGAAGGATTTATTCATATGCTCCTTCCCCAGTTTGATTTTCTTATTCTTTTCATCCTCAGGACACTCAGTAGAGATGTGTCCTGGGCTCTGCAAGTAAAACAAATGATCTCCTATTTTGGAGTTTTATCATACCTTGGTTTGCTTGAACTTTTCTCTCTTCTCCTAGAATCTTCTGTCCTCACCCACCTTTTGAATCTCTTGGCTAAGAGATTAAACATTTCTTCTTCAGTGGTGAAGGACTCTGCTTCCTCAGTTTTTAATGCAAGACTCCTTTCTTTAGAAGCTGGTGTCTTCTCATGGGCTTCTGATTCAGCCCTGATTTCAATAGGATCTCATAAGATTTGAGCTTTCCCAAGAGAGCATCAGTTGATATCTCTCTGAGGCATCTAGAGTTTCTGATGGCCCAGATTCTAGAGTCCCATGTGCTTGGGAAACACATGAGAAGCTTGCCATTAAATTTGTTAGGGAAATCTCCTTGTCAAGCCCTCTCAGCTCATTTATGATGAGACTGAATCTGTCATACATTTCTGTAGTGCTTTCATCAGCCTTTTTCTTGAAGTTTTCATATTGGGATATGAGAAGAGCCTTTCTGTCTTTCCTCTCATCAGAACTTCCTTCAACTAATCTGTAGAGAGATTCCCAGATTTCCTTTGCAGAGTTGCAGTCAGCAATCTTCTGAAATATCTCATCAGACATGGTTGAGATCAGTATGTTCATGGCCTTGGCATCACATGCCTTGACCTTATTCTCTTCATCAGTCCATTCTGCTCTGGGGACTGAAGTTTGTATAACTTTCCCACTGGTGTCTTTCCTAACTGGAACTAGGGGACCTATGAGGATGACATTAAAAATCTCCTCATCAATAGAATTCATATATAGCTTTACTCTAGCCTTCGGGAGTGTAAACTTATTTAGATTACACACTGGAGGTCTTGTTGAAGCATAATTCTTAGAGCTCATTTTGTTTATGTAATAAATTTGTTATAAAGGAAAATGAGAGTAGGAGATCTTTTTGATCAAGGTGTTACCCTTTTATTGATCAACCTCGCTCTGATACTAATTGAAAGTGCACAGTGTGCCTCTGAGAATCCTCTAGGGGGGGGGGGGGGGGTGAATAGAGATTTAAATATTTTTCTATCCTAACTGTGTTCAATAATTTATTCTAAAGTATTATGCTTAACAATCCAGGCTGAATAAAGAAAGTAGAAACTGAAGTGCAGAATAAAAGAATGGGAAATCACAGAAATTCACAGTACAGACACAATGAATTTTATAGAGGTTCCCCAAAATATGGGTAGTGATGCAGGATACGGTCTCCGACACGTTTGCTACGAACAAACACGCGTTCCCTTTCAGCGCTCCCAAATTTTACGTTCGCACAAAAATACTCGCAATGTACACGCAACGCAATAATTATCAATTAGATTCTAACGTACGGGTAGTCACGCCGTTAGATGTTGAATAGATGGCTATGGGCCAATATTCTTTCCGACTAACAGGACCCACCCAGTCCGAATGAGCTTGAGTTGTACCAAAAGAGATCTACCAAAATTTATGATTAAAAAAGGATAGACCTCTCCCAACAAAAAGTCGAGGTTCGCCAATCCTCTTCGAAAATTAAAAGAAATAGAAGATCGCACAAATCAATCTAAGAAAACCACGATTATCTAAGTGATTCGAAGATCACGCCAAAATTTACCACCATAAGAAATTAACAAGAGGGAAATCTCACAAGTAGAAATTTTGTTACCCCGCTTGAGATGGGATTATCCTTAAGCATGCACTTGCCCAAATCGTTCTTCAACGGATCCACCTGAGACGCGTCGTTTGGAGAGAAACTCGTCCGCCGTATTCGCTTCTCGCCGGATCCAAGATCTGCACAAACTAACACCAAGCACCTTGAATGAAATCTTCAAAGAGGAAGATTTAGGGTTGGACGAATTCTTGGAAGGGAAAAGGATAAGAGATTCTTCGTGTTGTAAGCAAGAGAGAAAGAGAGAGGGATGTGAGAAAGAGTCATAGAGGAGAACAATAATGAATGGAAGAGAGGGAGAGGGGGGGGGGTGAAATTTTGGAGAGGGGGAAGAGAGAGGGGGCGGCTAGGAGGAGGGAAATCCAAGAGAGGAGAATAGGGTTTGATTTTTGGTATAATCATTCAATAATAAAATCTAATACAAGATAGCCTTTTATAGGCTAGCCAACAAACATGGCTAAACGCAGTCCGAAATTAAAATAAAACATGAGCATGGCTAAACGCAGTCCAAAATTAAGATAAACATGAACATAAATAAGTCCAAAAATAAAAGACAAAGCTAGATAATATTTTAATTAATAATTATAATAAAATAATTATAATTATTAATCTTGCGCCGCGGAGAAGGTTGTAACAACGGTGGCGTTTGTCATGACGGTGCGGCGATGGCGTTCTTCAAAATGGTTGTCGCGACGATGATGTACCCCATGATTGTTGTTGCGGCATCGTCCATCCGAGTCTTCAAATGTAGTGTTGCGGCAGCGATCAAAATAATGCGTCGAGCCAGTGTCGTCAAGGAACTGGTCACGAACATATGACGGGGCATCGTCGCCATCAATCCTCCCCCACTCAAAATCACTCATCACCGATGAGTGGGACATCAACAAACACCTGTCAGACAAAGCAGAGGTCTGTGGAACCCTTGGAAATGCGTTAGGCAAATGAGAAAAAGTTTCATCATCAACATTAGACGTACCTCCAGTAGGAACCGAAGAAGGGAGCGAACCGAGCACAAGCTCACTCCCCAACCCATTAGAAAATGTAGTGGAACCAAATGGACAGTCGGTTAATTCAAGTGGTGGAGAAATATATGACGTTAAATCTGAAACATTGAAAATTGGGGAGATTCCCCAATCAGTGGGTAACTCCAAAAGAAAAGTGTTTTCTCCTAATCGCTTTAAGATTCGAAAAGGACCCGCTCGCCAATTTGCTAACTTTTGTATGGTGCCCGAAGGCAACCGTTCAGGATGAGATGCCCATAACCAAATCGCCAACTTTCAAGTGAGACGCTCTCTTATGTACGTTAGCATAGGATTGATAAGATGCGTATTGAGTAGCTAGCGTGTCCTTAATGTGCTTGTATAAATTATGAACGTGAGAGGCAAAATCTTGTGCAAATTGACTGGACTTATATGATGAAGGTAATAGAATCAAGTCAAGTGGCACTGGTGCCTTATAACCGTGCACGATTTCATTCGGCGATAAATCCGTTGATCTATTTTTAGAATTATTATTCGCTAACTAAGCATGAGGAAAAAGTAAATCCCAAGTACCCATGTGGTCAGCTAAAATCATAGACACGTGTAGGTGAATGTGGTAAGCAACTGGAGGAAAAATATGCGCAACTGTACCAGATGAGTAAGTATGTCATGAAGAAACTAAGTCCAGGGGTACAGTCGCCACAGAATCATAATCGCTCGCGACCGCCAACAAATCCGTAGACGGGCACTCAAAAAAATTATCAATCAAAGGTGACACGTAGTCAGATCTATGAAGAGTGGTGAAAAGACCGAGCACAAAATCTAACAACTCAACAAAACATGTCCGACGGGACATGGCAAATGGAGGGGCTAGTAACATAGGCAAAACCAACTGGCTAGGACGCGGCATAATAAATTCATGTCCGAAAAATTCTGCAGGTCGAGTCCACGGGTCAGGAGGGAGGACCGACAAAATTGAACCTGACACAATTTCTAATTCATAATGAGCTTCAGGCAAAGGTGATAACATCAAGGAAATATCTTCCAGGTTCTTAACGTCAAAGTCACCCAAAGTTAACCTTTCCTCGCAAGGTAAATCTTCTAATGCACAAGGTACGTCCTCCAAATCAGAATCATCAGATAAATCTAAAATCAGATCAGAGGGTAGGTCCTCTTTCATAACACTAGGGTAACCAATCTCCTCATCATTGCTACGTTCTTCCTTAATAATGACATCGCCCGCGGCGGTAGGCTCAGTCAAGGGCACATACTCAGTATTGTCAGAAGGTTCAAAAACTATATCAGGAAGTTCAGGAGGAGACATTCTCGACGCATTGTGTGTAGAAATTATGGGAGGAACCTCACTAACCGGAATACTCTCACCGCGCGGTCTCATGGCATCCCTAACCGTAATGACATCCGAGTTCGAGTCAGTGGACCGGAACTTACCCTTATCTTTCAGGGATAACGAAGGGGGAGGTCCTAAGATGGACTTGCCCTTCTGAAAATAACGAGACTTGGACTTGTGAGCAAGATGCTTCTCAATATCCAATGCGGCATTATAGGCGGTGCTTAAATCTGTGTTCTTAATAAAGGAGTTTACCTTGAATGTCGAGGTTAAGCCCCTTACGAAACCGTGAAAGGGTGACCTCATACATCTCCCTAACATCGCACCTAGCCATCATGTCTTTCAAGAGGCCCATGTACTCCGCAACCGATCGATTCGCTTGTCTAAGGGAAGATAACTCATCAAATATTTGCATTCGATGGTATGAAGACAGAGGAGGGGTTCGTGTTGGAACATGGTTTTCTGCATCCCTTTGATTCGAGAATAACAAATCCTACTTGTATTTGATCTTGTTTGCCATTGTGTTTTTATCATGCAGGTTTGGACAGATATGACACCAGGTTGCTGCAACAATGGTCTGGCACTAACCATAAGCTGAAGGATTGAAAGCCATCTAACGCCAGGCGTTAAGCTTAACGCTGGGCATTAACGTTCGACGAAATGGTGTTCGACGAAAGTAGAAGCCCGTTCGACGAAATGCATACCACTACGTTCGATGACAAGCATACTGATGGCGCAAATCTCACACTCCGCTATAGGCGGTAGCTCGACTGCGACACGAAACGGCAGTGTACCGATCGTTCAAGTAATATAAAACGAGGAGTAATCCCCGAGTATCGAATCTCTCAAGGAACACAGTAAGGTGGAGTTAACGTTCGAGGTAGGACTTGAGATTGAAGTCCTTAACGTCGGATGGAATGCGGGGGAGTTGGGTTGGCTTTTGGAAAATAAAATAAAAGCTATCAACTACTCCTATGCAATGCCGCTATGCAATGCTTCGCTTGGCGGGATGGAGACTAGGCAGGCCTTGAGCGCGCTGCGTCGTAAGGGCGGATGGACGAGTAGGAAAACAGATCGAACTATGTAGGCCTTGAGCGCGCTGCTTCGTTAGGCGGGATGGAATACGGGCCGCGATGCCACGTTTCGGTAGGCGGGTGGACGAGAAGGCAAGCGGAATGAGGGTCGCAAGCACCTCTTCGACAAGCACGCCACTAGCAATTGCTAATGCGGCACCGGACAACCAACAATCCACACCACAAGGCACACCTCAAAATAATAAGCAAGAATACTCAAATCACATAGACATAATCAAGTATAAATGCTAATAATCAAGCACGCTTCATCATAATGTTAGATCTAACTACATAGACATCAATAAGAGAAGAATAGAGCAAGAAATCGACCGAATCCGAAGGCTCGTTGTAGATTCACGGTTGGAATCGCCGGGTTGTCAATCCGCGTTCAAGCTCGGTCCGCAACTACGTCCGGGGTAGAGAGAGCTGTCACGACTCTCCAATGGACCCGTCTTCTTCGTGTCACGATCCGGTAGAGGTTGCAAACTTCCTCTTGCTCGATGGCGATGGCGGCTAGATCACTCTTTGAAGCTCTTGGATGAAGGAGGAGGCCGAGAGGAAACTCTGGCTCAAGATCGGCGTGAAGAACAAGCCCGGAGCATCCCCCGATGGTGGGCGGCGATGGAGGGGAGAAATCGGGCGGAACGGAGCAGGAAACGGCGGAAGAAATCGGGGATCCCGACCTAAATCGCGAGCAGGGAATTTATAGGCGCTGGAATTAAACAGTGCGCACGGTCAGTGGCGCACGACCAGTGGTCGTGCGCACTAGAATCCTGTGATCGTGCGCTCTGCCTGGACGGAACCTGCAAAGACAGAAATTATAAAATAACATGTTCGCACGACCAGTGGCGCACGGCCGGTGGTCGTGCGCACTGTAGTTGATGGTCGTGCGCACTACAGCAAACAGAACTCGGAAATTAAATGGTAAGTGCGCACGAGCAGTGGCGCACGACCGGTGGTCGTGCGCACTAGTGTAGATGGTCGTGCGCACTGCACCAAACAGAACTCATAAAAAGGGTTAAGTGCACACGATCAGTGGCGCACGACCAGTGGTCGTGCGCAATAGAACCGGTGATCGTGCGCAGTGTTCCTGTGCAGAATTGCACCGGGAACACCTGCACGACTCCAATTCCAGCACAACCACGAATCCAGCCACTGAAAGTGGCACCTAACACGCAAGAAAACTACTAATGAAGAAAAGCAATGAAATCACACCAAAATGGGCCTATAAGTGCACCTAGCGTAGAATGACCAATATGAGCTAAAACAGGGCTAAAGTGCAGTGAAAAGACTAAATAGATGGCCCAGATGAGTCCATAAAAGTGTATATGATCAGGACTCATCACACCCCCAGACTTAACTGTTTGCGCGTCCCGAGCAAACAAATTCTAAGCGAACTAGGAAAGAACAGTAGATGGCTTAATGATTATACTACAGAGTACCATGCGAAGTCGCATGCTCACGTGCATAAGAAAAATAGTAGAAAAGATTTCTGATTATAAAAATAGTTTATATATTTCTAAAAGAGTAAAAGCATATTACAACTACTCAAAATGGTGAAAAGCGGTGAATCGTTCGGTCATGCATACGGAGAAAGTAAACTAAACGCTGAGATGAGCATTGCTCAAGATCGGGGTGTCGGATAAACTCCACCGAAATCCATCGGTGTCGGTGACCATAGGCTTGCCCGGTCACATTCTCTCCACGGCACTGGTTTGACTCAAATGCGTGAATCAATAGGACTTTAGGTTTTAAATGAGGCTTGGGTTTAGGTGAGGATAAACAAAGATAAAAACGACGGCTCAAGCACTAAACCCAAATGAGCTAATGCAGGAAACTATCCTCATTCACCACACAAACATGCGGGTACACAACACCCCCAGACTTGGACTTAACAGCATGGGTGCGTTCACCGCCTACTCCCAAACATAAATCTATACATAAAGATTTTCAATTAAACATTCCTTCTCTTTCCTTTCTTTTTAACTTCTTTTCTTTTTCTCATTTTTTTTTCTTTTCTTATCATTTTCAGCAATTAAACAAAAGGACACATCCACAACTTCACAAACATATTACCACATCAACAACCCAACTCATGAAAATAATAAACAGCTAAAGCTCAAATTTTGGGTGTGCGACTAGGATTGGCTTTTGGGCTTTGGTGAAATAAAAGTGGGGCTGAATCAAAGAACGGGTAGGCACAACTGGGCTAGCGAGGATATAGCGGTAAGAATAGGCACAAAGGCTCAACCGGGCCAAAATGATGGCCTATATCACATTCACACAATTGACTAACCGTATACCCATGCTTCAAGAATCGCTTGGGGCAAGTTCTAGCCACCGAGAAAGATTCTCCTTTCTCCCGACTCAAGCAATATGAGTCTAGCGATCGTTTACACACATCCCTACGCTACCGTTTGATTCACACCGGATTCACCATTTGAGTAGAGTAAACAACATTTACACTAATAGAGAAAAATATAAAACCATAGTATAACAAGAAGTCTACTCTACACAAATTTCTATGCAACCGAGCACTCGACTAGGAGCACTACTAGAGTCAACATTTTACTCTGCTACATAGTCCTAAGCCATCACCTAAACTTTCCCAAATAAGCAGAAGAATTAAATTCACAACAGAGCAAGCAAACAGATGAGTACGCGCTCAAGTGGGTGATGTGGTGTGCAATGAAAATAAACAAAACATTTTAAATGGAATCTTCTAGCATGCAGTGCAATAGTGCACGTGAGCGGGTAAACAAAACTACTCTCCCCCAGACTTAAACTAAACAATCCGCATAATATATGACATGAAAATCAGAAAAAGCTAGGGAAAGAGAGTACCCGGTGCTCAGAAATGAGCACACCAGAAGATTGGCGTTTAAACCACGACTAAGCTGCAGCATCCGCCATCCAGAAAAAAATGCCTGCAGGGGTCAGCTCCGCAAAAAGAAAATAGAAAACTGAAAAAGAAATACTACTAACTAAACATGATTAGAAGAAATAAAAATGCAGAAAAGAAAGATAACTACTGGGGTTATTGTCATCCCAGCACGACTTATTCTAAAATAGAACAGTTCTAGCTAATGGGCCTATGGAAGGAGAAGTGGACAGGTAACTGGCCTAATATTCGTGTCGGTAGCGGGTACCGATACGGTGATAGAACAGTCACGCCTCTACCTGAATATAAATACCTGCTCCTCACAGGTATAGGGAAAAGAAAGTAAGAAGAGGAGGAGGCCTGGTCCTCACTCATCTCACCAAAACTATCCTTGCCCAGCAAGGTATCGTCCACAGCAGGTCCGCAGGAGGAGAAGGCAACGAATGAGGCTTCCTTAATGGAGGAGGGATCAACCTCCTCGCATAAAAGGACACACTCATCATTGACTTGAGCACAAAGCTCCAAGTCCTCCTGATGTACCTGTGAAGACTCAACCTGCACAGGCTCAGATGAAGAAGGGGGGTCAGGAAATAAAAGAGAAGAATGACAAAAATAATCAAAAATCGGGGGAGTGGTCCCGGTCTCACTCCCAGCAAGATCCAAGGGTAGATCACTATCATCATCGTAAATATCATAGCAAGGGGGACTTGAGAACTCAGGAGCCTCAGTGGTGATTTGGACCTCCTCGTCCCATGAAGAAGTGCAAACCTCCTCATCAGAGAGAGTATCCTCCTCATCCCACCGAGGTGCATCATCGTGTTCAAAGTATTCATTCTCCCCCTCAGGGAAAATGACATCCTCATCCCACTTTGGAGCACCCTCCGAGTCAGAAGCATCACCCAGCTCCTTTACTTCGATAGGATCATAAAGAATATGTGTAGAGAAATCTTGCAAAGAAACTGGAGGGACAAAAATATTCGGTTCCTCCGCAAAAAGATTCGCTAAAGCCTCCCCGATGGAAAGAATACTTTCCTCATCATACTCAGGTGCATCTAGGAGCTCCCATTCCTCTCCTTGTTGGCCAACAGATGAGTGATCATCATCACTGGGAGTGAAGCCATAAATAGGGAGTGAGGAGTCCGTGCACGAGACAAGCTCAGGGGTAGAGGGCACACTTGCCTCCATGGGTAAATAATGAGCGATAGGGACAATGTTTTCTTGAGTGGAGGAGTGGCGGTCAGGCTTGAAAAGACTAGGACAGTCCTTCAATTCATGACCCTCTCCTCGACACAACAAGCAAACAATGTTCCTACACTGCCTAGCATTCAACTCATTCATTTGGTCTATATAATAAACCATCTTATCATTAAAGCTAGGTGAAATATCCCATGACGACATATTTGACAATTAAAGAAGATATAACGAGACTGAAATTCTTTGCAAGAAAATTTACACAAACTAATAAAACTTCTTGGATTAGACTTGCCTAAAACTTTAAAATAAGAGGGAAAGAAATAAAAACAAGCAGTTAATAAGTAAAAAGAAAACAAAAAAAATAAAAAGGCGGCTATACACACTGGAAGAACTACTATCTCTCGGCTCTCCCTCTCAAGAAAACTCACACGTGTGTGTTCCCCGGCAACGGCGCCAAAAACTTGATGGCGCAAATCTCACACACCGCTATAGGCGGTAGCTCGACTGCGACACGAAATGGCAGTGTACCGATCGTTCAAGTAATATAAAACGAGGAGTAATCCCCGAGTATCGAATCTCTCAAGGAACACAGTAAGGTGGAGTTAACGTTCGAGGTAGGACTTGAGATTGAAGTCCTTAACGTCGGATGGAATGCGGGGGAGTTGGGTTGGCTTTTGGAAAATAAAATAAAAGCTATCAACTACTCCTATGCAATGCCGCTATGCAATGCTTCGCTTGGCGGGATGGAGACTAGGCAGGCCTTGAGCGCGCTGCGTCGCAAGGGCGGATGGACGAGTAGGCAAACGGATCGAACTATGCAGGCCTTGAGCGCGCTGCTTCGTTAGGCGGGATGGAATACGGGCCGCGATGCCACGCTTCGGTAGGCGGGTGGACGAGAAGGCAAGCGGAATGAGGGTCGCAAGCACCTCTTCGACAAGCACGCCACTAGCAATTGCTAGTGCGGCACCGGACAACCAACAATCCACACCACAAGGCACACCTCAAAATAATAAGCAAGAATACTCAAATCACATAGACATAATCAAGTATAAATGCTAATAATCAAGCACGCTTCATCATAATGTTAGATCTAACTACATAGACATCAATAAGAGAAGAATAGAGCAAGAAATCGACCGAATCCGAAGGCTCGTTGTAGATTCACGGTTGGAATCGCCGGGTTGTCAATCCGCGTCCAAGCTCGGTCCGCAACTATGTCCGGGGTAGAGAGAGCTGTCACGACTCTCCAATGGACCCGTCTTCTTCGTGTCACGATCCGGTAGAGGTTGCAAACTTCCTCTTGCTCGATGGCGATGGCGGCTAGATCACTCTTTGAAGCTCTTGGATGAAGGAGGAGGCCGAGAGGAAACTCCGGCTCAAGATCGGCGTGAAGAACAAGCCCGGAGCATCCCCCGATGGTGGGCGGCGATGGAGGGGCGAAATCGGGCGGAACGGAGCAGGAAACGACGGAAGAAATCGGGGATCCCGACCTAAATCGCGATCAGGGAATTTATAGGCGCTGGAATTAAACAGTGCGCACGGTCAGTGGCGCACGACCAGTGGTCGTGCGCACTAGAATCCTGTGATCGTGCGCTCTGCCTGGACGGAACCTGCAAAGACAAAAATTATAAAATAACATGTTCGCACGACCAGTGGCGCACGACCGGTGGTCGTGCGCACTGTAGTTGATGGTCGTGCGCACTACAGCAAACAGAACTCGGAAATTAAATGGTAAGTGCGCACAAGTAGTGGCGCACGACCGGTGGTCGTGCGCACTAGTGTAGATGGTCGTGCGCACTGCACCAAACAGAACTCATAAAAAGGGTTAAGTGCACACGATCAGTGGCGCACGACCAGTGGTCGTGCGCAATAGAACCGGTGATCGTGCGCAGTGTTCCTGTGCAGAATTGCACCGGGAACACCTGCACGACTCCAATTCCAGCACAACCACGAATCCAGCCACTGAAAGTGGCACCTAACACGCAAGAAAACTACTAATGAAGAAAAGCAATGAAATCACACCAAAATGGGCCTATAAGTGCACCTAGCATAGAATGACCAATATGAGCTAAAACAGGGCTAAAGTGCAGTGAAAAGACTAAATAGATGGCCCAGATGAGTCCATAAAAGTGTATATGATCAGGACTCATCACATACCACGACATTCGACGAAATGCATACCACGGCGTTCGACGAAAAGCATACCACGACGTTCGACAAAATGCATACCACGATGTCCGACGAAATGCATACCACAACGTTCGACGAAATTATGTTCGATGAAAGTAGAAGGCCGTTCGACAAAATGAATTGTCGTTCGACAAAATGAGTGGTGTTCGACGAAATGAAACTGCGTTCGACGAAATGAGACGTTCGACGAAGATACTGTTCGACGAAATGGCGTACCAGCTGATTAAAGAAAGAAACTCAAATGCAGGCGTTAGTCTTAACACTGGGCAGTATACGGTCGACGAATTTGGCAAGGAGAAGCAACCATGATTGCAGGAGGAACTTTAGGAATGATTTGCCCAACGCCTGCGTTAGCCTTAACGCCGACGTTGATATTGCCTAAAATGAAACAATTCCTAAAGTGCAGAATTTCCTTCCTCTTCTGAAGATCCGAGCCATCAATATGTTGCTATACATGGTCAACGTTCGACGTTATCTCTTAACGCCGGCGTTAGCTCAAAGTCTATAAATTGGATGATTTCGATGTCTCATAAAACTGATTGCCAAGACCCCTATTCCAGCACTTCAGAAACTTTGTGAGGACCGTATTTCCAGACCAACACATTTCCCACTCATATTTCAAAAGGAGGAATCAAAGGAGCCTTGGATCAACATGCTAACATAACGCGAAGAACGCACGCTTGGACTTCAACGATCTTCATTGATTCTTCGGCGTCTCCTTCAGATTACCTCATAGGGAGTTTCATATTTACATTTTGTATTTGTCTTTTATTTTATCATTGTAATCAGTTTGTGAATTCGCCTCGTGTTGGCTACTAGGTCTAGGTAGGACTTAGGGAGGAATTCGCCTCGTGTTGGAGACTGGGTCTAGGGAGTAGATCTAGGGGGTGCTCGAGGACTTTCTGGTGATAGATTGGCTAGAGCAGCTTGAGGCTGTATCTGGGGAGAGATCGGTTAAAGCCAACCGGTTAGTGGAGATACGAGTCGGTAAAGAAAACAAAAAGAGTTTTCATATTATTCGCTTTGATTTTTAGCGTCATATAAATAAATTTTGTAATCAAGTTTATTAATGATAATCATGTCTTTTTCTATTTAATAAAATTGATTTACTACTCTTTGTTTTATATTCACTCTTATTTAAATAAAATATCAAAAGTTTTCTATTAAAGTTTAAAGTTTTTAAAACCCTTATTCACCCCCCCGTCTAAGGGCGCCTCAAGATCCAACAAGTGGTATCAGAGCCAGGTTATTCCAAATTGGATTAACAGCCAGGAATAATGGCGTCTCTTGATCATGATCTCGCTTCTGCTAGTGGGGAAAATTTTAATATAAACGAAAAAAGTATTATCACCACCTTTATTTATGGGCAAAAATTTTAAAGGGTGGAAAATATTAATGAAAATTTTTCTTAAGGCCTTAGATGAAAAAGTTTGGAATGTTACTATTGAAAAGCCATCTAGCGTACTAACTAGGAACGGAATTATTTTAAATGCAAAATCTATGAATAGTTTATTTTGTGCGTTAGATCAAAATATTTTCAAACTTATTTATACTCTTCTTACCGCATATGAGATTTGGAATTTTCTTGAAAGAACTTATGATTCTCCTTCTATAGGTACAGAACAATCAAAAGAACCGGAGAATATGCTAGCTTGCATAAGTCTTCAAGAAAGCTCCTCCCATGATGGATCTATGGAGTGCCCATCAAGTGGAAGAGAAGAAGAAATCTTATCTTTGGAAGAGGAATGCCAAAAATATGTCAAAGAAACTATATGTTCAAATCGTGCCTCTCCCGAAAGCAATGTAAGGAAATAAAATCCCATTTTCTGTACTTCTATTTCTACATTATAATTGTTTCAAACTACAAAGCGCAAAATTAAGAAATAAAAAAATGCTAATAAACATTTGTGCTTAGAAAATAAAAATTTAAAGGCAAAAATTAATGAATAATCAAATTCTAATTTATCTAGTTCTACCCATGGCTCCTTAGTTAAAAACATTACACCTTGTGTAGAATATAATGAATTAAAAGAAAAACACATGAAACTTGAAAATGAACTTCTTTTTATAAAAGAACAAAATGAAAGATTATGTTTAGAAAATTCATCTTTGAAAAATGATTGTGATAAGTGTAAAGACTATAAAATTGAAATTAAAGAGATGGATGAAACATTTGATGAATATTGAAATAACTGTCAAAATCATATTGATTCAATTGTTTCCACTCTTAAAAATATCACAATCGCTTATAATAAAGCTAGACATATTTTAAAGATCAAGAATGATGAATTAAAATAAAAAATCAACTTGCTTATGAAAATTGTAAATACATATTCACAATATCAAACTATATCTAAAAACAAGTTGAATATGAATATGAACATCCTAACTAAGTTTAATAATGGGAGTAAGGAACATAAAGGATTTGTAAATCAAAATCAAAATCACCATTATTTACAAAATCATGTTTCTCCCAACCTAAAATTAAATGCAAACAAATTTCCTTCAAATTATAAATTCTAAAATTATTTTGATCCAAATATTCAAGTAAATGATTATGGAAATTTGAAAACTAAAAATAATGTTTGTCCAAGGTTTGAATGGAGGTCCAAAGTTAAAGATGAAACACTAACTCCACTCAAAAGGGCCCATTCATCACTATCTCCCCAAAAGCAAACGCGATGTATTTGGGTACCCAAAGGAAACATCACACCCGGTCCTCTTTGGATACCTAAATCTCTCATTCATTAGTATCCAATCATTTGCATGAAGTAGAAATCAACTAAAAATGAAATATCATTATTCTACTTCATGTTATGCCTAACCTATTTTTTGTTTATTTTCCTTTTTGTTGAACCATCATGATATGATCACTTTATATAACTTGTGATATGACTTCCACATATTAAACCAAAATTCATAAATAAATCAAATTGAATAAAGTTGAATAAAAAGTCATATCATTTTTCATGTGATCTACTTATCCTTTTAATGTTTATTCTTCTAGATCCATTTCCTATGAAAAGTCATATATAAATTAAATCCTAAATTTGTTATGTATTATTAAGACTAATGGAATAATTGTCGAAATGGATTTAAAAGGTATTTTAGGGGTATTAGGCTAAATTTATAAAATGCGCAAGTTTTGCTTAGGTATTTAATATATTTGCGTCATTTTTGATTACCCCTAGTATGTTAAATCATAATCATGTCAAACCGGAATTGAAAAATTGCATGAATATTATTTCACTTATGTATGATCAATTCACTCATGCATATGTTGTGCAAAACTCAAGAATTAAGGTTTAATGAATATGGAGCTTTAATGAATATGAAACCCATGTACTAAAATTTTAACTTCCGCAACTTTTTGCGATTTCTTCTCGTCTCTTCACTTCAGTAAACATGCCTTACATTGCACAAACATAATTAAGCAAAATCAGAAGCAAAATCGAAGAAAATCTAGGCTATATGATTAAAATAAGCACTCTCGGTGAGCTAACACAGGCGCTAGGACCTAGCGCCGGTGCTAGCTCAAGTATCCGATTTTCTGTAATTTTAAAATTCTGAAAAATCACTAAAAGTATATGTTTTTATTTAATATTCAAAAACCAAAGAGAAAATTTATAAAACCTTTCAAAAATAACCAAAAAATAGTTTCTCATTGTATTCATCATTCACCTTGCAATCTTTCTCTTTAATATTTTGAAAAGGTTGAATATGAATTGTTTTATATATTTCACTTACAATAATTAATTATGAGTATAAAAATCTCTATGTGATAAAATTAATGATCATAATTATATTATGTAATATCAAAAGATCTTTTAATTCAAACATTACATATAACTACAAAAGATCATCTTGGTTCTTTCATAAAATTGGTGATCATGATAATTATATGAATAAATTATGTATTGTGATTGCATGTACCTTACTATATCTAGACCTTAGAATCACCTTGATATCAATAACATCAAATCATATCATCACTTAATTCTAGGTCTTCAAATTGAATGTCTATCGATATAAAAGACTTGCAATATTCTTATGGCATAATATGAACTCATCATACTAGCATTATCAACTAATAAATATTATCATTCATGTTAGTTATCAATATTTCCATAATGAAACCATCTTAAAGTAGAAAAATTGAAAGATAAAATAACTATGTAACTTTAAATTGTTTCCATAGTACAAAATGCTTAGGATGTCCATGATCGTTCACCCACATTATGTGTCTCACAATAGCGAGGGCGTAGGATTGTATGCATTAGAATACCTAACCTCTATGTCATGTCTTGTCCTTAACCTGGGAGGGTTCCAGTGGGGCCTTGCGAGGCACTTGGGGGAAAGAGTGCAAGGTTGAGCATTCTCTAGTGTGTGCATATGGGATTAACACCCCATCCTATGACATGTGTGCAGCTCCTCATGCCCATCCATCACTTAGTACGAGGCTAGTGTGTAGGCATACATTTAGGGTATTATAATCTAGGACATTCCTATTTCATATATTTTGCATGCACTCTTTATGATTATATTATTCTTGCATTCTTGTTTTTGATCAAACATGCTCATGCATTCTTCTTTTGATCGAACATGCTTATCTTGTGTTTTGCATTCTTTATCATTTTTGAGCTCTAATGATCTTGTAAGTCACAAATATATGAAAACCAAATAAAAATATAAAAACCATTTTTTAACAAATAAAACATGCTTATATATATAGCCTTCTAATCATTTCCAACTTCTCTGAAATTTCTACACTAAGAAGGACTATATACATACTATCTATGCCAAAGAAATTTTTTTCAAAAAATCTCAAAAACAACGTACTGTCTCAGCGTTAACTTTTTTTTTTCAGATTAAAATTCTATTTTCTCTGAACTATTTCTGATATTTTTCTAATGATTTTTCTCTGTTTATATTCTCAGATTTGTAATTATTTTGTTATTAATTTGGTTATTTTATTCCAAAATACAAAAAATTAAATAATTCAAAATGCTCAAAAACATGATTTTGTTATTTGTTTTGCTTTAAAAATTTACAAAATTATAGTTTGACTATAAGCCTTCACAAGAGCAAACATCTTAGTCATTTTTGTTTCAAATGGTCAAAATTGGTTTTAGGCATACACTTAAAGATTGTCTTCAATGTCTAATTTTTATTTCAAATTTTCTAAACATTGTTTTATCTTGTCATGCCTTGACCTTAATCTGATTATGTGCAATGAAATAGTCTATAGATAATTGTTTATGATTGCCTAGCATGCCTCTAAGTATGAGTAATACTTTATGTTAATAAATGAATTATACACTCACTATTTTGGTAATCTACATGTGCTCATAATCTTAGTCTTGCATGATTGTGTAGTGTAATAGTTTTAACATATTAAGTTGTATGTCTAAATTACCTACATCGTCTTTCAAAAATGAATTTCATGCACAATATAGAAGTGTTATTTCAATAATATTATTGCTTGCAACAACAAGTGAATTCGGAGACCTTCGGCCCAAAATAAAAATTTGAAATAAAAAGCCAAAGATAACTCCACCAAGCACTACTCACCCTCCTGATAAGTCTTAACGAGCATTGCGAGGTTGAGCACCTTGGAAAGAATTGTAAAGTGTCTTGTGCAGACATATTTCTTTTTATCACTTCTATTTGTACACCGGATCACTACAAATATAATTTTTATAAAAAAATGCTTATGTGGTCCACCAAGCAATACTTCGCTCCTTGATAAGTCTTAATAAGCATTGTGTGGGCAAAGCACCTTGGTTGTTGTACTCATTATTTGTGCCTTGAAACTTTATTGTAGATTTGATATGTGAAAGTAATTATAAGATTGCATCCTTAATATTGTTGTCACTATTTCATTATATATGTCATGTGTTTTGATTATTTCACTTGTATACTTTTATCAAAACACCTATGCACACATCATTGTTTTCATAAAGCTTCCATTCATGAGAAGTGGATCCTAATGCAAACATTACATAATTCTCTAAAAACTTAAGTAAAAGCACTAGATTGCAATGCATGATTTCTACAATGTTTTCTTTACTTGAAATAAGAATTGGTTACATTGTAGCTATTATCTTCTTGAATATGCTAAATCATGCTTGCCTATTAGTTATGAAAATTTTCAAAGTTAAAATGCTCAAATGTGAAGAGTCTAGACATATTGTTGGAATGGTCAAACTATAACAAAAATACTACTTTTATTTGTTTTTGTTTTCCGCATTTCTCTTTTGATCATGTACTTCGTTTACCATGGTTTATCATGCTCACTTCTTTGGTCTTTCTTCACTTGTGCTTGTAAAACACTATTGCATCTTTTTCAACAAGTAATATTCTTCTTTAAAATTAATTTGCAAAGCAAGTGATTACATTCCTGTGGTATAATCTTTGAATAATGTTCTTTTATGCCTATCATATATTTTTTTCCGCTGTGCGACTCTCTCCCTTAGCTCGATCATGACTTACTTTTTGTTTACACAAAACTCTTAATCCTCTCTTAGTTATGTCCCAACTTTTGTCTTCTTTATTCTAGTTTTGTTTCACTCAACCCTCTTTTGCTAATAACAAAGGGGGGGGGGGGGGGGGGGAATAAAATGCTAAATCATATTGATTAACGAAGTAGGATTCACTAGATTAAGGGGGAGCATGTATCTAGTTTATGGGAGTATACACTAAGGGGGAGCATTTTTGTAGGGGGAGCACTTTTAAATGATCTATAATTCTTATCATTATCTTATAATTGCTTAGTGTCATATATCCTTATAAAAACACAAATTCTTTATCTATGAATCTGATTTATCTCTATTGGATTTGTTATTATCAAAAGGGGGAGATTGTTGGAACATGGTTTTCCGCGTCCCTTTGATTTGAGAATAACAAATCCTACTTGTATTTGGTCTTGTTTGCCATTGTGTTTTTAGCATGTAGGTTTGGACATATATGACACCAGGTTGTTGCAACAATGGTCTGGCAGTAACCATAAGCTGAAGGATTGAAAGCTGTCTAACGCCAGGCGTTAAGCTTAACGCTGGGCATTAACGTTCGACGAAATAGCATTCGACGAAATTGTGTTCGACGAAAGTAGAAGCCCGTTCGACGAAATGCATACCACGATGTTCGATGAAAAGCTTACCACGACGTTCGACGAAATGCATACCACGGTGTTCGATGAAAAGCATACCATGGTGTTCGATGAAATGCATACCACGACGTTCGACGAAATGCATACCACGACGTTAGACGAAATTGTGTTCGACGAAAGTAGAAGGCCGTTCGACAAAATGAATTGCCGTTCGACGAAATGAGTGGCGTTCAACAAAATGAAACTGCGTTCGACGAAATGAGGCGTTCGACGAAGATACTGTTCGACGAAATGGCGTGCCAGCTGATTAAAGAAAGAAACTCAACGCCAGGCGTTAGTCTTAACGCTGGGCGCTATCCGGTCGACGAATTTGGCAAGGAGAAAGCAGCCGTGATTGCAGGAGGAACTTTTGGAATGATTTGCCCAACGCCCGCGTTAGCCTTAACGCCGACGTTGATATTGCCTAAAATAAAACAATTCCTAGAGTGCAGAATCTCCTTCCTCTTCTGAAGATCTGAGCCATCAATATGTTGCTATACATGGTCAACGCCCGACGTTATCTCTTAACGCCGACGTTAGCTCAAAGTCTATAAATTAGATGATTTCGATGTCTCATAAAACTGGTTGCCAATAGCCCTATTCCAGAACTTCAGAAACTTTGTGAGAGCCGTGTTTCCAGACCAACATATCTCCCACTCATATTTCAAAAGGAGGAATCAAAGGAGGCTTAGATCAATACGCTAACACAATGCGAAGAATGCATGCTTGGACTTCAACGATCTTCAGCGATTCTTCGGCGTCTCCTTCAGATTACCTCATAGGGAGTTTCATATTTACATTTTGTAATTGTCTTTTATTTTATCATTGTAATCAGTTTGTGAATTCGCCTCGTGTTGGCGACTAGGTCTAGGTAGGACTTAGGGAGGAATTCGCCTCATATTGGCGACTGGGTCTAGGGAGTAGATCTAGGGAGTGCTCGAGGCCTTTCTGGTGATAGATTGGCTAGAGCGGCTTGAGGCCGTATCTGGGGAGAGATCGGTAAAGCCCACCGGTTCGTGGGGATACGAGTCGGTATTGAAAACAAAAAGAGTTTTCATATTATTCGCTTTGATTTCTAGCGTCATACAAATCAAATTTTGTAATCAAGTTTCTTAATGATAATCATGTCTTTTTCTATTTAATAAAATTGATTTACTACTCTTTGTTTTATATTCATTCTTATTCAAATAAAATATCAAAAGTTTTCTATTAAAGTTTAAAGTTTTTAAAACCCTTATTCCCCCCCTCTAAGGGCGCCTCTAGATCTAACAGTTCGGTTAGTCGAAAGTTGGGCCACCATTTCCTGAATCTCTCCTAGTTGTTGATTCATCTCACGTCGAAAATCATCAACCGGCGAGTGATTTCGATTTGGTTGTCGCACGTCACGAGGCAAAGTTGGGCTGCGATTAGCCATAACTTTGGCATACAAGTAATCTAAACGGGAAACATAAACGTCATGAGCCATACCCGAAGAGTAGGTGTGTACTCGGGACTAGGACTAGTGAACATGTATTGATAGAAATTTTTTGAATCTGAACTAGACAGATTTATAAAAGAGAATATTATAAGGAGAAATTTTTTGAAATTCCAGAAAAATTTGAATTTCCAGAAATATTTGAATTTCAAAAATTTGAATTTTAAATTTAAAAAATTTGAATTTGAAATTCCAAAATTTGAATTTTGAATGTGAAATAAAAAATTTGAATTTCAAAAAATTGAATTTTGAATTTCAAAAATTTGAATTTTGAATCTGAACTTCAAAAATTTGAATTTGAATTTCAAAAATTTGAATTTGACTTTCCAGAATTTAATTATTATTTTTTGTTATTTTCACAGAAAAAATAAAAATTTTAGGCCGCTATTCGCAGACCAGAAATTTTAAACAAGTCAAAATTTTATGAAAGATAATTTTAATCTCACTTAATAACTAGGGTAATTAAAATATTTTTTTGATTTTCATACTGAGAATAATATGGAGAATTCCCAGAATTTTATTTTTTTGATTTTCGCAGAAAAATAAAAATTTTAGGCCGCTATTCGCAGATCACCAATTAAAAGTTTTGATATTTTGATCACGAAATCGTGTGAAGAGTGTGTGTGACGGCGATCTAAGAAAACTATAGGAATGCGTCAATTAAGAAATTGACACAAACCTCGCCTGATACCAAATTGATGCAGGCTACGGTCTCCGACACGTTCGCTACGAACAAACACGCGTTCCCTCTCAACGCTCCCAAATTTTACGTTCGCACAAAAATACTCGCAACGTACACGCAACGCAATAATTATCAATTAGATGCTAACGTACGGGTAGTCATGCCGTTAGAGGTTGAGCAGAATCTAGCTATGTGCCAATATTCTTCCCGACTAAAAGGACTCACCCGGTCCGAACGAGCTTGAGCTGTACCAAAAGAGATCTACCAAAATTTATGATTCAAAAAGGGTAGACCTCTCCCAACAAAAGTCAAGGTTCGCCAATTCTCTTCGAAAATTAAAAAAAAATAGAAGATTGCACAAATCAATTGAAGAAAATCTCGATTATCCAAGTGATTCAAAGATCACGCCAAAATTTACCACCACAAGAAATTAACAAGAGGGAAATCTCATGAGTAGAAATTTCGTTACCCTGCTTGAGATGAGATTATCCTCAAGCATGCACTCGCCTGAATTGTTCTTCAACGGATCCACCAGAGACGCGTCGTTTGGAGAGAAACTCGTCCGTCGCATTCGCTTCTCGCCGGATCCAAGATCCACACAAACTAACACCAAGCACCTTGAATGAAATCTTCGAAGAGGAAGATTTAGGGTTGGCCGAATTCTTGGAAGGGAAAAGGATAGGAGATCCTTCGTGTTGCAAGCAAGAGAGAAAGAGAGAGGGATGTGAGAAAGAGTCGTATAGGAGAACGAAAATGAAAGGAAGAGGGGGAGAGAGGGGGGAAGGGGGGGGGGGGGGGGGGGAATTTTGGAGAGGGGGAAGAGAGAGGGGTTGGCTAGGAGGAGGGAAATACAAGAGAGGAGATTAGGGTTTGATTTTTGGTCTTATCATTCAATAATAAAATTTAATACAAGATGGCCTTTTATAGGCTAGCCAAAAAACATGGCTAAACGCAGTCCGAAATTAAAATAAAACATGAGCATGGCTAAACGCAGTACAAAATTAAAATAAACATGGACATAAATAAGTCAAAAAATAAAATACAAAGCTAGATAAAATTTTAATTAATAATTATAATAAAATAATTATAATTATTAATTATTAATCTTGCGCCGCGGACAAAGGTTGTAACGACGATTGCGTTTGTCATGACGGTGCGGCAATGGCGTTCTTCAAAATGGTTGTCGCGGCGATGGCATACACCATGATTGTTGTTGCGGCATCGTCCATCCGAGTCTTCAAATGTAGTGTTGCAGCAATGATCAAAATAATGCGTCGAGTCAGTGTCGTCAAGGAACTAGTCACAAACATATGGCGGGGCGTCGTCTCCATCAGGTAGTCCTCTCTTCTACCACCTGGTAGGATTGCACCACCTGTGCCTGAGTCTTTTGACCAGGAGACTCTTAGAACCAATGATCTTTTGATAAGGAGATCATGAACCACCAGATCTTTTGGTAAGGAAATCTTGAACCACCAGATATTTTGGTAAGGAGATCTTGAAGCACTGAATCCTTTGAAGAGGGATTAATTAAACTCTGTTGCATAAATAGAAAGAGAAGGGGAAGAAGGAAGGTTAAAGGAATTATGTTCTCAGAATTCTTATGATGGTTATATAAAGATCAGCTTATTAGTTGTCCAAGAGATCTGCTATTGATTAGCCCCTGCTTTTGATGGTGATAGATTGCAGGAGCTTTGTATTGTCAGATTCTCTCTTCTTCTTCTGATTCAGATCTGGCTGCTAAAAGATGATGATGAAGAGCAGCTGTTCAGATTTTTGTTCTATCAGATGAAGAACACCAGATCTTTCTTTTCTCTTTCACATCTCTGTATTATGGTTCCTGAGAGGGAAAAGAAGACAGGAAACCCTAATTTGAGAAGAGACAGCTGATTTTGATTAATACTGTATTCTTCTCTTCCTTCTCTATCTTTATATACCCTGTCTCTATTTTGAATTTGTGTCCTTCTTAGGTAAGAACTGAAAAGGTATATATGATAGATATTCTCTTTCCTTCCTTAATTACTTCTTGACCCATCCAACCTGATGTTGTATACTTCCAAGAAAGCCTCTATCTTCTTCTTTAATGTTTCCTTCTTCTTCAAGCAATTATTAGGCTATTGGAGAATGGTCTGAAAGATGTCGGCCATGATAGAAGCATCCGAATGATAGCTGTAAAGATTGAACTTTTATAGACTGTATTAGATGTAGCGTCGAATTAACTTCCTCTCTTATCGACGCTGCTTCGAATTCATCTAAGAGCTGCGTCGATTTCTTCTGTGCTCTTACTGAACTCAGCTAGTTGACATTGCGTCGATTACTTCTCGACACACCCGTCGAGTTGAGTAGCATCCACTCTGACTTCCATTAACTCTGTCGAGATGAAGTCAACGTTGCGTCGACTTTAGATGGCTTTGACATGTGTTACCATTTTAGGTGTGTCACCGTAGTTCGTCTCAAGTGTTTGCGAGGATGCGTTTGATAAAATCTTTATTTATCATGGTATGAAATATGTAATTAGCATATAAAAATATCTTATAAGAAATTCCTTATCAAATTCTCTACAAAACTTATATATATATATTCTTATAAAAATTTGTATATGAAATGTTCAGTGGAATCCAAGACAAAATCCACTTCCTATGTCATTAAATAGGAATTTCTGTTACTTCCGTGGAAAGCTTCGTCCAGTTTTCTCATTTTGTGCGATCCATTCGAGAGTGAGGAGGTCAGGAGTTCGGGCTTTCGTCAGAGGTTGATTCTACCAGTTGAGGTGATCGGATCTCTCGCCCGTGCGTGGAATCGGAGAGCTCTCGTCGAGTTCTTCCTCGTGCGATCTAAATCTTTGTGAATGAGGCTTTGAAGTCGTGGTGTCGGCTTTCGGTTAAGTCAAGAAGACTTTTTCTTTTTCTTCTTCTTCTTCTTCTTATCTTTTGTTTGACCAAATCTGGTCATGATTCATAAAGATATAAGTAGTAAACCAGGTATATGGTTTAAGCTTTTGATTCAAATCAAGTTTAGTAGGGTTTAGGGTAGCTGGTGTTATCTTGGGAATTTCTGGGTGCTGTGTAAAATTCATCGATTCACGAGAAGAATCCGTCGAGCCATCGAGTGACCCCGTCGAGATGAATTTTTTGAGAAGAATTCGTCAAGTCTTCGAGAAGAATTCATCGAGTCATTGAGAAGAATTTGTTCAGTCGTCGAGAAGAATCCGTCGAGTCGTTGAGAAGGATTCATCGGGTGACCCTGTCGAGATGAATTCTTCAAGTCGTCGAGAAGAATTCGTCGAGTCATCGAGAAGAATTTGTTGAGTCCTCGAGAAGAATCCGTCAAGTCGTCGAGAAGGATTCGTCGAGTGACCGCGTCGAGACAAATTTGTCGAGTGACTTGAGGGAATTCTTGGGTTATTTTGGGAGCATGATCTAGGAGGTTGCAGTATTGTTCCAGAGGTATGTGGTGTTGGTGGGATGTTTATGTATCTTTTGCAAAGGTTCTTATGTGAATTAACCTTTCACGGCTATTCTGACCGCTCATTCCTGAGTTCTTATTGCGATATGGTAAGTTGGTAATGCTAAGTATTTTGGGCTGTTGATCAGTTTGATCATCACCTATGAGCCGTAGTGACGGACACGTGGATGGCTTTGATCGGTTTGACCATCACCTCTGAGCCGCAGTGACGGACACGTATGAAAGGAGAGTTTTAGTTCTTATTCTTATTATTAAAACTCTTGTTTAACTTTGTTTTAAAATAAATGATATATGTAAATATATATGAGTTTGCTGTAAGAGTAATAAGCACAAACAGTGAGAGTGCAAAGTAATAAACAACATAAATAAAGAAATAAAACAAAGCACATCCAGATGACACAAGATATATAGTAGTTCCCCAAAACCGGGTACATCTACTCTTCTACCCACTGGTAGGAATCCACTAGGAGAGTTGATCAGGTGCCCTCACAAAAAGGTGTTTTTGATCAGGTGTCCACACACTAATGGAGGTTTGATCAGGTGCCCAATTCACCTATAAGCTTTTGATCAGGTGCTTATAAACCAACTAGATTTTTTTGATCAGGTGTCTTGCCACCAACAGGTAAACTTTTGAAGGGAGTTTTAACCCTGTACAAGATGGGGAAGGAGAAAGGGAAAAGTTATATTGTTCTTCTCTTATTGCTGAGAAGACTCTTGATGATCCTGATTGGATGTTGTGTTTGAATCTTGATGATGATGATGAAGAGCTCCCCCTATCTGATATAATTGTTGACAGTTTGTGGAGGCCTCTTCTCTTGATTGTACAAACTCCTTTCTTCTTTATGCAGTAATGATCATGAGTAAGTGATTGTGATTGGTGTCTCAGGATATATGATCTGCAAGAAAAAGGGTTAGCAAAAAGAAGATAATATATTCTGATCTGTTCTTCTTTTTGCTCCTCTGATTTTCTCTTCTTCTTTTTCTTCTTTCTTCCTGTACAACAATATAACAATGTTCCGTTCTATTCTTCCTAGTTAATGTGTTAGAACCTAGTTAATTTGGATTAGGATCCCAACTCAGATAGGGAGAGATTGTTGGAACCTTAGTTTTGATTTGAGTTAGGATCCACCTTAATTGTCTAAGTTATATCATAACATATTGTATAACTTAGATTAAATATCTTATTAAGAAAGAAGGTTGAAAAAGAAATATATTAATAGGCAGAAAAGAATAATATATATATAAGAAATATACAATAATATAAATAATATATATAGTAAGAAATATACAATAATATATATAATATACTAAGAGATATAAATATATATTTTAATAGGCAGAAAATAAGAGAAGAAATAAATATTATATATATTGCCTGCGTTCGACGAACGTCGAACGGCGCTCGGCATTCGTCAGACGGCGATCGACGAACAGACAGCAGCGCTCGACAGATTATAGCAAGGAAGCTGCGGTAGACAAACGTGGAGCAACGGTCGACGAATGACGAACAGCGGTCGACGAATTCCAACAGATGTTCAGAAATAGTAAACTTAATAATGAGGTCGACGAATCAAATGTTTGAGCTCGACGAAAGTGGAGCTCAGCTCGACGAAATTTATGCAGAATTATATTTCTTATTTAATATGCTGTCAGACTTTATTAAAACAATATTTATTTATTCTATTTTATATATTGCTATATACTTTGTTGTTCTGACATTACAGCATGCAAGCATTTAATGCTGTAGCCGTTTGGCAAAAACATTAATTAATATAGCCGTTGCAGCAAGTCAAACACTGCAAGTTATCTGCTAAGGTTCTGGGAAATGAAAGATATATTTATTATATTCCTCTTTGGTCGGCAAGGATTTAAACAGAATATACAACAACAGCTATATATATATCCTGATATATATTATCTGCTGTTGTATATTCTGTTTAAATCCTTGCGGACCAAAGAGGAATATAATAAATATATCTTTCATTTCCTAGAACCTTAGCAGATAACTTGCCGTGTTTGACTTGCTTCAACAACTATATTAATTAATGCTTTTGCCAAATGGCTACAACATTAAATGCTTGCATGCTGTAATGTCAAAACAACAAAGTATATAGCAATATATAAAATAGAATAAAGAAATATTGCTTTAATAAAGTCTGACAGCATATTAAATAACAAATATAATTCTGCATAAATTTCGTCGAGCTGAGCTCCACTTTCGTCGAGCTCAAACATTTGATTCGTCGACCTCATTATTAAGTTTACTGTTTCTGAACATCTGTTGGAATTCGTCGACTGCTGTTCGTCATTCGTCGACCACTGTTCCACGTTCGTCGACCGCAGCTTCCTTGTTGTAATCTGTCGAGCGCTGCTGTCTGTTCGTCGATCGCCGTCCGACGAATGCCGAGCGCCGTTCGACGTTCGTCGAACGCAGGCAATATATATAATATTTATTTCTTCTCTTATTTTCTGCCTATTAAAATATATATTTATATTTCTTAGTATATTATATATATTATTGTATATTTCTTATTATATATATATTATTTATATTATTGTATATTTCTTATATATATATATTATTCTTTTCTACCTATTAATATATTTCTTTTTCAGCCTTCTTTCTTAATGAGATATTTAATCTAAGTTATACAATATGTTATGATATAAACTTAGACACTTAAGGTGGATCCTAACTCAAATCAAAACTAAGGTTCCAACAATCTCCCCCTATTTGAGTTGGGATCCTAATCCAAATTAACTAGGTTCTAACAATCTCCCCCTATTTGGTTTAGGATTCCTAAGCATACAAAGTTTTGAGCTGCTTAAGGGACAGAAATGATTTCTAAATTTCTTTTATAACTGAGCAATTTCTGATTTCCTAAATCTTGATTAAAATAGGAATTTAAATGAAATGAATTGCTAGCTGTTAACAGATTCTAAGAATTTTTATAATCAGAATGACAATATCTGATAGCTTCTTTCTACAGAATCCCCTTAATCAGAAGAGACTCACACTCAGAGCTCTGATCATTTCTGATCCATGCTACTTGAGTAGAATGCTCAAACTGATTTTGGAGAAAAAAAATCTGTAAGAAGATGAAGTCTATCTGACTTGTTTTTAAGATAGAAAATTCAAAGAAACTTAAAACCGTTGTTTAATTTAATTTAAGTAAAAATATTAAAAGTTTTAAAATTTGCCTTATAGATAAATATTTTGGCCTTTTTATCTCATTAAAGTACAATTTTGAAAGTTTATTTTTATTTTGCTGAACATAAGAAATTTCTTTTTCTTTAAAATTCTGTTTAAAGTTATCAGCTATAATTAACTTGTTTTCTAAACAGATAATTTGTTTTTCTGATGTTTTCAAATTTTCTTTAATTTTATCAGAAATTACTTTGTTTATTATTAGCTTTTTACTGATTCTGTTTTCAGAGATTTTTATACCTGCATAAGGTGATGTGAAAACAGATCTGAATGGATCAGAGGTAAAGTTAGGAATAGAATTTACCTCAGTTACCTTTTCTGTTTTAGATTCAGCATCTGATTTGTAGTTTAAGCCATATATTGCCAACATGTAAAAGTTTCTGGCATTTTGTTCTTCCTTGTCTTCTTCTTCAGTTAGAGTAACTGATGGTTCTGCATCAAAAATAATGTTAGTGGAAGAAGTAGGAATGGATTTATTTACCATCCTAGAGAGGGAGTGCCAGATGCTCTTTGCTGAAGTGCAATCAGCCACTTTTAGAAGAATGTCATTTGACATTGATTTAGCCAATATCTCCATGGCTATGGCATCAACACTGATCAACTTTTCTTGATCATCTGTTGAAGAAGAGGAAGATGAAGTTCCTGTCAAAATAGATTTGTAAATACTTTCATCTATTGCATTCATATAAAATCTGATTCTAACTTGCCATAAATCAAAACTATCCAAATTACATAAAGGTGGATCTGAAAATAGAAAATTCTGATAGTGTCATTTGGAAAAACCTTTTTACAACAAAACAAAATAAGAACTAAGTGATCTTTGTGATTTCAGGTGTTATCCTGTGTGAAAAATCAACCTCCCTCTGATACCAATTGAAAGGGACAATTGATATCCTCAGATGAGGGTGATTGATAAAATCAACCTATTTTGATACCAATTGAAAGGAGAGTTTTAGTTCTTATTCTTATTATTAAAACTCTTGTTTAACTTTGTTTTAAAATAAATGATATATGTAGATATATATGAGTTTGCTGTAAGAGTAATAAGCACAAACAGTGAGAGTGCAAAGTAATAAACAACACAAAAAAAGAAATAAAACAAAGCACATCCAGATGACACAAGATATATAGTAGTTCCCCCAAACCGGGTACATCTACTCTTCTACCCACTGGTAGGAATCCACTAGGAGAGTTGATCAGGTGCCCTCACACCAAGGTGTTTTTGATCAGGTGTACACACACCAATGGAGGTTTGATCAGGTGCCCAATTCACCTATAAGCTTTTGATCAGGTGCTTATAAACCAATTAGATTTTTTTTGATCAGGTATCTTACCACCAACAGGTAAACTTTTGAAGGGAGTTTTAACCCTGTACAAGATGGGGAAGGAGAAAGGGAAAAGATATATTGTTCTTCTCTTATTGCTGAGAAGACTCTTTATGATCCTGATTGGATGTTGTGTTTGGATCTTGATGATGATGATGAAGAGCTCTCCTTGTCTGATATAATTGTTGACAGTTTATGGAGGCCTCTTCTCTTGATTGTACAAACTCCTTTCGTCTTTATGCAGTAATGATCCTGAGCAAGTGATTGTGATTGGTGTCTCAGGATATATGATCTGCAAGAAAAAAGGTTAGCAAAAAGAAGATAATATATTCTGATCTGTTCTTCTTTTTGCTCCTCTGATTTTCTCTTCCTTTTTTTCTTCTTTCTTCCTGTACTGCAATATAACAATGTTCTGTTCTATTCTTCCTAGCTATTCTGTCGAGAGATAACAACTATATATATATCCTAATATATATTATCTGCTGTTGTATATTCTGTTTAAATCCTTGCCGACCAAAGAGGAATATAATAAATATATCTTTCATTTCCCAGAACCTTAGCAGATAACTTGCCGTGTTTGACTTGCTGCAACGGCTATATTAATTAATGCTTTTGCCAAATGGCTACAACATTAAATGCTTGCATGCTGTAATGTCAGAACAACAAAGTATATAGCAATATATAAAATAGAATAAAGAAATATTGCTTTAATAAAGTCTGACAGCATATTAAATAAAAAATATAATTCTGCATAAATTTTGTCAAGCTGAGCTCCACTTTCGTCGAGCTCAAACATTTGATTCGTCGACCTCATTATTAAGTTTACTGTTTCTGAACATCTGTTGGAATTCGTCGACCGCTGTTTGTCATTCGTCGACCGCTGTTCCACGTTCGTCGACCGCAGCTTCCTTGCTGTAATCTGTCGAGCGCTGCTGTCTGTTCGTTGATCGCCGTCCGACGAATGCCGAGCGCCGTTCGACGTTCGTCGAACGCAGGCAATATATATAATATTTATTTCTTCTCTTATTTTCTGCCTATTAAAATATATATTTATATTTCTTAGTATATTATATATATTATTGTATATTTCTTATTATATATATTATTTATATTATTGTATATTTCTTATATATATAAATTTTTCTTTTCTGCCTATTAATATATTTCTTTTTCAGCCTTCTTTCTTAATGAGATATTTAATCTAAGTTATACAATATGTTATGATATAAACTTAGACACTTAAGATGGATCCTAACTCAAATCAAAACTAAGGTTCCAACGACGTAGTTGGCTTTGATCAGTTTGAGCATCACCTCTGAGCCGCAGTGATGCACACGTGATTGGTTTTGATAGGTTGACTTGGTGCTAGTTCCCCTCTATTCTCGCTTAATAAGCTGACTCTACTGGTTTACATTACTCTTATTTCTTTTGCTAACCTGTAATCCTTCCCAGTTATTTGTGCGGCTTTTTTGCTCCCCTTTTGGGCTGAGGTATTCCTTTATTTTGAATGCCTCAGGTTCAAGTTTGTAGCTGAGCTGGTGGTCAAGAGGCCTCTCCCAGGCTCTTGAAGGTGGTACCTTCTTCACTCATCGGTGAGGAGTCCTTCTGTTACCTGTAGACTCTTTCATGTTTATCTATGGGTTTGTGTCAGCTTGTTGACGCCCATAGTAGCTTTTAGTTGTATACTGTTAATTTTGCTGCTCTGCTGGTACATCTTGTTGATGAATTATTGCTCTCTTGGAAGGCTTTACGTTAGGTTGCATGTTAGGTATTTTAAGTATAAAAAATTGCATTTCAATTTCGTAGCATGGTTTTATGTAAATATCACCTACCTTAAAACTGCGTATATTGAAAGTGTACAGTGTGCCTCTGAGTATTCTCTAGAGGGGGGGGGGGGGGGGGGGGGGGGGGTGGGGGGGGTGGGGGGGTGGGGTGGGGGGAGGTGAATAGAGTTTTAAGACTTTTTCCTTAATTATGCACACACAATAAAACTACCAAGTGCTTATGCAATCAACAATACCAATGACACAATAATGTAAACAAGATTGCATGAAATATAAGAACAGAAAACTATAAAATAGGGATAACATAGAAAAGCAAACATAGAAGACACAAGATTTTTATAGTGGTTACCCATAATGTGGGTAGTCCACACTTCTACCTCCCTGGTAGGATTGCACTAACTGTGCCTGAGTCTTTTGATAAGGAGACTCTTAGAACCACTGAGTCTTTTGATAAGGAGACTCTTAGAACCACTGAGTCTTTTGATAAGGATACTCTTAGAACCACTGAGTATTTTGATAAGGAGACTCTTAGAACCACTGAATCCTTTGAAAGAGGGATTAATAAAACTCTTTTAGAGATTGTGAATAAGGAAGAAGAAAGAGAGAATGAGGAGAATGAAATTCTGCTTTCAGAATTCTTCTGAAACTTTTTTCTGCTTCTGTTTATCACTAGATTTAAATGTAATGAACCCTTGCTTATGATTATGATGATTGCAAGGGTTATTGACTTGCTCCTTCACTCTGAGCACTTCTTGAAAGCTTGCTGCTGTGTGAAGAAGAAGCAGCTGTATTGTTTTTCTTGTGCTCAGTAATATGTTCTGATCTCTCTCTTAGGGTTGAAGGAGGAAAGAGAGAAAGCCCTATTCGACAGCCAGAAAATAATGTAATTAATCCTTCTATTTTTCTTCTCCTCCCAGCATATTTATTCTCCATGATTGAATTTCAATTTCTTTCTTCTTTTGGGCTATCCTGAAAAGGAATTCCTATTGGATAGTTGATATCCCTCTCTTCTTTTGTTCCCGACCCATCCATCAGATTTGAATACATTCCAAGAATGTTTTTGCTGTATCCTGGAATACTCCATTCTGTTCTTGATAATAAACGAGCCGTTGGAGAGCAGTCTTCAGTATTGTGGACCTTTTGAAAAGGCATTAAAAGGACATCTGAAAAAGCTTCTATTTCAGACTGTATTCGACGCTGTGTCAACTTCATCGTTCTTCAAATTGACGCACCTCTGAGTTCTTATAGGAGTAGCTTCGAATTCTTTCTTAGCTCTGGCTGAACTCAAGTGTCGAAGTTACGTCGATTACTTATCGACGTATCCGTCAAGTTGAAGCCTTCGACTTGAACTTCACCTTCTGCGTCAAATTGAAGTCGAAGTTGCATCGACTTCTAAGATGGCTTCGACAGGCTCTTCCTTCTGCATCGAGATCCTTTTGACGTTCCATCGATTTGACTTATACTTTGACAGGCTGATGGAGTTGCTTCGACTTTCAGCCATAGTTACGTCGACGTCTAGTCGAAGTTGAGTTGACTTCTATTCGACGCAAGTTTTAACTCAACTGAATTTATGCTTATCCTGACCTGATCTTGACACTCTAAGGTGAGTGTGACATCCTAAGACATCTAATGACAAATTTACCCTTTCTATACAATGTGGTTAATATAACCTAACTGATGAAATCACTTTTAAGTAATTTGTTAGATAAATCACAAGAGTTTTTCCCAATAATCTCCCCTATTTATCATAACAAATTTTACAGAATAAGGTAAGTGATTTCAAGCATGTTTTGACATAGACTCAAATACAAACAACTATACATAAACAATAAAGACATTAATGAATGGAATCACAGACCATTTTATACATTTTCAATCAGTCATATTATTCTTAACAGCTGTGTCCTCCAGTTGCTATAATATAATGAGTTCATAATTACAAAATACCTGTACTTCATTGTTCTTGGTAAGGAGTTTTCCTCTTCCTTGAGAATACCAGAGGAACTACCTTTCTTACAGCAAATACTATAGGCTCACTTTCTTCTTCAGTAGTCCTGTCAGCTTCTTGATGGGGTTCTTTCTCTTTGGGAGGCTCCCCCTAAGAATGTGCATTTTGTTCAGCATTAAGAGCAGCCTCCTTAGCAATCATTGTCACCTCATCCAATAGCTGTTCATCTTTTGGGAGCTCCCCTTGAGTTGATGGAAGCTTCCCCTGAGCTACTACAGGGATTTCTGCAGCTGGCTCCCCCTGGATTGATGCATGCTTTTTTGAAGGATTTACAATAGGCTCTACTTGGACTGTTCCTGTTTGAAAAACAGTAAGCTTGTTTGGATCAAGAACCTCAGTAGTTGGAACACTTGGGGTAACCTCTATTTGTGCATTCTTGTCATTCTCTTGGATGCTCATAATGGCCTGATTAAGCATTTCTTCCTCCTGGATCTTCTCCCCCTTCTTAACCTTACTTACCAAGGAGGTTAAGAACACTTTAATTATCATGGAGGAGGATATGGTTGATTTCAGTGCTAGGAGAGACTCTTGTGATTTCTGCAATTCTGACTCCATCTGGGAGTACTTACTGTTGAACTTCCTTGCTTGAGAGGCCATCAGATTAGCAAAAGTGCTAGCAACTAATCCTATTGCTTTTAAAATCACTTGCTCAATGTCAAACAAGGAGTTGAATGTGTGGTAGAGATAAGAGGTGTTGCTGTGAAGTTCTCATTGTAGTCAGAAATATCTTGGTAGATAGGAGAGTGGGATTGATACAATTCTGGAGGGATATGATACTGTGGTAGGGGAGTAGATTGACTTTCTGGAATTATGGTAGATGGTTGTTGCTGTGGTTGGAGAGGAATCTGAGGTGTTGGATCTGGAGTTGTAATAGATGGAATGGACTGGAGATTTTGGGTAGTAGTATCATCTAGGATGGAATCTTGTTGGGCTGCTACAGGGACCTGTGTTAGATTATCTCTTGGAGGATCTGATAGTATTAACTCATTATCCTGAGGGGTTGGAGAAGGAGGAGGTGAAGGTGCAGCTTGACCAGGCTTTATGATCTGCTTGGTCCACTGGGAGAAGATTCCAATATTTATTCTCTTCCTAGGTGGAATTGGCACTCCTTTTTATTTGCATATCATGGGGTAATGATGCAGCACCTGACTCATCATTCTCATATATATGCATTTTCTTTATATGCATATTTATGACCTATCATTTTCAGAAAGCACCTCCCCCAGTTTATCTTCTTGTTCAGAACCAGGTCTCCCATTACTTGTAGTTGTTATTTGGGAATTGCATCATGAGTAGAGATTTTACAAAGTAGAACCTTGCCTATAATATCTTACAGGAACCTATAATGTTCAGCTAGATCAATCTTCTTCAGATTGATGGCCTTCTCTTTCCTGAACTGCATGATTTCTAAAACCTTCTTGATCTCTTCCCCTGTCAGTTCATCTGAATCACTGCCAGTTGTAAGATCAAACATTTGATTGAAAAATTCCTCTGTTATATTTATGTCAGTCTCAGAAATTCTCCCATTGAGGGATCCATCATCTCCTATGTGCAGATTGTCTATGAACTTTGTCAGTTCAGCATCAAGGATCTTGCGCCTTGTAGAAATCAGCTTTGTCAGGCCAACAATATGAAATAAGCCGAGGATGGCTTTGAAGTTATCAGATGATGCATTAAATGATTCCACATCCACATTGAATCCAGAGTTGATCTTTGGAGGAACCATTGAATCTTAGATGAAGTACTTGCAAAGTGGAGAGAGAGAGAGAATGCATGAGAGCTGGAGAGAAAGAAAGCACGAGGGCAAGAAGGAGAGAATTCTAAAGCATAATGAATTCGACGCCTATGTTGCTTAAAAGAAGACGATTCGTCGCAACTTAGGGTTTTATTCGAAGCACCGTTGACAAAAATTAATAGTCAGCGCGCCAAAATGTGTCAAAGCAGCTTCTAGGAGTGAAAAATGCGCGCGCTTGTCATGTCGACGTTTTTCCGATTTGAACTCGACACACCTTCAAATTTGACGGGTAAGTATTAAATCGATGGATGCGTCGATATGAAATTGGCGTTGCGTCGAATTCTATTTGAAGTATCTGTTACAGATTGCTCTCGGAGCTGACGGCGAGTAGAATTTGACTGTACGTCGAATTCTATTCGACGCAAATCTGAATAAATAGATTTATTTTCTTAGAAAGTTCTTGCTGTTTTTCCCAGCAATAATTTGTATTGAAAATAGTATTTATACTATTATTTTTATGAACCAAAGAAAATAACAAGGGGATTCAGAGAAGAAATCACTCCCTTTGTTGGATTTTGTTCTTTATTAAGGCCTTAGTTCTTCCTTCCCCATCCATTATCTATTAGGAAGGATCTTACCTTATCCTGTATAAGTAGCTCAAACATTAGACGGTACCCAGGTTACCTTGGGCCCTTTATTTTTACCATTATATGGTTCTATGAAAGAATAGAAGGGTCTTTCATGATATCCTTTTGGATGGCAGAGAATGAGTTTATCAAATCTAGGTACATTAGTTTGGTACTTGAAGTGTGTATAAAATGTATCCAAATATACTAAATCTGCAGAATGTCTAATTATTTTACTTCTGACTTTGGCCTTTTGATTGTTGTTGGTAAATTTCTCTGAATTCTCTTGCCTAGAGATTTCTTTTCATTGTTTGAATTTACTTTATTAAACATAGTTATTTTATTAGGATTATTAATTTCCTGATCCTTAAGTACTACATTCCTCTCACTTGTCTGATGGTCACTAGGTCTAACAAACCTAACTGGATTTTTCCAGGCTGGTCTACTATGGACTTCTGTGTTAGTGCATTGGTCTGCTCCTAGACCTAGGTGCTTAAATCTCATGGAGAGATTTTGTGTAATATGTTTGAGCTTTTGACTCCTCCGATTGAGAGAGTCCTCAAAGGCTTTTGCCTTAGTTAGCTCTTCTTTTAGTTTTAAACTTCATTTCTTATGTTAATTAGTTCTGATTCTTTATTATGAATCTCATCTATTAAGTCCTGATTTCTCAAGTAGAAATCATCTTTCTTAAAATCATCTAACTATTCCTTAACTGTATTTATTTCTTTTTGAGTTTTGAGATAGTCATTACAAAATTCTTTAAAACATATTTTAAAATCATCAGAATTAAAATCAAAATTATCAAATAGTGAAACTTGTTCTTCATCATCATCTGAGGAGATCCTTAATGCCATCATGCAGGCAGCTTCAGCAGCTTCTTCATCACTTTCTGATGAGGATGAGCTTAACTCAACTTCAGAGTCACTCTAGGTTTCAGCCATGAAACCTTTAACTTTCTTCTTGTCCTTCCTCCCGAAAGACTTTGTCTTCTGCTCATCTTTGTTGCTGCTCCTATCCCTTTGTTCTTGTGGGCACTCAGGGGCTATGTGCCCTAGCTTGTTGCAGGAGAAGCAAATCACCTCCGTCTTTGGAGTCTTATCAAATCTGGGCTTTGAGCACCTCTCTCTTCTCCTTGAGTCTTCTGTCTTGACCCACTTTTTGAATCTCCTTGCTAGGAGACTGAACATTTCATCTTCAGGAGTGGAGGGCTCTCATTCAGCAACCTTAAAAGTAAGGCTCCTTTGGATGGGAGTTGAGGTTGTCTCCTTTGCCTCTGTTTCAAGCCTACTTTTTAGTAGCATCTCATAAGACTTGAGCTTTCCTAGCAAATCATCAGTAGAGATCTCTCTATGACATATAGACTCTCTGATGGCCTAGATCTTTGAGTCCTATGAGCTTGGGAAGCACATGAGGATCTTATCATTGATCTTTGTCAAGGATATCTCCTTGTCCAGACTCTTTAGCTCATTTATAATGATGCTAAATCTATCATACATTTCAGCAACACTTTCTTCAACTTTCTCTTGAAAGCTCTCATATTGGGATATGAGAAGGGACTTCCTATCCTTTTTTCATCAGTGCTTCCTTCAACAATTCTGGAAAGGGATTCCCAGATCTCTTTTCCTGATTGGCAGTCAGTTACTTTCTAGAAAATGTCATCTGACATTGTGGAAAACAGAATGTTCATTGTCTTGGCATCACATGCCTTCTGCTTCTTCTCATCCTCTGTCCACTCATTCCTTGGAATAGCTTCCAGTGTTGAAGATCCACTGATATCTTGTCTGACTAGAGCTGGGGGACCTGAAATTATAACATCAAAGATGTCTTCATCAACAGAGTTCATATACAGCTTTATTCTGGCCTTCCAGAGTGTAAACTTATTTAGGTTACACACTGGTGGTCTTGTTGATGCATAATCCTTAGAACTCATTTTCATTAAAAAATAGTTTTAATTAATTTAAAATAAAGAAATGAGAGTGTGGAGATCTTTTGATCAAGATGTTAACCTTTTAATGATAAACCTCCCTCTGGTACCAATTGAAAGTGCACAGTGTGCCTCTAAGTATTCTCTGGGGGGGGGGGGGGGTGAATAAAGTTCTAAAACTTTTCCCTAATTATGCGCACACAATAAAACTTCTAAGTACTTATGCAATCAGCAATCCCAAAGGCAGAATAAAGTAAACAAGATTGTAGGAAATATAAGAACAGAAAACTGTAAAACACGGATAGCACAAAAAAGCAAACACAGAAGACACAAGATTTTTATAGTGGTTCCCCAAAATGTTGGTAGTCCACTCTTCTACCTCCCTGGTAGGATTGCACTCTTAGAACCACTGAGTCTTTTGATAAGGAGACTCTTAGAACTACTGGGTCTTTTGATAAGAAGACTCTTAGAACTACTGAATCCTTTGAAAGAGAGATTAATAAAACTCTTTTACAGATTGTGAATAAGGAAGAAGAAAGAGAAAATGAGGAGAATGGAATTCTGCTTTCAGAATTCTTCTGAAGCTATTTCTGCTTCTGTTTATCACTGGATCTGAATAATAGTTTTTTTTACCAAATCACCTCCTTCTTTGGAGTCTTATTATTTCTATGGTAAAAAAACTATTATTATTTCAATGTTTATGATTGCAAGGGTTATTGACTTGATCCTTTTCTTTGAGCACTCATTGTAAGCTTGCTGATGTGAAAGTGAGGTTAGATCTTAAAGTCACTCTAGAGGGGGGGGGGGGGGGGGGGGGTGAATAGAGTATTAAAAAGTTTTCACTTATTTTTATAGCGGAATTAAAATAGTGATATATATGTGTACTGAGTGAGTAATAAAAACAAACACAAAGAGAGCACACAACACAATACATAAAAATAAACAAGAACATAGAGGACACAAGGATTTTATAGTAGTTCCCCAATAAACCTGGGTACGTCTACTCTTCTACCACCCTTGGTAGGATTCCACTAGGTTTTTGATCAGGTGCCCTATCACCAATGGGGTTTTGATCAGGTGACCAAAACACCAACTGAGCTTTTGATCAGGTGATCAAACCAAACTACATGTTTTTGCTCAGGTGCCTTGCCACCAAGGGGTTAACTTTTGAAGGGAGTTATAACCCTGTACAGAATGGGATAATGAGGGTTAAGATGTTCTTCTTTGTCAATAATATGAGAGAAGACTAGTGGAATGTGTTGATGTTGTGAAGCTCCCCCTGTCTGATTGAAATTCTTGACAGTTTGAGGATGGAGTTTTCACTTGAAACAAATATCTTCCTTGATAGCTGATAAACTGAGAGACAGAAGTTTCTCAGATTTTTTGTTGCTCTTGAAGATCTGCTCTAGCAGCAGAAACTGAGAGAAGGTGTTGATGTTCTCAGAGAATTAAAGGTGCTGCTTGAGGAAGATGAAGATGATCTGTGAATGCTTTCTTTCTTTCTTTTCTTCCTGTTACTTTTCTCTCGACTGTATTCTTCCTCTCTTTTTCCTGTCTTGCAATTCTGTAATAATGTCTTGTAAATCTTCTTCCTTTTTCCTTTTTGAAATCTCTGACTGATTTGAAATTCAAATCCCTTAGTTTAAGGTATAAAATATTCAGAAGAGATATATTTGGTACATCAAATCTGATAAGCTTTATATCTTTTTTCCTTTTCCATGAAAGTGTCCTTTTCAGCTATATGTCAACAGCTATATTCTCGAACTAATAAAAGGAAAGATATAATCCTTACTTATCTAATATAATAGAGCCATTGCTGGAAGATGATCTGAGTTCAGAGAATAGAATATAATTGATCCTTTTGAAATAAACAAGCTGAAGAGAAACTTTCGTCGACCTGAGAGAACTGAATTCGTCGAACAGAATGTTGAATTTCGTCGATCTGAACATCTGTTGCTGATTCGTCGAACGCAGACTGGAATTCGTCGAACTCAAGTTGGAGTTCGTCGAACTGAAAGATAAACTGCTAACTCTGGCTGGAAGAATTGAATTAGTCGAGCTGAGATCATATTTCGTCGACTGCTGAGACTGGGCAATTTCGTCGACCACTGAGACTGAGCAATTTCGTCGACCGTTGGGACTGAGCAATTTTGTCGACCGCTGAGACTGAGCAATTTCATTGACCGCTGAGACTGAGCAATTTCGTCGACCGCTGAGACAGTAATTTTGTCGACCTGGAGCAAGACGTTTGTCGAATGCAGATTGTAATTCGTCGAACGCAGATAACATTTCGTCGAACGCAGAAACTGAGCTTTTCCTTAAGTTCTAGCTAACTTAACAGCCTAAAACCTTGACCCTTTAGACTATACATTGGGGTTAACTTAGTCCTAGTCAACAGATAGTGATTCTAGCCCAAATCAGTAATAGGGTTGTTCCAACAATCTCCCCTTATTTGGGTTAGGACACTATTTGACAAAATCAAATAATAAAACAAACAACAAAACAGCAGAGCATATATATCTGATAGATTTTAAATACTTCAGCAGATATAAAATATGATACTCTGAGTTTTGAAATTTTACATTTAAAATAGAAATGATAAAAAAAAATAATCAAAACCTTTTGCTTTCTGAATTCTGACATTGCCTTCAGCTTTCTGAATTTGATTATCTGAGTTGTATCTGCAATATCAATCAATATTTCTGAATCTGCATTTGCATCTTTTCCTTTGCGTAGAAATCCTTGCCTTCAGCATTTTTCTTTGTTTATTTGAACTGAATTCTTCTTTCTGAATTTTTTTTTTTGGAACTTAAGTTGGAGGTGACTTCACCAAATCAATTTGAACTGGAACTGGAACTGAAAAGCTATATAATCTAAATCTGCATTTTTTCAGCTTTTGCTTTTGTTGATCTGAACTGTGGCAATAACTGAATTGCTTTGTTGAATCTATCATATCTGAATTATTTCTGAATTTGCATCTGTATTTGTCATATCTCAAACTGAAATAAAAACTGTTGTGAGCATCTTCAAATAATTGAAACATATCATAAAGGGGCTTCTTCATCAACTGAATGATTTTTGCTTCTTCATACAACATGTCCCCTTGAAACTTGAGCTTCTACAAAAAGCATCTCCCCCTATCAAAAAGGAGAGCATCTCCCCCTAACAAAAAGGAGTTTCTTCAAAACATCTCCCACTGTCAAAAGGAGCTTCTTCATGAAACATCTCCCCCTGCCTAGTTTCAGGAAGGCCTGAAGCTAGGCCCCTAGAAGAAGGGACAAATGAGGAGGTTGGGAAGGATGCAATCTTTTTGAAGAAATATTGCTATTGTTCCTGCAAAATAAACATAGAGATCAAGTACAAAGGAACTGGAAAAGAAACAATTATGTATGCATACAGTTAAAATGAAATAAAAGATTTAAATATAAAGAAAGATCAGAAACATAGGCTTCATCAAAACTGGGTTCGACTGTTGGTACCAAAAATGGTACCTCCAAAATTCACACTAAAGGGGGATGGGAGAAAACTGCGAAGTGCAGGTTACAAAGACCGAAGATGCTGGAAAAGAGTGAAAACGATCACAGAAAAGCGATCACGAAAAATGAGACCGCTTACACAGGTTGTAAGCTGGAGCCTCGGAGCAAAAAGTCCCTTTTCAGGTACCCCTACCCCTCTATTTATAGACGAGGGGCTGCCCAAACGGGCAGAACTAAAAACTACGGGCTGCCCGGGATACAGGAGAGCCGGGGCAGGGATGAGAGGTGCAAAATAGAGAAAATAAGAAAGTGGCCAGATCGCCTAGGCTGGAGATCTCATACGGTTGTGACCGCCTGGGACTTGGAAAGATTCGGCTGGGAAGGCATCCGGCGGTCTGGGCGATCACCAGAAGTCGTGACCGCTGAGGCCAAAAAATTTAACCTGCAAGAGGAGGTCGCGGGCTTTCCGGGCAAACATAATCCCCGCACATTTTTAAGTTGCACTTGGAACTTCAAAAATGTAAACTTTGACCGCTGAGACCGCGACCGTCATAAATGCGGCTTGGTCTATAAATACCGGCTGAAATCTTCAGATTCCAAGACATTGAGAAATTCCAATCCTCGAGCGGTCTCTGAAAATTAGGTAGGCGCGATCTCTTGCGAAGATGACTATGCTTGATCTCTTAAAAGCTCTTCCACCGAAGGCGAACTCTCCTGGGAAAAAGGAAAGTGTCAGCTCGAAGAAAGGAAAGAAGGCGCCGAAGACTTTAACGAAAGCGCACTTCAAAGGAGACCGCCCGATCTCCGCTAAGAAAATCTGAACTTCCTGAGGGTTCAGTTGCGCCGGTCTCTGTTGTGTCTGAACCATCCAATACTTCTTCAGACCCTATATGGAAATTGTCTGACTTTTCCATTTCCTTTGATTGTCAGAAGTCCCTGGAAGCGCTAGATCAAACAACTTCCAAGCCACCTGAGACCGCCTCTACCGAAGCCAATTTGGCCGGTCTGCGCCAGAAAAAGGCCGAGGAAGAATCCTTAAGGCAAAAGATTGCGGATCAAGTGGGAGCTGTTAAGAGCAAGAAGAGAAAAAATTCAAGTCCATCCAGCTTGACTTATAAGAGAAGCAAAAGAAATGGGGAAGAAAAATACGTGATCGCCCAGGGGGAGACCACACTTCCTGAATCTATCGATCTGGAGAACACCGCAGAAACCTCAAAGGTGAATGCTAAGGGCGATCTCTTCTTCCCCCCTGCGATCTCAACTTTATCAAGAGAGGATGATTCCGGATTAATCGCCTATCTTGATGAGGTTTCTTCTAATAATTCATCTTTTTCATCGTTGCAGGTGTTGGATCCCCTTGAGGCTTCAACTCTCAGAAATGCCGCCGTTGAGAAGGAGATCGCGGACAGGGAGAAGGAGACCGCTGATGCAGCGATCAAGGCAAAGGAGGAGGAAGAGAGAAAGAAGAAGGAGATGGAAGAGGTGATGAAGAAGAAGAAAGAGAAAAAGGCAGAGGAAAAGAGGGAAAAAGAAGAGAAAGAGAAGAAGGAGAAAGAAGAAAAAGAGAAGAAAGAGAAGAAAGAGAAGAAAAAGAGAGAGGACGAGGAGAAGAAGAAGAAGGACAAGGAGGAAAGGGAGAAGAAAGAGAAAAAAGAAAGAGAGGAAGAAGAAAAGAAGAAAAGAGCGGCTAAGACCGTTGAGGAGAAGAGGGAGAAGGAGGCTCTGATTGCTGAGGAGGAGAGGAAGCAGGCGGTCAAGGTCGCTGAGGAGAAAAAGGCTCTGATCGCTGAGGAGGAGAGGGAGAAGGAGGCTTTGATCGCTGAGGAGGAGAGGAAGCAGGCGGTCTCGCAGACCGCAGAGAAGAGAACCACTGAAGAGGAGATTGCGATGACACTGCAGATTGCTAAGGAGAAAGATGCACTTTCTAGTAATCTCCCAGGTGATTCTTTTCAGGAAGACCGTCTGAACAAGGCTGCAACAGATCGTGCGGCGGCGGTCTCGGCTTTACGAGCTGGTAAGGGTAAAATGATTCTCCAGTCAGTTGAGTTCCTTCCTTTACCTGTGGTTCGACCTGTTCCCCCAGAAAGAAAATGCGAGATCATTCTTATCGAGACCGACGACATTCTTTTAAGTAAGGAAGAGTTAAAAAGAAGAAGAAAAGAGGGTGAAAGATCGCAGAAAAGAGAGTTGGAAAGAATGAATTTAGAGCGTTTAAGGGGATCAGATCGCCTTTCTCTGACCGCAGATTCCGCGGTCACTAAGGATGCCGAACAAGCTTTACGTGACTGCGGTCTCGATCTCTTTCCAAGTACTCTTTTTGCTCAAGAAATTATATTTGATCGTCTATTAATAGTTGAAGTAACTCATCTCTTGTGACCGCAGATGATGACAATGCTGAGATCGAAGAAGGTGAGCTTCCTCAACATGTGATCCCTCCTCAGCTTGCCAATATTCTCAACCCAATGTTCGAGGATGTTCGCTCCATGCTGATGAGGGAGCGGGTTCAAAATGACCAGATTCGCGATCTCGAGGAGAAACTGCGCGCCCACGAGAAAAGGAGTTGAGAGGAGTACGACCTGAAGGTCGAAGAGCTCGCGTGAGCCCTTAAGAGAGCGAAGAAAGATGCTGAATATTACAAGGGGAAGGCTGCTGCGCTGTCTGCGGAAAATGAGAGGCTGAGGGGCGGTCACACAAAGATGCTGATGAGACCGGGTACCTCCAGCGATCATCCGGCAGAGAGACCGCAGCCTGAAATTGTATTAGTCCCCATGGAGCAGGTGGATAGGGAAATGTCAAAGATTCAGCGAGCTGCAATGTTGGCAAATCATAGTTTGGTATCTGTTATGGCCGCAGTAAATGATATGCAGGATGTTGCGGCTCACGTAGGGAGAAATAGGCCCCCTAGGAAGTATATATTAATTCGAGACCGAGCGGTCTCTGGACTTGAACAATTTATCTTGTAATATTTTACTACTAATGTTCCATATATTTTTGTGTGATTCCTTTCAATTCTATATTTTATGCGGTCCTGATTTTTATAATTTCAATCTCTTTATGCCTGGGTTGCCTATGTTGTTGTTGCTTTATGTGTATGAGTTTTATTAATTGAGACCGCCAATCATAGCATGCTTTCACATAACCTTGCACAGGTCGAGCGGGCTGAACATTTTTTACTGGGCGATCTGCAAAAGGTAATGATTACGAAATGACCCTTCGACTTCTATAAATAGCTGCCTTCATAACCTTCATTTTATGCTCTCTTGAATGCGCTCTAAGCACCGATCTCAGCGATCGCTCAAAATGGTGTCCGCTCGTGCTTCTTCTGCTAACATCTTCCTGAATGCCGATCACAAGCAAGGTCGCTTATCAAAGGATGAGTACATTGATTTTATAAAGAAGTATATGATCCAGACTCAGATAGTTGTGAGACCGCCAGCTGAACAAGAAAGGTTGAACTTCGGAGAGGAGAAGAAGTTTGTCATCCCCATCGATCACTTCGATCATGGGTTAAGGATTCTTATTCCTTGGGAATGGCTAGAGATTTTGGAATATTATGGCCTGGTGCTCGCCCAGCTGCCCCCGAACTCAATCGGTCTGGTCAACATTTTCATCAATTACTTGAGGTCGGCGAGGATAAAGTTTACGATGAATCTCTTTCGTGCGACCTTTACTGTGAAGGTTCTGAAGGAAGGCAAGAAGAAGGAAGAATTTAAAGGGTTGATGTACTTTTCAGCAGAAGGTATAAAAATCCTGAATCTTCCTAACAAAATCTCTTTCTGGACAGAGAGATTTCTCATTTTTGAAGGTGACCTTGGCGGTCTCAGGAGTTCACCATCTCCGCGACCTGACAGCGTCTTCAATAAGATAACTGCGGTCTCAGCTGAGGAGCTAAAATTTTTGAATTTCTTGGCGGGCAAGAGGATCGATCTCATTCACTATCTAGCGATCTGGCCCGAGATCGCTGAGATCATCCCAGCTGAAAGTAAATCTTTCTTGCGGTCTCTTGCGATCTCCTTCTATATATTTCTCATAACTTCTTCCTAACGTTTTTCCTTATTTCAGCGACCTTCGCGGTCCCCGAAATAGATCCAATCTCCCCAGCAGCTGAAGTACTTACCCAGAGGGAGAAAAGGTTGAAGAGCGAGGCTACTGCGTTTGGGACCGCCGCCGAGACCGCCGATCAAGATTTTCCCTTGATCGGTTTTTCAAAAAGATTGAAAGATATTAAAGGAAAGCCCCTCCTCAAATGGGCTACTAAAGGGAAATCTGTTAGGGTCTCCACCGATCTCCCTTTATGGAGTGGAAAGCTGACCCGTCATGATCATGCGGTCACCTCCGCTTTGTATGGGAGGAAGAATGCGGTGGAAGCTTATAATATTGAGACCGAGGTGCTCCCCGATCTCTGCGCCCAGGCGACCGCCAGAAGTACCATTCTGAATCACCATATGAGGCGGTCTCTCCGCAGTGCCCTGAATGAAAATATTGCTCTGCGTGAAGCACAAAGGGTAAGAATTTTACCTGTATCGTATGAACCATCTCTTGTGATCGTGCGGTCTAAAATTTTCCCCTTTTGGCAGCAATCTGAGAAGGCGGCTTATGATCCTGAAAACCCAGCTTTCCAGAGAGCTATGATGCATCATATACGGGAGACTGCTGACCAGGTGTTGGATGAGGTTCGCGGTCGCGGCGGCTTCACTGAAGAATTTAAAGATATAACATTCGCCGATCTCTTCCCAGATGCTGCACGAAGAATTGAAGAGCAATCAGAAACAGCTGAAGAGACCGCTGATGCTGTGGGTGAGACCGACGATCAGGAAAAAGGCGTCGAGATTGAAGATGATGAAGAAAGTGGAAGCCGTTATACTCAGGGCCGGGATTCGAGCTCGGGTTCAAGCTCTGGATCAAGAATTCCTGCGAGCGAATCAGAGGATTCCTCTGCGGAGACCGATTCCTCTCCCTCAGATGAGCGGTCTTCTAAGAGATCAAAGGGAGAATAAATTGTAATTTTTCTTTTCCTTTTTTTGGAGACCGGGCGGTCTCATTGTAATAGACATTTCAGAATATATATAAAAATTGAATTCTTGTTAGATCTGTCTAAATGAATGAATCCGTTTCTGATGTATGTATTTATTTGTTCTTCTGAGTTAGAATCCGCATTCGATCTCAATGCCTTAGGTTTATCAAATACTTTCCTTTTATGATTGAAGAGCTTCAGATGGCGATCTCTGAGAAAGACATTAAAGACTGAGAAAAACATCTTCTTCTTGGCAAGATAATTTTGCGGTCTCAGGACGATCAGACCGCCAATAGAAAGAAAGCTAATCAACTTGTCAATTGCTCAAGTTTTCATTTAATCAGAAAACAAGAGACATTTATAATAATTATGCGGTCTAAAAACATGCAGATCGCAATTTACAGAAGAGCTGACCAACTGAAGACGATTTGAGATCGGCGATCTTCCAACGATCTGAATTTGGCGGTCCAGAGGTAAATTGTGATCGACGAATCCTCTTTAACAAATATTCACGCATGAAAATTCAGCGGTCCCAACATAATTTGACCGCCGCGTACTGAAGATAATTCGAGCTCAATGAACCCCTGACAATTGCAATTTTGGAAATATAATAGATCTTTGTGAATATTCCGTAACTTTAATCAATAAAGAAGTGTTGAGTTCGCGATCTTGTTATAGCCAGACCTTTTAATACCCGATTCATATAAGAGATGCTTCGGATAAACATCAGGCTTTAGATGAAAACCGTTTGGCGATCACAACAAATCAAGACCGATTTTCACTTCCCCTAAAAGATCCATATTGGCGATCACTCCTATCCATGTCCTGGAGAAGATCAAGCCATCAATCATAAATAGCACAGACCGCCATTTTGAAGAAAGAGAGGAATATGCGGTCTCATAAATGTCTGACCGCCCGATCTCAGTACAAAGGGATAAATGGTGCCTTTAGAGTAGAAAGAAAGGAGGAGAAAGAGGATCTCAAAAATGATCAGCAGGGCAGGTGTGGTTATGCCGCGAAGGCTGTACCGACATTGCTTTCCCTAATGGATCACCGAGTTTGTTGCAAATTTGCCAATATAAGGTTCAGGCGACGGTCATAGATGTTTCTGACCGCCCCTGACCTAACCACGCTTCAACGAGTATTCGAAAGTTACAAACCAAAATGATCGGTAGGGCAGGTGTGGTCATGCCGCGGAGGCTACACCGACATTGCTTTCCCTGAAAGATCATTAAGATCGTAACAATGTCCTTCCCAATGCATGACAGAGCTGAGCCAGCCACCTAGACCTCCTTGATACGCTGAGGTGTGCCAGATGTCAGCAAGGACCCGGTATCCTAAACTTCCACCGCTCGAGCTTGGCGAGCTACTGCTATACAGATTCGAAATCTCCCCGACATCTATGGTCCTGGCAGAATTACACGTCGAGCTAACAAGCTGAGGGGGAAAGAAGTATGATCCGTCGATGTCTCACTTGACAGGTTTTTGGCTTTCAAAAAATAGCTTATTTTTGAGACTTGCCATTCATTATGTGCATTGTGAATGTCTCAATGATATCTGCATGATGTTTGAGAGAAGAAAAGTGAGAAAGAGAATGAGTAAATCAAATACGAACTTTTAAGAAAAGAAGAGCTTGAGATCATCTCCGCTCCATGAATGAGGCAATTCTTCTCCTTCATAAGTTTGGAGATGATAAGCACCATTTTTAAGCACACTCTTCACCACGAACGGACCCGCCTAGTTTGGGTTAAGCTTTCCAACTGAACCGGCTCTTGCTGCTGTATCTACTTTCTTCAAGACCAGATCCCCAACAACGAATTCATTGGTTCTTACATTTTTATTGAATAGCCTCGCCATTCTTCTTTTCACCTCTTCTTGTCTGATGATTGCCGTATCTCTTAGCTCCTCAACTAAATCAAGGCTATATTTTAGCTCCTCATCATTTCCTTCCATCCAATCAATTTGATTCTGTTGTGCTATAAATACTCTTGGGCTTTTTACTTCGAATTCCACCGGAATAAGAGCTTCGGAACCGTGTGACAATTTGAAAGAAGTCTCTCCAGTGGCAGAACTTGGAGTTGTCCTCAAGGCCCATAAGACGGAAGGTAGTTGTTCTGCCCAGTTGCCCCTGACATTTTCTACCTTCTTTTTCAAGAGATTTATGATAAGTTTGTTGGCGGCTTCTACCTTCCCATTGCTTCTAGGATGATGCACAGAAGCGAAACGTAGCTCAACGCCAATTTGATTGCAGAAATTAATAAGAGTTGAATTATTGAACTGAGAACCGTTATCTGTGATGATTGCCATTGGAATTCCGTGCCGACATACTATCTCCCCCCAAATAAAATTCTCCACGGCTTGAGTAGTAATTTTGGCCAATGCTTTTGCCTCTATCCATTTGCATAAGTAGTCAATCATGACTATAATATATCGACGCTGCCCACTTGCCATAGGGAAAGGCCCAATCAAATCCATTCCCAAACTGCAAACGGCCATGGGGTTGTTATCGACTTAAGTTGCTGAGCCGGCTGATTTTGGAGAGGAGCAAACTTCTGGCACTTTACACATTTCTTAGCAAATTTTTCCGCATCCTTCCTCATTTGGGGCCAAAAATAGCCTTGCCTCAGAATTCTTTTCTCCAAAGTCCTAGCCCCAGAGTGACTTCCACATTCTATAAAGCACTCCTACAACAAGATAATAGTTAGCTGTTTTCCGTTTAAACCTTTTCCTATCCTTTATTGTTGAATGGAACTTTCCAGTCGAAAGATATAGAACAAATGGATCCATCCAAGATGGATGCTGATCAATCTCCATAACCTCTCCTTCTTCAATTGCTGGGCGAAACAATTCCGAAGTTGTTCCTCCCGAGAGAAGTCCAAACTTTGCCAACTCATCTGCTTCCACGTTCTCACCCCTTGGAATATGCTCGATGGTAAAGCTCTTGAACTTTCCTACCTCGATTTTACCAGAGTTAGATATCGCTTTAAAATACTATCTCTAGTTTCGAAAGTTCCATTCACTTGAGAAGCCATCACAAAAGAATCTGTGAAGACTTTGACATCATCAATCCCCAGCTCTCTAGCAAACTTAAGACCGGCTAGCAAAGCCTCATATTCCGCCTGATTATTTGTTACTTGAAAATAGAACTTCAGTGCCTGATCCAGCCTTACTCCATTTGGGTTGATTAAGACAACTCCAGCTCCGGAAGAATTTCTTCCTGAGGCTCCATCCACGAAGATTGTCCAGGCAAGGGGTACTCCGACCCCCTTCTACGACTCAACTTCTTTGGCATCCACCATGAAGTCTGCTAAAACTTGAACTTTGATCGCCACCCTTGGAACATAAGATATGTCAAATTCACTGAGCTCTATTGCCCATTTTGCCAGCCTTCCTGAATGTTCTGGTTTCTCCAAGACATTCTTCAATTGAAGATCAGTAACGACTAGAATCGAATGAGCTTGAAAGTATGGTCTTAATCTTCTTGCCGAAGTTACGAGCATTAAGGCTAACTTTTCGAGAATAGGATAGCGAGTCTCCTCATTCTTCAGGATTCGGCTCACGTAATAGACTGGAAATTGCTTCTTTTTCTCCTCTCGAACCAAAACGGAGCTTATGGCATCGGCTCCGACTCCCATATACAGAAAAAGATTTTCTTCCTCTCGCGGGCTTTGGAGCAAAGGAGTTGATGTTAATTGCTTTTTAAATTGAGTGAAAGCATCATCACACTCCTTCGTCCACTCGAACCTACCCCCTCCCCGGAGGGTCTTAAAGAAAGGTGCACTCTTATCCCCTGATCGGGAGATGAAGCGACTTAAGCCTGCCATCCTCCCTCCCAACTGCTGAATTTCTTTGGGGGACTTGGGAGGTGGCATCTCCAAAATAGCTTTTACTTTGTCAGGATTGGGTTCCAACCCTTCTGGAGTAAGGAGGTGACCCAAAAATTTTCCTTTACTTGCCCCAAAAACACACTTCAACGGATTCAACCTCATATTAAAAGTTCGAAGGGTTGCAAAAGTTTCCGAGAGGTCTCTAAGATGAGAAGAGAATAATTTGCTTTTTACCAAGAGGTCATCGACATATACCTCAAGGTTTCTTCCTTTTTGGTTCCTGAAAACTTTATCCATCATTTTCTGGTAGGTTGCTCCAGCATTTTTTAGCCCAAAAGGCATTACGAGATAACAGAAGCAACCGTCATTTGTGATAAATGAAGTATGAGGTATATCCGGTTTATGCATTCTAATTTGATGGTAACCTGAAAAAGCATCCAAAAAACTCATAAAAGAATAACCTACCGCAGAATCCACTAAAGAATCTATCCGAGGCAAGGGGTAGCAATCCTTGGGGCAAGCTTTATTGAGTTTGGTAAAGTCGACACACATCCTTCATTTCCCACCTGACTTCTTTACCATTACAACGTTTGATACCCACTCAGGGTATTGGATTGGTTGAATGAACTTTGCCTTCAGGAGCTTCTCTACCTCTTCACGGATAGGCTGAGCTAGAGTGGTTGCAACAGACCTCTTCTTCTGTTGGATTGGGATGAAGTTTGGGTCAATATTGAGATGATGGCAAGCGACATCCGGGTCCACTCCAGGCATGTCATCTGCCGACCAAGCGAAGATATCTATATTTTGCAGAAGACAAGAGATGAGCTGACTCTTGTCAGCTTCAGATAATTCAGCGTTGATGGAGAGGCTCTTGCTCTCATCTTCCTCGCTGATCCGAACATCTTGAGTTGCTTGGGCAGGTTCCAAGCGAACTCCATCTCTTGCATCCTCCTCAACTTCTTCTGCAGCTTGGAATTGTTCAGGAACTTCAATCAATTCAGCCATCATGACTTCTTGGGGAGGAGATGACACGATCATGTTGATCGTCTTTACGTAGCACTCCCTAGCTTTCCTTGGATCGCTCCTGATTCGGTGTTGTTTGCCATTCAGAGCAAACTTCACTGCTTGATGATAGGTGGAAACAATGGCTTGATATCCATTCAGAAAGGGCCTTCCAAAGATTGCGTTGTAGCTGCTAGGAGCATCAACGACTATGAATTTGACCAACTTCGCTATTCCTCCCAGAATTACGGAGAGAGTAACGAGCCCTTCTACTTACTTCTTCTCTCCTGAAAAACCATAAAGAGGTCCTTCAGTTGATAGGAGGGGTTTACCTGCTTCAACGCCTCGAAGGCAGGTTTGAAGAGCACATTGACTGAGCTTCCCGTGTCTATCAGAATCTTCTACACTGTATAATTTTCAATTACAGCTTTAATGACGACCGCGTCGTCAAAGGGATTCGCGGTCTGAGGAAGGTCTTCATCCCCGAAAGTGACCGTCCCTCGGACCGTGGCTGAAGAGGTGGCAGCAACCTCTGATTGGTAAACTCTCTTCAGACTTGCCTTCCTTGAAGACTCAGGACCTGCACCTCCGTGGATGCAGAAAAGGTTGCCCAAGACGCCTTCGTCATTAGCATCCACGCATTCATTGGGAAATACGATATTGCCCAGATGGCCAATATCATCCACTTCCTCGCATGCCCAGTGAACCTCCGCTACCTCTTTAGCCTTGGAGGTTGAGGCTTTGGCAGAATCATTCTTCTGAATGAGATCACAGAGTTTACCCTCCTTTAGCAGCTTCTCTAAGAACAGGCGGAGAGCTCTGCAATCCTCTGTCAAGTGCCCCCTATCTCTGTGGTACTCACAGTAGAGAGTAGGATTTCTGGTTTTTGGGTCAGAGTTTAGCGGAGCTGGCCCTTTGAAAAAGGGTTGCTTCTGGAGGATTTGGAGCACTTCACTCATAGAAACACCAAAGTCTGTAAAAGACTCTTGGGATTCATTGTAGGGTGAAGGGATGGACAGAAGAGGAGGTTGGGCTTATTGGATCTTGTGAACTGGGGTAACTTGTGGAGTAGGTGTAGCGGGGTTTTGAAGAAATGAACCTTGAACCGGGAGAGATTGATTACCTCGATTGAAGCGGTTGTTGCGATAGTTCTTACCTCTCGGAGCTGGAGGTGGGAGCTCTTGTCGAGGCTTTGAGGAAGATGGAGCAGGATAGAATCCCGCAGAGCCTTTCTGAGTGGCTCTGTTGGTCAAATTGCTCACACGGGGTTGTTGATCTCCCCTTCTATGTAGCGATTGGCAATGCTAATCAGCTCCTGATAGGAGCCAGGATCCTTGGTTGTGACTTTAAACTTCAGAGGGCCCTCCTACAGGCCGCTGATCAAAGCTACCATATAAAGCTCGGGATCCATGTCCATGACTCCCAAGATCTCCTTTTGAAAATGGTCAACGAAATGTGCTGCAGTCTCGTTGTCCCCTTGCTTAATCTTGAAGAGGGACGCAGGACCACTCTTCCTTTTCTTCGCGGTGGCAAACCATAGGAGGAGCTCTTGCCTCAGCGCAGCAAAGCTTGGGATAGATTGACAGGGCAGCTTATAAAACCATTCCATGGCCGACCCATCAAAGGAGGTGACCATCAGCTTGCACCTCACTCCATCCGAAATGGTCCTGAGAGCAACAGCAGACTCGAAGGCTTGAAGATGACACATTGGGTCGGTCTCTCCTCTATACACAGGAAGGCGGGGCTCTCTGAATCCATGAGGAATCAGATCCCGACGAATCTCATCGGTAAAAGGGGAAGGCTCCCCTAAATCTGAAGGTCTTGGAGGAGGTAGAAAGGAAGCAGGAGGAGCTTGAGGGTAAGCAAACCCTTCTTCAAAATTCAGGGTCTGAGCCGGAGGCCCCTGGGCTGCGGCTCGGAAAGAATTACGACGGGCGGCGAATTCCTCATGCTGAGATCACTGAGGAGCTGCGGGCTGGAAACTGGGGTGATCGCTCGGGTGATCGCTTGCCATGCGGTCAGGAGTGGCGACCTGAGAGGTTTGAGGAAGGATCTTCTGGGAGATCGCGGCCAGAACCTGGTTCATGGCCTCAATCTGCTTCGCGGACTCCTGCTGAGTCCGGACGACTTCTTGCCGATCTCGAGCGGCCTCTTGCTGAGACCGCGCGATCTCCTGCTGAACAGAGGCGGCGTCCTTCCTAGCTCGGACGGCCTCGCGGAGAGCTTGCTCAAGACGAAGCTCGAAGCAGCGCTCAAGCGCTTCTAAAGGTCTGTGATCGGAAGGGGGAACGCTAGGAGATCGCAGGGGACGACCTCTACGGCGATCAGCCATCTTGAAAGTCTATGGATTTCACATGACACTTCGGATCTGGAGGTCGCGTGTTCGTTCTGTTGGTACCAAAAATGGTACCTCCAAAATTCACACTAAAGGGGGATGGGAGAAAACTGCGAAGTGCAGGTTACTAAGACCGAAGATGCTGGAAAAGAGGGAAAACGATCACAGAAAAGTGATCACGAAAAATGAGACCGCTTACACAGGTTGTAAGCTGGAGCCTCGGAGCAAAAAGTCCCTTTTCAGGTACCCTTACCCCTCTATTTATAGACGAGGGGGCTGCCCAAATGGGCAGAACAAAAAACTACGGGCTGCCCGGGATACAGGAGAGCCGAGGCAGGGATGAGAGGTGCAAAATAGAGAAAATAAGAAAGTTGCCAGATCGCCTGGGCTGCCGATCTCATACGGTTGTGACCGCCTGGGACTTGGAAAGATTCGGTTGGGAAGGCATCCGGTGGTCTGGGCGATCACCAGAAGTCGTGACCGCTGTGGCCGAAAAATTTGACCTGCAAGAGGAGGTCGCGGGATTTCCGGGCAAACATCGACGAAAAATAAATTTTCGTCGATCTCAGTTCAACGAACTAGATGACTTCGTCGATCTCCATTCGACGGACGACTAGATTTCGTCGACCTCAGTTCGATGAAATGATGGGATAAGTAGAAAATTTATTTTTTAATTGATTAAATCTCCATCTATCATGCCTAGATAATTTAAAAAGAAGATATGTTTCTTTTCATCCAAGGGTTTGGTGAAAATATCAGCCCTTTGCAAATCAGCAGAAATGAATTGTAGGCAAATTTTATTTTTATCCACATTATCTCTGATAAAGTGGTGCCTAATTTCTATGTGTTTAGTCCTACTATGGAGTACTGGATTTTGTGCTATAAATATTGCACTAGTGTTGTCACAAAATATAATTAAATTATTTAGATTGATACGATAGTCTAGAAGTTGATTTTGTATCCACAATATCTGTGAGCAGCAACTGCCAGCAACAATATATTCTGCTTCAGTTGTTGATGTAGACACAGATGTTTGTTTCTTACAAAACCAAGACACAAGCCTATCACCAAGAAACTGACAAGTTCCTGATGTGCTTTTCCTGTCTACTTTGCATCCAGCATAATCAAAATCTGAGAATCCAGTTAATTCAAATTCTGAAGCTGTTGGATACCAGAGTCCTAGATTTGGACAACCCTTTATATATCTCAAAATTCTTTTTAATAAAATTAGGTGAGATTCTTTGGGGTTAACTTGGAACCTAGCACAAATATATGTAGCAAACATTATGTCAGGCCTACTAGCTGTAAAATAAAGTAATGAGACAACAATTGCTCTATACACTTTCTGAACAACAGGTTTCCCTGATTCATCAGTGTCAACAACAGCATTGGAGGGCATGGGTGCTTTCATGGTGGAAGCATCAGACATACCAAACATTTTCACTAATTCCTTAGCATACTTGGATTGTGATATGAATGTGCCATTAGGAGATTGCTTCACTTGAAGACCAAGGAAGTAAGATAACTCACCCATACTACTCATTTCAAATTTAGATTGCATTAGGTTAGAAAACCTTTTGCATAAATTTGAATCAGTAAAGCCTAATATAATATCATCTACATATATTTGAACTAGTAAAGTTTGATTTTTATGTATCATGAAAAATAAGGTTTTATCAACTATGCCCCTACAGAAATTTTTCTCTACAAGAAAATTAGCTAAGGTCTTATACCATCCTCTAGGAGCTTGCTTGAGACCATAGAGAGCTTTATTAAGCTTAAATACATAAGAGGAGTGAGTTGGAGAGATGAAACCTGGTGGTTGTTCCACATAGACTTCTTCTTTGATATCTCCATTAAGAAAAGCACTCTTCACATCGATCTGGTATACTTTGAATTTCTTGAATGTAGCAAAGGGCAGAAAAATCCTGATAGCTTCAAGTCTCACAACAGGAGCAAAGGTCTGATCATAGTCAATTCCTTCTTCCTGTGAATATCCTTGGGCTACCAATCTTGCATTGTTTCTGACTATGTTGCCTTGATCATCTAGCTTGTTCCTGAAGACCCACTTGGTGCCAATGACTGGATGGCCTTTTGGTCTTGGAACCAAATACCATACCTTGTTCCTTTCAAATTGATTGAGCTCCTCTTGCATTGCAAGAATCCAATTTGGATCTTGTTCTGCATCTTTTATGGATTGAGGTTCAACTTGTGATAGGAAACAAGTGTGCATCTGATTTTTGTGTAGTTGATGCCTTATTTGAACACCTGCTGAGATATCACCAATGACTAGAGATATTGGATGATCTCTAACTGTGATGTGATCAACAGTTGGAGTTGGTTCAGCAATAATTTCTTCTTGAGGGACTTTTTCAGCTGTCACTTGATTTGAAAGATCAGCAAGATCTATTTTATCATCTTCTTCACTGTCTTCAATTATTTCATTTGATGGAAGTAAAGAATCTCCATTCTGTAGATTTAGTCCATTGAGCTCTTCACATAGAGCTGGTACCTGCAAAGTATTTTTGGTAGAGGTGGTGTTCCTCTCCTCATTTAACATATTAGATTCATCAAAAGATACATGCATGGACTCTTCTATCTTAAGAGTATATTTGTTGTAAACTCTGTAAGCTTTACTAGAAAGAGAATATCCAAGGAATATACCTTCAATAGATTTTGCTTCAAATTTCCTGAGATACTTCTTATCATTGTTATGCACATAGCATTTACAGCCAAATATCTTAAAATAGTTAACCTTAGGCTTTTTATTCTTGAGTAATTCGTAGGGAGTTTTGCCCTTAAGTTTATGTATCAGGCTTCTGTTCAACACATAATTTGTTGTGTTCACTGCCTCTGTCCAGAAAGAGAGTGGCAAGTGAGCATCAGCAAGCAATGTAGTTGCTGATTCAATTAGGGTTCTATTTTTCCTTTCAGCTACCCATTTTGTTGAGGAGTTCTAGGAGCAGAGAAACATTGCCTGATCCCTTCTTTTCCACAGAATTCTCTCATTATAAGATATTCAAACTCAGTGCCATGATCAATTCTGATCAATGCAACTAGAGTAGAGTACTCAATCTTGATGGACCTGAGAAAGTCTGTCAGAACACAGAAGGTGTCAGACTTGTTCCTAAGAAAGAACACCCAAGTGAATCTTGAGAAGTCATCTACAATAACTAGAGAGTAATGCTTCCCCCTTAGACTTTGTATTGCAGTAGGTCCAAAAAGGTCCAAATGCAGTAAATACAAAATCCTAGGTGAATCACTCTTGAATAAAGATTTTAAACTACTCTTAGTCTGCTCACCTAATTGACAAGCCCTGCAGAGTTCTTCCTTCTTGTATGAACCAGAAGGCAGTCCTCTAACAAGATTGTCCTTAGAAAGCTTAGAAATAGTTCTAAGGTTAATGTGTCCAAGCCTTTTATGCAATAATTCATTTGTTTTACTTATTGAATTAAATAAACAAATATCTGAATTGGCAGAGTCAAAGTTGACTAAATAAATGTTTCCATGTCTAATACCAGATAATACATTTATGTTTTTATTATTGGTAATAAGACATAAGGAATTATTAAAAGTTACCTGATAACCTTCATCACATAACTGACTTATGCTGATGAGGTTGTGCTTCAGACCCTTGACATAAGCTACCTCTTTGAAGGTGACTGCTCCAACTTTGACTTTTCCATATCCTTTTGTCTGTCCACAGTTGGAGTCTCCAAAAATCACTTTTGGTCCAAGCTTTGCCTTATAGTTTGTTAGATTGGCCTTGTTTCCTGTCATGTGCTTTGAACAGCCACTATCCAGATACCAATATTCTTTTATGTTTGGATAGCTGTGTACCTACAAAAACAGAAAATAGCCTAGTTGTTCTTGACCCAGACTACCTTGGGTCCTTTTATTTTTCCACAAAATCTTGAAATGAAAGACATCTCAGGTTGATCCTTATAACCTTGTGGATGATATCTCCTTGGAGGAATTATCCACTCAGTGAAAGGATTCTTAGTATGTGAAGAATAAAAATTCTTTAGATTTTTAGTATGTTTTCCGTTCGATGAATTTTGGTGAATTCGTCGATCGCCGTTCTATGAAGTGAACTGCTTTCGTCAAGCACCGTTCGATGGATAGATATACTGGAAGTCTGTCTTCAGAGTTCGTCGATCTTCGTTCGACGAAATGAATTAATTTCGTCAAGCTCCGTTCGACGAATTCTGCTGAATTTCTTTATTCTTAATAGCCTTGCTTGAAATGTTTTCATCTATTTCTACAACCACTTTGCCCTTGGCAGAAATGAATTTTACTGGTGTAGATAAGATGTTTTTCTTAATCAGAAGAGGCTCACTTGATGATGCACCCAAGCCCAGTTTGCCACTAAGTCTGGCATTCACTGTGCTTGTGATGTCCATCAGTTTGATACTTCTCTCATTGAGGGATTCTTCAAACTTCTTAGCTTCAGACAACTTATTCTCAATGAGAACAATGTGTTCTCTGGAGGCAGCCAAATCATTCTTAAGATTGACATTTTCTTCACTTAGTTGGTTCATTTCAGCCAACTGATTTCTGAGAGAGATTATCTCTTTCTCAGATTTAATTAAATCTAAACAAAGAGTTTTTAATTCATCTTTGAATTCATTTGAATTGAAATCAATGTTTGAGATTACCTGATCAGCATCAATGTCAGACTCTGATTCATCTGAGTTGTTTGCTGAGGTATTGATAGCCATCATGCAGAAGCTTCTTTCTTCTTCATCATCCTCATCATCACTGGAGTTAGATGAAGATGCATTTTCCGACTCACTTCTTAAGTCGTAAATAGCCATCAAGCATTGGTCTTTTTCCTTTGATTCTTCTTCATCTTCAGAAGAACTGGATGAAGACTATGAATCTGTTTCACTCCATGATTCTTCTACAAACCCTCTCCCCTTATGCTTGTGTTTGTGGGATGATGGCTTGCTGGAGTGTCTTTTATCTTCTTTGTCTTTTCTTTTATCCTTCTTTTGGTTCTCTGGACACTCTAGTAGAATGTGTCCAGGTTTCCTGCAGCGATAACAAATAATTTCTTTAGAACTTGACTTGTCATACCTTGGCTTTTATCTTGATCTTGAGTCTTTCTTTCTGATGTCCTTCTTAGCCATCTTGTAGAACCTTTTGGCTAGAAGGCTCATGAACTCCACATCTCTTGGAGCTTTTTCTTCCTCTTCGGTAACTTGGAAAGCTATGCTTCTCTCCTTCTTGGATGCTGGAGATGAGGCAGATTGTTCAGCTTCTCTAGTTTTGATAAGCTGCTCATAGGATTTAAGTTTGCCTAACAAGCTCTCAGTGGAGATCTCATTAAGGCTTCTGGCTTCCTTGATTGGCCAGATCCTAGAGTCCCATGTGCTGGGGAAGCACATCAAGATATTATTATTGACTTCAGTGATAGAGATCACTTTGTCTAAAGTCTTCAACTCATTGATTATGAGGCTGAGACTATTGTGCATACCAGCTACTGTCTCATTTTCTCCTTTTTTGAAATTCTCATATTGAGAGATAAGGTGAGATCTTCTGTCTTTTCTTTCATGTGCTGATCCTTCAACCATGTTGTTGAGTGAGATCCAGATTTCCCTTGCTGAGGTGCATTCCACAAATTTTTGGAAAATGTCATCTAACATTGTTTGTGACAAAATATTCATTGCCTTGGCATCTGCACTTCTCTGCTTCTTTTGAGCATCTATCCACTCAGGAGGCGGAACATCATTATTTTTTGTTATGGTTTCAGCACTTGTTGTTGCTGTAGGTGTAGGAGGTCCTGTCAAAATTACATTAAAAATGTCCTCATCAATAGAATTCATGTACAATCTGATCCTTGCCTTCCATAGTGCAAACTTATTTAGATTGCACATAGGAGGTCTTGTGCTTGAGTATTCTTTGTTCTGTGCCATGAGTTTTTAGAAAAATAAAACTCTAGAAAAACTTAAGATCTAATTGATCTTTTGATTCAGGTGTTAGCCCGTAAAGAATCAACCCCCTCTGATACCAATTGAAAGTGAGGTTAGTCTTAAAGTCACTCTAGAGGGGGGGGGGGGGGGGGGGGGGGGGGGGGGGGGGGGGGGTGAATAGAGTATTAAAAAGTTTTCACTTATTTTTATAGCGGAATAAAAATAGTGATATATATATATGTGTATTGAGTGAGTAATAAAAACAAACACAAAGAGAGCACACAGCACAATACAGAAAAATAAACAAGAACATAGAGGACACAAGGATTTTATAATAGTTCCCCAATAAACCTGGGTACGTCTACTCTTCTACCACCCTTGGTAGGATTCCACTAGGTTTTTGATCAGGTGCCCTATTACCAACGGGGTTTTGATCAGGTGCCCAAAACACCAACTGAGCTTTTGATCAGGTGCTCAAACCAAACTACAGGTTTTTGTTCAGGTGCCCTGCCACCAAGGGGTTAGCTTTTGAAGGGAGTTATAACCCTGTAAAGAATGGGATAAAAAGGGTTAAGATGTTTTTCTCTGTCAATAATCTAAGAGAAGACTAGTGGAATGTGTTGTTGTTGTAAAGCTCCCCCTGTCTGATTGAAATTCTTGATAGTTTGAGGATGAAGCTTTCACTTGAAACAAATATCTTCCTTGATAGCTGATGAATCTGAGAGACAAAAGTTTCTCTGATTTGTTGTTGCTCTTGAAGATCTGATCTAGCAGCAGAAACTGAGAGAAGGTGTTGATGTTCTCAGAGAATGAAAGGTGCTGCTTGAGGAAGATGAAGATGATCTGTGAATGCTTTCTTTCTTTCTTTTCTTCCTGTTACTTTTCTCTCGACTGTATTCTTCCTCTCTTTTTCCTGTCTTGCTATTCTGTAATAATGTCCTGTAAATCTTCTTCCTTTTTGAAATATCCGACTGATTTGAAATTCAAATCCCTTAGTTTAAGGAATAAAATATTCAGAAGAGATATATTTGGTACTGCAAATTTGAAAAGCTTTATATCTTTTTCCTATTCCATGAAAGTTTCCTTTTCAGCTATATGTCAACGGCTATATTCTCGAAATAATAAAAGGAAAGATATAATCCTTACTTATCTGATATAATAAAGCCGTTGCTGGAAGATGATCTGAGTTCAGAGAATAGAATATAATTGATCCTTCTGAAATAAACAAGCTGAAGGGAAACTTTCGTCGACCTGAGAGAACTGAATTCGTCGAACAGAATGTTGGATTTCGTCGATCTGAACATATGTTGCTGATTCGTCGAACGCAGACTGGAATTCATCGAACTCAAGTTGGAGTTCGTCGAACTGAAAGATAAGTGACGCGCTATTTCCACACCGCTAATTAGCGGGCACGAAATGCGGGACGACGGCAGTGCACCGGTCGTTGTCAAGTAATAAAAGTAGGGAGTAGCTCCCCGAATATCGTTCTCAAAGGACTGCAAGTTAGGTAGTACGATTTGCTTGTTAGGAGATTAATTTTGAGGGTTTCTAAGTTTAACAAAATAAGGGGGGTTTTGGTTGGTGTTACGGAACAAGAATGAGAAACTACAACTATGCGGGTCGCAATCACCGCGTCGCTTGGTGGATGGGTTTAGTGCAGGCCGCGATGCCGTGCTTCGCTTGGCGGATGGCCGGTGAGCAAATGGATGAAGTGAGTGCAAATGCGAGGGTTGAGGGTCGAAGGCACCTCTTCGCTATCGCTTCTAGATTTTGCTAGAGCGAGTGCTAGAACATGTGGGTGTAAGTGGAGCGGGGGCGGAGCGCATCACAACACAGCATAATGTAAAGACAAGTTCATAAATAAACTTCCATTCATAGATAAATAGATGTTCATTTAGTTCATTACAACCACTAAGAGTACAAATCACAAAATGAGAAGGGGTAGAAGTAACCACGAGATGAGAAGCCTCGCCGCGGATCGTGGTCAGAATGGGGGGTCATCACGCCTCCTCCGAGCTCAGTCCTTGGTTGCTTCCGGGGTGTAGAGGCTGTCACTACCTCCAACCGCTGCCCGTCTTCTTCTCAGAGCTGGGTTCACTTCTCCTTCACCCAATGGAGATGTCTTCCTCTTGGAATGCTGGCCGTAGATGGCGAAGAATGCTTCCGGAACCCTAGATGGACCTTAGGATCAATGGATGAAGCTTTCCCAAGGGGAGGAATGGAACGAGGGTCCTTGGAGAGGTGGAACGGCAGAGTCGCGCGCAGAAATCGCGCCTCGAACTGTGCAGACATCCCTAAAATCGTGGAACAACGGCTTAAATAGGGAGCAGAATAAGTACTTGCGCACGGTCAGTGGCGCACGACCAATGGTCGTGCGCGAAGAAATGCCTGTGATCGTGCGCAGTCAACCTGTAGCAAAGAAAAAATAGAAAACACCGCACGGTCAGGGGCGCACGACCAGTGGTCGTGCGCGAAGAAAGGCCTGTGATCGTGCGCATATCTTTGGTCCGATCTCGATCTGGGCTGGGATTTATCGCACGTCCAATGGTCGTGCGCCTGATCGTTCGCGAAGGAATGCGCACGATCAGAGGCTTTTTAGGCCAAAAATTCCCCCGCACCATCCCGAACGTGCACACGACCCCAGGACCTGCAGGAAAAACACAATTAACCCCGATCCGTGCACACCACCGGATCCATAACACAAGCATACAGTAACATATAGGAAAAACATGCCACAAAGGGGGAAGGATTGCACAAAAGGCGCAGAAACGCCAGGCTATCAATATAAGCGTATATGAACAGCAAATGAAGTGCAATGACACTAAATCAAACCCAAATGAGTCCGGAAATCACTGTATAAACCAGACTCATCAATAAGCTGCTAACTCTGGCTGGAAGAATTGAATTAGTCGAGCTGAGATCATATTTCATCGACCACTGAGACTGGGCAATTTCGTCGACCGCTGAGACTGAGCAATTTCATCGACTGCTAAGACTGAGCAATTTCATCGACCGCTAAGACTGAGCAATTTCGTCGACTGCTGAGACAGAGCAATTTCTTCGACCTGGAGGAAGACGTTCGTCGAACGAAGATTGCAATTCGTCGAACGCAGATAGCATTTCGTCGAACGCAGAAACTGAGTTTTTCATTAAGTTCTAGCTAACTTAACAGCCTAAAACCTTGACACTTTAGACTATACATTGGGGTCAACTTAGTCTTAGTCAACAGATAGTGATCCTAACCAAATCAGTAATAGGGTTGTTCCAACATGCTGTGTGAAGAAAAAGAAGAAGCAGCTGTATTATTTTTCCTGTGCTCAGCAATATGTTCTGATCTCTCTCTTAGGGTTTAAGGAGGAAGGTGAGAAAGCCCTATTCGACAACCAGAATATAAAATTTCTTTCTTCTTTTGGGCTGTCCTGAAAAGGAATTCCTATTGGACATTTGATTTTCCTTTCTTCTTTAGTTCCCGACCCATCCATCAGATTTGAATACAGTCCAAGATTTTTTTTGCTGTATCCCGGAATACTCCATTCCATTCTTGGCAATAAATGAGCCGTTGGAGAGCTGTCTTTAGTTTTGTGGAGCTTCTAAAAAGGCATTAAAAGGACAGCTAAAAAGCTTCTATTTCAGACTGTATTCGACGCTGCGTCGACTTCATCGTTATTCATATCGACACACCTTTGAGTTCTTATAGGAGTAGCTTCAAATTCCTTCTTAGCTCTGGCTGAACTCAGATGTCGATGTTACATCGATTACTTATCGACGTATCTGTCGAGTTGAAGGCTTCGACTTGAACTTCATCTTCTGTGTCGAATTGAAGTTGAAGTTGCGTCGACTTCAAACATGGCTTCGACAGGCTCTTCCTTCTGCGTCGAGTTCCTTTCAATGTTGCGTCGACTTGTCTTATACTTCGATAGGCTGATGGCGTTGCTTCGAGTTTCAGTCAGAGTTACGTTAATATCTAGTCGAAGTTGCGTCGACTTATATTCGACGCATGTTTTAACTCAACTGAATTTATGCTTATCCTGACCTGGTCTTGACACTCTAAGGTGAGTGTGACATCCTAAGACTTCTAATGACCAATTTACCTTTTCTATACAATGTGGGTAATATAACCTAACTGATGAAATCACTTTTAAGTAATTTGTTAGATAAATCACAAGGGTTTTTCCCAACATATATGAAAAATTTCTATGTATACTAAACTTAGAGAATTGCATACCCTCGGAGTATTTTTGGTTGTCGTGCTCGCTTAGGATAAAATAAAGGTATTTTCCGCTGCGTATTTATATACTTTTACTTGTGGACTACTTGATCCACTAGGCCAAGGGACACGGTCTCAAAGCTAAACTATAAACTTCATCTTTAAAACTTCAAATATGTCTTTTGTAAGTTAGTCTTGTGTAATAAAGAAGCCTGAACGTCAGTAGTTGTCCCCTACCAGACGTGGCATCACATCGCATATTTTCCCTTACTCTGATCATACATTTATATATTTTTATATGAGGGAAAATGCTGGTTGTGATAACTAGATCTAAGGAGTAGGTCTAGGGGGCGTCCTGAGGCCTATCTAGGGAGAGATAGGATACGATCAACCGATCCTTAGGGAGAAAGGTCAGTATATAAAACAAAAAAAGTGTTTTTAGATTCATCGCCTTGATAACTAGTGCTATAAAGATCAAAGTTTTTGTAATCCGTGTTATTGAAATAAAAATCATGTCTCTCATTTTTTCTTTATAAATATCTCATTGTTGAATTTCAAATGGTAATCTTCAAAGGTTTTACATTAATAAAGATTTGTAACATAAATTTTTAATACCCTTATTCACTCCCACCCCACCCCTCTAAGGACTCCTGACGATCCAACAAGGTACGAGTCAAATATCGAAATACCTAAAACAATAGAATGATGTGAGTTGAACTCTCATAAATATCATTGCATAACATAAGAAAATATGATGCATCAAATAATAACAGTTTCATCTCCCAAGGTGGAAAGAGAAATATACGAGACATACAAACATACATGGGCATATAAACATCATGGAAACAACATGGAGCAAATTGCCGTCTGATTTCTCTTTCCACGCAAACAATTGAAATCTAAACTTCTTCCAAGGACAAACATAAACATAGAAATAATAATAGTTTTTTTACCATGAAAACTATATCATATAAATGCATGGAAAGATAGGTATTTTAAAAATGAAAAAAAAACCACAAATTAATTTAGGTTTCATAAAGATCCTCAATATTGAAGAATAACAAGAACTTTGTGTAAATAAAAAAATAAAAAAATAAAGATGCTATGCAATAATAACTCATGGTCACTTTACAAATATAAATTCAATAAGTCTAGAAGTTCTGATGGTCATATTGAAGAATGCAATAATTGTTGGGATATAACTCCCTTGCACAATCTGGGCACACTATAAGAAAAATTAAACACACAACAATACACAGATAATATATCAATCAGAGGACAACAAATTTTACGTGGAAAACCCTCTCTAAAGCAATGAGGGAAAACCAAAGGATGGGGCGCATAAACAATCCACTATACAATTATACGGATTACAACAAAATAATTTGGGTTTGCCCAACCTAGATCCCCCTTGGATTCACAAGTTGAATCCCCTCTCAAATCATGGTAGAAATCTTCTCTTCAAGAAAAGGATATAAGGGAACTCAAATCTCTCCCCAAGCACAAAAGCAAACGATGACAAGATTGAGCAAAAACTCCTTACAGCGAAGACGAAGAATACCATTGGTGAGAAATCCGTTCTTCCTCCTGAAGAACTCCTCCGACAACAATGACAACAAACACGTTTTTCTCCCACGTCTTTTCTTCCTTTTTGATGGCTACCTGGATCAATCTCTTCTGCCAAATCGTTTCTGCCTATTTAGGGTAAATATGCGAAGTAATCTTAGCCATCCAAGACACTTCCAAGACAATTCGACAGCTGCAGATCGCAGTTTAACAAAACAGATCCCGTCAGCTACCGCTCGGAGTTAACCGCTAACATGTCGTGGTAGCCATCAAGACGACATCATCTTGACGATTCGTCTACACATCCTATCAATTCGACGATACATCCCGTCGACAACGCTACCGCCCGTGGTATCACAACCGCCGAGAATTATTCCTCAGCTCCCAGTCGTCTCGATGAGCCAACTTAACATCTCAATGAAGCGTTGATAGGCTTCTCGAAGATACATCGAGAAGCTACCGCTGACGGTAGCACTACCGCCCGATGATAATAATAGTACCGAAAATGCTGATTTTCCCAGCATCCTCCTTCTCCTGCAGCAACACAGTTACAACCTTGATTTGTATTTATACTCTTTAGGGGATGGACCCCAACAAACTCCCCCTCTAGACCATAAAGAGGAGTTCCCCAACCTGACACCTTCACGTGGGCTTCATGCCGATCAGCAACCAACACAACTCATGCTTCTCCCGAGGCACGACCTTCGTCACTATGTCCGAAGGATTTTCATCTGTGTGGACTTTATCCACCTTTAACAGCTTCTCCTCGACAGCATCCTGTATCCAGTGATACCTCACATCAATATGCTTCATATTAGAGTTGTAGGCAGGGTTCTTGGCTAGAAAAATGGCGCTCTGACTGCCACTATAGATAGTGAACACTTCTTGCTGGAGTCCAAGTTCAAGCATGAACATCTTCATCCACAAGATATCCTTAGATGCTTTCGTCAGCGCAATATATTCTGTCTCCATCGTTGATAGTGCCACACACTTTTGCAACCTTGACTGCCATGACACAGCTAACCTGACATAAGTAACAACATATCCAATTGTAGACCTCCAAAAATTAATTTCTCCTGACATATCTGAGTCCGAGTACCCAACTAGCATTGGAGACCCTCCACCAAACTGCAAACATAGGCTTGTGGTACCTCTGAGATATCGGAGTATCCACTTCACATCATCCAAATGGACCATCCCTGGATTTGCCAGATATCTGCTCACTACCCCCACTCCATAAGCTATGTCTGGTCACGTGTAGACCATAACATACATCAAACTCCCCACTGTAGATGCATAGGGGATCTGGCTCATCTCCTCCACTTCCTTCTTAGATGAAGGACACTAAGAGCTAGAAAACTTAAAGTGTCCATGTACAACCCCGATATTCGCCAGGAGGTAGGAAAAGGCGGGCGGAGGAAGTGACAGGAATGACGAGCCGGAACCTTGAAAGTAGCTTGCAGTAAGGCGAGCGGGCCGAGCACTCGCCGAAGACACGCAAGGAAGCAAGCGAGCCGAAGCGGGCGAGCCAGGTTATCGCGGTCCATCCATAGGAGGACGGGCGAGCCAGAGCTTCGCGATCGGCGAACTCGCCGTTCAGTTCGACGAGCTCCCATTGAGATCGACGAACTCCAATTTGAGTTCGACGAATGCCATTCTTAGTTCGAACGCCACGCTTCAGCCCCGACGAAATCATCTCAGCGGCTGGGCTGGGAGGGCCGATAGTCTCAGCAGCTATCTCTGTTCCGTCCCAGCAGACCCGCTGGGACAAGCAATTGTCTCAGCGGGCTCGAGCACCTTCTCAGGGGCTCTCATCCCTGTCTCAGCATGAGAACTCGCAGGAGGAAGAGCGAGGCCCGACCTCGGTGGATATCGCCGGTAGAAGTGCGAGCGGGGTCTTCACAGGCCGCTCGCCTAAGAGGGGTTTCAGATCCAATATGTGGAAGAGGTAGCAAAGAAGGCTAGCCAGAGCTTCAAGGGTCACTCGCAGGAAGGCGCGCGAGTCATGTCCCTGCGAGCCCAAGCCTCAAGATCAGCTCGCGAGAAGACGGGCGAGCCAAGTAATCGTCGGCTACTCGCGAGAAGGCGGACGAGCCGTATTTCTTCTAAGTCTTCATGTTCGACGAGCTTCAGACGTCGTTCGACGAAATCAGTTCTCCGTTCGACGAACGGGCTCCTCCGTTCGATGAACTCACGCTACGTCTCAGATCGATGAACTGGCTTTTCAGCCCGGCTAGCTCAGCCACCCAGCCGGATTATCAGATTTACAAAAGGCCAAGGGGAGCTCGCAGGAAGGCACGCGAGTCATGCCTCTGCGAGCCCAAGCCATAAGGGGAGCTTGCAGGAAGGCACGCGAGTCGTGTTCCTGCGAGCCCAAGCCTCAAGGTCAACTCGCAAGAAGGCGGGCGAGCCAGACAGTCGCCGATCGCTCCAAGGAAGGCGGAGCTCCCGTTCGCATTCGGCGAACTTGGTTCAGTGTTCGAAGAAATTTGTCCTGCGCTCGACGAACGACACCTTTGAATCTGTCTCAGCGGTTGGGCTGAGAGGATCGGCCGTCTCAGCGGTCACTTCTGTCCCGTCTCAGCGGATCTGCTGGGACCAGGTTGTCTCAGCAGTTTTTCCCCCACCTGTAGCTCAGCTCGACAGGGAGTGAAATTACCCCTCTACCCCCAATGGTCTGCCGTTAGCCCATCCAAACAGCGGAGATTGGCTGTTAGCAGGCCAAACTGGGGTGCATTTAATAAAACCAAAAGGCGGAAATCCGCTATTGACAGACCATAAGCAAGAAAACTATAAATAGACCTTAAAGGGCACCTTGGGAGAGGATTCTGATCTCAGTTCTCTGAGCTTCTTCTTCCCTCGGTTACTTTGGTTTAGCTCTATAGCTCTCCAAGGTGCCCAAGTCTCAGCTTTGGCTTGGGAGGGGAAGCGCTCAACGATCTTCCGGGTTTGTGGTGGGACATCCTCGCTGTGACTAAGGTCCTAGTATGTTTTCGAGTCCCGGTCTATTCCTCTCGAGGGATTAGTAAGGGATAGCTGCCCCTCAACTTGTTGAGGGACCAAGCTTCATAAGAGACCGAGAAATCAGTTTCAACATTTTGGTGCGGTGAGCGTGGAGCGCGGCTGGTCCAGGAAGATTCCGAGAAAGGAACATGGCAGGAGATGAAGAGCAAGGCGAGGAGCTCTGCTGGTCGCCCCCGGCGACAATGCATAAGATGTTCTCGGATTTCAGGCGAGAAGTCCTCGACACCCTCGGGATCACGGTCGCAGCGCTACGTAGCGAGTTTGCGACACCAGCGGTTCAAACGTCCCATCCTTCGACAACGGATGGCGAGGGTGCCCCAGGAGGAAGGGCTGGAAAGGAGGTGGCCAGAGGGTCAGTGCCAGACCTGGAGGGGTGAGTGCTGTTTGCTAGTCCGACGAGCTCGGTGCCGACGAACACAGCGCAGGCGAGTGCGGCATAGGCGAGTGCCGCACAGGCAGGTGCGGCGTAGGCGAGCGCGGCCCTGGCGGGCGTGGCGTCCGTAGGAGTGGCTCCGTCGAGGGTGTCTCTCGCGAGCAGTGCTCCAGCGAGCTCAAGCCAGGTGAGGGAGCTCGGGGGGCGAGTGGAGCAGGAGAATACAACAGGTAGGGGAAGCCCCTTGTGCGAGTTGGTGCTTTCCGCACCCGTTCCGGAAGGGTTTGGGGAGTGGGACAGGGTCTACTACCATGGTTGGGACGAGCCATTCCAGCACCTGCAGTCGTTCGAGGACTCGGTCTCCATCAGGCTGATGTCAGACGCCTTCATGTGTCGGCTCTTTGCCGTCACCCTGAAGGAGAAAGCTCGAGAGTAGTTCCACCAACTTCCCGTCGGATCGATCTACGCATTCGAGGATTTGCGTAGAAGTTTCTTGTTGTGGTTTTCAACTTCGAAGAAGAGGAAGAAAGACGCTGAGTCCATCTTCAAGGTGAAGCAGGAGCCCAAGGAGTAGTTGGCTCATTATGCAGATCGGTTTCAGGAGGAAGTTCTACTCACCCAGGAGATGCCCGGGTTTGTTCTTCAGCTCGCCTTCACGTTGGGGCTGAAGGAGAGTTTCTTTAAGATGGATCTGAAGAGGAAAGCCCCCGTCTCCTATGAGGAGTTGATGGAGAGAGTGCCGGAGGAGGTCGAGAGTGAGGAGGCCAATCCGGAGCTCACCAAGAGGCTAACAAAGCTCACTGAGCCGGAGGTCAAGCAGCAGGAGGTGCGAAGAAGTGAAGAGCTCCGAGCCCCAGAGGGGGGATGGAGGCAGCATGGCGGGGGGATGCAAGGTCAGGGAAGAGGCTACGCCCCAGGAGGGGGTAACTTCTATGGGGGACAAGGAAGACCCCAATAGTTAAGATGGAGACAGGGTCCGAGGCAGATGCCTCCCCCGCCTCAGCAGGCTATGGCGATCAGACGAGAAAGAGGAGGAAGAGGAAGGAGAGAAGGAGTGGAAGCGGGAGCAGGGAGGAGAAGAGGAAATAGTGCGGCAGAGGCCGAGAGGGGAGGGGCGACGTTGCCGTACTGTGACTTCCATGATGAGGAAGGTCACGCAATGGCCACCTGCCCAAATTCTTAGAGACAAAGAGAGCTAGAGTGTCGGCGCTGCGGCAGCAGCAACAGGCGAGGATCAATGAGGTCCTACCTCGGGAGGATGAGGAGGAGAGGTGCGAAGACCGGGCCGATGTGGGGACCCGAGGAGGGATCGGGGTGATCCACGTGGGAGTGGGGGTAGAGGCAACCCGCAAGGCGAGCCTCCATACCATCTACCGTCGGAGCGTGGCTTCGACATCCACGGCTCCACCCCTAGCCAAAAAAATCACTTTCTCCCAAAGGGATATGCCGGGTCATGAGGACACTTTCTGCGACGCATTGGTCATCCAAACCGCCATCGAGAACTTCTTGGTGTCCCGAATTCTCGTGGACAACGGGAGCTCGGTCAACGTCATTTTCAAGAGGGCGTTCGATGAAATGAAGGTGGAGGCCAGAAGGGTGTTGGCTTCTGATGACCCTCTATTTGGGTTCTCAGGAGAGAGGAAGGAAGTGGAAGGCAGAGTGGGACTCCATGTGACCATGGGGGGGGGGGGGGGGCAGTCCCAGGACTTCCGCTTCGTGATAGTGGATTCCCCTAGCAGCTACAGCGCCATCTTAGGACGGCCTCTCATCAGTGCGTTCTGATGCGTCCCATCCACCTTCCAACAGTGTCTCAAGTTCAGCACTGGAGGAATCCAGGTCCGGGTCCGGGGAGACCCCATGGTGGAGAGGCAGTGCTATGTGACCGCCGTCAACACCATCTCTTGGATGGAATAAGCCGAGGAGTGGGATAAGATGATGGAGAAGGTGGTCGAGGCTGAGGAAGAGGAGAGGACGGGAGGAAGAACGGAGGAAAGAGTAGTTCATGCCCAGGAAGGGGTCGTTGAGGGGCCTAGGGCGGAGGAAGGGAAAGAGGGAGAGAAAGAAGAAGAGTCCCCGGGAGGAGGGGCAGAAGAGTTGATGATGGTGGAAGAGGAAGAGATGGGGGAAGGAGCCAGGGGGCTCGCTTATGGCGGAGAGGAGGACAGTGCCTGGGGGAGCGGTCTAGGTTAGAAGTTGTGGAGGAAGTTGTGGAGGTGGAGGTGACCACCAAGGCTGGAACAATTGAGAAGATAATGATCAGTGGAGAGCTCAGCCCAGAGGACTGGAAGAAGGTCTCGGCTTGCGTCCAAGACAACGTGGATGTCTTCTCATGGAGTGCTGCGAAGATGTCGGGGATCGACGCGGATGTGGCATGTCATCGCCTCAACCTCGATCCTGGCACTCGCCCGATTCGCCAAAAGAAGAGGTCCACCGCTGACAAGCTGGAGGCACCTATCCGGGAGGAGGTGAACAAGCTCATCAAGGCCGGTTTTGTATCGGAGATCCAGTACCCCGGCTGGGTCTCCAATGTAGTGATGGTGAAAAAAGAGGATGGTAAGTGGCGTATGTGCGTTGATTTCTCTTTGCTTAATTAATCTTGCCCCAAGGATTGCTACCCCTTGCCTAGAATCGACGCGCTGGTTGACTCCGCCGTCGGTTTCTCTGTGATGTCTTTTTAGATGCTTTTTCAGGTTATCACCAAATTCGCATTCACCCTCCCGACATCAAGGATGTATCCTTCATCACCGGGGATGGGTGCTATTGTTATAAAATGATGTCGTTCGGCTTAAAGAACGCAGGGGCAACATATCAGCGAATGATGGATAGAGTGTTTCGCGAGTAGAATGGCAGGAACCTGGAGGTCTATGTAGACGACCTGATGATCAAAAGTCGGGACCTTGAGTCCCACCTCAGGGACCTCAAAGAAACCTGTGGGACTTTGAGAAAATTTAAGATGAGGCTTAACCCCTTAAAGTGTGTCTTCGGGGCCAGCCGAGGGAAATTCTTGGGTCATTTGCTCACCCCCATCGGGGTGGAGCCTAACCTGAACAAGGTGAGGGCGATCCTCGAGTTGGGATCTCCAAGGAACGCGAAGGAGGTTCAACGTCTAACAGGGAAGCTAGCCGGGTTGAGTAGGTTCCTTTCCAAGGCAGGAGAAAAATGTTCTTCTTTCGTCAGGACATTGAGGGGTAATCAGAAGTTCGAATGGACCCCCGAGTGCGAGAAGGCCTTTCAAGCACTAAAGGAACAACTGACCCAGGCCCCGCTGCTGCAAGGACCGAGGCAAGGGGAAGACCTATACCTGTACTTGGGGGTAGGATCAGAAGCAGTCAGCTCGGTGTTGGTTCGAGAAGAGGGGAAGAAACAAATCCCCATCTACTATGTTAGCAGGGTATTGAGGAAGGCCGAGCTCAGATACCCCATCTTGGAGAAGTTAGCATTTGCCTTGGTGGTGTCGGCTAGTATGCTTCGGCCCTACTTCCAGGCACACTCAATCAAAGTAGTGACTGACCACCCCCTTCGCGGCATCATGGAGGGGGTGGAGCACTCTGGGAGATTGGCCAAGTGGTCAGTAGAGCTGAGTGAATTTGATATCTCCTACGTGCCCAGGGTATCCATAAAGGCACAAGCGGTGGCGGATTTCATGGTTGATTATGTGACTGAGTTAGAAGAGTCCGAATTGCCCCACCCAGTGGCCTGGAAGATGCTAGTGGATGGCGCGCCAGGAAAGCACTCCTTTGGGGGAGGAGTGGTATTGGTAAGTCCCCAGGGCACCAGGATCGAACAAGTCATCGACATTCATTTCCCCCTCACCAACAACCAGGCAGAGTATGAGGCCGTGATAGCAGGCCTCTGCTTAGCTCGGGAGCTGGGAGTGCAGGACGTGGAGGTCTCGACGGACTCCATGGTAGTGGCTTGCCAGATCAAGGGGGAGTTTGAGGTCAAAGAGCCGACTCTCCAACGGTATCTGGAGAAGGTCAAGGGGTCGTCGGGCAATTTCGCACTTTCTCCATCAAGCACTTCCCAAGAGAGGAGAGCACCCAGACAGACCTCTTGGCCATGTTCGGCCCACGGGCAGGAGGGACAGTGTCAGAACTCTTCCGACCTTCCATTGAAGAGGGGGAACTGATGGAGGTGGATCATCGAACATCGTGGATGGATCCCTTCATCACCTTCCTGGCATCGGGAAAGTTCCCCGAAGGAGACGTTGACAAGCGGCGGCTCAGGTACAAATCAGCATATTACTCCTTACATGCAGGGCTGCTATACCGCAAAACACTCTCGGGGCTCCTTGCTCATTGCCTGACTGAGGAGGAGGTCCCGAGAGTCCTCGAGGAAATCCACTCGGGGGAGTGTGGCAGTCACTCCGGGAGCCGGACTTTGGAGGGGAGAGTGATGAGGCAAGGCTACTTTTGGCCTACCCTCAGCAAGGATGTAGCAGAATTCGCGAGGAAGTGTTCAAAGTGCCAGCTCTATGCTCCACTCCAACTCCTCCCAACCCAAAGGCTCCGGACCATCAGAGCTCCGTGGCCCTTCGCTATACGGGGATTGGATTTGGTGGAACCATTCCCCCAGGCAAACGGCCAAAGGAAGTTCCTACTAGTGATGATAGATTACTTTTCCAAATGGGTCGAGGTGAAGGCGCTGGCCAAGGTAACATCCCAGGTAGTGAGAAATTTTGTTTGGGGTGAAATAATTTGCAGGCATGGGCTCCCCCAAGCCATCGTGACGGATAACGGACCCCAATTTGCCAGCGAGGAGTTTGTTAGTTTTTGCACCCAACTCGGCATAGACCTCAGGTTCGCGTCAGTCCACCACCCAAGGAGCAACGGCCAGGTGGAGGCGGCAAACAAGATAATTGTCAACCTACTAAAGAAGAAGGTAGAGAATCTCTGAGGCAATTAGGTGGAGCAGCAACCTTCGGTCCTATGGGCTTTCAGAACTACTCCAAGCACGGCCACAGGGGAGACCCCCTTCAAACTATCCCACGGGTCCGAGGCCGTTCTCCCGATAGAGTTCGAAGTCAAAACCCCCAGGGTGATCACCACGGGCGAAGGAGATGGAGAATGGTTAATAGAAAATGATGCAGAGCAAAGGTTGTCCCTGGACCTGGTAGAAGAACTCCGAGACCTCGCTACTGTCTGACAGGAGGAAGTCAAGAGGCGGATGGCCAGATACATCGACCAGCACATCAGGATAAAGCACTTCGAAAAAGGAGATTTAGTGCTAAAGAAGGTTGACGCGACCGGAAGAGGAGCCACGATTGGTAAGCTAGAGCCCAATTGGGAGGGGCCTTACATTGTAAGTGAAGTGCTCAAGTCAGGAGGGTACCACCTCCAGGATGTGGAAGGGGTATCTCTCGGCCGAGCCAGGAGTGGGGATGATTTGAAGAGATTTTATCCTTAGAAATTTTTGTAACCGACTTTTGAATATTTCCTACTCAATACATGTATTTGTGAGTAATTCTCTGGCAGGTTTCAAGTGATTTGGTGCTGGAATGCCCCAGATCAATTCCGCTACCGGTCTCTCATAGACGATGGGTCAGGTTGATCTCTAGAGAGGCTGGAAATGTTTCAAGTGATTTGGTTCTGGAATGCCCCAGATCGATTCCGCTGCCGGGCTCTCAGAGACGGTGGGTCAGGTTGATCTCTAGAGAGGCTGGCAAGGTTTCAAGTGGTTTGGTGCTGGAATGCCCCAGATCGATTCCCCTGCCGGGCTCTCATAGACGGTGGGTTAGGTTGATCTCTGGAGAGGCTGGCAAGGTTTCAAGTGGTTTGGTGCTGGAATGCCCTAGATTGATTCCGCTACCGGGCTCTCATAGACGGTGGGTCAGGTTGATCTCTGGAGAGGCTGGCAAGGTTTCAAGTGGTTTGGTGCTGCAATGCCCCAGATTGATTCTGCTGTCGGGCTCTCATAGACGGTGGGTCAGGTTGATCTCTGGAGAGGCTAGCAAGGTTTCAAGTGGTTTGGTGCTGGAATGCCCCAGATCGATTCCGCTACCGGGCTCTCATAGACGGTGGGTCAGGTTGATCTCTGGAGAGGCTAGCAAGGTTTCAAGTGGTTTGGAGCTGGAATGCCCCAGATCGATTCCACTGCCGGGCTCTCATGGACGATGGGTCAGGTTGATCTCTGGGGAGGCAGGCAAGTAGGTTACTCCTGGTAAGAGACTTGGCTTGCAACCAACTTCAAGGCCCGGGCGAGGCGAGACCAGGGGCCCGTTCGCATATGAGAAGAGATCGCGGCAGAGCGACTGAGCCTGCTGTTCGCAAATTTACTTGTAAATTTTGGTGGCGTGCGTAAAAATGGCGAACCAGAAAGGGCCAGTCGTCGCGGTGGACCATGGGTAACGATGAAATCTCGCAAGAAGCGAGCGCGAGCGAGGCTGGGTAATGCTGGCCCCGCTCGCAATGTTCCCCCACGGGGTACATACCAAGCAAGGATAATGTTCTACAGCGTGATAGCCTTATCACCGCCGCAGAAGAGAATGGGGTGAGAGCGACCTAGATACAACACGACAATGGGAGAATTGTTAATTAAGGAGACGCAAACGCGAGCGTCAAATGAAAGCTTTAAGGGCGCGGGCGTAAGAAAATCAGAATCGCGCGAGCACGAATGAAAGAGCACATGCGAATAAGAAATAAGACAATGACATTGGAAAGATAGACAAAATGTTTCTTTTTCATTCCTCAAAAATGGGTTACAGTCCAACGGCGAGCTCGACGACAAAAATAAATTTTTTACATTATAAACAGTAAAAAAGTGGAGGCGGCTCGCCGGGTAGTTCTTTAATCACTCCCGCGATCTTCCACCTCAGAGATCGGCGCGAACAGATCAGGGACGACCTCGTCCACGGTGAATTCCATGGCGTCAGGAACGATCAGATCCGCCCCCTTAAGGGTGTCGAAGACGAGTTCGGCGATCTCTATTGATTTTTTGCGGGCGGCCTCCTTTTCAACTCACGACTGACCGCGAGCTCCAGCCCGCGAAGGAGGAGGGGGGAGCACCGCCAGGGTCAGGTCGCGAACGTGGGCCTTGAGGCAAGTGTTCTCCATTTCCAGGTCGGCGATCCTCGCGTTTAGTTGGCTGACGGACTCGACATCCTGCAGAAAAGAAGTTAGCAAGGGCAAATCGAAGCGAGACAGAAAAGGACTTTCGCGAGTATTGCTTACCAGGCCGCCCTGAAGGCTGACGAGGAGGCCCTCAGACAAGGCCTCCTTTCCCTTAAGCTCCGCGATCTCATCCGCGGACTTCCGTAGCACAGCATTGAGCTCTTTAATCTCCCTATCCACAATGAAGTTGCGGCAGCCCACCATGTGGGTAAGCTCCGTCGCCCGGAACTAGGCCCGCATGGCCTCATATACAAGCCCTTTCTGTGTGAAGGACTTGAAGAGGGAGGCATCATCGCGGCCATATAGCCCGAAGGCGAGGGCGAACGCCTCGCCTCCAACTTTTTCACCCTCCACCCAGGAAGGGAGTAGGGAGGAGCAGACGATCTTATTTTGCTCAGAATCCCACACGAGCAGCGGCTCGCCAACTGCGTCCGGAAGCTTCGCGCCGAGCCCAAAATTTGTATGGCTCGTCAGCTTGGGCTTGCCGACCGTCTCTTCTGGTTCGCCGACCTCCTTGGAGGGCTTTTGATTCGCTGAGGGAGACAGGGGGTGTCTGGTTCGGAGATATCCACGACATCCTTCCCCTTTAGGGCGGGGGGCCTTCTTGGTTTTCTTCGGCAACCCCTAAGAGGCGGGCTGGCGCGGAGGGCGAGACCGTTTCCTTCCTGCCGAAGAGCTCGGGAGGTCGCGAAAAGCCTCAGCAGCCACGCTCGCGACCGGGTCAATGGCGAGGGAGGAAGAAGGCTCGTGCGGGGGGTTGAGCGGAATATCGCGCTCCCCTGCAAAGATAACTAAGAACGTTAGCTAATCGAAGGAAAGGGGAGTGAGGAGATTTGCGAGCGCGAATCAAACCTTCTCCTTGGGGTACAGGCGGCAGCAGGTCCACCCGCTCTCGGAGGAAGGCGACCTCAAAATTCTTCCCCTTAAGATATTGGTACAGATTCGCATCATAACCCCCTAGCGAGGCAGGAGGGCGGTAAGCGGCCTCATCTCGCTGGGTTGGGGTGTAGGAGATATTGCCGAAGGGGCCCTTCACCAGGACGTACTTCTGCGTCCAGTAGTGGGACTTGTTCACCGTTTCGCAGATGGTGATATGCTGGATCGCGAAATGAGCCATCCCATCTTTGTACGCACGAAAAGAAAACACCTTGCGGAAGACGAGTAGGCTAAACTCGATCTTCTCCGCCCGAAGGTAACTGGCGAACGCGACCACCACGACGACCGCGTTCGGCGTCAGCTGGCTCGGCAGAATGCCAAAGTATTTGAGTGCCTAGAAAAATCGACAGGGGTTAGAGAGTCATTCGCGAAGCGAGCCAGGAATACTAGGGTCAAAGAACAAACATACTTGGTGCACTTCCGGCCAAAGGGGGAGTCGCAGCCCATTCTCAAAGTGAGCGATGGGGATAGCGAGCTTGTGGGGGTGCGGGTCGCTGATGGTGTCTCGCTCAGTAGGGTAGCGAGCCAAGAACCCAGAATGGACGTACTGGTCGATAGTGGAGAGGTATTCCTCCTTTGTGAGGTTGGCGCAGAAGAAAAGGCCCTCAAGGAAGGCTCCAGAGCACTTGGCCCGCCCCTACGCCTCCACATCTGCGACCATGGTGTTGGAAAGCCGCGAATCACAAAAGTGGCAAGCGCGAGCTAGATTTGCGAGAGAGTTAGAAGAAGAGGAACGCGAAGGAAGAACAGTAAATGCGGTGGTTGAAAAGTAAAGAGACCGACTATTTATAAAAATAAAAAAGGCGGGAAGAAGTCGAAGCGCCGAAGTCTGCAGATAGCGAATTCACACGGTATAGTTCCGCCTCCAGGGGTCCTATTCGCTCCCAGCGAGTCAACACCTTGCCGAACTTCCTCCCGTTAGTCGTCGACGAGCCAGCGCGGGATAACGTAATATAATGAAACACGAGAGCGAGTGATACAAGCGTACTACGCGGCATAGGTGATCAATGAGTAAGCGAGCCAGATATAGCGAAAGAAAAAATAATAGTAAAAATGGAAAGTGCGGGCTCGCAAGCGAGTCAAAAATATCAGTATTACAGACCATGGAATTGTTTGCGACCCCTCCCTATGAGGGAGAGGTGGAGGAAAAATGAAATGCCCACTGCAAAGAAAAAGTCATTAATAACGCAACCATTTCAAGCCACCGCGACCCCGCACACCAGAGCGAGGGGGGATTCGCGGGTAGTGATACTCGCGAAGCGACTGGCCCGCTTGGGCCATCAGCCGTGCGTAATCTTCAATCCGAGCAATATACACCCCGGGGGAGGTCACCTCGCCATGGTCGGTTGGCTGCACCTCAGCGAGGACGCGCACGTTCGCGTCCTCCATCGCTGCGAATCTTTCCTCAAATGCGAGCCGATCCTGCCGATTCTATTTATGTAGATCCCGCAACAGGGAAGTGTGCTTCTGGAATATCTCGGTGACTCGCATCTTCATTTGCTCTGGGTCCCCCAGAAAATCTGCGACCTGACTCGGCGAGGGGGGTGGAGACATCTCCAACGCTCCAGGCTCTGACTCGGTGATCAGGGTCAGGGGATCACCTGTGAGGTAGAAATCAGCGAGAGAGCAGAAAATGGAATTCAGCAAGGGTGATCTAACCTGGTGAGAGAATTTGGGTACTGGGCCGCTGGGGAGATGTGCCTGGCTAGCCCTTGAACGCTTCGGCGAAGGCGGGGGTAACGGATTTCCCCAGACCGGGGGAGAGCGTGGTTCTGGCGGCGATTCTGGACTTGCCCAGTAGTGTCCCTCCAGGGCTCCTTTGTCCCATAACGCCGAATCCAGGAGTGATGATAGTCTGATTCGGCGGGGCCGGCGGATCCGCGGGAGGAGGAACTCGTCCCTCCAGGTCTGCGAGAGGAGAAACTGCATAAGGAATAAGGGAGATTCAACAAGTAGAGAAATATGGGAGAAGGCGAGGCAAACCACTCACTTCATCGCGAGGGCGAGTTCCACAGGTCGACGACTCTCTCGTCTGCGAGAAGAGTACCAATCCCGCCGGTGGGAGAAATGTGGGTCTCCGCGATTGTCTTCCCCAGGGTATTCCCTCCCAGGGAAGCGCTCTGCGAGTAAGAGAACAAGGTTAAAAGAGCTTGACATTAAATCGGCAAACTCGACAGTAGTACCTGCGAGGCGAGCCCGTCATCATAGGAGGGAGACGAAAATGAGGACCCATCCTCACCGGACAAGCACAGAATGACCCTCGCCGCTCTGATGGAGGGCGGAGGTGGGGTGCGCCGCGGAGAAGCCCAAGAGGCGATAGCGGCGACCTTCCCTTTCTGGGCGGCTTGTGAGGCCTTCAGGCGAGCCAATATTTCGTCTTTTTTAGACATCGCGTTGGGGATCGCGGCGAGTAAGAAAAGAGAAAGAGGGATACAAAAGTTTGAACGTCGGCCGGGAAGGGAGGTATTTATAGTGGTGTGCATGGGCCCCACCAAAAGATTCGCGCCACGTAGTCGGAAGGCTGGCGAATATTCGAGGTTGGATGATTCTTCGCGAGACCAGGGAGCCTCGCGAAGAGCAGGGATTGTGTACAACTCCGATATTCGCCAGGATGTAGGAAAAGGCGTACGGAGGAAGTGACAGGAAAGACGAGTCGGAACCTTGAAAGTAGCTCGCAGGAAGGCGAGCGAGCCGAGCACTCGCCGAAGACACGCAAGGAAGCAAGCGAGCCGAAGCGGGCGAGCCAGGTTATCGCGGTCCATCCATAGGAGGACGGGCGAGCCAGAGCTTCGCGATCGACGAACTCTCCGTTCAGTTCGACGAGCTCCCATTGAGATCGACGAACTCCAATTTGAGTTCGACGAAAGCCGTTCTTAGTTTGAACGCCACGCTTCAGCCCCAACAAAATCATCTCAGCGGCTGGGCTGGGAGGGCCGGCCATCTCAGCGGCTATCTCTGTCCCATCCCAGCGGACCTGCTGGGACAAGCAATTGTCTCAGCGGGCTCGAGCACCTTCTCAACGGCTCTCGGCCCTGTCTCAGCGGGAGAACTCGCAGGAGGAAGCGTGAGGCCCGACCTCGGTGGATATCGCTGGTAGAAGTGCGAGTGGGGTCTTCACAGGCCGCTCGCCTAAGAGGGGTTTCAAATCCAACAGGTGGAAGAGATAGCAAAGAAGGCGAGCCAGAGCTTCAATGGTCACTCGCAGGAAGTCGCGCGAGTCATGTCCCTGCGAGCCCAAGCCTCAAGGTTAGCTAGCGAGAAGACAGGCGAGCCAAGTAATCGCCGGCTGCTCGCGAGAAGGCGTACGAGCCGTATTTCTTCTAAGTCTTCATGTTCGATGAGATTTAAACGGCATTCGACGAAATCAGTTCTCCGTTCGACGAACGCGCGTTACGTCTCAGATCGACGAACTGGCTTCTCAGCCCGGCTAGCTCAGCCACCCAGCCGGATCATCAGATTTACACAAGGCCAAAGGGAACTCGCAGGAAGGCACACGAGTCATGCCTCTGCGAGCCCAAGACACAAGTGGAGCTCGCAGGAAGGCAAACGAGTCGTGTTCCTGTGAGCCCAAGCCTCAAGGTCAGCTCGCAAGAAGACGGGCGAGCCGGTCAGTCGCCGATCGCTCCAAGGAAGGCGGAGTTCCCGTCCGCATTCAGCGAACTCGGCTCAGGGTTCGACAAAATTTGTCTTGCGCTCGACGAATGGCACCTTTGAATCTGTCTCAGCGGTTGGGCTGAGAGGATCGGCCATCTCAGCGGTCACTTCTGTCCCGTCTCAGCGGATCCGCTGGGACCGGGTTGTCTCAGCGGTTTTTCCCCCACCTGCATATCAGCTTGATAGGGAGTGAAATTACCCCTCTACCCCCAATGGTCTGTCGTTAGCCCATCCAAACAGCGGAGTTTGTCTTTTAGCAGGCCAAACTGGGGTGCGTTTAGTAAAACCAAAATGCGGAAATCCGCTATTCACAGACCATAAGCAAGAAAACTATAAATAGACCTTAAAGGGCACCTTGGGAGAGGATTCCGATCTCAGTTCTCTGAGCTTCTTCTTCCCTCGGTTACTTTGGTTTAGCTCTCTATCTATCCAAGGTGCCCAAGTCTCAGCTTTGGCTTTGGAGGGGAAGCGCTCAACGATCTTCCGGGTTTGTGGTGGGACCTCCTCGCTGCGACTAAGGTCTTAGTCTATTTCCGAGTCCCTGGTCTGTTCCTCTTGAGGGATTAGTAAGGGCTAGCATCCCCTCAACTTGTTGAGGGACCGTGCTTCACAAGAGACCGAGAAAACGGTTTCAACAGTCCACACAACAGAGTAGCAACCACCTTGGCCTTCTCCATCATGAACCTCTTAAACACCTTCTCCATGTACTCAGCTTGAGATAGCCATAACATACCAGTACTCCTATCCCTGGTGATCTTTATCCCAAATATCTTCTTTGCTGGTCCCAAGTCTTTTATCTCAAAGGACTTACCAAGCTCTTTCTTCAGCTCAACAATGCTGGCCTTATCAACACCGACAATCAACATATCATCCACATACAATAACAGATAAGTAAGGGTCTTCTCAGTCCTCTTCACATAGACACAGTGATCAGCCCTGGTCATTTGGAACTTGCTCTTCAGCATAAAGGAGTCGAATTTCTTGTACCAATGCCTGAGTTCCTGCTTCAACTCATACATACTCTTCTTGAGTCGGCAAACCAAATGCTCATTCCCCTTGGTTTCAAAGCCTTCCGGCTGCTCCATGTACAACTCCTCCTCTAAATATCCATGCAAAAATGCTGTCTTGACATCCATCTGCTCAACTTCAAGATTCTTGGAGGCAGCCAACCCCAATACCAGGATGATAGAAGACATTTTCACCACCGGTGAAAATATCTCATCAAAGTCTACACTATATCTTTGACTGAACCCTTTGACTACCAACCTTGCCTTGTACCTAGGTCGGGAGAGGTTTCATCAGTCTTCAGCTTGGAGACCCATTTGTTCTTCAAAGCTTTCCTCCCCTTTGGTAGTCTGACCAAATCATAGGTCTCATTCTAGTCTAACTCCTCCTCCATAGTTGCTGCCCAAGACTCTTTATCTTCTGCCCCCTGAGCCTCCTCAAACGACTTAGGCTCACTACCTTTAGGAAGCAAGATATAATCTTGTGGTGGATACCTAGTGCTGGGCCTCCGTGTTCTGTCAGATCTCCTGAGGGACACCTCCACCATCGGTGGAACATCAACATGCAACGTTCCCCCTCCATCCAGAATCTCATCCTGATCTGGAATCTGCACAGCTCCTTCTTCAGCACGCCCTGTTGGAGTTTCTGAGGTGATCTCAAAGCAATCAACAGTTAGTCTTGCTGCCAACGCAATATGAGCCTATAGGGTCGCACATAAAAGCGTTTGGAGAAATTAGAGAAAGGATTGTGTTGGCCTTACTCATATTGGATATGAGTGAAGGATCAATCCTGTGACTGCTTGGAATCAAGTTGAAAATGTCTCAAAAGGAAAATCATTTAAAGTGTTTAAACGAACGGATTTACACTAGATAATTCGGCTAAAGGCATTAACCAAATTCGGCTAAAGGGTTTAGACGAATTCGGCTAATGGCATTAACCGAATTCGGCTAAAGGGTTTAGACGAATTCGGCTAATGGCAAATTCGGCTAAAGGGTTTCGCCGAATTTATATATAGTCGAATTCGTCGAAATGGTTTCGCCGAATTCGGTTATAGTGATTAGTCGAATTCGGTTAATGTGATTAGTCGAATTCGGCGAATGTAAATCTGGACAAATTTTTTGTTTTTTTCCTCTGGTCTGCGGATAGTCGATTTTATGCCTTGCGTATAAAAGGACGTGATTAGGGCTTCGATTTACACGGTTATTCAGATCGAGCCTTTTCGTGAGAGAGAAATGACGGAAGCGTTCCGGCTGTTCTCGTTCCATCCGCCGATCGTTGTTCCGCCGCCGATAGACATCGCCGCCGGTCGCTGCCTCATGTGGATCGGACCTAGCAGTCCGTGAGGACGTTGAGAGCTTCCTTCTCCGACCTAGTTCTTGTACGACAAGAAGCTAGGGTTCTTCATCGCTTGTGTGGACTTCTGTAGAGGGATCGATCTATTTCGATCCTTGAAGAACTCAAGGCAGAAATTCAGATTTCATCTTGGAGCACCTAGGTTGGATTCGATCCAACTCCACTAAGGTAATTTATGCCTAGTATTTTTGATTAGCTTCTTGATTCAATGTTCATGTCCCGATCCAAACTCTTTTGGGTTGTTCTCTTTATCTCCGTTGCGCCTACATATGATGTATGGTTGTAGAAAACCCAACAGTGGTATCAGAGGGAGGTTACGACCATGAATGTTGTTTCAGAAGTTAGGTTATTCCAGTACGTGAAAATCTAAGACCCCGTTAGGGGCTCTGCCCCTTGGACCCCGTTAGGGGCTTGCCCCTAAGACCCCGCAAGGGGCGCGGCCCCTTGGAACCCCGGCAGGAACGTCTGGGATTTCGTGGTAATTTCTAATTGTTAGAAATTGTTGTCTCCTTAGCAGTAACCGTCCCTCAAGTGGTTAATGAACCCTTGTATTGTTTTGGATTTTTAATCCAACAATGAGAGACGAGCTTGTCTACTGCTTTAAGTCGAGTTGTCTTTGCCTTTGTCCAATGCATGTAAATCTGAATATTTGGAAGAGTTCAAAATGTCCAGATTTAGCCCTTTCGTCTATCAAAGGTTGATAGTCTTATGTTGCGTACATAAGGGATGCGTGTGGATTTTTAGAAGCCTGTTTTTCTGTGGATGTGCACACTGATCAAATGTTGATCATGGTTAAGTGTTAACCTATTATTAAAAATCCCTTCATCAAATATTAAGTGTTCGGATGCCTTCCGATGGATGACACTCTTCCTGCCTCGATCGATGAAATGTGGGCTTGCCAAAGCAAGGTGCATTAATCTATCTTGGTAAGGGTGCGAGCGGATAATTGTGATATCCCACTGTCGACATCGGGTCTAACTTAACTAGGTGACCTCAAAGGTTGAGTGCCTAGAGGCATAGGGTTGGCTTGCACCATATGATGGATGCGAATAAGGAGTTATTCACCAACCATACAAGAGTTGCATGAGGATACAATTGGTAAGCGTTGCCTACCTAAATAACTGCATAGTGAGAGAAAAGCCAAAGCTGACTCATTGTGTTGGTGAAATACGGGTCTTGTCCACTAAGAGAGTAGCTCGCATGGATTCTCCGAATTGATAGTGAGGGCTATCAATTTGAATAAAATAGTGGGAGTATTTAATTGAAGTCCAAATTAAAATAAATTGTATTTTGAAATTTTGGTACTGATTAAATTCTGCATGAATTCTTGTAGAATTCCATGGCAAGTGGTTCACATTCCACCTTGTCCCTGAGAGCTGTCCTTGAGAAGGACAAGCTAAGTGGGATGAACTACATAGACTGGTACAGGAACCTGAGAATTGTTCTCAGGCAAGAGCGAAATCTCTACGTCCTGGAAGAAGAAGCCCCCGAGGTGCCGACCGGGAACTCGTCCCGTGTTGATAAGGATGCTTATAAGAAGTATGCCGATGACGCCTTAGACGTCGAGTGCCTTATGCTTGCCACCATGAACTCTGAGCTTCAGAAGCAACACGAGAACATGGGGTGCAAGGAGATTGACGAGCACCTAAAGAAAATGTTTCAAGGGCAAGCTCGTCAAGAGAGGTTCGATGTCACGAAGGTATTATTTCAGTGCAAAATGGGAGCTCGAGACTCGGTTGGTACTCACGTACTCAAGATGATTGGGTATATAGAGAACCTGGAAAGACTGGGTTTTCCTCTGGGTCAAGAGTTGGCCACAGATCTTATCCTGCAATCGTTGCCGGATAATTATGAGCAGTTCGTCTTGAACTACAACATGAATGAAATAGACAAGACACTGCCCGAGCTCCTAGGCATGTTGCGAACTGCCGAGATAAACATGAAGAAGGCCAAGCCCTCTAGTCCCATATTGATGGTTCATAAAGGCAAGGGTAAGGCAAAGGGCTTCAAGAAGACGAAGGTGGGACCTAAGTCATATCTTGAGCCCAAATCTTCTGCGCTGAAAAGGAAGAGCACCGTGAAGGAAGGGAAATGCCACCACTGTGGCAAGGCTGGTCATTGGAGGAGGAATTGTCCTTCGTACATTGAGGGTCTGCAGAAAATGAAGGGAGGTATGACTTCCGCTTCGAATATTTACGTTATAGAGATAAACCTTTCTGCTCCTTCATCTTGGGTATTGGATACCGGATGTGGTTCTCACATTTGTACAAATGTGCAGGAACTGAGAAGGAGAAGATTGCTGAGTAAAGGAGAGGCGGACCTGCGTGTCATCAATGGAGCAAGAGTTGCTGCTGTAGCCGTAGGGGTTTACAGTCTTTCTTTGCCCAGTGGGCTTGTAATAGAACTTAATAATTGTTATTTTGTTCCGGCCATAACTAGAAACATTATATCCATTTCATGCTTAGACATGATTGGATTTTCTTTTATAATTAAGAACAATTGTTGTTCTATATTTAAGAATGATGTTTGTTATGCTGTAGCTCAATTGTTTAATGGTCTTTATGTTTTGAACCTGGACCATCCGATCTATATATAGATAATAATAAAAGACTAAGAACAAATGACTCAAATCCTACATATCTCTGGCATTGTCGTTTGGGCCATATAAACGAGAAGCGCATATCCAAGCTCCATAAAGATGGACTATTGGACTCATTTGATTATGAATCATTTGAGCGATGCGAGTCTTGTTTATTAGGCAAGATGACTAAAGCCCCTTTCACTGGTTATACTGAGAGGGCTGAGGATCTTTTTGGGTATAGTACATAGTGATGTATGCGGACCCATGAGTTATATGGCTAGGGGTGGGTATTTCTACTTCGTTACATTTACTGATGATTTCAGTAGATACGGATACGTGTATCTTATGAAGTGCAAATCCGAAACTTTTGAAAAGTTCAAAGAGTTTAAGAATGAAGTGGAGAACCAATTGGGTAAAAGGGTTAAAGCACTCCGATCTGATCGAGGTGGAGAATACCTGAGTCATGAGTTCCGTGATCATCTGAAAGAGTGTGGTATTGTATCACAACTCACTCCACCTAGGACACCGCAGCATAACGGTGTGTCTGAGAGGAGAAATCATACTCTGTTAGACATGGTACGGTCGATGATGAGTCATGCAGACTTGCCTGTTTCCTTTTGGGGTTTTGCTTTAGAGACTGCTGCAATGACACTGAATCGCGCTCCGATGAAAACGGTTCTAAAGACACCATATGAGATATGGACTGGGAAGCGTCCTAGTATGTCATTCATTAAAATTTGGGGCTGTGAGGCATACGTACGACGTCAAATGCCTGACAAGCTGGAACCCAAATCAGATAAGTGTTATCTGGTGGGAAATCCTAAGGAAACGAAAGGATATTACTTTTACCTACCGTCTGAGGGCAAAGTGTTTGTCGCAAGGACGGGTGTCTTCTTGGAGAAAGAGTTCTTATCAAGAAAGATGCAAAAGGTAGAACTTGAAGAAGTTCAAGAACCACAAGTAGTGAATGAACCAGAATTGGATTCTGAGCAAGGACTACAAGATGTTGTAGCTAGAGAACCTGCTCAAGAGACACAAGTCTTATGTAGATCTGGTAGACCAAGATTTGAGCCTGAGAGATATGGATTTCTCGTGTCTCAAATAGGTAATGTGTTGTTTATGGATCATGATGATGAACCAATGACCTACCAAGAGGCTATGAATGGACCGGACTCCGATAAATGGCTTGAGGCTATGAAATCCGAAATGGACTCCATGTATACAAACCAAGTTTGGAACTTGGTGGAACCACATGAAGGGGTACGACCCATAGGGTGCAAATGGGTCTTCAAGAAGAAGACCGACATGGATGGGAATGTACAGACATTCAAAGGGCGACTGGTGGCTAAGGGTTTCAAGCAAATTCATGGTGTTGACTATGATGAGACCTTTTCACCTGTTGCCATGGTAAAGTCCATTAGGATATTACTTGATATTGCTGCGTATTATGACTACGAGATCTGGTAGTTGGATGTCAAAACGGCTTTCCTAAATGGAAACCTCCTTGAGGAAGTGTACATGACACAACCCGAGGGTTTTCAATCCCCAAATGAAGCCACTAAAATTTGCAAGCTGAATAAGTCCATCTTTGGATTGAAACAGGCCTCTAGAAGTTGGAATCTTCGTTTTGATGAGAAGATCAAAGAGTTTGGTTTTGTCAAGAATGAAGATGAACCGTGTGTTTACAAGCGAATCAGTGGGAGCATTGTTGTCTTCCTGATATTTTATGTAGATGACATACTGCTGATCGGGAATGACATACCTACCCTGAAAGTTGTTAAGAACAACCTAGGGAACTGCTTTTCTATGAAGGATTTGGGTGAAGCGACTTACATACTCGGTATTAAGATCTATAGAGATAGATCGAAGAAGTTGCTGGGTTTGACCCAGAGTACGTACATTGAGAAGGTGTTGAAGCGGTTCAACATGCTTGAGTCCAAGAAAGGATTTTTGCCCATGTCTCATGGTGTGAATCTCTCTAAGGACCAGTGTCCAAAATCTTGTGAAGATAAGGACCGCATGAAGTTGATTCCATATGCTTCGGCAATTGGGTCAATCATGTATGCAATACTATGTACTCGACCCGATGTCTCTTTTGCTTTGAGCATGACTAGCAGGTATCAGTCTGATCCCGGTGAATGTCACTGGATAACCGTGAAGAATATCCTGAAGTACTTGAGAAGGACTAAGGATGTATTCTTGGTGTATGGTGGAGAGGAAGAGCTCGTTGTAAGTGGTTACACGGATGCCAGCTTCCAAACTGATAGGGATGATTCGAAGTCTCAGTCAGGTTTTGTGTTTTGCCTTAATGGAGGAGCTGTAAGCTGGAAGAGTTCCAAGCAAGAGACAGTTGCTGATTCTACGACTGAGGCCGAGTATATCGCTGCAGCGAATGCGGCGAAGGAGGCTGTATGGATTAGGAAATTCATCGGCGAGCTAGATGTAGTTCCTAGCATTGTTGGTCTCGTAGTTCTCTACTGTGATAACAATGGTGCAATTGCACAATCTAGGGAACCTAGATCCCATCAGCGCTCCAAACACATACTTCGGCGGTTCCATCTTATTCGTGAGATTGTCGAACGAGGAGATGTGAACATTTGCAGAGTGCCGACTGAGGAGAATATTGCAGATCCACTGACAAAGCCTCTCGCGCAGAGAAAGCATGATGGTCATACTAGATCAATGGGTATACGATACCTGAGTGATCAACTCTAGTGGGAGTCTTGTGGGTTGCATGTAAAATATATATTCTGTTGGCTGTTTATTATTTATTCATATGATGAATTAGGTACCAATTGTTTCTTTTTACAATTAATGGCAAGTTCTTTTATTATGATATACTGTTTCTATATGATAGAATAAAATTCATGATAAATACCCTTAGAATGTTCGCTTCCATAGGACATCAAGTACGTGACTTGAATGTGAGAGCCTATGATTTCGAAGCTTCATTCTTAAAAGGTCCCTGGTCGAGGTATCATCGTAGAAGCTAAGGGTGATGATTATACATTAAGACTAGCATGTGTGTTGACTGATGACCGGTTCTCACAGGTCATGATATTGTGATATCAAGTCATCACGTGGGTACTTGTTAGTAAATAAGTTGTACTGGATAGACCCAACCTGAGACTACTTTGTGGATTGTTACTTAAATGTGTCACAAGTAGGTCTCATTTGACTATGGTGTTGTGGTCCTTTGACCTGAAGTCACAACATTCATCGAGTGAGGAAGAGCGTGCTTTGATGTCATCTAAAGTCTTCCTTGAAGAAGGTTGATGATAAGGGTGGTCGTTGGGTACGTTACGAATCATTTGGGTGTTTGGGTGTGAGCAGATATGGGATTTGTCCTCCTATATAACAGGAGTTGCATCCATGGGCCCCTTGATAGAATTTGACTGAGAAATGCATGGCCATGCTTGGTTGAGCCAATATGTGATATTGGGCTCACCATTCTCTGGAAGTCCATTCTAGGTCAAGAAACTTGGATTGAGCTATCATGAGGGTGACACGGTCCATGCCTCTAGTTCTTTCCGGATGTAAGGGACAAAGGGACATGACAACACTGATACATTGGTCATGACAGACTTATATGAGTTATGAACTCTTATTGCTTGGGTAGCAATGATGTATTGCTAGATGCCGCTCATTGTTTATGAGACTTTTATTGATACTTTGTGATCAAGTGGGAGACTGTTGGAGTTTCTGAGGTGATCTCAAAGCAATCAACAGTTAGTCTTGCTGCCAACGCAATATGAGCCTATAGTGACGGCGGCGGCCACCACGACGGCCAACTTGGTGGTGAAAATGACGACCATGGCGCACCTGGTGATCATGGGATTGTGGCGGAAGATGATGATGTTGAGCCGCCGGCCAAAGACTTGCGGCGCCGAAGCGGTCATGACTACAATCTTCGTCCACGCAACAAAATTTAATTTAGTTTATTTTGCTAATTTATGGTCTGCAATTATCTGTTTATGTTGTTTGCATTTAATTGTTTTATTTCTGTCATTTTGAATATTGTCGTGTGCGTATAGCACTGTTATGGGCTGCTTGTAAACGTTTGGATGTACGCCTTATATAAGGCTAAAAACTCTACCTATGGAATGAGATTTTGATGAGATTTAAAATTGAGATTTTCTTCCAAACCTAATTTCCCTCTCTCCCTCTTCCTCTCTCATTGCCGCCGCCCCCTTGAGGGTTCCTCCTCCAAGTTTCGGCTGCCCCCCTTCTCTCCCTTCTCTCTCTTCATTATTCTCCTCTCCTCACTATTCCTCTACCACCTTTCATCTCTCTACTTTCTTCCTTTCATCCCCCGGTTTCAAGATCTACTCGAGCAAGAAGAAAAGGTTTTGTGGTGGACTTCTACGGAGCTTCTACGGCGTGAAGTGGGGAAGACGGACGTGTTCTTCCTCCTTGGTGCCCTTGCCGTGGATCCGACAGAAGGCGATCATTTCTTGTGGATCCAACATCCCGGATCTACTTTTCCGAGAGGGGTAACGAAAATACTACTCAAGAGAATTTCTTTCCTTAGATAGTTCTTGTGGTGGATGATTTTTGCGTGGATTTTCGAATCATTAATTATCGCGGTAATCTTGTAATAGATCTGTGATTTTTTTTCGCTTGGTTTTTCGATAACGCTCGAGAGGATTGACGACCCTCGTTCTTTTTCTAGTTGGGATAGATCCTACCATTTTCGAATTGTGTTTATTTTTTTGGTGGATCTGTTTTGGTACAACTCCAAGCTCGTCGGAATCAATATTATTCCCTTTAGCCGGAGCGGATTTTGACCTATAGTCATTCTCCGAACCTTGTGCGGTGTGGCTACCCGTGCGTTAGCGCGAAAGATAAATAAAAAATAATTGTAATGGCTGCGATTCGTTAGCGTGTGGTAAAGAGGGCGTAGAACATAGCGAGAGACGTTGTTGCGTCGTCCGTGAAGGATCGATTTGGTCGGCCTACATCATATAGTGTCGCACATAAAAGCATTTGGAGAAATTAGAGAAAGGATTGTGTTGGCCTTACTCATATTGGATATGAGTGAAGGACCAATCCTGTGATTGCTTGGAATCAAGTTGAGAATGTCTCAAAAGGGAAATCGTTTAAAGTGTTTAAACGAACAAATTTACACTAGATAATTCGGCTAAAGGCATTAACCGAATTCGGCTAAAGGGTTTAGACGAATTCGGCTAATGGCATTAACCGAATTCGGCTGAAGGGTTTAGACGAATTCGGCTAATGGCATTAACCGAATTCGGCTAAAGGGTTTCGCCGAATTTATATAGCCGAATTTATATATAGTCGAATTCGTCGAAATGGTTTCGCCGAATTCGGTTATAGTGATTAGTCGAATTCAGTTAATGTGATTAGTCGAATTCGGCGAATGTAAATCTGGACAGATTTTCTGTTTTTTTCCTCTGGTCTGCGGATAGCCGAATTTATGCCTTGCGTATAAAAGGACGTGATTAGGGCTTCGATTTACACGGTTATTTAGATCGAGCCTTTTCGCGAGAGAGAAACGACGGAAGCGTTCCGGCTGTTCTCATTCCGTCCGCCGATCGTCGTTCCGCCGCCGATAGACGTCACCGCCGGTCGCCGCCTCCTCTAGATCGGACCTAGCAGTCTGTGAGGACGTTGAGAGCTTCCTTCTACGACCTAGTTCTTGTACGACAAGAAGCTAGGGTTCTTCATCGCTTGTGTGGACTTCTGTAGAGGGATCGATCTATTTCGATCCTTGAAGAACTCAAGGCAGAAATTCGGATTTCATCTTGGAGCACCTAGGTTGGATTTGATCCAACTCCACTAAGGTAATTTATGCCTAGTATTTTTGATTAGCTTCTTGATTCAATGTTCATGGCCCGATCCAAACTCTTTTGGATTGTTCTCTTTATCTCCGCTGCGCCTACATATGATGTATGGTTGTAGAAAACCCAACACGCCCTTCATCAACACCAACATTCTCTGGCTTGACGAAGAACAGCTATCTCAGCGGTCGACGAAATCCAGCTATCTCAGCGGCCGACGAAATCCAGCTATCTCAGCGGTCGACGAAATCCAGCTATCTCAGTGGTCGACGAAATTATCCAGGCTCAGCGCTCGACGAAAAGCTGCGTTCGACGAAATCCCAGGAGTGCTCGACGAAAGTTCATACAACAATGATCGACGAACTAAATGATCAGATCAACAATCGGCGAGCTCAGCCCGACGAACTTCAAGCTGAGATCGACGAAATATGTTCAGCTCTTTAAAATATCATTTCTCAGATCGGCTAATATTATTATATCTGATTAAGCAATACTTTGATTAAATTATATATTGCAGCCCTTCTGTATCAATTAATAATATTGCCGTTGCAGGCAATAAATATTATAGCCATTGTAGAAAAGTTAAAGACGACAATTTATCTTCTCGAGGAATCTAGGAAATTAAAGACACAATATCTCTTTCCTCTCATGTCGGGCAAGAATTCAAATCAGCCCAAAAGCCTTCTCCAGATTACATATACAAAAAGAAGTACAGAGAAGAAAATAATAAGGCAGAACCAGAATAGGAAGAGAAATGTACAGAAATACAGAGAAGCAAAAAGAAGCAGATCTAAAGAGTTCTTAATAAGAACAACATATATTATTTATCTTCTTTTTGCTAACTCTTCTCTGCAGATCATCTTCATCCTGAGACACCAATCAAGATCATTTTCTCAGGATCAAAACTACAGAAGAAGAAAAAGAGTTATTACAATCAAGTGAAGAAGCTTCCTCAACATTAATCAAATCAGGGGGAGCTCTTCTTCAACATCATCAAGATCCATTCTCAACAACCCATCAGGATCTCTAGATTCTTCTCAGAAAGAGAAGAACAATATATATTTTCCATTTTCTTTTTACCTGCATAAAGGGTTATAACTCCCTTCAAAAGTTACAGCCATTGGTGTCAGGGAACCTGATCAAAAACCTGTAGATTGGTTAGAGCACCTGATCAAAAGCTCACTTGGTGTGTGGACACCTGATCAAAACTCCCTTAGTGGCAGGGCACCTGATCAACAACCTGTAGTGGATTCCTACCAAGTGTGGTAGAAGAGTAGATGTACCAAGGTTGATTGGGGAACTACTATATTTCTTTGCGTCATCTGTGATGCTTGGCTTATATTTTATTTCTTGTTGCTGTGCTGTGATATCTGTGATTAGTATGTTAGTTCTATAACTCACTTAACTACACATATTTATATATCACTATTTTAAATAAGCCAAAACCATTTAACTCTCTATTCACCCCCCTCTAGAGTTAGCATTAAGATCTAACCTCCACTTTCAATTGGTATCATAGGGTAGTTGATTATTTATCAGGCTAACACCTAATTCATAATGATCAATTAGTTCTTAAGATTTTTTTTAAAAGGTTTTTCTAAAATCTCATGGCACAAGAAGACTATTTAATCACTAGTCCACTAATCTGTAATCTAAATAGATTTTCTTTATGGCAAGCTAGAATTAGATTATTCATGAATGTCATAGATGAAGAAATTTATAACTCTATTTTGACAGGACCTCCATCTTCACAAACATCAACAGATGCTCAAGAGAAGCTGAAAACTGTTGATGCAAAGGCTATGGACATATTAGCTCAATCAATGTCAAATGACATTCTTCAAAGAGTTGATGACTGCACTTCAGCAAGAGGCATCTGGAACTCCATCACAAGGATGGTAATTGAACCTTCTTCCACTGACTGTATTTTTGATACAGAACCATCATCTACTCCAAGTGAAGAAGAAGAAGAACAAAAGGCCAGAAGATTCTGCATGTTGGCCATATATGGCTCAAACCACCACTCAGATGCAGAATCTGAATCTAATGAAAATGAGGTAACTGAGGTAACTTCAAATTTTAATTTTACCTCTGATCAATTCAAATCTGTTTTCTAATTACCATATACAGATTTAATAGAACCTGAGAAAGAAATAAAATCTCTCAGAACAGAGTTAACAAAAATAAATAATTTAACTCATGAAAATAATAAACTTAAAGAAAATTTGAAAAACTCAGAAGAACAAATCATTTCTTTAAAAATTAAGTTAATTAAGGCTGAAAAGTTTAAACAATCTTTTAAGGAAAAAGAAATTATTTATGCTCAACAAAATCAGAAAAAGTTTTCAAATTTATATTTTAATGAAGTAAAAACGCTAATATATTTCAAATGCTTAACCTTTTTAAATCTTTTAACTCAAATAATAATTAATCAAGCAGTTATAAGATTCATTTAAATTTTTTTATCTTAAAAACAAAGTCAGATAACTTCAATGTTCTTACAGACTTTCTCCAAAATCATGTTGAGCATTCTACTCAGATTGCATAGATCAAAAATGATCAGAGCACTGAGTGTGAGTCTCTTCTGATAAGGGGATTCTATAGAAGGAAGGTATCAGGCAATGTTTTCTGATTTTAAAATTCCTTAGAATCCATTAACACCTTTAGCAATTCATAATATAAAAATCTTATTTAAATCAAAATCTAGGAATCAGAATTGCTTAAATGTATTTTAAAAGAAGAAGAAATAATATAATTTATGGTTAAATATTTTCAAAAAGAAAAATAAATTCTTCTATAATCTCTGACCCTAACGCTTTAAGTTATTCAATATCTTTTTTATGCTTAGGTATCCTAAACAAAATAGGGGGAGATTGTTAGAACACCTAGTCTTGATTTGGATTAGGATCCCAACTCAAATAGGGGGAGATTGTTGGAAGCTTAGTTTTGATTTGAGTTAGGATCCATTAATACATCATGTATAACACATCTTGTATAACTTAGATCAAATTCCATTAAGACAGGAGACAGGAGAAAATAATATATATATATATATATAATACAAGTTCTCTGCGTTCGACGAATGGCTTTCTGCGTTCGACGAACGGTGCTCTGCGGTCGACGAATAATATTCATTCTACGCTCGACGAAGAACAACTATCTCAGCGGTCGACGAAATACAGCTATCTCAGCGGTCGACGAAATCCAGCTATCTCAACGGTCTACGAAATTATCCAGGCTCAGCGCTCGACGAAAAGCTGCATTCGACAAAATCCCAGCAACGCTCGATGAAAGTTCATACAGCAATGATCGACGAACTAAATGATCAGATCAACAACCGGCGAGCTCAGCCTGGCAAACTTCAAGCTGAGATCGACGAAATATGTTCAGCTCTTTAAAATATCATTTCTCAGATTGGCTAATATTATTATATCTGATTAAGCAATACTTTGATTAAATTATATATTGCTGCCCTTCTGTATCAATTAATAATATAGCCGTTGTAGGCAATACATATTATAGCCGTGGAAGAAAAGCTAAAGATGGCAATTTATCTTCTCGAGGAATCTAGGAAATTAAAGAGACATTATCTCTTTCCTCTCTTGTCGGGCAAGAATTCAAATAAGCCCAAAAGCCTTCTCCAGATTACATATACAAAAAGAAGTACAAAGAAGAAAATAATAAGGCAGAACCAGAACAGGAAGAGAAATGTATAGAAATACAGAGAAGAAAAAAGAAGCAGATCTACAGGGTTCTTAATAAGAACAACATATATTATTTATCTTCTTTTTGCTAACTCTTCTCTGCAGATCATCTTCATCCTGAGACACCAATCAAGATCATTTACTTAGGATCAAAACTGCAGAAGAAGAAAAAGAGTTATTACAATCAAGTGAAGAATCTTCCTCAACAGTAATCAAATCAGGGGGAGCTCTTCTTCAACATCATAAAAATCCATTCTCAATAACCCATCAGGATCTCTAGAGTCTTCTCAGAAAGAGAAGAACAATATATATTTTCCATTTTCTTTTTACCTGTATAAAGGGTTATAACTCCCTTCAAAAGTTACAGCCATTGGTGGCAGGGCACCTGATCAAAAACCTGTAGATTGGTTAGAGCACCTGATCAAAAGCTCACTTGGTGTGTGGACACCTGATCAAAACTCCCTTGGTGGCAGGGCACCTGATCAACAACCTGTAGTGGATTCCTACCAAGTGTGGTAGAAGAGTAGATGTACCCAGGTTGATTGGGGAACTACTATATTTTTTTGTGTCGTCTGTGATGCTTGGTGATGCCGCGGCCCCTCCACCTATCTTTGAAGATGATCAGGTTTCCGAGGCTCAACGATACAAAGATTTTAGGCGCCATGAAGACATTAACGGAAGACGGTATTACAACCTCCGCCCGCGGCGTGCCTAGCCCGCTTATCATTTAGAATTTACGTAGTTCGTTTATTTTATGTATTTGCGACTATAAAATTATTTCATATTGTGGAAATAATTTTATATTCAGTATGCACTTGTTTTATTTTCATTTCATGCATTTGAACTTTTGGGTTGCATCTAACCGTTCAGATGGCGGAGATTCAATCGCCAACATGAATGGTTTTTTATTTTTGTAAACTCCTATTTAAGGAGGCCTTGATGAGAGTGGTAATTAGATTTGAAGAAACCTAAACCTAATTTTCACTTTGAAAATTTTGGCCAAGAGGAGTCTCCCCCTTGCCGCCTCCCCTAGGTGTGAAGTCTCCCCCTCTTGCTTCCTCCATCCCCATGGTGCGACTCCGGCGTGGCTTCCTTCGGTGCGACTCCAAGGAAGAAGGTTGCAGCCCCATTCGGTGTGAAGCCGATGGATCCGTGGAGAGAGTGATTCTCCCACCATATCTTGTGCGTTTACTAGATCCGGGTTGGGTAACTTCTCCCCTCCATCTTGTGTTTTCTTTCTTTAGATTTGTGGAGAACGAGCAACCGTCTTATCCGTGATTTTAAATCATCCGTGTGTAATTTTCTGAAATTGATTTCATTGCTATCGAATCTCTTTATTCTGGATCGGGTAGGTCCAATTTGCTTGAGCGGATCTTGGCCTATAGCCTTGGTTTTGCTCTCAAAAAGGATTGGCAACCTTTATGTTAATTTTGGGGAATAATCCGACTCTCTTCCGATCGTTACTTTAGAGTCTATCATTCCTCCCATTGTGGTGAATGTGCTGCGTTAGATGTGAAACATAATGCGACGTTAGATGCTTGTGTAGGTGCGGTAGATCTAGGTGTGAAAGGCATAGTGAGGCATTTTGTTCGTGTCGTTCTCTAAAATCTCGGACAACCCTACATCAATTTGGTATCAAAGCAGGTTGTGTCAATTTCTCAATTGATACACCCTCGATATTCAATTCTGTGGCGCAAACTAATCAAAAAAAAAAAATTCGGTGGTCTGCGAATAGCGAGCTAAAATCTTTATTTCTCGTTACAAAAATCCAAAAAAAAAATTATGTAGGTTCTCCTTTTTTGTAACATCCCGAAAATATTTTTCTGCCAACAAAATATTGATTTTTTCTGCATTACAAAAATTCACTCCTTATTATTTTGTCCAAAACTGCATGCGCACTAGACTAGGTACGGAATATAACGCACCTTCATCGTCTAGGATGGCTGCGAATGAGCACGGGGATCGTAACGCTGAGGCCATAAAGGGGCTACGTAACGAGATGACCGAGCTTAGGACCATGTTAGCACAAATCCTTCTAAATCAAGGAGGACCGCCACCACCACCCGTTAATGTTGAGCAGCCTAACCAGCACCAACAGGCCCACGATTCAGATTTCGATGGGAACTCTCCCCGAGTGCCCCCTCGAGAACACCGCCACGAGCGTGGCTTTGATATTACTAGGGCCGTTAAGATCGACGCCCCCACTTACGACAGTTTGGGAGATCCCCAGGTCTTCCTTACTTGGGTAGTGGACACGGAATGCTACTTCGAATGGCACAACCTGACGGACCCTCAAAAGGTTCAAGTTGCCAGGATGAAGTTAATGGGTCGTGCGAAGACTTTTAGGCTGAATGAGGAGCGGAGGTAGGTGTGAAAATTTTGATTTGAATCGTTTAGGAGTAAGCAGGAGTTGCATCAACTGAGTTATAGCCAAACAACCACAATGCCACACTGCAACACAAAAGACTTTATTGAATCACAAACTTGATTTACAGTGCGAGGTATACATGGCGAGACATGATTCATAAGAATCACGAAGGAGAGAAGAACAAAAACACCAAAAACAAATCTGGCGGTTTGACAAGCAGAGACCGCATAGACCGCTCGACTCCAGAGATCGCCCGGCTAGACCTGAGACCGCGTGAACAGAAAATAGACAGCTCGCCTGCACTGCAAGACCGCCACCTCAGACCGCACGAACTGGAGCTTATTGAAATGAACGAAGAACAGCTATCGCCAGACCGCAACTCAGATCGCCTAACCGCTGATGGTCGCCTGATCACTGAGCTCGATGCGAACAACACAAGAACACCATAAACCAGTTCGCAGACAGATTGCTGCCGAACTGTTTATTCAAGCCGCTGGGAATCACCAAGGAAGGAGACCGCAACCTGCTGACCGCAAACCTGCGAACACAACAAACAGTCAACTCGCTTCCGAGACCGCCCGACCTCAAAGTTGAGACCGCACGAATTAACCCAGGCTCTAGTTCTTATAGTTCTCATTATGAATGACGGGCCATGCACCCCTATTTATAGGCGGATAGACGGATGTCGTCACCGCACAGGAGGGATACAATCACCACCCATCAGATCGCCAACGGTCTCACAAGGTAGACCCCCGCGATCAGACCACTTGGACAACCTTCCATCCAAGACCGCAAATCAGCAGGCAGATCACACATAAGTCGCGCGAGCCCGAGATTGCGCACAAGCCGCACAGACACACGACCCTCCTTCCTTAGAATCTCCAAGAGCAAGCCAAGGACAACTGGCTGACTTCAGACAAGTTGCCAGACCGACTTGTATAACCCGCCCGGACAAATCGGTTATATAGAACAGACCGCCTGGTCTTCCAACAAGGAAGACAGGCCAACCAAGCAGAACAACTCAGGAACAGACCGCAGCAATCAAGAACAGACTGGCCAACCAGCAGACCGCCAGAACGGACCGGCAAAGCCAGACTAGCAGAATACTAACACAAACTGCGCGGTCTCTGCGGTCACCCAAATTCAGACCGCCCGGTCTCCTCCACTTCACTTCAACAAATTCAACACTCCCCCTTGAAGTGGGAAGTGGAAACTAGCCTGAGTAAACTCCGCAATCGAGTAAACGGTCCCTTTTCCATCGGCTTTGTGAAGATGTCTGCAACATTGTCCGCACTCCGAACATGCTCGACCATAAGAGATCCTCCCAACACCTTTTCACGAATGAAATGGTGTTCAATCTCAATATGCTTGGTCCTCGCGTGACAGACTGGATTATTAACCAACTTGAGAACAATCTCATTGTCCCCGCGTAGCATAGTGGGACCTCGAACCTCCTCATGAACGTCCTCTACCAACCTCCTGAGACAAACGACTTCCTGAGCTGCCAAGGTCGAAGCCTTGTATTCCGCTTCTGTGGTAGATACAGACACCGAGTCCTGCTTTTTGATGCACCAAGAAATAGCTATGGGGCCCGTCATAAAGACAAAACCAGACGTTGATCTCCGATCATCCACGTCTCCCCCGTAATCAACATCCATGTATCCAAGCAACTCCAAGCTTGACCCTCTCATATATAGTAGACCAAAATCAGAGGTCGACTTCACATATTTCAAAATTCCTTTTGACGCTAGAAGATGAGGCTTCCGTGGCTCCGCCATGTACCGACTCACTTTGCCAACTGCATAAGCAATATCAGGCTTCGTGATGGTCAAGTAGATTAAGCTCCCAACCAGATCTCGGAACACCAACGGATCAGATAGAACTCTCCCCTCATCCTTCCGAAGTTTATGATGCTGTTCCAGAGATATAGAGCTGCTCTTCCCTTCCTCCATGCCAAATCGTTGAACGATCCACTCCGCATATTCGGCCTGAGCAACGAGCGCTCCGCTCTCCTGCCTCTGAACCTTGAGTCCAAGGAAATGGTGAAGCTCACCCAAATCTTTCATCTCAAATCTGATAGCAAGCTCGACTCTCAGCCTTGCTACTGCCTCCTTCGAGTTCCTGGTGGCAATCATGTCATCCACATACAGCAGAACAATAACTCGAAGTGCCCCCTCCTTCTTGACGAACAATCTAGAATCAGAGTCTGAAGCAAAGAACCCGCAGAATAGAAGATACTCCGCGATTTTTCCATACCACGCCTGAGGCGTTTGCTTCAACCCATACAGGGCTTTCTTCTGTTTGCAGACGTAGTCCGGACACTCCTTCGAAATGAAGCCCGACGATTGGATCATAAAGATATCCTTGTCGATCTTGCCGTATAAGAAGGTATTCTTAACGTCGAGCTGCCAAATCTCCCATCCACTTGAAGCCGCCAAAGCAATAACAAATCGGACCGAAGTCATCTTTGCCACTGGACTAAATGTCTCATCATAATCTTCACCATACTGCTGTGAGAACCTGCGAGCTACAAGGCGAACTTTGTATCGCTCGATCGTACCGTCAGCCTTCTTCTTGAGTTTATAGACCCACTTGCATGTCACAGGGGTAATGCCCTTGGGCCTGGGCACTAGAGACCAAGTCTCATTCTTCTTGAGAGCATCTATCTCCTCTTGCATAGCAACGTCCCACTGCTTCACGCCTTTGGCCTTCTCAAAGCTCGACGGCTCCCTCTCATCCAAGGGACTAGAAAAGAAACATGAGATAAAGCTCACCATGTTTCCTCCTGTGTATCAATCCGGTGGTTTAATAGTCGTCTTCGACCTCCTAAGAGGTTACACCTGACTAGCCACCTCCTCAGCTGCTTCTTCTGTGCTAGCTCCTCTTCCAGATGAACTTGGAGCATCGCTCCCCCTGCTTCAAGAACCTGAAGCCTCCATCTCTGAGCTTGACACAATAGGAGCTCCTGGTGAAACAGGCAACTCCACTTGAAGATTTTCCGCAGCCTTCCCTTCTTCATCAACCCTGTTCTCTGGTAGTTCAACTCCTGAACTCCCCTTGTAGGAAGTCACCTCATCGAACACCACATCCCGAGATACAAAAGATCTTCGAGTCTCAGGATCCATGCATCTCCATCCCTTCTTCCGCTCATCATATCCAACAAAGACTAGCTTCCTTGCTTTCGTATCTAGCTTTGTCCGAAGAGCATCAGGAATATGCACATAACAGGTTGACCCGAACACCCGAAGGTGTGCAACACTTGGTTTCTCCTTGAACATCAGTTCGTGAGGAGTCTTCATGTTGATAGGACTTAGAGGCATCCTGTTGATGACGTAAGCCGCACAAGACATTCCCTCCGCCCAGAAGGACTTTGGGATACTCTTGGCATGAAGCCAGCATTTGCAAGTTTCCGTCAGATGACGGATCTTCCGTTCTGCAATGCCATTTTGCTGTGGAGTATGGGCACAAGTGAGCTCTCTCCGAACGTCGTGTTTCCTGCAAAAACTTCAGAACTCACCAGAGGTGAACTCCCCACCATTGTCAGTTCTCAATTTTTTCACCCGCAGGCCTAACCGACCTTCAACCAGCTCCTTGAACTCCACGAACCTCGCAAAAGCTTCCGACTTCTCTTTCAAAAAATACACCCAGACATATCTGGTGTAATCGTCAATCAACACCAACATATATCTGTTGCCTCCAAGGCTTGGGGTGGCAGCCGGTCCCATCAAATCACCGTGAATGCACTCCAACGGCGCTTTGCATCTTGTTTGTGATTTATCAAATGGAAGTCGATGAGACTTACCAAACTGACATCCCGCACAAACATGGCCGTCTCCATAGGAGGACAAGCTAGGCAAGCCCTTGACAATGCCCCTTACCGCCATAGCCTTCAATTTGTCCTTGCCTACATGCCCCAACCTTTCATGCCAAATAGCCGCGCTATCATTGGTCTTCATTTTATCAACATAGGTACTTGTCGATAACACGAACAAGTCCTTCACCCTCTTTCCAACATGGATAACATCTCCTTTTATCTCCGGTTGAGTTTTAAGAAACTTCACTTCTGTTGGGCCAAACAGAACGTGATAACCGGCATCGACCGAATTGGTCACAGAGAAGAGATTCTTCTTCATACCAGGCACGTGATAAACACTCCTCAAGGTGAGTGGACCCTTATCACTGCTCAAAGAAACAACTCCTTCTTGTTCTACTGCATGAACAGATTTATCAGCCGTTATGATAGCATCGTTACCTGAGTAAGGCGCCAAAGAAGAGAACTTTGATTCATCCCCGGTGAGGTGATGCCCACACCCTGAATCAACAATCCAATCCTCTTCGAAGTTGATGGCAGTCAGGGCCTTAACGGGCATAGCCGTCATAGCAAAGGCTCCTCCCCATCCAGCTTCATCAGACTTTGGCTTCTCCTTCTCCGCTGCATGTCCCGACTAAAGATTAACCTGACAATCCTTCTTGAAGTGGCCGGTCTTATTGCACCTGAAGCACCTTGGTCCCTCTCCCTTCTTATTCCCATCAGACTTAGGAGCATAACCCCTATCCTGCTGACCTGAAGTAGAGGGTCCATCATGACCCGACTTCTTCTTCTCCCACTTCTTCTTCTTCTTCCCAGAGAACAACACATCACTATCTCCCCCAGAGATAGAAGTCCCCGCCATCTGTCTTGCCAAACTTTCTTGTGAAGCAAGTAAGTTCTCCAGCTCCAATAGAGATGGTTGATTTGCCCAACCCTGAACTAACGTCAAAAAGACAAGATACTCCTTCCGCAACCCGCGGATGATATGCCTCTTCAGTTTTGCCTCCGAGATGGGCTCATCAGGGTCCAATGCAGAAATCTCTGCTGTGAGGTTCTTCATCTTGAGAAAGAAGGTAGAAATAGAAAAATCACCTTGAGAGGTTTTCTCCAACTCATTTTCAAGAAACTGTAGCCGAGCTACATTCTTCTTATTAAACAACCCGTCCAAAGACGTCCAAATCTCAGCAGCAGATTTACATCCAATGATGTGATTAAACAGCTCTGGTGAGATAGCCCTCTTGAGTGTGAACTCTGCCTTAGCATTAGTCCTCCTCCAAAGTCTCACCTCTGCCATATTATCTCCTGCTAGAAACACCTCTTGTGTGTCTTCTCCTCCAACTATCTCCCATAGATCCTCGCCAAGTAAGTAACTCTCCATACATGACCTCCATTTCTTATAGTTAGTCGATGTGAGGAGTTCAATACCAAGCCCTCTTGCGTATCCACCTTCCATGGCAATCTATGTGGTCTATTCTTCACAAAGACGATGGCAACTCAAGGTGATCACTGCTTATCCACTCCAACAACCTCCCTCTGATACCATGTTAAAATTTTGATTTGAATCATTTAGGAGTAAGCAGGAGTTGCATCAACTGAGTTATAGCCAAACAACCACAATGCCACACAACAACACAAAAGAATTTATTGAATCACAAACTTGATTTACAGTGTGAGGTATACATGGCGAGACATGATTCATAAGAATCACGAAGGAGAGAAGAACAAAAACACCAAAAACAAATCTGGCGGTTTGACAAGCAGAGACCGCACAGACCACTCGACTCTAGAGATCGCCCGGCTAGACCTGAGACTGCGCGAACAGAAAACAGACAGCTCGCCTGCACTGCAAGACCGCCACCTCAGACCGCACGAATTGGAGCTTATTGAAATGAACGAAGAATAGCTGTCGCCAGACCACAACTCAGATCTCCTAACCGCTAAAGGTCGCCTGATCACTGAGCTCGATGCGAACAGCACAAGAACACCATAAACCAGTTCGTAGACAGACCGCTGCCAAACTGTTTATTCAAGCCGCTGGGAATCTCCAAAGAAGGAGACCGCAACCTGCTGACTGCAAACCTGCGAACACAATAAACAGTCAACTCGCTTCCGAGACCGCCCGACCTCAAAGTTGAGACCGCACGAATTAACCCATGCTCTATTTCTTACAGTTCTCGTTATGAATGACGGGCCATGCACCCCTATTTATAGGCGGGTAGACCGATGTCGTCACCGCACAGGAGGGATACAATCACCAGCCGTCAGATCGCCAGCGGTCTCACAAGGTAGACCGCGCGATCAGACCACTTGGACAACCTTCCATCCAAGACCGCAGATCAGCAGGCAGATCGCGCACAAGCCGCGCGGACACACGACCCTCCTTCCTTAGAATCTCCAAGAGAAAGCCAAGGACAACTGTCCGACTTCAGACAATTCGCCAGACCGACCTGTATAACCTGTCCGGACACAGCGGTTATACAGAACAGACCGCCCGGTCTTCCAACAAGGAAGACAGACCAACCAAGCAGAACAACTCGGGAATAGACCGCAACAATCATGAACAGACCGGCCAACCAGCAGACCGCCAGAACAGATCGGCAGAGCCAGAAAGGCAGAATACTAACACAAACCGCGCGGTCTCTGCGGTCACCCAAATTCAGACCGCCCGGTCTCCTCCACTTCACTTCAACAAATTCAACATTAGGAGCCGGGCAGGGATTCCCACCTATAGGTTGGCCTATGATGAAAAATTTGCTAACCGATCAGTACGTCCCAGCGTACCACCGAACACAGATGTTCGATGAGCTTGCCACCCTACGGCAGGGCTCAAATTCAGTAGCTGAATATATGGGAGAGCTGAAGGACCGTATGGTGCTTTGTGATCTTAGGGAGATTCCCGAGGTCACCCTATCTAGATTTCGTAAGGGGCTTCAACCCGATATTCAAAGGAAACTCCTGCACTATGGTCACACGGACCTGAACACGACTTTCAATGCCGCCCTTGACATTGAAAAGCATCTTGCCTCGAAGGCCCACTCTCGTTATTCCCACACGAAGAACAAGTCCACGGTTGGAGCGTCATCCTCCACGTATCCGGATAAGGGAAAGTTTAGGTCTTCCGAGTCGAAGTCTGTAGTGATCACTGCTAGAAACAATAGGAATCCCGCGAGTGAGTGTGTCCCCATAGGGAAGGTTAGCAAGGCCAACAGTACATGTTATTCTTGCGGCATTCAAGGTCACTATGCCTTCGAATGTCCAACGAAGACTAAGGCCATAGCCCTATTAGATTCGACCACTGACCCCGCTGATTACGTCTATGAGGCTGAAGAGGAGAGTGACCCAGATGGGGTCCCAAGTGATTTAGAGGACGATCACCACCTTATGGTGATGCGTTGTATCTTCACCACTCCTCATCCGTTAGATGACTGGAAGAGGACGAGCATATTTTCTCTAATCTTTAAGAGTGGTGAGAAGCTTTGCAAGCTGATTATTGATAGTGGTAGTTGTGTGAATGTCATTTCTGAGAGCGCCGTCAAATGTATGCACTTGACCACGGAACCACACCCTACCCCATATCAGGTAGCGTGGATCAGCAAGATCACTGTCCCAGTCACCAAGCGGTGTCTGGTCCCCCTCTCATTCAAATCCTATACTGATGAGGTTTGGTGTGATGTCCTGCCGATGGACGCTTGCCACATGTTATTAGGCCGCCCTTGGCTCTATGACCATGATGTGACAAATTTTGGTAGAGCCAACACTTATGAATTCAAATTCAATGACAAAACCATTACCTTGAGGCCGACCATCCCGAAGGAGCCAGTAGCTTTGGCTAAGGACACCACTATCCCGGTAGAGAGGAAGACGTTGAGTCTAATGGGTAGGAAAGAGTTTGTGAAGGATCTGTTTCTTGATGGAGTGATGTATGCACTAGTACTTATGAATGCGAAGCCTGATTCTAGTGTCTTGGATGATTTGCCCAGAGAGTTACGGGTACTGTTGGAAGAGTATATGGACGTGTACCCGGAGGAGTTGCCATCGTCATTACCCCCGCTTAGGGATATTCAGCATGCGATAGATATTGTCCCGGGCTCTTCCTTGCCCAACCAGCCCCATTATCGACTCCATCCTGCTTCTCGCACGGAGTTACAAGCCCAAATTGAGGACCTGTTGAAGAGGGGGTTCATTAGGCCTAGCATGAGTCCATGTGCGGTACGAGCCTTACTTGCCCGCAAGAAGGATGGTACATGGCGGATGTGTGTTGATAGCCGTGCTATCAACAAGATTACCATCAAGTATAGGTTTCCTATTCCACGATTAGATGACCTCTTAGATGTCTTATCTGGCGCCACCACATTTTCGAAGTTAGATTTACGGAGTGGCTATCACCAGATTAGGATCTGCGAGGGAGACGAATGGAAGACTGCGTTTAAGTCTAAGGATGGGTTGTACGAGTGGCTTGTGATGCCCTTTGGGCTATCCAATGCCCCAGCACCTTTTCATGGATGATGACCCACGTCTTTCGGCCGTTCATGGGTAGGTTTGTGGTAGTCTACTTTGACGACATATTGATTTATAGCACCACCACTGCCGAGCACACCTCCCACATGAGGGCGATTCTTTCCACCCTGCGGAAGGAAACATTATTTCTTAACCTTAAGAAGTGCACATTCTATGTACCTGAAGTGGAGTTTTTAGGCTACATAGTCGGATCGGAGGGTATTAGAGTTGACCCTAGCAAGGTCCAAGTCATTAAGGACTGGCCCGAGCCGACCACTTTCGAGAGGTGCATAGTTTCCACGGGTTAGCTACACTTTACCGCCGTTTTATACGGGATTTTAGTAGCATCATGGCCCCCAGTACTGATTGCATGAAGAAGGGCGAGTTCACCTGGATGAAGTCCGCCACCCATGCTTTTCAATGCATTAAGGAGCTTATGACTGAGGCACCTGTATTACGTCTACCTGACTTTGCCAAAGTCTTTGAGCTTACTTGTGAAGCTGCTGTTTCAGGAATAGGAGCGGTTTTGAGTCAGGAAGGGCACCCTGTGAGTTACTTTAGTGAGAACTTATCTGGCGCTAAGTTAAATTATTCGAACTACGACAGGGAATTTTATGCGGTTGTGCGGTGTTTACACCATTAGAGGCACTATCTCCTCTTCAAGGAGTTTGTGATCCTCTCTGATCACGAGGCATTGCGGTTCATCAATGGCCAGCATAAAATTAGCCCGCGTTACGCTAAGTGGGTAGCTTTCCTACAAGGTTACACGTTTAACCTTAAGCACCTTAAGGGAGCTGACAACTGAGTCGCGGACGCTCTTAGCCACCTTACCCTTTTAATATCCACTATGGAGGTTAATGTTGTAGGATTCGAGCGCATTAAGGATGAGTACGCTACCTGCCCAGATTTTCAGGATTCATATTTATCTGCCCAGGATAGTTCCCCCACGACTATATTTGCGTTTGTAATTAAGGACGGCTATCTATTTAGGCATGGAAAGTTATGTATCCCGTAGTCATCTTTACATCTTCATATCATCTGGGAACTGCATAGCGGAGGATTGAGTGGCAATTTCGGTAGAGATAAGACCGTTACGTTAGTTGAGGAGAAGTTTTATTGGCCTAAACTTAAGGCGATAGTGGGAAGGGTAGTGAGTAGTTGTCGTACCTGTCAGGTATCTAAGGGCACAAAAACCAACGTAGGGTTATATACACCCTTGCCTATCCCTTCCACACCATGGGAAGACATGAGCATGGACTTTGTTTTAGGCCTACCCACCACTTTACGCCATCACGATTCTATTTTTGTAGTTGTGGATAGGTTTTCGAAAATGGCATATTTTATTCCGTGCACTAGGACCGACGATGCGTCTCACATTGCAAAATTATATTTTAAGGAAGTCGTTAGTCATCGTGGAGTGCCGAAGACAATAGTCTCGGATAGGGATGTGAAGTATACGAGTTATTTCTGGAAAACGCTATGGATTTTAATGGGTACCAAGTTATTGTTTTCCGCCGCCTATCACCCGCAAACCGATGGCAGACGGAAGTGGTTAATCAGAGTTTGGGTAATCTTCTTAGGTGTCTTGTGAGCGATCACAAAGGCACATGGGACCTACTTCTTCCTTATGCCCAATTGGCCTACAATAATTCAAAAAATAGGTCCACGGGTATGTCCCCAAATGAGATTGTTCACGGGTACAAAGCCCATGTGCCACTTGACTTGGTTCCATTGCCCCCAACGTACGAAGCAAGTCATTTTGCACAATCCTTCGCCCAACACATTCATGATCTACATGCACGTATACGGGCTACTTTGACCTCTCAATATGATTCCTATCAAGCGCACACTAATCTAAATAGGAGAGTGTCACACTTTAAAGTCAGCGATCTGGTTTTAGTCCGGTTAGTTCCCGAACGACTGCCATCTAGCACCGTTAAAAAGTTAGCACCAAAGCGCGCCGACCCTTTTCTGATTATAAAGAAGCTAGGTGACAATGCTTTCGTTTTGGATTTACCTGCGGATTGGGGTATCTCCCCTATTTTTAATGTCTCGGATTTGACGTTGTTTGTTTCGCCTCCACAAGAGTTGAATTCTTTGTCGTCTTCTCCCTCCACTAAAATTTCTAATGGGCTGGGGAGTGGTAGTTCGGATGATCTCTCTCTCTTTTGGTTCCAATAGGTATATTATCGGATGGTGATTTGCATCCTTTATTTACTACTGGTGACATGTTTACCAAGACATTTCTCACTCCAGAGACGATACTTGCTGTTGAGCCGCTTACTGCTACAGATGGTGCTACCTACCGATTCCTCATCCGTTGGCGTGACCGCCCTCCTTCTAACGACTCGTGGGTACTCGAGGCGGAGCTTCGACGCTTGGATGCCGCTCTTCTCCACCGCTACCTCTCGGACCACGCATCAGTGACGCGTGATTTTGAGCGGGGGAGGATTGATGCCGCGGCCCCTCCACCTATCCTTGAAGATGATCCGATTGCCGAGGCGCAACGACACAAAGATTTTAGGCGCCATGAAGACATTAACGGAAGACGGCGTTACAACCTCCGCCCGCGGCGTGCCTAGCCCGCTTATTATTTAGAATTTACGTAGTTCGTTTAATTTATGTATTTGCGAATATAAAATTATTTCATATTGTGGAAATAATTTTATATTCAGTATGCACTTGTTTTATTTTCATTTCATGCATTTGAACTTTTGGGTTGCATCTAACCGTTCGGATGGCGGAGATTCAATCGCCAACATGAACGGTTGTTTATTTTTGTAAACTCCTATTTAAAGAGGCCTTGATGAGAGTGGTAATTAGATTTGAAGAAACCTAAACCTAATTTTCACTTTGAAAATTTCGTCCAAGAGGAGTCTCCCCCTTGCCGCCGCCCCTAGGTGTGAAGCCGCCCCCTCTTGCTTCCTCCATCCCGACGGTTTGACTCCGGCATGGTTTCCTTCGGTGCGACTCCAAGGAAGAAGGTTGCAGCCCCATTCGGTGTGAAGCCGGTGGATCCGTGGAGAGAGTGATTCTCCCACCATATCTTGTGCGTTTACTAGATCCGGGTTGGGTAACTTCTCCCCTCCATCTTGTGGTTTCTTTCTTTAGATTTGTGGAGAACGAGCAACCGTCTTATCCGCGATTTTAAATCATCCGTATGTAATTTTCTGAAATTGATTTCATTGCTATCGAATCTCTTTATTCCGGATCGGGTAGGTCCAATTTGCTTGAGCGGATCTTGGCCTATAGCCTTGGTTTTGCTCTCAAAAAGGATTGGCAACCTTTATGTTAATTTTGGGGAATAATCCTACTCTCTTCCGATCGTTACTTTAGAGTCGATCATTCCTCCCTTTGTGGTGAATGTGCTTCGTTATATGCGAAACATAATGCGACGTTAGATGCTTGTGTAGGTGCGGTAGATCTAGGTGTGAAAGGCGTAGTGAGGCGTTTTGTTCGTGTCGTTCTCTAAAATCTCGGACAAACCTACATCACTTGGCTTACATTTTATTTCTTATTGCTGTGCTATGATATATGTGATTAGTATGTTTGTTCTATAACTCACTTAACTACACATATTTATATATCGCTATTTTAAATAAGCCAAAACCTTTTAACTCTCTATTCACCCCCCTCTAGAGTTAACATTAAGATCTAACCTCCACTTTCAGCTACCGCCCGACGTTACCCGCTAATGCGTCACTGTAACCATCAAGATGACATCGTCTCGACTATTCATCGACAAATCCTATCGATTCGACGATACAACCCGTCGACAATGTTATCGCCCGCGGTATCACTACCGCTGGGCATTAGCCAACAGCTCCCAATTATATGAGCCTTTTTTTTGCAATTCCACTGGGTCTTATGCCCAGAACCGCTGCCTTGCGGTGACACCAACTCTCTGGAAGGTCGCCACTACAAGACGCTGATTTTGTTGGCAAATTCACATCGAGGCCAACCATACATAATAGAGAAATAAAGTAGAACACTATAAGATTAAGTCCACATCACAAGGTGATATATATAAAAAATCACAAATTATTCCACGATAAGAAATACTGAAGATGAAAGGGGCTCCTGCCCAGTACATAATATCCTACTACAGGCACTCACAGAAGTAATAGATGCTAATCACTCACAGAACCTATAGTCGCTGCTGCTGCTCCCGAGCTAGGCTGGCTCACCTCCTCCTTCATCGTACCTTGGTTGCGCGTGATCTCCCGGGGCAGATCCCTATCTCCTAATCTGCACCCATGTGGTATTTGGTAACAACCGACCATTAGTCAAAAGACTAAGCCAATCCCCCACCCCTCCCCCGGTGACTCCTAGGCACCGAGCGGGAGGAATGAAGAGGAGACCATCAAAGCAGAAGTGAACAAAGCAGGTGAAACGGCCCTTAAACATATAGATTGTATACAAAATGTAAAGCAATACTAGCAATTCTACCATGTAAGAACTGAAAGGTAATAAGCAGTAAATAAGTGCAGTAAAAGGCAATAAAGAGGCAGTATAGAAAATGGAAAGGTAAAGCGGCTATCACAGAGAAAGGTAACCCTAACTTATAAGAATGCCCGTGCAAACTTATAAGTTAAGGGGTCGTTTTGCAAGGCCCATCGTATAAAAGATCCCATAGTAATATATATGATAAAGGTAAAGGTTTAATGCAATGTTATGAATGATATGAAATGTTATGCAAGGTCTTATGTATATGTTCCACACCAGTGAAACTCATCCACACAACTCTGTGCGCACAGACCTTTAGTTCCCCGATTTTGGAGTTAGCTAAACTCTCAGGAGCCTCTCGTAGTGGCAAACAGAGATAGTGGGTTGGGCCACCCCACTCCTAAGCTGGTATTTTCACTACCCAACCTAGCCCTTACGTACTACTCAGTACACCTAGCCAGGTGATACAGAGCTTCATGTACTAATGCTGGATACCACCAGTCTTTTCTTGGCTAAGTGAATACTAACACTTGCCGAGCCAACGTACTGACGTCGATGTGAACGACTGCCTAATATCGATGACCCACCACTTATATGCACAAGCATATATGCTATAATTGAACTCTCGATCCACCGGCTCACTGGACTAACCAATCCATTCAAACAAACACTAAGCCACAACTCCTCCTTATTAAACTCACACCGAGCCCACGCTCGTAGGACTGGACCAACCAAAATTATCTCCCCATAATAAAGGGGTGTATGTGTGCATGTGTACTTGATAATTTGTTATTACATTAATCTTTCTTGTTATATGCCCTATCAGTTTAAGGGTTAGTCTTGGACTTCCTGAGGTCTACCCTGTGAGGGGCTCGCAGCGGTACTAGGAGGTACGATGTGATGACACCCCAAACCTCCATTTCACAAGACACTTAATTTTATTGGTGACTACCCAATGCCACTCTCTTATGTTACACTAAAGTCCTTTAGCAGATTAAGGTTCTCGGTAGTATTAATGTTCTCTTGAACACCAACACTCCACTCAAGAGTATACAACTCACACCCACAACTAGGGGAGGTCTTGAAGATACTTTTGCCCCAATCCACCATAGGATTGACCTACATGCCCTTTTACTGAATAATCCCTACCCAAGGACTCATGGGAAGACACAAAAACCACCAAACTCCTTTTTGTCTATCCGCACACCATTTCAATCTTAAGGGGGAAAGATTGACATTCTTAAAGGTCCTACATGTTCCAAAGTTTCCATATGATGAACTACATATCTAGAGATTGGTTATGGTCTATATTGAAGACATATCAGTAATTTATATTTTTCTCCCCTAATTATTTCCTTGGAAATCACTATATGATTAATGGTGACTTAACCCAAATTTGTGAAGGAACTTTAACTTCCCATTACCCAAATGGCATGAATAAATTTCCATGGGTTTTACTAGGTCTAAAATGTCCTCCAACAGAGATTGTATATTTTACAAGATCATGAACCCATATAATTTAACAAAATCACAACTGCTTCTTTTAACAAATGAATATACAAATTACAATAAATATCCATCCAAAAATTATGCTAAAATTATCAGAGCTCCATATTTATCAGAGAAGCTCACTAGCCAATTTTTACATTTTTCTAATTCCATTTAGAAACATAATTAATTATTGCAAAAGAACTAAGTTTAGATCAATTTGTGAACGAACCATTACATAGTCTCATAAAATAATTATAACAGAGTTTGTAGAGCTTCATGATGACATAAAAGGGCTATTGGCCAAGTAGCATATTTTTAATAAATCATTTGGTCATATAAATTATTATTTCAAGAGAACTGAACATAGTGAATTTGTGAAAGAAGCACTATAAATACTCATCCAATATTTGTGATAAAAATTGCAGAGCATTATAATAACCCTAGAGGCTCTCTGACTAAGATTCATATTTTTCTAAAGTCAGATGACCACACAATTAATTAATTTCATTATAATTGAATCTAGGAATAATAAGAAGGAACTACCCAAAATATGTATCCAGTAAATGTAATAAAATTACCGGAACTCTCTAGATAAATTTCACATTTTTCTAAAATCTGAGAGCCACATAATTAATTTAAATAACGGAAATTAACTTTTAGCATATTATGATGGAATCGCCAAATTACCTTACCCAAAAATTATAATAAAATTTCCAGAGACTCAGTGCATCATGAAAAGTTCACTGTCTAAGTTTCATAACTTTTCTAGAGCATATGACTCCATTTTCAATAAAATTATCTAGGGTGTTTATTCACCCTATTAAACAATCTACAAAGTTTCAAGCCCATCCATAGAGATATGACTCCATTTTCTACATTAAACCCAATATGCAAACCTAAGGGTTGATCTAGATTTTCTTGGTATTCCAACCCTAAGCCCTCTAAAATTACTTGTGGGGGTGTTTAATGTGGTAGCAAAGGGGTGATGAAAGTTTCATCATATTTGTTTGAGGTATGACCACACAAATCCTCATAGTGCACTTTTGAATAGTTTGAATTAAGTACCCCTAAAGGGCCATGATTGGATGCTATATTACCAAGTCTAATCAAACCCAAATGGGTTGAGATTTTTACCATGACCATATAATGTCCCCACAAGCCATCCACCAGAGATTTGGGGGATTTTGAGGTCTATAGACCCTATATTTAAGCTATGTATGAATTATTAAATTATTTCAAAAACTATAGAAATATCATCTCCAAAAATTCTGATTTTTGGATATGCTGTGAGTCATGGCTAGAATGGCTATGGTTAAATTTTAAGGCCATTTTACTGAGTGGATCAATGGGGGCTCTCAAATATATGTCTGGTTAGCCCTTGGGACACCTTGCACCAAAAAAGGTGCTGAGGGAGATTTTGTGGACCAAATTGAATGAAACAAATTTTAAATTAAACTATACCTCAAGGAACACATATTTTATGTTGTACACTTTCACAGAAAATGCATCGAAGTATTTTTATTAAATTAAATAATCCACTACACAATATGTGACAAATTGTATTAAAGTATATAAAATGAATCATTTGGTCTGCCTATAACATATCGCGCTAGACTGGATGACGCATGTTCATCATCCCCAATGAATGGATGGTCCTCGAAATCCCGTCCTGGGAGTACTGTAGGCTTGCATTGCCGGCCACCCACGCATCCTCCCGGCCGACTATTGCCACCACCACCTTCGTCGAGGTGGTGACCGACGATTCGCGGTGGTTTGCCGGCCGGAGGTGGCCGGAAGGGGGAATTCTAGCGGGGGCAAAGAGCTCGAAAATGAGTACTTTTGGGAGCTTGATTTGAGCCCAATTTGGCTTGAATCAAACCCCAAATTGATTAAGATCTATGCACTAAGGGAGGAGAAGGGGATCAAACCTGAGTGGTGGCTGCTACCCTGGTATTCCGGCGTATCGTCATTGCCAAATCCCGAGCTTTAGGTTCCATGTCAATCTCTGGCTTAGGGTGCTCAAAATCTTCGGTAAGAATGGGGGTTTCACTTCTATCATCCCTCTGAAGATGTTAAAGGGGTCAATTGAGGGAAGGGGAGGTTGCATTTGGGATTGCATTGATGGCCATTAATGGCAGATTTCGGCCATGCCTAATTTCCATGAAATTGAGCTCCCCCAGACATGGAAACCTCAGAAAACTCCTTGTAACTGAAAAGGGAGATGAATGCCCATCAGTTCGGGGAGAATTGAGGGTTCAATTGCATTCAATCACGATGAATGGACACTTGATTCCTCTTTGTAAATTGGGGAAACTCCCATTTTCTCTCCTAATCACCCCCTCCAGAAATTGAGTGTCATTCCATGTAATTTCAGTGGTGACTAATCATTTGGGCCATTAAAGTTGGGCTTAGCCCAAAGGGATTGAGCTTTGGGCTTAATTAACGAATTTTGGGCAATATTGACTAAGTTTTGACTTTGATCAAATTGGTGAAATTGATTGGAGCCAATGGGTCAATGCTGACTCATTGGCCTCCCTTAGTGCGTAGGGGAACTTGGGGAAGTCTATTAGGTCAATTGATTGACCCCAATGGGTCCTTTGTGATCCCAGGGGCTCCCTAACGGTTAGGAAGATTTGGGCGAGGTCAATTTGACCAATTAGAAACCAATTGGTTCTTCATGAGCTATTTTGACCTATCTAGGGTTAGAGTTGACTTTGGTCAACTTGACTACTTTGGTTGGCCCCAATGAGCCCTAAGTGACCCTAGGGACTCCTTATGAGGTTAAATGTGTCATGGTGGGGTCAGGTAGTCAAATTGAGGCCAAAAAGTCACACCTTAGAACATGTAACCAGAAATTGCTATTTGCAGTCCAAGATGATTTCACATACTTACATAGGTTCTTATGGTCCTTTTGGTCTTCGTAGTGCTTTGTCATGAACTAGTCATGGCAAAAACCCTCCTAGGGGTATAATTGTTTGTGGGATGTGATGCGATGATTCGGCAAGTGCACCGGTCGCGCAAGTAATAATAATGGGGAAAATCCCCGAGTGTCGGTCTCTTGAGGAACACAGTAAGGTGGAGTTAGGTTTCGAGGAAGGACTTGAGATTGAAGTCCTTAAATCGGATGGAATGCGGGGGAGTTGGGTTGGCTTTTGGAAAATAAAATAAAAGCTATCAACTACTCCTATGCAATGCCGCTATGCAATGCTTCGCTTGGCGGGATGGAGACTAGGCAGGCCTTGAGCGCGCTGCGTCGAAAGGGCGGATGGACGAGTAGGCAAACGGATCGAACTATGCAGGCCTTGAGCGCGCTGCTTCGTTAGGCGGGATGGAATACACGGGCCGCTATGCCACGCTTCGGTAGGCAGATGGGCGAGTAGGCCAACGGAATGAGGGTCGCAAGCACCTCTTCGACAAGCACGCCACTAGCAATTGCTAGTGCGGCACACGAACGCGGTGGTGAAGTGGAAAATGGATGGTGGCGCTCCTCATAAACACATAGACCACAAAAGCATTTCACACAAACATGAAATCTATATAAATAGAAGCAAGTCTAAGTGCAACTTCATCAAAATATATAGATCTAGCTATTACAACAATCAATAGGAGAAGAATAAGGCAAGAAATCGACCGAATCCGAAGGCTCGTTGTAGATTCACGGTTGGAATCGCCGGGTTGTCAATCCGTCCAAGCTCGGTCCGCAACTACGTCCGGGGTAGAGAGAGCTGTCACGACTCTCCAATGGACCCGTCTTCTTCGTGTCACGATCCGGTAGAGGTTGCAAACTTCCTCTTGCTTGATGGTAATGGCGGCTAGGTCTTCCTTTGGAGCTCTTGGATGAAGGAGGAGGCCGAGAGGAAACTCCGGCTCAAGATTGGCGTGAAGAGCAAGCCCGGAGCACCTCTAGATGGTGGGCGGCGATGGAGGGGCGAAGTCGGACGAACTGGAGCCGAAAACGGCGGAATACGGCGGTCGATCCCGACCTAAATCGCGAGCAGGGAATTTATAGGCGCTGGAATTAAACAGTGCGCACGGTCATTGGCGCACGACCAGTGGTCGTGCGCACTAGAATTTGGTGATCGTGCGCTCTGCCTGGACAGAACCTGCAAAGACAGAAATTATGAAATAACATGTTCGCACGACCAGTGGCGCACGACCGGTGGTCGTGCGCACTGTAGTTGATGGTCGTGCGCACTACAGCAAACAGAACTCGGAAATTAAATGGTAAGTGCGCAAGAGCAGTGGCGCACGACCGGTGGTCGTGCGCACTAGCGTAGATGGTCGTGCGCACTGCACCAAACAGAACTCATAAAAAGGGTTAAGTGCACACGATCAGTGGCGCACGACCAGTGGTCGTGCGCAATAGAACCGGTGATCGTGCGCAGTGTTCCTGTGCAGAATTGCACCGGGAACACCTGCACGACTCCTATTCCAGCATAACCACGAATCCAGCCACTGAAAGTGGCACCTAACGGAGCATGAAACTACTAATGAAGAAAAGCATGAAATCACACCAAAATGGGCCTAGAGATGCACCTAGCATGGAATATCAAATATAAACAATAACAGGGCTAAAGTGCGGTGAAATGACTAAATAAATGGCCCAGATGAGTCCATAAAAGTGTATATGATCAGGACTCATCACACCCCCAGACTTACCTGTTTGCGCGTCCCGAGCAAACAAATTCTAAGCGAACGGGGAAAGAAAAGTAGATGGCTTAAAACTACAATACAGAGTACCATGCGAAGTCGCATGCTCACGTGCATAAGAAAAATAGTAGAAAAGATTTCTGATTATCAAAACAGTTTATATATTTCTAAAAGAGTAAAAGCATATTACAACTACTCAAAATGGTGAACAACGGTGAATCATTCGGTCATGCATACAGAGAAAGTAAACTAAGCGCTGAGATGAGCATTGCTCAAGATTGGGATGCCGGAAAAACTCCACCGAAATCCATCGGTGTCGGTGACCATAGGCTTGCCCGGTCACATTCTCTCCACGGCACTGGTTTGACTCAAATGCGTGAATCAATAGGACTTTAGGTTTTAAATGGGGCTTGGGTTTAGGTGAGGTAAAACAAAGATAAAAAAACGACGGCTAAAGCACTAAACCCAAATGAGCTAATGCAGGAAACTATCCTCATTCACCACACAAACATGCGGGTACACAACACCCCCAGACTTGGACTTAACAGCATGGGTGCGTGCACCGCCTACTCCCAATACATAAATCTATACATAAAGATTTTCAATTAAACATTCCTTCTCTTTCCTTTCTTTTTAACTTCTTTTCTTTTTCTCATTTTTTTTTCTTTTCTTATCATTTTCAGCAAATAAACAAAAGGACACATCCACAACTTCACAAACATATTACCACATCAACAACCCAACTCATGAAAATAATAAACAGCTAAAGCTCAAATTTTGGGTGTGCGACTAGGATTGGCTTTTGGGCTTTGGTGAACAATAGTGGGGCTGAACCAAAAGAATGGGGTAGGCACAACTGGGCTAGCGAGGAAATGATGATAGGAATGGCACAAAGGCTCAACCGGGCCAAGATGATGGCCTATATCACATTCACACAATTGACTAACCGTATACCCATGCTTCAAGAATCGCTTGGGGCAAGTTCTAGCCACCGAGAAAGATTCTCCTTTCTCCCGACTCAAGCAATACGAATCTAGCGATCGTTTACACACATCCCTATGATACTGTTTGATTCACACCGGATTCACCATTTGAGTAGAGTAAACAACATTTACACTAATAGAGAAAAATATAAAACCATAGTATAAAAAGAGATCTAATCTACACAAATTTCTATGCAACCGAGCACTCGACTAGGAGCACTACGGGAGTCAACATTTTACTCTGCTACATAGTCCTAAGCCATCACCTAGACTTTCCCAAATAAGCAGAAGAATTAAATTCACAACAGAGCAAGCAAACAGATGAGTACGCGCTCAAGTGGGTGATGTGGTGTGCAATGAAAATAAACAAAACATTTTAAATGAAATCTTCTAGCATGCAGTGCAATAGTGCACGTGAGCGGGTCAACAAAATTACTCTCCCCCAGACTTAAACTAAACAATCCACAGAATATATGACATGAAAATCAGAAAAAGCTAGGGAAAGAGAGTACCCAGTGCTCAGAAATGAGCACACCAGAAGATTGGCGTGTAAGCTAAAATGAAGCTGCAGCATCCACCATCCAGAGAAGATACCTGCAGGGGTCAGATCCGCAAAACAAAAGAAAAAGTCAAACTAAAATAAACTACAGCTAACTAAACATGATTAGAAGAAATAAAAATGCAGGAAAAGTAAGATAACTACTGGGGTTATTGTCCTCCCAGCACGACTTATTTAGCATTTGTACAGTTCTAGCTAATTGGCCTATGGAAGGAGAAGTGGACAGGTAACTGGCCTAATATCCGTGTCGGTAGCGGGTACCTATACGGAGAAAGAACAGTCACGCCTCTACCCGAATATAAATACCTGCTCCTCACAGGTAGAGGGAAAAGAAAGTAAGAAGAGGAGGAGGCCTGGTCCTCACTCATCTAACCAAAACTATCCTTGCCCAGCAAGGTATCGTCCACAGCAGGTCCACAGGAGGAGAAGGCAACGAATGAGGCTTCCTTAATGGAGGAGGGATCAACCTCCTCGCATAAAAGGACACACTCATCATTGACTTGAGCACAAAGCTCCAAGTCTTCCTGAAGTACCTGTGAAGATTCAACCTGCACAGGCTCGGGTGAACAGGGGGGATCGAGAAATAAATAAGATGAAGAACATAAATAATCAAAAATCGGGGGAGTGGTCCCGGTCTCACTCCCATTAGGTTGGGGAAGTAAAATAATGTTTGCATTGTCATCAATGCTACAAGATTCGGCGGGATCAACGGTGGCCAAGCTTAGGATTTGGACTTCCTCCACCGGTGCTGAGGAAAATTCCTCTTCACCTAGAAGGTTGTCCTCCTCCATAGGAATAGGCACAACACTCAGATCAACCGCCTCCTCCTGCGACACATCATCAACAATGTCATCAGAGACGAGTGTAGTATGCACAATAGGGAGAGGAGTAGTGCTCGGATAAAAGTCGAGCACCGATTCCTCACAAAGAATCGAATCCACTAGAGGTGGTGGATGCACCGGGAGAATAGGCTCAGCAATGTCGGTGCCCAGATAAGCCACACATCCAGTGACCGTGTCCATGCCATACCCTTCAAGATGTGAAGGTGACAAAGACACATAACCGGATGTTGAAGGTGTGCCGCCAGAGTTAGGAGTTGGGACGATCCGGATATCCGGCTCATCATCCTCGTCCAATTGGCGAAGATACTCGGCACAATCCTTCAGGGCATGATCTGTGCTCTGACAAAACTGGCACTGCCTAGCAGGCTTCTTTGGCACAGCGGGGGCTGAGGCCGAAAAGAAGTAAGACGGTAAAGGCTCAGCAGGGTAGCCATAAGACTTACGCGCACCATATGGAGTACCAGACGAAGTAGGTGCTCCATATGCTGGGCTATAAGAAGTATGCCTACTATTCTCCGTGGGGCATTCATCACTAGAGTGGGAGGTAGCTCCACACCAACGGCAACGAAAATTGAGATGTGCCCACATAGTGAGAAGATAAAACGATTCAAAAAGAAGAACACTATTGTGCGAAATACTACACCTAACAAAAATTTACTAAAGCAACCTACTATAAAACAAGAAAATGGAATAAAGAGAACAGAAATAAAACAAAAGATGCGATAAACAAATGGAAGGGCCTCTCTCTCAGATTCTCCCTCTCCAGAAAACTCACAGGACTGTGTTCCCCGGCAAAGGCGCCAAAAACTTGATGCGATGATTCGGCAAGTGCACCGGTCGCGCAAGTAATAATAATGGGGAAAATCCCCGAGTGTCGGTCTCTTGAGGAACACAGTAAGGTGGAGTTAGGTTTCGAGGAAGGACTTGAGATTGAAGTCCTTAAATCGGATGGAATGCGGGGGAGTTGGGTTGGCTTTTGGAAAATAAAATAAAAGCTATCAACTACTCCTATGCAATGCCGCTATGCAATGCTTCGCTTGGCGGGATGGAGACTAGGCAGGCCTTGAGCGCGCTACGTCGAAAGGGCGGATGGACGAGTAGGTAAACGGATCGAACTATGCAGGCCTTGAGCGCGCTGCTTCGTTAGGCAGGATGGAATACACGGGCCGCTATGCCACGCTTCGGTAGGCGGATGGGCGAGTAGGCTAACGGAATGAGGGTCGCAAGCACCTCTTCGACAAGCACGCCACTAGCAATTGCTAGTGCGGCACACGAACGCGGTGGTGAAGTGGAAAATGGATGGTGGCGCTCCTCATAAACACATAGACCACAAAAGCATTTCACACAAACATGAAATCTATATAAATAGAAGCAAGTCTAAGTGCAACTTCATCAAAATATATAGATCTAGCTATTACAACAATCAATAAGAGAAGAATAAGGCAAGAAATCGACCGAATCCGAAGGCTCGTTGTAGATTCACGGTTGGAATCGCCGGGTTGTCAATCCGCGTCCAAGCTCGGTCCGCAACTACATCCAGGGTAGAGAGAGCTGATGAGTCCTGATCATATACACTTTTATGGACTCATCTGGGCCATCTATTTAGTCTTTTCACTGCACTTTAGCCCTGTTTTAGCTCATATTGGTCATTCTATGCTAGGTGCACTTATAGGCCCTATTTGGTGTAAATTCGTATCTTTCTTCATTATTAGTTTTCTTGTGCTGATTAAGTTCCACTTTCAGTGGCTAGACTGGTGTCGTACGCTGGAACAGGTGTCGTGCAGGTGTTTCCGGTGCAATCCTGCACAGGAACACTGCGCACGATCACCGGTTCTATTGCGCACGACCACTGGTCGTGCGCCGCTGATCGTGTGCACTTAACACCTTTTTCACGAGTTCTGTTTGGTGCAGTGCGCACGACCATCTACGCTAGTGCGCACGACCACCGGTCGTGCGCCACTGTTCGTGCGCACTTATCATCAATTTTTTGAGTTCTGTTTCAACCAGAGCGCACGACCACCTACGATAGTGCGCACGACCACCGGTCGTGCGCCACTGGTCGTGCAAACATTTTATTTTATAATTTCTGTCTTTGCAGGCTCCGTCCAGGCAGAGCGCACGATCACAGGATTCTAGTGCGCATGACCACTGGTCGTGCGCCAATGACCGTGCGCACTGTTAATTCCAGCGCCTATAAATTCCGCTGCTCGCGATTTAGGTCAGATCGATCGTTCTCTTCCGCCGTTTTCCGCCCGGTTCCGCCCAGATTCGCCCCTCCACCATCGCCCACCATATGGAGGTGCTCCGGGCTTGCTCTTCACGCCAATCTTGAGCCGGAGTTTCCTCTCGGCCTCCTCCTTCATCCAAGAGCTCCAAAGGAAGACCTAGCCGCCATTACCATCAAGCAAGAGGAAGTTTGCAACCTCTACCGGATCGTGACACGAAGAAGACGGGTCCATTGGAGAGTCGTGACAGCTCTCTCTACCCCAGACGTAGTTGCGGACCGAGCTTGGACGCGGATTGACAACCCGGCGATTCCAACCGTGAATCTACAACGAGACTTTGGATTCGGTCGATTTCTTGCCTTGTTCTCTTCTTATTGATTGTTGTAATAGTTAGATCTTTTGTATTTTGATGAAGAACACTATAGACCTTGCTATTTAAAGTTATTTCATGTCTATGTGAAATACCCTTTTTTTGGTTTATTTGTGTGCTTGAGGTGCGCCCCATTCCATCCTCCATCCCGCCGTCACGTCCGGTGCCGGACTAGCAATTGCTTGTGGCGTGCTTGTCGAAGAGGTGCTTGCGACCCTCATTCCGTTAGCCTACTCGTCCATCCGCCTACCGAAGCGTGGCATCGCGGCATATATTCCATCCCGCCTAACGAAGCAGCGCGCTCAAGGCCTGTATAGTTCGATCCGTTTGCCTACTCGTCCATCCGCCCTTGCGACGCAGCGCGCTCAAGGCCTGCCTAGTCTCCATCCCGCCAAGCGAAGCATTGCATAGCGGCATTGCATAGGAGTAGTCGTAGTATTTTCTCTTTATTTTTCACAAACCAAATCCCTTTCGTCCGCACTCCACCTATTGCTGGACTTCGATCTCAAGTCCTTCCTCGAAACCTAACTCCACCTTACTGTGTTCCTCAAGAGACCGACACTCGGGGATTTTCCCCATTATTATTACTTGCGCGACCGGTGCACTTGCCGAATCATCGCATCAAGTTTTTGGCGCCGTTGCCGGGGAACACAGTCGTGTGAGTTTTCTTGAGAGGGAGAGCTGAGAGAGAGAAGTTTTTTTTTCCAGTGTTTATAGCCGCCTTTTTATTTTTGTTTGCTTTTTAAATTTATATTGTTTGTTATTATTTCTTCTCTCCTATTTTAAAGTTTTAAGCAAGTTTAATCCAAGGAGTTTTATTAGTTTGTGTAGATTTCCTTGCAAAGAATTTCAGCCTCTTTATATCTGCTTTTATTATTGAAAATGTCGTCATGGGATATTTCACCTAGCTTTAATGATAAGATGGTTTATTATATAGACCAAATGAATGAGTTGAATGCTAGGCAGTGTAGGAACATTGTTTGCTTGTTGTGTCGAGGAGAGAGTCATGAATTGAAGGACTGTCCTAGTCTTTTCAAGCCTGACCGCCACTCCTCCACTCGGGACAACATTGCCCCTATCGCTCATTCTTTACCCATGGAGGCAATTATGCCCTCTACCCCTGAGCTTGTCTCGTGCACGGACTCCTCACTCCCTGTTTATGGCTTCACTCCCAGTGATGATGATCACTCATCTGTTAGCCAACAAGGAGAGGAATGGGAGCTCCTAGATGCACCTGAGTATGATGAGGAAAGTATTCTTTCCATCGGGGAGGCTTTAGCAGATCTTTTTGCGGAGGATACGAATATTTTTGTCCTTCCAGTTTCTTTGCAAGATTTTTCTACACATATTCTTTATGATCCTATCGAAGTAAAGGAGCTGGGTGATGCTTCTGACTCGGAGGGTGCTCCAAAGTGGGATGAGGATGTCATTTTCCCTGAGGGGGAGAATGAATACTTTGAACACGATGATGCACCTCGGTGGGATGAGGAGGATACTCTCTCTGATGAGGAGGTTTGCACTTCTTCATGGGACGAGGAGGTCCAAATCACCACTGAGGCTCCTGAGTTCTCAAGTCCCCCTTGCTATGAGATTTACGATGATGATAGTGATCTACCCTTGGATCTTGCTGGGAGTGAGACCGGGACCACTCCCCCGATTTTTGATTATCTATGTTCTTCATCTTGTTTATTTCTCGATCCCCCCTCTTCACCCGAGCCTGTGCAGGTTGAATCTTCACAGGTACTTCAGGAGGACTTGGAGCTTTGTGCTCAAGTCAATGATGAGTGTGTCCTTTTATGCGAGGAGGTTGATCCCTCCTCCATTAAGGAAGCCTCATTCGTTGCCTTCTCCTCCTGCGGACCTGCTGTGGACGATACCTTGCTGGGCAAGGATAGTTTTGGTGAGATGAGTGAGGACCAGGCCTCCTCCTCTTCTTACTTTCTTTTCCCTCTACCTGTGTCAAGCAAGTATTATTTATATTCGGGTAGAGGCGTGACTGTTCTTTCGCCGTATCGGTACCCGCTACCGACACGCATACTAGAACAGTTACCGGTGCACTTTTCTTTTCATAGGCCCATTAGCTAGAACCTTTAGTTTTTGAATAAGTCGTGCTGGGATGACAATAACCCCAGTAGTTATCTTACTTTTCATGCATTTTATTTTTAGTCCATCCTGTTTAGTTAGCTGTAGTTTATTGTAGTTTATCTTTTTCTGCTTCTTTTGTTTTGCGGAGCTGACCCCTGCAGGTACTTCTTCTGGATGGCGGATGCTGCAGCGTTGTCTTAGTTTGCACGCGTCTTCTGGTATGCTCACTTGATGAGCATTGGGTACTCTCTTTCCCTAGCTCTATTTTGATTCTCCTGTCATATATTATGCGGATTGTTTAGTTTAAGTCTGGGGGAGAGTAGTTTGTTTACCCGCTCACGTGCACTATTGCACTGCATACTAGAAGATTTCATTTAAAATGTTTTGTTTAATTTCATTGCACACCACAGCACCCACATGAGCGCGTGCTTATCTATTTGTTTTGTTCTGAACAAACTATCTTGGTTAGGAATGTGAATTGGGATGATAGCTTAGGAATTACTATTGGGAGCGCAATGTTGACTCGAGCAGTGTTCTAGTCGCATCCGCGTGCTACAATAGAATTTGAGTAAAATTAGATTATTTCTATGCTTTTAATTTATGATTAGTATTTATGCGTAGTTTTAGATTTATTCTACTCAAGTGGTGAATGTGAATGAAATTGGTGATAGCCCGGTGTTGTGTGTATACGAGCGCTAGTTGTGAGTTGCTCGAGTCGGGAGGAAGGTTTACCTTTCTCGTGGGCTAAGAACTTTCCCCAAGCGACTCTTGAAGCATGGGTGCGGGCGATTCGTTGAGATAAATGTGATATAGGCCACCTTTTGGCTAGATTGAGCCTTCGCTTTCCATATCCTATTCGCTCACCTTTGCTTCCCAACACTTGTGCCTACCACTCCCTTTGTTCAGCTCCTCCTCCATACACCAAGGCCTAAAGCTTATCCCACTGTCGCAACCAAGTATATGTTATCTGCACTCATGTTTTAGATTTGGTGTGATGTTTGGAATTGGCATGTTGTGAAGGAGAAATAAACTCTATTTGCTGATTTTGAATCAACCGGAGGATAAGAAAAAGAAAAAGAAAAATATGGTATTGAAATAAAAATCTGAAAAAAATGTATTGAAAAGTTATCCTCCCGAGCGTTTTAGAAAATCTGTTGGTATTTGTGGAGTAGGACGTGTGCACACCTAGTTTTCACAATAAGTCTGGGGGTGTGTCACACGAGCTTTGTTTTTGGTTTTGCTTGGTGCAGCGTCCCGTTGACTCATGTTGGTTGCGTAGCCTTCGTTTTTACCTTTGATTATCATACCGCAACCTAAGCCCCAATATAATCCTAAAAATCCTATTGATTTATCTCGCGAGTTTGCTAGCGCTGTGGAGAGAGTGTGACCGGGCAAGCGTATGGTTCCCGACGTTGATGGATTTCAGCGGAGTTATTCCCGAACCCCGATCTTTTGCAACACCCTCCTTAGTGGCTTATTACTTTCACACCGGAGATGATCATCAATTTCTTCACAATTCACCAACTGAGTATTGATAAATCTTTATTTACGCTCTAGTACTTTCGTAAATTAGTTAGCATAGTTAGAATCTCTTTTTACGAAATCTCTATTTGCATGCTTTTGTTACTTCGCATTGTACTCCCTTGCGTAATTTTATTTGCTAACTACCTTTTTCACACTCCACCGGATTCGTTTGCTCGGGACGCGCAAATAGTTAAGTCTGGGGGTGTGATGAGTCCTGATCATATACACTTTTATGGACTCATCTGGGCCATCTATTTAGTCTTTTCACTGCACTTTAGCCCTGTTTTAGCTCATATTGGTCATTCTATGCTAGGTGCACTTATAGGCCCTATTTGGTGTAAATTCGTATCTTTCTTCATTATTAGTTTTCTTGTGCTGATTAAGTTCCACTTTCAGTGGCTAGACTGGTGTCGTACGCTGGAACAGGTGTCGTGCAGGTGTTTCCGGTGCAATCCTGCACAGGAACACTGCGCACGATCACCGGTTCTATTGCGCACGACCACTGGTCGTGCGCCACTGATCGTGTGCACTTAACACCTTTTTCATGAGTTCTGTTTGGTGCAGTGCGCACGACCATCTACGCTAGTGCGCACGACCACCGGTCGTACGCCACTGTTCGTGCGCACTTATCATCAATTTTTTGAGTTCTGTTTCAACCAGAGCGCACGACCACCTACGATAGTGCGCACGACCACCGGTCGTGCGCCACTGGTCGTGCAAACATTTTATTTTATAATTTCTGTCTTTGCAGGCTCCGTCCAGGCAGAGCGCATGATCACAGGATTCTAGTGCGCACGACCACTGGTCGTGCGCCAATGACCGTGCGCACTGTTAATTCCAGCACCTATAAATTCCGCTGCTCGCGATTTAGGTCAGATCGATCGTTCTCTTCCGCCGTTTTCCGCCCGGTTCCGCCCAGATTCGCCCCTCCACCATCGCCCACCATATGGAGGTGCTCCGGGCTTGCTCTTCACGCCAATCTTGAGCCGGAGTTTCCTCTCGGCCTCCTCCTTCATCCAAGAGCTCCAAAGGAAGACCTAGCCGCCATTACCATCAAGCAAGAGGAAGTTTGCAACCTCTACCGGATCGTGACACGAAGAAGACGGGTCCATTGGAGAGTCGTGACAGCTCTCTCTACCCCGGACGTAGTTGCGGACCGAGCTTGGACGCGGATTGACAACCCGGCGATTCCAACCGTGAATCTACAACGAGACTTCGGATTCGGTCGATTTCTTGCCTTGTTCTCTTCTCATTGATTGTTGTAATAGTTAGATCTTTTGTATTTTGATGAAGAACACTATAGACCTTGTTATTTAAAGTTATTTCATGTCTATGTGAAATACCCTTTTTTTGGTTTATTTGTGTGCTTGAGGTGCGCCCCATTCCATCCTCCATCCCACCGTCACGTCCGGTGCCGCACTAGCAATTGCTTGTGGCGTGCTTGTCGAAGAGGTGCTTGCGACCCTCATTCCGTTAGCCTACTCGTCCATCCGCCTACCGAAGCGTGGCATCGCGGCACGTATTCCATCCCGCCTAACGAAGCAGCGCGCTCAAGGCCTGTATAGTTCGATCCGTTTGCCTACTCGTCCATCCGCCCTTGCGACGCAGCGCGCTCAAGGCCTGCCTAGTCTCCATCCCGCCAAGCGAAGCATTGCATAGCGGCATTGCATAGGAGTAGTCGTAGTATTTTCTCTTTATTTTTCACAAACCAAATCCCTTTCGTCCGCACTCCACCTATTGCTGGACTTCAATCTCAAGTCCTTCCTCGAAACCTAACTCCACCTTACTGTGTTCCTCAAGAGACCGACACTCGGGGATTTTCCCCATTATTATTACTTGCGCGACCGGTGCACTTGCCGAATCATCGCATCAAGAGCTGCCACGACTCTCCAATGGACCCGTCTTCTTCGTGTCACGATCCGGTAGAGGTTGCAAACTTCCTCTTGCTTGATGGTAATGGCGGCTAGGTCTTCCTTTGGAGCTCTTGGATGAAGGAGGAGGCCGAGAGGAAACTCCGGCTCAAGATTGGCTTGAAGAGCAAGCCCGGAGCACCTCTAGATGGTGGGCGGCGATGGAGGGGCGAAGTCGGACGAACTGGAGCCGAAAACGGCGGAATACGGCGGTCGATCCCGACCTAAATCGCGAGCAGGGAATTTATAGGCGCTGGAATTAAACAGTGCGCACGGTCATTGGCGCACGACCAGTGGTCGTGCACACTAGAATTTGGTGATCGTGCGCTCTGCCTGGACGGAACCTGCAAAGACAGAAATTATGAAATAACATGTTCGCACGACCAGTGGCGCACGACCGGTGGTCGTGCGCACTGTAGTTGATGGTCGTGCGCACTACAGCAAACAGAACTCGGAAATTAAATGGTAAGTGCGCACGAGCAGTGGCGCACGACCGGTGGTCGTGCGCACTAGCGTAGATGGTCGTGCGCACTGCACCAAACAGAACTCATAAAAAGGGTTAAGTGCACACGATCAGTGGCGCGCGACCAGTGGTCGTGCGCAATAGAACCGGTGATCGTGCGCAGTGTTCCTGTGCAGAATTGCACCGGGAACACCTGCACGACTCCTATTCCAGCACAACCACGAATCTAGCCACTGAAAGTGGCACCTAACGGAGCATGAAACTACTAATGAAGAAAAGCATGAAATCACACCAAAATGGGCCTAGAGATGCACCTAGCATGGAATATCAAATATAAACAATAACAGGGCTAAAGTGCGGTGAAATGACTAAATAAATGGCCCAGATGAGTCCATAAAAGTGTATATGATCAGGACTCATCAGGATGTTTCAAATCCCAATACATAAAAATATAAATTTTGTCCCCAAAATTAAGATTAGGCATACATGGATCCTTCTAAAAATAAATGATTAAGAAACTTCCAGGCGGTTAAAGTTATACCTGTCGTGAAAAGTTCCAGGTACTTTTGTTGCATAAGGTCTAGGGATCCCAAGTGTGCTCCTCCTGTCTGTGATTTGACCACAGTTCCTTGACTAACGAAACCTTCTTTTGACGTAAGACTCATACTGCTGTATCATTTATCCGTATCGGCTCCAAGCAGGATCGATCAAATTCTACTAGGCCATCTTTAGTAGAAATATGTTGCTCTGGCTGTAAGAGGGCCCTTCTATGGGAGGAGACGTGGAAGATGTCATGCAAACCCACCAACTCCGATGGCAGCTCCAGTCTATAAGCCAATGGGCTGATCCGCTCCAGGATCCTATAGGGCCCCATATATCCTGGACTGATCTTCTTCTGCCCGGATACCCGCGAGACTCCATGCATCAGATATATCTTCAAGAATACCCCGTCTCTAACCCGAAACTCTACCTGACGATCCCACACATCGTAGTATTTATCCTATCTACTCTAGGCCTCCAACATCCTGTCTCGAATCAGTCGCACCTGAGCGTCCGTGTCCTCCACAAACTCTGAGCCAAGTGCCTTTGGATCCACTTCCTGGATCCATGAAAGTGGAGTCCCACACCTCCGTCCGTACAAGGCCTCATAGGGGGCCATGCCTATAATGGACTGATGACTGTTGTTGTAGGAGAACTCGATAAGTGACAACAGTCTCTCCCGTGTCTCCCGCGGTCTAGGATACCTTTGCGTAGAATATCCTCCATCATACAGTTGGTATGCTCTGTCTATCCTTCCGTCTGAGGGTGGAATGCAGTATTGAAATTCAAGCGAGAGCCCAGGTAAGCCTGGACTACTCTGCACTCCCTCAACGTAAATCGACCATCCCGATATGATACGATTGTCTTGGGCATGCTATGGTAACGAACGAAATGTTCCATAAACACCCATACTAAAACACCGACCAGAGCATGTTGGAGCTTGCTTTCCGCATCTCTTGGTTTGAGAATAACAAATACCGTGTTGTATTTGATCTAGTCTTTTGTGTGTTTTATAGTGGCCAGGTTGTATAGGTTCAATGAGGAGACAAGTCCTCGTTCATGGGCATGATCCGAGAACGACAAGTCTCAGGTTGGATGAGTTTTGTGTGCTGATCTTAAAATGGCCATAACTTTCAATCCAGGAAGAGTTACGGAATGTGACACCCCATTTAGGAGATGAGAACGACTCAATCTACAGTCTGGAGAAGTTTCGGATGGCAAAAATGAAGAGGAGATGTCGCCCAGGAGACAGTCACTATCGCCCAGACGACAGTCAATGTCGCCCAGGCGACAGTCAATGTCGCCCAGGCGACAGCAGAGAAGTTACAACTACTTTTCCCCACGGCAGCACGATGAAAAGCAGTTTTGAGATGTCGGAAATCCCACATCGATGTCGCCCAGGCGACAGCTCGACGGTTACACCAACTGCCCACGACTCCACCCACGACGGCACTCCAGCGGCAGTTTAGCGATGTCAGAAAATTCCGACAGTCACTGTCGGAAATTCCGACAGCGATTTTCTATAAATTGACACCTTGTGTTCATGCATTTCAACTACTAAAGATTCTAAGTCCCTTCCTGAGTGCATTCCATCCAGAGAGCTCCAGAACCTCATGAACTCCCATTTATGCTGAGAAGGTTTGAAATTGAAGACGAGATCGGACGCGCTTCCACATCAAGAATCATCTCGAGGCTTCAATCTTCCTTTCAGAGATCTGAATTTCTAGGGAGTTCTTATTTTATCCTGTATTTTCATTTATATACATTTTACTTTGTATTGGTAGGGAAAATCGCTTCCTTGTGCGGAGCGTCTAAGTCCTTGCGCGGCTTAGGGGAAAATCGCTTCCTTGTGCGGAGCGTTCAAGTCCTTGCGTGGCTTGGTGGGAAATCGTGGCCTTGTGTGCTACGTCTAGATCTTGGGAAGATCTAGAGGATAGGCTTGGGCTTGGTCTAGGGAGAGACAAGTGATAGCCTTCCGATCCTTGGGAGAAGGATTGGTAAACAAAAAGAAATTTACATTTGTACGCCTCCGATTTCTAGCGATATAGAAATCAAATTTATGTAAACACTTTTTCATATATATAATCATGTCTCTTTTGTGTTTACTTGATTTGTATCATTTGGCGTAATCTCTATTATATTGTGTTCTAAGTTTTTAATTCTAAATCTAAATTGTTTATTTCAATCTCCTTCATTATAAAACAATTTAGTAATTATCTTGAAAATTATAGAAAAAATTTTATTCCCTTATTCACCCCCCCTCTAAGGGCGCCGTAAGATCCAACGATTGGTATCAGAGGAAGGTTATTCCAAATCGGCTTAACAACCGGGAATAATGGCGCCTCTTGATCATGATCTCGCTTCTACTAGTGGGGAAAATTTTAATATAAATGAAAAAGTATTATCACCACCATTATTTATGGGTGAAAATTATAATGGGTGGAAAATATTAATGAAAAATTTTCTTAAGGCCTTAGATGAAAAAGTTTGGAATATTACTATTAAAAAGCCATCTAGCGTACTAACTAGAAACGAAATTATTTTAAATGCAAAATCTATGAATAGTATATTTTGTGCGTTAGACCAAAATATTTTCAAACTTATTTATACTTTACCTACCGCATATGAAATTTGGAGTTTTCTTGAAAGAACTTATGATTCTCCTTCTACAGGTACGAAACATTCACAAGAACCGGAAAATATGCAAGCCTATGCAAATATTCAAGAAAGCTACACAAAGGATGGATCCATAGAATACTCATCAAGCGGAAAGGATGATGGACACTCTTGTTTGGAAGAGGAAGATGAAGAAGACAACGTCACAATATTGGACTCAGTTGATGGCAACACATCAAGCAAAAGAGAAGACGGAAACTATTGCAAGGTAAGAAAATCTAAATCTTCTCTTTTTGTAAGAAATTCTATTTCTACATCTCGTATGCTTAAAATTGCTAAACGCAAAATTTTAAAGTTAAAAATTGCTAATTCAAAATTACGTTTAGAAAATAAATCTTTAAAAGCAAACGATAACGTAGAATCAAATATTGATGTGTTAAATTCTATTTCATGCTCTTTAGTTACAATTCCTACTCCTTGTTTTGATGGCAATTTATTTAAGGAAAAATTCAAGGAAATTGAAAAAGGGCTCTTAGTTTCAAAAGAACATAATGAAAAATTGATAGTTGAAAATGATGCTTTAACTTGTAAGTTAAAACAATTAAAATCTTTTGTTGAAAAATTTCAAATGTCACCTAATAAATTTCATCATAAGATTTTGAATAACAAGGATAAATTAACTTACAAAATCATTTCTAAAAAGGATCATTTTCACACATTAAATCAAAAGGAGTTTGGTTTAAAAAAGAATTATGATCCTCATAAAATTCTTAAGAGTCACTATTATAAGTCTCAATATATCTTCAATCATGACTCAAATTTAAAAACTCATTTTCATGAAAATCAAAATATAAAATATTATTCTTCATATTATAAGAGTATGTCTAAAAGAAAGAGTGGAAATGAAAATCATCAAAATGATAATCAATCTTTTAAAATATATTGTAACCCACTCTTTCAACAATCACTTCTAAAGAAAGACAATCACTCTTGTAAAATTTCAAAGAATCCATATAATAAAATTCATTATGATTATCATCATCAATCTATTTTGAAAAATAATTTGAATAAACATAAATCACAAATGAATTATTTTTCAAACAAATATAATCATGTAAAGATGTCATATAATCATAATATGAATTTAAAAGAAAAACAACCAAAGTATGAATGGAGGCCCAAAATTAAAAACGAAACACTAACTCCACTTGTAAAGGCCCATTCATCACTTTCTCTCCAAAAGCCTACTCGATGTATTTGGGTACCCAAAGGAACCATCCCACTTGGTCCCCTTTGGATACCTAAATCTCTTATTCATTAGAATTATCGTATTGCATGAAGTAGAAATAAATTAAATATGAAATATCATTACTCTACTTCATGATATGCTTAATTGCTTTTTCTTTTATTTGTTTTTCTTATTGTTGAGCCAACACGCTAAGGTCACTTAGATATATTATGAAATATGACTTTTACATTTTAAGCCTAACATATAACATTAAGTCATATATTTTTCAAAGTGATCTATATCTCATCTTTGATTGTTCTTTATCCTTTTTAAATCCTTTATCCATCTATGTCTTGAATTAACATTATCATTTGAATATTGAAATTTTTTTTTTAGACTAATGAAATTATTTTTTTTAAAATGGATTTAAATGGTTTATTAAAGGGCTTAAGCTAAAAATTAAATTGCGCAATGTTATGATAATCTTCTATTTTATTTGCTGCATATGATAGCCCTTATAATGAAGAATATTATCTAGAAAAATTAAAAACAAAAATTCATCTAAACGCATGTTTAAATCTTTTAAAAATGCGAGTTTACGATCAAAACTTCAAACATCCATATCGTTTGATCCGCTCGCCTGATTTTTGCGTTTAATATATTTTTGGAAAGAGCACAAAAATCTCCATCCAATGGCAATCTAGGCTTGTTCATTTGAGTTCTCTTGGTGCTGTCAACTTTCCCAATTACAACTCAGTTTTTAAAAGCTATCTTAGTTTGCTTGATTTGGAAATTTCTGTGTTTATGAATTTTTTCATCACACGCTATCCTTAGAATAATTGTTTCATATTTTATATTATGTGTGTGATGTGTGTCACCTATGTTTGCATGTAACTTAGACCTTAGAATCATCTTGTATCATTAAGATCAAATCAAAAGTTTAATCATTTCATTCTAGGTCTAAAGAAAATTAATTTGAAAAACTTCTCATATTTCATGCAACATAATCTCCATTAATCCTATGTAATAACATTGCATTCAAACTCATCATCCTAGCATTGCTTCTTGGTCTATGCTTATATATTTATGCTGGGTAGAACACTTACAATGTTATTCAACTTTCATGATAACTATGTGATTTGAAATTATATAGAATATTAAAATTCCAACAAACACATAGTTTATGGATTAATCATTAGAATATATATATGAATATTATATCATAAATCATATATTATCATGCAAAACCAAAGATCAATAGATTCAATTATTGAATGCAAATTTTATTATAAATTTCAAAACATTCTATATGTGATCTTTGTCTTTAATATGTTTACATGATCATCATTTCTAGGCTTAAAAATCAAACATGCTTATTCAAAGAAGATCACTATATCACTATATCACAAGTCTAGAAGAATTAGAATTTACATACATCATGATGATCTGAGATATATTCTATGCCAATTTGTCTATAATCATAAATCATAATTCATGTTCTATCAAGACATATCTCAAATCGATAATAGGAATTATGAATCTTATGATAAAAATTATGAATAATGTTTTCTTTACATTATTTGATGTATTTATTTGCTTTGCTAGTGATTGCATGTATCTCTCATATTTGTAGACTCTAGAATCAACTTTGTAATGAAAGTATAAATCAAACTAAATCATCACTCCATTCTAGATCTATAATTTGAAATTCTATTTTGAAATACATGCAATATTAATATTAATCTTATAACATGACATGAAACCCAAAACTCATCATACTAGCATTGTCACTTATTGAATATTAGTAATTGTGCTAGTTATCTTATTTCATCATCTCATAAAAAGTAGAAAAGCAATGCGGATTTATATAACTCATCACATTAAACAAAACCCATAGTTTATATATCAACCCTTAGATTTAAAAGCATAGGTTGTCCAAAAGATTATTTCACCTATGACTTTATATCTCACAATAGCGGGGGCGTAGGGTTGTATGCATTAGAGACCTAACCTCTAAGTCATGTCTTGTCCTTAACCAGGGAGGGTTCCAGTGGGGCCTTGCGAGGCACTGGGGGGAAAGAGTGCTAGGTTGAGTGTTCTCTAGTGTGTGCATATGAGACTAACACCCCAACCTACGGCATGCGTGCAGCTCCTCATGCCCATCCTCACTTAGTACGGGGCTAGGGTGTAGACATTTAGTCGGGGTAGTTTCTAATCTTAGGACATACCTATATTACGTACTGCATGAACATTTTATTTACTTATCACTTAAATCATGCATATTTTGGGTTGTTTAATAAAAATGTCCTCATGTGTTTGCATAATTTATCTTTTTGAGCTTAAATGTTTTTGTAAAACACATGTATTTGAAAAAGCTAAAGTTTTATGCAAATTTGAGCAATCAAGACATCTCTGAAAATTCTGAAATTTCAGCATGGAACTACTCTAAGGACACTTAATCAAAATAAAAAATCAGATTCTTAAAATTCTCAAAAAATCGAGTACTGTTTCCAACGCTAGCGCTAGCGCCGGCGCTAGCGTGGGTGTTGGAATTTTCTGATTTTTAAAATTTCTGAAAATCCATAAAAATATGTTGGTTCATATTTTCTACTTATTTGTTGTGTTTCTGACTTTTGTTATTTTTGTTTTATTTATATTATGAAAAATCAACTACAAAAGATCAAAATTCAAAAATACAAAATTTTTTTTTGCTATTTGTGTTTTTAATCATATTAAGAAAAATCAACTACAAAAGTTCAAAATTAAAAAAATATACAAAAATATGTTTTTGTTATTTTTTTTTATTATGAAAAATCTACTACAAAAATTCAAAATTCAAAAATTACAAAAATATGTTTTTGTGATTTTCTGTTTTTATTTGATTTAAAAAAAATGATTAAACTTAAAAAAAAACTGTATGATCTTTATTGCCAATATCAAGCATGTATGAATTCTATTATTTAGAATTATTTACAATGTTAAAATTTATTTCTTGAAATTTCTATGAACATTGTTTTGATTATCATGCTTTGATATATCTATTTAAGTGCATCAATTATATTGAAAAATGTGTAGAACCAAGCTTAGCACGCCTCTAAGTATGAGTAAATGTTTTATGATTGATAATGATATATTTCACTCACTTATTTTGGTAATCAACATGTGTGTCTAAATCTAAAATGCTTGCTTGTGTATTGTATTTGTACAATGAATTAAAACTTGCATAAGTTTTTTACCTACACTACATTTGAATTGCACTTATGAAATTTAGAAAAGTGGTTAAAAGTTAAAAAAAGTTGGGTTTGCAAAACAAGTGTATTCGGAGAATGTTGTCTCACAAATGTGAACAAAAAAAATATATATATGTAGACAAATATAACTCCACCAAGCACTACTTGAACCTCCTGATAAGTCTTCATAAGCATTGTGAGGTTGAGCACCTTGGAAAGAATAGTAAAGTGGCTTGTGCAAACCTTAGTTATTACACCACTTTGTTAAAAAAAATTAAATTATGTGCATTAAAAGTGTGTGAAAGTAATTTACTTATGTTTTATTGTGCACTTTACTTTACATATGTCTTGTATTTTGATGATTTAAATCAATTGTTAACATTGCCCAAAATACACTTATGTGCACATCATTATCTTTCATAACACTTCTTCTCATAAGTATTGGATTCTAATGCTTTATCTATACTACTCTTTATATAAAAATGCACTAGATAACCTATCATGATCTCTACAATGTTTTGGTATCTCTTGAACTTAAAATTAAGTAACATTGTAGTATAATCTCTCTTTAATATGTTCATTTCATGCTTGGTATCTTTATGAAAAACTTTGAGATTTCAAAAAGGTTAAAACATCTTTCAATTTTGAACTAAAATTCATATTTTTACTTATGCTTTTCATGCTTACAAAAAGGATGTTTCTTATAATCTTCCGCTTACTTACAACTCTTATCTTTTTATTTGAAATCTCTTTTATATACTATGCTTCAACTCTTTATCATTTCATATATTTAAAAGCTCGATCATGCTTTGTTATTTAAATGCCTCCTTACTACCCTCACCCCACCTTCTTTTGATAATACCAAAAGGGGGAGATTAATTCAAGAAATCTAGAAGATTAAGGGGAGAATAATTAAATAATGCACCATTGCAATTAATTATAACATTTAGGGGGAGCATACATTTAGGGGGAGAATACAATTTAGGGGGAGTATATTAAAAAGTTTTCATGGAAAGCGTCTATTGCTCGATCATGACAACCCACTTTTGGTAATAACAAAAAGGGGAGAGTAAAATGAGAAATCTAGTGACATATATATTTAGGGGGAGTAAAATCTGTCACGCAGTAAACCTTTTATTCATGCATATCTTTTATCGCACTTATCTATAAACTCACTAATTTCTCATATGGGTATTTGTTATTATCAAAAGGGGGAGATTGTTGGAGCTTGCTTTCCGCATCTCTTGGTTTGAGAATAACAAATACCGTGTTGTATTTGATCTAGTCTTTTGTGTGTTTATAGTGGCCAGGTTGTATAGGTTCAATGAGGAGACAAGTCCTCGTTCATGGGCATGATCCGAGAACGACAAGTCTCAGGTTGGATAAGTTTTGTGTGCTGATCTTAAAATGGCCATAACTTTCAATCCAGGAAGAGTTACGGAATGTTCCACCCCATTTCGGAGATGAGAACGACTCAATCTACAGTCTGGAGAAGTTTCGGATGGCAAAAATGAAGAGGAGATGTCGCCCAGGCGACAGTCACTATCGCCCAAGCGAAAGTCAATGTCGCCCAGGCGACAGTCAATGTCGCCCAGGCGACAGCAGAGAAGTTACAACTACTTTTCCCCACGGCAGCACGACGAAAAGCAGTTTTGAGATGTCGGAAATCCGACATCGATGTTGCCCAGGCGACAGCTCGACGGTTACACCAACTGCCCACGACTCCACCCACGACGGCACTCCAGCGGCAGTTTAGCGATGTCGGAAAATTCCGACAGTCACTGTCGGAAATTCCGACAGCGATTTTCTATAAATTGACACCTTGTGTTCGTGCATTTCAACTACTAAAGATTCTAAGTCCCTTCCTGAGTGCATTCCATCCAGAGAGCTCCAGAACCTCATGAACTCCCATTTATGCTGAGAAGGTTTGAAATTGAAGACGAGATCGGACGCGCTTCTACATCAAGAATCATCTCGAGGCTTCAATCTTCCTTTCAGAGATCTGAATTTCTAGGGAGTTCTTATTTTATCCTGTATTTTCATTTATATACATTTTACTTTGTATTGGTAGGGAAAATCGCTTCCTTGTGTGGATCGTCTAAGTCCTTGCGTGGCTTAGGGGAAAATCGCTTCCTTGTGCGGAGCGTCCAAGTCCTTGCGTGGCTTGGTGGGAAATCGTGTCCTTGGGTGCTACGTCTAGATCTTGGGAAGATCTAGAGGATAGGCTTGGGCTTGGTCTAGGGAGAGACAAGTGATAGCCTTCTGATCCTTGGGAGAAGGATTGGTAAACAAAAAGAAATTTACATTTGTACGCCTCCGATTTCTAGCGATATAGAAATCAAATTTATGTAAACACTTTTTCATATATATAATCATGTCTCTTTTGTGTTTACTTGATTTGTATCATTTGGCGTAATCTCTATTATATTGTGTTCTAAGTTTTCAATTCTAAATCTAAATTGTTTATTTCAATCTCCTTCATTATAAAACAATTTAGTAATTATCTTGAAAATTATAGAAAGAATTTTATTCCCTTATTCACCCCCCCTCTAAGGGCGCCGTAAGATCCAACAGAGCATCCTTCCTGACTGGAATTAATTAAGCGACCTTCGTCAGCCTATCAATGATCACCCATATCGAATCATTTCCAGTACAAGAATGTGGAAGTCCATATATGAAGTCCATCGCGATATCATCAAACTTCCACTCCGGTACCGGTAGTGGCTGCAGTAATTCGTCCAGGCTCTTGCACTCAGCCTTCACAAGTTGGCAAGTCTCGCAGTGCATGACGAAGTAGGTGATCTCTTTCTTCATACCCGGCCAATACATGGTCCTCTTCAGATCGGCTATTATCTTCGAGATCCAAGGGTGCACTGATACCTGCTATAGTGTGCTTCTGTCAAAATATCCTCCCGAATCTGACCTACAACCGGTATATACACCCTACCTCTAAAAAGAAAGAGATCATCCTTCAACGAGTAGTCCCCCACCGTGACTGCCTCCAGAGCCCTGAATATCTACTCTAACTTAGCATCCTGCCTTTGCCCATCCCAGATGCGATATCATATATCACTATTAATGCTCATCGAGGCTAGATACTCCTCGTAGATGTCATGGTCAGCCTTGGACACCAAGGATATCCACATGTCGTGCAACATCCGCATCAGCTCCATGGCCATCATCTTGGGTTTTGAACCCGATATAGTAGCTCTCCTTCTAAGAGCATCTGCTACCACATTCGCCTTCCCTGGGTGGTAGTGCATGGTATACTGATAGTCGGAAAGAAACTCCACCCACCGTCTCTGCCGCATATTCAGCTCCTTCTGAGTATCCACATACTTGAGGTTCTTGTGATCTGAGAAGATATCAAAATGGACCCCATAAATAATGCCTCCAGATCTTTAAGGCGAAGACCACTACCCCCATCTCTAAGTCATGCACCGGGTAGTTTTGTTTGTGCTTCTTCAGCTGGCGAGAAAAATAAGCTATCACATGCCCATGTTGCATAAAAACGACACCCATCCCCTAATATGATGCATCAGTGTAGACTTGGAATCCTTCCTTCCCAGATGGAAGGGCAAGGATGGGAGCCGAGGTAAGCCTATTCTTCAGCTCCTGGAAGGTAGTCTTGCATTGCGGCGTCCATACGATTGGTGTATCCTTCTTTGTCAGAGATGTGAGTGGAAGGGCAATTCGAGAGAATCCCTCCATGAACTTCCGATAGTAACCGGCGAGTCCTAAGAAACTCCGTATGTCGGATGCTGTCTTCAATGGAGGCCAATCTGACATGGCCTGAATCTTCACCGGATCCACAACTAGTCCATCTCCACTGATAATGTGACCTAGGAAGGTCACCTCCTTCAACCAGAACTGAGACTTACTGAACTTTGCATATAGGTTATGCTTCTGGAGCTTCTCCAAAGTTAGTGCCAAGTGTCATGTATGCTCCTCCTCCATCCTCGAGTAGATAAGGATATCGTCTATAAACACGATGATGAAGACATCGATATAGGCCCCGAACACTCGGTTCATCAGACTCATGAATGTGAAGGGTGCATTCGTGAGCTCGAATGACATCACTGTGAACTCATAGAGGCCATACCGGCTACTAAACGCTGTCTTCGGAATGTCCTTCTCCTGAATTCGTAGCTGATAATACCCTGATCTCAAATCAAGCTTCGAGAACCATTGAGGTCCCTCCAACTTATCAAATAGCTCATCTATTCTCGGCAAGGGGTACGTGTTCCGGACTGTCAGCCTGTTCAATCCTCTATAGTCAATGCATAGCCTGAGTGTCCCATCCTTCTTTTGACAAATAATACCGGGGCTCCCCATGCCGAGGAGCTCGACCTAACAAATCCGGCCTCCACTAGTTCTTGAAGTTTTCTCCTGAACTCCGCCAGTTCCTTTGGAGCCATCCTATATTGGGCCCTAGATACCGACTTCGCCCCCGACATTAGCTGAATCTGAAAATCTTTCTCCCTGTGCAGCAGTAATCCGGGTAGCTTCTCCGGAAATACGTCAGGAAAATTGCACACAACGAGGATATTGTCTAGGGGAGTCTCTGCTTCCTTCATCTCGAAAAAGATCATATACACCTCATCTCCCTGTAAATCGGCCTTGATGGCTTGAGTAGAGGAAAGTAAACGATGCGAGGCCGGGATAATACCTTCGAAGGTCGAATAATTGTTGTCGTATCTTAGCACAACCTTCCTTGCCGGGAAATCTATCTGAGCATGGTTCCAGGTGAGCCATGTCATCCCCAAGACAAGGTCGAAGTCCGGCATCTTTAAGATGGTTGCTGGAGCATCGAGTGCCAGGCCTTCAATGGTCATCTTTAGGAGGCACTTTGTAGTTGATACCATCATCGACCCATTAGGGAGATGCACCCTCCTGATAGCTCCCGTGTAGTGTCTCACCTGATCCAAGTCCTTGATGAAATCCTCTGAGACAAAATTGTGTGATGCTCCCGTGTCGAATAGGGTATGTGGACATGCTTGTCACATACATTTACTATTCCTAAATTTGTTGTATGGTTTTAAGAGACTAGGTTTTCTATTTCTAGCAATTTTATATTTAGTTCGATATTCTAAGAATTGAAAAAGAACTAAGAATACTAACATACCTGCAATGACTCTTTCCGGGCTTCGGGGCTGAGCAAGATCCAATGCATAGCCTTGTTCCCCGGCTGGTCGTCGATCTCCTCCATGAAATCCTTGGCCTCGACCACGTCCTCGCCCCTGAAGTGCTGGGCAGGTGGTGTAGCCTGTGGTACTGGTGGTGGTGGGGCTCTCCTAGGGAAATTAGCCCAAATATGTCCAGGCTGATGATAGTAATAGCATACCGATGGGGGAGGTTCCCCATCCACCTGCCTCAGAATTTCTCGTATGTGTAATGGTTGAGGGGTCAATACTTCTGGAGCCCTCTACTCCTGTCTATCCTCCGGATGGGGCCGTTCTTTGCCTCTCCTCTGCCCGATGAGCTGACCCCTCTGTTGTTGACTTCTGCCACCGGTCACTGAGTCGTCTGCAGGTCTTTTCCCTCTACCTCGAACCACGAGTTGGTCCGCTTCCAACTTCTTGTCCATCTCCAAAATCCGAGCATGAGTGTCATCAACAACAAAAAGTAGGGCCTACCTCAGATCGTCCCGAAGGCCCTTGTATAACCCTTCGCATAACCCACATCATCCAACTAGTATGAATCAATGAAGCGAGCTAAGTGGGAGAACTCCCGATAATACTCCAGAACTTTCCTGCTGCCCTGCCTTAGCTGCAGGAATCTCTCCTCTAGCTTGTCCCTCGCAGTCTATGGCACAAAATGCTCCAAGGGTGGTGTCTTGAACTCATCCCATATGATGTTCGCACACTCATATCCTGCATAGGTGGAGTCCATAAGGGACTTCCACCACCTCTTGGCATATGACTCCAAGCAGAGCACGACTAAGGACAACCATATCCATCAGACATTGTATCCCTGCCAGCATCTTGTAGATGATATCTAGCCATTCCTTCATCCTCACCACTGACTATGTCCCGATGTATGATGGAGGGGAGAGGCCTCAGAATGCACTCAACCAATTTGACCCGGGATTTGGCTGCGGAGCCGGGGCCTCCTGTGTTCTGAAAGGCTCCAAGATCGCCGTCAGAACTTGTCCCATCTCCGATTACTGAAATAAAGTAAGAACCACCGGGTGTTGGAACCAAGAATATGTCCAACGAGGACTTCGGACCCCTGAAAGGGGGCAACTAGCACTTACTGTTCCCATGGAAGAACCTGACCGAAGACTTGGAGCTTAAAAACCGACCCTTGGCTACAGTGTGGAGGTCCCACCACACACCGGAAAGATCTTTAGAGCGCTTGCCCTCCTAAGCCAAAACTGAAGCCGGGCACCTTGGAGAGCCTGAGGAGTTAACCAAGGATATCCTAAGGAAGAAGAAGTCAAAGAAGTGGATCCTCTCCAAAGGTGCCCTTCAGGGTCTATATATAATTTTTCTCTTCTGGTCTACTAATAGCGTAACTCCGCATTTTAGTTTCACTAATCGCACCCCAAATTGGTCTGCTAACAGCCAAACTCCGCTGTTCTGAAGGGTTATTGGCAGACCACAAAGGGTATCAAGGTAATTTTACCTGCTGACCCCATTGGGCGAGTGGTCCGTGAAGGCGCCATTCGCCAGTCTTCCTGCGAGTAGGGCTCGCAAGATCTCCCCTTGCGAGTGGAGGTCCTACTTACCTCGCTCCTTGGTGCGGCGAGTCCTCACTCACCTCGCTATGGCTAAATGCACCCCAAAGCGGTGTTGGAACATGCCTCGCCCTCGCCATGCGGCACTCGCGAGATTGAGCCTCTGGTTCGCCTCACCTCGCCTTGGCTAGATACTCGCCGCGAGTTGGCGAGTCGCTCCTTGACTCGCCTATACTCGATTTCCCATTTTTACCCCCTGGCGAACACTGGGTTGTACACAATCCTCGCTCTTTGTGAGATTATCCTAAGCTTGCGAAGAAACATCCAACCCTTGGTGTTTGCTGGACGATTACTAACCTGACAGAAATCTTTGGTGGGCCCCATCCCCAGCGCTATAAATACCATCACTTCTGGGCGATGGGTAACCCCTTATCTCTTCAACTTTTTTCGCCATCCGCTATTGCAATCGCTGAAATGCCTCTCTCGAAAGAAGCCCAAGACCTCCTGGACGCGTCCCGGGCAAATGAGCACTCCATATCGTCTGGCTCGCCCCCTGACTCACCCGACAAGACCCCTCCGGCCCTTACCAAGCTAAAGAGGGCGAAGAAGGTGCAACGACATCCCGGGGAGGATGGTTCCTCACTTCTGGACCCGTCCCTCAACATCAGGCTCACTGAGCAGGTACTTGGGTTTGCAGGTTAGTCCCTCACATCATTGTGCTAACATTTCTTTTCATAGAGCGCATCCCTAGAGGGAGCCCTCGCGAGCAAGGACATGGCGGGCGCTCATCCCCCTCTCCTGGAATAATTGACTCGGCTTCCGCGAATGTGGACATCACCACCCCGTGTCCCCCTATGCCACAGCCTGGTGAGTTTCTTGCATTCCCCTGTCTACAAATTCCTTGATTGATATCTTCGTGATGTTGTCCCTTGCAGAGACCCTCCTCGCGATGCCCAGGAGGCGCGCCACTCCACCAGGCTCGCCGACCCCTCTTGGCTCACTGTCCCCGCCGTGCGTGACTATCCACACCCCTGGGTTTGGTCTTCTAGGCCATAAGAGTTATGGCAGCTCGCTTCCCTCCGTTGTCCAGATCGCGAGCAACGTCCCCCTACCCCCGTTCCTGGGGAAGTCCGTCACGCTAACCTACACAGAGGCCTTTTAGGGGCAACCGAGTTCCTCCCGTCATTGCCCCGATAAAGCAGCCCTGGCCCTGCCAGGCTGGTCAATTACTATCAATGGGTTGCATCTCACTTTCGTCGCTGACTCTATTCTTGCAGGTGCCCAGGAGTCCTCCGCCGAGCTGGACCTTGGGGAGGAGGAGATGTCGCCCTGCCCTCCCCGGATAAGATTGCTGATTTCCGAGGCGATCCCTGGGACCCCGAAATGATGAAGCAGTGGACCACTGAGGTGCTTCAGAAGTACGGGTACATGCTGCGGGACCTATACAACTAGACACAAGAGGATAGAGCGGCCTCCTAGGAGCGGCTCACCGCGATTGAGGATGAGAAAGTGAGGCTCCTTGCTGAGCTACAGCTGGACACCTGCGCAAGGTCACTTCCCATGGGGTGCACCTCTCGCGGGTAGAAGATCAAGTTTGCGTGCTGCAGCGCGAGCTCCGCATCGTTCATGCATATCATTACCCACGCGTACTGCCAAGCTCGGGGGTGCGAGGTCAAGGCCGATGGAGATGTATCCAATATTGATCCCTCTCGCGCTCGCACCGGCCCGACGAACTGTGTTATTTTATATATTTATTCTTAACAATCTGCGAACTCTGCTGTTAATTTGATGCTTCTCGCCCATCGTTGGGTTTTTCTTTCTTAATGTTCACTCGCACCATGATATTATTGTCTGTACTGCACGCTAGTTCCTACTTTTATTTAATGCTTTTTGCATGCTGCTTGCATGGGACTTATCTCTCCTAATAGCGAAATGGCCTTGCTGTATCGCTGCGAGTGGGAGGGCAAGTTGGTTGGTTCAAGTACCGAGGTGTATCACAACAAGATTCTGCTAACTGCAACCTCTGATGCCTCGATTCCTCCCCGCCATCTTTAGGCCTCGTCATCCAAGCTAACCACTGCATTTATCACTCTCGACCTCTGCTACCTTCATTTTTGTGAGCTCGCACTTTCTCATTCTCACGTTCGCTTCTTTCTCAAAAGCTATGGGTGGCGATTGAAGCGATGCCGAGGATCGGGCTAAGTGCGCCTGGACCTTTTGCGACCACTCCTTTTTAACTGCTCGCTTACTGAAGGCGAGTACCACTCAGTTGTGGTGAACCACAGCACACCAGGATTCTCGGCTCGCCGTCCGTCGAAGACCGAGGCCATCAACAACCTCTTACCAGATGAGCTCGCCATCTCTGTGGCCCACTTCTATGTGGGCCTGCAGCTTCCTCTCTGGCCGGAGATCAGTCAGGTACTCGCTCGCTCTTCTATTTTCTTTTTTGCGCTCGCCTAATATTTCTTTGTAACTGCTTGCCGTGAACCCGTTGGATGTTGAAGTATTTTGGCGTGATCCCGTGTCAGATGACACCTAACTCGATCGCTGTCATGGTATTTTCACATGCTACCTGAGGGAGGAGTGGATCAAGTTCAGCTTGCCAGTTTTTCACAAGTTCTTCTCCTTCCGGGCCTATAAGGATGGGACTGCCTTCTTTGCGAGCAAACACGCCAAGGTTCATGTTGGGTTTTCTACATACCATTTCCTAAATGATAATAGAGCATATCATATATGCACAGCGGAATAAAATAACTAGAACAACCCTAAACAGTTAAAAGGATCTTGCGATTTCATTGATTCAAGAAATAAATTAATAGCAACACATTGCAATGTATACTGACTGGAATTGAGTCAGTACTCAATCAAGATGCTCCTAGAAGAGTTGAGTCCCAAGCGCTGAAATAGATCCGCGCCTCTGCGGAAATCCACACGAATGTTGAAAAACCCTAGACTCTTGTCGCACAAGATCTAGGTCGGAGAAGAACTGCTCTCAATGTCTCCCACAGACTGCTAGGTCCGACTACAGGAAGAGGCGGTGGCGGCGGTCAGACGGAACTCTTCCGTCAGAAGCTTTTGGGCGGAACTCTTCCGACGCTCTCAGTATTTCGCATAAACCAGATCGGCGTAACCGATCGATCTCTTATGTCAAAAGAATCATACTCTTTTATTCCTGATGAGTCTCATTTATATACACATTTATGGGCTCATGTGGGCCGATTATCTAGTATATGCACTACACTTTAGGCATGTTTTTATTCATATTCGTTATTCCATGCTAAGTGCACTCGTAGGCCAATTTTGGTGTGAGTTTGCGCTCCATGTTATTGGGGGGTAAGCACATTGTGCTCCCCAATCCTATTTCTTTGTTTGATTGGTGCTGGAGGTGTATTCCCAGCTTGTTTGCTGTGCTTGCAGGTGGTTGGATCATCTCCCTTTTGCCCAGAATTCATGAATGTGCATATCACACGGTCGTGCGTTTTCTTGATGCATGGATGGCTGCGGTTGTGCGCTTTCATCTGGGGAGAAAACCAGTGATCTGAATTTGATCGTGCGTTTTACGCACAGGCGGATTCGCACGTGCGCGAAGGAATCGCACAATCACCTTGTTTAGCCTTGTTTTTGGCAAATCTGAGTTTGTCCATGCGTTTTTACGCACGGGCGGATTTGCCCGTGCATGAGTAAAACGCACGGGCGCGACTGCTTCTTCCTCAAGTCTTTTTTATCGTAAATAACGCACGGGCAGCGCATGGTCGTGCGTTCGCCCGTGCGTGACCAAAAATCTGACTGTTTAATATTTAAACCAGGGAATCAGCTGCAGTCGGGGGAGGGCGATTCCCCTCACGGTAAAAGCTAGAAAAGCCCGCCATTTTCACCCTTTCCACCGTAGGAGACCACATCCAGTGATCTCCTCCACCATACTTCCTTCCGGGATCGTTTTCAAGCTTTCTCCACCATGAGTTCAAGCATTCTTCGTCTTGGAGACCATATAAGTGTTGTAGATCGCTGGAGAAGTGACAGCCTCCTTTGAGTCCGCACACCATCTGAGGGCCGAGCCCGGAGAGAGACCGACAACCTCTCATTCCGTCCGAGAACCCAGCATACGGTGACATCTTCTGTTGGGTCCTTTCTAAACCTTGAGCTTGTGCTTCTTTTAGTGTTGTTGTAATGAACTCTTGTTAGATTAATGTTATTGATCCTTTGTTGGATGTTCATGTGCAATGATGCTATGGTTGTGAGAATGGTTTTGCTTTTCGTTGTGATATTCTGAGTTGCTTGCGTGTGAAGCCATCTAGCAATTGCTAGTGGTGATGTTGGCGAAGAGGTGAATACGACCCTCGCAAAACCCCGCTCTGTGGTCATTTCACCCGCTTACCGAAGCGTGGCATCGCGGCTGCTGCACTCACCCCCACTTTGCGAAGCGGTGCTTTCGACCCGCATTTCTCTTATTTCTGCAATAGCTTAGGACACCAATCACCACGCCCTTAGTTAATACTTTCTTCGCTTGTGTAACAATTGACTCACAATGCAATTCATTCACCATATTCTGCATTCCTCAAGAGATCGACATTCGGGGAAACTATTCCCATAATTATTACTTGACAACTACCGGTGCACTTGCCGAACACGCATCAAGTTTTTGCGCCGTTGTCGGGGACTGCAGGCGTGTAATGTTTTGTGTTGTGAACCATTGTGATAGGAGCAGTTGTTTTTTATTTTTATTTTTCTTTTTGTCTTCTTTTTGTGCATGCAGAGACAAGCCAGAAGGAAAGTAGTACGCTTCTATCCTGAAATTGAACGGACTGTTCGCGCACTAAGGCATGCTGCAGCTGTGCAAGAGGCAATGGGAGATAACCTGAACCCTTGAGGTGAACCGAGAGCACCCAATGATAGAGAGGACGTGAATCCTAGAGTGCCCCATGTGGGGCAGAATCATCTGGGGGATGAGCAGGAGGTGGTTAGACCGAGACCCCGAACAATGAGGGATTATACCACTCCAACAGCTGGGAGTGTGTATCCAGGGTTCGGGCCTAACATCATGAACAACCAGTTTGAGATCAAACCGGCCATCCTGAACATCATCCGCAACAATACTCAATTCTCTGGGATGCCTAGTGAAGACCCACATCTTCACTTGGCGGAGTTCGCCGATATTTGCGGGACCTTCCGTTACGCAGGAATTCCTGATGATACAGTCAAGCTGAGACTGTTCCCATTCTCGTTGCGTGACAAAGCAAAGGTCTGGCTCCACTCTATTCCCCCAGGAACTGCTGCAACATGGGATGCTCTCGCATCCAAATTTCTCGCTAAATTCCACCCGGTAGACAAAATCGTGAGCCTTCGGCGGGAGATCGCCACTTTCCGGCAAGAAGAACAAGAAACTCTCGCAGAGGCTTGGGAGCGTCTTAGTGACCTTCTTCGCAGATGCCTGAAACACGAGCTCCAGCCATGGAATATTGTGGAAACCTTCTACTTCGCCATTGAGCCCAACCACCAGGCAATGATTGACGCTGCTGCTGGAGGGACCTTGATGAACCATACGCCGGAGGAAGCTCTTAGGATTCTGCAAGACACCGCCTCTCACAGCACCTTCTGGACTACGGGGAGAAATGCGCCGAGAAGCGCTCGGGGACTTTTTGTGGTGGATTCATTACCTCTTGCAGCTACTCCCGCTACAAGCATTACTTGCGAAGGATGCGGAGGTGGTGGTCACCACGCATACGAATGCCCAGGTAGCGAGCTGTCAGGTGAATTTTCACATTTTAATTTAAATGAATCTGTCAATTATGTTGGAAATCAAGCTAGGGGGCACCCTACGACAATGTTTATAATCCTGGTGTGAGGAATAATCCGAATTTCTCATGGAACCCAAACGCGGCAGGCCAACGATGGAAACCGCGGCAGCAGCAAAATGATGCTTTTGCCTCCGGAAGTCAACCGAGGCCGCCTCATCCGGGTTATAATCAAGGTGCCCCGGCCCCCAAGAAAAGTAATCTAGAAGAAATGATGGAGAGATTTATGGAAGCTGCCAACTCTAATATGGCTAACCAAACCGCGTCCATGCGAAACTTGGAGATGCAATTGGGCTAATTGGCTTAAGTGCTGACCGAGTGCTCGCAAGGGACCCTTCCCAGCAACACTGAAAAGAATCCAATCAATCAAGGGAAGAGCCTCGCCGATGCGGAAGTAAGTGACCCAAGTGAGTTGGTAATCACATGCTCCATCAATAATGTTGAAACTACTGCCTTGTGTGATACCGGTTCATCCCGCAACGTCCTCGTATTGCAGGATGTTGCTAAATTGCAACATGAAATGAATACAGATGACCGGAAGTCCCTAGTGCTTGCTAACGGGACTATCATTCAGGCGGAGGGAGAAGTGAAAAATGTTGAAGTCATAGTCGAGGGGACAGTGGTGGTCGCCGATTTCCAAGTATTGGGACCCCATGAGAATTAATCTATTCCCATCTTGGGAGTGCCGCTGTTGAAAGAGAGCGGTGCCACTTTGGATTTCTCTGCGGGGTGTGTTGTCTTACCTAATAAGGTAACACCCCCTACTTGCCCCAAGATTGCAGCTGAAACATTGTCTCGCTCACCCCAATTTATTAATGATGAATCTCTGAGTAATGCAGAAGACAGAAAAGAAAAAGTATCGTTGGAGGGAGAAAAAGAAGAGGAGCAATCGAGCGGAAAAGAAGAACAAGTTGACTTTCGAAAGGAATGTGACCCAGAAAGGAAGGAGAGCCTCGTTTCTGAACCCGCCAAGCAGAACAAAACTCGGGACAACGTCCCATTTTTATCTAGCAAAAAATCTTGTAATAAACTTCTTAAACTGTCTGTCTCTTGGGCTGATCCAGTTGCCACGGCGACAACGAAAGTGATGCCACCCACCACCAAGGTGGGAAATTCTGAAGTTTATCAACGTTGGCGCTCTCCAACAGTGGAGAAGCTTAAACAAGAAAGACGGTTGTGCGGTGCACGCTCCGCTGCCCTCCAGCGTGAGAAGGAGGAGGATAGGGGCAAGGGGGAGACATCCTCCTTGGGCCCTAAAGCCTTCACCTCCCTTCCATCTCGCGTGGCTGGGGAGAACCACCACAAATCAGCATATAGTTGATACGTGATGGGGTCTCTGGGTTTTGGTTGTGCTGTGTCTTCTGCTCTGATTTTTGTGCTTCGTTAATCTGCCATGCTGTGTTTTGTTTTTATTTAGTTTGGAACATTTTTCATAACTGCTGATATCAAACATTAATACAGGTATTTGGTCTACCTTTAAGGACGTTAAACAAAAGGGCTTCTTGGGAGACAACCCATGGGAACCACCCGGTTCCGTTTGCTTATTTAATTTCTATATTGTTCTGTTGTTTGCTTTATGCTGACATCGCAAGGTTAAGCTCTTTCTTGGGGATTGAGGAAGGAGAAAGTCAAAGAAGAAATTACCGCACTTCTGGCATGCTCATTCGTGAGCATAGGTCCACTCTACCCATATTTTCCTTTTTCTGAATTCTTTATTTTATATGGTTTGATATAGTCTGGGGGAGAGTTCGAGTTATGCACGTGCACGCACATTGCATAGCATGTTAGAATGTGCTGAGTTAGGATTTTCAATTTTATTGCATACAATTGCACCTAGTTCAAGCGTACTTGATCACACGCGCTTATTGGGACTTGATGTGAGGTTCCCCGCTCGTAAGAATTGGATTGTTAGTGTAGGAGTGAAGGGTGGAGAAAAATGTCGACTCGAGTAGTGCTCTAGTCGAGTGCTTTCGTCACGTCTTGAAATTCAATTAGAGTAGAATAAAATTCAATGTTATAATTTAATTATTTCTATTATAGTAGTTGCAATTTATTTTACTCTAGCGGTGAATCCGGTGAATCCAACGGTAGCATAGGGTCGAGTGTAGCTGGATTAGTAGTAGCTTATTACTAGGGTCAGAAGGAAGGATAACCTTTCTCGGTGGCTAGAACTTGCACTAGGCGACTCTTGAAACGATTGCGTTGAATAGCTCGTTATAAAGCGTGATATAGGCCGTCTCTTGATCCGTTTGTGCTTTTGAAATCCTAACCAATGTAATCACTTTTGCAAGCCCACTTGAGCCGACCTTTCCTCCTTGTTTAGCTCCACTTAAATTTCACCAAAGCCATACGACCAAACCTATTTTCGCACCAACAAATGAGTTGAAGGAAATATATATGTACAACCCTGTATTCGCCGAGTGGGCCCCCGAGGCCCAAGATATTTTTAGGCCCAATATTTCCAAAGGGAGCGACCCCGGGAGGAGGAGGGGTGAGCATTTGGAGGGAGTCGAGTCTGAGGGGCGCATCCCAGGACTGTTCCCTTGTGAGGGCGAGCCGGGGAGGGCCGGGAGGCCTCCGGCTCGCCCAAAGCCTTGTGAAGGCGAGCCGGGGAGGGACGGGAGGCCTCCGGCTCGCCCAGAGCCTTGTGGGGGCGAGCTGGGAGGGCCGGGAGGCCTCTGGCTCGCCAAGAGCCTTGTGGGGGCGAGCTGGGAGGGCTGGGAGGCCTCCGGCTCGCCCAGAGCCTTGTGGGGGCGAGACGGGAGGGCCGGGAGGCCTCCGGCTCACCCAGAACCTTGTGGGGGCGAGCTGGGAGGGCCGGGAGGCCTCCGGATCGCCCAGCACCTTGTGGGGGCGAGCAAGGAGGGCCGGGAGGCCTCCGGCTTGCCCAGAACCTTGTGGGGGAGAGCAGGGAGGGCCGGGAGGCCTCCGGCTCGCCCAGAACCTTGTGGGGGCGAGCCGGGAGGGCCGGGAGGCCTCCGGCTCGCCCAGAGCCTTGTGGGGGCGAGCTGGGAGGGCCAGGAGGCCTCCGGCTCGCCCAGAGCCTTGTGGGGGCGAGCTGGGAGTGCCGGGAGGCCTCCGGCTCGCCCAGAACCTTGTGGGGGCGAGCTGGGAGGGCCGGGAGGCCTCCGGCTTGCCCAGAACCTTGTGGTGGCGAGCTGGGAGGGCCGGGAGGCCTTCGGCTCGCCCAGAGCCTTGTTGGGGCGAGCTGGGAGGGTCGGGAGGCTCCGGCTCGCCCAGAGCCTTGTGGGGGCGAGCTGGGATGGCCGGGAGGCCTCCGGCTCGCCCAGAACCTTGTGGGGGCGAGCTGGGAAGGCCGGGAGGCCTCCGGCTCGCCCAGAGCCCTGTGGGGGCGAGCCGGGAGGGTCGGGAGGCCTCTGGCTCGCGTAGAGCCTTGTGGGGGCGATCCGGGGAGGCCTCTGGCTTGCCCAGCAGCAGGGGATGAGCTCCACTCACCCCTGCTCCCTAGTCCGGCAGCCAGGAGGGGTGTCTAAATGCACCCAGGTGAGACCTCACCAGGAGGGGTGTCTAAATGCACCCCAGCGAGACCTCACCAAGAGGGGTGTCTAAATGCACCCCAGCGAGACCTCACCAGGAGGGGTGTCTAAATGCACCCCATCGAGACCTCACTAGGAGGGATGTCTAAACGCAGCCCAACGTGGGGGCGAGCCGGGGAGGCCGGGAGGCCTCCGGCTCGCCCATCTCCAAGCCGGGTAGGCGGTCTGTGTTTAGCGCCCAAGAGTAGCGGGATTTGGCTATCTGCAGCCCAGTTCAAGGGTATTTTGGTAATCTGGCAAACCAGTTTTCGGCTATTTGCAGCCCAACTTCAGAAATCCTATAAATAGGACCATGGGGGCACCATTTGGAGAGATCTGATTCTAGGCTAGCTCTCTCCCTCTCTCTCTCTCCCCAAGTCTCTCTAGTGGGTGAGGAGAGCCTCCAGTGGTGCCCAATCTTAGTAGTGGCTTGGGAGGGGAAGTTCCTTGGGAACTTCTGGGTATGTGGCGGGACCTCCCCACTAAGCCCTTGGTCTAGTTCATAGTTTCTCAACCTTCATCCTAGAGCTCTCCCTTGGGGGGAGTAAGTGTTGGTTGCCCCTCAGCTTGCTGAGGGCCCCAAACTCCACAGAAGCCGAGAGGAGATGGTCCACAGGCCTCACCTCGATAGTCCAAGGCATGAGAGGAGATGGTCCAGAGGCCTCACCTCAGCAGGTGGGCGAGAACACTCTTGGCCAGCAGGCCAGGACGCAAGTACCAGTGGGGGGGGGGGGGAGTGGGGAGGTGCCATACCCCCACTCGCCCCGCCCCAATCCCAAGGTGGCGAGTGGGGAAGTCCCATACCACCATTCGCCCAGCCCCGGGGGGGGGGGGGGGGGGGGGGGGGGGGGGGGCGAGCTCCGGAGGGGGGCATCCTCCCAGCTCGCCCCGCCCCAGCTCGCCCAGCCCCCAAGGGGGGCGAGCAACGGAGGTCCTTTTTGTGAGCTGATCCTCTCAGCCCCGATTCCGGAGGGGTTCAAGAGGGAGGAGATGTCTCACTACTTCGGCAAGGATGACCCCGTCTTGCACCTGCAGTGGTTTGAGGACATGGCCTCCATCATGCCCATGTCGGACGCCTTCAAGTGTCGGCTCTTTGCCGTCACCCTCAAGGAGAAGGCCAGGGACTGGTTCCATCAGCTCCCTGCAGGATCCATCTACGCTTTCGAAGACTTGCGCCGAGCTTTTCTGCTACGCTTCTCGACGTCAAGAAAGAGGAAGAAAGATGCCGAAGCACTTTTCAAGATCAAGCAAGAGCCAGAGGAGTCGCTGGCTCACTATCTGGAACGGTTCAGGGAGGAGGTTCTCCTCGTCCAAGAGGTGCCTGGGTACACACTCAAGCTTGCCTTCACGTTGGGGCTGCGGGAGGGTTTCTTCAAGATGGACCTCAAGAGAAGAGCTCCTTTGTCCTTTGAAGAGTTGATGGAAAGGGTGGAAGAAGAAGTTGAGAGTGAGGAGGCCAACCCGGAGTTCACAAGAAGGCTGGCTAAGCTGAGTGAGCTAGAGGCAAGGCAGCAGGGGGGAAGAGTAGGGGCTCCCAAGAGAAAGTTCGACCAAGAGGAAGGCAACTTCCAGGAAGAGGAGGTTGACCCCCCTAGGTGGGGGCAGAGGCCGAGGGCATCCCCTCCACCGCCTCAACAGGCCATGGCGATTGGCTGGGAAAAAGGAGGAGAGTTAGAAAAGCAGGAAGAAGAGGAAGAGGGGGTAGGGTGGAGTTACCCTATTGTGACCTCCACGATGAGGAAGGTCACGCGATGATCAACTGCCCTGAGTTCTTGGAATTGAAGGAAGCGAGGGGTTTGGTGCGGCAACAACAACAACCAATCGGGAACGAGGGAGACCACCCTCGGCAGTAGGAGACCAAGTTTGTCTAAGTGCTCAGTTTCTTCTCTCCACCCTTAAGTTCATGTAGCGTGGTTGTTTACTTAGTTTTTTCTTGCATGTAATGTGATGATTAATGTAGTGAAAGTTTTCAAATACTTAGTCCCGATGCTGGCCCGCTGACCAGGCTCCCAACAAGCTGGCAGGTCCGTGGATCGCTCAGTGGCAGGAAAGTCCCAAGTACTAAGTACCGACGCTGGCCCGCTGACCAGGCTCCCATCAAGCTGGCAGGTCCGAGGATCGCTCGGTGGCAGGAAAGTCCCAAGTACTTAGTCCCGATGCTGGCCCGCTGACCAGGCTCCCATCAAGCTGGCAGGTCCTAGGATTGCTCGGTGGCAGGAAAGTCCCAAGTACTTAGTCCCGACGCTGGCCCGCTGACCAGGCTCCCATCAAGCTGGCAGGTCCGAGGATCGCTCGGTGGCAGGAAAGTCCCAAGTACTTATTCCCGACGCTGGCCCGTTGACCAGGCTCCCATCAAGCTGGCAGGTCCGAGGATCGCTCGGTGGCAGGAAAGTCCCAAGTACTTAGTCCCGACGCTGGCCCGCTGACCAGGCTTCCATCAAGCTGGCAGGTCCGAGGATCGCTCGGTGGCAGGAAAGTCCCAAGTACTTAGTCCCGACGCTGGCCCGCTGACCAGGCTCCCATCAAGCTGGCAGGTCCGAGGATCGCTCGGTGGCAGGAAAGTCCCAAGTAATTAGCCCCGACGCTGGCCCGCTGACCAGGCTCCCATCAAGCTGGCAGGTCCGAGGATCGCTCGGTGGCAGGAGAGTCTCAGGGTACTTAGTCCCGATGCTGACCCGCTGACCAGGCTCCCATCAAGCTGGCAGGTCCGAGGATCGCTCGGTGGCAGGAAAGTCCCAAGTACTTAGTCCCGATGCTGGCCCGCTGACCAGGCTCCCATCAAGCTGGCAGGTCCGAGGATCGCTCGGTGGCAGGAAAGTCCCAAGTACTTAGTCTCGATGCTGGCCCGCTGACCAGGCTCCCATCAAGCTGGCAGGTCTGAGAATCGCTCGGTGGCAGGAAAGTCCCAAGTAATTAGCCCCGACGCTGGCCCGCTGACCAGGCTCCCATCAAGCTGGCAGGTCCGAGATTCGCTCGGTGGCAGGAGAGTCTCAGGGTACTTAGTCCCGATGCTGGCACGCTGACCAGGCTCCCATCAATCTGGCAGGTCCGAGGATCGCTCGGTGGTAGGAAAGTCCCAAGTACTTAGTCCCGATGCTGGTCCGCTGACCAGGCTCCCATCAAGCTGGCAGGTCCGAGGATCGCTCGGTGGCAGGAATGTCCCAAGTACTTAGTCCCGATGCTGGCCCGCTGACCAGGCTCCCATCAAGCTGGCAGGTCCGAGGATCGCTCGGTGGCAGGAAAGTCCCAAGTACTTAGTCCCCAAGCTGACCTGCTGACCAGGCTCCCACCTAGCTGACAGGGTCAGGAACCGCTCAGTGGCCAAAAATTCTCTTAAGTATTTTTCCCCCCGAGGTGGCTCCGCTAGCCGGGCTCTCACTAGCCGGCAAGGTAGGAAGGCCTCTCAGGGAGGCTAAGTGTTTTTCCCCCGAGGTGGCTCCACTAGCCGGGCTCTCACTAGCCGGCAGGGTAGGAAGGCCTCTCGGGGAGGTTGTGTTTTTCCCTGAGGTGGCTCAGCTAGCCGGGCTCTCGCTAGCCGGCAAGGTTGGGGGACCTCTCGGGGAGGCGCTGTGGCTTTTCCAAGATATCACCAATAACCGGATTCCCAGCGACACTCGTCGAATATGCAGAGTTGGACATTTCTTTCCGAGCGTGAGCCACGCTCGAAAAGAGCTGGGATTGTGTACAACCCTGTATTCGCCGAGTGGGCCCCCGAGGCCCAAGATATTTTTAGGCCCAATATTTCCAAAGGGCGCGACCCCGGGAGGAGGAGGGGTGAGCATTTGGAGGGAGTCGAGTCTGAGGGGCGCATCCCAGGACTTTTCCCTTGTGATGGCGAGCCGGGGAGGGCCGGGAGGCCTTCGGCTCGCCCAGAGCCTTGTGAGTACGAGCCGGGGAGGGCCGGGAGGCCTCCGGCTCGCCCAGAGCCTTGTGGGGGCGAGCTGGGAGGGCCGGGAGGCCTCCGGCTCGCCCAAAGCCTTTTGGGGGCGAGCCGGGAGGGCCGGGAGGCCTCCGGCACGCCCAGAACCTTATGGGGGCGAGCTTGGAGGGCCGGGAGGCCTCCAGCTCACCTAGAACCTTGTGGGGGCGAGCTGGGAGGGCCGGGAGGCCTCCGGCTCGCCCAGAACCTTGTGGGCGCGAGCAAGGAGGGCCGGGAGGCCTCCGGCTCGCCCAGAACCTTGTGGGGGCGAGCCGGGAGGGCCGGGAGGCCTCCGGCTCGCCCAGAGCCTTGTGGGGGCGAGCTGGGAGGGCCGGGAGGCATCCGGATCACCCAGAGCCTTGTAGGGGCGAGCTGGGAGGGCCGGGAGGCCTCCGGCTCGCCCAGAACCTTGTGGGGGCGAGCTGGGAGGGCCGGGAGGCCTCCGGTTCGCCCAGAACCTTGTGGGGGGAGAACTGGGAGTGCCGGGAGGCCTCCGGCTCGCCCAGAGCTTTGTGGGGACGAGCTAGGAGGGCCGGGAGGCCTCCGGCTCGCCCAGAGCCTTGTGAGGGCGAGCTGGGAGGGCCGGGAGGCCTCCGGCTCTCCCAGAACCCTGTGGGGGCGAGCTGGGAGGGCCGGGAGGCCTCCGGCTCGCCTAGAGCCTTGTGGGGGCGATCCGGGGAGGCCTCTAGCTCGCCCAGCAGCAGGGGATGAGCTCCACTCGCCCCTGTTCCCTAGTCTGGCAGCCAGGAGGGGTGTCTAAATGCACCCAGGCGAGACCTCACCAGGAGGGGTGTTTAAATGCACCCTAGCGAGACCTCACCAGGAGGGGTGTCTAAATGCACCCCAGCGAGACCTCACCAGGAGGGGTGTCTAAATGCACCCCAGCGAGACCTCACCAGGAGGTGTGTCTAAATGCTCCCCAGCGAGACCTCACCAGGAGGGGTGTCTAAATACACCCCAGCGAGACCTCACCAGGAGGGATGTCTAAACGCACCCCAATGTGGGGGCGAGCCGGGGAGGCCGGGAGGCTTCCGGCTCGCCCAGAGCCTTGTGGAGGCGAGCCGGGGAGGCCGGGAGGCTTCCGGCTCGCCCAGCTCCAAGCCGGGTAGGCGGTCTGCGTTTAGCGCCCAAGAGTAGCGGGATTTGGCTATCTGCAGCCCAGTTCAAGGGTATTTTAGTAATCTTGCAGACCAGTTTTCGGCTATTTGCAGGCCAACTTCTGAAATCCTATAAATAGGACCAAGGGGGCACCATTTGGAGAGATCTGATTCTAGGCTAGCTCTCTCCCTCTCTCTCCCTCCCCAAGTCTCTCTAGTGGGTGAGGAGAGCCTCCAGTGGTGCCCAAGCTTAGTAGTGGCTTGGGAGGGGAAGTTCCTTGGGAACTTCTGGGTATGTGGCGGGACCTCCCCACTAAGCCCTTGGTCCAGTTCATAGTTTCTCAACCTTCATCCTAGAGCTCTCCCTTGGGGGGAGTAGGTGTTGGTTGCCCCTCAGCTTGCTGAGGGCCCCGAACTCCACAGAAGCCGAGATCTCGGTTTCAACAATATATATCTTTCATTTGTTGTTATCTCTGAGTTGTATGGTAGCTTTGAAAAAGCAAAAGGAGAAGTTTATATTGTGCCTACAAAAGATATACTGTCGAGAAGAGAAAAGAAAAGAAAAAAAAGAGAAAAAAATTGTGCAAAAAGAACTTTCAAATACATTCTCTCGACAAAAACAATGTATGTTCGGCTTAGCACACACCTAATGTCCAGTTGTAGTCTGGGGGTGTTGTGTAGTCCCTAATTTGTTGTTTTGGTGATTTACACTCTTGTGTATTCAGGCTATGTTGCGTGCGATGCCCATCGTTCTTTTACTTATCTAACCTGAACTCAACCTAAGCCAAATCCTAACCTATAAGTCCTATTGATTTCAGATATGAGTCATCTCATGCAGTAGAGAGAATGCGAATGTGCAAGCCTATGGACACCGACTTTGATGGATTTCTTAGGAGATTGTCCTGAGCTTTGATTCGAGTAATAGTCTACTCATTAGTCACGCTATTTTCCCTTGTGCGCGACCGAAAGATTCACCGGGATTCGCCATCCGAGTAAACTAGATTTCAAATTACTATTCTAGAAATAGTTAAATATAATCTTGAGTTAAATTCTATTCTAACGTATTTCTTCGCACGTGAGCATGCGACTTCGCATGGGTCTCTACCGCTCAAACTCACTCTAACACCCAATTATTCCGACGGGAGAGCTGAGTAGTTTGCTCGAGACGTGCAAATGGTGAAGTCTGGGGGTATGATGAGTCCCATTTACATACACATTTATGGGCTCACCTGGGCCGATTATCTAGTCTATGCACTACACTTTAGGCATGTTTTTATTCATATTCGTTATTCCATGCTAAGTGCACTCTTAGACCCGTTTTGGTGTGAGTTTGCCCTCCATGTTATTGGGGGTAAGCACATGGTGCTCCCCAATCCTTTTTCTTTGTTTGATTGGTGCTGGAGGTGTATTCCCAGCTTGTTTGCTGTGCTTGCAGGTGGCTGGATCATCTCCTTTTTGCCCAGAATTCATGAATGTGTATATCGCACGGTTGTGCATTTTCTTGACGCACGGACGGCTGCGGTCGTGCGCTTTCATCTTGGGAGAAAACCGGTGATCTGAATTTGATCGTGCGTTTTACGCACGGGTGGATTCGCCCGTGCGCGAAGGAATCGCACGATCACCCTATTTAGCCTTATTTTTGGCCAATCTGAGTTTGTCCGTGCATTTTTACGCACGGGCGGATTTTCCCGTGCGTGAGTAGAATGCACGGGCACGGCTGCTTCTTACTCAAGTCTTTTTTTATCGTAAATAACGCACGGGCAGCGCACGGTCGTGTGTTCGCCCGTGCGTGACCAAAAATCTGATTGTTTAATATTTAAGGCAGGGAATCAGCTGCAGTCGGGGGAGGATGATTCCCCTCACGAGAAAAGCCAGAAAAGCCCCCCATTTTCACCCTTTCTACCGTAGGAGACCACATCTGGTGATCTCCTCCACCATACTTCCTTCCGGGATCGTTTGCAAGCTTTCTCCACCACGAGTCCAAGCATTCTTCATCTTGGAGACCATAGAAGTGTTGTAGACCGCTGGAGAAGTGACAGCCTCCTTCGAGTCCACACACCATCTGAGGGCCGAGCCCGGAGAGAGACTGACAACCTCTCATTCCGGCCGAGAACCCAGGATACGGTGACATCTTCTGTTGGGTCCTTTCTAAACCATGAGCTTGTGCTTCTTTTAGTGTTGTTGTAATGAACTCTTGTTAGATTAATGTTATAGATCCTTTGTTGGATGTTCATGTGCAATGATGCTATGGTTGTGACAATGGTTTTGCTTTTCGTTGTGATATTCTGAGTTGCTTGCGTGTGAAGCCATCTAGCAATTGCTAGTGGTGATGTTGGCGAAGAGGTGAATACGACCCTCGCAAAACCCCGCTCTGTGGTCATTTCACCCGCTTACCGAAGCGCGGTATCGCGGCCGCTGCACTCACCCCCACTTTGCGAAGCGGTGCTTTCGACCCGCATTTCTCTTATTTCTGCAATAGCTTAGGACACCAATCACAACGCCCTTAGTTCTTACTTTCTTCGCTCGTGTAACAATTGACTCAAAACGCAATTCATTCACCATATCCTGCATTCCTCAAGAGATCGACATTCGGGGAAACTATTCCCATAATTATTACTTGACAGTGACCGGTGCACTTGCCGAACACGCATCAATACCCCCAGCAAATACTGCGTTCGATGAACTGGCTAGCGTTCGTCGAATGCGCTGGCCGTTCGATGAACGCGATACGCTAGCCATTCGACGAACCGTTCGACGAACCCGCTACGCTAGCCGTTTGACGAACCGTTCGACGAACGCGCTATGCTAGCCATTCGACAAACCGTTCGACGAACGCGCTACGCTACCCATTCGATGTACCGTTCGACGAACGCACTACACTAGCCATTCGACGAACGCGCTATGCTAGCCATTCGACGAACCGTTCGACGAACGCGCTACGCTAGCCGTTCGACGAACCGTTCAACGAACGCGCTACGCTAGCCATTGAGAAGACATATATATCATTGAGTAGTTGACATATATCATCGAGAAGACATATATATCGTCAAGAAGACATTTATATATATATATATATATATTTATCGTCGAGACGACATATATATCGTCGAGAGGATATATATATCATCGAGAAGACCAAAACATCGTCTTGACAATAGAGATGATATTATTCAACACTTAGCCGATCACTTGTCAACAGGATTCTTCCTCTAATTTCTCCAAATACTCTTGTGTGCGACCCCATAGGTTCATATCGCGTTGGCAGTGAGACTAGATATTTGACCACGTCCAGATCACCATGGAAACACCAGCAGTCTCCCACTTGATCTTGAACGTATCAAATAAAAGTCTCACAAATAATGAGTGGCATCTAGCAATGCATCATTGCTCCCCAAGAAATAAGAGTTCATAACTCAACAAGCCTGTTTTGACCAATGTATCAGTGTTGTCATGTCCCTTTGTCCCTTACATCCGGATAGAACTAAAGGCATGGACCGTGTCACCCTCGTAATTGTTCAATCCTAATTCCTTGATCTAGAAAAGACTGTCTGAAAATGGTGAGCTCAATATCACATATTGACTCAACCAAGCAAGACCATGCATTTCTCAGTCTCATTCCATCAAGGGGCCCATGCATGTAACTCCTGTTATATAGGAGGACAAATCCCATATCTGCCCACACACAAACATCCAAATGAATCTTAATATACCCAATAACCACCCTTATCATAAACTTTTCTCAAGGAAGACTTTATAAGGCATCAAAGTACACTCTTCCTCACTTGATCAATGATGTGACTTCAGGTCAAAGAACTACAAACACCATTGTCAGTTGAGACATACTTGTGACACATTCATATAACAATCCACAAAGTATTCTCAAGGTGGGTCTGTCGAGTATAACTTGTTCAATAACAAGTACCCATGTGATGACTTGATATCACAATATCATGACCTGTGAGAACCGGTCAACAGTCAATGCACATGCTAGTCTAGAAGTATCATCATCGCCCTGAACTTCTAAGATGATACTACGACATGGACCATTTAAGAATTAAGCTTCTTATAAACATAGGCCCTTACATTCAAGTCACATACTTGAATTCCTATGGAAGCAAACATTCTAAGGGCATTTATTATGCTAATTAATCTATCAGTAGAAACATTTGACATAATAAAAGAACTTGCCATAAATGAAAAATAAAATATAAAGTACTCTATTCATCACATGAATAATCAACAACTGACAAACACAATCCACAAGACTCCCACTAGAGATGATCATTCAGGTATCTAATACACATTGATCTAGTATGACCATCATGCTTTCTCTGTGCAAGAGGCTTCGTCAGTGGATCCGCAATATTTTCTTCAGTTGGTACTCTACATATGCTCACATCTCCTCGATTGACAATCTCTCGAATAAGATAGAACCGCCAAAGTATGTGATTGGAGCACTAATGAGATCTAGGTTCCTTAGCTTGGGCAATAGCACCGTTGTTGTCACAGTAGAGCACTATGGGATCAACAATGCTAGGAACTACATCTAGCTCGCCGATGAATTTCCTAATCCATACAGCCTCCTTCGCCGCATTCGCAGCAACGATATACTCGGCCTCAGTTGTAGAATCAGCAACTGTCTCTAGCTTAGAACTCTTCCAGCTTACAACTCTTCCATTAAGGAAAAATACAAAACCTGATTGGTAATTTGAGTCGTCCCTATCTGTCTGGAAGCTAGCATCTGTGTAACCATTTACGACGAGCTCTTCCTCTCCACCATACACCAAGAATACATCTTTAGTCCTTCTCAAGTACTGTAAGATATTCTTGACTGCAATCCAGTGACACTCACCAGGATCAGACTGATATCTGCTAGTTATGCTCAAAGCATAAGAGACATCGGGTCGAGTACACAACATTGCGTACATGATTGATCTAATTGCCGAAGCATATGGAATCAATTTCATGTGGTCCTTATCTTCCAAAGATTTTGGACACTGGTCCTTATAGAGACTCACACCATGTGACATGGGTAAGAATCCTTTCTTGGACTCAAGCATGTTGAATCGCTTCAACACCTTCTCAATGTATGTACTCTGGGTCAAACCCAGCAACTTCTTCGATCTATCTCTATAGATCTTAATACCAAGTATATAAGTCGCTTCACCCAAGTCCTTCATAGAAAATAGTCCCATAGCCTATTCTTAACAGCTTGCAGGGTTGGAATGTCATTTCCGATCAACAGTATGTCATCCACATACAAAATCAGAAAAATGACAATGCTCCCACTAATCCTCTTGTAAACACAAGGTTCATCCTCGTTCTTGATAAAACCAAACTCTTTTGATTTTCTCATCAAAACGAAGATTCCAACTTCGAGAAGCTTGTTTCAATCTATAAATGGATCGATTCAACTTGCATATTTTAGTGGCTTCACTTGGAGATGCAAAACCCTCGAGTTGTGTCATATACACTTCCTCAAGGAGGTTTCCATTAAGGAAAGGTGTTTTGACATCCATTTGCCAGATCTCGTAGTCATAATACGCAACAATAGCAAGTAGAATTCTGATGGACTTGACTATGTATATAGGTGAAAAGGTCTCATCATAGTCAATACCATGAATTTGCTTGAATCCTTTAGCCACCAGCCGACCTTTGAATGCCTGTACATTCCCATCCATGTCGGTCTTCTTCTTGAATACCCACTTGTACCCTATGGGTCGTACCCCTTCAGGTGGTTCCACCAAGGTCCAAACTTGGTTTGCATGCACGGAGTCCATTTCAAATTTCATGGCATCAAGCCACTTCTCTGAGTCAGGTCCACACATAGCCTCTTGATAGGTTGCAGGCTCATCATCATGATCCATAAGCAACACATTACCTATTTGAGACACGAGAACTCCATATCTCTCAGGCTCAAATCTTGGTCTATTAGATCTACGCAGGACTTGTGTTTCTTAAGCAGGCTCTCTAGCTACAACAACTTGTAGTCCTTGCTCAGGTTCTAAAATCGGTTCAACTATTGTTTGTGGTTCTTGAACTTCTTCAAGTTTCACCTTTACAGTCTTTCTAGATAAGAACTCTTTCTCCAAAAAGACGTCGGTCCTTGCGACAAACACTTTGCCCTCGGATGGCAGGTAGAAGTAATACCCTTTGGTTTCCCTAGGATATCCCACATGATAACACTTATCCGACTTGGGTTCCAGCTTGTCAGGAATTTGACGTCGCACGTATGCCTCACAGCCCCAAATCTTAATAAAAGACATACTAGGACGCTTCCCAGTCCATATCTCATATACTGTCTTTAGAACCGTTTTCGTTGGAGAACGATTTAATGTGAAAGCAGCAGTCTCTAAAGCAAATCCCCAAAAGGAAACAGGCAAATCTGCATGACTCATCATCGACCGTACCATGTCTAACAAAGTACGATTCCTCCTCTCAGACACACCATTATGTTGTGATGTTCCGGGTGGAGTGAGCTATGTTACAATACCACACTCTCTCAGATGATCACGAAACTCATGACTCAGATATTCGCCACCTCGATCAGTTCAGAGTGCTTTTATCCTTTTTCCCAGTTGGTTCTCTACTTCATTTTTAAACTCTTTGAACTTTTCAAAGGTTTCAGATTTTTTCTTCATAAGAAACACGTATCCGTATTTACTAAAATCATCAGTAAATGTAACAAAGTAGTAGTACCGACCTCTTACCATAAAACTCATTGGTCCGCATACATCACTATGTATTATACCCTAGAGATCATCAGCCCTCTCACTACAACTAATGAATGGAGCTTTCGTCATCTTGCCTAATAAACATGACTCGCATCTCTCAAATGATTCATAATCAAATGAGTCCAGTAGTCCATCTCTATGGAGCTTGGATATGCGTTTCTCGTTTATATGCCCTAAATGACAATGCCAAAGGTACGTAGGATTCGAGTCATTTGTTTTTAGTCTTTTGGTATTTTCTATGTTATAGATCGGATGGTCTAAGTTCAAAACATATAAACCATTAAATAATTGGGCAACGCCATAACAAACATCATTCTTATAAATAGAACAACAATTGTTCTTTATAATGAAAGAGAAACCAATCATGTCCAAACATGAAATAGAAATGATGTTTCTAGTTATAGCAGGAACAAAATAACAATTATCAAGTTCAATAATAAGCCCAGTGGGCAAGGAAAGACGGTACAATCCTACGGCAACGGCAGCAACTCTTGCTCCATTTCCAACGCGCAGGTTCACCTATCCTTTACCCAGCATTCTTCTCCTTGTTAGTTCCTGCACATTTGTACAAATGTGAGAACCACATCCGATATCCAATACCCAAGATGAAGGAGCAGAAAGGTGTATTTCTATAACAAAAATACCTGAAGTGGAAGTCACACTTCCCTTCTTCTTTTGCAGATCTTCAAGATAGAGGGGATAGTTCCTCCTCCAATGCCCTGCCTTACCACAATGGTGGCACTTCCCTTCCTTAGCCAAGCCCTTGTTCTTCAGTGCTGAAGACTTGGGATCAAGATACGACTTAGGTCCCACCTCAGTCTTCTTGAATCCTTTGGCCTTGCCCTTGCTTTTATGCACCATCAATATGGGGCTAGCAGGCTTGACCTTCTTCATATTGATCTCGGCAGTTCTTAACATGCTTAGGAGCTCAGGCAGTGTCTTGTCAATTTCATTCATATTATAATTCAAGACGAACTGCTCATAACTGTCCGACAACGATTGCAGGATCAGATCTGTGGCCAACTCTTGGCCCATGGGAAAACCTAGTCTTTCAGGGTTCTCTATATACCCAATCATCTTGAGTATGTGAGTCCCTACTGAGTCTCGAGCTCCCATCTTACACTGAAATAATGCCCTGGATATGGCAAACCTCTCTTGGCGAGCTTGCCCTTGAAACATTTTCTTCAGGTGCTCGATCATCTCATAACAACTCATGTTCTCATGTTGCTTCTGAAGCTCAGAGTTCATGGTCGCAAGCTGAGACAATCAACATCCAAGGAGTCATCTCCATACTTCTTGTAAGCATCTTTATCTGCACGAGGTGCAGTAGAGGCTGGCTCCTCGGGGGAATCTTCTTCAAGGACATAGAGCTTACGCTCTTGCCTGAGAACAATTCTCAGCTTCCTATACCAGTATAGGAAGTTCGTGCCATTGAGCTTGTCCTTTTCAAGGATGGCTCTCAGGGACAATGTGGAGTGTGATGTATTTGCCATGAAGTTCTATAAAATAATGCAAAATTTATTTTAGTACTATATTTCAAAATACATTTTTATTTAATAATGTCTTTTATTAAATACTCCCACTTTTTTATTCAAATTGATAACCCTTAATATCAATTCAGAGAGTTTATGCGAGCTACTCTCTTAGTGGACAAGATCCGTATTTCACCAACACAACGAGTCCGCTTTGGCGTTCCTCTCATAATGCGGTTATTTAGGTAGGCAACACTTGCCAATTGCATCACTATGCAACTCTTGTATGGTTGGTGAATAACTCTTTATTCGCATCCATCATATGGTGCATGCCAACCCAAAGCCTCTAGGAACTCAACTTTTTGGGTCACCTAGTTAAGTTGGACCCGATGTCGACAGTGGGATATCACAATTATCCGCTCGCACCCTTACCAAGATAGATTTATGCACCTTGCTTTGGCAAGCCCACACTTCATCGATCGAGTCAGGAAGAGTGTCATCCATCGGAAGGCATCCGTATACTTAATATTGGATAAGAGATTTTATAAAATTGATTAACAATTAATCAATGTGCACATTTACAAAATTCACAAACCAAATACATCCCAGAAGTGCACAAAATAAAATTATCAACGCTTTGAGAGAAAGGGATAAATCTGAGCATTTAGAACACTTCTAAATCTCTAGATTTACATGCATTTGACACAGGCAAAAACAACTCCACTTATGCAGTAGACAAGCTCGTCTCTCAATATCAGATTCAAAATCTAAGACATTTGGTTTCTCAAACCAATTAGCGGGGCGGTTACTGCAAAGGAGAAACAATTTCTGAAGCAATGAAATCGCAATGCAATCACATGTGTTCCTAGCGGGGTTCCAATTTAGAACACTTCATCGAAATCCAAACACCCAGGAAGAAATCAGACTTTTAGAACACTCCTAAATCTCTGATTTACACGCATTAGATCGCTAACCTATCTCTGATACCACTGTTGGGTTTTCTACATACCATTTCTTAAATGATAATAGAGCATATCATATATGCGCAGCGGAATAAAATAATTAGAACAACCCTAAACAGTTAAAAGGATCTTGCGATTTCATTGATTCAAGAAATAAAATAACAGCAACATATTGCAATGTATACTTGATTGGAATTGAGTCAGTACTCAATCACGATGCTCCTAGAAGAGTTGAGTCCCAAGCGCTGAATATATCTACGCCTCTACGGAAATCCACACGAATGTTGAAGAACCCTAGCCTCTTGTCTCATATGATCTAGGTCGAAGAAGAACTTCTCTCAACATCTCCCACGGACTGCTAGGTCCGACTATAGGAAGAGGCAGCGGCGGCGGTCGGACGGAACTCTTCCGTCAGAAGCTTTTGGGTGGAACCATTCCGGCGCTCTTAGTATTTCGCATAAACTAGATCAGTGTAACCAATCGATCTCTTAGGTCAAAAGAATCGTACTCTTTTATACCCCCAGCGAATACTGCGTTCGATGAACTGGCTAGCGTTCGTCGAACGAGCTGGCCGTTCGATGAACGCGCTACTCTAGTCGTTCGATGAACCGTTCGACGAACACGCTACGCTAGCCGTTTGATGAACCGTTGGACGAACGCGCTATGCTAGCCGTTCGACGAACCGTTTGACGAACGCGCTACGCTAGCCGTTCGACGAACCGTTCGACGAATGCGCTACGCTAGCCGTTCGACGAACCGTTCGATGAACGCGCTATGCTAGCCGTTCAACGAACGCGCTACGCTAGTCGTTCAAAGAACCGCTCGATGAACGCACTATGCTAGCCGTTCAACGAACCGTTCGATGAACGCGCTACGCTGGCCGTTGAGAAGACAGATATATCGTCGAGAAGATGACATATATCATCGAGAAGACATATATATATCATCGAGAAGACATATATATATCGTCGAGAAGACATATATATCGTCGAGAGTATATACATATATCATTGAGAAGACCAAAACATCGTCTTGACAATCAAGACGATGTTATTCAACACTTAGCAGATCACTTGTCAACAGGATTCTTCCTCCAATTTCTCCAAACACTCTTGTGTGCGTCCCCATAGGCTCATATCACGTTGGCAGTGAGACTAGATGTTTGACCACTTCTAGATCACCATGGAAACACCAACAGTCTCCCACTTGATCTTGAATGTATCAAATAAAAGTCTCACAAACAATGAACGACATCTAGCAATGCATCATTGCTTCCCAAGCAATAAGAGTTCATAACTCAACAAGCCTGTCTTGACCAATGTATCAGTGTTGTCATGTCCCTTTGTCCCTTACATCCGGATAGAATTAAATGCATGGACCGTGTCACCCTCGTAATTGTTTAATCCTAATTCCTTGATCTATAATAGACTGTCTGAAAATGGTGAGCTCAATATCACATATTGACTCAACCAAGCATGGTCATGCATTTCTCAGTCTCATTCCATCAAGGGGCCCATGGATGTAACTCCTGTCATACAGGAGGACAAATCCCATATCTGCCCACACACAAACACCCAAATGAATATTAACATAGCCAATAACGACCCTTATCATCAACCTTTCTCAAGGAAGACTTTAGATGGCATCAAAGTACGCTCTTCCTCACTTGATGAATGATGTGACTTCAGGTCAAAGGACTACAAACACCATTATCAGTTGAGACCTACTTGTGACACGTTCATATAACAATCCACAAAGTAGTCTCAAGGTGGGTCTGTCCAGTACAACTTGTTCACTAACATGTACCCATGTGATGACTGGATATCACAATATCATGAACTGTGAGAACCGGTCATCAGTCAACGCACATGCTAGTCTTTATGTATCATCATCGCCCTGAACTTCTAAGATGATACTACGACCAGGGACCATTTAAGAATGAAGCTTCTTATAAACATAGGCCCTCACATTCAAGTCACATACATGAATTCCTATGGAAGCAAACTTTCTAAGGGCATTTATTATGCTAATTAATCTATCAGTAGAAACATTTGACATAATAAAAGAACTTGCCATAAATTTAAAATAAAATATAAAGTACTCTATTCATCACATGAATAATCAACAACTGAAAAATATAATCCACAAGACTCCCACTAGAGACGATCATTCAGGTATCTAATACCCATTTATCTAGTATAACCATCATGCTTTCTCTGTGCAAGAGGCTTCGTTAGTGGATCCGTAATATTTTCATCATTCGATACTCTGCATATGCTCATATCTCCTCGATCGACAATCTCTCGAATAAGATGGAACCGCCGAAGTATGTGCTTGGAGCGCTGATGAGATCTAGGTTCCTTAGCTTGGGCAATAGCACCGTTGTTGTCACAGTAGAGAACTACGGGATCAACAATGCTAGGAACAACATCTAGCTCGCCGATGAATTTCCTAATCCATACAGCCTCCTTCACCGCATTTGCAGCAACAATATACTCAGCCTCAGTTGTAGAATCAGCAACTGTCTCTTGCTTGGAACTCTTCTAGCTTACAGCTCCTCCATTAAGGCAAAATACAAAACCTGACTGGGACTTTGAGTCGTCCCTATCAGTCTGGAAGCTAGCATCTATGTAACCCTTTACGACGAGCTCTTCCTCTCCACCATACACCAATAATACATCTTTAGTCCTTCTCAAGTACTTTAAGATATTCTTGACTGCAATCCAGTGACTCTCACGAGGAACACACTGATATCTGCTAGTCATGCTCAAAGCATAAGAGACATCGGGTCGAGTACATAGCATTGCGTACATGATTGATCTAATTGCCGAAGCATATGGAATCAATCTCATGCGGTCCTTATCTTCCAAATATTTTGGACACTGGTCCTTAGAGAGACTCACACCATGTGACATGGGTAAGAATCCTTTCTTGGACTCAAGCATGTTGAACCTCTTCAACACCTTCTTAGTGTATGTACTCTGGGTCAAACCCAACAACTTCTTCGATCTATCTATATACATCTTAATACCAAGTATATAAGTCGCTTCACCCAAGTCCTTCATAGAAAAGCAGTCCCCTAGCCTATTCTTAACAGCTTGTAGGGTCGGAATGTCAATTCCGATCAACAGTATGTCATCCACATACAAAATTAGGAAAACGACAATGCTCCCACTAATCCTCTTGTAAACACAAGGTTCATCCTCGTTCTTGATGAAACCAAACTCTTTGATTTTCACATCAAAACGAAGATTCCAACTTCGAGAAGCTTGTTTCAATCCATAAATGGATCGATTTAACTTGCATATTTTAGTGGCTTCACTTGGAGATACAAAACCCTCAGGTTGTGTCATATACACTTCCTCAAGGAGGTTTCCATTGAGGAAAGCCGTTTTGACATCCATTTGCCAGATCTCGTAGTCATAATACGCAGCAATAACAAGTAGAATTCTGATAGACTTGACCATGGCTACAGGGGAAAAGGTCTCATCATAGTCAATACCATGAATTTGCCTGAAGCCTTTAGCCACCAGACGGCCTTTGAATGTCTATACATTCCCATCCATGTCGGTCTTCTTCTTGAAGACCCACTTGCACCCTATGGGTTGTACCCCTTCAGGTGGTTCCACCAAGGTCCAAACTTATTTTGCATGCATGGAGTCCATTTCAGATTTCATGGCATCAAGCCACTTCTCCGAGTCAGGTCCATTTCAGATCACCATGGAAACACCAACAGTTCATTAGATGGTCAACAAAAGCCACTACTGGCAACATAAGTTCTTGTTCGTGAAGGGGCCCTTCGACAACGTCCCCTTCTCGCCCATCTAGCGCGATGAGTCCACCTACCGCCCCAAACACTCAACGTCCATGGGGCCGACCTCTTCAAATATATGGTGACGAAGAACTTTGAGGCTGCCTACCTCCGAAGGAACGTCGACTCGCTACTCCCCGTGCTGCCCTGGGCAGGTTTGACTTGCGTTCGCTCCCTATCTCACATTCCGGCCTCCTTACCTTTTCTAACCTCTGACCACTATCATTCGCAGGGGAGCGAGACCTTCCACTCCACCCCCTTATGCGAGGGCTGGGCATATCTCCCCCGACCTCCTGCTCGCTTCCTTCATTGCCGCCGCATGCTGAAAGATCCTCAGCACCTTCGTATCTTCCAAGAAGCGGCCCGCACCTGCGAGACGCGGATCGTCTCACCTGTCGCCACCACCTAAGAAGAAGAGAGCCTCGCCCCTGGCCAAGGGGAAATGGGTCATTGACGCGCTATTTCCACACCGCTAATTAGCGGGCACGAAATGCGGTACGACGGCAGTGCACCGGTCGTTGTCAAGTAATAAAAGTAGGGAGTAGCTCCCCGAATATCGTTCTCAAAGGACCGCAAGTTAGGGAATACGATTTGCTCGTTAGGAAATTAATTATGGGGGTTCTAGGTTTAACAAAACAAGAGGGGGATTTGGTTGATTTTATAGAACGGGAAATGAGAAAACTAGACACTATGCGGGTCGCAATCACCGCTTCGCTTGGTGGATGGGTTCAGTGCAGGCCGCGATGCCGTGCTTCGCTTAGCGGATGGCCGGTGAGCATATGGATGAGGTGAGAGCAAATGTGAGGGGTGAGGGTCGAAGGCACCTCTTCGCTATCGCTTCCAGCTCTTGCTAGAGCGGGTGCTAGAATGTGTGGGTGTAAGTGGAGCGGGGGCGGAGCGCATCACAACACAGCATAACGAAGAGACAAGATCATAAATAAACTTCCATTCATAGACAAATAGATGTTCATTCAGTTCATTACAACTATTAAGAGTACAAATCACAAAAAGAGAAAGGGTAGAAGTAACCACGAGATGAGAAGTCTCGCCGCGGATCGTGGTCGGAATGGGGGGTCATCACGCCTCCTCCGACCTCAGTCCTTGGTTGCTTCCGGGATGTAGAGGCTGTCACTACCTCCAACTGCTGCCCGTCTTCTTCTCAGAGCTGGGTTCACTTCTTCTTCCCCCAATGGAGATGTCTTCCTCTTAGAATGCTGGCCGTAGATGGCGAAGAATGCTTCCAGGACCCTAGAATGCCCTTAGGATCAATGGATGAAGCTTTCTCAAGGGGAGGAATGGAAGGAGGGACCTTGGAGAGGTGGAACAGCGGAGTCGCGCGCAGAAATCGCGCCAAAAACCTTGCTGAATCCCTAAAATCGCGGAACACCGCGTTAAATAGGGAGCAGAATAAGTACTACGCACAGTCAGTGGCGCACGACCAATGGTCGTGCGCGAAGGAATGCCTGTGATCGTGCGCAGTCAACCTGTAGCAAAGGGAAAATAGAAAACATCGCACGGTCAGGGGCGCACGACCAGTGGTCATGCGCGAAGAAAGGCCTGTGATCGTGCGCATATCTTTGGTCCGATCTTGATCTGGGCTGGAAATTAACGCACGATCAATGATCGTGCGCCTGATCGTGCGCGAAGGAATGCGCACGATCAGAGGCTTTTTAGGCCAAAAATCGTCCCGCACCATCCCGAACGTGCACACGACCCCAGGACCTGCAGGAAAAGTACACATAACCCCGATCCATGCACACAACCGGATCCATAACACAAGCATACAGTAATAAATAGGAAAAACGTGCCACAAAGGGGAAAGGATTGCACAAAAGGCGCAGAAACGCCATGCTATCAATATAAGCGTATATGAACAGCAAATGAAGTGCATTGACACTAAACAAACCCAAATGAGGCCAGAAATCACTATATAAACCAGACTCATCACACCCCCAGACTTACCTGTTTGCGCGTCCCGAGCAAACAAATTCGGCGGAGCGAGAAAAGACATAGTAGGGTTAGAAATTGCAAGGGCGGAGTAATATGCGAAGTCTCATACGCATGTGCATAGAAATCTAGTAGACAAAATTTCTAAATATACATGTTAGTTTAAAATTTTCTAAGAGCGTATTTATATATTACGTTTACTCAACAAGTGAATCACGGTGAATCATAAGGTCGTACATAGGAAGAAAGTAAACTGAACGCTGAGGCAAGCGTTGCCAAAGATCGGGACTCGGGACAACTCCATTGAAATCCATCAATGTCGGTGACCATAGGCTTGCCCGTTCGCACTCTCTCCACGGCACAGGTATGACTCAAATGCGTGAATCAATAGGACTTTTAGGTTTGAGGTGAGGCTTGGGTTTAGGTGAGGTAAACAAAGATAAAAGCGACGGCTCAGACACTAAACCCAAATGAGCTAGCTCAGAAAAACTATCCTCATCACCACACAAACATGCGGGTACACTACACCCCCAGACTTGGAATTAACAACATGGGTGCGTGCACCGCCTACTCCCAAACTGAAACTTATACGAATGAATTTTTCATTCAAACTCATATCCTTTTCTTTTCTTCTCGCATCTTTTCTCTTTTTCATTTTTTTTTCTTTCTTTTTTCTTTTCTTATCATTTTCAGCAAATAAACACTAAAACATATCCACAACTTCACACACATGTCACCACATCAACAACCCAACTTGCAAAAATAATAAACAGCTAGAGCTCAGATTTGGGTGTGTGACTAGGATTGGCTTTTGGGCTTTGGTGCGATACAAGTGGGGCTGAATCAAAAAATGGGTAGGCACAACTGGGCTAACGAGGATAAATCGATAGGAAAGGGTGCAAAGGCTCAACCGGGCCAAAATGATGGTCTATATCACATTCACGCAATTGACCAACCGAATAACCATGTTTCAAGAATCGCTTGGGGCGAGTTCTAGCCACCGAGAAAGATAATCCTTCCTCCTGACTCGGGCAACACGAGACTAATGAACGTCTACACACATTCCTATGCTACCGTTTGATTCACACCGGATTCACCAAATTGAGTAAAGTAAACAATATTTACGCTAATAGAAAAATGTAAACTAAAAGCATAAAAATAAATTAAATCTACACGAATTCCTACGAGACATGAGCACTCAACTAGGAGCACTACAGGAGTCAACAAAGTACTTCGTCTCGCAATCCTAACCCCGCACCGTGATTTCCCCTTCACACAACCGAGACTAGTTAGACTCGTCGCGCGCCTACAGTTAAATACGCTCACGTGGGTGTCGTGGTGTGCCATGAGATGAGCAATACTACAATATAACACATCGTAAATCCTAGTATGCTGTGCACTGTGCATGTGCATGAGGTAACGATAACTCTTACTCCCCCAGACTTATACTAAGCAAAAAACATGTTCGATAGCTGATGATTTTGGTTGGACTTCTTCTTTTTGGTTTATAAATAAAAGATAACCTTTATATTAAGAGTTTAGAATTGGCGGATGTTTTCGAAGAGTCTCGCAAGTACTCCTACTTTGAGAAATTAACCGTTATCCTATTGAAGGATAGAAGTAGCGGTATTTTTCTTCTTTCGGAATATTGACAATTACGCCTCGGCTACAACGCCGATTTCTATCGAATTGAAAAGTAGAAAAGGAGAGTTTTGCACTAAATGAGTTTGGAAAGCTGTATTTGAATTCTTTGTCCAAATTAATCATTTGATAAAGGCAAGTATACCTTATCGCAAGTAATACAGGATATTTTTTTGAAAATATCGGGATCATATATTTCCGCGGGTCGTGTTGATTATGCTACTTCGAGGAACGAACTATTATTTTATCGGAATAATATTTTTAGTTGGTTTAACTAGAGTTCTAAGTGATAAAATGCGAAAGACGATAATAAGCGATTAACTAGAGTTCTAAGCGATGAGAAAGATAGCGCGCGACGTCGAATTACCTTGAGACGAAAATAGATTTTTTTCGTAGAATTAAAAGTGATGACTTTTCAAAATATTAAGATGACTTGACCGTGGAGGTTCCATAATTATGAACGCTTCTCTCTCGAGGGTACGCCCACCTGAGATTATGAATATTCGACCGAACTCTCGTTCTACAATCGAATGTTCTTAATACTCGCTTTATGTTGTGAACCCCGCTATTGGGTTTTTATTTCCAATTCGGGAGAATTACCTCGTCCTCTCTCGAGGGTAGAGCGCACTTCTCTTTACCCATGAGCGATCAATCCGTACGCACGAGCCTCTCGGCTAACTAGGTACGAAAACGGAAATGAAAACCACACATCGATTATGTGACTCCACTCAACGTGATTCTCGGGTAAACCTTAAGCGTTAATTATTTTAGAAAGAGATGTTTTAATTTTATAGAAAAACTATTTTTGTGTCCCAATGCTCTTCGACGTCGTGTGCTAAAGGAAATTAGCCACTCATCGGAATGGAGACGGCATTATCGGTTGAAAAATACATGTTTAATGATTAAAGCAGATATAAGCGGATAAAAAGGAAATAAAAAGACTTATATAAAAAACAGTAATAGTATCCGTCCCAACCACCTTAAACAAGCGCTAAAAAGTTCTTAGCCTCTTATTCAAGAAGGGGGTGGTATAGAAATGAAAAGACTTATAAAGGTGCAGAAATAATATCCGTCCCAACCGACTTAAATAAATGCTAAAGTTAATTAGCCTCTTATTCAAGATGGGGGTGGTATAGAAATGAAAAGACTTATAAAGGTGCAGAAATAATATCCGTCCCAACCGACTTAAATAAATGCTAAAGTTAATTAGCCTCTTATTCAAGATGGGGGTGGTATATAGCAGTTATATGAAGACTGAAATAAAACTAAGTTACAAAAAAAAGAAAAATATAATCTCATACACGCACACACTCTAAAAAAAACTGAAAAGAAAGCGTTTAAATGAAAGCGATAAAATAAAGCGAAAAAGAAAACGATAAAACTATTGTATGAAAGCTTGTAAATCTAAGCTATGAAAACAGTAAACCTAGATTATGAAAGCAATAAACCTAACTATAAAAGCAATAAAACTAAATTATGAAAGCAATAAACTAAGTTATGAAAGCAATAAAACTATTCTCATACACACACACACACACTAACATAAATGAAAAGGAAGATGATCCAAATGAGAAAAACAACATTTTATTTCTAAAAGGCGAAAATTACAAACGAACATAACTTAATTGCATAAAGAAAACTCGCATTCACTCAAAGAACTCAGAAAAACATTACAAAGCACTCAAAATTTGGATGAAAAATACTTCAGCCGAGCCCCTCTATTTATAGGGAAAATTTGAGTTTTACACGCCCTGGGTCATGGGCGTGACTTGAATGTCACGGCCGTGACTTAGGGCGTGACATTTGCTCAGCTGTATTCGCCGTCTTCTGGAAGGTCCGGCCGTCAAACATGGCTGCACACGGGCGTGACTTGGTATGTCACGGGCGTGACTTTGTGAGTCACGTGCGTGACTATGGGTGGCTGATGTCGGCAGCATGGGCGCGGCTTCGAGACGTGACGCGCTGGCGGCTCACGGGCGTGACTCTGCTGGAACACGGGCGTGACTTGTAGAGTCACGGGCGTGACTTGGTCAACTCTTCGAGATTTCACCTGAAAACGGCTGCCAGCTGGAAATTTGGCTTTTAAAATTACACGCCCTTGGTCACGGGCGTGACCTCGGGCGTGACTTGAGCGATTTGTCGGGATTTGATCTGCATTGAGCCGTCCGGTTGATATTTGATCTTTAAAATTACATGCCCTTGGTCACGGGCGTGTCTGAGGGCGTGACCTGGGAAAATTTTGCAAAAAATGCAAAAACAAAAATAAAACTAAGTTAGAAACCAAAAATAATAAAGAAGCAATTTATTCATTAATTTACATAGAAAATTCACAATATTAATCAAAGCTATACTAATAATTATACTAAAAATACATATATTTTATTACTTATCAATAGCAGCATAAGCTTAAGAAGGCTAGGAGGAGAGATTACCCCATGCTCAGAAATGAGCATACCAGAAGATATGGCGTTTTGTTCAGAAGGCGGTGATCCCGCCATGCTCCAATAGATGCGGACCTGCGATTAAAAGGGTCTCAGCACAACAAAAATAGCAAAGAAAATGACAAGAAAGAACGGAACCAAATGGTCCCAAATGGGTTGTCTCCCAAGAGCCCTTTTGTTTAACGTCCTTGAAGGTGGACCAAATACCTGTATTATAGTTTGATAGCACAAGTCTTATAATAAAAAGCTAAAGAGACAGTACTACGCAGCAAATAACATGAAACAAGAAGCACAGAAACATCACAGATGGCACACAGCACAACCCGGAGATGAAAAGCTTCAGAAGTAATAGTTTCCTCGTGGGAACAATACTCTAGTTGACCAGATTAAGTTTTAACAATGTGGACTACAATCACGTCTACCTTATCACCAAAAAGGGAAAACAACACGACCAAACAATTTAAACACACACCCACCAAATCGAGAAGAGTTGTTTAGTCAACTAAATGTACCACTTGATGGTCAGGCAAGGCCGTGCTTCCCTCGTAGATCTTTAGGCGATGCCTGTTCACCTTGAATTTTTCTCCTTTTTCTCCGGATATTTCGATTGCTCCGAAGGGCGCAACATCGGTAACCACGAATGGACCACTCCAGCGAGACTTCAGCTTTCCCGGGAACAGACGGAGACGGGAATTGTAAAGAAGGACACGGTCTCCAATTCTGAATTCTTTTTGCGCAATACGCTTATCATGCCACTGCTTTGTCCTTTCTTTATATATGCGGGCATTTTCATAAGCAAGCTGCCGAAATTCATCAAGTTCGTTCAACTGGGCGAGACGTCGGCTTTCTGCGGCATGGAGGTCCATGTTTAATAATTTGGTTGCCCACAGAGCTTTATGTTCTAGTTCCACAGGTAAGTGACATGCCTTTCCATAAACCAGCTGAAATGGGGACATCCCGATAGGGGTCTTGAAAGCTGTTTGGTATGCCCAAAGTGCATCGTCCACCTTCAATGCCCAATCCTTTCTATTAGAGTGTATTGATTTTTCTATTATCCGTTTAAGCTCTCTATTAGAAACTTCCACCTGTCCGCACGTTTGCGGATGATAGGCTAAAGCGACTTTATGATGCACCCCAAACTTCTTCAATAGTTGAAGGAACAGTTTGTTACAGAAGTGGCTGCCTCCATCGCTAATGATTGTTCGCGGCGCTCCGAATCTGGAGAAGATGTTCTTGTGGATGGACTTTAAAACTGTGCGGGCATCATTTGCAGCAATGGCTTCAGCCTCCACCCATTTCGAAACATAGTCCACTGCCACTATCATATAATGCTTTCCATGGGACATTGGGAATGGTCCCATGAAATCAATCCCCCAGACATCAAATGGTTCGCAGACCAACATGCTATTGAGAGGCATTTCATCCTTCCTTGAGCTGTTCCCAGTCCTTTGACATTCGTTATATTCCTTCACGTGCACGTACGAGTCACGGAAGAGGGTGGGCCAATAAAAACCACACTGAAGAACCTTCTGTGCTGTCCGCGCAGACCCCATGTGGCCACCTGCTTCACGATCATGGAAATGGAGTAATATAGACTTTTGCTCCGATTTGGGAATACACCGGCGGACGATCCCATCAGCGCACGTGCGGAATAACAGCGGGTCTTCCCAAAAACAGTACTTCGCATCTGAAAGAAAATTCTTTCTTTGCAGAAATGAAAGGTTTGGAGGGAGTTTACCGCACGCCAGGAAATTAGCGATATCCGCAAACCATGGAGAGTTGCTCGGGACTGTTCCCACTGTGAACAGCCTCTCGTCCGAAAAAGAGTCAGAGATTGGTGGGGGGCTGAGCTGAGACAGATCTCTACACTCAAGCCTGGACAAGTGATCCGCAATCACATTCTCAACTCCCTTCTTGTCGCGGATTTCGAAGTCATACTCTTGAAGCATAAGGATCCAACGGAGGAGCCTTGGTTTGGCATCCTTCTTCTGCTTCAGATACTTTAGAGCAGCGTGGTCCGTGTGCACAATGACTTTGGACAGAATGAGGTAGGAATGAAATTTCCCAAGAGCGAAAATCACTGCTAACAGCTCCTTCTCAGTGGTTGTGTAGTTCTGCTGAGCTCCATTCAGGGTACGACTGGCATAGTGAATTGTGTAAAAGATTCTGTCCCTTCTTTGTCCCAAAATAGCACCAACAGCGATGTCACTGGCGTCACACATAAGCTCAAAAGGGAGCGACCAGTCCGGGGATGTTAACACCAGAGCGGTCGGCAAACAGTCCTTCAACACGTTGAATGCATGCAGACATGCATCATTGAAATCGAACCTCTCGTCCTTCCCTAAGAGATTGGATAACGGCTTGTCTATAGAGGAGAAATTTTTGATGAAGCGTCGATAGAATCCTGCATGTCCCAAGAAACTGCGAATCCATCTCACAGATGTTGGAGGAGGAAGCTTCTTGATGATGTCCACCTTGGCTTGATCAACCTCTATGCCCTTATTTGAAATCTTGTGTCCCAGTACAACTCCCTCTCGGACCATGAAATGGCACTTCTCCCAGTTCAGCACGAGGTTTGTACTTTCGCAGCGCGTGAGAACCGCCGAGAGATTTCTCAAGAAGGAGTCAAAATTAGCACCGAAGAGAGTGAAATCGTCGTGGAAGACCTCCAGGAACTCCCCTACCATATCGTGAAAGATAGAAAGCATACATCGCTGAAAGGTGGACGGGGCATTGCACAACCCGAATGGCATTCGTTTGAATGCGAAGGTGCCGGACGGGCAAGTGAACGTAGTTTTCTCTTGGTCCTCGGGGTCAATGAGAATCTGATTGTATCCCGAGTAGCCATCCAAAAAACAGTAATAGTCCTGTCCAGCTAACCTCTCGATCATCTGATCAATAAACGGGAGAGGGAAATGATCCTTGCATGTTGCGTCGTTTAGTTTCCTATAGTCGATGCACACTCTCCATCCTGTAACAATCCGAGTTGGCAACAGGTCACACTGCTCATTTTCAACAACGGTGATGCCACCCTTTTTTGGGACAAGCTGCACTGGACTCACCCACTTGCTGTCGCTGATTGGGTATATGATTCCGGCATCGAGCAGTTTGATCACCTCTTTCTTGACAACTTCCTGCATCCGAGGGTTGAGTCACCGCTGAGGTTGTGCAGTCGGTTTGAAGCTCTCTTCTAGCAATATTTTGTGCATACAAACAGCAGGGCTGATACCTTTTAAATCCGTAATGTTCCAGCCGAAGGCGCCCTTATGCGTTCGCAAGAGATCTCCCAAACGTTGCTCATGCTCGAGTGGAAGCAGCGCCGAGATAATAACCGGATGAGTTTGCTGATCTCCCAAGAATAAATATTTCAGATTTGCTGGCAGGGGCTTGAGGGACAAAGCTGGAGGGGCATCGAAATATGTCGCAGATGTGCATTCCACAGCAGACTTGCTGTCGCTGTCGATATTCCAAGAAGCATCCTCAACAACATTGCCCCAAAGAGATGGAGACCGAAGGTCGGGTTCATCCTCCACAAGCTCAATTGCGTCAGCATCTGCCTGATGATCTCTGCCAATGGCTTTATACATGTCAAAGGTAGTCAAATCGTCACCTAGACGGAGAGTCAACCTCCCCTTCTCAGCGTCAATCAGAGCGCGAGCTGTGGCAGGGAATGGCCTTCCCAAGATAAGAGGGACAGCAACATCCGAAGCAATATCCATAATTACAAAGTCAGCAGGGAATACCAAGTCATTGACCGAAACTGCTAGGTCCTCGACAACACCAATAGGTTTCTTAACAGACCGATCCACCAACTATAGGCTGATGTTCGTGGGCCTCAAGTTACCAGATCCCAGCTCCCGGAAGATTGAAAGAGGCATCTGATTAATTGAAGCACCGGAATCGCATAATGCCTGATAGCAGCCCGAATGCCCAATGGTGCATGGGATAGTGAAATTCCCTGGGTCTTTACGTTTAACCGGCCAATGTTCAACAGCAAAAGTGACACCCTCAGTTGGGGTGGATATAGACTTGGACGTCTCAAGGCGCTTGTTCTGAACAAGAAGATCCTTTAGATATTTTGAGTAACTCAGAATCTGGGTGAGGACGTCCAGGAGAGGAATATTAACTTGCACCCCTTTCATAATCTCTTGAAACTTCTGAAATTTTCTTTCCTTTTGCGTGTTCTTCAGTCTGTGCGGAAATGGGGCGGTAGTGGATGATTGAGCAGGAGCTGGGCTAAGAAGCGGTAGAGGAGTCTCAGCGTCAGCAAGTATCTTATCCTTGCTTGATGGATTTCGCGACTCTTCCCGAGACTCATTTCTTCTGATGGGCTCCACAGGTAACCTTCCGCTTCTCAGCTGCATGACATTCAATGTCTCATTTGGGTGGACCACCATTTCCGATACCATAGATATGATGCTCACAAACATGGACTGGAGCCTTAGCAAAGCACAGTTTTGGGCCTCTATACATCCCAGGATACATTCAGTAAAAACACGAAATTTATCAACAGAAGGCTCAGGTGGGATACTGTCATCCGGTGGGCATGTTGTAGAGGTGATGCTCATGGTCTCACCACACCTTGCGGGAGCACACCACATCCCACTGGTTCGTGCAACCTTTTCAACAATTTGCCACGCGTCGGCACTTGTTCTGCTGAATAAAGATCCACCCGCAGCCATATCGAAGTATGGTCTATACCCAGCCGATACCCCGAAATAGAATATCTGAAGGCGTGCCGGTTCTGTGAGGCTATGCACAAACCAGAACTTCTGAAGGAAATTGAACCTCTCCCATGCGTCAATCAGCGTTTCGTCTTCGCCCTGTGTAAACAATAACAGTCTATTGTGCATTTCCAGAAGATAGTGGCGTGAATAGAATTTACCGAGAAACTCCTCTTCCACTTTGCTCCAAGATTGACCTTCGTTTGCTTGTTTCTCCCGATACCAAACTCGAGATTTTCCCGCCAATGAGAAAGCGAACAGCTGAAGCCTGACCCTTTCCGAATTGCCTTCAGCGTGCTGAAAAGTACTGCACACTTCAAGAAAATTCTGCAGATGGGACAATGCATCCTCACTAGGAGTCCCGGAAAATATGTCAGCTTGAGCACAAAGGTGATTAGTTCAGCAGATATTTCAAAGCAGTTGTTAGCCATGTCAGGTATGTAGATAAAAATAAAAGACTATAAGTATCACAACAATCGCACACAGGCTAGCGAGACAAGGGAACCTACAAAAAATGAAAAATATCAAAAAAAAAAAACAAAATACCCTTAGACTAATTTCCCAACAAACAAATTATAACCGCTTGCAGTCCCCGGCAACGGCGCCAAAAACTTGACGCGCTATTTCCACACCGCTAATTAGCGGGCACGAAATGCGGTACGACGGTAGTGCACCGGTCATTGTCAAGTAATAAAAGTAGGGAGTAGCTCCCCGAATATCGTTCTCAAAGGACCGCAAGTTAGGGAATACGATTTGCTCGTTAGGAAATTAATTATGGGGGTTCTAGGTTTAACAAAACAAGAGGGGGATTTGGTTGATTTTATAGAACGGGAAATGAGAAAACTAGACACTATGCGGGTCGCAATTACCGCTTCGCTTGGTGGATGGGTTCAGTGCAGGCCGCGATGCCGTGCTTCGCTTAGCGGATGGCCGGTGAGCATATGGATGAGGTGAGTGCAAATGTGAGGGGTGAGGGTCGAAGGCACCTCTTCGCTATCGCTTCCAGCTCTTGCTAGAGCGGGTGCTAGAATGTGTGGGTGTAAGTGGAGCGGGGGCGGAGCGCATCACAACACAGCATAACGAAGAGACAAGATCATAAATAAACTTCCATTCATAGACAAATAGATGTTCATTCAGTTCATTACAACTATTAAGAGTACACATCACAAAAAGAGAAAGGGTAGAAGTAACCACGAGATGAGAAGCCTCGCCGCGGAACGTGGTCGGAATGGGGGGTCGTCACGCCTCCTCCGAGCTCAGTCCTTGGTTGCTTCCAGGATGTAGAGGCTGTCACTACCTCCAACTGCTGCCCGTCTTCTTCTCAGAGCTGGGTTCACTTCTTCTTCCCCCAATGGAGATGTCTTCCTCTTGGAATGCTGGCGGTAGATGGCGAAGAATGCTTCCGGGACCCTAGAATGCCCTTAGGATCAATGGATGAAGCTTTCTCAAGGGGAGGAATGGAAGGAGGGACCTTGGAGAGGTGGAACGGCGGAGTCGCGCGCAGAAATTGCGCCAAAAACCTTGCTGAATCCCTAAAATCGCAGAACAACGTCTTAAATAGGGAGCAGAATAAGTACTGCGCACGGTCAGTGGCGCACGACCAATGGTCGTGCGCGAAGGAATGCCTGTGATCGTGCACAGTCAACCTGTAGCAAAGGGAAAATAGAAAACATCGCACGGTCAGGGGCGCACAACCAGTGGTCGTGCGCGAAGAAAGGCCTGTGATCGTGCGCATATCTTTGGTCCGATCTTGATCTGGGCTGGGAATTAACGCACTATCAATGATCGTGCGCCTGATCGTGCGCGAAGGAATGCACACGATCAGAGGCTTTTTAGGCCAAAAATCATCCCGCACCATCCCGAACGTGCACACGACCCCAGGACCTGCAGGAAAAGTACACATAACCCCGATCCATGCACACCACCGGATCCATAACACGTGCATACAGTAATAAATAGGAAAAACGTGCCACAAAGGGGAAAGGATTGCACAAAAGGCGCTGAAACGCCATGCTATCAATATAAGCGTATATGAACAGCAAATGAATTGCATTGACACTAAAACAAACCCAAATGAAGCCAGAAATCACTGTATAAACCAGACTCATCAGTCATCGAGTACCTGACCGGGGCTAAACCCTCGGTGGTCCTGCCAACGGACAAGGGGATCAGTGAGGTCATCGAGGTGGCTGTCAGCGAGCCAGGTGCACTCGGCCCGACGGACCCTAGAAACTTCTCTCCAACAGGCATCAGGGTGAGGCTGGAGAGCCTCTGTTGGATTGATATTCGGAGGCCAACAGGGCTTCGATCTCAACCCTTCTCCCCCCTGGGTGGAGCAGGAGACCATCGGAGGCCACGCCATTGCTGTGTCCTTCGGGCTCTATGACCAGGAGGAGGCTGCTAACTTAGACGCCCTCACTTCCCGAGCGCTCACGCATGAAAGCACGTGAGCCCAACTTCATGCGCTGGAACTCGCCCACATGACTGGTCGCCGATGCCTCCAGGTGGAGAGGAACTCCGAGGACCTCAAGCGCGAGCTGAAGGCGGTAACCGAGGAGATTGCCAGCCTAACAGAGAAGCGTGATGTCTTCGAGGGCCTCCTTGACAGTCTTTAGGGCGGGATGGTAAGCTTATTGAGATCTCAGCTACCTTCCCCGATATTCTTCATTTAGCTGATTCACCTCTCAAAGAATGTTGAGATCGCTAGTCAGCTTCTCGCCCGCACCTCCGAGCTAGAGAAGGAGATTGCCGAGTTAAAGGCCCAGAACCATTAGTTGGCCTGGGATGCCCTCCCTCCGCCTCCTCGCAGCCCCATGACCGTGAGGAACGAGCCGCGCGCGTAGGAGGAGGCGATGTGGGAGACTGTGATTGTGGCGGCGAGGCATATCTTCACCACCCTGAAGGGAGCATGGATACTTTCCACCTAAGAAGCGTGACTCACTGTCGGGCAGGTGATCCCAGAGTTGTTCGAGCCGATTCTGCACCATGAAGATAGTGAGAGAGAACAGTCCGCTGAGGATTCTTGAATACAAATGTAATCTTTTTCAACTTTTTGATAGGCGAGATCGCCTTTCTTGTAAACCTCTTATTTGAGAATGAAATGAAAGATGTTCCTTTGTCTAAGTCACCTTTATTTTTTATTTTTTGTTTTATTTGCTGCAATTCGCTAACAGCTCGCATATTTGTAAGCCTTTCTCCGCGTTGTCGCATGCTCGTTTGTGCACTCACGCCTCACTGGCACGCTCACGCATCATGCGCGTATCTGCGCTTCGCTTGATCACTCGCGCACTCACACACTCACACATCTCTTTCAGATGTGTACCGCCGGTCTTTAATCCTGGGCGATGGCCAAAGCATTCTTTCCCCACATTGGTATTACCTAATTTCATCCATACCTGCCTGTATCTCTTTTAGGACTTTGGTAGTCGCAATGATTCTTCCGAGAGTATGCCTTGTCCGAATGGTTCTTACATTCTCTCCGATAGGTCAATGTCAGGGTGCTTTCGCCGAGCGAGTGCCTATCTTGATGGTCCCACTCGCATACCTTGGCCTTTAAGGTTTTCCCTTCTTGAATTTTCCTTTCTTCCTACCACCGAGAGAGCCTATGACCCCGCCACCTAGATGGGAACCTGGTTAATGGGCCCGCTCAAGGATATCAAACTCATACACTTTCACTTGCCTGCCACTCCAGATATCAACCCGACCCACCGTCTAATGAGAGCCCGGTAGCGGAGTCGACCTGGGGCACTCCAACACCTCATTACCTTGACAGCCTTTCTAGAGATCAACATGAACCCACCGGCTAGTGAGAGCCTGACAACGAAATCATTCTGGGGCACTCCAGCACCTTGCTACCTTGCCAGCCTCTCCAGAAATCAACCTGAACCCACCGTCTAGTGAGATCCCAATAGCGGAATTGATCTGGGGCACTCCAGCACCTTGTTACCTTGCCAGCCTCTCCAGAGATCAACCTGAACCCATTGGCTAGTGAGAGCCCGACAATGAAATCGATCTGGGGCACTCCAACACATCATTACCTTGTCAGCCTCTCCAGAGATCAACCTGAACCCACTGGCTAGTGAGAGCCCGGTAGCAGAATCGATTTGGGAAACTTCAACATATTGTTTCCTTGCCAGCCTCTCCAGAGATCAACCTGAACCCACCGGCTAGTGAGTGCCCGACATCGGAATTGATCTGGGGCACTCTATCACCTTGTTACCTTGCTAGCCTCTCCAGAGATCAACCTGAACCCACCGGCTAGTAAGAGCCTGGCAACGAAATCGATCTGGGGCACTCCAACACCTCATTACCTTGCCAGCCTCTCCAGAGATCAACTTGAACCCACCGGCTAGTGAGAGCCTGACAACAAATTCGATCTGGGGCACTTCAGCACCTTGTTACCTTGCCAGTCTCTCCAGAGATCAACCTGAACCCACCGGCTAGTGAGATCCCAGCAGCGGAATTGATTTAGGGAACTCCAACACCTTGTTACCTTGCCATCCTCTCCAGAGATCAACTTGAACCCACCGGCTAGTGAGAGCTCAGCAGCAAAATCGATCTGGGGCACTCCAGCACCTTAATACCCTGCCAGCCTCTCTAGAGACCAACCTAAACCCACCTGCTAGTGAGAGCCCGATAGTGGAATCGATCTGGGGCACTCCAACACCTTGTTACCTTGCCAACCTCTCCAGAGATCAACCTGAACCCACCGGCTAGTGAGAGCCTGATAGTGGAATTGATTTGGGGCACTCCAGCACCTTGTAACCTTGCCAGCCTCTCCAGAGATCAACCTGAACCCGCCGGCTAGTGAGAGCCCGGCAGCGAAATCGATCTGGGGCACTTCAGCACCTTGTTACCTTGCCAGCCTCTCCAGAGATCAACCTGAACCCACTGGCTAGTGAGAGCCCAGCAGCGGAATTGATCTAGGGCACTCCAGCACCTTGTTACCTTGCCAGCCTCTCCAGAGATCAACTTGAACCCACCGGCTAGTGAGAGCTCAGCAGCAAAATCGATCTGGGGCACTCTAGCACCTCATTACCCTGCCAGCCTCTCTAGAGACCAACCTAAACCCACCTGCTAGTGAGAGCCCGATAGCGGAATCGGTCTGGGGCACTCCAGCACCTTGTTACCTTGCCAACCTCTGCAGAGATCAATCTGAACCCACCGGCTCGTGAGAGCCTGACAGTGGAATCGATTTGGGGCACTACAACACCTTGTAACCTTGCCAGCCTCTCCAGAGATCAACCTGAACCCACCAGCTAGTGAGAGACCGACAGCGGAATTGATCTAGGGCACTCCAGCACCTTGTTACCTTGCCAGCCTCTCCAGAGATCAACCTACACCCACCAGCTAGTGAGAGCCCGACAGTGGAATCTATCTGGGACACTCCAGTACCTCATTACCTTGCCAGCCTCTCTTGAGATCAACCTGAACCCACCGGCTAGTGAGAGCCCGACAACGGAATCGATCTGGGGCACTCCAACAACTTGTTACCTTGCATGGGCTGATTATTAGAAAGACAACAATTTTAACTTATAATAAATCAACATACGAATTCAAGGGTAGAAACGTTTTAAATTGTCACCGCTCCAAGTTCGGCTGAGGGGTACCCCTTCCACATCCCGGAGGAGATACCCCCCGACTTGAGTGCTTCCACTACAATATAAGGACCTTCCAAGTTGGGATTGAGCTTTCCCACTGCGGATCCCCTTTCGGCCGCATCGACCTTTTTCAGGACCAAGTCCCCTTTCTCGAACTGCTTCACACGGATGTGCTTATCGAAGTACCGAGCCATCCATCGCTTGACCTCTTCCTATCAGATGGTCACCAGGTCCCAAAGTTATTCCACCAGGTCCAATGATAGCCTTCGTTAGTCTTCATTTTCCACTCTCCATTCCTCATCTCCTTCTCCTACTGCGACCACCCTGGGCGTCTTTACCTGAAATTTGATTGGGAGGAAGGCCTCTGACCCGTGGGAGAGCTTGAACGGGGTCTCCCATGTGGCCATGTTTGGTGTGGTTCTCAAGTCCCAGAGGACCGAGGGTAGATGCTCTACCCAGTTACCCCTTAGGTTTTTGAACTTCTTTTTCAACAAGTTCACAATTATCTTGTTTGCCGCTTTCACCTGCCCATTGCTCCTCAGGTGATGGATCGACACGAAACGAAGGTCTATGCCCAGCTCGCTGCAGAAGCTGACAAACTCCTCGCTGGCGAACTACTGCCCATTCTCTGTGATGAGGGCTAATAGAAGCCCATGCCGACAAATTATCTCCCCCCATACATAATTTCTTATTACCTGAGAGGTTATCTTAGCTAGTGCCTTCACCTCCAGCCACTTGGAGAAATACTCGATCATCACTAGCACGAACTTCCTTTGACCACTGGCCTGGGGGAATGGACATACCAAGTCCAACCCCCATATCGCGAAAGGCCATGGAGGCGTGATGGTCCGAATACTCTGGACTGGAAGGAGTTGGAGAGAGCATATAGCTGGCACTTGGAGCACTTCTTTGTGAACTCTGCCACATCCTTGCTGAGGGTAGGCTAGAAGTAACCTTGCCTCAACACCCTTCCCTCCAGGGTCCTGCTTCCCGAGTGGCTGCCACACTCTCCAGAATGGATCTCTTCCAGGACTCTCAGGGCCTCTTCCTCCGACACACAATGGGCTAAGAGCCCCGATAAGGTCTTCAGGTATAATTCTCCTGCAAGCAAAGAATAATATGCCGATTTGTATCTAAACCACCGCTTGTCCATATCTCCTTCTGGGAACTACCCCGATGCTAGGAAGGTGATGAAGGGTTTCATCCACGAGGCTCGTCGGTCTACCTCCATCAACTCACCTTCTTCGATGGATGGTCGAAAGAGTTCCGACACCGTTGCTCCTCTCTTGGGACCGAACATGGCTAGGAGATCAGTCGGGAGGCTCTCCTCTCTCGGCACATGTCGAATCGAGAAAGTATGGAATTGCCTGATGATCCCCTTGACTTTTTCCTAGTATCGCTGGAGAGTTGGTTCCTTTGCTTCAAACTCTCCCTTGATTTGGCACGCCACCACCATGGAGTCCGTCGAGACCTCCACATCCTATACGCCCAACTCCCAGGCCAGGCAGAGCCCCACTATTACCGCTTCGTACTCAGCCTGGTTATTGGTGAGCGGGAAGTGGATGCAAATGGCCTGCTCAATCCTTGTTCCCTGGAGGCTTACTAAGATTACTCCCCCTCCAAAGGAATGCTTTCCTGATGCGCCGTCAACCATCATTTTCCATGCCAGCGAGGGAGGTGGCCCAAGCTCCTCCACCTCGGTCACATAGTCGGCCAAGAAATCCGCCACCGCTTGCGCCTCTATAGAAAGCCTTGGGACAAATGAGATATCAAACTTTATTGACCACTTGGACATCCTTCCTGAATGCTCCACCCCTACCATGATGTGCAGAGGGGGTGGTCGGTCAATACCCTAATGGAGTGTGCCTTGAAGTAAGGTCGGTGCTTCCAGGATGACACCACCACGGTGAAGGCTAGCTTTTCTAAGATTGGATACCTGAGCTCTGCCTTCCTTAGCACCCTACTGACTTAGTAGATTGAGAGTTGCTTCTTGCCCTCCTCCCTGAACAAAACAGAGCTTACTGCCTCGGTCCCCACCCCCAGGTACAGGGATAGGTCCTCCCCCTCCCTAGGTCCCTGGAGCAGCGGGGCCTGGGTCAATTGCTCCTTTAGCGCTTGGAACGCTCCTTCACACTCAAGGGTCCATTCAAACTTCTAGCTCCCTCGGAGTACTTTGAAGAAAGACGTGCACTTCTTATCTACCCTAGAGAGAAACCTGCTTAGCCCGACCAATTTTCCCATGAGGCACTGGAGCTCCTTCGCATTCCTTGGAGACCCCAGCTCCAAGATTGCGTTCACTTTGTCGTGGTTGGGCTCTACCCCAGCCGAGTTGAGCAAGTGGCCTAAGAACATTCCCCTACTGGCCCCGAAGATGCACTTTTGGGGGTTGAGTCTCATCTTCTATTTTCTTAGGGTACCGACGGTCTCTTCAAGGTCCCGAAGGTGGGATTGAAGATCTCGGCTTTTGATCATAAGGCCGTCCGCATATACCTTAAGGTTCCTCCCCTTTTGCTCGCGAAAGACCCTGTCCATCATTCGATGATATGTTGCTCCTGTATTCTTCAGCCCAAAGGGAATCATATTCTAGCAGTAGCATCCATCCCCTGTAATGAACGAAACATCCTTGATGTCGGGAGGATGCATGCGAATCTGATGATAACCTAAAAAGGCATCTAGAAAACTCATTAGAGAAAAACAGAAGGCTGAGTCAACCAGCATGTCGATTCGAGGCAATGGGTAGCAATCCTTAGGGCATAATTAATTCAACGAGGAAAAATCGACACACATCCTCAACCTTCCACCCCCCTTCATTACCATCACCACGTTAGAGACCCAACCTGAATACTGGATCTCAGATACAAAACCTACTTTGAGGAGCTTGTTCACCTCCTCCTTGATGGACCCCTCCAGTTTGTCGGTGATGGACCTCTTCTTCTGCCGGATTGGGCGAGTTCCAGGGTCAAGGTTGAGGCGGTGATAAGACACATCCGCATCGATCCCTGGAATTACTGCCGCACTCCAAGTGAAGACCTCCATGTTCTCTCAGACGCAGGCCAGGATCCTCCTCTAGTCCTCGGGGCTGATCTCCCCACTGATCTTCACCTTTTCTAGCGCTCCTGCCCGGGAGATGACCTCCAGCTCCATGATCCTCTCCAAGGCCTCCAACATAGATTGTTCCCCCCAAGTACCTTCTTTCTCTCCTTCGCAACTGAATGCTTCGAACTCTCCCTCGTCCATCTTCTCCTCCCGGACTTCCAACAGCTCCCTCGCCCCTCTCTCCTGGGCTTGGTCTCCTTCTCCCCTTTCCTCTCCCATACGCTCCATCTCGGTCCCTTTAATGACCCCTTCCCCTACGCTCCGCCTCTCCAGCTCCCGATCCATCTCTTCCGCCTCAGCCTGCCAGGTGATGACGTTTACCGCGGTGATGTAACACTGCCTCACCACCTTTGGATCCCCCTCACCCGAATTTGAACTCCACCCTTGCTGAATTTGAAACACTTGTGGAATGAGGATGGGAAGCATCAAAACACACTGATGAGGGGTCATCCAAAGATAGCATTATAGCTACTTGGAACGTCAACGATGATGAACCGACAGTTGCGGGACTGTCCCCCCAAGATGACATGAAAGCCCACTCCTCCTTCCACCTCCTTCCTTTCTCCCGAGAATCCGAACAGAGGGCCATCTGAGGCCAACACTCTCCTCGCCTCCACCTTCATCTCATCGAATGCCTTCTTTAAAATGACATTGACCAAGCTCCTATTGTCCACGAGGATCCGGGTGACGGTGAAGTTCTCGATGGTCTTCTGGATAACCAGCGCATCGCATAACGGGTCCTTAAGACCCGACATATCCTTCTGAGTGAAGGTGATCCTTTCCGCTGGGGGTGGGGCTTAAGAAGTTGAAGCTACGCTCCGATGATACATGGTGTGGAGGCTCGCCTTCCGGGTTGCCTCAATCCCCACTCACCTGTGGATCACCCCAATCCCTCCTCGGCTCCCTACATCTGTCCGATCCTCACACCTTTCCTCCTACCCCTCTATGGGTAGTACTTCCTCGATCCTCACCGACTGTTGTAGTGGCTACGTCGGGCCTCTCGCTGCTCTCATCTCCAAGAACTCCGGGCAGGTGGCCGTTGCGTGACCCTCCTCCTGGTGGAAGTCATAATAGGGGAACACCACCTCCCTTCTCTCGGCCTCCGCGACCCTGTTCCTTCTACGAGCCCCTGTTCCTCCTTCTCCTGCTCCTCTTCCTCGCCTCCCTCTTCCGATTGCAATGGCTTGCTGCGGCGGGGGAGGGCGTGGCCTAGGACCCTGCCTCCACCCTAACTGGTGAGGTCTTCCTTGACCCCCTTGGAAATTACCCCCTCCTGGGGCGAAGTGATAAGTAGTTTTTATATAACCTTTTTAGTATAAATTTTAGTAATTATTTAATATGAAATTTTCTTTTTCATGTCAATTTTAGCTTATAAATAGTTATTTATAAAATTTGTTTCTAATTTAGTTTATTTGTATTTTTGCAGAATTTTGGGACAAGTTTGGAAATTTTTGCATTACACGCCCTAGGTCACGCCCGTGACCAAGGGCGTGTAATCATAAGATCAATCCATAATTGATGCCACGCAGTTTGAGATCATCCACAACAAGTCCTGCCCTCAGTTACGTACGTGTGTGACCTAATGGTCAAACCTGTGACCAAGGGAGTGTAAACATAGAATCTTCCCAGCAGAGCTGCCGTCGAGACGTGGAGATGCTACTGAGCAGTCAACTTAAGTCACGCCCGTGACCCATATGTCATGGTCGTGTAACACCCCATCCGTTGCACAATATATAATAGTTGGTCCGGCTGGGACCCCACGCCATATAAGGTGAACAAGCAAGAGGGTTACGTATTTAGTTACCCAACCAACAACATCTCAGAGTTACATATAAGCGGAAGCATAAGTTAATTATTTCCTGAACCACATTACACATGTCCACAGTAAAGAATAGGAATGAATGATATATATATAAACGAGTTTGGCACTACGACCATACATCAAAAGTGATTCTCTTATTACATGATTTCCAAACATCGGCACACAGGCCGGCAATACATGAAAGAAAAACCACTCAAAACACTTCAGCCTTCAAGGGCCAGCAAAGCATATCAACTGGGGTTCCAACTCGCTATTTCCCGCTTGTCTCACCAGGACCTGTAAGGAACAATCCACCAAGCAGTGGGAAAACAAGTAACCGATCATCTTTATCTGACCAAGATTATAACGACCCCACCCCATGCTCGGGCGGCGGTTCTCCTTCCCTCCAAGAAAGCAATAGCAGCAGATATTTCACAAGTGCGTCTAAGCACCAGATAGAAACAATCACTACACACGTCGACCCAGGGCCGCACGTATTGTGCACTTAAGGCACAATAACCACAAGTCCTTTTTCAACTTTGATGGTCAAATTGAGCTAAGTCGTACTCACCAACGTTTTTCGGCATCTTCCATAATAAGGCAATGAGGGGCCCCTGTTGGAGCTTGTGTTCCACGTCTCTTAGTTTGAGAATAACAAATCACACTATGTATTTGATCTTGCTTGTGTTTATAGTGTGTAGGTACTATAGTTAAATAACCCTATGAACAGGATGTTGATTGATGATGATTCTCTAAAAAGAGAGCTAACGCCCCGCATTAGAAGTTAACGCCACGCGTTAACATTCATCGAAAAGGTTTGACTTCTCAACGGATCTTGAAGTCGAGATGATAAGTAATCTATTACCAAGAGATAATGCCCGCGTTGACTCTTAACGCCCGCAGTGAGTCCATGAACTGCCATGATCTCGATGGTTGCACGATGTCAGCGGTTGCTATACATGGTCACTAACGCTGGCGTTAACTCTTAATGCCACACATTAGCTCCCATGCCTATTTAAAGAGCTGATTTAGTTTGATCAAGAAACATGCATTCCAAGCCTTCATTCTATACTTCAGAGAGAGAATTTCATAGCATATTCAGAGAGCACTCCCAACACCACCATTGAGGAACAAGAGTGAGAAGGAGATTTCCAATGGAAAATTTGAAGAAGGACGCTCGCTTCAACTCCGATGATGGTCATTGCGTATCTTCAATATCTCCTTCAGCACTATTCAATCTAGGGAGTCTTTTGTTCTGATTTTTAACTTTATCTTTTCAAATTTTCTTGTAAAATTAGTGAATTCGCCACCTTGCGCTTGGCGACTAGGTCTAGGGGAGATCTAGGGGGTGGCTAGAGGCCTTTTCTGGGGAAAGATAGGCTATAGCCAACCGGTCCTCGGGAGAAGGACCAGTGAAGGGACAAAAAGTGAATTTTAAATTTTACTTTGTCGCCTTTAATTTTAAGCGTTATTGAAATTCTATCTTTGTAATCATCTTTGTGAAATATAAAATTCATTTTTATTATATCGAATTTTTTGGAATTGTATTTCACAAGTAAATTTACTTTGGATATTTCTGTAAAATTATTTTCTGAAGAGATAACGCCCGTCGTTAATTATCTAACGCCAGGCGTTAGCGACGAACCAAAAAGTTTATGTTTTCTCTAAAATCTGTAAGTTTATCTCAAAAACAGTAATCCCCTTATTCACCCCCTCTCTAAGGGCGCCATCAGATCCAACACTTGGTATCAGAGCTAGGTTACTCCAAAATGGTTTTACCACTGAGAGTAATGGTGCATAATGATCACGCATTTGTAGAGGGTCAATGGATTAGTCGACCACCTTTATTCACGAGCATAGACTATAACTATTGAAAAACACGTATGTGTTGCTTTCTACTTGCACTAGATATCTAAGTCTGGTACATGGTAGAGATGAGTTATACTCCACCGACATTAGTCGTTGATAGTGTAACAATGGATAAGCCCAAAGATAAATGGGATGATAATGATAAGTTAAAATGTAAGAATAACGCAAAAGCAATGAACGCTCTGTTCTGTGCGTTAGATAGAAATGAGTTTAATAGATTATGTGCATGTGAAACTGCATATGAAATTTGGAATTTATTAGAAGATACTCATGAAGGTACCTCGCAGGTGAAGTAATCCAAACTATTCCAACTCGAGTCAGAATTTGAAAAGTTCAGAATGGAAGTTGATGATGACAATGATAAGATGTACACCAGATTTACAAAGATCGTCAACAATTCCAAAGTCCTTGGAAAAAACTTTTCCAATGGAGTTTTAGTTAGAAAAATCTTAAGATCACTTCCCCCAAAGTTCAATCCAAAAGTGACAGCTATCTCAAAATCTCATGATCTTAAGACTCTTCAACTAGAGAGTTTAATTGGAAACTTGAAGACACATGAAGTAGAATTGAAAATCCAACAACAAGAGTACAGTGTGGAACCAAAGAAGAAGGCCATGTCATTAACATTAAAGAAGGAGTCTGATGGAGATAATGATGAAGTGGATGAGGAGAATCTTTTTGTGAAGAAGTTCAAAAGGTTTATGAAGTATCTGAAAAGGAGGAACACCTTCCGGAAATATTTCATCAAGAAAGGATCATCATCAAAGAAAGGAAGTGATAGCAACGAGGACGATGATGAGCGAACACCACCAGAGTGCTACCATTGCAGAAAGATCGGACAGATTCGGAGCAAGTGCCCAAAATATCTGAAAGAGCGCAAAGGATAGCGGAACTTGGGAAAAGAGAAGAAGATGGTCCTAAAAGCTGCTACATGGGATGATTCCTCCTCCGAGGATTCAAGCGGCTCATCCACTAGCGATGAAGAAGAGACAAATATGTGCCTTATGGGAAAAAGTAACAAGCCATCTGATGATGAAAGTAGTGTCCAAAGCACCACTGAGGTAACTCTTCCTACTACTTATGACGGTTTATATATAGAGTAATTACAAACACGCAATTTTTTTGATAAAAGTTTAAAAGATATTGATATTCTAAATTCTGAAAATAAACATTTGTTAAAAGAAAACAAAAAATTATCTAAACTATTAGGGAAAGAGAAGGTATCTTGCCAAGAGTGCAATCACTCCTTGGCAAGAGTGAAAGAACATGAAGAAGCACTTTAAGTCTCACTCCAATATTGAAATTCTTATTAAGGTGAAGGGGGGTGTAGAAAGAACCTTAAAACCCTCTCTTTCTCAAATAGAAGATGGAAAGAAAAGTTTTGTGAATCGGTGCGTTATGTTAGTAACGGAAAACACCGCTCTCAAAGCTCGTATTCATGATTTAAATATGGATATTAAGAAATTTGGAGTTGGGCAAAGATCTCTGGACATGATCTTGGCCAACCAATGCCATGGAAGTGCCAAATATGGCCTTGGTTATGTTACTGGAAGCTATCGCCCAGCGTTAACTCTTAACGCCGGCGTTAGCAATAAATCCAGAAACATAAATTCTTTTGATAAAAAACCATTCTAAAATACATATGTTATCTCATATTCCAGCAAGAGTTTATCCAAAACTCCAAAAAGGGTATCATCACCTTTTATATCGTGTGCCAAATGTCATTTATTTGGACACACCTCAAACTCTTGTAGGAAAAAGGGTCATAGTGTTATAAGGCAAATCTGGGTGCCTAAGGTTTCCACCTATTCTATGGGAGGAACCTCTTGGGTATCCGGATCTTTACTCTCATCTCCTTTTTAGGTATGTTGGTAGGCTAAGGACAAAAAGGACGTGTGGTATTTGGACTCAAGAAGCTCCAAACACATGACGGGCAACAAAGCAAAGATTTTTAGCCTTGAGATGAAGAAAGGAGGTTTGGTGACATTTGGTGATAACGGAAAAGGAAGGATCATGGGCATCGACACAATGGGTAACGATTCTTTCTCAATCTCAAATGTTTTATTTGTAGATGGTTTAAAACATAATTTAATTTCAATTAGTCAATTATGTGATAAAGGTTTAAATGTAGTATTTGAATCATCTACAAATCTCTGCAAAATCATAAATTCTAAAACAAATGATGTCGTACTCACCTCACCTAGGATGCATAATGTTTATATGATTACTTTTAATGATCTTTCAAATTCTTCTTTAAAATGTTCTATCTCTAAAAATGAAGAATTAGAACTTTGGCATAGGCGCCTTGGTCACTCTAGAACCAATCTTATTTTGAAATTGTCAAAAGATAAATTAATTAAAGGTTTACCTATGCTTAATGGGAATTAATCTTCTCTTTATACGCCTTGTCAAAAAGGAAAATATTCAAAAAATTCTTTTAAAAGCAAAAATTTAATTTCTGCCACTATACCACTTCAATTAATTCATATGGATTTATTTGGACCGGTTAGCACTTCTGGTCTAGGAGGTAGAAATGTACTTTTGTAATAATTGACAATTATTCTAGATTTTGCTGGACTTTATTTCTTTCTTCCAAATCCGATGCATTTATTGAATTTACTAAACTATGCATTCGTATTCAAAATGAACTTGATCTAAAAATTAAATGCATATGCTCGGATCATGGAGGAGAATTTGAAAATGATAAGTTTTCTTCTTTTTGTAATGATTTAGGAATTAACCATGAATTTTCCGCTCCTCGCACCCCACAACAAAATGGCGCAATGGAGAGGAAAAATAGAACCCTTCAAAAGCTAACACGCACTGTGCTTTGTGAATATGGGTTGCCTAAATTATTTTGGGCCGAAGCGGTTAATACTTCAGGTTATATTATTAATCATGTCATGCTTCATCCTATTTTAAAATTAACACCTTATGATCTTTATTTTAAAAGAAAATCTAATGTATCTTATTTTCATGTGTTTGGTTGTAAGTGTTTCATTTTAAACACTAGAGATGCACTAGGAAAATTTGATGAAAAATGTGATGAGAGAATTTTCATTGGCTACTCTTCAACTAGTAAAGCTTATAGAATTTATAATAAAATAACTAAAATAGTTGAAGAGTCTATTCATGTAAGATTTGATGAGTTTGTTTCTTATGTAGAAACTAATCATACAGGAAACAAAGAAGAACCACTTTCCCCTTTGCAGCACGAGGATGATGAATCGCTTGGAGAAAAAGAAGAGGAGATAGAAGAAGAACAAGTGGAATATGTTCCTCCAAGCGTGCTACAATTTTCAAAGGATCATCCAAGGGAGCTTTTCATAGGTGAACCATCAAAAGGGGTAAGTACTCGTTCTTCTTTACATGATTCTTTTTCAAACCTTTGTTTTGTATCCGAAATAGAACCAAAAAATATTTCAACCGCTTTAAATGATGAATTTTAGTTTTTAGCTATGAATGATGAATTAAACAAATTTGAACGTAACAAGGTTTGGAATTTAGTAGAGAGGCCATCTAATCATTCGGTTATATGAGTCAAATGGATTTTTAAAAATAAACTAGATGGTGACTCTAGGATAACAAGGAATAAAGCTAGACTAGTTGCACAAGGATATTCACAAATCGAAGGGGTAGATTTTGATGAAACTTTTGCACCCGTTACTCGCCTTGAATCAATTAGAATATTTCTTGCATTTGCGAGTTTTAAAAGATTTAAATTGTTTCAAATGGATGTTAAAAGTGCACATTTAAATGGGATTATAAAAGAAGAAGTTTATGTAGAACACCCTCCCGGTTTTGTGAGTGAAAATTTTCCAAATCATGTGTATAAATTAGAGAAAGCGCTTTATGGATTGAAGCAAGCGCCACGTGCTTGGTATGATAGATTGCCATTATTTTTGATAAAGCGCGGTTATAAAATAGGAAGTGTGGATAATACACTCTTCATTAAACTTGTAGATAATGATTTAATTATATTACAAATATATGTTGATGATGTTATATTTGGATCAACTAATGGAGAGTTATGTAATAAAGTAATTTTAGTGATGAAAAATGAATTTAAAATGAGCTTGGTAGGAGAACTCACTTATTTTCTAGGATTTCAAATCTCACAAAAACCAAATGGTATATTTATTTGTTAAACTAAATATGATCAAGATATTCTTAAATGATTTGGATTTGAAAACCTAAAACAAGCTAATACACCAATGAGCGCATCACTAAAGCTAGGAAAATATGAAGCCGGTATTTCAATTAATCAAACATTATATAGAGGAATGATAGACTCATTTTTATATTTAAGTGCATCTATACCCGATATTATATTTTCAGTTTGTTTATGTGCTAGATTTCAATCTAACCCAAAAGAATCACATTTAAAAGCGGTTAAATGTATTTTTAGATATTTAATCGAAACATCTAGATTAGGCTTATGGTATCCTCATAATGATTATTTTATTTTACACAGTTTTTCTGATTCGGACAATGCAGGATGTTCATTAGATCGTAAGAGCACTAGTGGCACGTGTCATTTTATAGGCCCTTCACTCATATCATGGTCGAGTAGAAAATAGAATTATGTTGCCCTCTCCACCACCGAGGCCGAATATATCGCACTAGGTAGTTGTTGTGCACAAGCTTTATGGATGACCCAAACGTTAGAGGACTTTGGTGTTTATCTAAATAACATAGAATTAAAGTGTGACAACAAGAGCGCTATAGATCTCACAAACAATCTCGTACATCATTCTAGATCTAAACATATAGATGTCCGACATCATTTTATTAGAGATCATATTAAGAAGGAACATGTTAAAATTAGCTTTATAGGGACTGAATCACATGCTTAGGTTAGAATTTGGTGTCTTAGAAATGTCACTTTAACCTTTATAAAAAATCTATCAAAATTATCTTTTGTACTTTGTTATATTTGTTTGCATTTTCTTATAAAAAATTTCAAAAATCAATAAAAATGTAAAACTATTGAAAAAACACCAAAAACATACTAAAAGAACCTTCAAATCAACTCCATAATGTCTGAAATTTCAACTGTAAGAAGGTCTCTTTATAATACAAATGAATCATGAAAAATATTTTTCAAAAAATCAAACTATGGTACTCTACCTCGGCGTTAAGAAGCAAACGCCTGGCGTTAGCCTCTATGCTCCAATTTTTTTTTGTGGAAAAAAATTCTTGGTATTATTTTATTGCAGTATTTTGTTTTAATTCTCTATTTTTTAAAAGTTTTCTTTTTTTGTTATTTACTTCCAAAAATTAAAAACAAAAAACTTAATATGTGCTTAACTGCTTATTTCAAGGATGATTTTATATATTGCTTAAAGATTATTTACAATGTTAAATTTAAACCTTCAAGTCTCTTAAAAACATTGTTTTGCTTTTCTCATGCCTTGAATAATATCTTAAAATGTGCAAAGAATTTGGTTGTAGATTACATGTGTAGAATTGTTATTACATGCCTCTAAGTATAAGTAAGGTTTTTATTTTTGATAATGATTTTCTCACTTACACCTTTTTGTTAATCTACATGTGTTTTAAATCTTATTGCATGATTGTGCAGTATACGAACTTATTTTTAATCTCATAAATAGTTTACCTACACAACATTGAATTTTTTCTTGATTTCTTTATTCTTCATGCACTTGTGATTAGAGAAATGTGGTATTTAGAATATAAATTTATATGCTTGCAAAAACAAGTGAATTTGGAGTCCTAGGTCACAAAAATCAAAATCAAGTAAAAAACAAAACATATATGACAAGGAAAACTCCGCCAAAAATTGCAAAGTGTCTTGTGCAAACAAAATTTTGACCACTTCTGTTAAAAAATGAAAATCTTTATGTGCAGTGAAATTTGTGGAAGTAAAGTTATTTGTGTTCTATTCAAGTTATGTTCTTAAAATTACATACAATCATGTGGTTTGATTTATACACCTGTATACTTTGACGAAACACCTTTATTGAACACATCATTATCATTTATAACACTTCCACTCATGAGAATTGGACCTAAATCTTATCTATATTATTCTCTACAATCATGAGTAAATGCACTAGATAACAAAACATGATCTCTACAATGTTTGTGCATACTTGAAATGCAAATTTATTTACATTGTTAAAATATCGTTACTTGATATTTTTATAATCTTGCTTGCTACTTTTTGTTACAAATTACAAATGAACTTGCAACTTTTGTTTCTAAAATTCAAAACATCTACTTATTTGATTTAAACGCTTATTATATTTTGTACTTACAATTTCTAAAAGATGTTACAAATTGCTTTCGCTCTGTTCACTATTTTTAAAAAAATTTTGCTATTATTTCTACTTAATGCATAACGTTTAATATTGCAACTACTCTAACCCACCTCCTTTTAACTATAACAAAAGGGGGAGGATAAATTGAAGAAATAAAGAAATCTATTATGTAGGGGGAGTAAACTTAGAAAATGCATTCATGTAGGGGGAGTATCCACATAGAGGGAGTATGCATGATTATCACGCTTAACATATACTATAAACACTACTCTAATTATGTTTTTATTTCTTATTAGTGGATTTGTTATTATCAAAAGGGGGAGATTGTTGGAGCTTGTGTTCCACGTCTCTTAGTTTGAGAATAACAAATTACACTATGTATTTGATCTTGCTTGTGTTTATAGTGTGCAGGTACCATAATTAAATAACCATATGAACAAGATGTTGATTGATGATGATTCTCTAAAAAGATAGCTAACACCCCGCGTTAGAAGTTATCGCTACGCATTAACATTCATCGAAAAGGGATGACTTCTCAATGGATCTTGAAGTTGAGATGAGAAGTAGCCGGTTACTAAGAGATAATGCTCGCGTTGACTCTTAACTCCCGCGTTGAGTCCTCGAACTACCACGATCTCGATGGTTGCACAATGTCAGTGGTTTCTATACCCAGACACTAATGCTGACATTAACTCTTAACGCCACACATTATCTCTCGTGCCTATTTAAAGAGCTGATTTTGTTTGATCAAGAAACATGCATTCCAAGCCTTCATTATATACTTCAGAGAGAGCATTTCATCCCGAATTCAGAGAGCACTCCCAACGCCACCATTGAGGAATAAGAGTGAGAAGGAGATTTCCAACGGTAAATTTGAAGAAGAACGCTCGCTTCAACTCCGACGATGGTCATTGCGTATCTTCAACATCTCCTTCAACACTCTTCAATCTAGGGAGTCTTTTGTTCTGATTTTTAACTTTATCTTTTCAAATTTTCTTGTAACGTTAGTGAATTCACCGCCTTGCGCATGGCGACTAGGTCTAGGGTAGATCTAGGGGGTGGCTAAAGGCCTTTTCTGGGGAAAAATGAGATATAGCCAACCGGTCCTTGAGAGAAGTGTTGGAACATGGTCTTCCGCATCTCCTAGGTTTGAGAATAACAAATCCTATGTGTATTTGATCTTGTGTGTTTAAGTGTGCAGGAAATCAAAGTCTACATGACTCAAGGATGGTTGCCCCTAATTTTGATCCAACAATTCCAAGTCTCCCACTAGCGCCGGCGGTAGCACGTAGCGCCTGGCGCTAGCGATGATAGCGCAATTCCGGGAGCACATATGGAAGGAGATAGCGCCTGACGGTAGCCGATAGCGCTGGCGGTATCTACTAGCGGTGGCGGTAGCTTGGAGCACAAGAGGAATGACGTAATTGTTTCCCCGAAATAAAGATTCTCGCGCGCAAAATATTACTTAATATAGGATAGCGCCGGCGGTAGCACTAGCGCAGGCGCTAGCGCTAAGGATATAAAATGGACCCCTTGGCTCCGTCTTCCTCACTCTTCCACAACCCTAAATTCCAGAGCTTCGTGCCATATCATAGAAAGGAAGGTTCAGAGAGATACTCCCACAAATCCATGAAGGCTTAAGGAGATCCGTGGAGACGATTTCAACACGCTTCATCATCGTGACGAAAGACCGCATCGACTACGATCATACTCTGCGTCTTTGTCAACTTCTCCAAAAGATCCACATAGAGGGAGTTTTATATTATTGTCTTTTCATTTCATATTCTTCTTGTAAACGGTTAGTGAATTCGCCTCGTGTTGGCGACTAGGTCTGGGTAGGACTTAGGGCAGAAATTTGCCTCGTGTTGGCAACTAGGTCTCGGGAGTAGGTCTAGGGGGTGCTCGAGGCCATATCTGGGGAAGGGTTGGCTAGAGCGGCTTGAGGCTGTATCCGGGGAAGGATCAGCTAAAGCCAACCGGTTCGTGGGGATACGAGTCGGTATAGAAAACAAAAAGAGTCTTTCTATTAGCTTTGATTTCTAGCTTCGATAAGAGATCAAGTTTTGTAATCATGCTTCTCAAGTTAATAAAATCATGTCTTTACTTTTACTTCACTTGATTTATCTTGATCTTCTCTAGTGTAATAATCAAAGCTTTTTCAAAATTCCTAAATTATATTATAAGTTTTTAAAACCCTTATTCACCCCCCTCTAAGGGCGCCTACCGATCCAACAAGTGGTATCAGAGCCAGGTTATTCCAAATCGGCTTAACAACCGGGAATAATGGCGTCTCATGATCTCGCTTCTACTATTGGGGTAAATTTTTATGAAGAAGAAAAATCTCTTAAACCACTGTTATTTGAAGGAAGAAATTATAAAGGATGGAAAATAGTAATGGAAATTTTTCTTAAATGTTTAGATGAAAAAGTTTGGAATATTACTATCAAAAAACCACCTAGCTTATTAAATAAGAACGAAATGGTTTTAAATGCAAAATCTATGAATAGTCTATTTTGTGCGTTAGATCATAATATTTCCAAACTGATTTATACTTTTCCAACTGCATACGAGATGTGGAATTTTCTTGAAATAAATTATGATTCTCCTTCTGCAGGTATGGAACAATTACAAGAACCAGAGAATATGCAAGCCTACACAGGTATTCAAGAAAGCTCCATACAAAACGGATCCATGAAGTGCACATCAAATGGAAAAGAAGAAGCACTGTCTTCGAAAGAGGTGTGCCAAAAAGATTTAAGAGAAACCATATGTTCAAATCATGCCTCTCCCGAAAGCAATGTAAGGAAATCAAATCCCATCTTTTGTACTTCTATTTCTACATTACAAATGCTACAAATTACTAAGCGCAAAATTAAGAAATTGAAAAATACAAATTGCAAATTGCGCTTAGAAAATAAAAGTTTAAAAGCAGAAGTTAAAATTGAATCAAATGCTAATTCATCTATTCTTACCCATGTCTCTTTGAATGAAACTATTACACCTTGTTTAGAATTTGATAATTTAAAAGAAAAATACAAGGGACTTGAAAAAGAACTATTAATCGTAAAAGAACAAAATGAAAAATTATCTTTAGAAAACTCATCTTTGATAAATGATTGCGCTAAGTGTTAAGAATATAAAATTGAAATTAAAGAAATGGATGAAACATTTGATGAATATAGAAACAACTATCAAGATCATATTGATTCAATTATTTCCACTCTTAAAAATAGCTAGACATAATTTAAAGATTAAAAATGATGAATTAAAATCAAAAATCAACTTGCTTATGAAAATTGTAAATATAAATTCACAATATCAAACTATATCTAAAAACAAGTTGAATATGAATATGAACATCTTAACCAAGTCTAATAATGGGAGCAAGAATCACAAAGTGTTTGTAAATCAAAATCAAAATCACCATTACTTGCAAAATCATGTTTCTCCCAACTCAAAATTAAAATTGAACAAATTTCCTATAAACAATACTTTTAATAATCATTACAATCATAATCATCAATATAAAGATTATCATAATGGAAATTTGAAAACTAAAAATAATGTTAAACCAAGATTTGAATGGAGACCCAAAGTTAAAGATGAAACACAAACTCCACTCAAAAGGGCTCATTCACTTCCATCTCCCCAAAAGCAAACACGATGTATTTGGGTACCCAAAGGAACCGTCACATCCGGTCCTCTTTGGATACCTAAATATCCTATTCATTAGTATCCAATCATTTGCATGAAGTAGAAATCAACTCAAAATAAAATATCAATTCTCTACTTCATGATATGCTTAATTTCTATTTGCTCTTTGCTTTTTATTTTTCTTTGAGCCATCATGATATGATCACTTTATATAACTTGTGATATGACTCTCACATATTAAACCAAAATTCATAAACAAATCAAATTGAATAAAGTTGAATAAAAAGTCATATCATCTCTCAAGTGATCTACTTATCTTTTTTATTTCTATCCTTCTAAATCCATTTCCTAAAAGTCTTACAAAATTTGAAAAACTAAATTTGTTATATGATATTATTAAGACTAAATGAAATAAGTGTCAAAATGGATTTAAAAGATGTATCTCAGGGGTATTAGGCTAAATTTATAAAATGCGCAAGTTTTGCTTAGGAAGTTAATATATTTGCGTCATTTTCAATTACCCCAAGTATATTTAATCATAATCATGTTTAAATCGGAATTGAAAAATTGCATGAATATTACTTCACTTATTTATGATCATTTCACTCATGCGTATGTTGTGCAAAACTCAATAATTAAGGTTTAATAAATATGAAACTCTAATGAAGATGTAACTAATGTACTAATTTTAACTTCCGCAACTTTTTGCGATTTCTTTTCGTCTCATCACTTCATTAGACAGGCCTTACATTGCAAAAACATAATTAAAGAAAAATCGGAAGCAAAATCAAAGAAAATCAAGGCTATACGATCAAAATAAGCACTCTCTGTGAGCTAACGTAGGCGCTAAGACCTAACGCCAGCGCTAGCCCAAGTCTCTGATTTTCTATAAATTTAAAATTTTGAAAAATCAACAAAAATATATGTATTTGCTTAATATTCAAAAACTAAAGAGAAAATTTACAAAACTCTTCAAAATAAACATATTTTCTCATATTCACTATTCACCTTACAACGTGTCTATCTAATAATTTAAAAATGTTGAATATGAATTTTCATTAAAAATTCCTCATGTACATTATCATGAATAATTAACTACGAGCTCTTAATCACTATGAATTAATATTAATGATCATATAAAATAGTCATGCAAAATCATATGATCTTCTAAGTCAAACATCAAATATTACTACAAAAGATTTTATTCCTTCGAAACATACAGTCTGTGATCATGATTACTATATGAATCTATTATGTTTTGCACAGACCATAGAATCAACTCTATATCCATATGAATAAATAAATTAGAATCATCACGTTATTCTATGTCTAAAACTTGAATCTCTAGTGTTACATACACGCAACATTGTATCAACAAACCTTGGTATAACATTAATCTCAAACTTATCATACTAACATTGTCGACTAAAGAATAATTGTGTCTATGTTAGGCTTTATATGTTTACCAAGACATACAGGCTAGGTATTCTCATCTAGGGCTTATTCAAGATATTCCTGTGCATGAACATTATGGTTAATCGCTAAAATCATGCATATTGATTTGTTCATTAATATCATCTCATGCAGAGTTTAGTTGGTAAGGTCATATACAAAATCGCTAATGTTTCATCTAGACATTTCCTAAAAATCTGAAATTTCAGCATGAAACTACTATTTTGACACTTAATCAAGATCAACAATTAAAAATTTCAATATCATCAAAAATCAGCTACTATTTCCCGCGCTAGCGCTAACGCCGGCGCTAGTGCACCTATGTGTTTTTCAGTATTTTTAAAATTTTGAAAATCTCTAAAAATATATTAATCTATTTTTACTATTCATTTCTGCATTTTTACTTTTATTACATTTTTGAAAAATCAAACACAAAAATACAAAAGCCAAATTACAAAAAATATGTTTTGCCATTTTGGTTTTTGTCATTTGTTTAAATTCTATTTCAGAAGCAAAAATCAATTACAAAAATATAAAACAAAAAAAAAATATCAAAAATTATTATTTTGAACTTAACTTTTTACTTATATCTTGCGAAAGGGTGATTTTGGCTATCATCCCATCACATCACCTAGTACCGAGCGAACCTCTCACAAGGTAGTCCTCGGGAAGTCCAAGATCAATCTTACGAGTTCAAACTTTAAATTATCAAAAATATTGTATGGACATCATTGAGAAAATCAAGCATGATTTATTCTATTATTTAGAACTTCTATAATGTTGCAATTTATCTTTTCAAACTCTTTGAACATTGTTTTCATCATGTTTTGATATCTATTAATATGTGCATCAATTATATTGAAAGTTGTGTAGAACTATGTGTAGCATGCCTCTAAGTATGAGTAAATGTTTTATGTTTGATAATGATCGTTATTCACTCACTTATTTTGGCATTGTCTACTTATGTGTTTAATCTAAGAATGCTTGTGTATGTTTTGTAATAGTATAATGAATTAAAATTGCACAAGTATCTTACCTACACAACCTTTGTTTGCACTTTAAAAGTTAAGAAAAGTGGTTATGTTTTTATAAATTATATTGGTTTGCAAAACAAGTGTATTCAGAGAACTTTGTACAAAACAAAAATCATAAAATAAAGTGAAAAAGATAAACTCCACCAAGCACTACTTGAACCTCCTATAAGTCTTAATAAGCGTTGTGAGGTTGAGCACCTTGGAAAGAATAGTAAAGTATCTTGTGCAAACCATAACTTTAATTCAAAATAAAGACCACTTATTCTTAAGTACACCGGATCACAATAAAAATCAATCTTGAAGAATAAAATTATGTGATCCCCCAAGCACTACTTTGCACCCTGATAAGTCTTAATAAGCATTGTGTGTGCAAAGCACCTTGGTAGTTGTACATTTTTTATGCATTGAAGTTTGTGGAAGTAAAATTATTTGTGTTTTATTGTGCTCTTACTTTACATATCACTTGTATTTTTTATTAAAACATGTGTTTACTCTACTAAAGAATACACTTATGTACACATCATTATCTTCCATAACACTTCTTCTCATGAGTATTGGATCCTAATGCTAATTCTATACTATTCTTTATTTATGAAATGCACTAGATAACCTAGCATGCATTCTACAATGTTTGGTATGATTTGAAATTATGAATTAAAATAACATTGTAGTAATCTTTTAATAACATTATTTCATGCTTGGTTACATTATTGAAGATTTTTAATTGAACAATGATTTACAAAAACATATTCTTTATGAAATTTAACTCATATATCTTTTTATGGATCATCATTACAATAAGATGTTTCTTGTATTTCTATAAGTCTTCCGCATCATCACCATATATTTCTACCTTACGCTCTCATGCCATATATTTATATCAAAGTCTTAAATACCAAAATTCCTTTCTGTCAACAAATTGTAGACTTGCTTGGTAGATTTTATATTGGTTACTCTAAACATGAATATTTTCTTTTTTGACTAAAAACTATGCTTTATTTTTATGAAAATATTGTAATGCTAAAATTCTGATATATTAATGGACTTCAAAATAGCTATGTGAGTGTTCTCATAAATTCAAATAAAAATATAAATCCATAGGCTATGTCAATAGATTTAAAACGCTTAAATGTTTCCAATAATTATTATCCATGACTTCATATCTCACAATAGCGGGGGTGTAGGGTTGTAGACATTAGATTACCTTTATCTCTAGTCATGTCTTGTCCTTAACCGGGGAGGGTTCCAGTGGGGCCTTGCGAGGCACTGGGGGGAAAGAGTGCTAGGTTAAGTTGTGTCTAGTGTTTGCATATGTGACTAACACCCCAACCTAAAGCATGTTTGCAGCTCCTCATGCCCATTCGTCACTTAGTACGGGGCTAGGGTGTAGACATATTGTCTGGGTAGTTTAGATACTTGGAAATCATTACATTTTTTTTTGCATAAAACTCTTATATAAAAAGGAAAAACTAACATGATAATATTAAGTACTTTACGCTAAAAACTCTGATCTATCTCTATAAAAATAATTCTAAAACTCCTTATCATTTCCTTCTCTACAAGCTCGATCATGCCTTTATCTTATTATCAATTTTTATGTGGTGTCTCCTTACCCGCTTTTGCTAATAACAAAAGGGGGAGAACTAACATGATAAATATTAATCTACTATCAAACTATAATGCTTAATTAAGATGATAGCTTACATATTAGGAGAGCATTCACTTAGGGGGAGCATGTATTTAGGGGGAGAAATTCTAAATGCTAAAATCAATAATTATCCTAAGTCATCACTCTCTCACACACACAAATATAGTCTCATCATGCTTATTTATTAATGCTCTGATTTATCATTAATGGATTTGTTATTATCAAAAGGGGGAGTTTGTTGGAACATGGTCTTCCGCATCTCCTAGGTTTGAGAATAACAAATACTATGTGTATTTGATCTTGTGTGTTTAAGTGTGCAGGAAATCAAAGTCCACATGACTCAAGGATGGTTGCCCCTAATTTTGTGCCAACAATTCCAAGTCTCCCACTAGCGCCGGTGGTAGCACGTAGCGCCTGGCGCTAGCGATGATAGCGCAATTCCGGGAGCACATATGGAAGGAGATAGCGCCTGGCAGTAGCCGATAGCGCTGGCGGTATCTACTAGCGCTGGCGGTAGCTCGGAGCACAAGAGGAATGGCGAAATTATTTCCCCGGAATAAAGATTCTCGCGCGCAAAATATTACTTAATATAGGATAGCGCCGGCGGTAGCACTAGCGCAGGCGCTAGCGCTAAGGCTATAAAATGGACCCCTTGGCTCCGTCTTCCTCACTCTTCCACAACCCTAAATTCCAGAGCTTCGTGCCATATCATAGAAAGGAAGGTTCAGAGAGATACTCCCACAAATCCATGAAGGCTTAAGGAGATCCGTGGAGAAGATTTCAACACGCTTCATCATCGTGACGAAAGACCGCATCGACTACGACAATACTCTGCGTCTTCGTCTACTTCTCCAAAAGATCCACATAGAGGGAGTTTTATATTATTGTCTTTTCATTTCATATTCTTCTTATAAACGGTTAGTGAATTCGCCTCGTGTTGGCGACTAGGTCTGGGTAGGACTTAGGGAAGAAATTCGCCTCGTGTTGGCGACTAGGTCTCGGGAGTAGGTCTAGGGGGTGCTCGAGGCCATATCCGCTGAAGGGTTGGCTATAGCGGCTTGAGGCCGTATCCGGGGAAGGATCGGCTAAAGCCAACCGGTTCGTGGGGATACGAGTCGGTATAGAAAACAAAAAGAGTCTTTCTATTAGCTTTGATTTCTAGCTTCGATAAGAGATCAAGTTTTGTAATCATGCTTCTCAAGTTAATAAAATCATGTCTTTACTTTTACTTCACTTGATTTATCTTGATCTTCTCTAGTGTAATAATCAAAGCTTTTTCAAAATTCCTAAAATTATATTATAAGTTTTTAAAACCCTTATTCACCCCCCCTCTAAGGGCGCCTACCGATCCAACAAAAAGGACCGGTGAAGGAACAAAAAGTGAATTTTACTTTGTCGCCTTTAATTTCAAGCTTTATTGAAATTCTATCTTTGTAATCATATTTGTGAAATATAAAATTCATTTTTATTATATCGAATTTTCTGGAATTGTATTTCACAAGTAAATTCACTTTGGATATTTCTGTAAAAATATTTTCTGGAGAGATAACGCCCATCGTTAACTATCTAACGTCAGGCGTTAGCGACAGAACCAAAAAGTTTCTGTTTTCTCTAAAATCTGTAAGTTTATCTCAAAAATAGTAAACCCCTTATTCACCCCCTCCTCTAAGGGCGCCATCAAATCCAACGGCCCCCTCATCCCAACCAATACAGAATGGTTTCAGATCCAGCTAGGCCGACTCAATCATCGTGAACACACAATGCAAGTAAGCTTTCACCTCAGCCCGACAAGCCTCATGGGCTATTTCTACACGCACCACGTGATATTCTGTATCACTGGCATTAGCGCGGGCGCTAGCACTAGTGCAGGCGCTAGCCAAAAGAACTCATTTCTACCAGCTCTTTTGGGTATTTCCTGGAGGTAGCCTCTAGGTCTCCCTGTAATACATCACAACCCTCAGAACCGGAAAACAAGCATACATACTCGAAGTCTTCTTTGGAGTGCAATATAGCATATCAACATCACCAATCCATACCAACCTGTCCAGATGGGCTTCATACAGTATGCTTATATCCGTACAACAATCCAAACTCTTTATGCAATTATCTATGAGGATACTCCATATCGACCCGTCGTAAGAGCCTATCCACTAATTAGTGGAAATCTTTCAGCTACTATGTGAATCAAAGGACTAGCATGTCCAGCGATTAGGGAGGAGAATCGTTACCCTCGATACTCATTTCGGTGCCATAAGTTTGAGATTGAACCGGATGGAATTTGTCAAAACACCTTCCTCTTCACTGCTTCAAAGATGGCACAAGCACTCAAGAAATCTCCTACATAGATTTTCCCTCGACACGATGAACGGCTAACCCAAAAAGATCTCCTTATTTCTGCCGCTTTACTTCCTTCAGCGATGAAAAGAGAGTTACGTCAGAAAACTGAAGAGATTCTTACAATTGGTTGCCTTTTATAGTTTCTTCGCTAACGCCGACGTTGACTCGAATGACCAGCGTTAACCCCAAAGTCGGTTCAGCTGCTCTTATCCAGAACCGCTTACTCCTATTGGATGAAGGCCTAACCTCGCGCGTTAACTCTTAATGCCTGGCATTAGCCACTTGACGATCGACGAGACCACTCGTCGATCATTGGAGCTTCACGATGACTTAAAAGTTCTTTCGTCAAATCCCTACCGCCGACGTTAACCCTAATGCCCAGCATTAACTTTCGATGAATCGTTGAGTCTTAGAGATGAGAACAGGACCTTTATGACGAAAAGGGAAATCTGTCGATTTATCAACCTAACACCCAACATTAATACTAACGCCTGGCGTTAGCTCCTGCTACCTGAAACCTTCTTTTTTCTGGTGGGGAAAACTGGGGTGCTATAATCCCCTACCCTTAAAGAAAGTTCATCCCGAACTTCCAATAATAAGAAAGGAAGAAAAAATAAAAGTACAAAATATAACCTTTGTACCTCAACAGAACAGCTCGGGGAACTCTTCACGCATGATTTGCTCTCGCTCCCATGTAAGTTCTTCCCGACCGTAGTTGTTCCATCGAACTTTGACCATCTTGATTATTTTATTCCGCAAATGTTTGACATCAGTGTCCTCAATGTGAATAGGTGTGACCTTTGCCTTTAGCCCCTCATCGATTGGCACTTGATTCGCCACAAGCACTTGGCTAGGTTCTGGCACAGCCTTCTTGAGCACAGATATGTGAAACACATTGTGTAAGCCGCTCAATTCTGCCAAAAGAGCTAGCAGATAAGCCACTTCACCAACACGTTCCAGTATCTCAGATGGTCCAAGGTATCTTGGACTGAACTTTTTCAGACATCTAATCCTGGACACACCCTTGAATGGTTTGATTTTGAGATACACCCATTCGCCCATGATGAACCCAACGTTTCTGTGCTTAGCATTGTAGTATTTTGCCTGCCTATCTTGCACAACCAACAATCTCTCCCGGATTGTTCGAATAGTCGAATTGGCATCTTCGACTTCTTTTTGCTTAAACAGCTTAGTTTCACATGTCTCCACCCACGCCAAGGGAGTAGGACACTTTCTACCATACAATGCCTCATAGGGCGCCATTTTTATACTTGCCTGGTAGCTATTATTATAAGCAAATTCAATCATAAAGAAATGATCTTCCCACCTCTTTCCGAAATCAAAGGCGCACATTCAGAGCATATTCTCCAATGTTCTGTTGGTCCGTTCAGTCTGCCCATCCGTTTGAGGGTCGAAGGCAGTGCTAAATTTCAGCTTAGTACCCAACAGTTGGTGGATTAGCCTCCAATCTTTCGACGTGAAGTGCCCATCTCGGTCACTTACGATGCTACGGGGCACACCGTGCAATCGCACTATGCTATCAACATACAATTTCGCTAGCTTTTCCACTGAATCGTCTCGCCGATTCGGAATGAAGTGTGCGACTTTAGTCAATCGATCCACAATCACCCAAATGGCATCGTTCCCGGACTGCGATCTTGGAAAACCATGCACGAAATCCGTAGAAATATCATCAAATTTCCATTCCGGAATAGGTAACTACTTCAGGAAACCTCCAGGTTTTTGGCATTCAGCCTTCAAGAGTGCACAAGTGTGACCCTTGGCTACGTATAAGGCGATATCTTTCCTTAAACCCAGTCACCAGAATAGCTTCTTCATGTCCTGGTACATTTTTGTGCTCCCCGGGTGGATTGAGTACTTAGTAAAGTGTGCCTCGTACATCAACTCCTCCCGTAATTTACCAACATTGGGGATGCACAGACGACTGCCTTTCCACAAAAGACCGTCTTCTAAGGAAAATTTAGTATTAGACCCATCCAGGGTCTTCGCCATATATCGCTTTATGCTTTCATCAAGTTCTAATGGCAATCGAACTATATCCGCAAGGTCACACTGTACCTCTGTCTAGTTCAAACTTGGCGTGGAACTGGTTCTTTTATCCACATAGGAAATATCCAAGGCTTCCAAGTTGCTGATCAGACGCGAATCATGCATCTGAATCTAGCTCTCTTGTGCCGAAGCCCTCCAGCTCAAAGCATCTGCGATAACATTTGCCTTGCCGAGAGTGTAGTGGATCTTGAAAGTGTAGTCCTCCAGGAACTACATCTACCTTCGTTGTCGCATATTCAACTCTTTCTGATCTATTAGGTGCTTCAGACTCTTATGGTCCGTAAAGATGTCGATCTTCACGCCATATAAATAGTGCCGCCAAAGTTTAAGAGCGAATATCACGACCGCTAGCTCCAAGTCATCGACCGGATAATTCCTTTCACGCACTTTTAGTTGGCGAGAGCCATGCGCAATAACCTAACCATGCTGAAGAAGACCGCAGCCTAAGTCGCTCCCTGACGCATCGCTGTAGATTTCAAAGCCTCATGTACCACATGATGAACATAGGATTGGCGTCGTGGTCAGACGACTCTTCAGCTCTTCAAAAGCTCGCAAGCACTCTGGCGACCAAATGAACTTCTGATCTTTCCTAGTCAATGTCGTAAGAGGCAGACCTATCCTCGATAAGTTCTCTACGAAGCACCTATAATAGCCGGCAAGTCCTAGGAAACTCTGGACTTCCACCACTGTAGTCAACATAGGCCACTCCCATATTGCAACTAACTTTGCAGGATCCACTGCAATGCTCTCTCCACTGACCACATGACCTAGGAATGCCATAGAGGACAGTCAAAACTCACACTTTGAGAAATTGACATACATCTGAGTTTGCCTCAAAGTATCCAATACAATGCGCAAGTGAATTGCATGTTCTTCTTCCAACTGAGTGTATACCAGAATATCATCTATGAAGACAATAACAAATCGATCTAGACACTCTCGAAACGTTCCGTTCATCAGATCCATAAATACCGATGGCACATTCATCAAGCCAAACGGCATCACTGTGAACTCAAAATGCCCGTAACGTGTACTAAATGCCATCTTGGGAATATCACATTCCCGAATTTGCAACTGGTAGTAGCCAGACTTCAAATCCATCTTTGAGTACACGGTCGATCCAACTTGCTGATCGAACAAGCCATCGATTCGCAGAATCAGATAATTATTCTTGTATGTCAGCTTGTTCAATTCGCGGTAGTCTATGCACAGACACAAGCTTCCGTCCTTCTTCTTCATAAAGAGGACCGGTGCACTCCAAGGGGATGAAGTTGGACGTATACAGCCTTGCTCTAGCAACTCCTGCAACTGAACTTTCAACTCCGCCATCTCGTTTGGTGCAATTCGGTATGGTAAGCGTGCCACAAGTTTGGCACCTGGCAACAGCTCAATAGCGAAGTCAATCTCTCGCTGAGGTGGAGCCCCAGGAAGATCTTTTGGGAAAATATCCACATACTACGATACGATTGGGACATTACACAAACTAGGCTTTGACACAGAAGTCTCCAATAACGTGAATAACAACTTTGCGCCTTTCCGAACTGCCTAGACTACTTGGAGAGCAGACATGAACATCTTGCTCGATCCTCGCAAATCGGTAAAAGTAGTCTTGCGTTCAGTAATCTGCCTTAGCGTGTCCTCTTTCAAATTGCAATCAATGCATGCACGCTGCTTTGAAAGCCAGTCTATGCCAAAGATCACATCAAACTCAGATATCGGCAGCATGGACGCTTCCAAGTCAAACTCATGACTTCCTATCCACACATGAACACTACAAACTCTGTCCGCATGCATTTGACACCCATTTGGCAGCACGAAATCCAGTATGTCCTTTGCCATGAACGAAGTCACTCCAATACACAGTATGAAGTCCTCAGATAGAAAGGAGTGAGATGCTCCAGTGTCAAATAATGCTCTCGTCGGATAGTTTCGAATTTGGACAAAACCTAATACGTACAAACGGGGTATACATGCAATCACACACAAGGTATAAAAGTCATAAAGCAATAAATGCTATATACTAAATAACACCTGTCATGACATCGCTTTGTTTAATGGCCTCTTGCTGGACAAGATTATATACCTGCGGTTAAGCTGGAGTGTAGTGGGATGCATACGACTCTACTACCTTCCCATTTTCCACCGCATAAGCCGCAACTGCATGCCTTTTTACCGCCGCGACACTCCCGAGCAAACTGGCCCACCTTTCCACAATTATAACATATAACTGGACCTCATCCAGTCATTGCTCCTGAAACAAAAGAGGAAGCCGGTTACGAAAACTTGGACTTCTTTTTGAATCACAGAGACCCAGACTTTATGGAGCTTGGCACTTTAAACACCGTCGTTGCCACCGCTCGGTCCTTGTTCTCTTGGATCTGTTGGACATGTGTGTCACATCCCTTTTTTGAGAATAACAAATGCCATATTGTATTTGATATTGCTTGTAGTGTGTTTATAGTGTGCAGGAACTATAGGTGCAATACTCCACAGGTATAAAGCAGCTTGGAACAATCTTTTGAAAGGAGCAACGCTACCGCCAGCGTTATCGCTAACGCCAGCACTAACGCCAGCGCTATCGCTAACGCCAGGCGCTAGCTCAGTTGGTTTCGTCTTAGCGGTTTCCTTAGCGCTACCGCCAACACTACCGCCTGGCGCTATCTCCGCTACTGCTGGCGCTATCGCTACTGCAGGCGCTATCTCAAGTTCGTGCACAGAGCCACGCCGCCGACGGTTTCGCAACCGCTCCACACGAACGCTACCGCCGGTGCTAGCCACTACCGCAGGTGTTAGCTCCAAGATCTATAAAATGATGTGTTCTCTCTCGTTTTGGGTTAGAGATCCCAAAGAGGCTGCTTGTGCCACAATTCCAGTGCTGTTATGCTGCCGAAGATGGATCTCCCACAAAAAGCTTAAGGAGAATTCTGGAGGAGGGCTACGTCACGCTACATCCGAAGGACGATCGCTTCGACCTCGCTTATACTACAACGATCCTTCATCCTCAACTCTAGAGATCTCATATAGGGAGTTTTATTATTATTTCATTATTTCCATTCCATACTTTTTGTAACCATTTAGAGAATTCGCCTTGTGTTGGCGACTAGGTCTGGGTAGGACTTAGGGGGAAATTCGACTTGTGTTGGCGACTAGGTCTAGGTGATTAGATCTAGGGGGTGCTCGAGGCCATATCCGGGGAAGGATTGGCTAGAGCGGCTTGAGGCCATATCCGGGGAAGGATAGGCTAAAGCCAACCGGTTCGTGGGGATACTAGTCGGTATTGAAAAGGAAAAATTATTTACATATGTACGCCTCCGATTTCTAGTGATATTGAAATCAATTTTTGTAAACACCTTTTCATATAATATAATCATGTCTCTATTTGTGTTTACTTGATTTCTCTCATTTGGCGTAATCTCTAAAATATTGGTTACAAAGCTTTCAATTCAAATCACTTTGTCTAAATTGTTTATCTTAATCTACTTCATCATATAACAATTTAGCACTTGTTTCTAAATCCTAAACTTGCAAATTATGATATTTTCTTCCTTTAGCTAAATTGTTATTTTGTGTTCTAACATTACTTTAAAAAATTTAGTAATTTCCATAAAATTATAAGAAGATTTTTATTCCCTTATTCACCCCCCCTCTAAGGGCGCCGTAAGATCCAACATGTGGTATCAAAGCAAGGTTATTCCAAACGGCTTAAAAACCAGGAATAATGGTGTCTCATGATCTCGCTTCTACTTGTAAGGGAAATTTTCTTATAAACGAAAAATCTTTAGCACCACCCTTATTTGAAGGCAAAAATTATAATGGGTGGAAATTTCTTATGGAAAAATTTCTTTAAGTCTTTGGATATGGAAGTATGGAATATTACTATTAAAATACCCCCAAGTATTTTAAATAAAAATGAAATGTTTTTAAATGCCAAATCAATGAATAGTCTATATTGTGCATTGCATCAAAATATTTTCAAACTAATTTATACACTTCCTACTGCTTATGAAGTTTGTAAATTTCTTGAGAGTACTTATAGTCTTCCTTCTACAGATGATGAACAAGAGGAATTCCTTATGGATCCAAGAGAAGAAATCGACGAGGAATTCCTTATGGATCCAAGAGAAGAAATCGACGAGGAATTCCTTATGGATCCAAGAGAAGAATTCGATGAGGACTTATGTTTGGTGGAAGAAGAATACAACGTCACAATATTGGAATCATTTGTTGGTAACACATCAAGCAAAAGACAAGACGGAAATTCAACTATGGAAGAGAAATGCAAAGAAGATGCCAAAGGAATCGTTGGTCCAAATCTTGCCTCATCCCATAGCAATGTAAGAAAATTTAAATCTTCTCTTTTTGTAACAAATTCCATTTCTACTTCTCGTATGCTTAAAATTGCTAAACCTAATTCCAAATTACATTTAGAAAATGAATCTTTAAAAGCAAACGATAACGTAAAGTCAAATATTGATGTGTTAAATTCTCTTTCATGCTCTTTAGTTAAAATTCATATTCCTTGTCTTAATTGCAATTTATTAAAAGAAAAATTCAAGGAAATTGAAAAAGGGCTCTTAATTTCTAAAAGGCATAATGAAACATTGTTAATTGAAAATGATGTTTTATTTTGTAAGTTAATACAATTAAAATCTTTTGTTGAAAAATTTCAAATGTCATGTAATGAATTTCATCATAAGATTTTGAATAACAAGGATAAATTAACTTACAAAATCATTTCTAAAAAGGATCATTTTCATACATCAACTCAAAAGGAGTTTAGTTTCAAAAAGAATTATGACCCTCACAAAATTCTTAAGAGTCATTATTATAAATCTCAATATATTTTCAATCATGACTCAAATTTAAAAACTCTTTTTCATGAAAATCAAAGTACAAAATATTATCCTTCATATTATAAGAGTATGTCTATAAGAATGAGTGGAAATGATAATTATCAAAATAAGAATCAATTATTTACAACATTTTGTAACCCACTCTTTCAACAATCACTTCTTAAGAAAGATAATTACTCTTATAAACTTTCAAAGAATCGTTATAATAAAATTCATTATGATTATCAACATCAATCTATTTTGAAAAATAATTTGAATAAACATAAATCCCAAATGAATTATTTTTCAAACAACTATCATTCCAAAAAGATGTCAAATAATCATAATATGAATTTAAAAGAAAAACAACCAAAGTATGAATGGAGGCCCAAAATTAAAAATGAAACACGAACTCCACTTGTAAAGGCCCATTCATCACTATCTCTCCAAAAGCCTACACGATATATTTGGGTACCCAAAGGAACCATCCCGCTTGGTCCCCTTTGGATACCTAAATCTCTTATTCTTTAGTATCCTATCATTTGCATGAAGTAGAAACAAATAAAAATGTAATATCACTACTCTACTTCATGTTTGTTTATTGTCTCTTTTCTTTTGTTTATTTTATATATTTTTTTAAAAACAAACATGCTATGATCACTTTATATATCATGAAATATGACTTTCATATATTAAGCCTAATGTTTATCAAATCAAATTTGAATTAAAATTGAACATTAAGTCATATATATTTTTCAAAGTGATCTATATCTCATCTTTGATTGTACTTTATCCTTTTAAATATTTTACCCTTAATTGTCTTGTATTATCATTAGAAATTGAATATTGAAATTATTATCAAGGCTATTGAAACTATTTTAAAAATATGGATTTAAATGGTTTATTAAAGGGCTTAAGCTAAAAATTAAAATGCGCAATGTTTTGATTATTTTTCTATTTGTTGCATTTGATAGCCCTTATAATGAAAAATTTTATCATATAAAATCGAAAACAAACATTCACAAAACGCGTGTTTAATTTGTTCAAAAATGCGAGTTTTAGATCAAAACTTCAAAAGCCATATCTTTTGATCCGCTCGCCTAATTTTCGCGTTTAATATATTTTCGGAAAGAGCACAAAAATCTCCTTCCAATGGCAAACTCGGCTTGCTCATTTAAGTTCTTTTTGGTGCTGTTATCTTGCCCAATTTCAACTCCGTTTTAAAAGCTATCTTAGTTTGCTTGATTTGGAAATTTCTGTGTTTATGGAGTTTTCATCACATGCTATCCTTAGTATAATTGTTTCATATATTAATTTAGATATTATGTGTGTGATATATGTCACCAATGTTTGCATGTAATTTAGACCTTAAAATCATCTTGCATCATTAAGATCAAATCAAAAGATTAATCATTTCATTCTAGGTCTAAAGAAAATTAATTTTAAAACTTCTCATATTACATGCAACATTATCTCCATTAAATCATATATAATAACATTGCACTCAAACTCATTATTCTAGCATCACTTCTTAGTTTATGCTCAAATTTATATGCTAGGTATAACATTTACAATGTTATTAAAATATCATGATAACTATGTGATTTGAAATTATAATAAAATACTAAAATTCCAACAAACACATAGTTTATGGTTTAATCATTAAAATATATATGAATATTGTATCATAAATCATATATTATCATGCAAAACCAAAGATCAATATATTCGATTAATGAATGCAAATTTTATTAAAAATTTCAAAACATTATATATTTGATCTTTGTCTTTGATATGACTACATGATCATCATTTTTCTAAACTTACAAATCAATCATGTTCCTTCAAAAGAAAATCACTATATCACTATATCATAAGTCTAGAAGGTTTAGAATTCTCATACATCATGATGATCTAACATATATTCTATGCAAAATTCACTATAATCATAAATCATAATTCATGTTCTATCAAGAAATATCTCAAATCAATAATAAGAATTATGAATCTTATGATAAAAATTTAAATAATGTTTTCTTTACATTATTTGATGTATTGATATGCTTTAATATTGATTGCATGTATCTCTCATATTTGTAGACCCTAGAATCAACTTTGAAATGAAGATATACATCAAACTTAATCATCACTCTATTCTAGATCTATAATTTGAAACTCTATTTTGGAATACATGTAATTTCAATATAAATCTTATGACATGACATTAAACCCAATACTCATTATACTAGCATTATCACTTATTGAATATTAGTAATTGTGCTAGTTATCACATATCGTCATCTCATAAAAGTAGAAAAACTATGCGGCTTTATAACTCATCACATTAAACAAAACCCATAGTTTATATACCAACCCTTAGATTTAAAAGCATAGGTTGTCCAAAAGATTATTTCACCTATGACTTCATATCTCACAATAGCGGGGTTGTAGGGTTGTATACATTCGAGACCTAACCTCTAAGTCATGTCTTGTCCTTAACCGGGGAGGGTTCCAGTGGGGCCTTGTGAGACACTGGGGGAAAGAGTGCTAGGTTGAGCGTTCTCTAGTGTGTGCATATGGGATTAACACCCCCAACCTACGGCATGTGTGCAGCTCCTCATGCCCATCTGTCACTTAGTATGGGGCTAGGGTGTAGACATTTAGTCGGGGTAGTCTTCAATCTTAGGACATACTTATATTACTCTTTGCATGATCATTTTATTTACATATCACTTAAATCATGCATATTTTGGGTTGTTTAATAAAAAATGTCCTCTTGTGTTTGCATAATTTATTTTTTTTGGCTTAAATGTTTTTGTAAAACACATGTATTTGAAAACGCTAATGTTTTATGCAATTTGAGCAATTAAGACATCTCTGATAATTACAAAATTTCTGCATAAGACTACTCTAAGGACACTTAATCAAAATCAAAAATAAAAAATTTAAAATTCTCAAAAAATCATGTACTGTTTGCCGCGCTATCATTAGCGTCAGCGCTAGTGTGGGTGTGTGATTTTTCTGTTTTTTAAAATTTTAAAAAATCAACAAAAATATGTTAGTTTATTTGTGCAAATTTATTTTTGTGTTTCTGTCTATTTTATTTTTGTTTTATTTAAATTATGAAAAATCAACTATAAAAGTTCAAAATTCAAAATTACAAAAATATGTTTTATGGTTTTCTGTTTTATTCATATTATGAAAAATCAACTACAAAAATTCAAAATTCAAAAATACAAAAATATGTTTTTTTTGATATTTGTGTTTTATTCATATTATGAAAAATTAACTACAAAAATTCAAAATTTAAAAAAAAAATGACAAAAATATATTTTTGTGATTTTCTATTTTTTAATTGATTTAAAAATGATAAAACAAAAAAACTGTACGATCTTTATTGCCAATATCAAGCATGTATGAATTCTATTTAGAATTATTTACAATGTTAAAACATATTCTTTCAAATTACTATGAACATTGTTTTGCTTATCATGCTTTGATATATCTATTTAAAGTGCATCAATTGTATTGAAAAATGTGTAGAACCAAGCTTAGCATGCCTCTAAGTATGAGTAAATGTTTTATGATTGATAATGATACATTTCACTCACTTATTTTGGTAATCAACATGTGTGTCTAAATCTAAAAATGCTTGCTTGTGTATTGTATTTGTACAATGAATTAAAACTTGCATAAGTTTATTGCCTACACTACATTTTGAATTGCACTTATGAAATTTAGAAAAGTGGTTAAATTAAAATTTTTGGTTTGCACAACAAGTGTATTCGGAGAATGTTGCCTCACAAATGTGAACAAAAAAAAATTATATATGTAGACAAATATAACTCCACCAAGCACTACTTGAACCTCCTGATAAGTCTTCATAAGCATTGTGAGGTTGAGCACCTTGGAAAGAATAGTAAAGTGTCTTGTGCAAACCTTGGTTATTACACCACTTTGTTAAAAACTATGTGCATTAAAAGTGTGTGAAAGTAATTTACTTGTGTTTTATTGTGCACTTTACTATACATATGTCTTGTATTTTGATGATTTAAATCCATTGCTAACATTGCTCAAAATACACTTATGTGCACATCATTATCTTTCATAACACTTCTTCTCATGAGTATTGGATTCTAATGCTTTTTCTATACTACTCTTTATATAAAAATGCACTAGATAAACTTAGCATGATCTCTACAATGTTTTGGTATTTCTTGAATTTACAATTAAGTAACATTGTAGTATAATCTCTCTGTGATATGATCATTTCATGCTTGGTATCTTTATGAAAAACTTTGAGATTTCAAAAAGGTTAAAACATCTTTCAATTTTGAACTAAAACTCATATTTCTACTTATGCTTTTCATGCTTACAAAAAGATGTTTATTATAATCTTCCGCTTGCTTACAACTCTTATCTTTATATTTGAAATCTCTTACATATGCTATGCTTAAACTCTTTATCATTATTTATATTTCGAAAAGCTCGATCATGATATATAAATGCCTCCTTACTACCCTCACCCCACCTTCTTTTGATAATACCAAAAGGGGGAGATTAATTGAAGAAATCTATATATGAGAAATTTAGATAAATAAGGGGAGACTAATTCATGAAATCTATCATTTACGGGGAGTAACACATAAATTGCATTTATGTAGGGGGAGCATTAAGTTAGGGGGAGTATGCACATTATCATGCATATCATTTACTATAGTTGCACTTTTATCTTGCTTATCTTATCTATAAACACTACTGTTGATTTCTTGCTTAAAGGATTTGTTATTATCAAAAGGGGGAGATTATTGGACATGTGTGTCACATCCCTTTGTTTGAGAATAACAAATCTCATATTGTATTTGATATTGATTGTAGTGTGTTTATAGTGTGCAGGAACTATAGGTGCAATACTCCACAGGTATAAAGCAGCTTGGAACAATATTTTGAAAGGAGCAACGCTACCGCCAACGTTATCGCTAACGCCAGCACTAACGCCAGTGCTATCGCTAACGCCAGGCGCTAGCTCAGTTGGTTTCGTCTCAGTGGTTTCCTTAGCGCTACCGCCAGCACTACCGCCTGGCACTATCTCTGCTACCGCCGCCGCTATCGCTACCGCCGCCGCTATCGCTACCGCCGCCGCTATCGCTACCGCATGCGCTATCTCAAGTTCGTGCACAGAGCCACGCCGCTGACAGTTTCGCAACCGCTCCACACGAACGCTACCGCCGGCGCTAGCCACTACCGCAGGCGCTAGCTCCAAGATCTATAAAATGATGTGTTCTCTCTCGTTTTGGGTTAGATATCCCAGAGAGGTTGCTTGTGCCACAATTCCAGTGCTGTTATGCTGCTGAAGATGGATCTCCCACAAAAAGCTTAAGGAGAATTCTGGAGGAGGGCTACGTCATGCTACATCCGAAGGACGATCGCTTCGACCTCGCTTATACTACAGCGATCCTTCATCCTCAACTCCAGAGATCTCATATAGGGAGTTTTATTATTATTTTCATTATTTCCATTCCATACTTTTTGTAACCATTTAGAGAATTCGCCTTGTGTTGGCGACTAGGTCTGGGTAGGACTTAGGGGGAAATTCGCCTTGTGTTGGCGACTAGGTCTAGGTGATTAGATCTAGGGGGTGCTCGAGGCCATATCCGGGGAAGGATTGGCTAGAGCGGCTTGAGGCCATATCCGGGGAAGGATAGGCTAAAGCCAACCGGTTCGTGGGGATACGAGTCGGTATAGAAAAGGAAAAATTATTTACATATGTACGCCTCCGATTTCTAGCGATTGAAATCAATTTTTGTAAACACCTTTTCATATAATATAATCATGTCTCTATTTGTGTTTACTTGATTTCTCTCATTTGGCGTAATCTCTAAAATATTGGTTATAAAGCTTTCAATTCAAATCACTTTGTCTAAATTGTTTATCTTAATCTACTTCATCATATAACAATTTAGCACTTGTTTCTAAATCCTAAACTTGCAAATTATGATATTTTCTTCCTTTAGCTAAATTGTTATTTTGTGTTCTAATATTACTTTAAACAATTTAGTAATTTCCATAAAATTATATGAAGATTTTTATTCCCTTATTCACCCCCCCTCTAAGGGCGCCGTAAGATCCAACAGGATCCGCTTTAGGTCCTTATCAAGGGATCTGGCGGTATTTACCAACGTCAGAAAGCCCTGTATCATCGGGCCTGCCAGAAGTACCCGCAAATCATCATGTAGACCTTCATGAAACTGATTGGTCTTTTGCTCTTCATCATCAAAGGAAGAGCCCGCATACCTTCCCAGTCGCGTAAACTCATGGAGGTACACATCGACCATTCTATCCCCTTGAGTCAACCTTTGAAATTGGTTCTCCATTTCGATGCGTTGAGCAGAAGGGAGATACCTTGCCAAGAACACTCTCGAGAACTCTTCTATCGAGATGTCTGTGAGTTGCCTGCCGACATACTGATGCCTTTCCAAACCTTCCCACCACAGCCTAGCCTCCCATCCAATAAATAGGTAACAAGGGTTACCTTCTTCCTTTCCTCCGTATCTGTAGCTGTTAGGGTTCTCTTCACCCGCGACAGGCAATCCTCAGCTTGCGTTGGCATTCCTACCCCTTCAAACGTAGAAGGGTGGAAACTCAGAAACTGTTTCAAGTGAAGGTTTATCGCTCATGGAGCCTCAACCGGTACTGTCGGTACCGGTCTTTCCACAACAGGCTCAACTGTGACAACCAGATCCAGGGACACCCCAAGGGAAGGAGGCTATACAGGCCGTCCTAGTTGCGCATTGATCATGGAAACCACTACATCAGCAAGCCTTCATATTGTTTCATCAGAAGGAGGAGGCGTATGTATCTCAATAGATGCACTACTCTCAGCAGTGTGCCGGGGTTGGGACTGCCCCACACCACTTTTAGTCACCTAGAATCATGTCAGACATAATTTAATGACTAGTGGCACAACCAAATGAGCAAGTAAGGAACACGCAGGTTCACCAATCATGCTAAAACATATATATAATGCATTCCTATGTGGACATTCTGGTTATTTAAATGAGTTAAACAGTGACACACACACGCGCCCACCACCCCTTAAAGGAATTCGACCACGAATTCACACAGAAGGGAACGAGACCCGTAGCTGATACCAAATTGTAACACCCCGCCCGTTCCACAGTATATAACATTAGGTCCGGTCGGGACCCCACACCATATAAGGTGAACAAGCAAGAGGGTTCTCTTATTACATATAAGCTGAGTTATATATAAGCAGAAGCATAAGTTAATTATTTCTTGAACTAGATTACACATGTCCACAGTAAAGAATAGGAATGACTGATATATATATATATATATAAACGAGTTTGGCACTACGACCATACATCAAAAGTGATTCTCTTATTACATAATTTCCAAATATCGGCACACAGGCCGACAATACATGAAAGAAAAACCACTCAAAACACTTCGGCCTTCAAGGGCCTGCAAAGCACAACAGCTGGGGTTCCAACTCGCTATTTCCCGCTTGTCTCCCCAGGACCTGTAAGGCACAATCCACCAAGTAGTGGGAAAACAAGTAACCGGTCATGTACAACCCCGATGTTCGCCACTCGCGCTCGAGGGGGCGAGCCCAGCGGAGGGGAGTTAACCAACTTCTTCGAAGCTCGCCGAGGTAGCGCAGGCTCGCGAGCTCCACTCGCGAGGAAGGCTGTCTTGGGGTACAGTTAGCCATTTTGGGGTGCGGATAGCCATCATGGGATTCGCCGAGGTGGCGCAGGCTCGCGAGCTCCACTCGCGAGGAAGGCCGTCTTGGGGTACAGTTAGCCATTTTGGGGTGCGGATAGCCATTCTGGGATTCACCGAGGTAGCGTAGGCTCGCGAGCTCCACTCGCGAGGAAGGCCGTCTCGGGGTGTTAGCCATTTTGGGATGCGCCGAGGTGGTGCGGGCGAGCGAGCCAGGCAATGTGGCGATAGTAATTCGGGGGCTTACTGACCCAGAGGCTTGCGAGCTCCTCTCGCGAGGAAGGCCTCGGGGCAGGCCGGTTCGCCCAGTAAAAGTCCGGGAAGGGATTTTTACCAAGAGGCCCCTGGTGGTCTGCGGTTAGCTTCCTCAAACAGCGGAGTTTGGCTGTTAGCAGACCAATCCGGTGTGCGGATAGTAAGATTGGACAGCGGGATTTGGCTATTGACAAACCACAAAACTAAAATCTATAAATAGACCTCAAAGGGTACCTTGGAGAGAGGGGTTCATTATCTGAGCTCTACTCTCCCTAGGTCGCTTTGGTTTGGGCTCTCCAGCTCTCCAAGGTGCCCGAGTCTTAGCTTCGGCTTGGGAGGGGAAGCGCTCAACGATCTTCCGGGTTAGTGGAGGGACCTCCTCGCTGAGACTAGGGTCTTTGTTCTTTGCTCGAGTCGTCAACCTTACCTCTCCCGAGGGACCGGTAAGGGCCAGCTGCCCCTCATCTCGGTGAGGGCCCCGAGCTCCACACGAGACCGAGAAATCGGTTTCAACATTTTGGTGCGGTGAGCGTGGAGCGCGGCTGGTTCAAGAAAGTCCCAAGGAAGAGTTATGGCGGGGGATGAAGAGCAGGGCGAGGAGTTCGGCGAGACCCCTCAGGAAGCAATGGCTAGGATGTTCGCGGATTTCAGGAAGGAGGTGCTCGACACCTTGGGGTTCACGGTCACGGCTCTGCGGAGTGAGTTCGCGACCCCGGCACCTCAGGCGACCACTCCCCCAACAGCAGTCGGCGAGAGGGCACCAGGAGGAAGGGCTGGAAAAGAAATTGCCATTGAACCAGGACATGACAGGGAAGGGAGAGTGTTGTTCGCCAGTCCGGCGAGCCCGGTGTTAGCGAGCTCCGCGCCGGCGAATTCGGTGCCGACGAGCTCTGCCCCAGCGAGCACGACACAGGCGAGCGCACGCCAGGAAAACGCGACGACAGTCGGGGTGGTTCAGGCGAGCGTCGCCCTCGCGAGTGCGATCCCAAGCTTGGCGAGCGAGCTGGGTCCGCGAGCCGAGCGAGAGAAGATGGTAGGAGGGGGAAGCCCCTTCTGCGAATTAGTGTTGTCTGCACCCGTTCCGGCGGGATTCGGAGAATGGGATAGAGTGTACTACAATGGCAGAGATGACCCAGTTCAGCATCTGCAGTCTTTCGAGGACTCGGTCTCCATCAGGCCGATGTCCGATGCCTTCAAATGTAGGCTCTTCGCCGTCACTCTCAAGGAGAAGGCCAGGGACTGGTTTCACTCACTTCCGGCAGGCTCCATCTACGCGTTCGAGGACCTGCGCCGTAGTTTCTTGTTGAGATTTTCAACTTCAAAGAGGAGGAAGAAGGACGCTGATTCCCTCTTCGCGGTGAAGCAGGAGTCCAGGGAGACGTTGGCTCAGTACGCGGATCGGTTCCAGGAGGAAGTGCAGCTCACTCAGGAGGTGCCCGGGTTTGCACTTCAACTCGCCTTCACGGTCGGGTTGAAGGAAAGTTTCTTCAAGATGGCATTGAAAAGAAAGGCCCCCGTCTCCTATGAGGAGCTGATGGAGAGGGTGGCGGAGGAAGTAGCAAGCGAAGAAGCCAACCCAGAGCTCACCAAGAGGCTGGCCAAGCTCGGTGAGCCGGAGGTGAGGCAGCAAGAGGTCAGAAGAAGAGAAGAGCCCCGGGCCCCGGAGGGGGGATGGAGGCCGCAGGGTGGAGGAGTGCAGGGGCAAGGAAGGGGTTATGGCCCAGGAAGGGGTAACCGTTTCGAGGGACAATGGAGACCCCCCCAGTTGGGGTGGAGGCAAGGCCCAATGCAGTTGCCTCCCCAACCTCAACAGGCCATGGCAATTGGCCGGGGAAGAGCAAGGGGAAGAGGAGAAGCGGAGGCGGCGGCCGCTAGGAGAAGAAGGAACAGGATAGCAGAGACCGGGGCAAGGGAAGCGGCGGTGCCCTATTGCATCTTCCACGATGTGGAAGGCCACTCCACAGACACCTGTCCGGAGTTCCTGGAGGTGAAGAGGAGCCGAGCACCCGCGCCACCACCGCAGCAGCCATTAAGGATCGTGGAGGTGGAACCTCGGGAGGAGGATGAAAGATGTGAGGATAGAGCAGATCTGGGGAACAGAGGAGGGATCGGAGTGATCCATGGGGGGGTAGGAGTGGAGGCGACCCGCAAGGCTAGTCTCCATACCATCTACCGCCGGAGCGTGGCGTCAACATCCACCGCTCCACCCCCGACCGAGAAAATTATTTTCACCCAAAAGGACATGCCGAGCTACGAAGACCCGTTCTGCGACGCACTGGTCATCCAGACGGCGATCGAGAACTTCACCGTCTCGCGGATCCTAGTGGACAATGGGAGTTCGGTCAATGTCATCTTCAAGAAGGCATTCGACAAGATGGAGGTGGAACCCAGAAGGGTGTTGGCCTCGGATGGCCCTCTGTTCGGATTTTCGGGAGAAAGGAAGGAAGTAGAAGGAGGGGTAGGGCTCCATGTGACCCTGGGGGGCAGTCTCGGAACTGTCGCTTTGTCATAGTGGACGCCCCGAGCAGTTACAGCGCCATCTTCGGACGGCCACTCATCAGCGCGTTCCGTTGCGTCCCCTCCACTTTTCATCAGTGCCTCAAGTTCAACGACGGAGGGGTCCAGGTGCGGGTCCGGGGGGATCCCATGGTAGCAAGACAGTGCTACGTGACGGCCGTCAACACCATCTCCTGGATGGGAGAAGCCGAGGAGTGGGATAAGGTGATGGAGGAGGTAGCCGAAGCCGGAGGTCTGGAGGTGGCTGAAGAGAAGAAGGGAGGTGAAGTTCATGCCCAGGAAGGGGTGGCTGAGATACCCCGGGCGGAGAGAAAGGAAGAAGAGGAGAAGGCCCAGGAGGAAAGGGCGGAAGAGCTGATGGTGTTAGGGGAGGGAGTCGAGGAAGAGATCCCGGCTCCCGCTCGTGCCGAGGAAGAGAAGGCTTGGGGGGAGCAGTCCCGGTTGGAGGCCGTGGACGAGGTCGTGGAGCTCGAGGTCGTCACCCGGCTGGGGGTGGTGGAAAAAGTCCGGGTCAGCGGAGGACTCAGCCCAGGAGATCAAGCGGAGATTCTGGCTTGCGTGCAACAGAACGTGGACGTCTTCGCTTGGAGCGCCGCCGAAATGCCCGGGATCGATGCAGATGTGGCGTGCCATCGCCTCAACCTCGACCCCGGTGCCCGCCCCATCCGCCAGAAGAGGAGAGCCGTCGCGGACAAGCTAGAAGGGCCCATCCGCGAGGAGGTGGGAAAACTCCTGCAGGCCGGATTTGTATCGGAGATCCAGTATCCAGGCTGGGTCTCCAATGTCGTTATGGTGAAGAAGGGTGGAGGTAAGTGGCGTATGTGTATCGATTTTTCACTTCTTAATAAAGCATGCCCGAAAGATTGTTATCCCTTGCCCAGAATCGACGCGCTGGTTGACTCAGCCGTCGGTTTTACTGTAATGTCCTTCTTAGATGCTTTTTCAGGTTACCATCAAATCCGCATGCATCCCCCGGACATTAAGGACGTTTCCTTCATCACGGGGGATGGATGTTATTGCTATAAGATGATGCCCTTCGGGCTCAAGAACGCAGGGGCAACATACCAAAGGATGATGGATAGGGTCTTCCGCGAACAGAAAGGAAGAAATTTAGAGGTCTATGTCGACGACCTCATGGTTAAGAGCCGAGACCTCGGGACCCACCTCCGAGACCTCGAAGAGACATTCGGGACCCTGCGGCGGTACAAGATGAAGCTCAATCCCTTGAAGTGTGTCTTCGGGGCAAGCCGAGGGAAGTTCCTGGGCCATTTGCTCACCCCCACGGGAGTGGAGCCCAACCCGGACAAAGTTAAAGCGGTGATGGAGTTAGAGTCGCCGAGGAACCCGAAGGAGGTCCAGAGCCTCACAGGGAAACTGGCTGGGCTCAGTAGATTCCTCTCCAAGGCGGGAGAAAAATGTGCACCTTTTTTCAAAGTACTGCGGGGAAACAAGAAGTTCGAATGGACCCCGGAGTGCGAGAGGGCCTTCCAAGCCCTGAAAGAACAGCTCACTCAAACCCCTCTACTCCAGGGACCGAGACCAGGAGAGGACCTATCTCTATACCTAGGGGTAGGATCCGAGGCAGTAAGTTCCATGCTAATCCGGGAGGAGGGGAAGAAACAGTTCCCAATCTACTATGTTAGTCGAGTGCTGAAGAAGGCGGAACTCCGATACCCAATCCTAGAAAAGTTAGCCTTCGCCTTGGTGGTATCGGCCCGGAGGCTCCGGCCTTACTTTCAAGCCCATTCAATTAAAGTAGTGACCGACCATCCGCTCCGCAAAATCATGGAAGGGGTGGAACACTCAGGAAGGTTGGCAAAGTGGTCCGTGGAGTTAAGCGAGTTCAATATCACCTTCGTACCCAGGACATCCATCAGGGCTCAAGCAGTGGCAGACTTCATGGCCGACTACGCGGCCGAAGTGGGGGAGCACGAGCCACCTCCCCCGGAAGCATGGAAGATGTTGGTGGATGGAGCGTCGGGAAAACACTCCTTCGGGGGGGGGGGGGGAATAGTCCTAGTGAGTCCTCAGGGGACTCGGATTGAACAAGCCATAAACATCCATTTCCCAATTACCAACAACCAGGCGGAGTACGAAGCAGTGATAGCGGTCCTTCGGCTGGCCCGGGAACTGGGTGTGCAGGACGTGGAGGTCTCCACAGACTCCATGGTGGTGGCATGCCAGATCAAAGGCGAGTTTGAAGCAAAGGATCCAACCCTCCTACTATACCTGGAGAAGGTTAAGGGAGTCATCGGGCAGTTCCGCACCTTCTCAATCAAACATGTGCCGAGGGAGGAGAGCACCCAGGCGGACCTCCTAGCCAAGTTCGGTCCTCGAGCGGGGGGAACGACTTCGGAACTCTTCCGGCCCTCCATCGAGGAGGGAGAGTCGATGGAAGTGGATCAGCAGGCCTCATGGATAGATCCATTCATCACCTTCCTATCCTCCGGACAGTTCCCTGGAGAGGATGTGGACAAGAGGTGCTTCAGGTACAAGTCCGCCTATTACTCTTTGCATGCAGGGGGGCTATATAGAAAGACTCTCTCAGGACTTCTGGCTCGTTGTGTCTCCGAGAAAGAGGTCCCGAGGGTGCTGGAAGAAATCCACTCCGGGGAGTGCGGCAGTCACTCCGGGAGTCGGACCCTGGAAGGGAGGGTGTTGAGACAAGGCTACTTCTGGCACACTCTCAGCAAGGATGCAGCAGAGTTCACAAGAAAGTGTCAGAAGTGCCAACTCTATGCTCCGCTCCAACTCCTCCCCGCTCAGAGGCTCCGATCCATCACGGCTCCCTGGCCTTTCGCCATATGGGGGTTAGACCTGGTCGGCCCCTTTCCCCAAGCCAGCGGTCAGAGGAAGTTCCTGCTAGTCATGATCGATTACTTCTCCAAGTGGGTAGAGGTGAAGGCGCTAGCTAAGGTGACCTCTCAGGTTGTAAGGAATTTTGTGTGGGGGGAAATAATCTGCAGACATGGGCTCCCTCTAGCCATAGTAACGGACAATGGGCCACAGTTTGCGAGTGAAGAGTTTGTCGACTTTTGCACTCAGCTCGGCATTAACCTCAGGTTTGCTTCAGTCCACCACCCGAGGAGCAATGGGCAAGTGGAGGCGGCGAACAAGATAATCGTCAACCTGCTGAAAAAGAAAGTGGAGAACCTACGAGGAAGTTGGGTGGAACAACTACCCTCCGTCCTCTGGGCCATGAGGACTACTCCGAATACCGCCACCGGGGAGACTCCGTTCAGGCTCTCCCACGGGTCCGAGGCCGTTCTCCCCATAGAGTTCGAGGTAAAGACCCCCCGGGTGACCGCTGCATGCGAGGGGGATGAAGAGTGGCTAGAAGGTAACAGTGCCGAGCAGAGGCTATCCCTGGACCTGGTGGAAGAACTCCGAGACTTGGCCACCATCAGGCAGGAAGAGGTCAAGAGGCGGATGGCTCGATATTTTGACAAACATATCCGGGTCAAACACTTTCAGAAGGGGGACCTAGTCCTGAAGAAGGTCGATGCGGCCGGCAGAGGGGCCACAGTGGGTAAGCTTAACCCCAACTGGGAAGGCCCATATATCGTAAGCGAGGTGCTCAAGTCGGGGGGGTATCACCTCCGGGATGTGGAAGGGAAACCCCTTGACCGAGCTCGAAGTGGGGATGATTTGAAACGATTCTACCCTTAAAAACTTTATTATGTCATTCAATCAATATCTTACTTTCGTTTGTTGTGTTTTTGACTGCTGCGGTGCCAAGGTTGGATATGTTGGTGCTGGAATGCCCCAGATCGATTCCGCTCTCGGGCTTTCACCTAGACGGGGGGTTCTGGTTGATCTCTGGAGAGGCTGGCAAGGTTGGATATGTTGGTGCTGGAATGCCCCAGATCGATTCCGCTCCCGGGCTTTCACCTAGACGGGGGGTTCTGGTTGATCTCTGGAGAGGCTGGCAAGGTTGGATATGTTGGTGCTGGAATGCCCCAGATCGATTCCGCTCCCGGGCTTTCACCTAGACGGGGGGTTCTGGTTGATCTCTGGAGAGGCTGGCAAGGTTGGATATGTTGGTGCTGGAATGCCCCAGATCGATTCCGCTCCCGGGCTTTCACCTAGACGGGGGGTTCTGGTTGATCTCTGGAGAGGCTGGCAAGGTTGGATATGTTGGTGCTGGAATGCCCCAGATCGATTCCGCTCCCGGGCTTTCACCTAGACGGGGGGTTCTGGTTGATCTCTGGAGAGGCTGGCAAGGTTGGATATGTTGGTGCTGGACTGCCCCAGGTCGATTCCGCTCCCAGGCTTTCACCTAGACGGGGGGTTCTGGTTAACCCCTGGAAAGGCTCGCAAGGCTAGCAATAAGGGTCAAGGACTAAGATAACAGGTTGGAATACTAGTCAGGGAATCTCAGCTCACGGGATGACTATCCATACTCACCAAAGTTAGGCTCGCCGGGCAGTGCTCGCGGGCGGTGATAACCCGGGCTCGCGAGACCCATTGAAAAGAAAACCTCGGCGAGGCGAGCCCAGGCACGCGCGCTCGCGAACTCTCCGGGAGCACCACCACGTGACGATTAGTTATGAGGTTGGAAAAGAAATCCACGAGAAGAAATAAACACAAGCATGATCATAAAGGTTAACAAAAAGTTATAACTATATGTTCGGCAGCAATCTCGCCAGCCCAAAAAATGATATACATTTGCGAAAAGGGGGAAAGAAGAAAAGAGTTCATCCTAGGGGGCCCTCGCCGTCTTTGCGAGTCCCCAACCAGGGCGCCATGGCGAAGAGGTCCGGACAGACGTCTTCCGCTGTGAACTCCATCGCGTCCTCGGCTAGCAGGCTTGCATCCTTAAGGGTCGTGAAAACAAGGTTGGCGACCTCCTGTGCATCCCGCCGCCTCTGCTCCTCACTTTCGGCAGCCCTCTGTTGAGAGCCGACTCGCCCAGGAGAGGGAGGTAGCACGCCGCGAACCAGCTCATCCACTCGAGCCTTCAACATGATATTCTCCAACTCCAGCTCGCCGTTGCGAGCGAGGAGCTTGGTGGCCACATCGGCATCCTGAGCATCAAACGAGTTAGGGGAAGGCCAGAGATCGTAAACAGCAAAGAAAAGAAACCCGGGGGTCGCGTACCATCTTGCCCTGCATCCCGGCGAGAAGGGTTTCCGTCACTTCTTCTTTCTCCTTGAGGCCCTTGATTTCCTCGCGAGCCTTCTTCAGCTCTTCCCTGTACGCGCGGATGTCCCTGTCCGCCTGCAGATATCGGCGCCCCGCCATATGTGCGAGCTCCGTCGAGCGGAATTGGGCTCGCATTTCTTCATAGACCAACTGTCTGGGCCCCATCTCTTTGTAGGCGGCGGCGTCCTCGCGGCCATATAAGCCGAAGGAGATGGAGAACGCCTCCTCCCCGGCCTTACCAAGCTCCACCCAGGAAGGGTGAAGGGTGGAGCAGGAAATTCGGTTGGCATTGGGGTCCCAGGCGAGCAGGGGCTCGCCAAGGAGGTCGGAAACTTTCTCGCCTAGACCAAAGTTCCTGTGACCTTTGGGTTGAGGGGTCACGGAGGAACTCCCAGCACCCTGGTTCACCGGGGGGTCAAGCTTTTCCGCAGGGGAAGGAGGCGAGCCGTCGGTCTCGCTCAGATAGACGACTGCGCTCCTATCCTTAACAGCGGAGGTCTTTCCTTTCAGCTTCTTGGAGGACCGCGAACTCGGCTGACTCGCAGAAGGGGGCCGCTTCTTGCCGGACCCGACGGCGGGAAGGTCGCGGCAAGCCTCTGCCGCCGCGGTCGCGAGAGTATCCACCGTGAGGGTGATGCCCTGCGCGTGCGGGGGATTGACGGGGACCTCGCGCTCACCTGTAAAGTAAGCGTTATACGATGAAGAAAGGGAAAAGAAAGTGAGGCGCGAGCGAACCCTACCTTCCCCTTGAGGAACGGAGAGTAACGAATCGACGCTGCGCCGCAGATAGGCGACTTCGAAGTTCTTGCCGGAGAGGTATTGGAGGAGTTTGGCGTCGGCGCCGCCCAGCGAGCTCGGAGGGCGGTAAGTGGCGTCATCCCGCTGGATGGGGGTGAAGTGGAGGTTGCCAAAGGGTCCTTTCACTAGGAGGAACTTCTGGGTCCAATAGTGGCTCTTGTTCACCGTCTCGCAGACGGTGACGTGCTGGCTCGCGAAATAGGTAGTCCCATCTCGGAAGGCGCGGAAAGAAAATACCTTGCGGAAGACGAGGAGGCTGAACTCGATCCTCTCTTCCCGCAGATAACAGGCGAACGCGACAATGTCCGCGATCGCATTTGGGGTCAACTGGCTCGGCAACACCCCATAATATCGCAACACCTACAAAGAACGATGAGAAAGTTGCGATAGCGAACACGAGGCAGCGAGAAGGTCAGGCGAAATACCTGACGGATTTCAGGCCACAGAGGGAGTCGCAACCCATTCTCAAAGTGCGCGATGGGGATCGCGAGCTCGTCATCCTCGGTCTCGTTTAAGGTGGAGTTCTCGCTTGGACAGCGAGCCGAGTAACCCTCCGGGAGATAGCGGTCCACCGCGAGCTTATACTCCTCGGCTGTGATGTTCGCGCAGTAGAACTCGTGGGCTTGAAACGCTGAGGCGCATTTTGACCGCCCCTCGCTCTCGCCATCCGCTCCCACTTGCTGATTCGTCCGCATCGAGTCAGGAAAAGACAGCCTACGAGCAGCGAACGCGAACACGATCTTGCGAGAACGGAGATGAGCGTAGGCGCGAGAAGACGGGAGAAATAAATGCGACGGGTAGAAGATTGAATCCAAACTATTTATAGAGGGCTCTGATGGGCACGGGAATCGAAGCGCCAGGAGTGCGGATAACGGAAATAAAGTAAAATCCTACCCGATGGTACAGTAGTCTTGCGAACCCAAGCTCGCCGCGGCCAGCCTGCGAGGAAAAAGGGTCTATGCCTAGCGTTGCATAAAAACTCAAACGCTCCACGAGGGCGAACGTATCAAACACAGCGAACGAACTAAACAAACCACAGGCACACCGCCGAAACAAATAGAAGAATAAAAGAAAAACGATAAAAGGCGAGTCACGATAGACTCGCGAGTATTACCACACCAAATATTGTTCATACAGACATCATAAAAGAAGCAAAAACAGCGGGATAGTAGCATTCAACCCGCGACGGTCTCAGGGGTAAGGAAGCCACTTCCAGCGACCCCGGCCTCGCTTCCCCGCACGCGGCGGCACTCTCGGATAATGGTAGTCGCGAAGCGCTTTAAACTCGCGCAGGATCAGGTGCGCTTGATCCTCGCCCCGCGAGATGTGCACACCGGGTGAGGTAACATCGGCGCGAGGCACCGGCTCCGCCTCGGCGATCAAGCGCGCATTCGCGTCCTCCAACACGGCGAATCTCTCGTCAAAGGCAGCCCGATCCGCGTCATACCGCTCTTCCAACTCGCGTAACATCATGTCGTGCTTCTGAAGCACCTCGGACACCCGACTCTTCATCCGCACGGGGTCGCCGGGGTCACCCAAGAAATCTTCAATCTGGCTGGGCGAAGGCGGTGGCGACATCTCCATCCTCCCGTGCTCTGACTCAGGGGTGGCTCCTGGGATTTCAACGGAGAGAGTTAGTAGGATCTGAAGGCAAGCAAGAGATGGGAGCTCGCGAAAACATGCCAACCTGGCGAGGAGGGGGACTCGCGATGGGGCTTGCACGAGGACTCCGGCCGACCCCGGAAGTTTTCGCGGAATCCCGAGACGTGGGGTTTCCCCAGACCAGGAGGGTATACCACTCTCTCCGCGACTTTGACACCGTCGAGAAGCGAGCCGCCTGGACTTCGCTTCCCCATCAGACCGAAGCCAGGGGTCACCACGCTAACCTTAGGCGGGACCGGCGAGTTCGCCGGTGTAGAGCCTTTCTCCTTGGGGCTCGGCGATGGGGTACCTACATGGACCACAAACGCGTAGATACCGCCTGGACTTATGCAGGAATAATGGAGGAGGCGAGCGACTTACGAGGTTGCGAGAGAGGCGCTTGTTGGGACGAGGTCCCGACCCCAGCATCTAGCGATCCCAGCTTCGCGGGGGACGAAGCATGGGAAGTTGTCAGCGCGAGGCTCGCCATGCGGTCCTCGGGTGGAAAATTCTGCGAAAAGGAAGAGAATGAGCAAGGAGTCGATGTAAAGGCTTTAGGCAAAGGATACCTGTTGTGCAAGCTCGGTATTCGGCGGAGGGGACGAGTCAAGTGGCGATGTCGCGTCCTCCCCCGGCGACCTCCTAACCGACTTAGCTTTCTTAGTCTGGGGGGAAGAAGAGGCGGCAGGGTTGAATATCCAGGAGTTGTGCTCGGCGGCCCGAGCTTTCGCCATCTCCCTGGAAGCCTTCAGCCGTTCCAACGCGCTCTGCTTGGTAGACATCCTAAAGAAAGAGGGATTTCGGCGAAGAGGAAGGGGAAGGAAAGGCTCGACCACTAGCCACGGTGGACGGTATTTATAGTTTCAGGCATGGGGCCCACCGGAAAGATTCCCGCCACGTCAGCAGAATCAGCGAACATCATGGGTTGGATGTATCTTCGCGAGCTTATAACAACCTCGCGAAGAGCGGGGATTGTGTACAACCCCGATGTTCGCCACTCGCGCTCGAGGGGGCGAGCCCAGCGGAGGGGAGTTAACCAGCTTCTTCGAAGCTCGCCGAGGTAGCGCAGGCTCGCGAGCTCCACTCGCGAGGAAGGCTGTCTTGGGGTACAGTTAGCCATTTTGGGGTGCGGATATCCATCCTGGGATTCGCCGAGGTGGCGCAGGCTCGCGAGCTCCACTCGCGAGGAAGGCCGTCTTGGGGTACAGTTAGCCATTTTGGGGTGCGGATAGCCATTCTGGGATTCGCCGAGGTAGCGTAGGCTCGCGAGCTCCACTCGCGAGGAAGGCCGTCTCGGGGTGTTAGCCATTTTGGGATGCGCCGAGGTGGTGCGGGCGAGCGAGCCAGGCAATGTGGCGATAGTAATTCGGGGGCTCACTGACCCAGAGGCTTGCGAGCTCCTCTCGCGAGGAAGGCCTCGGGGCAGGCCGGTTCGCCCAGTAAAAGTCCGGGAAGGGATTTTTACCAAGAGGCCCCTGGTGGTCTGCGGTTAGCTTCCTCAAACAGCGGAGTTTGGCTGTTAGCAGACCAGTCCGGTGTGCGGATAGTAAGATTGGACAGCGGGATTTGGCTATTGACAGACCACAAAACTAAAATCTATAAATAGACCTCAAAGGGTACCTTGGAGAGAGGGGTTCATTATCTGAGCTCTACTCTCCCTAGGTCGCTTTGGTTTGGGCTCTCCAGCTCTCCAAGGTGCCCGAGTCTTAGCTTCGGCTTGGGAGGGGAAGCGCTCAACGATCTTCCGGGTTAGTGGAGGGACCTCCTCGCTGAGACTAGGGTCTTTGTTCTTTGCTCGAGTCGTCAACCTTACCTCTCCCGAGGGACCGGTAAGGGCCAGTTGCCCCTCATCTCGGTGAGGGCCCCGAGCTCCACACGAGACCGAGAAATCGGTTTCAACATGTCAGCTTTAGCTGACCAATATTATAACGACCCCACCCCATACTCGGGGCGGCGGTTCTCCTTCCCTACAAGCAAGCAATAACAACAGATGTTTCACAGGTGCGTCTAAGCACCGCATAGAAACAATCACTACACACGTCGACTAAGGGCCGCACGTATTGTGCACTCAAGGCATGACATCCACAATTCCTTTTTCAACTTGGATGGTCAAATTGAGCTAAGCCTTACTCGCCAACATTTTTTGGCATCTTCCATATGAAGGAAATGAGGGGCCCCCTCATCCCAACCAATACAGAACGGTTTTAGATCCAGCTAGGCCCGGCTCAATCATCGTGAACAGATGATGCAGGTAAGTTTTCACCTCAGCTCGACAAAAGACAACCACACTGGGTCATCAGAACAGCCTCAGGGGCTATTTCTACATGCACCACGTGATATTCTGTATCACTGGCATTAGCGCCGACGCTAGCACTAGCGTGGGCGCTAGCCAACAGAACTCATTTCTGTAAGCTCTTTCAGTTATTTCCTGGAGGTAGCCTCCAGGTCTCCCTGCAAACATCACAACACTCAGAACCCGAAAACAAGCATACATGCTCTGAGTCTTCTCCAGAGTACAATATAGCATATCAACATCACCATTCCATACCAACCTATCCAGATGGGCTTCACACAGTATGCCTATGTCCGTACAGCGATCCTGACTCTATATGCAATTTTCTACGGGGATACTCTATATCGACCCGTCGGAAGAGCCTATCCACTAATTAGTGGAAATCTTCCAACTACTATGCGAATCAAAGGACTAGCATGTCCATAGACTAAGGAGGAGAATTGTTACCCTTGATGCTCGTTTCAGTGCCATAAGTTTGAGATTTAACCGGATGGAATTTGTCGAAACACCTTCCTCTCCACGACTTCAAAGATGGCACAAGCACTCAAGAAATCTCCTACACAGATTTGCCCTCGGCATGACGAACGGCTAGCCCAAAAAGATCTCCTTCTTCCTGCCCCTTTACTTCCTTCAGCGATGGAAAGAGAGTTAAGTCAAAAAACTGAAGAGATTCTTACAATTGGCTGCCTTTTATAGTTTCCTCACTAACACCTGCGTTGACTCTAATGCTGGGCATTAACCCCAAAGTCGGTTCAGCCGTTCTTATCCAGAACCGCGTACTCCTATTGGATGAAGGCCTAACATCACGTGTTAACTCTTAACGCCTGGCGTTAGCCACTCGACGATCAATGAGACCACTCGTTGATCATAGGAGCTTCACAACGACTCAACAGTTCTTTCATCGAATCACTACCGCCGGTGTTAACCCTAACACCCAGCGTTAGCTTTCGACGAATCATCGAGTTTTTGCGTTGAGAACAGGACCTTTACGACGAAAAGGGAAATCCGTCGAGTTATCGACCTAACGCCCAGCGTTAACACTAACGCCTGGCATTAGCTCCTGTTACGTTAAACCTTCTTTCTTCTGCTGGGGAAAACTGGGGTGCTACAAGCCGTGACTTTCCCGCGTGATCCTTGCTCGCCACCGTGTTGCAACCAAGCCCATACTACATTAAATAAAGCCGTCCAAGTACACGCCCGTGACCCAAATGTCACGGTCGTGACATCTCCTTTTATGTCGTGCCATCACGCAAGATGCACGCCAATGTCGGAGCTGAGATGAACAGTGATTACACGCCCTTGGTCATGCCCATGACCGAGGGCATGTAACTTGGAAATTTTTTCTATAAATTTCAGAGGTCTCCTTGAGTCTAGAGTTTAGAAAATTGGAGAGGGGGAGGTGCTGCTAGAGAAGCTAGTATCATTTTCATGTTCTTTTCCATGTCTTTCCATTTCATGTTCTCTCTCTTTTCCTTTCAAGTAATGTTATAATTTTCTTTCATGCAATAGTCTAGTGTATGCTTGCAACTTTACTTTTCTAGCTTGTTAATCTTATTTAAGGCTTGTAATTGTTTATAATTTCAATAAAATTTAGTTTTGCTCTTTCTTTCTCTCTTTTTACTTTAGTCAAATTTTTCCTTCATGTAATTTTATCTTTCTCTCCTTACTCCCTCCACCATGATTAACTAATTCTATTTAGTGCTCGATCAAAATGATCCGAGGATGAGATAATCAAGTTATGATCTTCTAGCTCTCTTTTTCCGTTTTTGTAAACACTTGATTTACTCTTGATTTTTAATTAGCGAGACCATATTTTCGATATATGGTTTTCGTTTAAGTTTTCATACTTAGCTAGCCGAGAGGCTCAAAGTATGAATCGATCACTCAAGAGTAAAGAGAGTTGCACGCACCCCTCGAAAGAGGATGACATAAATCTCTCGGATTGGAGTCAAATCCAATAGAGGGGTTCACAACGTAAAAGAAGATTTAGGTAATCGATTATTGTACAACCCCGGTATTCGCCAAGAGGTGAGCGGAGACTAAGGGATCAACAGGCGAGAAAAGTAGGAAGGAGGGAGATCAAGGTTCTCAAAGGCCCCTCGCAAGAAGGCGGGTGATCGGAGCCCTCGCCGGCCGCTCGCGAGAAAGTGGGCGAGCCAGGCTCTCGGTTGTCACTCGCAGAAGGGTGAGCGAGCTAGGCTCTCGTGGTTCACGTAAGGGGATGCCAGGCAAGAGGAGCCCTTGTTGGTAGCCCACCCGGTAAGAGTCCAGGGGATTTTTTACCTGGAATCCCTTGGTGGTCTGCAGTTAGCCTCTCTGAACAGCGGAGTTTGACGGTTGGCAGACCATTTTAGGCTGCGCATAGAAAAAGCGTAAGGCAGAATCCTGCTATTAGCTGACCATAAGTAAAAAACTATATATAGACCTTGAAGGGAACCTTTGGAGAGGATTCCAATCTCAGTACTCCGAGCTTCCTTCTCCCTAGGTTATCTTATCTTAGCTCTCAGGCTCTCCAAGGTGCCAGTCTCAGCTTTGGCTTGGGAGGGGAAGCGCTATAAGATCTTCCAGGCGTATGGTGGAACCTCCTCGCTGCGACCAAGGGTCTGTGTATAGTTCTGAGACTTCGGTCTGTTCCTTCCAAGGGATCAGTAAGTGCTAGCTGCCCCTCATCTTTTGGGGCCCAAGCTCCAGAAGAGACCAAGTTCTGGTTTCAACATTTTTGGTGCAGTGAGCGTGGAGTGCAGATAGTACAAGAAAGATCCAAGGAAGATACATGGTGGGAGACGATGAGCGAGAGGTAGGCTTTGGCGGATCGCCACCACCCGGCACGCCAGCGATGGTAGAGATGCTGGCAGACCTCAGAAGGGACCTGCTCGGGGCTTTTCAGTGCGCTCTTGCCATGGCACTTGGGGGTCTCGCAACCCCTGCGCCCCAGGTGGCCCCTCTAGCTGGAGTCGGCAAGAATGCCCAGGGAAGAGGGCAGGAAATGATGCGGCATCTCAGGTGCCGGAGAAAGATCTCGCGGGGCGAGAACTTTTCCCCAGTCCATCGAGTGCGAGCGGGGTCCTGGCGAGTGCCGTCCAGGCAGGCGGGATCCCAGCCAGTCGAGTCCCGGTGAGTGGCCCTTCGGCAAGCGCGAGGCCGGTAGGAGCCGGGTCACCCGGGGAGTTCGCGGGGCGAGTGGAGCAGGTCAGGGGGGTGAAAGGGGGAAGCCCATTCTGCGAGTTGGTGCTCTCGGCACCACTCCCCGAGGGGTTCAGGGAGCTGGCCATGATGTTGTATACCGACAAGGAAGACCTCATTCAACACCTACAGTGGTTCAAGGACATGGTCTCTATTAGACCTATGTCGGACGCTTTCAAGTGTCGACTCTTCGCCACCACCCTGAAAGAAAAAGCAAGGGACTGGTTCCACCAGTTTCCCTCGGGGTCGATCTATGACTTTAAGGATCTACGTTGCGGCTCCCTGCTGTGCTTCTCAACCTCGAAGAAGAGGAAGAAGGACCCCGAGGCGCTCTTCAACATCAAGCAGAGACCAGGGGAGTCGCTAGCTCATTATGTGGATCAGTTCCAAGAGGAGGTCCTCCTCATCCAGGAGGTGCCGGGATACACCCTTCAGCTTGCCTTCATAGTTGGGCTGCGGGAGGGTTTTTTTAAGATGGACCTGAAGAGGAGGGCTCTATCGTCCTTTGAGGAGCTGATGGAGAGAGCGGCAGAGGAGATAGAGGGGGAGGCTACCAACCTCGAGTTCTCGAAGAGGCTGGCATGGCTGAGCGAGCCGGAGGTTAGGCAACCAGAGGCGAGAAGGAGAGAAGAACCCCAGAGTTGGGATGGAGGTGATGAGTCCTGATCATATACACTTTTATGGACTCATCTGGGCCATTTATTTAGTCATTTCACTGCACTTTAGCCCTGTTTTAGTTTATATTTGTTATTCTATGCTAGGTGCACTTTTAGGCCTATTTTGGTGTGATTTCATTTCTATCTTCATTAGTAGTTTTCATGTGCGGTTAAGTGTCACTTTCAGTGGCTAGATTAGTGTTGTACGCTGGAACAGTAGTCGTGCAGGTGTTCCCGGTGCAATTCTGCACAGGAACACTGCGCACGATCACTGGTTCTACTGCGCACGACCACTGGTCGTGCGCCACTGATCGTGCGCACTTAATGCCTTTTTCATGAGTTCTGTTTGGAGCAGTGCGCACGACCATCGATGCTAGTGCGCACGACCACCAGTCGTGCGCCACTGCTCGTGCGCACTTATCATTAAAATTCTGAGTTCTGTTTGCTGTATTGCGCACGACCACCGACGATAGTGCGCACGACCACCGGTCGTGCGCCACTGGTCGTGCGAACATTTTATTTTATAATTTCTGTCTTTGCAGGTTCCGTCCAGGCAGAGCGCACGATCACAGGATTCTAGTGCGCACGACCACTGGTCGTGCGCCACTGACCGTGCGCACTGTTTAATTCCAGCGCCTATAAAATCTGCTGCTCGCGATTTAGGTCGGATCCCCCGCTTTCTTCCGCCGTTTTCCGCCTGGTTTGGTCCGACTTCGCCCCTCCATCGTCGCCCACCTTGGGGAGGATCTCCGGGCAAGCTTTCAACGCCAAATCTTCGCCGGAGTTTCCTCTCGGCCTCCTCCTTCATCCAAGAGCTCCAAAGGAAGACCTAGCCGCCATTACCATCAAGCAAGAGGAAGTTTGCAACCTCTACCGGATCGTGACACGAAGAAGACGGGTCCATTGGAGAGTCGTGACAGCTCTCTCTACCCCGGACGTAGTTGTGGACCGAGCTTGGACGCGGATTGACAACCCGGCGATTCCAACCGTGAATCTTCAACGAGCCTTCGGATTCGGTCGATTTCTTGCTCTATTATTCTCTTATTGATGTTTATGTAGTTAGATCTAACATTATGATGAAGCGTGCTTGATTATTAGCATTTATACTTGATTATGTCTATGTGATTTGAGTATTCTTGCTTATTATTTTGAGGTGTGCCTTGTGGTGTGGATTGTTGGTTGTCCGGTGCCGCACTAGCAATTGCTAGTGGCGTGCTTGTCGAAGAGGTGCTTGCGACCCTCATTCCGTTAGCCTACTCGTCCACCCGCCTACCGAAGCGTGGCATAGCGGCCCGTGTATTCCATCCCGCCTAACGAAGCAGCGCGCTCAAGGCCTGCATAGTTCGATCCGCTAGCCTTCTCGCCCATCCGCCTACCGAAGCGTGGCATCGCGGCCCGTATTCCATCCCTCCTAACGAAGCAGCGCGCTCAAGACCTGCATAGTTCGATTCCGCTTGTCTACTCGTCCATCCGCCCTTGCGACGCAGCGCGCTCAAGGCCTGCCTAGTCTTCCATCCCGCCAAGCGAAGCATTGCATAGCGGCATTGCATAGGAGTAGTTGATAGCATTTTTACTTTATTTTCCACAAACCAAACCAACCCCCATTTCCGCAATCCATCCGACCCAAAGGACTTCAATCTCAAGTCCTTCCTCGAACGTTAACTCCACCTTACTGTGTTCCTTGAGAGATTCGATACTCGGGGATTACTCCTCGTTTTATATTACTTGAACGATCGGTACACTGCCGTTTCGTGTCGCAGTCGAGCTGCCGCCTATAGCGGTGTGTGAGATTTGCGCCATTAAGTTTTTGGCGCCGTTGCCGGGGACCACAGTCGTGTGAGTTTTCTTGAGAGGTAGACGAGAGATTCTAGTTCTTTTTTTTTTTTTCACTTGTATATCCATTTTTCAACTTTGTTTTTGTCTTAAAAAAAAAAAAAAAAAAAAAAATTTAGCCTCTTAAATTTCTTTGCTCTGTTGTTTTCTCTAGTTTTTAACTTTTCTAAAGCAGGATTTTCAGATTTATCTTGTGTGTGTAGTATTATTTTGCAAAGAATCTTTATTTTCTGTTATCCACATATTTCTGTGATGTATTCTGAAGCCGAGTGTCATCTTTCTGACACTTTGCATCGATACATCGACGCCATGACTGCTTTAAACGCTGAGCATTGTATTAGGTGTTTGTTATGTCAAGGTATAGGCCATGTGTTGAAGGATTGCCCTCGTCTGTGCGATCCTTCCCCCTCTGAGGACGTATACGCAGCATCCCCCCGTTTACGGGAGACTACTGCGGACAGGCCCACCAGAGTGTTGCCTGGCCCCTATACTGACATTGCACATCTTGCTCGATCTTTACCCTTTGAGATTACCGAGGAATCTCTCGCCGCGTACTGCTCTTTCATGGGTCCCTCAATCCCCTCTTATGAGCTTCCCTTGAGTGACGATGTGCACTCATTCGATGGTCAACAGGGACAGGATTGGGAACTCATGGATGCACCAGTATGGTGTGCAGATTCTGGTTCTTCCTGCGGGGAGGCGTCTGTGGATATTTTCGCGGAGGCGACTGCTCATTTACTTTCTGATCATGAGAGCAGTCCGGTTCCTCCGCATTCCTTGCAAAATTCATCTACTCCAATCTTTAGTGAGTCGGCTGATGATGTCGTGCGGGTGGCTGATTCAGCGCCTGAGGTTGCGCCAAAGTGGGACGAGGATTTCATTCTCTCTGATGGGGAGTTTGATACCTTTGAACACGATGACGCGCCGCGGTGGGATGAGGAGGATTCTCTTTCCGAGGAGGAGGTATTTACCTTCTTATTGGATGGGGACATCCGGTTCACCACCAAGGACCCTGAGCTCTTGGGTTCTCCTCGTTACGACTCATATGATACTGACAGTGATCTATGTTTGGATCCTGCTGGGAGTGAGACCGGGACCACTCCCCCAACTTTTGATTATTTAAGTCATTCTTCTTCTTTATTTCTTGATCCCCTTTCTTCATCCGAGCCTGTGCAGGTTGAGTCTTCACAGGTATCCCAGGAGGACTTGGAGCTCTTTGCTCAAGTCAATGATGAGAGTATCCTCTCATGTGAGGAGGTTTATTCCCCCTCCGTTGAGGAAGCTCCACTCATTGCCCTTTCCTCCTGCTGCCTCCCTGTTGACGATACCTTGCTCGACAAGGATTTTTTTTGCGAGATGAGTGAGGACCAGGCCTCCTCCTTTTCTTACATTCTCTACCCTCTACCTGTGAGGAGCAGGTATTTATATTTAGGTAGAGGGGTGACTGCTCTGTCTCCGTATCAGTGCCCGCTACCGATGCGCATATTAGAACAGTTACCTGTGCATTTTCTCTTCCATAGGCCCATTAGCTAGAACTCTTAAAGTTTGAATAAGTCGTGCTGGGAGGACAATAACCCCAGTAGTTATCTTTCTTTTCCTGCATTTTTATTTCTTCTAATCATGTTTAGTTAGTAGTACTTTCTTTTCAGTTTTCTTTTGTCTTTTGTTTTTGCGGAGCTGACCCCTGCAGGTATCTTCTCTGGATGGCGGATGCTGCAGCTTAGTCTTGGTTTAAACGCCAATCTTCTGGTATGCTCACTTGCTGAGCATTGGGTACTCTCTTCCCCTAGCCTTTTCTGATTTTCATGTCATATATTATGCGGATTGTTTAGTTTAAGTCTGGGGGAGAGTAGTTTTGTTCACCCACTCACGTGCACTCATACATAGCATGCCAGAAGTATTTTATTTTCAGTTTTATTATTTGTTCATTTTCATTGCACACCACAGCACCCACTTGAGCGCGTACTCATCTGTATGCAAGCTCTGTAGTGAATTTAATTCTTCTGCTTATGTGGGAAAATCTAGGTGATGGCATAGGACTATGCAGCAGAGTAAAATGTTGACTCCAGTAGTGCTCCTAGTCGAGTGCTCGGTTGCATAGAAATTTGTGTAGATTAGATTTCTTTTTATACTATGGTTTTATATTTTTCTCTATTAGTGTAAATGTTGTTTACTCTACTCAAATGGTGAATCCGGTGTGAATCAAACGGTAGCGTAGGGATGTGTGTAAACGATCGCTAGACTCGTATTGCTTGAGTCGGGAGAAAGGAGAATCTTTCTCGGTGGCTAGAACTTGCCCCAAGCGATTCTTGAAGCATTGGCATAGGATAGTTCTAGTGCGTGAGAATGACGTAGGCCATTATTTTGGCTCGGTTGAACTTTTTATTTCATGCCTATCGTCTACCCTTGCTAGCCCCTTGTGCCTACCCTTTTCTTGATTCAGCTCCACATTTAACTCACCAAAGCCTAAAAGCCTAGCCTAGTCACACACCCAAATCTGAGCTTCAGTTGTAGTTTCATTTACATTTTGGGGGATGTTGATTGTGGTGTCTATTATGTGAATCTGTGGATGTGCTCATTTGAAAATTTTGCTGAAAGAAAAAAAAAAGACAAGAAAAAGAAAGATAGAAAGAAAAATGAAAAAAAAAGAGAAGAAAGAAAAATGAGTTTTATTGAAAAATCATGTAGAAAAATTATGTATTGGGAGTAGGCGGTGCACACACCTATGTTGCAAAAGTCCAAGTCTGGGGGTGTGGTGCACTTGCATTCGATTTTTGTGCGCGAGTAGTTATTTTTAAAGCTCATTTGGGTTATGTGTATAAGCCATTTTGTTTATCATTGTTTACCTCACCGTAACCCAAGCCCCAATTAAAACCTAAAAGTCCTACCGACTCACGCTATGGATCAATCTAGTGTCGTGGAGAGAATGTGACCGGGTGAGCCTATGGTCACCGACACTGATGGATTTCAGTGGAGTTTTTCCCGCATCCCAATCTTGAGCAATGCTCATCTCAGCGTTTCGTTTACTTTCTCCGTATGCATGACCGAACGATTCACTGTTGTTCACCATTTTGAGTAGTTGTAATATGCTTTTACTCTTTTAGAAAGATATAGACTGTTTATATAATCAGAAATCTTCTCTACTATTTTTCTTATGCACATGAGCATGCGACTTCGCATGGTACTCTGTATTGTAGTTTTAAGCCATCTACTTTTCTTTCCCAGTTCGCTTAGAATTTGTTTACTCGGGACGCGCAAATAGGTAAGTCTGGGGGTGTGATGAGTCCTGATCATATACACTTTTATGGACTCATCTGGGCCATTTATTTAGTCATTTCACTGCACTTTAGCCCTGTTTTAGTTTATATTTGTTATTCTATGCTAGGTGCACTTTTAGGCCTATTTTGGTGTGATTTCATTTCTATCTTCATTAGTAGTTTTCATGTGCGGTTAAGTGTCACTTTCAGTGGCTAGATTAGTGTTGTACGCTGGAACAGTAGTCGTGCAGGTGTTCCCAGTGCAATTCTGCACAGGAACACTGCGCACGATCACTGGTTCTACTGCGCACGACCACTGGTCGTGCGCCACTGATCGTGCGCACTTAATGCCTTTTTCATGAGTTCTGTTTGGAGCAGTGCGCATGACCATCGATGCTAGTGCGCACGACCACCGGTCGTGCGCCACTGCTCGTGCGCACTTATCATTAAAATTCTGAGTTCTGTTTGCTGTATTGCGCACGACCACCGACGATAGTGCGCACGACCACCGGTCGTGCGCCACTGGTCGTGCGAACATTTTATTTTATAATTTCTGTCTTTGCAGGTTCCGTCCAGGCAGAGCGCACGATCACAGGATTCTAGTGCGCACGACCACTGGTCGTGCGCCACTGACCGTGCGCACTGTTTAATTCCAGCGCCTATAAAATCTGCTGCTCGCGATTTAGGTCGGATCCCCCGCTTTCTTCCGCCGTTTTCCGCCTGGTTTGGTCCGACTTCGCCCCTCCATCGTCGCCCACCTTGGGGAGGATCTCCGGGCAAGCTTTCAACGCCAAATCTTCGCCGGAGTTTCCTCTCGGCCTCCTCCTTCATCCAAGAGCTCCAAAGGAAGACCTAGCCGCCATTACCATCAAGCAAGAGGAAGTTTGCAACCTCTACCGGATCGTGACACGAAGAAGACGGGTCCATTGGAGAGTCGTGACAGCTCTCTCTACCCCGGACGTAGTTGTGGACCGAGCTTGGACGCGGATTGACAACCCGGCGATTCCAACCGTGAATCTTCAACGAGCCTTCGGATTCGGTCGATTTCTTGCTCTATTCTTCTCTTATTGATGTCTATGTAGTTAGATCTAACATTATGATGAAGCGTGCTTGATTATTAGCATTTATACTTGATTATGTCTATGTGATTTGAGTATTCTTGCTTATTATTTTGAGGTGTGCCTTGTGGTGTGGATTGTTGGTTGTCCGGTGCCGCACTAGCAATTGCTAGTGGCGTGCTTGTCGAAGAGGTGCTTGCGACCCTCATTCCGTTAGCCTACTCGTCCACCCGCCTACCGAAGCGTGGCATAGCGGCCCGTGTATTCCATCCCGCCTAACGAAGCAGCGCGCTCAAGGCCTGCATAGTTCGATCCGCTAGCCTTCTCGCCCATCCGCCTACCGAAGCGTGGCATCGCGGCCCGTATTCCATCCCGCCTAACGAAGCAGCGCGCTCAAGGCCTGCATAGTTCGATTCCGCTTGTCTACTCGTCCATCCGCCCTTGCGACGCAGCGCGCTCAAGGCCTGCCTAGTCTTCCATCCCGCCAAGCGAAGCATTGCATAGCGGCATTGCATAGGAGTAGTTGATAGCATTTTTACTTTATTTTCCACAAACCAAACCAACCCCCATTTCCGCAATCCATCCGACCCAAAGGACTTCAATCTCAAGTCCTTCCTCGAATGTTAACTCCACCTTACTGTGTTCCTTGAGAGATTCGATACTCAGGGAATTACTCCTCATTTTATATTACTTGAACGATCGGTACACTGCCGTTTCGTGTCGCAGTCGAGCTACCGCCTATAGCGGTGTGTGAGATTTGCGCCATCAGGAGGCAGCAAGGAGGGGGTGCAGGGCGGAGGAAGGGGTTTCCACCAGGGAGGGGGCAACTTCCAAGGAGGGCAAGGAAAACCCCACCAGCTAGGGTGGAGGCAGGGCCCGAGGAAACCTCTTCCCCCGCCTCAGCAGGTGATGGTGGTCGGGCGAGGGAGAGCAGGAAGAGGAAGAGGAGCTGGAGCTGGAGGAGCCGGGCCTAGGAGGAGGAACATAAGGGCAGAGGCTGAGGGGAGGGGGTCACATTGCCCTATTATGATTCCACCAAGAGGAAGGTCACGCGACGGCCACCTACCTGGAGTTCTTGGAGATGAGGGGAGACAGATCGCCGGCGTAGTAGGAGCAGCGACCGGTGAGGATTGAGGAGGTCCTGCCTCAGGATGAGGAGGAGGAGAGGTGTAAGGATAGGGTCAATATGGGGACCCGAGGAGGGATCAGAGTGATCCATGGGGGGGGGGGAGGTAGGGATCGAGGCGACCCAGAAGGCAAGCCTCCATACCATCTATCGTCGAAGCGTGGCTTCGACATCCCAAGCCCCACCCCCAGCAAATAAGATCATGTTCACCCAGAAGGACATGACGGGCCATGAGGACTCATTTTGCGATGCGCTGGTCATCCAGGCAGCCATCGAGAACTTCACTGTATCCCGATCCTCATGGATAATGGGAGCTCAGTCATCATCATCTTCAAGAAGGCATTTGATGAGATGCAGGTGGAGGACAGGAGGGTGTTGGACTTGGATGGCCCGTTGTTTGGGTTCTCAGGGGAGAGAAAGGAGGTAGAAGGTGTTGGATCTTACGGCGCCCTTAGAGGGGGGTGAATAAGGGAATAAAAATCTTTTTATAATTTTTCAAGATAATTACTAAATTATTTTATAATATGCAAAGTTAAAATAACAATTTAGCAAAATGAATAGAAAATTATGATTTGCAATTTTAGAAACAAGTACTAAATTGTTTTATGATGAAAGAGATTGAATTAAACAATTTAGATTTAGAATTAAAAACTTAGAACTCAATATAATAGAAATTACGCCAAATGATAGAAATCAAGTAAACACAAAAGAGACATGATTATATTTATATAAAAATGGTGTTTACATAAATTGATTTCAATATCGCTAGAAATCGGAGGCATACATATGTAAATAATTTTTCCTTTTCTATACCGACTTGTATCCCCACAAACCGGTTGGCTTTAGCCTATCCTTCCCCGGATAAGGCCTCAAGCCGCTCTAGCCAATCCTTCCCCGGAAATGGCCTCGAGCCCCCCTAGATCTAATCACCTAGAACTAGTCGCCAACACAAGGCGAATTACCCCCTAAGTCCTACCCAGACCTAGTCGCCAAAACAAGGCGAATTAACAAAACGGTTACAAAGAAAGTATGGAATGGAAATAAAGATAACTATAATAAAACTCCCTATATGAGATCTCTGGAGTCGAGGATGAAGGATCGCTGTAGCATAAGCGAGGTAGAAGCGACCGTCCTTCGGATGTAGCGTGACGTTGTCCTCCTCCAGAATTCTCCTTAAGCTTTTTGTGGGAGATCCATCTTCGGCAGCATAGCAGCAGTAGAATTGTGGCACAAGCAACCTCTCTGGATGGATGATCAAAATGATCGAAGTTGGCTTCAATTTATAGACCTTGGAGCTAGCGCCTGCGGTAGTGGCTAGCGCCGGTGGTATCGTTCGTGTAGAGCGGTTGCGCAACCGTCGGCGACGTGGCGTTCTGCACGAATTCGAGATAGCACCTGCGGTAGTGATAGCGCTGGCGGTAGCGGGAGATTGAGTCCGAAACTTCTTCAGACTGTAGATTGAGTCGTTCTCATCTCCGAAATGGGGTGGCATGTTCTGTAACTCTTCCTGAATTGAAAGTTATGGCCATTTTAAGATCAACACACAAAACTCATGCTTTTGCTTTTTCTAATGTATACACACTCTCGGATTATGCCCATGAACGAGGACTTGTCTCCTCATTGAACCTGTACAACCTGGACACTATAAACACACAAAAGACTAGATCAAATACAATATGGGATTTGTTATTCTCAAATAAAGGGATGTGACACACATGTCCAACAATCTCCCCCTTTTGATAATAACAAATCCTCTTATCAAGAAATCAACATTAGTGTTTATAGTATATATGATAAGCATGATAAAAAGTGCAACTATAGTAAATGATTAGCATGATGAAATTGTGCATACTCCCCCTAAATTAATGCTCCCCCTAAATAAATGCAGTTTATGTTTTTACTCCCCCTAAATGATAGATTGCATGATTTAATTATTCTCCCCTTAATCTTCTAGATTTCTTGAATTAATCTCCCCCTTTTGGTATTATCAAAAGAAGGTGGGGTGAGGGTAGTAAGGAGACATTTAAATAATAAAGCATGATCGAGCTTTTGAATATATGAAATGATAAAGAGTTGAAGCACAGTATATATATAAGAGATTTCAAATAAAAAGATAAGAGTTGTAAGCAAGCGGAAGATTATAAGAAACATCCTTTTTGTAAGCATGAAAAGCATAAGTAAAAATATGAGTTTTAGTTCAAAATTGAAAGATGTTTTAACCTTTTTGAAATCTCAAAGTTTTTCATAAAGATACCAAGCATGAAATGAGCATATTAAAGAGAGATTATACTACAATGTTACTTAATTTTAAGTTCAAGAGATACCAAAACATTGTAGAGATCATGTTAAGTTATCTAGTGCATTTTTATATAAAGAGTAGTATAGATAAAGCATTAGAATCCAATAATCATGAGAAGAAGTGTTATGAAAAATAATGATGTGCACATAAGTGTATTTTGGGCAATGTTAACAATTGATTTAAATCATCAAAATACAAGACATATGTAAAGTAAAGTGCACAATAAAACACAAGTAAATTACTTTCACACACTTTTAATGCACATAATTTTTAACAAAGTGGTGTAATAACCAAGGTTTGCACAAGTAACTTTACAATTCTTTCCAAGGTGCTCAACCTCGCAATGCTTATGAAGACTTATCAGGAGGTTCAAGTAGTGCTTGGTGGAGTTATATTTGTCTACATATATATTTTTTGTTCACATTTGTGAGACAACATTCTCCGAATACACTTGTTTTGCAAACCAAAATTTTTTAACTTTTAACCACTTTTCTAAATTTCATAAGTGCAATTCAAATGTAGTGTAGGTAAAAAACTTATGCAAGTTTTAATTCATTGTACAAATACAATACACAAGCAAGCATTTTTAGATTTAGACACACATGTTGATTACCAAAATAAGTGAGTGAAATGTATCATTATCAATCATAAAACATTTACTCATACTTAGAGGCATGCTAAGCTTGGTTCTACACATTTTTCAATACAATTGATGCACTTAAATAGATATATCAAAGCATGATAATCAAAATAATGTTCATAGAAATTTTAAGAAATAAATTTTAACATTGTAAATAATTCTAAATAATAGAATTCATATATGCTTGATATTGGCAATAAAGATCATACAGTTTTTTTTAAGTTTTATCATTTTTTAAATCAAATAAAAACAGAAAATCACAAAAACATATTTTTGTAATTTTTTAATTTTGAATTTTTGTAGTAGTTTTTTCATAATAAGAAGAAAAAAAACATAAATAACAAAAACATATTTTTGTATATTTTTTTAATTTTGAACTTTTGTAGTTGATTTTTCATAATATAAATAAAACTAAAATAACAAAAGTCAGAAACACAACAAATAAGTAGAAAATATGAACCAACATATTTTTATGGATTTTTTGAAATTTTAAAAATCAGAAAATTCCAACACCCACGCTAGCGCCGGCGCTAGCGCTAGCGCTGGAAACAGTACTCGATTTTTTGAGAATTTTAAAAATCTGATTTTTGATATTTATTAAGTGTCCTTAGAGTAGTCTTATGCAGAAATTTTGGAATTTTCAGAGATGACTTGATTGCTCAAATTTGCATAAAACTTTAGCTTTTTCAAATACATGTGTTTTACAAAAACATTTAAACTCAAAAAGATAAATTATGCAAACACATGAGAACATTTTTATTAAACAACCCAAAATATGCATGATTTAAGTAATAAGTGAATAAAATGTTCATGCAGTACGTAATATAGGTATGTCCTAAGATTAGAAACTACCCCGACTAAATGTCTACACCCTAGCCCCTTACTAAGTGACGGATGGGCATGAGGAGATGCACACATGCCGTAGGTTGGGGTGTTAGTCCCATATGCACACACTAGAGAACACTCAACCTAGCACTCTTTCCCCCCAGTGCCTCGCAAGGCCCCACTGGAACCCTCCCCGGTTAAGGACAAGACATGACTTAGAGGTTAGGTCTCTAATGCATACAACCCTACGCCCTCGCTATTGTGAGATATGAAGTCATAGGAGAATAATCTTTTGGACAACCTATGCTTTTTAAATCTATGGGTTGATATATAAACTATGGGTTTTTGTGAAGAGTTATAAAGCCGCATAGTTTTTCTATTCTTATGAGATGACGGTATGAGATACCTAGCGCAATTACTAATATGAGATAAATGGTAATGCTAGTATAATGAGTTTTGGGTTTAATGTCATGTCATAAGTTTAACATTTATATTGCATGTATTCCAAACTGGAGTTTCAAATTATAGATCTAGAATAAAGTGATGATTTTAATTTATTCTTATTATTACATAATTGATACTAGAATCTATATATATGTGAGATACATGCAATCAATAGCAACGCATATCCATACACCAACTAATGTAAAGAAAAACAATATTCATATCTTTATCATAAAATTCATAATTCCTATTTGTTTTGAGATTTTTCTTGATAGAATATGAATTATGATTTATGATTATAGAGAATTTTGCATAGAATATATGTTAGATCATCATGATGTATGTGATTTCTATTCCTTCTAGACTTATGATAATATGATTTGGTGATTTTCTTTTGAATAAGCATGTTTGATTTTTAAGTCTAGAAATTGATGATCATGTAATCATATCAAAGACAAAGATCACATATATAACATTTTGAAATTTATAATAAAATTTGCATTCAATAATTGAATCTATTGATCTTTGGTTTTGCAAGATAATATATGATTTATGATACAATATTCATAAATATTCTAATGATTAATCCATAAACTATGTGTTTGTTGGAATTTTAGTATTCTATTATAATTTCAAATCACATAGTTATCATGAAATTTGAATAACATTGTAAGTGTTCTACCTAGCATAAATATATAAGCATAGACCAAGAAGCAATGCTAGGATGATGAGTTTGAATGCAATGTTATTACATAGGATTAATGGAGATTATGTTGCATGTAATATGAGAAGTTTACAAATTAATTTTCTTTAGACCTATAATGGAATGATTAAACTTTTGATTTGATCTTAATGATATAAGATGATTCTAAGGTCTAAATTACATGCAAACAATGGTGACACACATTACACACAATATACAAAGAATATCATGTGATGAAAATAAAATCCATAGGCACAGAAATTTTCGAATCAAACAAACTAAGATAGCGTTTAAAAACGGAGATGGAATTGGGCAAATTGACAGCACCAAACGAACTCAAATGGTCAAGCCTAGTTCGCCGTTGGATGGAGATTTTTGTGCTCTTTCCGAAAATATATTTAACGCGAAAATCCGGCGAGCGGATCAACAAAATATGGATGTTTAAAGTTTTGATCGTAAACTCGCATTTTTGAAAGATTAAACATGCGTTTAGATGAATTTTTGTTTTCAATTTTTAATAATATTCTTCATTATAAGGGCTATCATATGTAGCAAACAAGATAAAAAATAATCAAAACATTGCGCATTTTAATTTTTAACATAAGCCCTTTTAATAAACCATTTAAATCCATTTTTAAAATTAATTTCATTAGTCTTGAAAATAATTTCAATATTCTAATTATAATGTTAATTCAAGACATTGATGGGTAAGGGATTTAAAAGGATATATATAACAATTAAAAAAAATGAGAGGTAGGTCTCTTTTAAAATCATATGACTTAATGTTCAATTTTAATTCAATTTGATTTGATAAATATTAGGCTTATTATATGAAAGTCATATTTCATGATATATAAAGAGATCATAGCATGTTTGTTTAAAAAAAACTATAAAATAAACAAAAGAAAAGAGACAATAAGCATATCATGAAGTAGAGTAGTGATATTACATTTTTATTTGTTTCTACTTCATGCAAATGATAGGATACTAATGAATAAGAGATTTAGGTATCCAAAGTTGACCATGTGGGATGGTTCCTTTGGGTACCCAAATACATCGTGATGGCTTTTGGAGAGATAGTGATGAATGGGCCTTTACAAGTGGAGTTAATGTTTCGTTTTTAATTTTGGGCCTCCATTCATACTTTGGTTGTTTGTCTTTTAAATTCATGTTATGATTATGTGACATCTTTATATGATTATATTTGTTTGAAAAATAATTCATTTGAGATTTATGTGTATTCAAATTATTTTTCAAAGTAGATTGATGTTGATAATCATCATGAATTTTATTATATTGATTCTTTGAAAGTTTATAAGAGTGATTGTCTTTCTTTAGAAGTGATTGTTGAAAGAGTGGGTTACAATATGTTTTAAATGATTGATTCTTCCTTTGATGATTTTCATTTCCACTCTTTCTTATAGACATACTCTTATAATATAAAGGATAATATTTTGTACTTTGATTTTCATGAAAAGGAGTTTTTAAATTTGAGTCAGAATTGAAAATATATTGAGACTTATAATAGTGACTCTTAAGAATTTTGTGAGGGTCATAATTCTTTTTGAAACTAAACTCCTTTTGAGTTGATGTATGAAAATGATCCTTTTTAGAAATGATTTTGTAAGTTAATTTATCCTTGTTTTTCAAAATCTTATGATGAGATTCATTAGATGACATTTGAAATTTTTCAACAAAAGAATTTAATTGTATTAACTTACAAGATAAAACATCATTTTCAATTAACAATTTTTCATTATGCCTTTTAGAAATTAAGAGCCCTTTTTCAATTTCCTTGAATTTTTCTTTTAATAAATTGTAATTAAGACAAGGAATAGGAATTTTAACTAAAGAGCGCGAAAGAGAATTTAACACATCAATATTTGATTCTACGTTATCGTTTGCTTTTAAAGATTTATTTTCTAAACGTAATTTTGAATTTGCAATTTTTAACTTTAAAATTTTACGTTTTGCAATTTTAAGCATACGAGATGTAGAAATAGAATTTTTTACAAAATGAGAAGATTTAGATTTTCTTACCTTGCAATAGTTTCCGTCTTCTCTTTCGCTTGATGTGTTGCCAACAAATGAGTCCAATATTGTGACGTTGTATTCTTCTTCCTCCAAGCATGAGTCCTCATCGATTTCTTCTCTTGGATCCATAAGGAATTCCTCGTCGATTTCTTCTCTTGGATCCATAAGGAATTCCTCTTGTTCATCATCTGTAGAAGGAAGACTATAAGTATTCTCAAGAAATTTCCAAACTTCATAAGCAGTAGGAAGTGTATAAATTAGTTTGAAAATATTTTGATGCAATGCACAATATAGACTATTCATTGATTTGGCATTTAAAAACATTTCATTTTTATTTAAAGTACTTGAGGGTATTTTAATAGTAATATTCCATACTTCCATATCCAAAGACTTAAGAAAATTTTCCATAAGAAATTTCCACCCATTATAATTTTTGCCTTCAAATAAAGGTGGTGCTAAAGATTTTTCATTTATAAGAAAATTTCCCTTACTAGTAGAAGCGAGATCATGAGACGCCATTATTCCCGGCTGTTAAACCGATTTGGAATAACCTCCCTCTGATAACACTTGTTGGATCTTACGACGCCCTTAGAGGGGGGTGAATAAGGGAATAAAAATCTTTTTATAATTTTTCAAGATAATTACTAAATTATTTTATAATATGCAAAGTTAAAATAACAATTTAGCAAAATGAATAGAAAATTATGATTTGCAATTTTAGAAACAAGTACTAAATTATTTTATGATGAAAGAGATTGAATTAAACAATTTAGATTTAGAATTAAAAACTTAGAACTCAATATAATAGAAATTACGCCAAATGATAGAAATCAAGTAAACACAAAAGAGACATGATTATATTTATATAAAAATGGTGTTTACATAAATTGATTTCAATATCGCTAGAAATCGGAGGCGTACATATGTAAATAACTTTTCCTTTTCTATACCGACTTGTATCCCCACAAACCGGTTGGCTTTAGCCTATCCTTCCCCGGATAAGGCCTCAAGCCGCTCTAGCCAATCCTTCCCCAGAAATGGCCTCGAGCCCCCCTAGATCTAATCACCTAGAACTAGTCGCCAACACAAGGCGAATTGCCCCCTAAGTCCTACCCAGACCTAGTCGCCAAAACAAGGCGAATTAACAAAACGGTTACAAAGAAAGTATGGAATGGAAATAAAGATAACTATAATAAAACTCCCTATATGAGATCTCTGGAGTCAAGGATGAAGGATCGCTGTAGCATAAGCGAGGTAGAAGTGATCGTCCTTCGGATGTAGCGTGACGTTGTCCACCTCCAGAATTCTCCTTAAGCTTTTTGTGGGAGATCCATCTTCGGCAGCATAGCAGCAGTAGAATTGTGGCACAAGCAACCTCTCTGGATGGATGATCAAAATGATCGAAGTTGGCTTCAATTTATAGACCTTGGAGCTAGCGCCTGTGGTAGTGGCTAGCGCCGGCGGTATCATTCATGTAGAGCGGTTGCGCAACCGTCGGCGGCGTGGCGTTCTGCACAAATTCGAGATAGCGCCTGCGGTAGTGATAGCACTGGCGGTAGCGGGAGATTGAGTCCGAAACTTCTCCAGACTATAGATTGAGTCGTTCTCATCTCCGAAATGGGGTGGCATGTTCTGTAACTCTTCCTGAATTGAAAGTTATGGCCATTTTAAGATCAGCACACAAAACTCATGCTTTTGCTTTTTCTAATGTATACACACTCTCGGATTATGCCCATGAACGAGGACTTGTCTCCTCATTGAACCTGTACAACCTGGACACTATAAACACACAAAAGACTAGATCAAATACAATATGGGATTTATTATTCTCAAATAAAGGGATGTGACACACATGTCCAACAGAAGGGGGAGTGGGACTCCATTTGGTCTTGGGTGGGCCTCCCGGAACTGCAACTTTGTTATAGTGGATGCCCCTAGCCGCTATACTACCATCTTCAGACGACCACTCATCATCGGATTCTGCTACGTCCCCTCCACCTTTCATCAATGCCTCAAGTTTAATGCAGGAGGATTCCAGGCCCGAGTGAGTAGTGACCCGAAGGTGGCAAGGAAATACTATGTGACTGCCGTGAATACCATCTCTTGGATGGTGGAAGCAGAGGAATGTGATCGGGAGATGGGGGAGCCGACGAGGCTGGGAGAAGTAGGAGAGGAAGAATGGGGAGTAGAGGGAGGTTAGGCTCAGGAAGGAGGGTCGAAGGAGCTGATGGTGATGGGGGGGGAGGAGAAGGAAGAAGGAGCCGAAGCACTTGCTTAGGCGAGATGAAGGACAATGACTAGGTAGAGCAGTCAAGGATGGAGGCCATAGATGAGGTGGTGGAGCTGGAGGTCGTCACCAGGGTAGGGGTGATCGAGAAGGTAAAGGTCAGCGGGGAGCTCAGCCCCGAGGACTGGAGGAAGATCTTGCCTTGCGTCCAAGAGAACGTGGACATCTTCGCCTGGAGTGTCGCGGAGATGCCTGGGATCGATGCGGATGTGGCGTGCCATCGCCTCAACCTCGACCCCAGCAATCGCCCCATCTTCCAGAAGAAGAGGTCCATCACAGACATGCTGGAGGCACCCATCCGAGAGGAAGTGAGCAAGCTTCTCAAGGCCGACTTTGTATCGGAGATCCAATATCCAGGCTGGGTCTCCAATGTAGTGATGGTAAAGAAGGTTGATGGTAGGTGGATAATGTGTGTGGATTTTTCCTTGTTAAATAAATCATGCCCTAAGGATTGTTATCCCCTGCCTCGAATCGATGCGCTGGTTGACTCAGCCATCGTTTTTTCACTAATGAGTTTTCTAGATGCTTTCTCAGGTTACCATCAGATTCGCATGCACCCCCCGACATCATGGATGTCTCCTTCATCACAGCGGGTGGGTGCTACTGCTACAAAATGATGCCTTTCGGCCTAAAGAACACAGGGGCAACTTATCAGCGAATGATGGACAGGGTCTTCCGAGATTAAAAAGGAAGGAACCTGGAGGTCTATGTGGATGACCTCATGGTAAAAATTCAGGACCTCGAGTCCCACCTCCGTAACCTTGAGGAAACCTTCGGGACTTTGAGAAAGTTTAAGATGAAACTCAACCCCCAGAAGTGTGTCTTTGGGGCCAGCCGAGGGAAGTTCCTAGGTCACTTGCTCACCCCAGCTGGGGTGGAGCCTAACCCAGACAAGGTAAGGGTAATCATGGAGCTGTGGTCTCCGAGGAGTGCGAAAGAGGTCCAGCGTCTCACAGGGAAGTTGGCCGGGCTAAGCAGGTTCTTCTCCAGGGCAGGAGAGAAGTGCTTGGCCTTCTTCAAGGTGCTGCGAGGGAACCAAAAGTTTGAGTGGACCCCTGAGTGTGATAGAGCTTTTCAGGCGCTGAAGGAATAGTTGACCCAAGCCCCATTGCTGCAAGGGACGAGGCAAGGAGAGGACTTATTCCAATACCTGAGGGTAGGACCCGATGCGGTAAGCTCGGTGTTGGTCCGGGAAGAAGGAAAAAAAGCAACTCCCGGTCAACTATGTTAGTCGGGTATTGAGGAAGGCTGAGCTCAGATACCCCATCTTAGAGAAGATAGCCTTCGCCTTGGTGGTGTCGGCTAGGAAGCTCCGGCCCTATCTTCAGGCACACTCAATCAAGGTGGTTACCAATCACCCCCTTCACAACATCATGGAGGGGGTAGAGCACTTGGGAAGGCTGGCCAAGTGGTCAGTGCAGTTGAGCGAGTTCGATATCTCATACGTACCCAGGTTATCCATAAAATCCCAAGCGGTGGCGGAGTTTCTGGCAGACTATGTGATCGAGGTGGAAGAGTCTGAGCTGCGCTCCTCGGTGGCCTGGAGGATGTTGGTTGATGGGAGCGTCAGGGAAGCATTCTTTTGGGGGAGGGGTGGTTTTGGTAAGCCCCCAAGGGACAAGGATCGAGCAGGCGATCAACATCCACTTCCCCCTCACTAACAATCAGGCCGAGTACGAAGCCGTGATAGTAGGCCTCCGTCTAGCCAGGGAGTTGGGAGTGCAAGATGTGGAGGTTTCGACACACTCTATGGTGGTGGCTTGCCAAGTCAGGGGGGAGTTCGAGGTGAAGGAGTCGACTCTTCAGCGATACCTGGAAAAGGTTAAGGGGCTCATAAGGCAGTTCCACACCTTCTCGATTCACCATGTGCTAAGGGAGGAGAATGCTGCGGCGGACCTCCTGGCCAAGTTCGGTCCCAGGGTAGGGGGCCACAGTGTCGAACCCCTTTCGACCATCCATCGAGGAGGGGGAACTGATGGAGGTAGACGAACGATCATCATGTATGGACCCCTTCATCACCTTCCTGACATCGAGGAAGTTCCCCGACGGGGATGTTGACAAGCGGCGATTCAGGTACAAGTCGGCATACTACTCTTTGCATGCAGGAGGATTGTATCGGAAGATGCTCTCGGGGCTCCTAGCCTGTTGTGTGTCGTAGGAAGAGGGCCCGAGGGTTCTGGAGGAAATCCACTCAGGGGAGTGTGACAGCCACTCTGGGAGTCGAACCTTGGAAGGGAGAGTGTTGAGGCAAGGCTACTTTTGGCCTACCCTCAGTAAGGACGCAGCGAAGTTCGCAAGGAAGTGCTCAAAGTGTCAGCTGTTCGCCCATCTCCCGCTCCTACCAGTCAAATGACTTAGAACCATCACAACCCCCTGGCCCTTTGCAATATGGGGGTTGTATCTGGTCGGTCCTTCCCCCCAAGCGAGTGGTCAAAGAAATTTCTTACTAGTGATGATCGATTATTTCTCCAAGTGGCTGGAGGTGAAGGCGCTGGCCAAGGTAACGTCCCAAGTGGTGAGAAATTTTATATGGGGTGAAATAATTTACAGGTACAGGCTCCCACTAGCCTGAGTCACGGACAATGGACCACAGTTTGCCGTTGACAAATTCGTCGGCTTCTGTACCCAGCTCGGCATAGATCTTCGGTTTGCGTTGGTCAACCACCCGAGGAGCAATGGGCAAGTGGAGGCGGCAAACAATATAATTGTGAATTTGCTGAAGAAGAAGGTCGAGAACCTCATGGGCAACTGGGTAGAGCAGTTACCCTCGGTCCTCTGGGCCTTGAGGACCATTCCAAACATGGCCACAGGGGAGACTCCGTTCAAGCTCTCTCACGGGTCCGAGGTCATCCTTACAATAGAGTTCGAGGTGAAATCCCCCAGGGTGGTCGCCGAGGGTGAAGGGGATTGTTGAAACCAAGCGGTCTCTCCTTGGAGGTATCAAGTCCGCGATCTCCTCGGTCTCAAACTTTGTCGAATAGAGGTCTGGTATCCGCAGTCTCGGTGATCTCCGATCAGCGGTCATCCACTTCATCTCAGATATGCCAGTCCACTTCTAGTGAAGTTCAGCGGTCTCTAGCTCCATCAAACAACAGACCGTTAATCGTGTCGCTGCGGTCTCCCAGCAGCAGACCGCCGCATCTCCTCAAATGTACCAGTTCTCTTCTTGTGATGATAAGTGATCTGGTAGCCTCGATCTCCCCCTTACGGGGGAGTGTTCGCCTGCACGGTTCCACGGTCAGCTTGCTCACCACCAATAGAATTGTCTACTGGTGGTCTCTTCTTTCACACGACCTACCTCCTGTTGTGTGACCGCTAGTCTCCTCTCCAGACCGGCAAGGTCGCTGCGGTCTGGTTCTTCGTGACCACCTGACCCCCTAGTTTTTTTGTTGTATAGTGAATTTGTATTTAGTCCCACATTGTGTATTCGTATTTATCTCTTTCCCTCCTGGTCTATATAAAGGAGGCAATACTATTGTAATACTTAGATTTTTGGAAATAAAAATTCTGTTATTTTAAATTTCTCACATGGTATCAGAGCCAGGTTTGGTCCTTTTGTTGTGAGCTCCTCCTCGGCCGGACTCCCTTTCTCCAGACCGTGCGACCTCCTTTTCTATCGGTCTCTGACCGCGAGACCGCGAGACCGCGCGATCTGCCCCTTTTTCCTCCTGCTCCTGTATCATGGGTACCCCGTCTGTGAGTGTCCCCGTCTCCACTCCTGTGGCTATTTCTACCTCTACTTCTACCACTTTTCTGGCAACCTTGGCACTGCCTCCAAGCTCACTGGCCTAAATTATCCTGATTGGAGTGTCTCCTTCACCTTCCTCTTACGATCTCAACGCAAACGCAACCACCTCACCGACGATCCTCCTCCCAAAGGGTCTGCCACCTTTGATGATTGGGATGCTAGCGATGCTCTGGTTCACACCTGGCTAGCTAACAACCTCTCTGATGAGTGTCTTCCTATTATTCGTCATGATGAGACCGTCAAAGCTGCTTGGAACCATCTTACTGCCCTTTACATCAAAGGTGCCAAAACCTCCCGCATCTACACGTTATATGCTGACCTCTTTGCCCGCCCAATCATGAATCCCACCACAACATATCAAGAGGTTCAGGCACTTGGAGCTGAACTTCTTCAGCATCGCCCATTCTCTGCTGACCTCGCAGAGCAGCATAAACACTTCCAAGAGCTCCTGGTTGTGTGTTACCTGCTCCATCTTCCTGACTCCTATGATATGATCCGACAGCAAATTCTTGGGGAAGCTGACTCTCCTACCCTTTATGCAACCGCTGCTCGAATCTCCGCGGTTACCTCTCTTCTCAAACAACCACTGTTGTCTCCTCCTCCTCCAGAAAGCTTTGCTCACCGAGCTGAACGTGGTCACCTAGGTGTCAGTGGTGGATCTCTTGGTGGCCGAGGACCTCCCCGGTACATCTGTTCTCACTGTGTTCGGAAGGGTCACAACATTGATCGCTGCTATCTCAAACATCCTCACCTTCGCCCTCTAGTTGCCGCTCCTCATCCTATTACTACACAACCGTCTGCCTTTGTTGCTACCTCCTCAGGTAGTGTGCACTTGGTTATTGAAGGTAAGTGGCTTATTGACTCTGGCGCAACCAGTCATATGACAGGGAACCCTACACTTTTCTCAAATTACTAGAGCACAATAATTCACCTCCGGTCCTGACAGCTGATGGTTCTCCCTCAAATGTGTGTGGGATTGGGGTAGTTCATGTCACTCCAACTATCTCTCTGGAGAACACTCTTTATGCGCCTACTTTTCCGTGCAACTTACTCTCTGTCAAGGCTCTCTCTCAACAGTTACAATGCTCTATTATGTTTACTCTGACTAAATGTTATTTTCAGGATCTTCACATGAAGGAGACAGTTGCTACTGGGACTGAGAGTGGAGGCCTCTACTTCCTTGACGCTCTTGCTGCTCATTCAGCTTCCACAACATCTGATTCTCTCCATAAGTGGCACCTCTGTCTTGGTCACCCACCACCTTGGCTACTCTATCAACTTCTACCGTACCTCTCCACAGATACCTCTCCTCTCAACTGTGAAGCTTGTCAATTGGGAAAGCATCATCGAGCTTCCTATCCTGCCAAGTATGGTCGCAGCTCGACCAGTCCCTTTGATCTTGTTCACTCTGACGTCTGGGGTCCTTCTCCTACCAAGACCATTGGTGGGAGTAGTTTGTATTTTGTTACTTTCATTGATGACTTTTCTAGATGTACTTGGGTGTATCTTTTACAAGAACGCTCAGAACTTTTTTCTATTTTTTCAACCTTCTATAATGAAATTTACACTCAGTTTGGAGTGTCTATCAAAGCTATTCGCGCTGATAATGCTGAAGAATATGTTTCTTATCAGTTTTCTGAGTTTTGCATGAATCATGGTCTTGTACATCAAACTAGTTGTCCTTACACCTCTCAACAAAATGGAATAGCTGAACGTAAGAATCGTCATCTCCTCGACATGGCTCGCACCTTACTCTTCCAGATGAATATGCCTAAACCTATTGGGGTCATGCCGTCCTCATCTCCTGCTATCTCATTAACCGCATTCCCTCCACCATACTTCACGGCTCCACACCATTTTCTCTCCTATATCCAACCTGAAAACCCTTCTCCCTACCTCCCAAAGTCTTCGGTTGTACTGCATTTGTCCATACTCCTTCACCAGGTCGGTACAAACTCTCACCTAGGGCAGTTAAGTGTATCTTTGTTGGTTACTCTCCAACTTAGAAAGGTTACAGGTGCTATGATCCTCTTCTTCGCAAACAATATGTCTCAGCTGATGTCACCTTCTTTGAGATTGTTCCATATTTCTCTAACTCCTCCAACTCTCTGACTCCTGAACCTCAACCTTCACCACCTCTCATTTCTGCCCCACCACCTCTACCAACCTATACTATAACTCCCCTTTCCACCCAACCTCCTCTTCCTCTTCCGTTACCTCCACCACCTATAGAGTCTCCTACCACCTATCCTCCTACTCCGGGGCCTCCTCTCCCAGCTCTTGGGCCCGCTCTATCTTCTTCAGATGTTGAATCTCCTGCTAATACGGACACTACAGATGATCTCCCTATTGCTCTTCGAAAGGGAGTTCGCTCTTGTACGCAGCACTCTATTCATGATGTTGTGACCTATTCTCAACTCACGCCTTCTGCTAGGGCTTTTGCTACTACTATTTCAGATACGGTCACTCCAGCTAATTATCAGGAAGCTCTTGCTATACCACAGTGGAAGGCTGCCATGGATGAAGAAATCTCCACCCTTCAAGAACGTGGAACTTGGACACTTGTTACTTCTCCTCTTGTAATAGATATTGTTGGGTGTCGATGGGTCTTTGTGATCAAATACCATGTCGATGGATCTATCGACCGCTACAAAGCTCGCTTAGTTGCCAAAGGATTTACTCAGACATATGGAGTTGACTTCTTTGACACTTTCTCACATGTTGCTCGTCTTACCACCATCTGAGTTCTCTTCTCTGTAGCCATAAACAAAGGTTTGCAACTTTCTCAATTAGACGTCAAGAATTCCTTCCTCTATAGTGATCTTCAAGAGGTTGTTTTCATGGAGCAACCTCCAGGGTATGTTTCTCCGGGGGATACTCGTGTATGTAAGCTAAAGAAGGCTATCTATGGTCTCAAACAAAGTCCTCGCGCATTGTTTGAAAAGTTTAATGAAGTAATCAAGATCATTGGCTTTTTCCGCAGCTCTGCAGATCACTCTCTCTTCATAAGCAAGACTCCTCATGGAATGGTGGTTCTGGCTGTCTATGTTGATGACATCCTTCTCACTGGTGATGATATTGAACGTGTCCCTTACAAAGAAACATCTCCTTCAACACTTTGTGACCAAAGATATGGGAACTCCCAAGTACTTTCTGGGCATTGAGATCTCAAGGAAGCATAACTCCATGGTTCTCTCACAACGTAAGTATGCTATTGACATTCTGAAGGAAACAGGTCTTCTTGGTGCTAAACCTGCTAAATACCCAATGACAGTATGAGACGACAAACTTTGGAATGACAACTCCCCTCCTATGTCTGATAGCACTAGATATCATCGTCTTGTAGGCAAGCTCATCTACCTAACTGTAATAAGACCCGACATCTGCTATGCGGTTGGGAAGGTCAGCCAATTCATGCAAGTTCCAAAGGAATGTCATCTTCAAGCAGCTCTAAAGATATTGGAATACATTAAGGGGTCCCCAGGGAAGGGACTTCTATTCAAAAGAAACAATCATCTCAACATAGAAGCCTATTCAGATGCTAGCTACACTGATGATAAAGGAGATAGGAAGTCCACATCTGGGTTTTGTACCTTCGTGGGAGGAAATCTTGTGAGCTGGAAGAGCAAGAAACAAGCAGTGGTATCTAGATCAAGTGCGGAGGCCGAGTACAGAAGCATGGCCCAAACTACATGTGAATTGAAGTGGTTACGAACTCTCCTACTAGACTTAGGAGAAGTTTACAACCATCCCTTACCAATGTTCTGTGACAACAAAGCTGCAATATACATATCTCAAAATCCAGTCTTTTATTAGAGAACCAAACACATTGAAGTGGACTGTCATTTCATCAGGGAAGAAATCTTGAAGAAACAAATCTGCACTCCCTTCGTGACTTTAGACAAAGAGCTGGCTGATATCTTCACCAAATCCATATCCTCATACTTCTTCGATGTGCGTAACAAGCTAGGCATGATTGATATATGCTCCAGCTTGCGGGGGAGTGTTGAAACCAAGCGGTCTCTACTTGGCGGTCTCAAGTCCGCAATCTCCGCGGTCTCAAACTTTGTCGAACAGCGGTCTGGTATCAGCGGTCTCAGCGATCTCCGATCAACGGTCATCCACTTCATCTCAGATATGCTAGTCCGCTAATAGTGAAGTTCAGCGGTCTCTAGCTCCATCAAACAACAGACCATTAACCGTGGTCGCTGCGGTCTCCGAGCAGCACACCGCCGTGTCTCCTCAAATGTACCAATTCACTTCTTGTGATGATAAGCGATCTGGTAGCCTCGATCTCCCCCTTACAGGGGAGTGTTCGCATGCACGGTCCCACGGTCAGCTTGCTCACCACCAACATAATTTTCTACTGGCGGTCTCCTCTTTCACATGACCAACCTCCTGTTGTGTGACCGCTAGTCTCCTCTCCAGACCGGCGAGGTCGCTGCAGTCTGGTTCTTCGTGACCGCCTGACCGCGCAGTTTGTTTGTTTTATAGTGAATTGTATTTAGTCCCACATTGTGTATTCATATTTATCTCTTTCCCTCCTAGTCTATATAAAGGAGGCAATACTCTTGTAATACTTAGATTTTTGGAAATAAAAATTCTGTTATTTTCAATTTCTCACAGGGATGAAGAATGGTTAGTAGAGAATGACGGAGAGCAAAGACTATCCTTGGACCTGGTGTTAGAGCTCCGGGACTTAATCACCGTCTGACAGGAGGAAGTCAAGCGACGGATGGCACGATATTTCAACAAGCACATCCGGGTGAAACAGTTCGAGAAGGGAGATTTGGTCTTGAAAAAGGTTGATGTGGCCGGGAGGGGAGCCATGTTGGGAAAGCTCAATCCCAACTAGGAGGGGCTTTATATTGTAGAGGAAGTGCTCATGTTAGGAGGGTACCACCTCCAGGATGTGGAAGTGGTACCTCTTGGCTGGGCTCGGAGTGGGGATTACCTAAAGCGTTTCTACCCATAAACTTCTTATACTGATTTGTTACATATTTGACTCATCTTACGTTGGTTTCAAGGTTTCTTCTAAGCATGGGTCCTCGAAGCATTTTTTGCTAGATTGCCCCGGACGATCCCGCTGTCGGGCTCTCACTAGCTGGTGGATCAGGTCGATCTCGCAGAGAGGCTGGTAAGGAAAAATGTTTGTGCTAGAGTGCCCCAGATGATTCTGCTGCCGGGCTCTCACTCGCCGGTGGGTCAGGTCGATCTCGCAGAGAGACTGGCAGGGAAAAGTGTTTTTGTGTTGGATTGCCCCGGACGATCCCGTTGCCGGGCTCTTATTAGCTGGCGGGTCAGGTCGATCTCGCGGAGAGGCTGGCAAGGAAAAATGTTTGTGCTGGAATGCCCCGGATGATTCCGCTGCCAGGCTCTCACTAGCCGGTGGGCCAGGTTGATCTCGCGGAGAGGCTGGCAAGGTAATAAATGTTTTGTGCTGGATTGCCCCAGACGATCCCGCTGCCGGGCTCTCACTAGCCGGTGGGTCAGGTTGATCTCACGGAGAGGCTAGCAAGGAGACGGTTTATGCTAATAGTCCCAGCTCGCAAAATCTCTCAACGCGAGGCCTAGACTGAGCGAGCCCCAGTGGTCGCTCGCGTGAAAATCAAGAGCAATATCGGATGAAAAACACCTGTCCAATGGTTATGGAGAGACGGCTGAATACGGTGGCAAGAAAGCTCTTCAGGTCAGGTCCTGGCAATCAACGAGTAACATCTGGTCGCACACAGAGGTTGCGGCGAGCAAGGTTAGGCAAGGTAGGCCCTATTCGCGAAGACCCACAGTTGGCGAGCCAGGGGCGCGGAGCAAACCGCATTCTGCCCAGCACGTAGACAAGCAAAAGTATATATAACAAACAGCTATGCGAGGGAAACTATGCGAATGCCTTATTGGGTGTGTGCGGGTGTATTGTAGCGAGACAAAATGAAGGAAGTTTAATAAAACAATGACAGCCACATTCACTACGAAGGAAAAGGGGGAGAATGCGAGCATGGTAAAACGCATTGGCGTGAGCATGATTAAATGTATTAATGCGAGCATGGATAAATGTCTTGGCGCGAGCATGGTTAAATGTATTGGCTTGAGCATGGCAAAAAGCATTGGCGCGAGCATGGCAAAAAGCATTTGCACGAGCATGATTAAATGTATTAACACGAGCATGATTAAATGTATTAATGCGAGTATGGTTAAATGTATTGGCGCGAGCAGGACAAAATGACAAATTAATGATAGAAAAAGATTTCTTATTTCATTTCTAGGAAAAGTTCATTACAAGTAGTGGCGAACTCGCTAGTCAAAATGAAGATATACATTGAAAAATAAAAAGGTAAGTCAAGGCAGGTCTTCAGAAAGCTCCTCCTCGCTCCCGTGACCTTCGGGATCTGGAATCACTGCGAACAGGTCTGGGACGTCATCCTCGGCGGTGAGCTCCATCCCATCCGGGGTAAGAAGGCTCGCCCCCTTGAGAGTTTCAAAGATGATGTTGGAGACACCCATCGAGTTCTTGCGGGTCACCTCCTCCTCATTCCACGTTCGATTGTGATCCCCAACTCGCGGAGGGGGCTGGGGGAGCACACCCTGGTCAGCTCGCAGATTTGAGCTTTCAGGAGCCCGTTCTCCATCTCCAGGTCGACATTTTGCACGAGGAGCTGGCTCGTTGTTTCAACGTCCTATAAATTAAAAGGATGTCAAATAAGGGGAAATACAACGAGCAAGATTGAAAGTGAATGAATCACTTACCATCCCGCCTTGAAGGCTGGCGAGGAGACTCTTCGATAGGGCCTCTTTTTCCTTGAGGCGCGCGACCTCATCTGCGGCCTCCTGTAGCTCGCGCTAGAGCTCCTTAGAATACCTGTCTGTAGTCAGGTACCGCCGGCCCACCATGAGGGTGAGCTCCATATCCCGGAACTGGGCTCGCATGGCCTCGTAAACGAGCAGCCTGGACCTTAGGGCGCCGAGGTTAGCGGCGTCCTCGCGGACATACAGCCCAAAGGCGAGGGCGAACGCCTCGCCCCCGACCTGGTCGCTCTCAACCTAGGAGGGGAGGAGCGAAGAGTATGAGATCCTGTTGTGATCAGGATCCCACACCTGCAATGGCTCGCCGATCGCATCCGGGAGCTTCGTGCCGAGACCAAAATACTTATGGCTCGCTGGCTTGGGCTCGCCAGAAGCATCCCCAACCTCGCAGCTCTCCTTGGCAGCCTTTTGACTTGCGGGCGGGGGGAACGAGATCTCCGTCTAGCTCAGATCAACGACATCCTTCCCCTTAGTTGTGGCAGGGATCTCCTTGGTCCTTTTATTTGTTGGGGTTTTCCCGACGGGCTGGCTCACAGTCGACGGACGCTTCTTACCAGAAGTTGAGCCGAGAGGGTCTCGACACACATCGGAGGCCGCAGTGGTGAGAGAGCTGGAGGAGAGGGACGTAATCCTCGCGTGCGGTGCGTGGAGGGGAAGATCCCTCTCTCCTGCAAAGGCAATTATAGAGAGTTAGTCATCATAATAAGGAAATTTATGGGGAGTTTGCGAGCGCGAGTCCAACATTCTCCTTGTGGGACCGGAAGAAGCGAGTCCACCTTCTGCCGGAGGTAGGCGACCTCGAAGTTCTTCCCCTCCATATACTAGAAAAGCTTCGTGTCGTCCCCTCCGAGCGAGGCAGGGGGCGGTAGGTCGCCTCGTCTCGCTAGATGGGGAGAAGGGAATGTTGCCGAAGGGTCCTTTGACAAGGACGAACTTCTGGTGCCAATATTGGCACTTGTTCACTATCTCACATACAGCGATGTGCTGGCTCGCGAAATGGGTTGTTCCATCTTTGTAGGCGCGGAAGGAGAAGATCTTGTGGAAGACGAGCATGTTGAACTCTATCTTCTCCTCGCGCAGGTAGCTGACGAACGCGACCACCAAGGCGATTGCGTACGGGGTCAGCTGGCTCGGCAGGATGCCGTAATACTTGAGCACTTAGAAAAATCATCAAGGAAGGATTAGCACGCTCTTGGCGACGCGAGCAAGAAGTGCAAAGTTTGAGTACAGTACCTGGCGCACTTCCGGCCAAAAGGGGAGTCGCAGCCCATTTTCGAAATGAGCGATGGGGATGGCGATCTCTAGGGCTACAACTCATTGATGGTAGTGGTATTCGCTAGGCGGTGAGCTACAAACCCTGAGGGGATGTATCTGTACACCGTGGTGAGGAAATCCTTGTTGGTGAGCGAGGCACAGAAGAAGGGATGGTCGAGGTAGGCCCCATCGCACTTGGCACGCCCCTCAGATTCTCCATCAGCAACCATGGTTTTAGTAGCAGCGAGCCGGCAAAAATGCGAGAGCGGGCCAGGAATTGCGAGAGAGCCTAGAAGAGAGGGAAATGGTTGAATGAAGTTAATGCGGTGGTTAGAAAGTAAAAACCGGCGGCTATTTATAGGAATGAAAATAACGGGAAGATTTTGAAGCGCCAGGGGGTGTCGATAGCTGAACTGCGCGGTGACATTTCAACTTCCTGGATCTTATCCGATCCGGGTGGGCTTGCGTCCTGGTGACATCCTCTAACTCGCCATAGGCGAACCAAGCTGTAGGAAAAGAAGTAAAAGTCGCGAAGGCGAGGCAGTAGTTTGCGAGTCCAAAGTAAGGAATTTATATCAAAATAGAAAATAAACAACGTGCGATCATAGTTAACATAATGGTAGAAGTAATGCAAAGCGAAAGAGAAAGCTCGTGAGCGTGTAAGAATGTTCATATTACAGATTATCAAATTGTTCAAAACCCCCAGCGGGGGGGGGGGGGGGGGGGGGAGAGTAATACGTGCGAGCAACAAATAATAGATAACATCGCTTAATAATTAATCGATTTCCATCGGTCGCAGCCTCGCGCACCAGAACGCGGGGGTACTTTTGGGTAGTAGTACTCGTGAACCGATTGGACCTCGCGCTGCATCAGGTGTATCTAATCCTCGATTTGCGTGAGGTGCACCCCAGGTGAGGTGATCTCGCCGCGAGCGACCTGGCGCATCTCGGCAAGGACTCGTACATTCGCATCCTCCATCGCGGCGAACCTCTCTTCATAGGCCGTCCTGTCCACCCGGTTCTAATCATATAGATTTCGCAGCATGAGGCCATACTTCTAGAATAGCTTGGTGACCCACCTTTTCATCTGCTCCGGGTTGTCGGGGTCCCCCAGGAAATCTGTGACCTGGTTCGACGAGGGCGGAGGCGATATCTCCTCCTCTCCGTGCTCCGACTCGGTAGGTAGTGTTAGGGGATCACCTGCGAGGAAGAAGTCAGCAATTAAGAGTGGGAAGGAGGAGCTCGACAAATTATTTAACCTGGAAAAATGAGGATGGTACGGGCTCACTGACGAGAAGAGCTCGTCTGGCTCTTGAAGGCTTCAGTGAAGGCAGAGGTAATAGATTTCCACAGGCCAGGGCGGTGCATCGAGTCATCCGCGACCCGGGGTTCGGCAAATAGCGACCCACCCGGACTCCGTTGGACTAGAACGCCAAACCCCTGGGTCATGATGGTCATTTTAGGTGGGGCCGGTGAGCCCACCAGAGTGGGTATTCTCCTCTCCGGGGTCGCGAGAGGGGACACTGCACAAAAGGCATAATGCGGGTTCAGCGGACAAAGAAATACAAAAGATGGCGAGGCGAACAGCTCACCTGGTCGTGAGTATGGGTCTCGCAGATCGGTGGTCCTCACATCCAGGGGGGTCAATCCTTCCAGGGGATGCGAGGCGAGACCCCATTGGCGATTGCCCGATGAGATTTTCCCCAGGAGGGTTCTGCGAGCAAAGAAACAAAATTAGTTTAGTACTACTTGGGTTATCGAACCTTCGGTAGTAGAACCTGCGAAGCGAGCTCATGGCGCGGACAAGGAGACAGTGGTGATGACTCATCCTCCCCAGACGGCCGTCGGACGGTCCTAGCCTTCTTAATCTGAGGCGGAGTAGGTTGCTGGGAAATCCAGGGGGCGAGTTCGGTAGCTTTGGTTTTTTGGATCGCTTGCGAGGCCTTGAGGCTGTTGGACATGTGTGTCACATCGCTTTGTTTGAGAATAACAAATCACATATTGTATTTGATATTGCTTGTAGTGTGTTTATAGTGTGCAGGAACTATAGGTGCAATACTCCACAGGTAGAAAGCAGCTTGGAACAAACTTTTGAAAGGAGCAGCGCTACCGCCAGCGCTATCGCTAACGCCAGCGCTATCGCTAGCGCTACCGCTACCGCTAGCACTACCGCCAGCGCTATCGCTACCTCCAGGCGCTATCTCGAGTTCGTGCACAGCGATGATTACACAACCGCTACCGCTACCGCCAGCGCTATCTCCCGCTACTGCCAGCGCTATCGCTACCGCCAGGCGCTATCTCCAGTTCGTGCACAGTGCCACACTGCCGACGGCTTCGCAACCGCTCCACACGAACGCTACCGCCGGCGCTAGCCACTACCGCAGGCGCTATCTCCAAGTTCTATAAAAGGCTGGGCTCTCTATCGTTTTGGTTAGATCTTCCAGAGACATTACTTGTGCCCATACTCTCGTGCTGCTACTCTGCCAAAACATCATCTCCCACTCAAAACCAAAGAAGAAATTCTGGAGAAGGAAGCCATCACGCTGCATCCGAAGAACGATCGCTTCGACCTCGCTTGTGCTTCAGCGATCCTTCATCCTCATCTCCAGAAATCTCAAGAGGGAGTTTGCTTGTTATTTACTTCATTTCTTTATTTGTATCTTGTAGTGAAATCGCCTTATTTTTGGCGACTAGGTCCTTGCGCGGCTTAGGGGGAATTCGCCGCGTGAGTTAGCGACTAGGTCTAGGGGATTAGATCTAGGTGGTGCTCGAGGCCATATCCAGGGAAGGATTGCTAGAGCGGCTTGAGGCCTTATCCGGAGAAGGATAGGCTAAAGCCAACCGGTTTGTGGGGATACCAGTCGGTATAGAAAAGGAAAAGAAATCTACATTTGTACGCCTCCGATTTCTAGCGATATAGAAATCAAATTTTATGTAAACACTTTTTCATTTAATATAATCATGTCTCTTTTGTGTTTACCTTGATTTCTATCATTTGGTGTAATCTCTATTATTTTGTGTTCTAAGTTTTCAATTCTAAATCTAAATTGTTTATTTCTAATTTGTCATCATTATTTCCTATTAATCAAAATAACTTAGTAATTTTCTTAAAATTTATAAAAAGAATTTTATTCCCTTATTCACCCCCCCCCCCTCTAAGGGCGCCGTAAAATCCAACAAGTGGTATCAGAGCGCAGGTTATTCCAAGCGGTTTAAAAACCAGGAATAATAGCGTCTTATGATCTCGCTTTTTCCGAGGGTCAGGGAATTAGTAGACCTCCACTATTTACTGGGTCGGATTATAATTATTGGAAAAATAGGATGCGTTGTTTTCTAATGACCCTAGATATTGAGGTTTGGAACATGGTAGAAGAAGAATACACTCCTCCTACATTTGTAGTTGGAGAGGTTATGTTAGAAAAACCCAAAGATAAATGGGATGATCGGGATAAACTCAAATGTAAAAATAACGCAAAAGCCATGAATGCTCTATTTTGTGCGTTAGATAGAAATGAATTTAATAGAATTTCTGCTTGTACTACTACATATGAAATTTGGAATCATTTGGAAGTTACTCATGAAGGTACATCGCAGGTTAAAGATTCCAAGCTTTTCCAACTGGAGTCGGAATATGAAAAATTCCGAATGGATGAAAGCGAAGATGTTGATGGTATGTACACGCGCTTCACCAAGACCGTCAATGCCTCAAAAGCTCTTGGAAAGACCTTCTCAAATGGCGACTTGGTCCGTAAGATCCTTCGTTCTCTTCCTCCAAAATTCAACCCGAAGGTGACGGCTATTTCGGAGTCACACAACTTAAGGACACTCCAATTTGAGAGCCTCATTGGGAATCTCAAAACCCATGAGGTAGAACTCAAAAATCCAACATGATGAATACAACAAGGAGCCAAAGAAGAAGGCGTTGGCATTAAAAATAAAGAAGGAGTGCCAAGAGGATGAGGATGAAGATGAAGAGAGTCTTTTGGTAAAGAACTTCCGAAAGTTCATGCGCAATCTGGAAAGGAGAAACACCTTTCGAAAATATTTCTAAAAGGGTGAAAGATGGAAAGGGTCATCTTCAAAGAAGGAAAAAGAGCGCGACAATGAAGAAGAGAGACCTCCACCAGAATGCTATCATTGTAGGAAGACGGAGCACATTCGAAGACAGTGCCCAAAGTTCTTGAAGGAGAAGAAAGAAAAACGACACAAAGGGAAGGAGAAGAAGAAAGTACTAAAAGCTAGAACATGGGATGACTCTTCCTCCTCCTCCTCCGAAGAATCAAGTGGGTCTTCATCAAGCGACGATGAGGAAGCAAACATGTGCCTCATGGGACATGAAAACTACGGCGACGACACCAGTGTTCCTAGTGACACTGAGGTAACTCCTCCCACTTATGATGAATTGTATAATGAATTTCTTGAAACTTGCAAAGCTTTTGATAAAAATATGAAAGATAGTATTTTATTAAATCGTGAAAATGAATCTCTTATTAAAGAAAATCAAAAGCTTTCCAAAAAGGTGATTGTTTTAGAAAAGAGAAAGGTTTCTTGCCAAGAATGTGATCACTCCACAAAATTGTCAAAAGATATAGAAGAGTCACTTTCTAAAGCCCTCTCTCATGCCAAAACTCTTACAAAAGAGAAGGGGGAATTAGAAAGGAAATTGGAAGCCTCTCTTGTGCAAATCAAAAATAATAAAAAAGGTTTTGAAAATAGGTGTGTCGTGCTTGTGAAAGAAAATTATTCACTTAAAGCACAAGTTCATGATCTCACCATGGCCATTAAAAAATTTGGTATAGGCCAAAAATCACTGGAAATGATTCTAGGGTACCAGTGCCATGGATCTGGAAAGTTTGGGCTCGGATATCGAGGTGAGGGCTACCGCCCGGCACTAGCCACTAACGCCGGCGCTAGCACCTCATACCAGAAACATGAAATTTCTTTTTCAAAATGCTTTCCTTCTGTAAATCAAAATTATTCCAGCAAGAAAATTTTCCAGAAAAGGGTCTCAACCCCATTTATTTCGTGTGCAAACTGTTATAGGTTGGGTCACACAACTAGTTCTTGCAGGAAAATAAAACCAAATACTTTAATGAAAATCTGGGTACCTAAGACTTCCACTTATTCTATGGGAGGTTCCACTTGGGTATCCGGATCTTTACTCTCATCTTCTTTCTAGATGTGCAGGCAGGCTAAGGACAATGAAGACGTGTGGTACTTGGATTCAGGATGCTCCAAGCACATGACGGGCAATAAATCAAAGTTCCTTAGCCTAGAAAGGAAGAAGGGAGGGATTGTGACTTTAGGCGACAACGGAAAAGGAAGAATCATGGGAATTGGTACAATTGGTAATGAATCCTTCACTATATCAAATGTTCTTTATGTAAAAGGGCTAAAACATAATCTTATTTCAATTAGCCAATTATGTGATAAAGGATTAGATGTTTTATTTGAATCTTCTACTAATCTATGCAAAATATCCAATCCTATTACAAACAATATTTTACTAACTGCACCAAGAATACACAATGTTTATATTGTTTCATTTCATGATCTTTCAAAATCATCTTTAAAATGTTTTATTTCCAAAAATGATGAACTTGATCTTTGGCATAGAAGGCTAGGACATGCTAGCACAAAGCTTATTGTAAAACTTGCCAAAAGATATTTAATTAGAGGATTGCCTAGATTAAATGGAAATTTACCTTCAGTTTGTTCACCATGTCAAAAAGGTAAAATTACTAGATCCTCTTTCAAAAGTAAAAATGTTATTTCTACTACAAGACCTTTGCAATTAATTCATATGGATCTCTTTGGCCCCGTTAGCACCGCAAGTCTTGGTGGTAGATTGTATACATATGTTTTAATAGATGATTTTTCTAGATATTGTTGGACAATATTTCTCTCATCCAAATCCGAAGCGTTTTGTGAATTTTCAAAATTATGTACTCGTATACAAAATGAAAGTGATTTAAAAATTAAATGCATTCGCTCGGATCATGGAGGAGAATTTGAAAATGAAAAATTTACTTCTTATTGTGATATGTTAGGCATAAAACATGAGTTCTTCGCACCACGCACACCATAACAAAATGGTGTTGTAGAAAGAAAGAATAGGACACTTCAAGAGCTAGCACGCACTATGTTATGTGAATATAAATTACCTAAGTCCTTTTGGGCCGAAGCCGTAAACACATCATGTTATGTTATAAATAGAATCATGCTTCGCCCATCTTTAAATCTCAAACCATATGAACTCTATTTTCAAAAGAAGCCTAATGTGTCTTACTTCAAAGTTTTGGGTTGTAAATGCTTTATCTTAAATACAAAAGATAGCTTGGGAAAGTTTGATGAAAAATGTGATGAAGGAACATTTCTTGGATACTCTTCAACTAGTAAAGCTTATAGAGTTTTTAATAAAAGAACTAGAAAAGTTGAAGAGTCAATTAATGTGAAATTTGATAAGCTTGTTCCTTGTATAGAAAGACTTTCCGCAGGTAAAGAGGATGATCTATTACCTCCTTTGGAGCATGGTGATGAAGAACCTTCCAAAGAAGAAGAAGAGGAGGCCAAGAAAGATGAATATGTACCTCCAAGCGTCTTAAAATTCACAAAGGATCATCGACGGGAATTGATAATTGGTGAACCATCCATCGGGGTAAGAACTCGCTCTTCTCTTCATGAATCTTTTTCAAATATTTGTTTTGTTTCCGAAATAGAACCAAAAACCGTTACTACCGCTTTAAATGATGAATTTTGGTTTTTGGCTATGAATGAAGAATTAGAACAATTTGAGCGACATAATGTTTGGAAATTAGTAGAAAGACCATCTAATCACCCGGTTGTAGGTGTAAAATGGATTTTTAAAAATAAATTAGATGGTGAGTCTAGAATATCTAGAAATAAATCACGCTTAGTAGCACAAGGATATTCTCAAATAGAGGGGATAGATTTTGATGAATCTTTTGCACCAGTTGCTAGATTGGAGTCTATAAGAATTTTTCTAGCATTTGCAAGCTTTAAAAGAATAAAACTATTTCAAATGGATGTGAAAAGTGTTTTTCTAAACGGGTTTGTAAAAGAAGAAGTTTATGTTGAACAACCCCCCGGTTTTATTAATGAAAAATTTCCAAATCATGTTTATAAACTAGAAAAAGCGCTTTATGGTTTAAAACAAGCGCCCCGTGCATGGTATGAAAGACTTACATCATTTTTATTAAAGCATGGTTATATTATGGGAAGTGCGGATAATACTCTCTTCATTAAGCACAATAATGATGATATAATTATTTTACAAATATATGTTGATGATATTATTTTTGGATCTACAAATGAAGAGATGTGTAAAGAAGTTATTTTAGTGATGAAGAATGAGTTTGAAATGAGTCTTGTAGGAGAACTTTCTTATTTCCTTGGTTTTCAAATATCACAAAGAATTGATGGTATCTTTGTATGTCAAACTAAATATGTCCATGATATGCTTAAACATTTTGGATTTGAAAACCTTAAACATGCTTCTACACCAATGAGTGCATCACTAAATTAAGAAAAGATGAATCAGGAGTTTCTATAGATCAAACTTTATATAGAGGTATGATAGGATCTCTACTTTATCTTAGTGCAACTAGACCCAATATTATGTTTGTTGTATGCTTATGTGCTAGATTTCAAGCCAATCCAAAAGAATCTCATTTAAAAGCGGTCAAACAAATTTTTAGATATCTCATTGGGTCATCTAGATTAGGATTATGGTACCCGCATAATGATTCATTTACATTGCATGGCTATTCCAATTCGGATTATGTCAGTTGTTCACTTGATAGAAAAAGCACTAGTGGTACTTGTCATTTTCTAGGACCTTCATTAGTTGCATGGTCTAGTAGGAAATAAAATTCGGTTACACTCTCCACCATGGAGGCCGAATACATTGCATTAGGGAGTTGTTGTGCACAAGCTCTATGGATGAGCCAAACTTTAGAGGACTTTGGTTTTCATCTAAAACTTATTGAATTAAAATGTGACAACAAAAGTGCCATTGATCTCACAAATAATCCGGTACACCACTCTAGATCCAAACATATAGATGTGCGTCATCATTTCATAAGGGATCACATTAAAAAGGAAAATGTAAGGATTAGTTTCATTGGCACAGACTCTCAACTTGCTGATATATTCACTAAACCTCTTCCCGATGCAAGGTTTCAAATGTTAAGGTTGGAATTAGGAGTCTTTGACATCTTAGGATGAAAAACATATAAAACGCTAATGTTTTATGCAATTTGAGCAATCAAGACATCTCTGATAATTACAAAACCTCTGCATAAAACTACTCTTAAGACCCCTAACCAATATCAAAAATCAAAAATTTAAAATTCTTGAAAAATGGTGTACTGTTTCCAGCGCTAGCGCTAGCGCCGACGCTAGCGTGGGTTTGTGATTTTTATGGTTTTTAAAATTTCTAAAATTCAACAAAAATATGTTAGTTTATTTGTGCAAATTTATTTTTGTGTTACTGTCTATTTTATTTTGTTTTGTTTGAATTATGAAAAATCAACTACAAAAATTCAAAAATACAAAAATATGTTTGTGTGATTAAAAAAATTTCAAAAAAAAACTGTATGATCTTTATTGCCAATATCAAGCATGTATGAATTCTATTATTTAGAATTATTTACAATGTTAAAACATATTCTTTCACATTACTATGAACATTGTTTTGCTTATCATGCTTTGATATATCTATTTAAAGCGCATCAATTGTATTGAAAAATGTGTAGAACCAAGCTTAGCATGCCTCTAAGTATGAGTAAATGTTTTATGATTGATAATGATACATTTCACTCACTTATTTTGGTAATCAACATGTGTGTCTAAATCTAAAAATGCTTGCTTGTGTATTGTATTTGTACAATGAATTAAAACTTGCATAAATTTATTGCCTACACTACATTTGAATTGCACTTATGAAATTTAGAAAAGTGGTTAAGTTAAAAATTTTGGTTTGCAAAACAAGTGTATTCGGAGAATGTTGTCTCACAAATATGAACAAAAAAATTATATATGTAGACAAATATAACTCCACCAAGCACTACTTGAACCTCCTAATAAGTCTTCATAAGCATTGCGAGGTTGAGCACCTTGGAAAGAATAGTAAAGTGTCTTGTGCAAACCTTGGTTATTACACAACTTTGTTAATAACTAAGTGCATTAAAAGTGTGTGAAAGTAATTTACTTGTGTTTTATTGTGCATTTTACTTTACATATGTCTTGTATTTTGGTGATTTAAATCAATTGTTAACATTGCCCAAAATACACTTATGTGCACATCATTATCTTTCATAACACTTCTTCTCATGAGTATTGGATTCTAATGCTTTATCTATACTACTCTTTATATAAAAATGCACTAGATAACCTAGCATGATCTCTACAATGTTTTGGTATTTCTTGAACTTAGAATTAAGTAACATTGTAGCTTAATCTCTCTTTGATTTGTTCATTTCATGCTTGGTATTTTTATGAACAACTTTGAGATTTCAAAAAGGTTACAACATCTTTACATTTTGAACTTAAACTCATATTTATAATTATGATCTTCATGCTTACACAAAGATGTTTTCTATAATCTTCCGCTTGCTTACAACTCTTATCTTTATATTTGAAATCTCTTATATATGTTATGCTTAAACACTTTATCATTATTTATATTTCGAAAAGCTCGATCATGATATATAAATGCCTCCTTACTACCCTCACCCCACCTTCTTTTGATAATACCAAAAGGGGGAGTTTAATTGAAGAAATCTATATATGAGAAAGGCAAAATAACAAATTAGCTAATTTGTGAGAATATCATAATTTTCATCTTTACAAATAAGTACTAAATTGTATTATGATTAAGAGATTGAAATAAACAATTTAGTTAAAGTGATTTGAATTTAAAGCTTTGTAACCAATATAATGAAGAAATCTATATATGAGAAATATAGATAAATAAGGGGAGACTAATTCATGAAATCTATCATTTAGGGGGAGTAACACATAAATTGCATTTATGTAGGGGGAGCATTATGATAGGGGGAGTATGCACATTATCATGCATATCATTTACTATAGTTGCACTTTTATCTTGCTTATCTTATCTATAAACACTATTGTTGATTTCTTGCTTAGAGGATTTGTTATTATCAAAAGGGGGAGATTGTTGGACATGTGTGTCACATCCCTTTGTTTGAGAATAACAACTCACATATTGTATTTGATATTGCTTGTAGTGTGTTTATAGTGTGCAGGAACTATAGGTGCAATAATCCACATGTAGAAAGCAGCTTGGAACAAACTTTTGAAAGGAGCAGCGCTACTGCCAGCGCTATCGCTAACGCCAGCACTATCGCTAGCGCTACCGCTACCGCCAGCACTACCGCCAGTGCTATCACTACCTCCAGGCGCTATCTCGAGTTCGTGCACAGCGACGGTTACGCAACCGCTACCGCCAGCGCTATCTCCCGCTACCGTCAGTGCTATCGCTACCGCCAGGCACTATCTCCAGTTCGTGCACAGCGCCACGCCGCCGACGGTTTCGCAACCGCTCCATACGAACGCTACCGCCGGCGCTAGCCACTACCACATGCGCTAGCTCCAAGTTCTATAAAAGGCTGGGCTCTCTCTCGTTTTGGTTAGATCTTCCAGAGACATTACTTGTGCCCATACTCTCGTGCTGCTACTCTGCCAAAACATCATCTCCCACTCAAAGCCAAAGAAGAAATTCTGGAGAAGGAAGCCATCACGCTGCATCCGAAGAACGATCGCTTCGACCTCGCTTCTGCTTCAGCGATCCTTCATCCTCATCTCTAGAAATCTCAAGAGGGAGTTTGCTTGTTATTTACTTCATTTCTTTATTTGTATCTTGTAGTGAAATCGCCTGTTTTTGGCGACTAGGTCCTTGCGCGGCTTAGGGGGAATTCGTCGCGTGAGTTGGTGACTAGGTCTAGGGGATTAGATCTAGGGGTGCTCGAGGCCATATCCAGGGAAGGATTGGCTAGAGCGGCTTGAGGCCTTATCCGGAGAAGGATAGGCTAAAGCCAACCGGTTTGTGAGGATACAAGTCGGTATAGAAAAGGAAAAGAAATCAACATTTGCACGCCTCCGATTTCTAGCGATATAAAAATCAAATTTTATGTAAACACTTTTTCATTTAATATAATCATGTCTCTTTTGTGTTTACCTTGATTTCTATCATTTGGCGTAATCTCTATTATTTTGTGTTCTAAGTTTTCAATTCTAAATCTAAATTGTTTATTTCTAATTTGTCATCATTATTTCCTATTAATCAAAACAACTTAGTAATTTTCTTAAAATTTATAAAAAGAATTTTATTCCCTTATTCACCCCCCCCCCCTCTAAGGGCGCCGTAAGATCCAACAGAGGCGAGCCAATATCTCCTCCTTCTTGGACACTCAGTTGATATGGCGACGAGCAGCGAAAGAGAGAAGAGGGAGAAAAAGTTCATGTACCGGCCAGAAAGAATGGTATTTATAGCATTGGTCTTGGGGCCCATCAAAAGATTTTCACCACGTCATCAAGGGGCCAGCGAACACCAGGGGTTGGATGTTTCTTCGCGAGTCTAAGGTAGCCCCGCAAAGAACGGGAATTGTGTACAACCCCAGTATTTGCTAGAGGTGTGCGGAGACTAAGGGATCAACAGGCGAGAAGAGTAGGAAGGAGGGCGAGCCAGGTTCTCAAAGGCCCCTCGCAAGAAGGCGGGCGAGCCGAGCCCTCGCTGGCCGCTCGCGAGAAAGCGGGTGAGTCGGGCTCTCGGTGGTCACTCGCAGAAGGGTGAGCGAGCCAGGCTCTCGTGGTTCGCGTAAGGGGACGCCAGCCGAGAGGAACCCTTGTGGGTAGCTCACCCGGTAAGAGTCCAGGGGAGTTTTTGCCTGGAAGCCCTTGGTGGTCTGCAGTTAGCCTCTCTGAACAGCGGAGTTTGGCTGTTGGCATACCATTTTGGGCTGCGCATAGCAAAAGCGTAAGGCGGAATCCTGCTATTAGCAGACCGTAAGTAAAAAACTATATATAGACCTTGAAGGGCACCTTTGGAGAGGATTCCAATCTTAGTACTCTGAGCTTCCTTCTCCCTGTGTTATCTTGGATTAGCTCTCAGGCTCTCCAAGGTGCCAAGTCTCAGCTTTGGCTTGGGAGGGAAGCGCTCTAAGATCATCTGAGTGTGTGGTGGGACCTCCTCGCTGCGACCAAGGGTTTGCGTCTAATTCTGAGACTTCGGTCTGTTCCTTCCAAGGGATCAGTAAGTGCTTGATGGCCCTCATCTTTGGGGGCCCGAGCTCCACAAGAGACCAAGTTCTGGTTTCAACAATTATAGAACGAGAGTTCGGTAGATTTTTCCTAAACTTATTTGGGCATTTCCCTCGAGAGAGGCATGTTCAAGCTTCGGGAACCTCCACGGTCAAGTAGTTATTTAAACGGAAATAGATTTATTTTTCATTCTCTTGATTATTCTAACTCCAAGGTGATTTTTTATTGAGCACTAATCCTTTTTATCATCCTCTAAACCCTAATTTAGTTTGAAAACTTACTCTTTTAGTTAAGTAAAACAAACTCTAAAAAATCATTAGATAAGATAATAGTGATCTACTCGAAGTAGAAGTAATCAACGCGCCCCGAGGAATACGACCTTGTTATTTTCAAAGTATCCTATATTATAGACGATAAGGTACATTTGCCTTCATCGGATAAAGTTTTGGAAAACATCATTGATAATACATCATTTATACTTATTTTTATATAATATTTTATTAATAATTAATTTATTTTTATTTAGTTTTAATTTAGTTTATCACTAATTTATCTTATTTTTGTATTTTTCAGGTAATTTGGGCTGCCAATAGCAATTTCAAGCTTAAAGAAGTGATCAGGAGAAGATCTGGAGCATTTCTGCCGTAATCGCAAAGTACACACCCTTGGTCACGGGCGTGACCAAGGGCGTGACTCCAAGTCACGGCTGTGAACCAGCCCATTCCGTCTCCCAGATGCCAAAACACTCTGCCACGTCGGATTAAAATTACACTCCCCCTGTCGCGGGCATGACAGAGGGCGTGACCTCAAGGTCACGGGAGTGACTCACCCGAAAAGAGTTCAATGCAGGCAGTTCTCTGTTGAATAAATTGAGGTCCAGAGGTGAAGTAAACATGCGGAACACACTTCACAAATCCTTTCACAAGTGTAGCACAACAATGACAATTAGAAGAATGAATAGTGCTATGGCTATAACTATCTCTTTACAATGCGAGGTATACATGGCGAGACATGATTCATTAGAATCACGGAGGAGAGAAGCACACCACACAAAGGTAAAACAAAGTTGCAGCGACCTGACACTAGAGACCGCCAGACTGCGCGAACAGACAAGCCAGACGGAAGTCGCTTAGACCGTGCGAATAGAGTACAAGCCGCACCTGCCAGACCGCAACCACATACCGCCAACTTGCTGCTTTATTCCACTGATGTAAACAAACAGTTCACACTTCTTGATCGCCCAGACCGCACGGTCTTGATCAAAGAAGAACCCGTGAACTCTGAACAGAGAAACTGCTATCTGCGATAGACCACAACTCAAGACCGCCTGGCCACTTAAGACCTCCTGATCAACTAAGTCCGCTGCACAGACTGCGAACACCTAAACACAGTCCGCCCGGACTGGTTTATTCAAAGCTGAAAGAAGGAGACAAGCTGACCGCGAGTTGCATGCCGCTAACCTGCGAACACAGAAACCGGTCAGACAAAGATCTCAGACCGCACGACCTTAAAGTGAGACCGCCACAATCAAGCCAACTTTGGGTTCTTAGAGTTCTCGTTATTAATGACGGGCCCTGCACCCCTATTTATAGGCGAGTAGACGGATGTCGTCACCGCACAAACCAGGATACAATAACCGCCCATCAGGTCACGAGCGGTCTCGCAAAGCAGACCGCCCGAGCTCAGCATAGCTCACAGCTCCCTTATTAAACCTTGCGGTTACAACCAAACTGCCTGGTCACCGCGGTCTCAATAACCAGATCGCCCGGTCTTCTTCCAAAGAAGGCAGACCAAGAACATCTGGCCGACTTAGGACAAGTCGCCAGACCAACCCGCGCAAGCCGCCCGGATAGATAACGTTCTCCCAGATCGAACCGCCTCAACAAAACTGCTGAGACTGAACTGACCAGAGAACCAACACAGACCGCGCGGTCTCTATGGTCTCCAACCTGCAGACCGCCCAGCACAGATCCACTTCCACTTCAAAATTTTAACACTCCCCCTTGAAGTGGGAAGTGGAAGTCAGCCCAAGCAAACTCTGCAACAGACCAAAAGGTCACTTCGCCAGCGGCTTAGTAAATATGTCAAATCATTCTCCTTGCTCTGCACATGCTCCACAATCAGAGATCCCTCCAACACCTTCTCACGAATGTAATAGTGATGAATCTCTATGTGCTTCGTACGCGCGTGACAAACTGGATTGTTCACCAGTTTGAGAGCACTCTCGTTGTCACCATGTAGCAGAGTAGGACCTCGCACCTCCCTATGAATGTCCTCCACAAGCCTCCTAAGCCAGATGGCTTCTTGAGCTGCCAAAGCCGAAGCTTTGTACTCCGCTTCCGTGGTAGAGACAGACACAGAATTCTGCTTCTTGCTGCACCATGATATAGCTGTAGAGCCTGTCATAAATATAGGCCTGCAAGCGGTTCGATTCGGTTCGGTTTTAGGTAAAACCAAAACCGAACCGAATAGCCTCGATTTTTACACATCCAAAACCGAAACCGAAACGAAACTTATCGGTTCGGTTCAGTTCGGTTCGGTTTCTTAATGTCGGTTCGGTTTCTTAACATTATTATGATTTAGAGCATGTTTCCTCAATTCTCAAAGCCTTCAGCATTTCATGGTCTAGAGAAAGTAGAAACAAAGCTGGATAAATAGATATGACTCATCCAAATCAATAACCTACAATACTTAACATTCTTGCAACAGCAACCAAATCACAAATCTACAAAAACGATAAATGTTATAAATAAACTATAACAATAACATTCCTGAAACGTGGCCGAGGGGGCGAGGGGTTGTCGGGCTGATCGTGACCGGCTGATGGATAGGCGCTATTAGGCGGATATCAGGATATGAATATGAATCGCAAAAATCGGTTCGGTTTACGGTTTATTGAACCTAAAAACCGAAACCGAACCGATTTAGCTCAGTTTTCAGCCACCCTAAACCGAAACCGAACCGAACCGATCGGTTCGGTCTGAAATTCGGTTCGGTTGAATCGGTTCGGTCCGGTTCGGTACATTTCGGTTTTTCGTGCACACCCTTACATAAAGACATATCCAGACATCGATCTACGATAATCCGAATCTCCTCCATAATCAGCGTCCATGTACCCGTGCAAACAAAAGCCCGAATCTCTCCCGTAGAAGAGACCCAAATCCGAGGTGGATTTGACATACTTCAATATACTCCTAGCTGACACAAGATGAGGCTTCCGAGGCTCTGCCATAAACTGACTCACCTTGCCAACTTCATAAGTAATATCTGGCCTCGTGATCATCAAGTATATCAAGCTTCTGACCAAAGCCCGGAACACCAAAGGTTCGGTAAGAACCTTCCCTTCATCTCACCAAAGATGAACTCCAACCTCCAGTGGAGTAGAGCTGCTCTTCCCTCCTTCCATGCCGAATCTCTTCATGATTCGATCGGCATAGCCCTTTTGGGAAATGAGCATACCGCTATCTTTCCTCTCCACTTCGAGCCCAAGGAAATGGTGGAGCTCACCCAAATCTTTCATCTCAAATCTGATAGCTAGCTCAGCACGAAGCCTAGCTACCTCCACTTCAGAATTCCCGGTGATGATCATATCGTCAACGTACAGCAGCACCAAGACCTGAAGCTCCCCCGTCTTCTTTACAAATAAGCTTGAATCAGAATCAGAAGCAAAATATCTGCAGAACTGGAGGTATTCTGTGATCTTCCCGTACCATGCCTGAGGTGCTTGCTTCAAGCCGTAAAGAGCCTTCTTGAGCTTACAAACATATCTTGGGTGCGGTTTGGATACATAACCGGGTGGCTGATCCATGAAGATATCCATGTCAATCTCTCCATATAAGAAAGCGTTCCTCACGTCGAGTTGCCAAATCTTCCCCCCTTGGTAAGCTGCCAATGCGATCACCACCCGGACCGAAGTCATCTTGGCAATGGGGATAAACATTTCTTCATAATCCTCCCCATACTTCTGAGAGAAACCTCGAGCTACAAGGCGAGCCTTGTACCGCTCAATACTTCCATCAACCTTCTTCTTCAGTTTGAAAACCCACTTGCAAGTCACTGGAGTAACCCCCTCAACCTTAGGCACCAAGTCCCAAGTCTGATTCTTCCTGAGGGCATCCATCTCTTCATCCATGGCTCCTTCCCACTCCTTGACTCCATCGGCGTTTTTATAACAAGATGGCTCTCTCTCATCCAGGGGACCTGTGAAGAAACATGAGACAAAGCTCACCAAGTTCCCGCCCGTATACTGATCATGTGGAATAATAGTCCTCTTGGAGCTCCTCAGAGCTTGACTCTGAACCACCTCTTCCACTGCAACTTCTGGACTAGATCTCCTCTCAGGTAGACATGGAGCATCGCTCCCCCTGCTTTCAGAACCCGAAGCACCTGATCTAGAGCTAGAAATACCTGAAGCACTTGGAGAAACAGGCAACTCCACCAGAGCTTCCCTTGCAGCTTCCTCTGGTCCACCATCTACCCTGCTTCCTTGTAACTCTACAGAAGAACTACCTTGGTATGATGTCAGCTCATCGAATACCACATCCCTAGAGACCACATATCTCCATGTCTCGGGATCCATGCATCTCTACCCTTTCTTTCGGTCATCATAACTGACAAAGACTAGCTTCCTTGCCTTAGCATCTAGCTTCATTTGAAGGGCATCTGGAACATGCACATAGCAGGTAGAACCAAACACTCGAAAGTGTTCTACGCTTGGCTTCTCCTTGAACATCAAATCATGAGGGGTCTTCATGTTGATGGGACTGAGAGGCATCCGGTTGATAACATAGGTCGCACAAGACATTCCCTCTGCCCAGAAGGACTTTGGGATACACTTGGCATGAAGCCAGCATTTGCAGATCTCCATCAGGTGACAGATCATCTCCTCTGCAACTCCGTTCTGTTGTGGAGTGTGAGCACAAGAAAGCTCCCTTTAGATGCCATGCTTCCTGCAGAAGTTAAAGAACTCCTTGGAGGTGAACTCCCCTCCATTGTCTGTTCTGAACTTCTTCACCCGTAGGTTTAGCCGACCTTCCACCAGCTCCTTGAACTCCACAAACCTCTCGAATGCCTCTGACTTCTCCTTTAGAAAATATACCCAAGTATAACTGGCGAAGTCATCAACCAAAATCAGCATGTACCTGCTACCTCCAAGACTGGCAGTGTTGGTAGATCCAAACAGATCACCATGGATACACTCCAATGGTCTTTTACATCTGCTTTGTGATTTGTCAAATGTAAAGCGCTGAGCTTTACCAAACTGACAACCTGCACAAACGTGACCATTCCCAAAAGATGACAAGCTAGGCAGACCTTTCACCAGGCCTCTTCCCGTCATAGCTTTCAGCTTATCCATTCCAACGTGCCCAAGTCTTTTGTGCCAGATAGCAGCGCTGTAATTATCCCTCATCTTATCAACATAAGAACTTGTTGAAAGAACAAACAAGTCCTTCACTCGTCTCCCAACATGAGTGACCTCAGCTTTCACCGCTGAAACATTTCGGAGAAATTTCACTTCTGTTGGACCAAACAGAACGTGATAGCCAGCGTCCACCGCATTGGTCACCGAGAAGAGGTTCTTCTTCATCCCCGGAACATGATATACACTCTTCAATGTAAGAGTACCTTTATCATCGTTCAATGAAACCACACCCTCCTTCTCAACATCATGAATAGTATCATCAGCCGTAATGATAACGTCATTACCTGTATATGTCTGCAATGAGGAGAACTTCGACGGTTTCTGAACAACACCATACTCCTTGGGGCACCTATCACTAGCGTGGGATGTGTCCCCACACCAACGACATCGGATGTTCAAATGTGCCCACATGATATAGAAGAAGAAAATAACATACTGAAGAAAGACACAATGCCTTAAAATGAATTTCCAATTAAAAACAAATCAAACACGCTTGCAGTCCCCGGCAACGGCGCCAAAAACTTGATGCGCTATTTCGGCACTGCTAATTAGCAGGCACGAAATGCGATATGACGACAGTGCACCAGTCGCTAAAGTAATAAAAATGGGAAGTTATCCCCAAGTATCGATCTCTCAAGGACCGCAAGTTGGGTAGTACGATTTGCTCTAAACAGGAAATCAGTTAAAAGGAGTAATAAGTAACAACGGGGGGTTTGATTTGGTTTCCTGCGCTATTGCAGAATGAAGAAAGATGCGGGTCAAAACTCCGCTTCGCACGGTGAGATGGGTGCAACGACCGCGATGCCGTGCTTCGGAAGGCGCGTGGACGGGAAGTCACTATGACGGTTGAGGGTCGCACACACCTCTTCTCAAAACATCACCACTAGCAATTGCTAGTGGCTTCACCCACAACAAATCACAAAAAATCACTAAGAAGAAAGGGGCTATTCATGCCACCACAACATCAGTGCATATGAAGGAAAGCAAAACTCCTTAATATTAGCTTAACACGTGTTCATACAACACAAAAATGAAGTATAAGCATTCAAGGTTAGAGAGGACCACAAAGAAGAAGTCACGGGTTGGGTTCACGGTCATAATGAGAGGTTGTCGGGCTCTCTCCGGACTCGGCCCTCAGATGGTGAGCTTGGCTCGATGGAGGCTATCACCGCTCCTACGATCTTCAGCGCTTCCTTGGTCTCCTTGGAGAGGAATGCTTGAGCTAATGGTGGATGAAGCTTCCTAATGCTCCCGGATGGAAGGATGGAGGTGGAAATAACAGGAAATGGCCTTGATGGTGGAGGAGATGAAGGGGAAGCCTTCAGCCCTCAAGAGCAGCGGGAAGGAAGAGATTTCCCGCTCTCCGAATCGCTCCTGGTCGTCCTCCCTCGATCCCCCTTTGACTGCCTCGATTCCTGCTTTTTATAGGAAACAGGCTGAAAATTGTTCACGCACGGTCGAACGCACGATCGTGCGCAGACCGTGCGATATTAACGGATAAAATATGGCTTGTAGAATACGCTGCACCGCCCGTGCGATTTGTTCACGCACGACCAACGCCGCCCGTGCGTTCAAACGCACGGGTAAAATCCGACGCTCTGAGATCACAAAGATACAGGTCGACCGTGCATTTTACTCACGCACGGGCGAATTCGCCCGTGCGTTAAAATGCACGAGTAAACTCCGACGCTCCATTTTCTTCCCAGACACAAACGCACGACGGCACAGACCGTGCGTCAAGGAAACGCACGACCGTGCGATATGCACAGAAATTACTTTTGGGGGAAAACGGGACGATCAGGTCACCTGCAAACAAGATAAACCAGATGGGAATACACGTCCAGCACAGAAATACATCAAAGAAGAGAAGGGGAGCACCAAGTGCTTGCCCCCAATAGCAAGGAGCGCAATTGCACACCGGAATGAGCTAAAAAGTGCACCTAGCATGGAATAGTACATATGAATGAAAACGTGCATAAAATGTGGTGCAAACACTAGAATATCAGCCCAAATGAGTCCAAATATATATATATATATATATATATATATATATATGGGACTCATCACTTAGCCAAACTTTCCTACGAAGCAAGTAAGTTCTCCAGCTCCAGCAATGAAGGCTGATTGGCCCAGCCTTGAACATAAGTAACAAAGGCCACATACTCCCTCCACAAGCTGTGGATTATGTGCCTCTTCAGCTTAGCTTCTGAGATAGTCTCATCTGGATCCAAAGCCGATATCTCTGTGCAGAGGTTCTTCATCTTCAAGAAGAACGTTGAGATAGACAAATCCCCTTGAGTTGCTTTCGCCAACTCATTCTCCAAGAACTGTAGCCTAGATTACATTCTTCTTATTGAACAAGCCACCCAAGGCTGTCCAAATTTCAGCAGCTGATCCACACCCATTGATGTGATCAAACAAATCCAGAATGATAGATCTCTTGAGAGTGAACTCCTCCTTAACATTCGTTCTCCTCCAAGCCTTCACGAGCTCAGCATTCCCATCAGCAGGAACAACAGCTTGTCTTGCTTCTCCTCCTACAACCTCCCATAAGTCCTCGCCAAGAAGAGAGCTCTCCATGCAAGACTTCCACTTCTTAAAGTTAGTCTGCGTAAGGAGCTCAATAACAAGACCTCTAGCATATCCTCCTTCCATTGCTATCCCACTGATTGCTAACCACTTCAAAAACCTGAGAGAAGTATAAGCAATTTCTGCTCAGCAACCTCAGCAACCTACCTCTGATACCATGTTGAAAAAATTGAGGTCCGGAGGTGAAGTAAAAATGCGGAACACACTTCATAAATCCTTTCACAAGTGTAGCACAACAATGACAATGGGAAGAATGAATAGTGCTATGGCATTAACTATCTCTTTACAATGCAAGGTATACATGGCGAGACATGATTCATAAGAATCACGGAGGAGAGAAGCACACAACACAAAGGTAAAATAAGCTGCAGCGACCTGACACGAGACTGCCAGACCGCGCGAACAGACAAGCCAGACAGAAGCCGCTAAGACTGCGCGAACAGAGTATAAGCCGCACCTGCCAGACCGCAACCACAGACCGCCAACTTGCTGTTATATTCCACTGCTAAAAACAAACAGTTCGCACTTCTTGATCGCCCAGACCGCACAATCTTGATCAAAGAAGAACCCGCGGACTCTGAACAGAGAAACTGCTATCTGCGACAGACCGCAACTCAAGACCTCCTGGCCATTTAAGACCGCCTGATCAACTGAGTCCGCTGCACAGACTATGAACACCTAAACACAGTCCGCCCAGACTGGTTTATTCAAAGCTGGAAGAAGGAGACAAGCTGACCACGAGCTGCAAGCCGCTAACCTACAAACATAGAAACCGGTCAGACAAAGATCTCGGACTGCACGACCTCAAAGTGAGAGCGGCACAATCAAGCCAACTTTGGGTTCTTACAGTTCTCGTTATTAATGACGGTCCCTGCACCCCTATTTATAGGCGAGTAGGCGGATGTCATCACCACACAAACCGGGATACAATAACCGCCCATCAGGTCGCGAGTGGTCTCGCAAAGCAGACTGCCCGAGCTCAGCATAGCTCACAACTCCCTTATTAAACCTTGCGGTTACAACCAAACCGCCTGGTCACCGCGGTCTCAACAAGCAGACCGCCTAGTCTTCTTCTAAAGAAGGCATACCAAGAACATCTGGTCAAGTTAGGACGAGTCACCAGACCAACCCTCACAAGCTTCCCGGACAGATAATGGTCTCCCAGATCAGACCGCCTCAACAAAATCGCTGAGACTGAACTGACCAGAGAACCAGCGCAGACCGCGCGGTCTCTGCGGTCTCCAACCTGCAGACTGCCCAGCACAGATCCACTTCCACTTCAAAAATTAAACATTCTCAGCTCGCGCCATTTCTAACATACATGCCCTCGGTCACTGGCGTGACCGAGGTCGTGACTCTTCCCGCAACTGCCAGAATTACTCCAGATCGCACCATTTCCCGCCGTTTCCAGACTCGGTCAAGACACGCCCTAGGTCACGGGCGTGACCTGGGCCGTGACCCGCCATGCAATTAATTTCTGGTGGTTTCTCTCTGCCAGTATTCCCGGGCTTTCAAGATTGCAATTACGCAACTTACACGCCCTTGTTCACGGGCGTGACGAAGGGAGTGACTCCTCAAAATTTCAACTATTAAAGGCAGCAATCTCCAGAAGTATAGGAGTTCAATTTTGGAGTTTATTTTCAGCTTTAGTTTACTGTTTTTGTTGTTCTAGCTAGTTTTTCTACAAGTTGTAAGTTTTCTATTATTGCAATTTTAATTCAAGTATTGTAGTTTTTTTTATCATGTCTTTTTCCTCCTCTACTTGTATTCCCATCATTATGATGAGTAGCTAAAGTTTCTTTAGCACTTGGTCACGATGAACTTTGGAATGAAATAAAATATGTTTTGAATTTTTCTAATTGCAAGCTCTCGTTTTGATTATCTTTGATTTATCTTTGAATTTAATTTCGTCAAATTCATATGTCCCGAATATATTATTCGATCTAAGATCCGTATTCTAGTTGATCGAGAGATCTGTGCGTACGAGGAGATCACTCAAAGATAAAAGGAGTTACATGCACTCCTCGAGAGAGGATGACATAAATCTTCCGGATTGGAGTTAACTCCAATAGTGGGGTTCACCGCTTAAAGCAAGCTTCAGGGTTTTGACTTGCCGAGGGGTCTTAATCGATCAACCTAAGGTTAGTTGGTAGTATTCCACGAGAGAGGTGCTATCATGTTTTGGGAACCTCCACGGTCGAAGTTATTTCAATAAGAGTTTGCGGATTATTCTATTATAAAATTCTATTTTATTCCAAAGGGATTCTAGATCAAGTGCTGATCTTTTAATCATAATCTTTCTTCATAGTTGAATTTCTCCAAATCGTTTTCCAAAACAAACCCAACTTTTGATCAATAAAATAATAGCTCTTCTTTGTGAGTAGAAGTACTCAACAAGCCCGAAAAATATGACACTTGATTTTCTAATCCTATACTATAAAGCGATAGGTACAGTTGCCATATCGAATTATACGTGGATTTTACTCTAATTTTACGCAACACAAATTTATCCATCATGTTTTTGGCGTCGTTGCCGAGGAGTTTTTGTTGATATTTTGAAAGCTTAGTTTTATTAATTTTATCATTTGTTTCTTTTTAAAGGTGCAATTAAATTCTTAGAAAGGGAGATTTGGGTTATTATCCCATCTTATCTCCAAGTACCACTGCGAACCCTTCACGGGGTAGTCCTCAGGAAATCTAAGACTAATTAAATCTAAAAAATCATAAATCCAAGAAATTATATCTCTTTTTATTTATTATTTCTCTTTTTCTTAATTCCTACGTTTTTTTCTTTTTGGTGTATGACCCGAAGGAATCCATCAGATCTTCTTGAATTGGATCCGGAAATCGAGCAAACCATTCGGCGATGCTTAAGATTCCAAAGGCCAAATTCTCATGATCCGATTGAGGAATCTGTAGGCGACACTTCTTTTCCGAATACTTTTTCTACTTCTTCTTCTTCTTCTTCTAATATGGGTGATCCAAATGTGGAACCAACCGCGCAACGGACTATGTCCTATTATGCCTGGCCTAACCTGGACGATGCATTTCGAGTATTGTTTGACCTGCTATTGCAAACAATAACTTTGAGCTGAAGACAAACATCATTCAGATGGTACAACACAATTTGATGGGCTACAAGATGAGGATCCCAACGCGCATATTTTTAGTTTCCTAGAAATATGCGATACTTTCAAAATTAATAGGGTATCCGATGACGCAATATGGCTTTGATTTTTTTCCTTTCACCTTACGCAATATGGCTAAGCAGTGGCTAAATTCTCTTCCAAGAGGATCCATCGCCACATGGGCTCAAATAACGGAACAATTTCTTACGAAATATTTTCCGCCGCTAAATCGGCCCAACTGTGTAAGGATGCTAAATCGGCCCAACTGCGTAAGGATATTATTTCCTTCTCCCAAATTGAATTGGAAATGCTTTATGATATTGGGAGCGCTTTAAGGAATATTTGCGTCAATGCCCCCATCATGCAATTCTCGATTGATTGCAGATCCAAACTTTTTATAATTGCCTAAATCTCCAAAAGCGTCAAATGATTGCCACCGCCGCCGATGGTACCTTAAATAATAAAACACCGGCAGGCGCGCAAGAGCTTTTAGAAGGGATGTCTATGAACACTTATCAATGTAGTACACCCTGGTCTCGCCCTAATAAACCGGCCGGGATGTATGAAATTGATTGAATTTTGAATTTGTCTCTACAGGTTGAACTCCTAAATAAGAAAATAGAAGGAATGACTGTTCCCACTTCTATACCTACCTGGGAGCCTAATCAGAATGCGACGAAACATGTGGATTACATGGGTAATCCAAACCGGTCGCCCTTCAATCAGGACAATAATGACTACGGCAATACATATCACCCTGGCTGGAGGAACCACTCCAACTTATCTTGGGGAAATCAAGTAACACGGGTAATCCTCCCCTTGCTCCTCCAAATTCTTCTCTTCCACTGCAAGCCCCAAAACCACATTCTCTCGAGGAGGTGGTTAATAAATATATTTCTAAAAATGATGCGGATGTCCGCAATTTACAAGGGTCCTTGCGGAATTTGGAGAATCAAGTGGGGCAACTTTTAAAACGGTTGCTGATCAACCTATAAGGACACCGCGGACAACTTCAAATGTCTTGGCGGTAACCTTTGCGGGTGATTCAGACATCGATCTTGGAGAGGAAATTTCACTTACCACACGATATATTCCTCTTCTAGAGTTTCAGCCCCGTATTCCTTATCCATCTCTTTTAATCGAGCGGGCTAATAATATTAATTCTAATTTTAATATTCCTTGCACTATAGGCACAAAACATTTTCCAAACGCTTTCGCCAATTTGGGTGCTAGGGTTAATATTATTCCTCATAGCCTAGCCCAGAAATTAAATTTAAGAGAACCAATCCCTACCAACATCATGTTGGATCGGTAGGCGCCCTTAGAGGGGGGGGGGGGGGGGTGAATAAGTGTTCTAAAAACTTATATTATATTTTGATATATTTGATATTATAAGAGATTAAAATAAGAAATCAAGCAAATCAATTGAAATAAAATTAAGACATCATTTTATTAATATGAAAAGAAAAGTTACAAAACTTGATTCCTTATAATGCTAGAAATCGAAGGCGAATAATTATAAAAAGACTTTTTCATTTTCTAACCCAACTTGTATCCTTAAGAACCGGTGGCTTTAGCCTATCCTTCCCCGGATACGGCCTCAAGCCGCTCTATCCAACCCTTTCCCGGATATGACCTCGAGCACCCCCCATATCTACACCCTAGACCTAGTCACCAACACGAGGCAAATTTCTACCCTAAGTCCTACCCAGACCTAGTCGCCAACACGAAGCGAATTCACTAAAATGATTACAAGAAAAGATGTGAAATTAAATGACAATAATATTAAAATCTCCCTCATGAAGAACTTCTGAAGTTGGAGACGAAGGACCGCTGTAGTATACGTGTTGATGAAACAATCTTTGGTCGGATTCAACGTGAAGAAATCCTCCTTCAGAAATTCATGGAACTTTGGTGGGAGATCACTCTTCGGCAGAATAAGTCTCTGGAATTGTGGCACTAAACCTCTCTTAAACTTGTGTGTAGAAATCGAGAGAAGAGGCCTCCTTTTATAGGAGTGAGTGCTAGTGCCTGCGCTAGTGCTACCACCGACGCTATCCCGGTATAGAATTATTCTGCGCATGCGTATCTTTCATTCCAGGGAAACTCTGCCGCCTTGCCTCTTGTGCTCCGCGCTATAGCCTGCGATATCTGCTACCGCCTGGCGCTAGCGCCTTCTAAAGATGCTCCCAGAATTGTGCTTAATAATAGCTAGCGCCTGCGCTAGGTGCTATCACCGACGCTAGTGGGCATGTTGGAATTCTGGGTTCAAATCTGGGGGTAACCATCTTATGTTATCCTTGAGTCATATGGACTTGTTTCCTGGACACTTAAGCACACATGATCAAATACACATAGGATTTGTTATTCTCAAACCTAGGAGACGTGGAAGGCCATGTTCCAACAAACTCCCCCTTTTTATAATAACAAATCCATTAATGATAAATCAGAGCATTAATATACAAGCATGATGAAACCTACATGTGTGTGTGTGTGTGAGTGATGACTTAGGATAATTATCGATTTTAGTATTTAGAATTGCTCCCCTTAAATACATGCTCCCCCTATGTGAATGCTCCCCTTATATGTAAGCTATCATCTTAATTAATTATGTTAGTTTTCCCTTTTGATAGTAGTTTTTATTAATCATGTTAGTTCTCCCCCTTTTGTTATTTGCAAAAGTGGGTAAGGAAGCAATAAACATAAACAAATTTTTGATAACAGTATAAGGCATGATCGAGCTTTTTAGTGGAAATGAAATGAGAAGGAGTTTTAATCACAATAATTTTATAGAAATAGATTAGAGTTATTGAGCATAAAGAGAACAATATAAAATTTACCAAGCAAGTCTATCATTTTGTTGAAGAAAAAGGAATTCTGAGTCTTAAGACTTGAGATAAGCATAAAAACACAAGGTAAAAGTTATATGGTAATGTTGCGGAAGGCTTATAGAAATACAAGAAACATCTTTTTGTGAACATGACGATTCATAAAAAGAAATATAAGTGAAAGTCCAAAATGATAAGATGTTTTTATAGATCGTTTTTCTTTGTAGAATCTTTAAAGATTACCAGAAAGTAACCAAGCATGAAAGAAAGATATCAAAAAGAAACTACCACAAGGTTATTTATAATTTATAAATTCAAAACACACCAAACATTGTAGAGAGCATGTTAGGTTATATAGTGCATTATATATAAAGAGAGTATAGAATTTCAGCATTAGAATCCAATACTCATGAGAAGAAGTGTAATGGAAGATAATTATGTGCACATAAGTGTATTTTTGAATAGAGTAAACAAGTGTTTTAATAAAAAACAATACACGACATATGTAGAGTAAAATGCACAATAAAACACAAATAATTTTACTTCCACACCCTTCAACGCACATAGAAAAGAACAAATGGTGAAAAGAAAAAAAATTATGGTTTGCACAAGACACTTTACTATTCTTTCCAAGGTGCTCAACCTCACAATACTCATTAAGACTTATCAGGAGGTTCAAGTAGTGTTTGGTGGAGTTATCTTTGTCAATTTATTTCATTTATTTATTTTTGTACAAAGTTCTCTGAATACACTTGTTTGGCAAACCAATGAAATTTTGCAAGCACACCTACTTTTGTTAATTTTAAGAGTGCAAATAAAAGTAGTGTAGGTAAGATACTTATGCAAATTTAATTCCTTGTACATTTACAGTACACAAGAAAGCACATTTAGATTAAAAACACATGTAAACTTTGCCAGAATAAGTGAGTGAAAGAGTATCATTATCAACCATTAAACATTTACTCATACTTAGAGGCATGCTAAGCTTAGTTCTACACAACTTTTTCAATACAATTTGATGCACATGAGATTAGATATATCAAAGCATGATAAAAACATTGTTCAACGTAGTTTGAAAAGATAAATTTCAACATTGATGAAGGACTAAATGATAGATTAGACCATGCTTGATATGACCAAAACAATTCATACAGTTTTTTTATATTAAAAAAATTTGCTGTAAAGTTTGAACTCTTATAATTGATATTGGACTTCCCGAGGTCTACCCTGCGAGGGGTACGCCCGCTACTAGGAGATGTTATGGGATGATAGCCCAAATCTCCCTTTCGCAAGATACATGTAAATATACAAGTTAAGTTCAAAAGATATGTTTCTTTTTATAGTTTTTTATGTTTTATATTTTTGTATTTGATTTTTGCATATATGAAAAGAAATCAGACACAAACAAAGAAATGTAGTGGTTTTTTTTTGTAATTTGGCTTTTGAATTTTTTTGTTTTAATATTTCAAAAATCAATCAAAAACAGAAATGCAAAAATAAATAGTACATATAATAGAGCATATTTTTAGGGATTTTCCAAAATTTTAAAAATACAGAAAATTAGACAGATGCGCTAGTACTGACACTAGCGCTAGCGCGGCAAACACAAAATTTTAGGATTTTGAAAAAGCTAAATTTTTATATTGGTTAAGTGTCCAAAGGTTAGTTTTATGCAGAAATTTCAGAAGATTTGAAGATGTTTAGATATGTAAAAATTGCATAAAACCATTGCGTTTAAGAGTATGATTTAGCCTGAAAGATCTAAATCACCTAATTTAAGTCGTAATAGTCGAAATCTTGCATCAGGGAGAGGCTTAGTGAATATGTCAGCAATTTGAGAGTCCGTACCAATGAAACTTACTTTTACATACTCTTTCTTAATATGATACCTAATGAAATGATGACGAACATCTATGTGTTTGGATCTATATTGGTGTACGAGATTATTTGTAAGATCTATGACACTTTATTGTCATATTTTAGATCAATGTTTTTGAGTTGGAAACCAAAATCCTCTAGAGTTTGGCTCATCCATAAAGCTTGTCACTACAACTCCCAAGAGAAATGTATTCGACCTTCATGGTGGAAAGTGCAACCGAAGATTGTTTCCTACTAGACCATACAACTAATGAGGGTCCTAAAAAGTGACAAGTACCGCTAGTGCTTTTTTGATCTAGCAAACAACCAACGTAATCCGAATCGGAATAGACGTGAAGTGTAAGTGAATCATTATGTGGGTACCATAATCCTAATTTAGATGACCCTAATAGGTAACAAAAAATATGTTTTACCACTTTTAAATGAGATTCTTTTGGATTGGCTTGAAAGCGAGCACATAAATATACGATAAATATTATATCTGGTCTAGATGCATTTATGTAAAGAAGAAATCCAATCATACCTCTATATAAAGTTTGATCAATAGAAATTCCAGATTCATCTTTTCCTAGTTTTAAAGAGGCACTCGTAGGTGTAGAAACTTGTTTAAGGTTTTCAAATCCAAATCGTTTAAGCATATCGTGAACATATTTTGTTTGGCAAAATAAAGATACCATCATCTCGTTGTGAAATTTGAAAACCAAGAAAATAAGAGAGTTCTCCTACAAGACTCATTTCAAATTCATTTTTTATTACTAAGACTACTTCATTACACAACTCTTCATTAGTGGCTCCAAAAATGATATCATTGACATATATTTGTAAGATAATTAAATCGTTATTATTATGCTTGATGAAGAGTGTTTTGTCGGTACTTCCCGTGACATAACCGTGCTTTAACAAAATTGATGTAAGTCTATCATACCATGCACGGGGCGCTTGTTTTAAACCATAAAGCGCTTTTTCTAATTTATAAACATGATTTGGAAATTTTTTATTTATAAAACTGGGGGTTGTTCTACGTAAACTTCTTCTTTCATAAATCCATTTAAAATGCACTTTTAACATCCATTTGAAATAGTTTTATCCTTTTAAAACTCGCAAATGCCAAAAATATTCGTATAGATTCTAAGCGAGCAACTGGTGCAAAAGTTTCTTCAAAATCAACCCCCTCGATTTGAGAAAAGCCTTGAGCGACTAAGCGAGCTTTATTTCTTATAATCCTAGATTCACCATCTAATTTATTTTTAAAAATCCATTTTACGCCAACAACAGGATGATTAGATGGATGTTCTACTAGGTTCTAAACTTTATTTCTTTCAAATTGATCTAACTCTTCATTCATAGACAAAAACCAAAATTCATCATTTAAAGCGGTTGAAACGTTTTTAGGTTCAATTTCAGAAACAAAGCTAATATTTGAAAACATTTCATGAAGAGAAGATCGAGTTCTTACCCCAATAGATGGTTCCCCAATAACTAGATCCTTTGGATGATTTTTTAAGAAGCTTAAGACACTTGGGGGTACATATTAATCTTCCTTGGCCTCCTCCTCCTCTTCTTTGGAAGGTTCCTCTTTGTCGTGCTCCAAAGATGGCAAAGGTTCATCATCTGTACCTGTAGGAAGTCTTTCAACACAAAGAGTAAATTCATCAAATTTTACATTAATAGACTCTTCAACCTTACTCATTCTTTTGTTAAATATTCTATAACCTTTACTAGTTGAAGAGTATCCAAGAAATATTCCTTCATCACATTTTTCATCAAACTTTCCTAAGGCATCTTTTGTATTCAGAATAAAACATTTACAACCAAATACTTTAAAATATGATACGTTAGGTTTCTTTTGATAATATAGTTCATATGGTGTGAGATTTAAAGATGGACGAAGCATGACTCTAATCATTACATAACATGATGTGCTTACGGCTTCGGCCCAAAAGGACATAGGTAATTTATATTCAAATAGCATGGTACATGCTAGTTCTTGGATAGTCCTATTTTTTCTTTCTACAACACCATTTTGTTGAGGTGTGCGTGGAGCGGAGAACTCATGCTTAATACCTAACATTTCACAAAAAGATTTTAAATTTTCATTTTCAAATTCTCCTCCATGATCTGAGTGAATGGGTTTTATTTTTAAATCTAGTTCATTTTGAATACGAGTACATAATTTTGAAAATTCGCAAAATGCATCAGATTTGGAAGAGAGAAATAAAGTCCAACAATATCTAGAGAAATCATCTATTAGAATAAAAGTATATATTCTACCACCAAGACTTGCGGTGCTAACGGGACCAAAAAGATCCATATGAATTAATTGCAAAGGTTTTGAAGTAGAGATTTCGTTTTTGCTTTTAAAAGAGGATTTTGTAAATTTACTTTTTGACATGGAGAACATAGTGAAGATAAATTTCCATTCAATTTAGGCAATCCTCTAATCAATTTCTTTTTGGATAGTTTTAAAATGAGCTTTGTACTAGCGTGACCTAAAAGTCTATGTCATAGTTCTAACTCGTCTTTTTTAGTTATAAAACATTTTATAGATGATTTGGAAAGATCATGAAAAGAAACTATATAAACGTTGTGAATTCTAGGTGCAGTTAGTAAAACATCTTTTGTGTTAGGATTAAATATTTTGCAAAGATTTGTGGATGACTCAAATAAGAAATCTAATCCTTTATCACACAATTGACAAATAGATATTAAGTTATGTTTTAATCCTTTTACATAAAGAACATTAGGGATAAGAAAGGATTTGTTACCCACTGTGCCTACTCCCATGATCCTTCCTCTACCGTTATCTCCAAAGGTTATGATCCCTCCTTTCTTCTTTTCTAGGCTAAGGAACTTTGCTTTGTTGCCCATCATGTGATTGGAGCAGCCCGAGTCCAAGTACCACACGTCCTTCGTTTCCTTAGCCTTCCTGCAAATCTAGAAAGAAGATGGGAGTAAAGATCCGGATACCCAAGAGATACCACCCATAGAATAGGTTGATGCCTTAGGTACCCAGATTTGCTTTAAAGATCCCTGTTTTATTTTCCTGCAAGAGCTAGACGTGTGACCAAACCTATGTCAGTTTGCACACGAAATAAAGGGGGTTTGATTTTTAGTAAAAAGAGAAGATGTATAAAACGATGGGCTACCGCCGACGTTAGTGGCTAGCGCTGGGTGGTAGTGGTCACTTTGATATCCGAGCCGAAATTTTCCAGAACCAAAACATTGGTTTCCCAAAATCATGTCCAGGGATTTTTGACCAATTCCAAATTTTTTGATGGCCATATTTAGGTCATGAGTTTGGTTTTTAAGAGATGAATTTTCTTTAACAAGCATGACACATTTATTTTCAAAGCCCTTTTTGTTATTTTCAATTTGTAAGAAAGTGGTTTTTAGTTTTCTCTCTAAGTCCCCCTTTTCTTTTGTAAGAATTTTGATTTGTGAGAGGGCCTTAGAAAGAGAATCTTCAAGTTCTTTTGCCTTACATAGGGAGTGCTCATAATCTAGACATGAAACCTTTCTCTTTTCAAAAGAAATTAATTTTTTTGTAAGCTTATGATTTTCTTTGATGATAGATTCATTTTCACGATTTAAAATAATATTATCTTCTATACTTTTATCATAGGCTTTGCAAGTTAGAACAAATTCATCATAAAGTTCTTCAAAGGTGGGAGGAGATACCTCAGTGTCACTAAGAACACTCATGTCATCATCATTGCTTTTTGCCATTAAACATAAGTTTGCTTCCTCCTCGCTTTCAACCCTTTCTTTTTCTACTTCACTTTGTATCGTTCTTTTTGCTCCTTTTGATACTTCGGGCACTAGCTCCGAATGTGCCCAGTCTTTCTGCAGTGATAACACTCCGGTGGTGGTCTTTATTCTTCGTCTTCACTTCTTTTTCTTACTTTGATGTAGAGGAAGACCCTTTTCGTCGAGCATCTTTCTGGAAGTATTTCCGGAAGGTGTTCCTTCTTTCCAGATTTCTAATGAACTTCCTGAAGTTTTTCACCAGGAGACCTTCTTCATCTTCATCATCATCTTCGATGCTCTCCTTCATTGACTTTAGTGCCAGCGTCTTTTTCTTTGTCTCCTTGTTGTATTCATCGTGTTGAATTTAGAGTTCTACCTCATGGGTTTTGAGATTCCCAATAAGGTTCTCGATCTGAAGTGTTCTTAGGTTGTGTGACTCAGAGATGGCCGTCACCTTTGGATTGAACCTCAAAAGTAGAGAGCAAAGAATTTTTCTGACCAAGTCCCCGTCCGAGTAGGTCTTTCTAAGAGCTTTTGAAGCGTTGACCTTCTTAGTATCGAGTTGATATCTTCTTCAGTATCCATCCTAAATTTTTCATATTCCGATTCCAGTTGGAATAGCTTTGCATCTTTTACCTGCGATGTACCTTCATGAGTAACTTCTAATTGGTTTCAAATATCATAAGCAGTTACACATGCAGAAATTCGATTAAATTCAGTTCGATTTAAAACATGATATAAAGCGTTCATTGCTTTTGCATTATTTTTGCACTTTAGTTTATCATTATCGTCCCATTTATCATTAGGTTTTTGAATCGTAGCCTCTCCTACTACAATTGTAGGAGGAGAGTACTGAACTTCTACCATATTCCAAACCTCTGCATCCATGGTCATAAGGAAGCACATCATCCTATTTTTCCGGTAGTTAAAATCTGACCCAGTAAAAAGAGGTGGTCTACTAATACCCTGACCCTATGGAAAAGTGAGATCATGAGACGCCATTATTCCCGGTTGTTAGACCGATTTGGAATAAGACCTCTTTGATACCACTTGTTGGATCGGTAGGCGACCTTAGAGGGGGGAGGGGTGAATAAGGGTTCTAAAAACCTATATTATATTTTTGATATATTTGAGATTATAAGAGATTAAAATAAGAAATCAAGCAAATCAATTGAAATAAAATTGAGACATCATTTTATTAATATGAAAAGAAAAGTTACAAAACTTGATTCCTTATAACGCTAGAAATGGAAGGCAAATAATAAAAAGGCTTTTTCATTATCTATCCCGACTCATATCCCCACGAACCAGTACCTTTAGCCTATCCTTCCCTAGATACGACCTAAAGCCACTCTAGCCAATCCTTCTCCGGATATGGCCTCGAGCACCCCCCAGATCTACACCCTAGACCTAGTCGCCAACACGAGGAAAATTTTTCCCCTAAGTCATACCCAGACCTAGTCGCCAACACGGGGCGAATTCACTAAAACGATTACCATAAAAGATGTGAAATTAAATGACAATAATATTAAAATCTCCCACTTGAAGAACTTCTAAAGTTGGAGACGAAGGACCGCTGTAGTATAATCATTGATGAAACAATCTTCGGTCGGATTCGGCGTGAAGAAATCCTCCTTCAAAAATTCACGGAACTTTGGTGGGAGATCACTCTTCGGTAGAATAAGGCTCTGGAATTGTGGCACTAAACCTCTCTTAAACTTGTGTGTAGAAATCGAGAGAAGAGGCATCCTTTTATAGGAGTGAGCGCTAGCACCTGAGCTATTGCTACCGCCGGCGCTATCCCGGTATTGAATTATTTTACGCGTACGTAACTTTCATTCCAGGGAAACTCTGTCGCCTTGCCTTTTGTGCTCTGCGCTACTGCCTGCGCTATCCGCTACCGCCTGGCGCTAGCGCCTTCTAAAGATTCTCCCAGAATTGCGCTTAAACATATCTAGTGCCTGCGCTAGGTGCTACCGCCGGCACTAGTGGGCATGTTGGAATTGTGGGTTCAAATATGGGGGCAACCTTCTTATGTTATCCTTGAGTCATATGGATTTGTTTCCAGCACACTTAAGTACACATTATCAAATACACATATGATTTATTATTCTCAAACCTAGGATATGCGGAAGACCATGTTCCAACACATCACACTACATTTGGCCGATCGCTCCGTGAAGACTCCTTTGGGGTGATTCCGGATGTGCCAGTTGAGGTTGGCGGGTCTACTTTACTGGTAGACTTTGTTATTCTTGATATGGAGGAAGACGTCGGGATACCTCTTATCCTTGGTCGCCCTTTCTTGGCCACTACGCGAGCAATATTTGATGTTGGTGAAGGAACTCTTCTCCTCCATTTAGGGTGTGAGAATATTATAATCCGAACCATAGATTCACCCAGCTTGCATCTCTCAAATCCATTATCATCATTTGATGATAAATTTAGAACAAGGTAATCCCGCATGCCACCATGGTCGAGCTCAACGACCGTAACCAAAGCGCTCTTGGGAGGCAACCCATGTTTTTATTTTTTGTTTTTTTTCGTATAGAAAAATTTTACTTAAAAAAAATTCTATTTAAATATTTTTATTTTGTTTTAAAAGAAAATCATATAAAAAGAAATAAAAACAAGGAAAAACACATAAACCAAAAAAAATAATGTTATTGTTTTGTTTTTATTATTGTTATTTTGTTACTAAAGATTTTGCAGGTTTGAAGGAGATTTGCGAGATAACAGTCGCTCGCACGTACGCATGAAACTCCGCTCTCCAAGTCGGTATTTTATTATTATTATTTTCCTTTTTATTTTACTGTCTTGTCTTTATTTTTATTTTTGTTTTCTTTTTTAAACAAAAAGAGAGAGAAATAATAAAACAAAAAAAAATTCTGAAATTTTTTGTGTTACACGGCCTAGGTCACGGTCGTGACCTAGGCTTGACACGCACCGTCCATTTTTTCTGTCGCGCTGTATTCGTGCACCAAGAATTTTCCATCTTTCGTGAAGGTCACGGGCATGACCTATGATGGTCACGGGCGTGACATTCTCGTAACCACAATTTCACCCGACCATGCGCACCAGGCTACATTTCGGGCTGTCACGCCCATGACTTGGAAGGTCACGCACGTGACAACTACAGGTCATGCCCTTGACTTGCCCCATTGCCTCCATTAAATCGCAAACCCGGTCAAAGATTCTTCTTTGACTGTCACGCCCGTGACAGTCAAGTCACGCCCATGGTCACGAGCGTGACCCTGAGGCGTGACTTCTCGGGAAGCAATTTTTGACCGAGCGAGCATCGGATTTCCTGGCCGTTTGAATATCGCCAGCTACACGCCCTCGGTTACTGGCGTGACCGAGGGCGTGACTCGCCAAATTTCAGCAATATGACTGGTCTTGCTTGGATTCCTCCCCCCCCCCCCCCCACCTTTATATCACCCTTTTAGCCTTACACGCCCTCGGTCATGGGCATGTCCGAGGGCGTGACACCTATAATTTCTCCTATTTAAGCACCACCTCCCCCTCTCTTTTCTCCACAAATTCCCCTATATTTTCCCTCTCTTCTCCCTTCCAGCAGGCCAAAATCCCGATTCTCTTCCTTCCTAATGCCCCCCCCCCCCCCCCCCCCCGATGCTGCCACCACGCCATTGGCGAGTCTTCCTCCTCACTCCCCGATGACTCCCTCACTGCGGACACTATGCCAAATTTTCCTTCCTGCGCTCACCAAGACCGGAGCGAATGCCTCCGTGGGAAGGAATTTGGAGTCTTCCACGTCATCGATTGGAGCGTCCTCACCACCTTTGGGAAGGCCGAAGCGATAGGGAATTTTCTTACTACTCCGGGATGGGCTCCCTTGTTCTCCATTTCAGAGCCATCATATTACGGCCTTGAAAGGAGAGTTTTAGTTTTTATTATCTGTTAAAACTCTTGTTTAACTTTGTTTTCAAAATAAATGATATGTATATATAAATAAGTGTGTTTGCTGATTGAGTAATAAGCACAAACAGTGAGAGTGCAAAGTAATAAACAACACAAATAAAGAAATAAAACAAAGCACATCCAGATGACACAAGATATATAGTAGTTCCCCTCAACTGGGTACATCTACTCTTCTACCCACTGGTAGGAATCCATTGGAGGTTGTTGATAAGGTGCCCTCACACCAAGGTGATTTTGATAAGGTGTCCACACACCAATGGGAGTTTTGATCAGGTGCCCAATTCACCTATAAGCTTTTTATAAGGTGCTTATAAACCAAGCTGCAGGTTTTTGCTAAGGTGCCCTGTCACCGGGAGTAAAATTTTGAAGGGAGTTTTAACCCTTTACAAGATGGGAGAAATAAAGGAAAACAGAAAACAGATGTTGTTCTTCTTTTTCTAAGAAGACACTTGATGAATATGTTGAAGAGAGCTCCCCCTGTCTGATGTAGTTTGATGACAGCTTGTGGAGGCTCCTTCTCTTGGTTCCAAATCCTCTGTTCTTCTTCTTGCAGTTTTGGATCCCTGAGCAAATGATAGTGTTTGATGTCTCAGGTTGCATATGATCTGCAAGAAAGGGATTAGGCAAAAAGAAGATAATATATTTGGATCTATTCTTCTTTTTGCTCTGTTCTTCTTCACTTTTTCCTGTACAACAAGATGTAATATATTCTATCTATAATCTTCCTACTATATTGTACAGCAATATAAACTATATATATAATATGTCTGATTTGAATTCTTGCCGACAGAAGAGGAAAGAATATATTATCTCTTTCATTTTGTAGATCCTCGAGTTGTCCTCTTTCCTTCTTTTGCTTGCTGCAACGGCTATAACATTTAATGCTTTGCTGCCAACGGCTATATTATTTAATGTTTGCACGCTGTAAGGTCAGATCAACAATATATATATAGCAATATATAAATAGGATAAATTAATATTGCTTTAAATAAATCTGACAGCAAATATATATTTAAGTCAAGCTAAATGATATAAAATATTCCTGTCAAAAATTCGTCGAGCTGAGCTCTACGTTCGTCGAGCTCATCATTTGGTTCGTCGACCAGATTATTAGATTTACTGTTTCTGAACATCTGTTGAAATTCGTCGACCGTTGTTCGTCATTCGTCGACCGCTGTTCTGGTTGGAATTCGTCGACCGCTGTTCGTCATTCGTCGACCGCTGCTTCCTTGCTAAAATGTCGAGCGCTGCTATAGTATGATCTGTTCGTCGGGCGCCGTCCGACGAATGCTGAGCACCGTTCGACCTTCATCGAATGCAGCTAATATATGAAATATATTCATTCTCTTATTTTCTATTATATTAATTTCTCTTATAATATTTTTCTCTTATATTATTTTCTCTTATAATATTTTCTCTTATATTATTTAGCCTATTATTATATATATATTTTTCTTAGTAAATTATTAATATATATATTATTTTTCAGCATTTTAACTTAATCTAATTTAACCTAAGTTATAAGATATATTATGATCTAAACTTAGATACTTAAGGTGGATCCTAACTCAAATCAAAACTAAGGTTCCAATAATCTCCCCCTATTTGAGTTGGGATCCTAATCCAAATAAAGACTAGGTTCTAACAATATCCCCCTATTTGGTTTAGGATTCCTAAGCATAAAAAGTCTTGATTAACTTAAGGCTTAAGGGTTAGAGATTATTTTTAAATTTCTTTTATTACTAAGCAATTCTGATTTCCTAGATTTTGATTTAAATAGGAATTTAAATGAAATGAATTGCTAGCTGTTAATAGATTCTAAGAATTTTTATAATCAGAAAGACAATATCTGATAACTTCTTTCTATAGAATCCCCTTAATCAGAAGAGACTCACACTTAGTGATCTGATCATTTCTGATCTATGCAATCTGAGTAGAATGCTCAAACTAATTTTGGAGAAAAAAATTTGTAAGAAAGTGAAGTCTATCTGACTTGTTTTTAAGATAGAAAATTCAAAGAAACTTAAAACTGATGTTTTAATTTAATTATAACTTAAGTAAAAACAAATGCTTAATCATTAGATATATTGGCCTCTTTATTTCATTAAAATATAAATTTGAAAATTTTCTTTTATGTTGCTGAACAGGCATAATTTCTTTTTCTTTAAAATTTTGTTTGAAGTTTTCAGCCTTAATGAAATTATTTTCTAAACAAATAAATTGTTTTGCTATTATTTTAAAATCTTCTTTAATTTTAACAGAAAATAATTTGTTTATTAATAGCTTTTTACTGATTCTGTTTTCAGAAATTTTTAAATCTGTAGATGGTGAGTTGAAAACAGATCTGAAATTTTCAGAGGTAAAATTAGGAAAAGCTGTTACCTCTTTTACCTTTTCTTGTTCAGATTCTGCATCAGATATGTAATCTGAACCATAAATTGCCATCATGCAAAATTTTCTGGCTTTTTGTTCTTACTTGTCTTCTTCTTCAGTTAGAGTAACTGATGGTTCTGCATCAAAAATGATGTTAGTGGAAGAGGAAGAAGATGGTTCATTTACCATCCTTGAGAGGGAGTTCAAAATGCTCCTTGCTGAAGTGCAATCAGGCACTTTTTGAAAAATGTCTTTTGACATTGATTTAGCCAATATCTCCATGGCTATGGCATCAGCACTTTTCAGCCTTTCCTGATCATCAGATGAAGGGATTGAAGATGAAATTCCTGTCAAAACAGATTTGTAAATACTTTCATCGATGGCATTCATATATAACTTAATTATAATTTGCCATAAATCAAAACTATCCAAATTACATAAAGGTGGATCTGAAAAAGAGAAATCTGCTAGTGACATTAAATTTTTGAAAAACCTTTTTACAACAAAACATGATAAGAACTAAGGTGATCTTTGTGATTTCAGGTGTTAGCCTGTGTGAAAAACCAACTTCCTCTGATAGCAATTGAAAGCGGTTCAATTGAGTATAAGGTGCAAGAAATTGAAAAAATAAAATCAGCCTCCTCTGATACCAATTGAAATGGACAATTGATATCCTCTGATGAGGGGTATTGATAAAATCAACCTGCTTTGATACCAATTGAAAGGAGAGTTTTAGTTCTTATTATCTGTTAAAACTCTTGTTTAACTTTTTTTTCAAAATTAATGATATGTATATATAAATAAGTGTGTTTGCTGATTGAGTAATAAGCACAAACAGTTAGAGTGCAAAGTAATAAACACCACAAATAAAGAAATAAAGCAAAGCACATCCAGATGACACAAGATATATAGTAGTTCCCCTCAACTGGGTACATTTACTCTTCTACCCACTGGTAGGAATCCACTGGAGGTTGTTGATAAGGTGCCCTCACACCAAGGTGATTTTGATAAGGTGTCCACACACCAATGGGAGTTTTGATCAGGTGCCCAATTCACCTATAAGCTTTTGATAAGGTGCTTATAAACCAAGATGCAGGTTTTTGCTAAGGTGCCCTGTCACCGGGAGTAATCTTTTGAAGGGAGTTTTAACCCTTTACAAGATGGGAGAAATAAAGGAAAACAGAAAACAGATGTTGTTCTTCTTTTTCTAAGAAGACACTTGATGAATATGTTGAAGAGAGCTCCCCCTGTCTGATGTAGTTTGATGACAGCTTGTGGAGGCTCCCTCTCTTGGTTCCAAATCCTCTGTTCTTCTTCTTGCAGTTTTGGATCCTGAGCAAATGATAGTGTTTGATGTCTCAGGTTGTATATGATATGCAAGAAAGGGATTAGGCAAAAAGAAGATAATATATTTGGATCTGTTCTTCTTTTTGCTCTATTCTTCTTCTCTTTTTCCTGTACAGTAAGATGTAATATATTCTATCTATAATCACTACTAGAAAATTGACTTTTAGCCAGGGCAAATTACCGTGGCTAAGTTCAAAATTATGGCAAAAGACTTTTAGCCACGGACTGCCGTGGAAAATGAGCGTGGGTAATACGAGCGTGGCAAAAAAGTATTTACCATGCTCTTTCTGTGGCAAATACCCTATTTCTATGAGTTTTAGCCACGATTTTAGACTTTCAGCCACGATAATTTGACTGTTTGCCATGACAAATGACCGTGGGCAATACGAGCGTGGCTAAAAGTCAATTTTCTAGTAGTGAATCTTCGTACTATATTGTACAGCAATATAAACTATATATAATATGTCTGATTTGAATTCTTGCCGACGGAAGAGGAAAGAATATATTATCTCTTTCATTTTGCAGATCCTCGAGCTGTCCTCTTTCCTTCTTTTGCTTGCTGCAACGGCTATAGCATTTAATGATTTGCTGCCAACGACTATATTATTTAATGTTTGCACGCTGTAAGGTCAGATCAACAATATATATAGCAATATATAAATAGGATAAATAAAATATTACTTTAAATAAATCTGACAGCAAATATATATTTTAGTCAAGCTAAATGATATAAAATATTCCTGTCAGAAATTCGTCGAGCTGAGCTCTACATTCGTCGAGCTCATCATTTGGTTCGTCGACTGGATTATTAGATTTACTGTTTCTGAACATCTGTTGGAATTCGTCGACCATTGTTCGTCATTCGTCGACCGCTGTTCTGGTTGGAATTCGTCAATCGTTGTTCGTCATTCGTCGACCGCTGCTTCCTTGCTAAAATGCCGAGCGCTGCTATAGTATGATCTGTTCGTCGGGCGCCATCCGACGAATGTTGAGCGTCGTTCGACGTTCGTCGAACGCAGCTAATATATGAATATATTCATTCTCTTATTTTCTCTTATATTAATTTCCCTTATAATATTTTCTCTTATATTATTTTCTCTTATAATAGTTTCTCTTATATTATTTTCTCTTATAATATTTTCTCTTATATTATTTAGCCTATTATATATATATATATATATATTTCTTAGTATATTATTAATATATATATATATTATTTTTCAGCCTTTTAACTTAATCTGAATTAACCTAAGTTATAAGATATATTATGATATAAAATTAGATACTTAAGGTGGATCATAACTCAAATCAAAACTAAGGTTCCAAGAGGCCTGACAGTCGAGTGTTTCTCCTCGTTTAATTTTTGCTGGGCCGGGGCCGACACCGTGCTCGAATTCAGGATGGGCGGACTTTCGCAAACCCTTACTTTACGTTAGTTAAATATTCTCCTGGGCTTCTATGACGAGGCTTTCACCCTTACGACATCCTATACTGCCCTCACCCTCAATTACACCCACGATTATAACCCTCATGGATTTAGGGCGGAAGTCAGTAATGACCCCAATCCATATTCGCCAAAAAAATCCAAGGGCAGTCATCTCCTCTCCCCCGACTTACGCTATCTCCACTACCTCCTCACTTTCACACTTTTCGCTCGCGGCAATAGCCATGGAGTGGTGACCTGAGTGGACCTACTATATTTATATAGTTTGCATGAATGGGTCCCCCTCAATCTTGGTTCGGTGCTTGCGATATTGTCTTAGCATCAGGCCGAAAATCAGAGGCTAAGTGCGCTACATGGAGGCCCCTTTGTCACCAATCTGGCCAAGCGTATGGGGCTTTGGGATGCATTTCCTTACGTGACTCCACTCCAAGCACATGTGCCTATCATGTTCTAAAACCTTCGGGCCCTTGGTTTGATGCATCGATGTGGACGAGAGTTCGAGGCAATTCCTGGCGAGGTTGGTGGCGACCCGATCAATATTGAATTCGAGGCAGATTTTGTTGGCATTCCTCCAGCTCCACAGTTCCCACAGCAGCTGCAGCAACATTTTCCTCCTGTGCTTGACTCGTATACTTATTTCGATCAGCAGTTTGGGCGGATTCACTCTCGTCTGGATCAGATTCAGACCGAGCAGTTGTCCATACGTGCTCACTTCAACACACATTTTGATACCTTCGAGCAGCTCCATGCTTCCTCTATGGAGCATCTGCATTGGGAATTTGCTGATCTGCGTGCTTACTATCAGCAGGAGGATGACGACGATGACACTTAGAGATTTTTATTTTTGGTGGTTTGTATCTTTTCTTTTATGTATCACATCTTTTGTATTTATTTTTATTTCTCTTTTATTAATGCAAAAATAAAAAAATGTTTTGCTTTCACATTTTGTTTTCTTCAGGTTAGCTCGGTGATGATTTGTTCTTCATAAGGTATGCTTTCTCTCCCTACTCGCACTTTTGTTTTTTTATAAAACATTGGGTACAATGTTTACTTTAAGTATGGGCGTGTCTTCTCTTATTTTTGCAAATCAATCTCAAAGTTAATCAAAAAACAAAAAAAAAACAAAATTAATTAAAAATGCAAAAAATATAAAAAAAAAATTATGCTAATTTCTTGCGAAAGGGGCACGTTGGGCTTTCATCCCACAAAACCGCTTAGTACCTTGAGAGCCCATCATTGGGTATTCCTTGGGATGTCCAAGGACCAAAAACATTTTATTTATGTTTTGTTTTACTTTTTCAAGCAAATATTGAAAATATAAAAAAATTTAAAAAACCTTTGAAAAAATTCAAAAAAGTTTTTATAAATTTTTTAATATTAGATGCTTCCTTACTTTTTATCTGAGTACAATCAATTTTAATTACGAGCTTTTGTTTTTATGTCTTTTAAAAAAGAAAAAGTTTTATTTTTATGTTTTTTTTTATTTTATGTGTCTCATCATAATTTGTTAGATTTAATTTTTAGATAAATTTGAATTAATGAATTTTTTATCATTTTGGTGTATTTAGAATATTTTTTAGTTTTTCTTTCTCTTCTTAAAATACCATGAATTAATTTTGTAGCAATTGTGCAAAAAGATTTTTAGATTTTACTTATATTAACTTTAACTCATAGATTATTAAGTTTTCTTAATTTTTTTTCTATGCTCTCAAAATAGTTATCTTGAAAAATTTTATAGCCTTTAAACCCTAGCTTTACCCTTTTGATTGGCAAATAAAAAAAAGAATATAAGAGATCATATGTCATGGAATGAGAGGATAAAATTCACCATTCCTAAACATACGCACCCAAATTTGTAAAAGATTATATGGCACGAAGTTGAGAGAATAAAATTCATCACTCCTAAACATTACATTTGGGATATAAAAAAAGAGAGTATTCAAAAAATGGAAATTAGAGGATAAAATTCATCATTTCCCATTTAAAAATCTCTTCTATGCCAATTTTTACCCATATTTAGCCAATACTATTTCATATTCAAGATATTTATGAGAGAGCTTAGTTAATATTTTAGGTTTTCTAAAAAATTTTGAATGATATCAAAAGTTTACATGATTCTAATCTTAGATTATTTTGCTTAATTCAATACAATCTTATTTATGAAAATTTTGATTAGAGAATTTTTGAAATTAATTTTTATTCTACGCATATCAATTTACAAATCATGGCTTATTTCTTATGAATCTAAATTTTATTTCAAAACTTATTTTTGTATGAATCATGTATAATTTTAAAATGCATAATTAGGAGAAAATTCTTTTTCTTTTTGAAATATCATACAAATATTTCTCATACTTATGATGGTTTTGCTCTGGAATAACAAAAACTTAAGTACGAAGATATTTGATAATGCATCATTTATACTTATTTTTATATTATATTTTATTAATAATTTATTTATTTTTATTTAGTTGTAGTTTAATTTATCACTAAGTTATCTTACTTTTGTATTTTTAGGTAATTTGGGCTGCCAATAGCAATTTCAAGCTCATATAAGTGATCAGGAGAAGATCTGGAGCATTTCTGCCATAATCGCAAAGTACACGCCCTTGGTCACGGGTGTGACCAAGGATGTGACTCCAAGTCACGACCGTGAACCAGCCCAGCCGTCTCCCAACTGCCAAAATACGCTGCCACGTCGGATTAAAATTACATCACGGGTGTGACAGAGGGCGTGACCTTAAGGTCATGGGCGTGACTCACCGGAAAAGAGTTCAATGTAGGCAGTTCTCAGCTAGCGCCATTTCCAGCATACATGCCCTCGGTCACAGGTGTGACCGAGGCCGTGACCCTTCCCACAACTGCCAGAATTACTCCAGTTCACGCTGTTTCCCGCCGTTTCCAAACTCGATCAAGGCACGCCTTGTGTCACAGGCGTGACCTGGGTCGTGACGCGCCATGCAATTGATTTCTAGCGGTTTCTCTCTCCCAACATACCCGGGCTTTCAAGATTGCAATTACGCATCTTACACGTCCTTGGTCACGGGCGTGACCAAGGGCGCGACTCCTCAATTTTTCAACTATAAAAGGCAGCAATCTCCAGAAGTGTAGGAGTTCGATTTTGGAGTTTATTTTTAGCTTTAGTTTACTGTTTTTGTTGTTCTAGCTAGTTTTTCTACAAGTTGTTAGTTTTCTATTATTGCAATTTTATTTCAAGTATTGTAGTTTTTTTATCATGTCTTTTTCCTCTTCTACTTGTATTCCCATCATTATGATGAGTAGCTAAATTTCCTTTAGCACTTGGTTATGATGAACTTTGTAATGAAATAAAATATGTTTTGAATTTTTCTAATTGGCAAGCTCTCGTTTTGAAAATCTTTGATTTATCTTTGAATTTAATTGCATCGAATTCATATGTCGCGAATATATTTTTCGATCTAAGATCCGTATTCTAGTTGATCGAGAGATCCATGCATACGAGGTGATCACTCAAAGACAAAAGGAGTTGCATGCACTCCTCGAGAGAGGACGACATAAATCTTCCGGATTGGAGTCAAATCGAATAGTAGGGTTCACCGCTTAAAGCAAGCATAGGGGTTTCGACTGGCCGAGGGGTCTTAATCAATCAACCTAAGGTTAGTTGGTAGTATTCCTCGAGAGAGGTACTATCATGTTTTGGGAACCTCCAACATCGAAGTTATTTCAATAAGAGTTTGCGGATTATTCTTTTGTTAAATTCTATTTTATTCCAAAGGGATTCTAGATCAAGTGCTAATCTTGTAATCATAATCATTCTTCGTAGTTGAATTTCTCCAAATCGTTTTCCAAAACAAACCCGACTTTCGATCGATAAAATAATAGCTCTTCTTTGTGAGTAGAAGTACTCAACAAGCCCGGAAAAATACGACACTTAATTTTCTAATCCTATACTATAAAGCGATAGGTACACTTGCCTTATCGAATTATACATGGATTTTACTCTAATTTTACACAACAAGAATTTATCCATCAATCATCAATCTCTTCGCTTTTTCTTAAATCCAAATCTCTAAGTAAGAAAGTGTTAGAATTTTTCATATCAAGTTTTTGGCGTCGTTGCCGGGGACTTTTGCGTAGATAGTTTGAGAAGAGGATAGCTATTAATTTTATCATGTTTATTTTTATTTTATTTTACTTTCTCTAGTCTCAAAAATCTTAAAGGTGTAATTTAAATCTTGGAAATGGATGTTTGGGTTATCATCCCATCACACCTCCTAGTACCGGTGAGAACCCCTCACAGGGTATGCCTCAGGAAGTCCAAGACTAGCTTAATCCGCCTAAGAGAAAAATTATAATAATCAAGTTTTCCTCTTTCTTTATTTTTATTTCTATTATTCTCTCTTTTCAATTTTTCTCTTTCTTCTTTCCCCTTCTTCCTTTATAGTGTATGACCTGAGGTAGCGCTTCGAATATTCCTTTTGATCCAGAGATCGAGCGAACCCTTTCACGGTGCCGCTTTTCTCGTTATCAGGAAATACACTTATTATTAGAAGAGTCGACCGGGGACACTAACACATCAAATATGGATCATAATCTTAATCTTCCTAATCCTAACGCGCCCAATCCTAATGATGTCGCACAACGGACCATATCCTATTATGCGTGGCCGAATATGGAAGGCACACAGTCAAGTATGTTCTCCCCGCGGTGGCGAACAATAACTTTGTTAGTCCGACATCATATAAATGGTGCAGCAATCAGTGAACTTTGATGGCCAGCCGGACGAAGATCCGAACTGTCATATTTCTAATTTTCTTTAAATTTGCGACAGTTTTAAAATCAATGGTGTCATCGATGATGCCATTCGATTACATATTTTTCCTTTTTCTTTGCGGTCTAAGGCCAAGAAGTGGTTGGGCTCACTTCCTAGGGAGTCCATCACTACATGGGCCGATAGGGCGGAAAAATTTCTCACTAAATATTTCCCACCTGCAAAGACCGCCAAAATGCGAACAGATGTTGCATCATTTATGCAAATCGACTCAGAGACTCTCTATGATACATGGGAGCGCTTTAAGGAGCTTTTGTGTAGATGCCCTCACCAGGCACTTCCCGCTTGGCAGCAAGTGCAAATCTTTTATAATGGCTTGAATTTCCAAACATGGCAAATGATTGATGTGGCCGCCAGGGGTACATTACATAGGAAAACCCCAGAGGCCGTTCAAGAGCTTTTTGAGGAAATAGCCATGAATGCTTATCAATGAAATTGGCCCCGAGCACGGCCTAATAAGCCATCCTGTATTTTTGAAATAGACACTACTTCTACTTTTTCTTTACAAGTTGAGTGCTTAACAAAGCAAGTGGCGAAGATGTCTTCTTCCTCCGCCACACCTCCTTGGGCTAATAATATTTTAATTGAAGAGCAGGTTGACTACATGGAAAATATGCCTTTGCCTTCCTATAACCCAAACTCTGCTCTGTACAATAACACTTATAATGCGGGTTATTGGAACCATCCGAATTTCTCGTAGAGCAACCAAGGAAATACTCAGCATCCTATGAATCTCAACCACCCCCTAATCAACTTCTTAACTTAACTCCCTCTCTAAACTTTAATCCACCCGGTTTTCCACCGCAACAGCAAAAGCCCTCTCCGCTTGAAGAGGTCTTTACAAAATATATTGCTACAAATGAATCAAACATCCTGAACCTCACCGGATCGATCAAATATTTAGAGAATCAAGTGGGCAGCTAGCAAAGATGTTCTCCGAGCATCAGCAAGGAGCTCTACCGGGAAATACGGAGCAAAATCCAAGGGAAAGCACGAACGTGATTACCCTCCGCAGCGGAAAGGATGTGGTTTCAAAACAGGATGACCCAAGGTACTACTTCTCCTCCTCCTCTTACTCCTATTTTATCTTCGAATTTGCCTGCTACATTAGCTCTGCATGCTTCTAGTTCAAATATTTTGTATCCATCTAAGTTTAAGAGCTAGTGCGCCGAGAAAAATTACAAGAAATTTGTAGAAATTTTAAAACAAATTCATATTAATGTACCCATCTACGAGGCAATCTCTTAAATGCCGAAGTATGCGAAATATCTTAAGGAGTTACTCTCCAATAAGAAGAAATTAGAAGATATTTCACCTATTTCCTTAAACGCAAAATGCTCCGCGGTTATACTTAACAAATTGCCTCAAAAGCAAATGACCCGGGACGATTCTCCATCCCATGTCTATTTGGCAATTTGTTAGTAAAATACGCCTTAGCTGTTCTTCGAGCAAGCATTAATCTCATGCCTTTATCATTATTTAAAAATTTATAACTAGGTGATCCTAGCCCCACTCGAATGAGTATTCAACTCGTGGATCGTTCATTAAAATATCCGGTAGGGATAGTGGAGGATGTGCTCATTAAGGTTGACAAGTTCATCTTCCCGGTGGACTTTGTCATTCTTGACATCGAAGAGGATGCCGAAGTATCCCTCATACTCAGCCACCCCATCATTGCCAACTACCGCGCAATTATCGACGTAAGTAACAGAAAGCTCCTCCTACGGGTTGAGATGATGAAGTTAGTTTTAGTTTAAATCCCTCGATGGGAAACACCTTAGAGAATGATGATTCGTGTTTCTACCTAGAAGAATGTTTTGAGAATGAGTTGTATTCACTTCCCGAGTTAGTCTCCACATCGAGTAACGATCCCGAGATCATCGAGCTCTTTTGTCTAGAAAAAGAAGTCTCTCGCTCCACACCACCCGAGCCACTATATTTAGAAAAATTAAAAATAAAACTTCATATGAAGAGCCACCCATTTTGGAGTTAAAACAACTCTCCCCTCACCTTAAATATTTATTTCTAGAAAAAGATTCTAAGCTACCCGTTATTGTGTCATCCGAACTAAGCGATTCAGAAATTTATGAATTGACTCTAGTCTTAACCAATCACCGTCATGCAATTGCGTGGCAATTATCGGATATCAAGGGTATTAACCCTTCCTTCTGCACTCACAAAATGTTCCTCGAAGATAATTCTCGCAACACGGTCCAGCCTCAACGACGGCTAAACCCGAATATGAAGAAGTCGTTAAGGCTGAAGTTATCAAATTTTAGACACGGGAATCATCTACCTGATATCGAATAGTACAGGGGTTAGCCCAGTACAAGTCATGCCAATGAGAGGCGGCGTAAAAGTAGTAGCAATGAGAACAACGAATTGATCCCAACATGTACCGTTACGGGTTGTCAGATGTTCATAGATTATCGTAAACTAAATGATGCCACCCTTAAGGATCACATCCCGTTGCCTTTTATCAAACAAATCTCAGAACACCTTTCAGGTCACTCCTACTACTGTTTTCTCGATGATTTGTCGGGATATTTTCAAATCCCTATTTCCCCCGACGACCAAGAGAAAACAACATTCACTTGTCCCTTTGACACCTTCACTTATATAAGGATGCCATTTGGTCTTTGTAATGCGCCGGCTACATTCCAAAGATGTATGCTGGAGATATTCGATGATTTAGTAGAGGAAGCGATGGAAGTTTTCATGGACGACTTCTCCATCTTCGGAAATTCTTTTAAAAATTGTTTAAAAAATCCCGAGCGTGCGCTACAACATTGTGAGGAATCAAATTTAGCTCTTAATTGGGAAAAATATTATTTTATGGTCAAAGAATGATTAGTCCTTTTCCATAAAATTTCGGGCAAGGGGATCGAGGTCGATAGGGCCAAGATCGAAGTGATCGAAAAACTCCCCCCTCCAATGAATGTAAAACAATTAGAAGTTTCCTAGGCCACGCAGGGTTTTATCGGCGTATCATTCAAAACTTTTCAAACATCATGATTCCATTAACCCATCTTCTCGAAAAAGAATCTTCTTTCCTTTTTTAATGATGAATGCCATTTGGTCTTTAATATAAAAGATAAGCTTATAAACTCTCCGATTCTAGTTGCACCAGATTGGTCCCTCCCCTTTGAAATTATGTGTGACGCGAGTGATATTGCGGTAGGCGCCGTATTAGGCCAGCAGGTGAGTAAGTATTTCCACCCATTTTATTATATGAGCAATACACTCACATCGGCGTAAGCAAATTACACCACTGCCGAGAAGGAGCTTCTAATGATCATTTTTGCTTTTGATAAGTTTAGGTCGTACATCACTCTCTCCAAAGTCATCATTTTCACAGATCACTCTGCTTTTAGATATCTTTTAAGTAAATCAGATGCTAAGCCCCGTCTTTTGCGATGGATCCTCCTCTTACAGGAGTTTGATTTAGAGATCCGGGGCAAAAGGGGAGACGAAACTTGGCGGTCGATCATCTTTCCCATTTAGAAAATCCCGCTACAGAAGCATTAATAGAAGCCGATATTAATGATAAATTCCCTGAAGAGCGCCTCCTTGCTCTCGAAAATATACTGACATCTTCCACCCCTGGTTTGCAGATTTGGCTAACTATTTAGTAGCCAGGGTCCTGCCAAAAGAATCCCCGAGTCAGCAAAAGAAGAAATTCTTTTTTGATTTAAAGAATTACTTTTGGGAGGACCCCTTTCTATTCTTTGTCTGCGCTGATCAGGTAGTGAGAAGATGCGTCTTGAGTGAGGAAGGGCTAAAAATTTTACGGCATTGTCACGAAGGACCAACTGGTGGTCATTATCAAGCGAAATGAACCGCTGGAGGTGGGCTTTTATTGGCCCACGCTCTTCAAAGATGCTCAGACCCTTGTGAGTACTTGCGACAGCTGCCTGCGGTCGGGGAACATCTCTCGCCGGGATGAGATGCCCCAAAATATTTTCTTAGAGTGCGAAATTTTTGACCTTTGGGGTATTGATTTCGTTGGTCCTCTCACTCCCTCTTATTCAAACAAATATATTCTCATTGCGGTCTACTACGTGTCGAGGTGGGCGGAAGCGCAAGCTCTCCCCACCAATGATGCGAGAGTCATAATAAATTACTTAAAAAAATTATTCTCTCGGTTTGGGACGCCGCGCGCTATAGTTAGTGATCGGGGCACCCATTTTTTGCAATAGCCAATTCACAAAAATTTTAGCAAAATATGGTGTCACGCACAAACTATCCATGGCTTATTACCCACAAACGAGCGGCCAAGTCAAAGTCGTGAATCGAGAATTAAAGCGGATATTAGAAAAACTGTTTCTATTAATCGGAAAGATTGGGCGCTTAAGCTCGATGATGCGCTATAGACCTATCGAATGACGAACAACACTACTATCGATTGTACACTGTATCGATTGGTTTATGGCAAGGCTTGCCACTTTCCGGTCGAATTAGAGCACCGCGCGTTTTGGGCGCTAAAATTCTTAAACCTCGATTCTACGTTAGCGGCCGAGCAATGAAAATTTCAAATGAATGATCTAGATGAGTGGAGAGCGAATGCGTACGAGAATAACAAATTTTATAAGGTGTGAACAAAGTTTTATCACGATAAACACATAAAAATTCCAAACACTTTTTCGCCGGGCGATCTTGTCCTCCTTTATAATTCTCGTCTTCGCCTTTTTCTGGAAAAGGTAAAATCTCGATGGTCCGGACCCTTTATCGTTAAAGTGGTTTGGTCCTATGGAATAATTCTAATTTTCCACCCAGAAAAAGGTTCCGTCAAAGTAAATGGTCACCATCTTAAGTTGTATCTTTCATGTGATCTAGCTAACGAGAAGAGTGAATTAATGTTCCTTCCACCAATAACATGAACGCCAATTGGGTCAAGCTACGCGACCTTAAACAAAGCGCTTTTGGGAGGCATCCCAAAGTTATATTTTTAGTATTTTCTCTTATTTTTGTAGGTAACCGCCGCTTCCCCTACATCTTCATAGCCAGGGAATCCCTTTTTTCTCTCTTCTCCTTCCTTCTTGTTTTAGCTTGCATTTTTTTTCTTCTTCTTTTTCTTCATACTTAGTTTTAAACATTTCGGACAATGTTTAACTTTAAGTACGGGGGTGTAAATAGTTCTTAAAATGTAGTTTGTAAATTAGAAAACTTTAAAAAAATATTTTCTTATGTCTTTTATTATTCAAGTACTTTTCAAACCTAAAAAATAAAAAAATAAAAATAGAAAATCAAAAATTTAAATCTTGGAAAGGGACATTTGGGCTATCATCCCATCACACCTCCTAGTACCATTGACAACCCTTCATGGGTTATACCACGGGAAATCCAAGAGTTAATACAAAAATTGTTAGGTTTAAAACTAATTTCGTTTCTTTTATTATCAAAAATCCAAAAAAGATTATATCAAAAATTCCAAAAAAAAAATGAAAAACTTAGAACAAAAAACCAAAATTTTTTATAAAGCCCCTACTTGTTGTTTTTTGTGATTTCTTAGAAATTTAGTTGAGAATATTTATAAGCATTCTTATGTTTTTAATTCGCTAAAATTTTGCTTATCATAGTTTGTTAATTCTAAATTTTAGGTAATCTTGTTTTAAGAATCATTTTATGACTGAGCTTGATTAGAGAATTTTTTTAGCATGACTTCTCTTTTTTTTAAACCCCTTAGTATTGTAGTAAATTTGCTAAACCTCTTTAGATCTCTATTATATTTTCTTCTAGCTTTTTAAATCTTAGAAAATTTAAATTTATTAGAATTTGCTCTCAACATAATTTAAGTTATAAGCTGGAAATTCTTATTACCCACCCCTTTTGATGTCATAAAAAAAGTGTTTTAAAAGATCATATGTCATGGGAATAAGAGGATAAAATTCATTATTCCCTAAACATATGCACCCAAAATCATTTAAAAGATTATATGGCATAAAGTAAGAGGATAAAATTCATTACTCCTAAACATATACATTTTGTGGTTTTATTAGAAGAGAATTTCAAAAGATTATTTGTCATGGACTAAGAGGATAAAATTCATTACTCCTAAACATATACAATTGAAAAAAAAAGTGAGGTGAGAGAATAAAATTCATCACCTCCTTTCAAAGATCACTTCTTATGCCAAAATTTGTAAACCCCTCCTCTTAGCCAATATTTTTGATCTAGATTTAATTTAAGTTATGAAGAGAGCAATTTTTAGTAGGTTATTTTTCCTAAAAGTTTCTTTTAAGATAGAGTTCTTATAATTTTAATCTAATTTAGTTTTATTATTTCTACAATTTTGTTTTCTAATTAGTTATTTTGAGAAGTCCTTGCCTAAACACTTCCTCTCTTTTCAAATCATCATCATAAGTTAGGACTTAATTCCTCCTAGAATTTATTCTTAACCTAACTATTGAAGCCAGGAAAATCACTGCTCAAAAATTTGGATCATTGCTTCCAGAGGCTAGTTGCCCAGCAGTACGACTAGACAGCTTGATTGGCAACGATGAAAGGGCTAAGACAAAAATAACAGGACCCCAGGCCCTGCGGTAGGGAGGTCCCACCATGTACCCAGAAGCTCAGAAGAGACTTCCCCTCCACCACTAAAGATGGTCGAGCAGGGTATGAGGAAGGCACTGACTTGGCTAGAATCAAGAGTAGCGTCCAAGGATGATGGCTCCGAGAATTTGAAAGTGGGATTCCAAAAGCTCAATTTCAGATGCCAATCCAAGTACCCCTGGGGTCCTATTTATAGGAAAACCAAAGGGAGGAGAGGGAGGGGGGGTCTTATTTATACCCCACCCAGCTTGGCGACCGGTGACATTGAGGTGACCTCGCCTTGAAATAGGCGAGTAAAACCTATAGTCGCCCACCTATTGGCGAGTATCAGGGTAACTCGCGCGAGTTTACCCATACTCGCCCAGGCATTTTGCTGCTCCTACTGGATGAGCTGTCTTGTGTCTTGGATTGCTGGCCTCTGTGCTGACACTTTGACCTTGACTTCTGCCTACGTGGCTTTAAGTGGGTTCACCCTCGGAGAATAAGGGTTGTACACAATCCCCGCTCTTTGCGAGTAACGTAGTTACTCGCAAAGAATCATCCAACCTTTATTCGACGAGCTGTTATGTTGGCGAGTATCGATCTATAGTCGTCATCTCGCTGACTGATGCCCTAACACTATATATAGAGGGGGAGGGGTCTCTGATGGCACAACTTTTCTGACCTCGCCCAAGATGTCGCGTAGTATTGCCGAGGAAGCTGCCACTACTATGGATGACCTTCTGGTCTTGCTGCCGCCTCTTCGAGCACCTGCTCACGTAGACGCCGAGCTTGAAGATTTCCTCGCCTCAAAAAAGAGGAAGCGACTCACTAAGAAGAAGAAGAAGAAGAAGAAGAACGCCGCTGTGGAGGATGTTGCTGATCCTCTGGTTGGCCATCGTCAGTAACTGCTCGACGAACTAGGTCTCTCTCATGAGGGAGGCTCGCCTGCTCCGGATCATCCTGCGCCAACGGTTGCTCCGGAGGCGAGTTCGACTGAGGCCTCGACTCAGGCTCAACCGGATGTCGCCCCTATGTGAGGTGAGAGTTACCTACACGCCACATTTGGATTTAGCTCGCTAATTTTGTCTATGCTGGCGGGTTTCTGACGATCTTTCTACTATTCATATATTTTCCGACCACTGATGCTCGGGAGGAGCCTTTGGCCATACCTCCTTTGCGATCATCTCCGATGATCTCACGGGAACTGGGGAGGGGTCTCGCGGTAGTTGCTCGGTGTGGATCCTTCATAGCTCTCTGTCGGAGAAGTGGCCTATGAGTGAGCAGAGGGCTCCCTAAGCAATCTGCGAGCCTCCACCGCCACCACCTTTACAACAATCGGATCTGGCAAGATGCTCGCATCTGCTCGTGGGTGGGCTTCCGCCACCTCCTCCATTACCGCCTCCTACTGACATCCCGGGCGATCATCGTCTTTTATCTTCTATGGCTCCCTCAACCCATCTGGGAGAGTCCTCGCGCTGAGGTGGGGTTGGTGGGTCTTCGGGGTTCTTCGCCCCAAGGGGGGAGGGAGACTAGTGGATGGTCGCAGTCGGGGGAATGCGCCTCCTAGCAGGGAGTAAACCGGCGGGAATCACCCTGGCCGGCTGGATGCTGGCCTCCATAGCGCCTCCCCGCATCGAGGAAGGGGCTCTCCTCGTCGGTGATCTCGTAGTCCTCCTCGCGGTGCGAGGAATGAAGCTCATCGCCATGGTAACTTAGTTATGGCTTTGTTGAGTTTGATGCATTTGTCTTTTGATACCCGCCACTAAAGCTTTTTGCTCCCATATTTTTTTACAGCTCGCGCTCAAACTCCCATGGGATCTTTGATCGACGGAGTTGGGCTTCCTTCTCGCGAGTACCAGGAGAGGGCTACTCGCGCCATTCTGGATCTGGAGGCAAAGATAGATCGCTTGGCGATCAGCGACCCCCATCGTCATCTGACTGAGTTGGAGGTGCGGGTATCCCGGCTGGAAATGTTCGATACTCGGTTGGCTGGTGCGGAATCTCATCTTCAGACTGTCAGCCACTTGGAGCGCAGGGTCGCCAGAATGGAGCATTGCCAACATCTGCTCCATGATGAGCTAGTGGGGATGCGTGTGAGCATGGGCTCGGTCGGGCGGCTAGCGAGGATCGAGGATCAACTACGGTAGGGCGAGGATGCGATGACCCTGTCGTTCGAGCATTTCAAGCGAGCTCGCAGCATGGGCTGGGTTGGGCCACATCCGCAACCTCCCGATGCCCAGGCGAACCTCTAGGGCCCTCCTTAGATTCTGCTTTCTTTTTCTTTGTAGTCGCGAGGTCGCCATTCGACGAGTGTTTGTAATTTGAATATCTATTCATGTAATATTATTTTGACGAGTATTCTAATCCCGCCCTTCATTCCTTGCTTGCTGTGATGTCTGAGTTTTTCTATCTTCTATTGTGCTCTTTTTTGCGAGTAGTGTTTGAATGTCGCTCCTATTTGGCGAGCTTCTTTGTATTCTGATGCATGTACTCGTGTGCTGAAGGCCGGTGATTTGGCGCGTGCTGTGCATTTGGCGATTTTTCTTAATACTCGGCACCCCTTTTCGTACTCGTGGTGGCGTAGACGATAAGCCAAGTATCATCGACTTATATAAAGAGGGTGGGTGAGTGGGTACATATTAATCACGCTTTTGGCGATCTTCCTTCATTCCTAGCGAGTATCTCCCGATTGCTCTCCTTCTCGCCTTTTTGATACTCGCTTTCTTTCTTTTCTTGCTTTCAGAACGGCGGATGCGGAGGCCATCCAGCGTGCGAATCACACTAAGAACTTTGCGACAACGTCTTTCAAGAAGCCGATTACTCGGCCAAAGGACTTGGAGGACTTTTCCAACAAGTACTTGTCGCCGGGGTATGTCGCCAGGCTTCCTCGTGATGCCGAGAGACAAAATACCTTCTCGTCCACCAAGATGGTGTTCACTATCTGCCACTTTGAAGTCGTTTTGCGACTACCGTTGTGGATGGAGTTTTGTCAGATCCTCCGCTGCTTTGGGATAGTCTCCGCCCAGATCAACCTGAATGGAGTGGCGATGATCATTGGGTTCCTGTGCTTCTTGCGAGAAGAGAGGATTGCCTTTGATTTCTCCATCTTCAGGCGGGTATTCCACTTCAATGCGACCAGTGAGGGTGTCGTCTTCCTATGTAGTCACGTCTGCTCGCTAGTCGGCATGGAGAACAAGAACCATCGCTGGGGCGAGTGACTAGTCATCATCAATGATGACTTTGTAATCATCGCGAGCTCATCCTTCCAGCCGTCGGAGAGCACCTTTGTCGTTCCTTATCTGGAGGAGAGTAGGGAGAATCTGCTCGACTGCTTCCAGAATCACCGTCTTGATGTGGTCTTCTGGAGGTGGCGAGTAGATAAACTTATCGAGGTGTTCCCGGGTGAAGGTAGCCTTCTGAGCGAGTATCAGTTATACTTGCCTCTTCGTCTTCAGCTGGTGACTAACCTTCTTCAGTCCTGTCTTCTTGCAGCTACTCGCTCTTTGCCGAGCGAGCCTCTCCCGGGGGTGGCGAAGGTGGCGACTCCCTCCCAAGGGGGCGCCAGGACCTCGACGCGCGAGGGCGGGGGTTCCTCCTCGATTGACTTTTCACCGGGAGGTGATGAGCCGATGACCGTCGTTGACGAGGCTGGGCCTTCTAAGAAGCGGAAGGGCAAGGCCAGGTCGCAGGAACCTGCGAGGAAGAAGAAGGAGGTCGGGAGGAGGGACCTGATTGCGAAAGTGGATCCCTCGGAGGCTGGCGAGCCTCACAGCCACCCGCCATTCATAGTGAGGATTCCTATGATCGCCCCCTAGTGATCTGGGCGGATCGCGCCCACGAGGTGACCCTGAGCACCAATATCCCCGCTTGGTCGGAGGATTGTGAAGGTAGCGGCAAAGCATTCGACGTGATGTTTGCCCTATATGGTCGCACGAATGTCGAGGCCTTGTAGGATGTCTCGGCCGAGTATCTGGCTTACCAGACCTCGCACTCGTACCTGCGAGCCGTCGAGCTCGGACCTGCGACGGTAAGGCGGCTGCTTGAATACGAGCAGATGATCAAGATGCAGAGCCAAAAACTCATCTCCTTGGGGATCCAGGACGCCAAGTGCAAAGATTTCGAGGTACTCGCTCGACGCTCTTCTGGCTTCTGGGATAGTCGCCATTTGTGCTGACCATTCAGCTAATCGCTTTCTTCATTTCTATGCAGGCCGCCGAGATTGAGATGGCGAAGAAGGTGTCTCAGCTGGAGGAGGAGCTGGAGGATACTCGGCTGACCTTGGAGGCCTCCCAAGTTCGTATTGCCGAGATGGAAAATCGTCCTGCCGAGCAACAGCCTTCGGAGGCGAGCCCCCTCCAGGGTCGGCAAGAATATTAGGATACACGACGATGAGATGCCGCACATCCATCGAGAAATTATGTGGGCGACCGGGAAGTTTGTCCTGAGTAGGTTAAAAGCTGAAGGTTTCTTGAAGCCGGAGGCGATGGACCTGACCGTGGTGGTCCTCATCCCGGCGCTACTCGCCGAGGAGTCCACCTCTCCCAGGCGAGTTCCTTCATCATCTTCCAGTGATGTCGAGGACGAAGACTCCGATGACAAGGATGGAGAGGAAGATGTCGACGTAGATGGAGAGGATGAGAATGATGATGAAGGGGATGATGATGCATAGTCGTTGGGGCCCTTTTTTGACAGCTTAAATATGTATAGCATTTTTTGTGAGCATGTAATTTAGAAACTTATGAAAGTAATGAATACAGCTTTTTTGCTCGCCTTCTATTACTGCTCTTGCTTCTTTGTTGGTATGCCGAGTAGGCTCATAGGCTCGAGGCGAGGTTGAGTGCTCGCTAGACTCCTAGGCATGGGAGAGATTGGATGTTGCGGTCGACGATCATACCTTACTCGCAGCTGTTCGCTCATTTGTGCTCGCGCCCATGTGCTCGCACCTATATACTTGCATATGCATACTCGCCTTCTTCAAAAATCCTTAGTGGAGTTGATCTGTGAGGAGCACTCGGAGAGGGTCCTGGAGGACATATGCTCCCAAGGCCTTCTCTTGTACCACTATGTTGATGCCGATGAAGAGATCAACAAGTAGGGAATGACAGCCGGGGATGTTCGAGGGGACATACCATCCCGAGGTCTCCATCCTACTGTGATGTTGATGCTGATGAAGAGATTGACAAGTGGGGAATGATAGTCGGGGAGGTATGAGGGGACATACCATCCCGAGGTCTCCATCCTACTGTGATGTTGATGCTGACGAAGAGATCAACAAGTAGGGAATGACAGTCGGGGAGGTCCGAGGGAAAATACCATCCCGAGGTCTCCATCTTACTGTGATGTTGATGCTGACGAGATGAAATCTTTCCTGATATACTCGGCGATCAGAGGGGATTAAGCACACCAACTCAAATGATTGGACAAAATAATCGGGAATGAAATGCTATGCTACGAGCTTTCGGCTCTCGAGAACCTACAACGCCTTTATTCAAGGGTACCCTGATGGGTTAAGTCGATCATCCTTTCTTCAAATTGGGAGGTCGGCATCCAGACTTTCTCCTGATAATCTCTCCAGTCAGATGAGAGATGCGGTAGGAGGGTATCTACGACCAACGTGCAAGGGGGAGCTGATCTCGACCGTTAGTGTAGAGGCTTGGTCTTAAGAGAACGCACTATCGAGGCACCGTCCCATCATCCGTTCTGGGTTTTATGAGAATCAAGTCGGAGGCCCGTTTTCCAACCTAGCGCGGAGATCGGCTTCACCTACTTTGCTTTCTTTCCTTTTTAAAGATTTTTTGCAGTGATAGAAGTAAGGACCTCTCACCATCCCATATTTCAGGGAGGTGAGGAATTTATTTCTGAACAATAAATTTACAGGAGAGGGACATACACACTCGCGCTCAGGGGTAAGACCTTTTAAGGTCATCGCCGCTCCAGGTGTTTCCCAACAGTTCCCCTTCGTGATCCTGTAGGCAATATCCTCCTGTTGTAAGCGGTTCATGGACGATGAAAGGTCCCTCCCAATTTGGGTTGAGCTTTCCAAATGCTGCTGCCCTTCCCACCGTGTCTACTTTCTTCAGGACGAGATCACTTTCTTGGAAATGCTTGAGGCGAACGTGCTTGTCGAAGTGTTTTGCCATTCGGCGTTTGATCTCCTCCTGTCGAGTTGAGGCCAAATCTCGGAGTTCTTCAATGTAGTCGAGGGATTGCTTCTGAGCTTCCTTATTCTCCATCCGCCATTCTCCGTCTCCGTCTTTGGACGCGATCACCCTTGGACTTCTGACCTCGAACTCTACTGGAATGAGATCCTCAGACCCGTGAGAGAGTTTGAATGGGGTTTCCCCTGTGGCCGAGCTAGGAGTGGTCCTCAAAGCCCACAAAACTGAGGGGAGCTGATCCCACCAATTACCTCTTAGGTTCTCTACTTTCTTCTTCACGAGGTTGATGATCAGCTTGTTGGCGGCCTCCACTTTCCCGTTTCTCCTTGGATGATGCACTGAAGCGAATCGGAGATCAATTCCGAGCTGTCTGCAGAAATCTTCCAGCTCCAAACTGGCAAATTGGAAACCGTTGTCGGTGACGATGGCGAGGGGGATCCCGAATCTGCAGACGATTTCTCCCCATATGAAGTTCTTCAGGACCTGAGAGGTGGTCTTGGCCAGAGCTTTGGCCTCGATCCACTTGGAGAAGTAGTCGATCATGACGAGAACGAACTTCCTCTGGCCACTTGCTAAGGGAAAAGGGTCAACCAGGTCCATTTCCCAGATTGCGAACGGCCATGGGGCGGTGATCGAGCGAAGTTGCTGAGCTGGCTGTAAGTGAAGGGGGTGAATAACTGGCACTTTTGACACTTCTTTGAGAAGACCTCCGCATCCTTCCGGATAGTAGGCCAGAAGTAACCATGCCATAGGATCCTCTGCTCCAAAGTGCGAGTCCCATAATGACTTCCGCACTCTCCCGAGTGGATCTCCTTCAAGACTCGATGTAATTCGTCTTCAGAGACGCATCTAGCTAGGGGGCCTGATATGGTCTTGTGATATAGCTCCCCATCCTGTAATAAGTAATATGCTGCTTTGTATCGAAACTTTCTTTGGTGCCCATCATCCGCAGGGAGCTGTCCGAAATTCAGAAATGTTACGAAAGGATCCATCCATGAGGGGCGCTGCTCGCTCTCCATCATCTCCCCTTCTTCGATGGATGGTTGAAGTAATTCTGTGATAGTTCCTCCGGCCCTTGGCCCATACTTGGATAAATGGTCCACTACCGTGTTCTCCTCTCTCGGTACATGCTCGATAAAGAAGGATTGAAAGGCTCCAATCAATGGTGTCGCGTACTTCGAACTCTCCCTGAATCTGCGATGCAACCACCATTGTATCAGTGAAGGCCCTGATATCTTGAATGCCCAGCTCTTGCGCGAGATGCAAGCCTACAACTATGACTTCGTACTCTGCTTGATTGTTCGTGACGGGGAAGAGGATCTCGATTGCTGGCTCGATCCTAGTTCCCTGTGGGCTGACTAGCACGATGCATACTCCCACAGAGCTCTTGCCTGAAGCTCCATCCACAAACATCTTCTAAGGAATGGGATTAGAAGCTTCCTCTCCCGGCTCTGCTTCTACCGAGAAGTCGGCTAAGAAATCCGCTACCGCCTGTGCTTTGATCGCCACCCGGGGAGAGAAATAAATGTCGAACTCACTGAGTTCTACCGACCATTTTGCCAGCCTTCCTGAATGCTCCACCCCTTCTAAGATACTTCGGAGAGGATGATCAGTCATGACCCAGATGGAGTGAGCCTGAAAATAAGGCCGGAGCTTCCGCGCCGACACCACCAAGGCGAAGGCAAGCTTCTCCAGGATTGGATATCTCAACTCCGCCTTCTTGAGCACCTGACTAACATAATTGATGGGGAGCTGCCTCATTCCTTCTTCTCGGACTAGAACTGAACTTACTGCTTCTACCCCTACTCCCTGGTAGATGAGTATGTCTTCGCCTTCCTTCGGCTTTGAAGGAGAGGTGTCTGGGTCAACTTCTCCTTCAGCCTATCGAATGCCTTCTCACACTCTTCGGACCATTCGAAGTCCTCGCTATTCCGTAGTGTTTTGAAGAATGGAGAGCACTTCTCTCCTGCCTTTGACAGAAAGCGGCTAAGACCCGCCAGCCTTCCCGTCAACCTTTGGACTTCTTTCATTGTCTTTGGCGAGGTCATCTCCAGGATTGCCTTAACCTTATCAGGGTTTGGCTCTACCCCCCTCCGAGGTGATGAGAAGCCCCAGAAACTTCCCCCTTCAGGATCCGAACAAATACTTTACCGGATTGAGCCTCATCTTGAACTTCCTCAGCATTGCGAAGGTCTCCACTAGATCAGCTACATGCTCCCGGACGCTCTTTCTTTTGATCAAGAGGTCGTCCATATATACCTCCAGATTCCTCCCCTTCTGCTCCATAAAGACATGGTTCATCATCCGCTGGTAAGTCGCCCCTACGTTCCTTAACCCAAAGGGCATCATCTTGTAGCTGTAGCAGCCATCATGTTGGAACCTTAGTTTTGATTTTAGTTAGGATCCATCTTTAATGTCTAAGTTTCTATCATAACACATCTTATAACTTAGATCAAATCCCAGTAAGATAAAAGGCTGAAAATATATATAATTAATAAGCTGAGAAAATAAGAGAAAGATAAAAATTATATATGTTCTCTGCATTTGACGAACGGCTATCTGCGTTCGACGAACGGTGCTCTGCGCTCGATGAATTATATTCATTCTGCGCTCGACGAAATCCAGCTATCTCAGCGGTCGGTGAACAGATTGCCTCAGCGGTCGACGAACAGACCCCGTCTCAGCGGTCGACGAAAAGATGCGTTCGACGAACTTAACTCTGCGTTCGACAAACAGCTCAATATCTCAGCGGTCGACGATCCAGCCTGTCTCAGTGCTCGACAAAAAGATGCATTCGACGAACTCAAGTCTGCGTTCGATGAATATTCAGCAGAAGCTCAGAACGACGAATTAAATGTTCAGATCGATGAACTTGAAGCTGAACTCGACGAATTTCTCCCAGCTTTATAAATTGATATTCTCAGTTCGACTAATATTCTTATATCTGATTAAAGCAATATTTTAATCATCGCTATTTATATATTGCTATATATTGCTGCCTTTATAAATTAACATTATAGCCGTTGCAGCATTAAATAATATAGCTGTTGCAGATAAGCTATAGACGGCAATTTGTCTGCTCGAGGAATCTAGGAAATTAAAGAGATATTATATCCTTCCTTGTCGGGAAAGAATTTAAATCAGCCCAGAAGTTTTCTCCAGAATATATACAAAGAGAAGAGCAAAGAAGAAAACAAGATAGAACAAGACAAGAGAATAGGAAGAACCAGGAAGAGAAAAACAGAGGAGCAAAAAGAAGAAGCAGATCTAATATATTATTTATCTTCTTTTTGCTAACTCCTCTCTGCAGATTATCTTCATCCTGAGACACTTAAATAAGATCATTTGCTCAGGATCTCTACTGCAGAAGAAGAAGAAAAAGAGTTACCACATTCAAAAGAAGAAGCTTACTCAAACTGTCATCTAATCTCAATCAGATTGGGGGAGCTCTTCAACATCATCAAAGATCCAATCTCAACAACCCATCAGGATCTCTAGTGTCTTCTCAATAAAAAGAAGAACAATATATTTATTTTTGTTTTCTTTATTCCTTCCTGTACAAAGGGTTAGAACTCCCTTCAAAAGTTAACTCTCGGTGACAGGGCACCTTAGCAAAAACCTGTGATTTGGTTTTTGAGTTACCAAATCAAAAGCTCATATGGTGGCAGGGCACCTGATCAAAAACCTGTAGTGGATTCCTACCAGTGGGTACAAGAGTTGATGTACCCAGGTTGATTGGGGAACTACTATATTTCTTGCGCCCTCTGGTTTGCTTGTCTTATGTTTTTATTTCTTGCTGTTGTGTTGTGATCTGTTTGTGTTTATCTTTTATAACTCACTTTTTACACATATTTATACATATCATCATTTTGAAATAAACCTAAAAAGGGCTTTAAAATTTAAGAGCTAAACCTCCTTTCAATTGGTATCAGAGGGTAGTTGATTTTATATACATGCTAACACCTGAATCATAAAGATGAATTAGTTCTTAATTCTTTTAAAAAAAGGTTTTTCTAAAATCTAATGGCACAAGTAGAATTTTCATATCCACTAATCTGTAATTTGGATAGATTTTCTTTATGGAAAGCTAGAATCAGATTATATATGAATGCAATAGATGGAGAAATTTATAATTCCATTTTGATAGGACCTTCATCATCAACATCAACAGATGATCAAGAAAAGATGAAAAGTGCTGATGCAAAAGCTATGGACATATTGGCACAATCAATGTCAAAAGACATTCTTCAAAGAGTTGTTGATTTCACTTCAGCAAGGGGCATCTGGAACTCCCTCACAAGGATGGTAAATGAATCTTCTTCCACTTCTTCCACTAACTGTATTTTTGATGCAGAACCATCATCTAGTCTAAGTGAAGAAGAAGAAGAAGAACAAAAAGCTAGAGCTTTCTGCATGTTGGCCATATATGGCTCAAACCACATCTCAGATGCAGAAAAGGTAAATGAGGTAACTTCAAATCCCAACTCTACCTCTGAAAATTACAAATCAAATTTTAAAATTCTATATACAGATATAATAAAATCTGAGAAGAAAATTATAAAAGAGTTAATAGAAATAAATATTTTAATTCCTGAAAATAAAAACTTAAAGAAAATTTGAAAAACTCATAAGAACAAATTATTTCTTTGAAAAATAAGTCAATTAAGGCTAAAGAAAAAGTAATATTTTATGTTCAGCAAAATCAAAATAATTTTTCAAATTTATATTTTAATGAGATAAAAGGCCAATATATCTAATTATAAGGCATTTGTTTTTATCTATCTTAAACTTTTATAATTAAACAATAGTTACAAGATTCATTAAAAATTTTCTATCTTAAAAACAAAGTGAGATAACTTCACATTCTTACAGATTTTCTCCAAAAATCATGTTGAGCATTCTACTCAAATTGCATAGATCAGAAATGATCAGAGCACTAAGTGTGAGTCTCTTCTGATTAAGGGGATTCTATAGAAGGAAGGTATCAGACAATGTTTTTCTGATTTTTAAAATTCATTAACAGCTGTAGCAATTCATATAATTAAAATCCCATTTAAATCAAAATCTAGAAAATCAAAAATTGCTTGGTTTTAAAAGAAGAAATTTAGAATATAAAAGAAGAAGAAAACAATATAATTCATGATTAAATGTTTTCAAAAAGAACAAATAAATTCTTCTAATTCTAAACAAACTTTATATTATTCTCAGAAATAATCTCTGACCCTTAAGCCTTAGGTTATTCAATACTTTTTTATGCTTAGGTATCCTAAACCAAATAGGGGAGATTGTTAGAACTTAGTCTTAATTTGGATTAGGATCCCAACTCAAATAGGGGGAGATTGTTGGAACCTTAGTTTTGATTTGAGTTAGGATCCATCTTTAATGTCTAAGTTTCTATCATAACACATCTTATAACTTAGATCAAATCCCATTAAGATAAATGCTGAAAATATATATAATTAATAGGCTGAGAAAATAAGAGAAAGATAAAAATTATATATATTCTCTGCGTTCGACAAACGAATATCTGCGTTCGACGAATGACTATCTGCGTTCGACGAACGGTGCTCTGCGCTCCACGAATTATATTCATTATGCACTCGATGAAATCCAGCTATCTCAACGGCCGACGAACAGATTGTCTCAGTGGTCGACGAATAGACCCCGTCTCAGCACTCGACGAAAAGATGTGTTCGACGAACTTAAGGCTGGATTCAACGAACAGCTCAATATCTCAGCGGTCGATGATCCAGCCCATCTCAGCACTCGACGAAAAGATGTGTTCGACGAACTCAAGTCTGCGTTCGACGAATATTCAGCAGAAGCTCAGAACGACGAATTAAATGTTCAGATCGATGAACTTGAAGCTGAGCTCGATGAATTTCTCCCAGCTTTATAAATTGATATTCTCAGTTCGACTAATATTCTTATATCTGATTAAAGCAATATTTTAATCATCTCTATTTATATATTGCTATATATTGCTTCCTTTATAAATTAACATTATAGCCGTTGCAGCATTAAATAATATAGCTGTTGCAGATAAGCTAAAGACGGCAATTTGTCTACTCGAGGAATCTAGGAAATTAAAGAGATATTATATCCTTCCTTGTCCGGAAAGAATTTAAATCAGCCCAGAAGTTTTCTCCAGAATATATACAAAGAGAAGAGCAGAGAAGAAAACAAGATATAACAAGACAAGAGAATAGGAAGAACCAGGAAGAGAAAAACAGAGGAGCAAAAAGAAGAAGCAGATCTAATATATTATTTATCTTCTTTTTGCTAACTCCTCTCTGCAGATTATCTTCATCCTGAGACACTTAAATAAGATCATTTGCTCAGGATCTCTACTGCAGAAGAGGAAGAAAAAGAGTTACCACATTCAAAAGAAGAAGCTTACTCAAACTGTCATCTAATCTCAATCAGACAGGGGGAGCTCTTCAACATCATCAAAGATCCAATCTCAACAACCCATCAGGATCTCTAGTGTCTTCTCAGAAAAAAAAAGAACAATATATTTATTTTTGTTTTCTTTATTCCTTCCTGTACAAAGGGTCATAACTCCCTTCAAAAGTTAACTCTCGGTGACAGGGCACCTTAGCAAAAACCTGTGATTTGGTTTTTGAGTTACCTGATCAAAAGATCATATGGTGGCAGGGCACCTGATCAAAAACCTGTAGTGCATTCCTACCGGTGGGTAGAAGAATAGATGTACCCAAGTTGATTGGGGAACTACTATATTTCTTGTGTCCTCTAGTTTGCTTGTCTTATGCTTTTATTTCTTGTTGCTGTGTTGTGATCTGTTTGTGTTTATCTTTTATAACTCACTTTTTACACATATTTATACATATCATTATTTTGAAATAAACCTAAAAAGATCTTTAAAATTTAAGAACTAAACCTCCTTTCACATCATCAGTGATGAAGGAGACATCACGATAATCGGGGGGATACATTCAGATCTGGTGGTATCCTAAAAACGCATCAAGGAAGCTCATTATAGAAAAACCGAGGGATGAATCAACCAGCATGTCGATTCGAGGCAAGGGATAACAATCCTTTTGGCAGCTTTTATTCAACAAAGAAAAATTGACACACATTCTCCACCTGCCCCCAGCTTTCTTACCATTACAACATTCGAGACCCAGCCTGGGTAATGGATCTCCGACACAAAGCCCGCTTCAAGCAACTTCTTTACCTCATCGCGGATAGGTACGACCAACATGATGGCACTTGACCTCTTCTTTTGGCGGACAGACTTTACCGAGGGGTCAAGATTGAGGCGATGGCAGGCAACCTCAGGATCGATCCCTGGCATCTCAGCAGCACTCCAGGCAAAGATGTCGACGTTCTCTTACAGACACGCTGCCATCTCTATCTTCTCGCTGACCTTCAGTGATCCTCCGATCTTCAGAAACCCAGATACTCCTGCCTTGGAGAGTACCTCAATTTCTTCCACCTCTTCGGATGCTTCCAGTCTGGTTGTGCTCCCCAGCACTCTTTCAAACTCCTCTGCGTCGGCCATCCAGCTGATGGAACTGACTATGCTGAGGTAGCACTCGCGGGCGACTCTTGGATCGCTCCTGATCATCACTTGGACATCCCCTAGACTGTACTTCAAGCAGTGATGGTAGGAAGATGGAACGACCTTGCAGGTGTTGAGAAGCGGCCTTCCGAAGATAGCCTTGTAGCAACTTGGGGCATCGACGATTACGAAGTGGCACTTGAAGGGGGTTCCACCGAGTGTTAAAAGGAGATCTACTCCCTCCTTCCACCTCCTTCTTCTCTCCTGAGAAGCCAAAGAGGGGACCATCTGACACCCAAACTCTTTCTGCTCCGACGCCCAGCCCGTTGAACATCTCCTTGATGATGATGTTCACGGAGCTACCGTTATCTATTAGAATTCGATCAAAGGCGAAGTCCTCCACTGCCACCTGGATCACGAGGGCATCATGGAAGGGATTCTCATTCCCCAACAAGTCCTCCTCTAAGATGGTGATTTCTTCCAATGGGGGCGGTGCCTGTGAGGTCGAAGCGACACTCCTTCAATAAATCTGATGGAGGCTACTCTTGCGGAAAGCTCCTAGCCCTGCTCCCCCGTGGATCACCCATACTCCTCCGCCTCCATGGGCGAGGTCTCCTCGACCTCCATGGTCGATCTGATCTTCATTCCTCCTTCGAGCGACGACTTGCACCGGTGGCGGCTCGACAGGGGCTTCTATCCTCTGCTGCTCTCCTCCTGCTTCTCCTGCTGCCAACCTCCTTCTAGCTTTCCAAAAATCTGGGCAAGCCATCATCCTGTGCCCCTCCACCTGATGCAGATCATAATAGAGGGGGATCTCCTATGCCTGCGGCCTCCTCTGCCGAATCTTTCGACCTTGCCGGTTGCCGCGCCGGGCAACCGCCATCGCTTCCTCCCTTCTTATTCCTTATCGCCTCTCCGGCTGGTCAAAGTGCCTTCTCTCCGGGGATCTCCTTCCCTGATCCTCACGATGAGGTCCTCTTGCCGGCTTCCAAGGAGGCCGGTTAACGGGAACCTGGTAGCGCCTTTCCTCTTCCCGACGCTCCGGAGCCACGATGAGTCTCCTCTCATCGTTCCTTCTTGGCTCTTCCTTCCGGGGCTCCTCCCTCTTCTTTTCTTCCTTTTGCCTCTCCTCTGGCTTCCTCCTCTTCTCCCTCCTGGGATCTTCTTTCTTCCTTCTCTCGGGGGTCTTCTCTTCTTGCTGGGAAAACCCCTTTTGATTTAACTTAACAAATTACTTAAAAGTGATTTTACTTATTAGGATTAAATTACCCATTGTATAGTGAGGGTAATCTGGTCATTAGATGTCTTAGGATGTCACACTCAACATAGGGTGTCAAGACCAGATCAAGGGAAGCAAAATTGGGCTAAGTTAACATTTACGTCAAATATAATTCAACGTAACATCGAGTCCATATCGACATTGCTCTGACTATAAGTCCAAGTGGTTCAACCCTTCGGTCGAAGTAACTCAAGTCGACAGTACGTCGAATAGATATTGACGTAGAGGTCAGGGACTTGGCAGAGTAACTAGAGAAGTCGACGCAACATCTACTTCAACTCGATGCAGAAGAGGTTATCTGTCGAAGCCATCTAAAGTCGATGCAACGTAAACTTCATCTCGACGCAGAAGATGAAGTTCAGAGCTAGGCAGATCAACTCGACGTACACGTCGATAAGGTTTTGACGCGACGTCGACTAGCAGAGTTCAATCAGAGCAGAGATAAAATCGAAGCTGCTTTTACAAGAACTCGAAGTTGCGTCGATAAGAGAAGAAATGAATTTGACGCTACGTCGAATACAGTCTGTAAAAGTATATCTTTTCAGCTGTCTCTCTGATCCTTCTTTTATGACCCACATCCTTCAAGACCGTTCCCGACGGCTTAATAATTGCCTGAAATAGAAAGGAGCATTAAAGAGGCAGACAAAAAGGTTTCTTGGAACTATATTCCTTGTAGGTGGACAGGCCGAGAATTAAAGAGGAAAGAAAGAGAATGTCATTAGCAGATTACCTTTTTAGGGCATACCAGAAAGGGAAAGATTTTTGAAATCGAATAGAGAGAATAAAATTAGAAGAGAAGATAGAAACAGACAGAGCATTTATCACAATCAGCCATATTCCTTCTTGCTAGGGCTTCCTCTTCTTCTCCCTCTCTCAGGAACCCTAACTCAGAAAAGAGAAAAGGAAAGAAAGCTATGTTGTTCTTCATCTAATAGAACAGAGGATTTGAATGCTTCTCTTCATCACAATCTCTTATCAGCCAGATCTCAATCAGCAGAAGTAGAAAGGATCTGACATACAAAGCACCTGCAATTCATCACTATCTAAATCAGGGGTTAATCAAGAGCAGATCCTATGGAACATCTAATAAGCTGTTCTTCATACAATCTTCTGAAGAATTATGAGAAAAGAATTCCTACAACTTTCTTCCTTCTCATTCTTTCTCATTCTGCAAAAGAGTTGTATTAATCCCTCTTCAAAGGATTCAGTGGTTCAAGATCTCCTTACCAAAAGATCTGGTGGTTCAAGATCTCCTTATCAAAAGATCTGGTGGTTCATGATCTCCTTGTCAAAAGATCAGTGATTCTAAGAGTCTCCTTACCAAAAGACTCAGGCACTGTGGTGCATCCCTACCAGGTGGTAGAAGAGGGGAGCACCCACATTCTGGTGAACCTCTTTAAAAAATTTTATGTGAAGCACAATAGGTAGGTTTATTTTATTTTTATAGTTAGGATAGAAATAAATTTAAATCTCTATTCACCCCCCTCTAGAGGATTCTCAGAGGCACACTTTGCACTTTCAATTGGTATCAGAGGGAGATTAATCATTAAGAGGTTAACACCTTGATTACAAAGACCTCCTACTCTTATTTATTTTCTATAAATATATTTTATAAAGAAAATGAGTACTAAGGATTATGCTTCCACAAGACCCCCAGTGTGTAACTTGAATAAGTTCACACTCTGGAATGCTAGGATAAGGCTGTATATGAATTCTATTGGTGAGGAAATTTTCAATGTTATCCTCACAGGTCCTGCATCCCCAATAAGGAAGGACTCCACTGGGAAGGTCATACAAACCTCAATTCCCAGAGCAGAATGGACTGAGGATGAGAAGAAGGTCAAGGCATGTGATGACGAGGCCATGAACATACTAGTCTCAACCATGTCTGATGGCATATTCCAGAATGTTGTTGATTGCAACTCTACAAAAGAGATCTGGGAATCTCTCTCCAGACTAGTTGAAGGAAGCTCTTATGAGAGGAAAGACAAAAAAGCTCTTCTCATATCTCAATATGAGAATTTCAAGAAAAAGGCTGATGAAAGCATTACAGAAATGTATGACAGATTCAGCCTCATCATAAATAAGCTGAGAGGGCTTGACAAGGAAATATCTCTAACAGAGATTAATGACAAGCTCCTCATGTGCTTCCCTAGAACATGGGACTCTAGAATCTGGGCTATCAGAGATTCTAGATGCCTTAGGGAGATATCAACTGATGCTCTCCTAGGAAAGCTCAAATCCTATGAGCTCCTACTAAAAAGCAGGACTGAGTCAGAAGCCCAAGAAAGGACACCTACTTCCAAAGAGAGGACTCTTGCATTAAAAAGTGCAGAAGCGGAGTCCTCCACTACTGAAGAAGAGATGTTTAATCTCTTGGCTAAGAGATTCAAGAAGTGGGCCAGGACAGAAGATTATAGATAGAGAGAAAGGAGCTCAAGCAAGCCAAGGTATGACAAAACTCCTAAACATGAGATAATCTATTTTACTTGTAGAAAACCAGGACATATCTCTACTGAATGTCCTGAGGAAGACAAGAACAAGAAAAACAAGCAGATAAAGGAGCACAAGAAGAAATCCTTCAAGAGAAAGGAAAAGAAAGGAGAGAGAGGTCTCTTAGCTGAGACCTAGAGCGACTCAGAATCTGAATCAAGCTCCTCCTCATCTGATGATGAAGAAGAAGGTGGACCAGGAGAAGCCTGCCTGATGGCCTTTGAAAATTCCACTGATGATGTTGAGGTAAGCATCTTTAAAGACTTTGACTTCTCTTCAAAAGATTTCAAAGAATGTTTTCAGGAATTTTGCAAAGATTTTATTAACAAACAAAAGGAACTTGAAACAATTAAATTAGAACTAGAAGAACTTAAAAAGGATCAATTATACTCATTTAACTACAATCTGAGAGGTGTGTTGTTTAGAAAAAAAACAAAGAATATCTGTTAGATATCAATAATTCAAACTTAAAGAAATAAATCACAAAGGCGAAAGCCTTGGTGGACTCTTTAAATGGAAGGAGTCAAGAAATTAAAATTATGTCACAGAATCTCTCCAAGAGATTTGATCATCTTGATCAAGGATCACAACAATCAACCAGCACACAAATCCCTAACAAACATGCTTGGGAAAACCATGTGGCATCATTTGGGTCTGAATCCTGTGAAGTTCTAGGTAATAATAATAATAATCCTGACAAACTCACCTTGTTTAATAAGGGAAACATTAATAATCAACCAGGGATATTAGGAAAACACCCCCTAGAAAAATCAAATATGAACAATGCAATTCTTAATAAAAAGAGAAATACGTCGAATAGAACTCGACGCAATTTTATAGATACGTCGACTACAATTCGACAGAGCTCAGCATATACGTCAACATCCATTCGAAGCAGACATAAGGATGCGTCGAATTATATTCAACGCAACCATTGTTTTGTACCGAATAGTTATCGACAGAACTATGTAGACACGTTAAATTACATTCGACGCATCTCTAAAACTGCGTTGAATTCTTCTCGACACATGTCCTTTGCACTAAATTTCCAATTATCTAAACCTTCTTCTCTATTTATTCCTAGATGTGTTTGTTGTGCTAAATTAGAACATATTGCAAGATATTGATGGCATAATGATGCAGCACTTCTTCACCTAAGGGGGTATAATGGAAGACCATCTCATTCTTTCATAACCTCATATGATGATAGAAGAAAGAGACCCCAACATGAGAGGGTCTGTACTAATGTTTAATCTAATGTGCAGAGGGAGGGCTGTCGTACCACAAACCAGCAGTGGTATCTGGACAGTGGGTGATCCATGCATATGACTGGAGCAAAAGATCTGTTGGATAATTTCAAGGCCAAAGAAGGGCCCAAGGTAATTTTTGGGAATTCCCACTCTGGTTAAACCAAATGATATGGTTTGCTCAGGATTGGAGAAATCTCTTTTTCTAAAGTAGCATATGTTGAAGAACTTCAACATAATCTAATTAGCATTAGTCAGCTGTGCGATGGTGAATACAAAGTTGTATTCACTAAGTCCTTGTGTCATATAGTTAGCTCTAAGACTGATCAAACAGTTTTGACTGGTCTCACAAAGGGTAAAGTATATGTTGTGGACTTTGAGTACACAAAGTCTGAAATCTGCTTGTTTAACTCCCAATTAGAAAATAGTGAGTTGTGGCATAGGAGACTTAGTCACCTTAACTTTAAAACCATAGCTAAACTTTTCAAACTCAACCTAGTCAGGGGTTTACCAAATGGTAAATTCAATAAAGACCACCCCTATAGAGCCTGCCAACCAGGAAAACAGATCAAAGCTTCATTCAAACCAATTGGTAAGAATGATTCTCCTAGAATCCTTTTCCTCTTGCACATGGACCTGTTTGGCCCTATCTCCACTCAAAGCTTAGCAGCAAAGTCCTACACATTAGTCTTTGTTGACGATTTCTCTAGGTTCAGGTGGGTGTTCTTTCGAAAAGTTAAGTCAGACACTTTCAAGATCCTCTCAAGATTCATTAGACAGATTCAATCTGAACTCAACACACAGGTTGCTGTGATCAGAAGTGATCATGGCACTGAGTTTGAGAATTAGTTAATGTGTAGATTCTGTGAGGATGAAGGTATCAGACAAAGCTTTTCAGCTCCTAGAACCCCCTAACAGAATGCGGTGGCTGAAAGGAAAAATAGACCCCTAATTGAATAAGGAAGGACATTGTTAGCTGAATCTAACCTGCCAAAGTCCTTCTGGGCTGAGGCAGTAAATACTACTAACTATGTTCTGAATAGGAGCTCATTCACAAGACAAAATTGAAGACTCCATATGAGTTGTTGAAGGGAAAGACACCTATAGTCACTTATTTTAGAATTTTTGGGTGTACATGCTTTATCCTCAACAATGGGACAAGTCATCTTGCCAAATTTGACAAGAAGGCTGATGATGGGATATTCTTGGTATATTCCTCGTCAAGCAAGGCTTATAGGTGCTTCAATAAAATATCTCTCAAAATTGAGGAGTCTATGCATGTGGCCTTTGATGAAACTAACATGGTTTATCGGGGGAAGGAAACTTCCACCAGTACTATCCTGCAGGAGGAAGATCAACTAGTAGAGCAAGTTAAAAGGATGAGCATAGTGGATCATCCAACGGTGTGTCAGGAAAGAGGACAACAGGACATTAACACTGACTCAGGTGAAGATTATGTAGTAGAAGAAGAGAAAACTGCAGCACCTGAGCTACCAGTCACAAACATCACTCAAGTGAATGAGGATGAAGCTCCTACTATCTATGAGCAGGTTGTAGCTCATGAAGAAGATAGTCTCCTAGATCATCCAAAAAGATCCAAGATGACTCAAGAAGATCATCCTCCAACTCAAGTAATAGGAGTCTTGACAGCAGGAGTAAGAACAAGGAAACAACTAACTTGTGAGACAATGCTGCAGTGTTTTCTGTCACAATATTAACCCAAGAACTTTCAAGAAGCAGACAGTGACCCTCACTGGATATCTTCTATGCAAGAGGAACTAACCCAGTTTGAAAGGAACAAGGTCTGGACTTTGGTTGAGAGAGCAAAAAATTACCTAGTGATTGGAACCAAGTGTGTGTTCAAGAATAAAATGGACTCAAGTAGGGTCATAATCGGAAACAAGGCTAGACTTGTGGCCCAAAGGTACAGGCAAGAGGAAGGCATTGATTTCATCCAGACATTTGCCCTAGTAGCTTGACTAGAGGCAATCAGAATGTTCCTAGCACATGCTGCCCACATGAAGATCAAGGTATATCAGATGGATGTCAAGAGTGCTTTTCTCAATGGGAAACTACAAGAAGAGGTGTATGTGGAGCAGCCACCAGGTTTTATCAATCCAACTTTCCCTCTTTTGTATATAGACTAGATAAAGCACTATATGGTCTAAAGTAAACTCCAAGAGCTTGGTATGAGACCTTATCCACCTTTCTCCTGGAACACAACTTTGAAAGAGGAAAGGTGGATAAAACCCTTTTCACAAGAGCGCATAAGAATCAGCTACTACTAGTGCAAATATTTGTAGATGATATTATATTTGGATCCATAGATCAATCTTTATGCAAAAGGCTTAATTACCTGATGCAGTCAAGATTTGAGATGAGTAGCATGGGGGAACTATCATATTTCCTTGGTCTCCAGGTTACACAAAATCCAGACGGCATTTTCATATCCCGAATCCAAGTATACCAGAGAACTCATTAAAAGGTTTGGGATGGAAAATGCATCTGTTATGAAAACCCCCATGGCTACTAATGCTGTTCTAGATAGAGATGAACAAGGTAAGTCATTTGATCAGAAGACTTACAGAGCATCCATTGGCTCTCTTCTCTACCTAACAGCTAGCAGACCTGATATAATGTTTGCTACATGTATTTGTGCAAGATTTTAGGTGGACCCGAAGGAATCCCATAAGAGTTCTGTCAAAAGAATTCTTAGATATCTAAAGGGTACTCCTGAGCTTGGTTTATGGTATCTAGCTGAATCTGGGTTTGAATTGACTGGATATTCAGATGCAGACTATGTTGGATGCAGGCTGGATAAAAAAAGCACCTCAGGGACATGCCAGTTTCTAGGTGCTAGACTGATCTCATGGTTTAGCAAAAAGCAAACCACAGTCTCCACTTCTACAGCTGAAGCTGAGTACATAGCTGCAGGAAGTTGCTGCTCACAAATTTTATGGTTGCAAAATCAATTGTTGGACTACAACTTTACACTTGCCAATTCCACAATCTATTGTGGCAGCTCCAGTGCTATTTCAATTGCTTCCAATCCTGTTCTCCATAGCAGAACTAAGCACATATAGATAAGGCACCACTTTATCAGAGACAATGTAGAGAAGGGTAAGATCAACCTTCAATACATATCTACTGACACTCAAAGGGATGACATCTTCACTAAGCCTCTTGATGAAAGTAAGCACAAGTTCTTCATCAATGCCTTCGGGATGCTTGATGAAGCTTTATAGGTCCCTTTATTATGTATAAAGATCTATTTTCGGTAGAAAATTATTGCTGGGAAAAACAACAAAAATCTTAAATAAAAACATAAATGTTTAATCAGAGCTGCGTCAAATTCAAATCGACCTACCATCGAGTTCTACTTGACATCAGCTTCGAGAGATCTATGGGGAGGATCCTTCGAAAACCACTCGACGTAACGTCAAATACTTATCGACACGTACGTTGACATCATTATTGATGACTGTATCTCGAAGCCACGTAGACATCAACACGACACTCCATCGACTAGGCAGATCGCGCGCTTTGACATATTTTGGCGCGCTGAATTCTGCTCCTCTCTCGACGTTGCTTCGAATAAAACCCTAAGTTTAGATGATTCATCTACTCAAAGCAACTTTTGCATTTAATTCTATTGTGCTATTCGGCTTGTTCCCTTCCTGCTATCTTCCTTCTTCCCTCTTTTCGTCTATTTTCCTTATTTCAGTGCAGGTTCACGCAGTGTTTCAATGGCCACTCCACCCAGTCATGAAGATATTATGTAGGCAGTCAATCTAGCTCTTGAAATAGTACTATCCAAGTTTGGCTCACTCTATCTGGACTTCTCCACAGACTGTTATCGCAAATTATGCCATCAACATAAAAGATTGCAAGACCTTACCTCTGACCTAGAGGTCTTTGACAGGGATGTGAGATCGGCAGTTGTGCCTGCTGATGGATTTATATCCTTCTTCAATAATATAAAGCATGGGGAGAGCAGTACCAGCAAACAGCAAACTCATCAATAGCAGCTTCCTCAAGATTCTGTTTATACGACGGCAATCCCTCTCTCCCTCATCTCTGAAGGAGAGCCTTCTACCTCATCTAAATTACAGACAGATGCAGCCATCCAGGGGGAGTCATCCTCACCAAGAATCCTGCTCTCAATGCTGGGGGAGTCTTCAATACAGGGGGAGAGTCCGGTATGTTCAGATGATCAAATCCATGTCATGCACACTCAGGGATACACTGCTAATACAGAGATATCCATTCATGATCCCCTTCAATTCATAGTGTCTTCTGGTGACTCTACCACAACACCTGCTTCTGTCAAGGTTTCTAATCAAGAATATGATTCAATTGAACTTGCCTCAAATCATCCTGTCACAAATCAGCTGTCAATACCAGTTCAGCCTCCTTCTCCATCACTTGTCCCAAGACAAAGAGCTGAACCTATCCTTCCTACACCTTTCTTTAGAGGAAGACCTCCTTATCAAGGCAAAGGAAGAGGAAGAACGGGAAGGGGAAGAATACCCATCTGGGAAATTTACACAAAGGAGCAGAGAAAAGATTACAGGAGGGATAAGTCTTATTACAAGAAGTATGAAAAGGTTGAAGTTCCAGAAAACACAATGAAGACATATAATGATCCAGAAATGGATAAAATATTAGAAGACATTGGTGAAAGAGAGAGATATGAATATGAGGCGGCTCAAAAGAAGCTTCAAGAATGGAAAATAGATTCATGGATATTCTGAAAAGAGGAAAAGAAGTGGTTGAAAAGGAAGAACTGGCCAAGGCAATTCTAATCAAATCCACTTTATTTGATCATACAATGTAAAAGTGGAGGTTAGATCTTAAATTAACTCTAGAGGGGGGGGGGGGGGGTGAATAGAGTTTAAAACTTTTTCCCTTAGTTTTATTTGCAGAATTAAAAATAGTGTTATATATATGTGTAAGCAGAGTGATTAATAAAAACAGAATAAATAAAATCACATAGCACAGCACAGAGAAATAAACAATCACAGAGGACACAAGGAGTTATAGTAGTTCCCCAATAAATCTAGGTACGTCTACTCTTCTACCACCCTTGGTAGGAATCCACTAGGAGTTTTGATCAGGTGCCCTCACACCAAGGGATTTTTGATAAGGTGTCCACACACCAATGGGAGTTTGATCAGGTGCCCAAATCACCGATAAGCTTTTGATAAGGTGCTTAAAAACCACACAAGGATTTTTTGATAAGGTGTCTTGCCACCAGTGGGTTACACTTTTGAAGGGAGTATTAACCCTGTACAGAATGGGATAGAGAGGGGTTTAGATGTTCCTCTCTGTCAAGTTGTATAGAGAAGACTCTAGTGGATTTGATGTAGAAAAGAACTCCTCTATCTAATTGAAGATGTTTGACAGTTGATTTTGCTGGAGCTTTTCTTTGAAAAACTTGATCCTCCTGTAGCTAATTAATCTGAGAGAGATATTTCTTCAGATTATAGTTTCTCTGTTGAAGATCTGTATTTGCAGCAAAAGACTGAGAGAAGAATTTAAGTTCTTAGTTGAAAGAAGTTGTTGCTGTTGAGGAAGAAGAAAATGATTTTCTTTTTGTTCTTCTTTCTCTTCTCTTCCAGAAGCTTTCTCCTTTCATGATCTTTATTTTTCAGCAGGAAAACTGAGAGAAGTGTTGAAGAAATTCTCAGAAAAAGTGTATGCTACTGAAGGAGGAAGAAGACGATCTGTCTATATTTGTTCTTCTTTTCATTCAGTATATTTTTCTCTCTTCCTCTTCTGTCGTTTTCTGTACAACCAAATATCCTGTAATAATATGTCGTGTAAAACAGCTGTATGTTTTATTTCTGCTGTAATTTCTTTCCTTTTCTTTTGAAAATCTCTGACTGACATTAAATGCTGATTCCTTAAATTAAGGAATATAACACGCTGAGAGTTATTTTGAAAACATAAAATAGCTGTGCCATTTAATTCTTTCCTTTTCCATATATATGTCCTTTTCCGTGGAAATGTCAACGGCTATAACTTAAATAATAAAGGAAATATATTTCCTTACTTAATCTGATGGAAAGAGTCGTTGCTGTCGTCGATCTGAGTTCAGAGAATGAATAAATATAATATTCTGAAATAAATCTGCACTTAAATGATATTTCTTCGATCTGAATAAGATTCGTCGAACGCAGATTCGTCGACCTCAAGATTTTCGTCGAGCACAACATTTACTTCGCCGACCTCAAATAAATCTTGCTAGAATAATTAATTTTGTTGAACTGTGAGAACTTTCGTCGATCTGAAGCTGTTCGTCGAACGGAAGTATTCGTCGACCGCTGAGCCTGGATAAATTCATCGACCGCTGAGCTTGAGTAAAAGCATCGAGCGCTGAGCCGGGTTCGTCGACCGCTGAACCAATCTGTTCGTCGACCTCTAAACCGCTGAGACGGGATCGTCGAACGCTGAGACAGGTTCGTCGACCGCTGAGACGAGATCGTCGACCTCTGAGACGAGGTTGAAGCAAGCCGTTCGTCGAACGCAGAGTACTCTGATATATTTTAAAAAGAGAAAGACTTTTCACTATATAAATATTTACAACTGAGTACTATTCATTTTATATTTGATAAAATATTTACACGTATATCCATTATTCTGATATATATACATATATCCTTATTCAGCCTTTTCATTATACACAGGCCACTTGAACTATATGATGTATAAAAAGAGAAAGACTCCCAATGCTCATCCAAATGACCCAAGATTATTATTGGGGGTGTGTTATGACATTTTATGACCAACTCTAGAAATTCATAATTTTATTACTATATTTGGAAATTATTATAATTTCTTCAAAGTCAGGGAACCTATGACTTTGAACATTATGCATGGTTTTCTGATAAGATATGACCTTGCTAAAATTTGAACAACTATATAACAGTAAAATAACAGCCATATAAAAATTTCACAAGTTTCCAGAAAGATGTTGACCTCCAATTAAAATATTAGCTAATTAATCAAATTCAAGGATTTACAAAGAAAGTACTAGAAATTCTTATTCCAAAATTACATGAAAATTAGCTGGTGTTTAAGATGGTCAAAAAAGTTCACCGATGGAGTCCCACAATTTTGTAAATCAATTTGGCCATATAATTCCATTATTTAAACAAATCAGTCTAAGGGCACTTTGTGAAGGAGACCATACATATATTACTCCAAAAATCATGCTAAAATTCACAGATAATATACTTGCCCTAAAAGGTCCCCTGCCATGTTTCATGATTTTCCAGTGAGTTTTAAGCACATAAATAATTTTTATACTTCTAGGGAAAATATTGGGGGTTGTGAATGAAGTACAATATATAACACTTCAAAATTCTTAGTAAAATTATCAGTGAATGATATCATCAATATAAACTCACTGGCAAAGTTGCATAAGCATCCTAGGATATATATGAGCATGTAATTCCTTCTAGTAAGAGAGTGCCCTAAATGACTCTTAACTAATTCAGAGAGACTAAATGTCTCTAAAAATTCCAAATAAATTACCTCGGGCTTAATACAACTCTATGAAAATCTCTACCAAATTTCAAGTCAATCCAAGGATATATGACTCTGTCTTTCAATGGGTTCAATATACAAGCCTAAGGTTTGAACTAGGGTTCTAGGGCACATCCGCCCCAAATCACCCCAAATAATTGGTGAAGGTGTTTTATGTGATATTAAGTCAGTGACCAAGGTTTCATCACTTTTGGATGAGGGTTGACCACTCAAACCCAACATGTGCACTTTTGACCTAATAACCCCTAGTTTGACAAATCTTGGGTTAATTAATTACCCAACCAAATCAATCCCAAATTGGAAGAAATTTTTATCAGAGTCATAGCATGACCCTAGAGACCAACTGAAAGTGCACAATTAACCTCACTAGAATTCTCTAGAGAGGGGGGGGGGGTGAATAGAGATTTAAAAATTATTTTGTGCAAAGTTAATATATATATGTGTATGATCACAGATTAGAGCTTCCCACACACCAACAAGAATTAAGCAAGAAAATAAAGTAAATGTAAGAAAATAAATCACAGCACAACACAAGAAAATATAGTGGTTCCCCAAACTTTGGGTAGTCCACTCTTCTACCCCCTTGGTAGGAATTCACTATCTTGCACTGAGTCTTTTGATAAGGAGACTCTTAGAACCACCCTGAGTCTTTTGACAAGGAGACTCTTAGAACCAACTGAGTCTTTTGACAAGGAGACTCTTAGAACCAGTACACTGAATTTTTTGGAGAGAGATTCTAAAAACTCTTTTACAATGTTTAAGTGAGTAAGAAAGAAAGGAGAAGAAATAAAAACAAGAAAGAATCTTCTTCCTAGCAAGAAGATTAGGAGCACAAGAAGTGAATTGTATCTTTCTTCTATTGAGAGAAGAAGATTTGCAGCCTTTCTCTCTTTGTGAGAGCTATCAGATTTTGCAGCAGTATGACTTCAGAAGCAGAAGAAGAAGAAGAAGAAGAAGTGCTTGAATGTTGCTGCAGAGCTTTTTCTCAATTTCTCTCTTTTCTCTTGGGAGCTTTTCCTCTATTTCAAATGTGTGTGGTGGATCACTCTTCTTATTTTCTGCCGACCTCCTCTTTATTTATAGCTCTGTTAATTCAAAATAATACTATAGGAGGATAATCAATTAGCAGTTAGAGAGAATAGAAAGAAAAGATGTTTCCATAATGTTCATTTCTGTAGAAGGAAAGAATAAATTCTGATTTCAAATATTATCCTAAATAGAGTTAATCAGATTAGCCAAGAATCAAATAGAAGGAAAGAATAATTCAGAACGGCTATAAAATATTAACATTATTCCATACAAATCAGATTTACTGAAAGAAGGAAAGAGATCTGGCGCATATTTAAATCTGTCATATAAATCGACGTGCGTCGATTCCTATTCGACGTAAGCGTCGAATTCATCCTGGCTGGACGTCGAGAGGAGAATAAGGAAGGTGCGTCGATTAAGGTGCGTCGACTTCTCCATATGTGTCGACTAGAAATCAGAGTAGCATCGACAACACATACGTCGAAATCTTCCTAGAGTTACTTCGACTCAATCTGAAGGAAACGTCGACTATATTTCGACGTTGCGTCGAATACTATTCGACGCATATTTACTTAACCTTGTTTTTCTTTCTTAGAATTCATATTCAAGTTAATTCAAGGGATTAAGAGAAATCATTTTCCCAACAATCTCCCCCTATTTGTCTTAACCCTTCTTAGAGAGAAATTTTATTAGCATATAATTAACACAGCATAGTATTTGTATAGATAAGAAATATATTGAGTAAAAGGAAAGAATTAGGAAAAGAAAGCACATGACAAGTATTTGTCTTTCACAAGAATTAAACTAGAAACTTCTTTTTGTACATGAAGTTGACAAAAGCAGAATAAAGTTTCCTAGATAAGTCATTAATGGCATCAAAAATGTATCCCCTGGATCTATCAGGTCTTTCCTGGACATTTCTGATGATTGTATGCAGTTTTTCCAAGAGTTTATCACCATCAGGAATAGTGTCATTTATGGAGTACCCTTTGCTGATGATGATTGCTGCCTTTTCATCAATCATCTCAATGGTAATGTTGTGAGATTCTTTTTGTGCAGGCTTGGGCTCAGGAGGTCCTTTGTTATCAACCTTTGGCCTATAGAGTTTCTTCTTTTCTGGTTCCTGTTTCTCAGGAACTTCATACATCATTCCTTTTTCTTTCCCTTTCCATGGTGAGTTAAGCCATTTGTCTAGCTTTGCAGGCCTTGTAGGCTTCTTATAGGGAATGTAGGTTTCTTCTGTACACCCTATACCCTTCTTGTCCTTTTGACCCTTATCCAGGATAATCCCTGCATGAGGATTTTTCTTTTGATAGGCTTCAATATCAAACAACTTATTTGGAATTCTGATAGAAGATTCAGCAAGAATTTGTTCCTTAGTCATGCCCTTGTTAATCTTCTCCATCCAGGCCCTCCTTTTATCTTCCACTTCTTTCCTAGCTGCTTCATATTCATACTTTTCTCTTTCTCTTATCTCTTCATGCCTCTTTTCCATGTCAGGATCATGGTACTCCTTGACAGGACTGTTAGGACAGATACTAGGCATCTTTTCAAATCATTTTATCTGCTCACATGCTTTTCTATACTTCTTTTCTTTTGCAAACTCCTTCCTTTCTTCTTTAGAAAAATTTTGCCAGTGGGGAGTGACTTCCCTTTTTCTCTTTATCTGTCCTCCTGGACTTTGCCTAGGTATGATCTGTTTAGGGAGTCTTGCTGCTTGTGGAGGTAGAGGTAGCAGAGGAGGTAGAGAAGAAGGTAGAGGAGGAAGTTGAGGAGGAGGAAGAGGAAGAGAGGAAGGAGGAGTTTTCTCTTTGGGTGGAGAGAGAGTTATTTCAAGAAGAGTTCTTAGATGTTCTGCAATAGAGGGCAGAGTGATTTCTGGTAGGGTGATCTCTGCTGAGGGATGAATGTCTCCTCCAGACTCTTTTGTAGGGATGTCCTCAAGTAGAGGTGTCTTCAGCTTGATGTAACTGTCAGAGAAGCCAGAAGAGTGATGTTGAAGTTCTTCCTCACATAAGGGTGCATCAATCCATATCTGCCCATTCCAATCATCAGAGGTGGCTGCTTCTTCCTCCCGCTAGATTACTGGGTCCTTTACTACAGGAATCTCCCCCTGGTTATAAGGATCATCAATTCTGAATGATGAATCCACAGCATGCTCCCCTTCAGTGTTGTAAGAGGAGGATTCACCAAAATGTTTGATGAAAGTGTAGTCAGAGTGATTTGAGAGGAGTGGAGCCTATAAGAGAGTTAGAGAGAATACTTAGTGTTGGAGAGAAGAGATTTAAACCTGAGCTTTTAGTTGAGATCAAAAACCTGGCAAGAGGGGTTTCTGGAGCAACTCTCCCCCTGGTTTATATCTTTCAGGAAGGATGTAAACCTTTGTGGCGACAGAAGTTCCTCTTGAAGAAGAAGATGAAGCCCGGGAAGAGAGGCAGACAGGGTGGCCAATTTGGCTTCACGGGAGGTGATCATATTGGCACATTCATTGGAGAAGTTAGTTAATTGTGTCTGGAAGTCATTGAGAAGTTTTTCCAGAGCATCGTTCATTGCTTTGATAAGGTCAGTTTGAACAGGAGTAGGCGCCATTGATGCAGGAAGAGAGAGAGGTAGAAGACGCAGTTTTGGCGGGTCCAGAGAGGTATTTGTTATGAAATAAGAAGTATTATTTAAAGAAGATGAAACGTCGAGAAAGGAAACAGAAATCAAGGTAATCCAGTCGTAAAAGAAAAGGAAGTAAGGATTTGATTCCAATTTTAACAAGAAGTCGACGTTACGTCGAATTGATGTCAACGTATGCGTCGATATGTAGTCGACGTTCCGTGAAGGTTTTGTCAGTCTAAAGATTTGTCGACGTGGTCATAGACTTGCGTCGATAGGAAGTCGACGGTACGTTGATAGTGGATCGACGTAACTTTAACTGAAAGAAATCAGAACCAGCGTCGAGGTCTTCTCGACGGTACGTCGATATTTATTCGACGCATCTCCAGGAAACTTTCTTAGATATTCTGATGTCTTTAGATTTCCCTAGCAATGAGGTTTACAAGCTTCCATCAAGCATCCCCAAGGTGTTTATGAAATAGTTATGCTTAGTTTCATCTAAAGGTTTTGTGAAGATGTCTGCTCTTTGATTGTCTGTGGGAATATATTCTAAGGTTATTTTACCCTTCTCAACATTGTCTCTAAGGAAGTGATGTCTGATTTCTATATGTTTGGTCCTACTATGAAGGACTGGTTTGGATGCTATGGATATAGCACTAGAGCTATCACAATAGATCTTAGAGTTGTGTATTTCCAATTTGTAATCAAGTAGTTGATTTTGCATCCACAGGATTTGTGAACAACAGCTCCCAGCAGCTATGTATTCAGCTTCAGCTGTTGAAGTTGAGACTGAGGTTTGTTTCTTACTAAACCATGAGATCAATCTGTAACCTAGAAATTGGCAGGTACCAGATGTGCTTTTTCTATCAACCCTACATCCAGCATAATCTGCATCTGAGAAACTGATTAATTCAAAGTTGGTTTCTGCTGAGTACCATAGTCCTAGTTCAGGGGTTCCCTTTAGGTATCTAAGAATCCTTTTTACAGAGGTGAGATGGGATTCCTTTGGTTCAACCTGAAATCTAGCACATATGCAAGTGGCAAACATGATATCAGGTCCGCTTGCTGTTAGATATAGAAGGGATCCTATGATGGCCCTATAAGTCTTTTGATCTACTGATTTTCCTTTATCATCTTTTTCTATGATGGCATTGGTTGTCATGGGTGTTTTCATGGTAGATGCTGATTCCATACCAAACTTTTGAATTAGTTCTTTGGTATATTTTGATTGTGAGATAAAGATTCCTTCACTACTTTGTTTTACTTGTAGCCCTAGTGTTTGCCCGGAAAGCCCGCGATCTTGTCTTTACGACGCAAGTTGGCATTCCAAGCGGTCTCCAATATTTGTGATCGCCCAGATCGCCAGCCTTCAGCCTGGCCTAATTTCCTAAGTTCAAAGCAACCAAACCACTCGAGATCGCCGTTCTTTGCGGTCTGGGCCTTTTGCTTTATTTTTACTATCTGTACCCCATTTCACTGCCCCGGCTCTCCTGTACCCCGGGCAGCCCGTAGTTTTTCAATTCTGCCCGTTTGGGCACCCCCCCCCCCCCCTCGTCTATAAATAGAGGGGTAGGGGTACCTGAAAAAAGGACTTTTGGCTCCGAGGCTCCAGCTTACAACCTGTGTAAGCGGTCTCATTTTTTCGTGATCGCCTTTTTGTGATCGTTTTCCCTCTCTTCCAGCATCTTGTCTTAGTAACTTGCACTTCGCAGTTTTCTCCCATCCCCTTGTTAGTGTGAATTTTGGAGGTACCATTTTTGGCACCAACAGAACGAGCACGCGACCTTCAGATCCGAAGTGTCAGGTGAAATCCAGACTTTCAAGATGGCTGATCGCCGTAGAGGTCGTCCCTTGCGATCTCCCAGCGTTCCCCCTTCCGATCACAACCCGTTAGAAGTGCTTGAGCGCCGCTTCGAGCTTCTTGTTGAACAAGCTCTCCGTGAGGCCGCCCGAGCTAGGCAGGACGCCACCTCTGTTCAGCAGGAGATCGCGCGGTCTCAGCAAGAGGCCGCTCGAGATCGGCAAGAAGTCGTCCGGGCTCAGCAGGAGTCTGCGAAGCAGATTGAGGCTATGAACCAGGTTCTAGCCGCGATCTCCCAGAAAATCCTTCCTCAAACCTCTCAGGTCGCCACTCCAGACCGCATGGCAGGCGATCACCCGAGCGATCACCCCGTCTTCCAGCCCGCAGCTCCTCAGCGATCTCAGCATGAGGAGTTCGCCGCCCATCGTAATTCTGTCTGAGCTGCAGCCCAGGGACCTCCGGCCCAAACCCTGAATTTTGAAGAAGGGTTTGCTTACCCTCAAGATCCTCCTGCTTCTTTCCTTCCTCCTCCAGGACCTTCTGTTTTTGGGGAGCCTTCCCCCTTTACCGATGAGATTCGTCGGGATCCAATTCCTCATGGATTCAGAGAACCTCGCCTTCCAGTGTATACAGGAGAAACCGACCCAATGTGCCATCTTCAAGCTTTCGAGTCTGCTGTGGCTCTCAGGAACATTTCAGATGGAGTGAGGTGCAAGCTGATGGTCACCTCCTTCGATGGGTCAGCCATGGAATGGTTCTATAAGCTGCCTTGTCAATCTATCTCGAGCTTTGCCGCCCTGAGGCAAGAGCTCCTTCTAAGATTTGCCACTGCGAAGAAAAGGAAGAGTGGTCCTGCGACCCTCTTCAAGATCAGGCAGGGGGGACAACGAAACTGCAGCGCATTTCGTTGATCATTTTCAAAAAGAGATCTTGGGAGTTAGGGATATGGACCACGAGCTCTACATGGTGGCTTTGATCAGTGGTCTGCAGGAGGGTCCTCTGAAGTTCAAAGTCACAACCAAGGAGCCTAGCTCCTATCAGGAGCTGATCAGCATTGCCAATCGCTACAAAGAAGGGGAGATCAACAACCCCACCTATGTGAGCAATTTGACAAACAGGGCCACTCAGAAAGGCTCTGCGGGATTTTATCCGGCTCCGTCTTCCTCTAAGCCCCGACAAGAGCTCCCACCTCCGGCTCCGAGAGGTAAGAATTACCGCAACAGCCACTTCAACCGAGGTAATCAATCCTTCCCACTTCAAAATTCATTTCTTCAAACTCCCGCTACTCCTGCTCCGTAAGTCACCTCCATCCACCAGATCCAGCGTGTTCAACCTCCTCTTCTACCCATTCCTTCACTTTACAATGAATCCCAAGAGTCCTTCACGGATTTTGGAGTTTCTATGAATGAAGTGCTTCAAGTACTTCAGAAGCAGCCCTTTTTTAAGAGGCCAGCTCCGCTAAATTCTGACCCGAAAACCAGAAACCCAACTCTCTATTGTGAATATCACAGAGATAGGGGTCATTTGACAGAGGATTGTAGAGCTCTCCGCCTGTTCTTAGAGAAGCTTCTGAAGGAGGGTAAGCTTCGAGATCTCATCTAGAAGAATGATTCTTCCAAAGCCTCAACCTCCAAGGCTAAGGAAGTAGCTGAAGTCCATTGGGAATGCGAAGAAGTGGACGATATTGGCCATCTCGGCAATATCGGCTTTCCCAATGAATGCGTGGATGCTGATGACGAAGGCGCCTTGGGCAATCTCTTCTGCATCCACGGAGGTGCAGGTCCGGAATCTTTAAGGAAGGCGAGTCTGAAAGGGTTTATCAATCAGAGGTTGCTGCCACCTCTTCAGCTCCGGTCCGAGGAACGGTCACTTTCGGTGATGAAGACCTTCCTCAGACCGCGAATCCTTTTGACGACGCGGTCGTCATCAAAGCTGTAATTGAAAATTATACAGTAGAGAAGATTCTGATTGACACGGGAAGTTCAGTCAATGTGCTCTTCAAACCCGCCTTCGAGGCGTTGAAGACAGGTAAAACCCTCCTTTCAACTGAAGGCCCCCTTTATGGTTTTTCAGGAGAGAAGAAAGAAGTAGAAGGGCTCGTCACCCTTTCTGTGATTCTGGGGGGGATAGTGAAGCTGGTCAAATTTATAGTCGTTGATGCTCCCAGTAGCTACAACGCCATCTTTGGAAGACCCTTCTTGAATGCCTATCAAGCCATCGTCTCCACCTACCATCAAGCGGTGAAGTTCGCCTTGAACGGCAAACAACACCGAATAAGGAGCGACCCAAGGAAAGCCAGGGAATGCTATGTAAAGACAGTCAACATGATCGTATCCTCTCCTCCCCAAGAAATCATGATGGCTGAATCAATCGAAGCTCCTGAACAAGTCCAAGTTGCAGAGGAAATTGAGGAGGATGCAAGAGATGGAGTTCGCTTGGAACCTGCCCAAGCAACTCAAGAGGTCCGGATCAGCGAGGAAGATGAGAGCAAGAGCCTCTCCATCAACGCTGAGTTATCCGAAGCTGACAAGGGTCAGCTCATCTCTTGTCTTCTGCAAAATCTAGATATCTTCGCTTGGTCGGCAAATGATATGCCCGGAGTGGATACGGATGTTGCTTGCCACCATCTCAATCTTGACCCAAACTTCATCCCGATCCAGCAGAAGAAGAGGTCTGTTGCAACTACTCTAGCACAGCCTATCCGTGAAGAGGTAGAGAAGCTCCTGAAGGCGAAGTTCATCCAACCAATTCAATACCTGGAATGGGTGTCAAACGTTGTAATGGTAAAGAAGTCGGGTGGAAAGTGGAGGATGTGTGTGGACTTTACTAAACTCAATAAAGCTTGCCCCAAGGATTGCTACCCCTTGCCTCGGATAGATTCTTTAGTAGATTCTGCGGTAGGTTATTCTTTTATGAGTTTTTTAGATGCTTTTCAGGTTACCATCAAATCAGAATGCATAAACCAGATATACCCCATACTTCATTTATCACAAATGATGGTTGCTTCTGTTATCTCGTAATGCCTTTCGGGCTAAAGAATGCTGGAGCAACCTATCAGAAAATGATGGACACAGTGTTCAGAAGTCAAAAAGGAAGAAACCTCGAGGTATATGTTGATGACCTCTTGGTAAAAAGTAAACTGTTCTCTTCTCATCTAAGAGACCTCTCGGAAACTTTTGCAACCCTTCGAACTTTTAATATGAGGTTGAATCCGTTGAAGTGTGTTTTCGGGGCAAGTAGAGGAAAATTCCTGGGTCACCTCCTTACTCCAGAAGGGTTGGAACCCAATCCTGACAAAGTGAAGGCTATTCTGGAAATGCCACCTCCCAAGTCCCCAAAAGAAATTCAGCAGCTGGGAGGGAGAATGGCAGGCTTAAGTCGCTTTATCTCCCGTTCAGGAGATAAGAGTGCACCTTTCTTTAAAACTCTCCGGGAAGGGAGTAGGTTCAAGTGGACAAAGGAATGTGATGATGCTTTCATTCAGCTTAAGAAGCAATTAACATCAACCCCTTTGCTCCAAAGCCTGCGAGAGGGAGAAAATCTTTTCCTATATATGGGAGTCGGAGCTGATGCCATAAGCTCTGTTTTGGTCCGAGAGGAGAAAAAGAAGCAATTCCCAGTCTATTACGTAAGTCGAATCTTGAAGAGTGCAGAGACTCGTTATCCTATCCTCGAAAAGTTAGCTTTAATACTTATAACTTCAGCGAGAAGATTAAGACCATATTTCCAAGCTCACTCGATTCTAGTCGTTACTGATCTTCCATTAAAGAGTGTCTTGGAGAAGCCAGAGCATTCAGGAAGGTTGGCAAAGTGGGCAATAGAGCTCGGTGAGTTTGACATATCCTATGTTCCAAGGATGGCAATCAAAGCTCAAGTCTTAGCGGACTTCATGGTGGATGCCAAAGAAGTTGAGTCGCAGAAGGGGGTCGGAGTGCCCCTTGCCTGGAAAATCTTCGTGGACGGAGCTTCAGGGAATAATTCTTCCGGAGCAGGAGTTATCTTAATCAACCCAAATGGAGTAAGACTGGATCAAGCGCTGAAGTTCTATTTCCAAGTAACAAACAATCAGGCGGAATATGAGGCTTTGCTAGCCGGTCTCAAGTTTGCTAGGGAGCTGGGGATTGATGATGTCGAAGTTTTCACAGATTCTTTGGTGATGGCTTCTCAAGTAAATGGGACTTTTGAAACCAGAGATAGTATTTTAAAGCAGTATCTAACTCTGGTAAAAATTGAGGTGGGGAAGTTCAAAAGCTTTGCTATCAATCATATTCCAAGAGGTGAGAACGTGGAAGCAGATGAGTTGGCAAAATTTGGACTTCTCTCAGGAGGAACAACTTCGGAGTTGTTCCGCCCGGCGATTGAAGAAGGAGAGGTCATGGAGATTGATCAACATCCGTCTTGGATGGATCCGTTTGTTCTATACCTCTCAACTGGAGAGCTCCATTCATCAATAAAGGATAGGAAAAGGTTTAAACAGAAAACGGCTAACTATTATCTTGTTGCAGGAGTACTTTATAGAAGAACTTTCCTTTCACCATTAGCACGGTGTGTTTCGGAGGAGGAGATTCCAGCTGTCCTTCAGGAGGTCCATTCTGGAGAATGTGGAAGTCACTCTGGAGCCAGAACTTTGGAAAAAAGAATTCTAAGGCAAGGCTATTTTTGGCCTCAAATGAGGAAGGATGCGGAAAAATTTGCCAAGAAATGCGTGAAGTGCCAGAAGTTTGCCCCTCTCCAAAATCAGTCGGCTCAACAACTCAAGTCGATAGCAACTCCATGGTCGTTTGCAGTTTGGGGAATGGATTTGATTGGGCCTTTTCCTATGGCAAGTGGGCAACATCGATATATTATAGTCATGATTGACTTGGCCAAGATTACGACTTAGGCCGTGAAAATTTTTATTTGGGGAGAGCTAATATGTCGGCACGGAATCCCAATGGCAATCATCACGGATAACGGTTCCCAGTTCAACAATTCAATTCTTATTAATTTCTGTAAGAAAATTGGCGTTGAGCTACGTTTCGCTTCCGTACATCATCCAAGAAGCAATGGGCAGGTAGAGGCCGCCAACAAACTCATCATAAATCTCTTGAAAAAGAAGGTAGAAAATGTCAGGGGCAACTGGGCAGAACAACTACCTTCCGTCTTGTGGGCCTTGAGGACAACTCCAAGTTCTGCTACTGGAGAAACTCCATTCAAATTATCACACGGTTCCGAGGCCCTTATTCCGGTGGAATTTGAAGTAAAAAGCCCAAGAGTATTATTGGCACAACAGAATCAAATTGACTGGATGGAAGGAAATGATGAGGAGCTAAAATGCAGTCTTGATTTAATTGAGGAGTTGAGAGATACAGCAATCATCAGGCAAGAAGAGGTGAAGAGAAGAATGGCGAGGTTATTCAACAAAAATGTAAGAACCAAAGAGTTTACTGTTGGGGATCTAGTCCTGAAGAAAATAGATTCAGCAGCAAGAGCTGGTTCAGTTGGAAAGCTTAACCCAAATTGGGCGGGGCCGTTTGTGGTGAAGAGCGTGCTTAAAAATGGCGCTTATCATCTCCAAACTTATGAAGGGAAAGAATTGTCACATTCATGGAGCGGAGATGATCTCAAACTCTTCTTTTCCTAAATGTTCGTATCCAATTCACTCATTCTTTTTCTCACTTTTTCCCTCTCAAATGTCATGCAGGTATTATCAAAGCATTCGCAATATGAGTGATGGGTGACAAGTTTTAAGAATGTTATTTTTTGAAAAGCCAAAAACCTGTCAAGTGAGACATCGACGGATCCTACTATCTTCCCCCTCGACTTGTTAGCTCGACGTGTAATTCTGCCGGGACCACAGATGTCGGGGAGATTTCGAATCTGTGTAGTAGTAGCTCGCCAAGCTTGAGCGGTGGAAGTTTAGGATACCGGGTCCTTGCTGACATCTGGCACACCTCAGCATTTCAAAGGGGTCTAGGTGGCTGGCCCAGCTCTGTCAAGCATTAAGAAGGGCATTATTACGATCTTAATGATCTTTCAGGGAAAGCAATGTCGGTATAGCCTCCGCGGCATGACCACACCTGCCCTACCGATCATTTTGATCCGTAACTCTCGAATACTCGTTGAAGCGTGGTTAAGTAAGGGACGGCCAGAAACATTTATGACCGTCGCCTGAACCTTAGATTGGCAAGTTTGAAGTAAACTCAGTAATCCTTTAAGAAAAACAATGTCGGTATAGCCTCATCGGCATGACCACACCTCCCCTGCGGATCATTTAGGAATTCTCCCTCTCTCCTCTTCCCTCTTCTCTTTTCTACAAGGGCCCCCTTTTTTCCTTAAACTGTGATCGAGCGGTCAGAGTTTTTAAGACCGCATGTCTCTTCTCTTCAAAGGATGATCTACATTATTCATAATTAATAGCTTGATCTTCTCCAGGACCTGGATAAAAGTGATCGCCAATATTGATTCTTTGAAGGAAGAATCGGCCTTAGTTTGTTGTGATCGCCAGGCATGGTTTTTCTAATAAAGGAGAGAAATTTGAACTTCTTGTGATCGCCAGGCATGATTTTCTAAAGAGCCTTTGGTTTTCATAAATTATTGGAAGGTCTGAGTTATTTGTGATCGTCGGCTTCATCTTCTCTAGGACTTGGGAAGAGTTGATCATTGTACAAGTCTTTCCGAAGGATTGAAATTGCTTCAGGGATCTTGTTGGTTTGACAGTGATCGGTTTGATCATAATGGGATCGCAATCTATATCTCTTATTATTCAAAATTATATGAGAATGTTCTTAATCCTTCATTTCCCATCAAATGATAGATGGATTTTCTTCAAAATGACGGTCTGAATATATTTTGAACGCCAGATCAATATTCGTGAAGATTTCTTATCAAGTAAATCTGACCTAGCGTTTTAAATTTTTTAAGCGGTCTAATTATGCTGAGATCGCAGAATTGTCTTTCTTATGCGAAGTTCCGGATCTGTCAAGTTTTCAACATCCTCATAAACCAGAGATCGACGAAACCTAAAGCCTTGAGATCGAATGCTAAATTTGTTACGCTGTGATCGCATACGATGGAAGCCGTGATCGATTAATGTGAATAATAAAGCAAAAATTAACACGAGAATCATTCATGAACAAAAATAACTTTCTATTCATTTCAAAAAATTAGAATGTTTGGTGCGGTCAACGACCGGAGATTACATCATTTTTCTAAAAACAAACTATTTCTTCTGCTTCTTTTTTCAGGGAGATCGCTCCTCTGACGAAGAAGCTGATCCATCTGAAGATTCACTACTATCAGATTCATCTTTTCCAGAATCTGAGACCGCCTCCGAGATCGTCTCATCACCCTGGATAGAAGAAGTGGGGTCATCTTTATCTGGACTTCCCATGATCTCGATAGACTCATCTTCGGAAGCCTCCCTGGTTCCTGACTCCTTGGCCTTCTTCTGCTTCTCTGCCTCCTCGATCATCTCCGCGACCTTAGGAAAGAGATCGGCAAAAGTGGTATCCTGGAAATCGGCGGTGAGACCGCCTCTTTCACGGAGGATAGCAATGGTTTTGTTTGATGCGTCTCTAACATGAGTGTACAGAGATTTGAGGTAGTCAGGGTTGTGGATGTCAAATGCGGTCTTCTTGAAGTTCTGAGGAAAGAAAACGGGTCAGATCACCAGCGGTCAAGGTCAAGCAGATTTTTAAGATTACATTTTTTACTTACATCGAAGCGATCTTGCAGGCGCTCTGCATGCTCCAAGGATGCGCGGAGAGATCGCCCCATGTGATGATTGAGGACTAAACTTCGGACGGCCGCTTGCGAGCATATGTCGGGCAGACGGTCGGTCTCATGACTTAATGCCTCATTGGCATTCTTCTTTCCATAAAGAGCGGCAGTGACCACAAAGGCATGATTAGTCAGCCTACCTCCCCAAAAGGAGAGATCGGTAGACACCTTCAGAGATTCACCGGTCTCACTCCATCTCAGGAGTGGTCTCCCTTTGTTATCTTTCAATTTTTTCCCAAAGCCCACTAAAGCAAAGGGCCCCTCTTCCAGATCGCCCTATTCAGCGATCTCCTTCGCCTTTCTTTGGCGATCTTGACGTAAACGTTTTTCCCTCTGAGTGAGGACCTCTCCCTTAGGAGTCACAGGGTCAACATCCGGGATGGCGAAAGAAGTTGTAGAATGAACAGTCGTTAAAAGGAAAAAAGATAAAGATATTCAGAAGCCACAGGAGACCATGGAAATTAACTTACTCTCTTCAGGTGTGACCGCAGCAACATCCGGCCAGATCGCCAGGTAATGAATCAGATCAAAACGCTTGCCTGCAAGCCACTTCAAGATCGCCAGCTCCTCCTTGGAAACGAGCTTCTCTTTTCTAAAGATTCGCTCTGCTCGAGGGAAAGGCCGGTTGGGGAGACCGCCGAGATCGCCCTCAAACACCAGATACCTCTCAGTCACAAGAGGAACCTTGTTAGGCAGATTTAAAACTTTTATACCATTGCAGCTGAAGTACATCAATCCTTTAAATTCTTCTTTCTTCTGACCCTCTTTTAATATTTTAGCAGAGAAAGTTCCTCGGAAGATCGCCATGGTGAACCTTATCTTAGCCGATCTCAGGTAATTAATGAAAACATTCATCAGACCGATTGAGTTCGGTGGAAGCTAAGCCAGTACGAGACCATAATATTCCAATACTTCAAGAATCTCCCAAGGAACGGGGATTTGAAGACCATAATAGAAGTGATCGATCGGGATGATGTACCTACCTTCATCCCCTGAGTTCAAATCTTCGCCCTCGAACGGAATTCTGATCGCGATCTTTTCATCGATCTTATATCTCTCAATAAACAAAGAGTATTCTTCTTCCGGGATTAGCCCATATTCATGCTCAGAGTCTAGGAAGATTTCAGCAGCCTTGGAGCGCGCGGACACCATTTTATAAGATCGCAAAAATCAACAATCTAAAGAAAATTCGAGAAGTATGGAGTAATGGTCCGAGAAATCAACTATTTATAGAAAAGAAGAAGATGATTGTGCAATGACTACACTTCTTAGGATCGCCCTGCAGATGGGTCAAACCGCCAAAAGCTATATAGGCTCGAAAATGACAAGCATGAATAAGAACTTTCATCAGATAGAGATCATAACAGCCCGCATGAAGATCGCAACACACAATTCACAATACAAACACTATGTAATAAGATCGCATTCATGAAAGCCAGAGATCGCAAAATGGATATCAACATTAAAGTCAAGCACCATGAAACAAAATCAAATGTATCTTACAGACCAGAAATTAACTAAGCAGAGTTTTTTAAAGAGATCGCTAAAAAGGGATGCGGTCTCATCGCCTCTGATCCTTTCTCCTTCCAACAAATGCCGACACATCCTGCATCTCATTGACCGCAGTCCATGCAGATGCTAGGCTATGATTGGCAACCATGGCAGCCCTATGGATTTTAGACATTTCGCGGTCTACTTGCTCCATAGGGATTACCACGATTTCTGACGATCTCTTTTCAGCGAGACCGCTGGAGGAACCCGCCTTCATCGTTATTTGAGGAGCCCCCCGGAGGGTGGCGATCTCAGCAGCAAGTGCTGCGGCCTTCCCTCTATAGTAATCCGCATCCTTTTCGGCTTTCTGAAGTTTTTCTTCAAACTCGCCTCGAGCATGCTTTTCTTTGACCTCGAAGTTTGCAAGAATTTGCTTCTCCTTAGCTTCGAAATTCGCGGTCTGGATACGGAGGCGGTCTTCTAACATCCGCTCCCGATCTCGCATGACCCTCTTATCTTCAAGCATATGCTTAAGGAGATCAGCGAACTCTGGAGGAATTGAGACTTTTCTTGGTATCTCACCTTCTTCGGAAGCTGAGTTCATGTTTTCATCTACAACCAGGAGAAAAAACGGTCAAAAATAATCAGAAATTGATATAAAAAAGAGTAAGGATTGTGTAAAATACTTGACATAGTAACAAGACCGCAGTCAAGTAAGTTCTTTTCAACATCTTTTGAGACCGCATCATTGGCAGTCAACAAAAGGCGGTCAGATCCCCTTAGGCATTCTAAATTAATTTTTTCTAGTTGTCTTTTTTGTGACCATTCTCCTTCTTTTCTTCTCCTTTTTAACTCGGCATTACTAACAAGGATATCATCAGCTTCTATAAGAACGATCTCAGGCCTCTTCATTGGGGATGAGGGTCGGAAAGCAAGTGCAGGAAGAGAATCAATCGATCTCACGACCATCCTCGCCTTACCAGTCTTAATGGCTTCCAACGCAGCTACGCGGTCTGCCTCTCCAGAATCCGGGTTCTCGCCCAGTTCAACAAAGGTATCGCCGCGATCGCTAGATGTCGCGGTCTCGTTTTTCTCGTTTTTCCTTTTTGAGATCGCCCCTTCGGCGATCTTCTTCTTCCTCTTATTCTTTTTCCTCTCTTTCTTATCCCTTTTTCTCTCAACAACTAGGGCCCCCTCCTTTCCTCTTTCCTTTTCCTCTATCTCCGCCGCCAAGGAGATCGCTTCCTTCTCTTTTCTCTCTTCCCTGGCAACCTCCTGCCTTTTCTTCTCTTCTTCCATTTTTCTTTCACCCTCAGCGACCGCCGCGAGCCTGGCGGTCTCCTTTTCTTTGTCTTCTTTCTCTCTTCTCTCTGCAGCCTCTCGCTCTTTCTTCTTTTCTTCTTCCTTTTCCTCTCACCTTCAGCGACCGCCGCAAGCCTGGCGGACTCTTTTTCTGCTTCTTGCTCCTTTTTCTTTCTTTCTTCTTTTCTTTTTTCTTCTTCAGCAGCTTTCTCCTCGGCGATCATTCGAAGTTGTTCAACTTCAAAGGGGTCCCTTGACTGATAATTGAGAAAGATTAGTAGGAAAAATCGGTCTTAAAGCAAATATATAAAAATTTAATCACTTACATCTATTACGTGATCAGCCGGATGGCCTTCTGAAAGATAATCCTGGAGACTAATGTCATCGGCGATCATGGCTTGTCCATTATCAGTTTTTGTCCTCTTAGAAGCCTGATCAGGAGAGCTCGCTTCTTTTCTTTTCGAATCTCTAACGGCTTTTCCTTTATCAGCGATCTGGCTCCTTAGATTCTCAGCTGTAGCCTTCACCTGCAGCATAGCAGCCTTGATCGACTCTACCGAAGTGGTCTCCCCAGGACGATCAGTAGGATGGTTGATCATTTCCAGGGGGGTCTTAACGACAGTTTCTGGGACCGTAAGATCAACTATGGACTTCGAAGCGGAATTTTCCTTTTCCTTTGAATTTTTGACCAATTTCTCTTTGCTAGAATCAGCGGTCTTTTTCGAAATAACCTTTTTTGTTTTCGATACAGACCGCGGAGACTTTCGAGATTGTGTCGACGCCATCATGTCAAGAGCATCCATCTCGAGAAAAGGCTTTCTTCTCGATCTCAATAAACAGTGACCGCTCAAAGGCCAGGATTTCAAAGTATCTGGAAGATTAAAGATCTGAAGCGGTATTTATAGCCCAAGCCGCATTTATGACAGTCGCGGTCTCAGCGGTCAAAGATTACATTTTCGAAGTTCCAGCATAACTTAAAAATGTGCGGGGATTATGTTTGCCCGGAAAGCCCGCGATCTTGTCTTTACGGCGCAAGTTGGCGTTCCAAGCGGTCTCCAATATTTGTGATCGCCCAGATCGCCAGCCTTCAGCCTGGCCTAATTTCCTAAGTTCCAAGCAACCAAACCACTCGAGATCGCCGTTCTTTGCGGTCTGGGCCTTTTGCTTTATTTTTACTATCTGTACCCCATTTCACTGCCCCGGCTCTCCTGTACCCCGGGCAGCCCGTAGTTTTTCAATTCTGCCCGTTTGGGCAGCCCCCTCGTCTATAAATAGAGGGGTAGGGGTACCTGAAAAAAGGACTTTTGGCTCCGAGGCTCCAGCTTACAACCTGTGTAAGCGGTCTCATTTTTTCGTGATCGCCTTTTTGTGATCGTTTTCCCTCTCTTCCAGCATCTTGTCTTAGTAACTTGCACTTCGCAGTTTTCTCCCATCCTCTTGTTAGTGTGAATTTTGGAGGTACCATTTTTGGCACCAACACCTAGGAAGTAGGAGAGTTCACCCATACTACTCATCTCAAATTTAGATTGCATAAGATTAGCAAATCTTTTACATAGTTTCGGATGGGTTGAGCTAAAGATAATGTCATCTACATATATTTGAACAAGGAGGAGTTGGTTTTTATGTGTTCTAGTAAAGAGTGTCTTGTCTACTTTTCCTCTTTCAAAGGAATTTTCTAAAAGAAAATTTGAGAGAGTTTCATACCAAGCTCTAGGTGCTTGCTTAAGACCATATAATGCTTTGTAAAGTCTATAAACAAAGTTAGGGGAAGAGGGATTAACAAAACCTGGTGGTTGCTCCACATATACCTCTTCTTGCAGATCTCCATTTAAAAAGGCACTCTTGACATCCATTAGGTAGACTTTCATCTTCATGAAGGCTGCATAGGCAAGAAAGAGCCTGATTGCCTCTAATCTGGCTACTGGAGCAAAGGTCTGATTGTAGTCTATCCCTTCTTCTTGTCTATATCCTTGTGCTACAAGTCTTGCCTTGTTTCTCACAATTATTCCAGTGGAATCTAGTTTGTTCCTGTATACCCATTTTGTACCAATTACAGGGTAGTTTCTTGGTCTTTCAACTAGGTTCCATACTTTGTTTCTCTCAAATTGGCCTAGTTCTTCTTGCATGGCCATAATCCAGTGAGGATCACAATTTGCTTCCTCAAACTTCTTTGGTTCAACTTGTGATAGGAAGCATTGGAGCATTATCCCATTGGAGACTTGGTGTCTTGTTCTTACTCCTGCATTGGGATCTCCAATCACTTGAGCTTGTGGATGATCTTTCAAATTGATTCATGTTCTGCCTGAATTTGTCAGTTGTTCTTCTACTTCATTCTCAATGGGATCATTGTTCAATTGTTCTTCCTGGATTATGTCCTCTTGTGGAAGAGGGTCTTGATTGCTCTCTTCTGAGGTTTCTTGTTCAGACTCCTCACTTGGTTCCTCTAACTGGTTTTCCTTTCCATTTTCTGTGTTCTCTAGAGCTAGTTGCTCAAGCTGGGTTTCTATGCTATTGTTTTCCTGTGGAACAGAACTGGTGGGAGTTTCCTCCCCCTTAAGCAGCATGTTAGTTTCATCAAATACAATGTGCATGGATTCTTCAATCTTAAAAGTTCTTCTATTGTAGCACCTATAGGCTTTGCTGGATGATGAATATCCCAGAAATATTCCATCATCAGACTTCTTGTCAAATTTGGCAAGATGATCTTTCCCATTGTTTAGAATAAAGCAAGCACATCCAAAAATTTTAAAATATTTAACAGTGGGTGTTTTATTTTTCAGGAGCTCATATGGAGTCTTTGATTTAGTTTTGTGTATGAGGCTTCTATTTAGAACATAGTTTGCAGTGTTGACTGCTTCAGCCCAAAAGGTTTTTGGTAATCCTGACTCTGCAAGCAGAGTTTTACCTGATTCTATTAAGGTTCTATTCTTCCTCTCAGCAACTCCATTTTGTTGGGGAGTTCTAGGTGCTGAGAAGCTTTGTTTAATACCTTCTTCCTCACAGAAACTACCAATCATCTGATTCTCAAATTCAGTCCCATGGTCACTTCTTATAATTGAAACATTTGTATTGAACTCAGATTGAATCTGTCTTATGAATTTTGAGAGAATTTTATGGGTTTCAGATTTAACTCCTAGAAAGAATACTCAACTAAACCTAGAATAATCATCAACAATGACCAAGGTATAGGATTTTCCACCTAAGCTTTGAGTGGATATGGGACCAAAGATATCCATGTGTAGTAAGTATAAAGACCTGGGAGAGTCATCCTTACCAATGGGTTTGAAGGATGATTTGGTTTGCTTTCCTAGTTGGCAAGGTCTGCATGGAGAATCCTTAGAGTACCTACCCTTTGGTAAGCCTCTGACTAGGTTATTCTTAGCTAGTTTACTGATTGTTTTGAAGTTTAGATGACCTAGTCTCCTATGCCATAATTCATTTTTATCAATAATATTGTTGAATAAGCAAACTTCTGTGGGTGAAGAGCTAAAATCCACTACATATACTCTCCTTTTTCTAATTCCATTTAGTACTGTAGCACCAGTCTTGATATCTATAATATGGCAGAATAGTGTAGTGAATTTTACCTCATACTTACCATTCTCACATATCTGACTTATACTTATCAGATTGTGTTTTAGTCCTTTGACCACTGCCACATTCTTGAAGGTGACTTTCCCTTCTTTGAAATCTCCAAATCCCTTGGTTTGGCCACAGCTAGAGTCTCCAAAGGTTACTGATGGTCCAAGTCTATCCTCAAAGTTGATTAATAGGCTTTTGCAACCTGTCATGTGCATGGAGCATCCAATGTCCAAGTACCACACCATCCTGGAGATGTGATACATCTGCACATAAAAGTTTAAGCATTAGTTTAGACCCTGCTGAGCTGGGGTCCCTTTCTCTCATTAGTAAAAGATTTAATAAAAGAATAAGTGGGCTTTTCAGGATATCCTTCCTCCTTATGGGGTACTGGCTTATCATACCAATCTTCTAGGATGATATCACAGAAATAGTGTTCATAATAGAATGACATGGATTGAGGGACCTGTTTGGAAACAGAAAATTTTCTGTCTGATTTATTGCGTCGATAGGGGTTCGACGTAGACTTATGGTTGCGTCGATATGAATTCGACGTAGATTTCTGGTTGCGTCGATATGAGGTCGATGCTTCCTTCATTCTGAGTCTGCTTTTAGTCGAAGTATGTGGAAGATTACGTTGAGTGGAGGTCGACGCGATTTGGTGTATGCGTCGATTAGAAATCGACGCACGTGGATAATAATTCGACGTATGTTCAGAATTTTTGTGAGGATACTTTCCTAAGATTCCTTTATCTGTAATGGGATTAGGTTTATTAAAAACAGTGGTTGTTTCTGGACCTACTTGTGATCTAATTCCTGCTAGATGATTCTCCCTAGTGAATTGAATGGGATGTTTCCAGACAGGTTTGCTGAATGTTTGTGATTTAGATGCTTCATTAGTATTCAGCTTTAGTTGTCTAAATCTATAAGTGAGATTCTCAGAGATGTTCTTGAGCTTCTGACCTCTTCCATTCAGAGAGTCCTCAAAGGCTTTAGCCTTTGCCAGCTCTTTCCTTAGTGTTAGATTTTCTGAATGGATTTTGTCTAATTCCTTCTTTGAGAGCTCTTGATTGAGCTTATAGTTTTCATAGTGTGTATTCACATGTTTGAGATTTCTTAATTCAATTCTTAATTCTTTTACTTCTTTTTCAGATTTGATTAGATCTAAACATAATTCTTTGAAATCTTGTTTGAAATCAGTAGAAGAGAAATCTATATCATCAAGTATATTTACCATAGATGTATCATCAAGCTTCTCAGTGGCCATTAGACGGGTTTCCTCTTGCTTGACCTCTTCCTGATCATTGTCTGATGAGGTACTTCCTTCAGATTCTGAATCACTCCAAGATTGAGCAATGAATCCTCTTTCTTTCTTTTTCTTCTTTAGATCTATTCTTTTCAGATCTTTCTTAGTGTTGTTCTCCTTAGGACATTCAGGCGCAATATGTCCAGGTTTCCTGCAAGAGTAACAGATAATCTCTTTAGTAGGTGTTTTATTATACTTGGTTTTTGAATCTCTTCCTCTGGATCCTTCTGTTTTGATCCACCTCTTGAACTTCCTAGCCAGGAAGCTGATTAGTTCATCATCACTAGTAGATGGTTCACCTTCAACAGCTTTCAATGCAATACTCTTTTCTTTTGAGAGTGGAGAGGCCTTTTCTTTCTCAGCTCTGGTTTTCAACAGTTGTTCATAGGATTTTAATCTACCCAACAGAACATCTGTTGATATTTCTTTTTGACTTCTGTAGTCTTTGATTGGCCAGATTCTTGAGTCCCAAGAGCTAGGAAAACAAGTCAGCAATTTATCATTTATCTCAGTGAGAGATATGTCCTTCTCAAGTGTTCTTAATTCATTGACTATGAGGCTGAATCTTGAATACATGTCAGCAACACTTTCACTTTCTTTCTTTTGGAAGTTTTCATATTGGGAGATCAGTAGTGCCTTTCTATCCTTTTTCTCATCAGCACTTCCCTCTACCATTTTGGTGAGAGCTTCCCATACTTCCTTAGCTGACTCACAATCAGCAATCTTTTGGAAAATTTCATCTAAGAGGGTTGAGACTAGGATATTCATAGCCTTGGCATCATGTCCTTGGGATTTCTTCTCATCTTCTGTCCATTCAGCTCTTGGAACAAGTGTTTCAGTCACTTTTCCACTTGAATCCTTCCTGAATGGCTTGAGGGGACCTGTCAAGATCACATTAAACAATTCATCATCAATAGAGTTTAAATAAATTCTAATTCTTGTTTTCCAAAGTGCAAACTTTTCCAGGTTGCAAATTGGTGGTCTGGTGGAAGCATAATCCTTGATTTGTGCCATGAAAAAAAAATAGTTTTGAACAATATATGTATATGAGAGGTAGAATCTTTTTGATCAAGGAGTTATCCTTTTTAGATCAACCTCCCTCTGATACCAATTGAAAGTGCACAATTAACCTCACTAGAATTCTCTAGAGGGGGGTGAATAGAGATTTAAAAATTATTTTGTGCAAAGTTAATATATATGTGTATGATCACAGATTAGAGCTTCCCCCACACCAACAAGAATTAAGCAAGAAAATAAAGTAAATGTAAGAAAATAAATCACAGCACAACACAAGAAAATATAGTGGTTCCCCAAACTTTGGGTAGTCCACTCTTCTACCCCCTTGGTAGGAATTCACTATCTTGCACTGAGTCTTTTGATAAGGAGAGTCTTAGAACCACCCTGAGTCTTTTGACAAGGAGACTCTTAGAACCAACTGAGTCTTTTGGCAAGGAGACTCTTAGAACCAGTACACTGAATTTTTTGGAGAGAGATTCTAAAAACTCTTTTACAATGTTTAAGTGAGTAAGAAAGAAAGGAGAAGAAATAAAAACAAGAAAGAATCTTCTTCCTAGCAAGAAGATTGGAAGCACAAGAAGTGAATTGTATCTTTTTTCTATTGAGAGAAGAAGATTTGCAGCCTTTCTCTCTTTGTGAGAGTTATCAGATTTTGCAGCAGTATGACTTCAGAAGCAGAAGAAGAAGAAGTGCTTGAATGTTGCTGCAGAGCTTTTTCTCAATTTCTCTCTTTTCTCTTGGGAGCTTTTCCTCTATTTCAAATGTGTGTGGTGGATCACTCTTCTTATTTTCTGCCGACCTCCTCTTTATTTATAGCTCTGTTAATTCAAAATAATACTATAGGAGGATAATCAATTGGCAGTTAGAGAGAATAGAAAGAAAAGATGTTTCCATAATGTTCATTTCTGTAGAAGGAAAGAATAAATTCTGATTTCAAATATTATACTAAATAGAGTTAATCAGATTAGCCAAGAATCAAATAGAAGGAAAGAATGATTCAGAACGGCTATAAAATATTAACATTATTCCATACAAATCAGATTTACTGAAAGAAGGAAAGAGATCTGGCGCATATTTAAATCTGTCATATAAATCGACGTGAGTCGATTCCTATTCGACGTAAGCGTCAAATTCATCCTGGCTGGACGTCGAGAGGAGAATAAGGAAGGTGCGTCGATTAAGGTGCGTCGACTTCTCCATATGTGTCGACTAGAAATCAGAGTAGCGTCGACAACACATACGTCGAAATCTTCCTAGAGTTACTTCGACTCAATCTGAAGGAAACGTCGACTATATTTCGACGTTGCGTCGAATACTATTCGACGCATATTTACTTAACCTTGTTTTTCTTTCTTAGAATTCATATTCAACTTAATTCAAGGGATTAAGAGAAATCATTTTCCCAACACCACCCACCAAAATTTTGAAGGGTTTGGAGGTTATTAGGCTCTATAATTAATTATTACATGAATTATTAAATGTTTGCAAAACCTTAGACAAAGTTCATCCAAAAATTCTCATTTTTTGATATGTTAAGGGTGTGGGTATAAGTAGGCTATGTACATAATATCAGAGCATTTGGGTGGCTGGATTGATGGGGGCACTCAAATCAATCTCTGGTCAACCCTATGTATAGGCTGGACCATTTTGAGTGTTGTGGTCAGACCACTAACCCAATTGGTGTGAAATCAATTTTAAAATAAACTAGACCTCGGGGGCTACACGTTTGGTATTGACCATATTCACAGGAGAGGGATCTAGGTATTTTCTATAAATAAATTAAGGTCCAGCATAAAAAAAGACAGAAACGTGAATTAAATCCATATGATAAAATCTGACAGCACAGATCTTGAAGTAGAAATGGATGGCATCCCACTATCTTCTACCTCCATCCAATGGCTGGGATCAGCCCATCCTGGAGCTCCTTCAAACCCATTTTCCTAGCCATCCGTCCACCTCCTGGTTGGCCACTACCACCTCCGTTGAGGTGGTGGCTAATGCCGGGTGGCGGGACGGTCGCCGGAGAGGCCGTTTCCGGCGAACCCGCAATTCCATTTTTCCATGAAAATTCAGATTTTGCTCACCTTAGATCGGGCTCAATTGAGCCTGATTTCTCTCCTAATGGATCGAGAATGCAAGCACAAGGGGATAGGAGGAGAAACCAGACCTTGTTGGAGCCCGACGACGGTGGCGGCGGTGGTACGCCATTTCCGGCCGCCTCCAAACTTCTCCTTGAAGAATCCTTGATTCCCCACCAAAACCTTTGATCCAATATATGATTTCAACTGCCATCCCCCTTTTGAAGCTAATAGTGGAGTTATATTTCAATGGGGAGGGTTGTATAAGGGGGATTTGAGGAGGACAGTTTCGGTCATGCCATTAATGGCCCTTCCTTGATGGTTGTGGGCTGGAATTGATGGGAAATCTCCTCCCAAGCATCAGGGAAGATGAATGGAGGGCTTGGCGAGATGAATGGAGTGACCCATGCCCTCCCTCCATAACTCCTCTCTCTTTCCACCATTAAAAATAGGAATATTCCCTATTTAGTTTCTAATTACATTTAATTAACCCCAAAATTTAGAATAATTAAATTAATAATTATAATGGGATGTAGGATGGGCCTTAAGTAAGGCCTTAGCCTACCTGATTTAACTTGGGCTCAATTTTCCTTCTTTAGGTTAGGTTTGACCAAGGTTGACTTGAGGTGTTGACTTGGTCAACTAAATGGTTGACTGGTCCAAGGGGTGTGTCTTGGGTCCCTTAACACCACCTAAAGTTGATTGGGTCAAGGTGGTGCCCCAATTGGGCAAATTTATCCAAATGGAGTGGGTTTGACCAAAATTGGCCTAGGTTTGACTTTGGTTAAATTGGTCCAATTGGTGGCCCCATGATGGGTCTTTTGGGTCTATTGGGTCCCCTATGATATCATAAGGCCAAGGGTAGAGTCAATTTTACCATGAGAAGCCTAGTCGAGCTAATTAGGGTTGAATTAACCTATGTTGACCTTAAGTTGACTTTGGTCAAACCCATGCAATTGGCCTACCAACATGGGTTGACTGGTCAACTGGCTCCTCCTTAGGGTTAGTGATGTATTGGAGAGGTCAAAGGACCAAGTTTTAGGCCCTAAATTCCAACCCTAAGGTTGGTAACTAGAAATTGCTATTTGCAGACCAAGGTGTTCTTCCCCTTCAAGCCTAAGCCAAGTGGTCTCTTCAAGATTCCTAGGGTTTTGTCATGACCTGGTCATGACAAAACCACTCTAAGGGTCTAGTTGTTTGGGGGATGTTACAAATCCCAATAAACAAAAAAAAAACAATTTCGTCCCTGAAATTCAGGTTAGGCTTGCGGGATTTTCACCGAGAGTGACTGAACGTAATATCCCCTAAGAATTGAAGTTATTCCTGATGCGAAGCGCACTGGCTATCTATGTTGCCTCAGTTCTAGTGGCTACCTGATAAGCTTCTCCTGTCCATGATTTCTCCATAGGACCTTGACCAGCGGGACATTCTTTTGTCGCAAGACTCACATCTTCATGTCATCTATCCTGACTGGCTCCACGCGAACTGATCGGTCAGAAGCTACTGGCCCATCTGTAATAGATATCTGCTGCTCTGGCTGTATTAGTGCTCTCCTAAGGGACGAGACGTGGAAGATGCCATGCAAACCCACTACCTCCGGTGGTAGCTCCAGTCTATAAGCCAATGGGCCAATCCACTCCAGGATCCTGTAGAGCTCCATTTATCTTAGACTGAGCTTCTCCCGCCCACGTACCTACGAGACACTATGCATCAGACGTATCTTTAGGAACACTCAGTCTCCAACTTGGAATTGTATTGCATAATGCCGCGCATCATAATACTTAGCCTGCTTGTTCTGGGCTCCCGGCATCCTAAGTCAAATCAGTCGCACCTGGGCATCTGTGTCCACAAATTCAGAGCCAAGTGTCTTTAAATCCTCATTCTGGGTCCAAGATAGTGAAATCCTACGCCACCGTCCCTCTGAGGGTGGAAAGCTATGCTGAACGTCAACCAAGAGCCCAGATAAGCCTGGACTGATCTTCAATTCTTGGACGTAAACCGTCTATCCCGATCCGACACGATCATCCTGGACACACCACGATAATGGACAAATTGCTCAACAAATCCCATCAAACACCAACAGGTGCGTCCTTCTAGCCTGGGGTGACCCTAGCTACCATGGTGAATCTATCCTCGATGTTCCAAATAAATTTATGCCCGGAGTGGGGATGTGGTAACCTGTGTATGAAATCCATAATTATATCCTCGAGCTTCCACTCTAACACGGGCAATGATTGTGGTAGTTCCCCAAAGACTCTTGCACTTGGCCTTCTCCAGTCAACAGACCTCACCGTGCATCACAAAACCTATGACGTCTTTCTTTATTCTGGGGAAATACACGCTCTGGAATACACCATTTTTTAGGTGACTAAAGCTCTTGTTTGTATGGATAGACCACGCCTCTATAAAGTTTTCTCTACATGTTCAGATTCTTATTCCTTCATGTATGTAAGAGTAATCAATCAACTCAACTCTACAACCTATCCACTTCTTACCGTTGATGAGACTGATCAGATTGTCAAGCGTCTCAATTTTCCTCAAATTTTAAGGGGGGGTGTACTCGTGAACCTTTATGAGTATATGTTAACCAATCATTATTATTATAGTAAAAATTTTCTACCATGATAGGGCATGATTTTTAACAAATCATACGTTAATCACTTCCGAATTCCCCAAGCCACAAGAACTTTCAAATTTAACGATAGCTCGCCAGCCCTAATTTCAGTTCCCAACTTCCAGATGGGCATCTACTTCCCTAAGTGACTAAACCTGGCAACTTTATAGTTCTAATGCTTCAACTAAGGTCAATTCGTTCGATTAACGATGTTTATCCATTGTCCTAGTAATACTACAGGACACCATTCTAAACGTGCTTTTACAGAATCCCATCTTTGCCCAAGTAACATTGAATAAGATCGACTTCAAAATCACTATGATCACGACGCAACACCGTCTAACTTAGGTCTAAGGGAAAACCCAAGTCAGTAACTAATTTGCCCAATAAACAAAAGGTAACCCCCAATAAACAAAAGATAAGCACCAATAAACAAAAGATAAGGCACTATCTATTTTGGTCTAAGTATCTTTGATATCGCCATGTTATATTCATCCCAAGTATGCAAACAATCCTTAGGGCACACAACCTTAGACCTGGGGTTCTATCGTGAGACTTGTTGGTATGTTTCATACTTTAGACTCTTCAAGGTACCTTCTACGACAACCTTATCAGGGTCAACATGTGACCCAATCCCAAACGGGTCTCTTCTGAACTTGAATTCTTATCCGACCCTCGATGTTTGTCATGGTGGTTGTCTCAATGTAAACATATCACCGATATGAGGGTTGAGTCTACGGGACCTCTACCATTCTGCCTATGTGTCAATCTCCTTAAGGCGGTCCTATCAGTTTGGATAACCCTTGGTATGCGAAGTAGGGGCATCAGAGTTTATGGCTTAAGTGGTCGTTCTTATGTTAAGCTCCTCCTCTAACCTCTTTGGGGTATCCTCGTACCTCTCTGGGGTATCCTCGCGTTAAGTGGTCATGGTGGTTGTCTCAATGTAATCATATCACCGGTACGAGGGTTGAGTCTACGAGTCCCCTACCATTCTTCCTATGTATCAATCTCCTTAAGGTGGTCCTATCAGTTTGGATAACCCTTGGTATGTGAAGTAGGGGCATCCGAGTTTATGGCTTAAGTGGTCATTCTCGTGTTAAGCTCCCCCTCTAACCTCTTTGGGGTATCCTCATACATCAATCAAATTTATACCTACGGCGGATTTCAGACTAGGGCATGGGATAAATTGTCATTGTAAGTCATGTGTGTGAAATTTTCCATAGATCTTGGAGTGAGCAGGAATCGTACAACTTAAAGTTACAGCCAACAACCAGAAGCGCATGAAACAAACTAATATTTATTGATAACAGCAGGAATCTTCATTACAGAGAGAGGTATACATGGCGAGACATGATTTCGCCAGTACACAAAACCAAAAGGAAAAATACAATGCTGAATAAAGATAACTGGCTGTCTGAACATAGAAGCCGCCTAACCGCGCGGCCTGGATGTTCGCGCGACTAGAAGAGGAGACCGCACGAACAGACTGCCGGCAACTTGAACAATACCACTGAATTGAAGCTCTGCGACCTCCCGAACTCCAGCAACCCACACTGCAAGCCGCGAGACCGCCCGGACACTTTAGAAGAAGAGGTGACTGCTGCTGTCCGCACAATCCGCAGAAGATGCACAAAGGAAATTCAATTAGCAAAACCGGGCGGTCACTAAAAAAGAGACCGCAAGTTCTAGGCACGAGTTCAGCTTACACTTGGTGAGATGATATTGCTGCTACAGTGACGCTTATTTATAGGCGTGGGACCAAATCCAGTCACCACCCTATGAGATAGAGTCACCGCTCTGACCGCGCGACCAAGATCGGTCTACCCGCGCGGTCAGCAGAAGATTGCTATGCGCTTAGTGAGCTCGCCGACTTCAATCCTGACCAAGAGATCGCCACTCCTCCAAGAAGCCGCGCGATCATGACATCCCGCATGGTCATGACGCCCACCACCAGTGTTCGCATATACGAGACCTCCTCCAGAGTCTGTGAACACAAACAAGTCAACTAAGGAAACAGCCCACCAAGTTGACCAACACCATTGTCCGCATACATCAGCAGATTGCCATGGGACCAGCTTATGCGAACACAAAGGGGAGACTGCGCGACTAAGAAAACCTTAGTCGTCGTGGACCATCAAGAACCCGGACAGTCATCAGACAAGACTGCCGGATACCAGAACAAAAACCCTGTGCGGTCAACAACTTAACCTGCCCAGTATAGAATAACAGCTCGCCACGCGGGCACACGAACCAGACCGCGCGGCCTCACCTTGGCAGCCTTGGACAGAGAGAACAGTGGTCAGGCCGAATAAGCTGTGGCTAGACCAAATAGGTCAGACCTCAGAGGAGACCGCCAGATCGTGCGGTTAGACCAGACCGTGCGACCACCTCCCAGTCCGCCAACTTCACACTTCAACATTTTCAACACTCCCCCTTGAAGTGGGAAGTTGAAAATAGCCCAAGTAAACTCCTCAGCCGAGTGAATGGCCCCTTCGCCAGCTCCTTTGTGAATATGTCTACAACGTTGTCCATACTCCGAAGATGCTCGACCGAAAGAGACCCCTGCAGCACCTTCTCACTTATGATGCTCGATCTCGATATGTTTGTTCCTCGCGTGACACACTGGATTAATATCAAGTTTGAGTGCACTCTCATTGTCGTCGTGGAGCAAAGTCAGACCCCGAATCCTTGTATTCTGCTTCTGTGGTAGAGACAGACACGGAATCCTGCTTCTTGCTGCACCATGATTTAGCCGTAGGGCCCGCCATGAAGACGAATCCAGACGTCGACTTCCGATCATCCGAATCTCCCCCGTAATCAGCATCCATGTAACCATGCACCTCGAAGCCCGCATCCCTCCTGTATAGGAGACCCATATTCGAAGTCGCCTTGACATACTTCAAAATATTCTTGGCCGCTAGTAGATGAGGCATCCGTGGTTCCGCCATATAACGACTCACCCTGTCAACTGCATACGCAATATCTGGCCTAGTAATTGTCAGATAAATCAAGCTCCCAACCAGAGCTCGGAACACAATCGGATCTTCCAGAATCCTCCCCTCATCCTTCCAAAGTTTCATGGCCTTCTCCAGAGGTGTAGAAATGCATTTCCCTTCCTTCATGCTGAATCGCTCCACGATTTGCTCCGCATATCCAGCCTGGTACACCAGCACTCCACTTTTCTTCCTCTGCACTTCGAGTCCAAGGAAATGGTGGAGTTCACCCAAGTCCTTCATCTCAAATCTGATAGATAGATCAGCCCGAAGCTTTGCTACCTCCTCCTTCGAATTCCCCGTCACGATCATATCGTCGACGTAAAGCAGCACGATGACTTGAAGCTCCCCGTTCTTCTTGACAAACAAGCTTGACTCAGAGTCTGAAGCACTGAATCCACAGAATAAGAGATATTATACAATCTTCCCGTAACACGCCCTCGGCGCTTGCTTCAACCCATACAGGGCCTTCTTCAGCTTACAGACATAGTCTGGAAAATCTTCAGATACGAAGCCTGGCGGCTGGACCATGAAGATATCCTTGTCAATCTCGTCGTACAAGAAAGCATTCTTTACGTCGAGTTGCCAAATCTCCCACCCATAAAATGCCGCCAAGGCAATAATGAACCGTACTGAAGTCATCTTCTCCACTTGACTAAATGTCTCTTCATAATCTTCAACGTATTGCTGCGAGAATCCACGAGCCACAAGGCGAGCCTTGTATCGCTCGATACTACCGTCTGCCTTCTTCTTGAGCTTATAGACCCATTTGCATGTCACAGGGGTGATAGCCTTGGGCCTGGGCACCAAAGACCAAGTCTCATTCTTCTCAAGAGCTGCCATCTCTTCTTCTATAGCCGAATCCCACTATTTCACGCCTTTGGCCTTTTCAAAGCTCACTGGTTCCCGCTCATCCAGGGGACCAGCGAAGAAACACGAGACAAAAACTCACCATGTTTCCTCCTGTATAGCGATCAGGGGCAATGATCGTTCGCTTCGATCTCCTCAACACCTTCCCCTGACTCGTATTATCCTCAGCTGCTTCTTCCCTATCTCCCCTTCTAGACGTACTAGGAGCATCGCTCCCCTGCTTCCTGATCCAGAAGCCTCCGTCTCAGAACTAGAAATGGATGGACAACCTGGTGACAAAGGCAACTGCACCTGAAGATTTTCCACAGCTCTTTCCGGCTCCTCCACCCTGCTTTCTGGTAACTCAACACCAGAACTTCCCTTGTACGACGTCACCTCGTCAAACACGACTTCGCGAGATACAACAAATCTCCGTGTCTCCGGGTCCATGCACTTCCAGCCCTTCTTCCGATCATCATATCCCACGAAGACTAGCTTCCGTGCTTTTGCATCTAGCTTCATCCGAAGCGCATATGGAACGTGCACATAGCAGGTGGAACCAAACACCCGAAGGTGCGCTACGCTTGGCTTTTCCATGAACATCATCTCATGTGGGGTCAACATGTTGATGGGATTGAGAGGCATCCTGTTGATGACGTAGGCAGCACAAGACATTCCCTCCGCACAGAAGGACCTTGGGATACTCTTGGCATGCAGCCAACACTTGCAGGTCTCCATCAGATGATGGATCATTCACTCTGCAACTCCATTTTGTTGTGGAGTATGCGAACAAATAAGCTCCCTCCGGATGCCCGCCTTCCTGCAAAAACTAGAGAACTCACCAGAGGTGAACTCCCCCCCCCCCCCCCCCCCCGTTATCAGTTCTCAGCTTCTTTATCTGCAGGCCTAGCCGACCCTCCACTAGCAACTTGAACTCCACAAACTTGGCAAACGCCTCCGCCTTCTCCTTCAGGAAATAGACCCAGACATATCTGGTGTAATCGTCAATCAACACTAGCATATACCTGCTGCCTCCGAGGCTTGGGATAGCAGTCGGTCCCATCAAATCACCATGGATACAATCCAACGGCACACTACTCCTTGTCTGTGACTTATCAAACGGCAGTCGATGAGACTTGCCGAACTGACATCCCGCGCAAACATGAACATCACCGTAGGAAGATAGACTAGGCATGCCCTTGACTAGACCTTTTATCGCCATAGCCTTCAGCTTATCCATCCATACATGCCCCAACCTCTCGTGCCATATAACGGCACTATCATTTGTCTTCATCTTGTCAACATAAGAACTTGTCGATAAAACGAACAAGTCTTTTGCCCTTCTCCCGACATGAACGACATCGGCCTTTACCGCCTCAACGTTTCATAGAAACCTTACTTATGTTGGACCGAACAGAACGTGATACCCAACGTCTACAGCGTTGGTCATGGAGAAGAGATTTTTCCTCATTCCGGGCACATGATAGACACTCTTCAACGTTAGTGGCCCCCTATCACTGCCCAAGGAAACAACCCCCACCTTCTCGACAGTATGCACAGTATCATCAGCAGTTATGATAACATCATTACCTGAGTAAGGCTGCGCTGAAGAAAGCTTTGACTCATCCCCTGTGAGGTGATGACCACACCCCGAGTCCACGATCCAGTCCTCCTGATAGATGATATGAGTCGCAGCTCCGATAGAAGCTGAGAAGGCTCCTCCCCATCCTCCATCATTTGGCCTGGCCTCAGTTTCCTCCTTCCCTGCAGCAGCATGCCCTAGCTGAAGATTCACCCGGCAATCCTTCCTGATGTGACCAAACTTTCCGCACTTAAAGCATTTGGGTCCTTCTCCCTTCTTCTTCCCTTCAGCCTTGGGAGCATAGCCCTCTCCTGATGTCCAAAAGTTGAAGGCCCATTGCCTCCAACGGTCTTCTTCTTCTTATCCCATCTATTCTTCTTCCATGTGAAGAGTACCTCGCCTTCTCCCCCAGACACTGACACCCCCGCCATCTGCCTTGCTAGGCTCTCCCGCGACGCAAGCAGATTCTGCAGCTCCAGCAGAGACGACTGATTTGCCCAACCCTGCACCGATGTCACAAAGGCCACATACTCCTTCCGAAAGCCGCGGATGATGTGTCTCTTCATCTTCGCCTCAGAAATTGGCTCATCAGGATCCAGTGCTGAAATCTCAGCGCACAGGTTCTTCATCTTCAGGAAGAACATAGAGATATACAGATCTCCTTGAGCCGACCTAGCCAGCTCATTTTCCAGGAACTGTAGCCTTGCTACATTCTTCTTGTTAAACAGCCCGTCCAGGGCTCTACAGATCTTGGCAGTTGATCCACACACTAAGATGTGATCGAATAGGTCAGGTGATATTTCCTTTTCAGAGTGAACTCTGCTTTCGCATTAATCCTCCTCCAATTCCACACCTCATGACCATTATCCCCAACTAGGACAACTTCCTGCATACTATCTCCTCGAACAACCTCCCAGAGGTCCTCACCCAGAAGATAACTCTGCATGCACGACTTCCACTTCTTGCAGTTAGTCGACATGAGCATCTCAATTGCAAGACCTCTTGCAAAACCTGCTTCCATGGCTCTACCACTGGTTCCTTCTTCACAAAGGTGATGACAACTTTGAGTTGTTCACTGCTCTATCCACTCCAACCTCGCTTTGATACCATGTGAAATTTTTCGTAGATCTTGGAGTGAGCTGGAATCGTACAACTTAAAGTTACAGCCAACAACCAGAAGCACATGAAACAAAGCAATCTTTATTGATAACAACATCAATCTTCATTACTTAGCGAGGTATACATGGCGAGACATGATTTCGCCAGTACACAAAACCAAAAGGAAAAATACAATGCTGAAGAAAGATAACTAGCGGTCTGAACACAGAAGCCGCCTAACAGCACGGCCTGGATGTTCGCGCGAATAGAAGAGGAGACCGTGCGAATAGACTGCCGGCAACTTGAACAACACCACTGAAGCTCCGCGACCTCCCGAACTCCATTGATTCTCCCGAACTCCAGCAACCCACACTGCAAGCCGCGAGACCACTCGGACACTTTAGAAGAAGAGGTGACCGCTGCTGTCCGCACAATCAGCAGAAGCTGCACAAAGGAAATTCAATCAGCAAACCGGGCGGTCACTAAAAAAGAGACCGCAAGTTCTAGGCACAAGTTCAGCTTACACTTGGTGCGATGATGTTGCTGCTACTGTGATGCCTATTTATAGGCATGGGTCCAGATCTAGTCACCACCCTATGAGATAGAGTCACCACTCTGACCGCGTGACCAAGATCATTCTACCCACGCGGTCAGCAGAAGATCGCTCTGCGCTTAGTGAGCTTGCCGACTTCAATCCTTACCAGGAGATTGCCACTCCTTCAAGAAGCTGCGTGATCATAACATCTCGCATGGTCGTGATGCCCACCACCAGTGTTCGCATATACGAGACCTCTTCCAGAGAACGCGAACACAACCAAGTCGACTAAGGCAACAGCCCACCAAGTCGACCAACACCAGTGTCTGCATACATCAGCAGATCGCCAAGGGACCAGCTTATGCGAACACAAAGGGGAGACCGCGCGACTAAGAAAACCTTAGTCGGCGCGCACCATCAAGAACCCAGATAGTCATTAGACCGGACTGCCAGATACCAGAACAACGACCCTGTGTGGTCAACAGCTTAACCCGCACAGTACAGAATAATAGCTCGCCACGCGGTCACACAAACCAGACCGCGCAGCCTCACCTCGGCAGCATTGGACAGAGAGAACGGCGGTCAAGCCGAATAAGCTGCGGCTAGACCGAATAGGTCAGACCGCAGAGGAGACCGCAAGATCGTGCGGTTAGACCAGACCGCGCGACGACCTCCCAGACCGCCAACTTCACACTTCAACATTTTCAACAATGTGTCCTAGTTGGTTTGGCCTAACTCATTGATTAAAGGACTATATAATGTGATTCTTACACATGGGCACACCACAACTTCCACTGCTTAGTTTGTCCGCAAACAAATGCTCGCACCAGGTGACCCAGTGTTGTGGACTTACACCTTCTATGATCGTGGTTTCGATCTGAAACCAGTTTGTAAGACCCTTTTTTTGCTTCGCAACCGGGTCTTATGCACAGAACCGCAGCCTTACGGTGACTCCAACGATGCCAATTCTGCCGGCTAAATGATCATGATGCGCAAAACTATATCCGCAAACGACAACGGCAAGTGTACCGTATCGAATATAGTATAGGTTATAAAAACCAAGGTCGTATTAGACTCGGGGCTGTCGAGTACTTTTTCTTCGGGAAAACAAAACTATTATTTTATCGAATAATATTTTATTAGTGATAATTCATAGTTAAAATTAAAATAAAGAAATAAAGAAAAGAAAACAAATCTTGATCAAAGCGCACTTGGAATGAAAATCAAAAAATAGATAATTTCTAATCCGATCCTTGACCGTGGAGATTCTCGGACTATGAACGTACCTCTTTCGAGGACTACGCCCAACTAAGTTTAGGAAATATCAATTGAATTTCCATTCTATAATTGATAACCTAAGACTCGCTTTACGAGGTGAATCCCACTATTGGCTTTTACTCCAATCCGGAAGGGTAACGCCGTCCTCATTCAAGGATTGCGTTCTACTCTTTTTTATCCTTGAGCGATCGATTCATACTCACGAGCTGGTTCGGCTAACTAGAGTTTGAAAACAAATATCGCAATTCATAACCAAAATATGAACACGATACATTATTATTCAAGAAAAAATCGAAGGAGGATTGAAAATAATAAAGAGAATTCATTTCATCCAAAGCTCGCAATTTTCAAGATCTAAAATAAAATCTACTTGACATGAAAATAAAAGAGATGAAAAAATAAGACAATAACATTTTATTAAAATAACTTTGAATTACAACAAAAGAGGGTACAAGAAATTGAAAGCCTTGCATGAATTAAAATCTAAAACTACTTTACATAAAATGAAAATACATGAAATTGAAATCTAAGCTAAGAAATAAAAAAATACAAGAAATGAAAGAAAAGCAATTCTGCCCCAAAAGGGGGCAGAGGAGAGGAGTTTCGACCCAAGAAGGGTGGAAAAAGGGATTCCTTGAGATCTGGAAGAGCTGCCTTTTTATAGGCAAAAGTTGAGGTTACACGCCCTTGGTCACGCCCGTGACCAAGGGCGTATCATGGGCATGATCGGTGCTAGTGCGGAGAGGGCGCGTTCTTGCTTCAATGCAGGCGTTTCGGGCGCGTCACGCCCTTGGTCATGCCCATGACCAAGGGCGTGTAATCTTAAAACAGACGTTGGCGCGGGAAATCTTTGGCGTGAAGGGCGTGACTCTGGCGGCAAAGGAGTTACACGCCCGTGTCATTGGAGCTACACGGGCGTGACATTGGCGAAGCATCCTTGGGGCGTGATCTGGGGCGTGATCCGCTGGCAGGGAGGCTACACGGGCGTGACATTGGAAGTCATGGGCGTGTACTTGGCGAAATCACGTCATGGCTTCAGGACACGGCCGGCTGAGCTGGAGGCAGGGTTCACGGGCGTGACATTGGATGGTCACGGGCGTGACTCGAGCAGTCACGGGCGTGTACTTGTAATTCTTCTCAGAATGAGTCCAGGTTGGCGGCAGCAGGTCTTGAAATAGTTTTATGTTGACACGCCCTTGGTCACGGGCGTGACTGAGGGCGTGTACTTGCATTTTTGGGCAAAAACTCCAGAAATCCTGAAAAACATAAAGCAAACTTAAGTTAGTGAACAATTATAAATAGAAATGATTATTTAATTAAAATAGACATATTATTTATAAATTTATATTATTATTGGCCTAAATGCTATAATAAAATTAGATAAAAATACTACTCATCAAATACCCCCATACATAAGCTTTTGCTATTCCAGAGCAAAAGTATGATAGATATTCATAAGACATTAATAATATTTCTAATTAAACTAAAATTTTCTTTAATCAAAAGAAAGCTTAAAAATAAAATTTAGAGATTTAAGAGATAAGTCCTAAATTATGAAAATAAGATAAAAAGAGAGAAATATTTAGCCAAGAATTCTCAAATTATTTAACTAGTGGACAAAATTAAGTAATTTGCGAATCAAAATTAGATTAGAATTATAAAAACTCCAATTTTGAAGAGGCTTACGGAAAAATTCAAACTACTACTTATGCTCTCCCAATATTTTAATTTGAGTCTAAAATCAATTATATTGGCTAAAGGGTTTGGGTAAACATGAAGCTAGCTCTGATTGGGAGTGATGAATTTTATTCTCTCACCCCATCTTTTTTTTTCTACTTGTACATGTTTAGGAAAATGATGAATTTTATCCTCTCATTTTCCATGACATATAATCTTTTCATAATAAACTTCATAAAAGGGAGGTGCATATGTTTAGGAAATAATGAATTTTATCCTCTTATTTCCATGACATATGATCTTTTAATAGCTCTTTTTTTTGGTAGGGCTAAAATAAATTTTTGATTAAATTGAAATATTTTGAGAGCAACTATAGTAAATTGAAATTTCCTAAGAATCTAAAAGCATGAGATAAAAATAATTAAAATCTAAAGTTGTTAAGCACAACTACTACAAAATTGAGACTAATTAAAATAAAAGAGAAAAAGTGTTAAATAAATTACTCTAATCAAATTAAGATCATATTAACTTCCTTAAAACTAAATCAACTAAAAATTAAATTTTTAATAACCATGATAAAATAGAAGATTAGCCAATTAAAAATAGTTAAAAATGCTTATAAATAAACTCTCAAATGTTTTATTTTAGAAATAACAAAAACCAAAGTAAAGGGTTACTTGATTATTATTATTAATTTTTTTAAGTTTTGAAATTTTTATATTTTTTTTTGTTTTTTTTTGTAAATTTTTTTTAAATATTTTAAATATTAGAAAATATACCCTCATACTTAAAATTCAACATTGTCCCCAATGTTGAAAACTAAGTATGAAAAAGAAAAGAAAAAAATGGGAAAATAATAATAATTTTTTGATATGTTTTAATTAGTCTTGGACTTCCCAAGGTCAACCCGGTGAAGGGCTCGCAAGGTACTAGAAGCTGTGATGGAAATTCAAGCCCAAAGCGTCCTTTCCAAGAATTTAATTATAGCATAATTTTTTTTTTCATTTTTACATTTTTTTTAAATTTTTCTTCAAAAAATAAAAAGAAAAGGAAAGATAAAATTAATAGTGTTTCCCCTTTTCGAAATATCGACAAAAATCTCCCTAGCAACGACGCCAAAAACTTGATGCGCAAAACTATATCTGCAAACTACAACGGCAAGTGTACCGTATCGAATGTAGTATAGGTTATAAAAACCAAGGTCGTATTAGACTCGGGGCTGTCAAGTACTTTTACTTCGGGAAAACAAAACTATTATTTTATCGAATAATAATTTATTAGTGATAATTCACAGTTAAAATTAAAATAAAGAAATAAAGAAAAGAAAACAAATCTTGATCAAAGCGCACTTGGAATGAAAATAAAAAAAAATAGATAATTTCTAACCTGATCCTTGACCGTGGAGATTCTCGGACTATGAACGTACCTCTTTCGAGGACTACGCCCAACTAAGTTTAGAAAATATCAATTGAATTTCCATTCTATAATTGATAACCTAAGACTCACTTTATGCGGTGAATCCCACTATTGGCTTTTACTCCAATCCGGAAGGGTAACATCGTCCTCATTCAAGGATTGCGTTCTACTCTTTTTATTCTTGAGTGATCGATTCATACTCACGAGCTGGTTCGGCTAACTAGAGTTTGAAAACAAATATCACAATTCATAACCGAAATATGAACACGATATGTTATTATTCAAGAATAAATCAAAGGAGGATTGAAAATAATAAAGAGAATTCATTTCATCAAAAGCTCGCAATTTTCAAGATCTAAAATAAAATCTACTTGACATGAAAATAAAAGAGATGAATAAAATAAGACAATAACATTTTATTAAAATAACTTTGAATTACAACAAAAGAGGGTACAAGAAATTGAAAGTCTTACATGAATTAAAATCTAAAACTACTTTGCATAAAATGAAAATACATGAAATTGAAATCTAAGCTAAGAAATAAGAAAATACAAGAAATGAAAGAAAAGCAATTATGCCCCAAAAGGGGGGCAGAGGAGAGGAGTTTCGACCCAAGAAGGGTGGAAAAAGGGATTCCTTGAGGTCTGGAAGAGCTGCCTTTTTATAGGTAAAAGTTGAGGTTACACGCCTTTGGTCACGCCCGTGACCAAGGGCGTATCATGGGCGTGATCGGTGCTGGTGCGGAGAGGGCGCGTTCTGGCTTCAATGCAGGCGTTTCGGGCGCGTCACGCCCTTGGTCACGCCCGTGACCAAGGGTGTGTAATCTTAAAATAGACGTTGGCGCGAGAAATCTTTGGCGGGAAGGGCGTGACTCTAGCGACAAAAGAGTTACACGCCCGTGTCATTGGATCTACACAGGCGTGACATTTGTGAAGCATCCTTGGGGCGTGATCCGCTGGCAGGGAGGCTACACGGGCGTGACATTGGAAGTCACGAGCGTGTACTTGGCGAAATCACGTCATGGCTTCAGGACACGGCCGGCTGAGCTGAAGGCAGGGTTCACGGACGTGACATTGGATGGTCACGGGCGTGACTCGGGCAGTCTTGGGAGTGTACTTGGAATTCTTCTCAGAATGAGTCCAGGTTGGCGCCAGCAGGCCTGGAAATAATTTTATGTTGACACGCCCTTGGTCGCGGGCGTGACTGAGGGTGTGTTCTTGCATTTTTGGGCAAAAACTCCAGAAATCCTGAAAAACATAAAGCAAACTTAAGTTAGTGAACAATTATAAATAGAAATGATTATTTAGTTAAAATAGACATATTATTTATAAATTTATATTATTATTGGCCTAAATGCTATAATAAAATTAGATAAAAATACTACTCATCAGATCACATCACAGTAAGCCAACAAAAGAACATATGTATTAGCACAAGTCCACAAATTACAGCTCGATTATAGTATATATAAATGAGCAATAGTCCACAATGAGTACCAAGTAAGTGAGTAAATAGGCTTATGCCAGGTACATGTCCAAAATAAAACTAAGCACACTCTCTCTTTACATCTATGCGGAAGCTAATGAACTCTCATCAACCTATCGTCGGGCGGTGATGCTGCGTGGCGGCTATTCCTCATGTCTTGTCATCAGGTCCTGCTGCTCATACTACTGCTCCAGCTCCTCGGAATCCTACGGTCATCACCGACTGTTAGTCATAAAGACAAAGCCAGTTTTGTCCTCGCCAACCCCCGCGACTCCTAGGCACCGTGCGGGAGGGATGTGAAGCGCAAATCTAGCACACTGTTATAGGCGGTAGCAAGACTGTGGCACGAAACGACAGTGTACCGATCGTTCAAGTAATATAAAATGTGGGAGTGAATCCCAAAGTATCGATCTCGAAGGAACATAGTAAGGTGGAGTTTTCTATCGAAGAAGGACTTGAGATTGAAGTCCTTTAATCGAATGGAGTGCGGGAGATTTGGTTTGGATTATGGAAAATAAAATAAAATAACTACAACTACTTCTCTGCAATGCCACTATGCAATGCTTCGCCAGGCGGGATGGAAAACTACGTAGGCCTTGAATGCACTACTTTGCAAGGGCGGATGGACGAGTAGTCAAACGGAATGGAATGGGGGTTTGCGGAGTGGAATGGAGTGGGGCGGAATGGAAGAGTAGGCTCATGTAGTGGAAGAGTAGTCAAGCGGAATGAAGTGGAGGGTGGAGTGGATTTGGTGGCGCACCTCATTCACACATATAAACAAGTTAATTTCATAAAAATGAAATAGACATAAAAAATCATGGTTTATAGGCACATCATCAAAGTATAGAGAATCTAGTTACATTCATCAAAACAAAGAGGGGGAAAGCAAAGGAAACGACCCAATCTGAAGCCTTGTTGAAGATTCACGGTTGGAATCGCTGGGTTGTCAATCCGCGTCCAAGCTCGGTCCTCAACTGCGTCCGGGGTAGAGAAGGCTGTCACTACCTTCCTATGGCCCGTCTTCTTCGTGTCACGATCCAGCCACAAGACCAAAGCTTCCTTCTCCTTGGATGATGATGGATGTAGGGCTAGATCCCTCTCCTTGGAAGCTCTTGGATGATGGAGGCGGCCGAGAGGATGCTCCGGCTTTAGATTTGCAAGGAAAGGGTGGTCGGAGCTCCTCCTTAAGGTGGGCGGCGATGGAGCGGCGAAAATGGCGGAACTGGAACCCTTCAGGCGCGAAAACGATGATCCCCGTCTAGGGAGAAGTCTGCAGCTTTTATAAAAAAAACAGTCAGAATTTGGTCACGCATGGTCGAACGCACGACCGTGCGTGGACCGTGCGATACTAATTAAGAAGAAAGCCCAGGAAGACGACCCGGAGCGCCCGTGCGTTTTACTCGCGCACTGTTGAAGCCACCCGTGCGTACAAATGCACGATCAAATCCAGATGGCCTAAGAATTAGGCTTAACAGATGATCGTGCGATTCCTTCGCGCACGGGCAATTTCCCGTGCGTAAAGAAGCACGATCAAAGACAGAAAATCATTTTTCACCACAGACGAGAGCGCACGACCGCAGCCGATCGCGCGTCAACAAACGCACGACCGTGCGATTCATGCATACATGAAATCTGGGTAGAATTGGACGAACCGTCCGCCTGCATAAATATCAACACAGGTTGGAATACCCCTCCAGCTCAATACAAGTACAGAATAGAAGGTTAGGGAGCACCATGTGCTTACCCCCAACAACAAGAAGAACAAAAGCAAACCAAGATGGGCCTAAAAAGTGCACATAGCGCGGAAGTGATTATAAGAGAAATACAAGCAATAATTGCTGAATTGGACATGCACAAGAGTGAAAACTAGCCCGGATGAGTCCATAAATATGTATACAAATGGGACTCATCACACCCCCAGACTTACGTGTTTGCGCGTCTCGAGCAAACCAATTCAAGCTAAGGGGAAAAACAAAGTAATTGGTTAGGATATTGCGACACGGAGTAAAATGAGAAGTCACATACTCACATGCGTAAAAATATAGCAACAAAGATTTCTAAGTATACTACATAGTTTATAGATTTCAAAAAGGGTACAGAGTTATTATTCTACTCAAAATAGGAATTGCGGTGAATCATCTAATCATGTGCAAGGAGAAAATAGATGGACCGCTGAGATGAGCATTGCCTAAGATTGGGATTCGGGATGATCTCCACTAAAATCCATTAGTGTCGGGGACTGTTGGGTATATTGTCCTCAATATAACCTTGATTTGAAGAGGCATCACTCCTAATGCTAAGGACATATTGTATTTAACAAAGCTACACTTGTGTAGAATATACAGGCACAGGTAACTCAAAAGGAAGGGCCAAACATGGCCTTAGACAAGAAGGAATCATCCACAAGGAGATAAAGATCTGTCTCAGCATAACCGCTGAGACGATGGGTCACAACCGCTGAGACGAGGAGCCGTCTCAGCGGGTCCACTGAGAAGAAGACTGGAACAACCGCTGAGAAGGGGACTGGAGCTGCTGTTGAGACTGAAAGCTGTCTTAGCCCAACCGCTGAGACTGGATGCTGTCTCAGCCCAACCGCTGAGACAGATCCAAATGTTTTGACGGGATCTACTTTCGGCGCAAAAGACTTCTGAGAGGGAAAAGCAAGTCCAATTAGTCCCATACCGTGTCAGGAGGATCGATATAGCCGTTGAAGCCCTCTGGAGGTATAAAAGAAGATGCTAGGGCACAACAACCACTACTGTTCGATTGAAGAGCTCTTGCGACAAGCCGCAAACGAGTACTCACGTTTCAGCCAGTTGAAGTCATTCTCTAAAGCTGAAGTTAATCTTCTAAGGGAGATTAGATAGCTCCTCCTGTACAAACACAAGAAGGGCAAGTTGATCTTCTGCTTTGCTGAAGGAGAAGATCAAAGAGATCCAAATCTGAAGCTGCGGTTTTCAGATCTGAAGAAAGGATTCAGAAGACCTAAGAGTAATCCTTTTGTCTTTTGTATCTAACTCAATCTAAATTACATCTCTGTAAGGCATTGTTGCCTGAGAAAAAGGCTATTGAGCCTGTGTGTAAAGCTGTGTTGATAGCTTGAGTGGTAGGACCTCTTGATAGGTCTGAGGTAGGAAATCTATGGGATTTCTGAGTGGTAGGAGTTCATAACTCTGAGTTGTAGGGCTGCTGTTGAGCCTGAGGTGTAGGGTTGTTGTGCCTGAGGTGTAGGGTTGTTGAGCCTGAGTGTAGGGATGCTGAGCCTGAGTGTAAGGCTGCTGTGCCTGAGGTAGGATCACTCTTGATCTGAGAAGTTCTGAGGAACTTGTGGTGTAAGCTCAAGGAGCTGAGATTGAAGATTGGAGGTGTTGGCCCTGTCTAACTCATTGTTGGAAGGGTGAAGGGGGAAAGTGGACTACCCATAGACACACTGTCTTTGGGGAACCACTATAAATTAGTGTGTGCTTTCTGTGTTTGATGTTTTTCCTGAACTAAACCAGAAAACTAATAGCCTAAGTTAAAGAAATAAAAAAGAGACCTATTCACCCCCCCCCCCCCCCCCCTCTAGGTAAATTAGTCAGCATACTAATAAACTATCAAGTCATATGCTTGCCTGTTCATATTCTCTCCACGACACTAGATTGGTTCACTGCACGAGTTTGTAGGACTTTAGGTTGAATGGGGCTTGGGTCATGGTGAGATACACAAAGGTAAACATAAAGGTTAAACGCACCAAACCCAAATGAGCTAATCATAAAAATAATCTAGCAAGCAACAACCAAGTGCACGAGTGCACCACACCCCCAGACTTAAACTTGACAATATGGGTGTGTGCCCCACCTAATCTAAACACAAATCTCAAACAGATTTTCATATAAGCTCTTTTTCTGCACATTTTATTTTCTTTTCCAATCATTTCTTTTTTTTTCTTTTTCTCTTTCTCAGTTTTTTTTTCAAATCATTTTCAACATATTTTCAATAAAAGCACAACCACCACCACAACATTTTCCATATCACACCACCAAAATAAGAAATATAAATCTGATCTTGCTTGATATTTAGGTGCATGACTAGGATCGACATTTTGGTTTTGGTGATAACTAGGTAGAGCTGAATCAAATGACATGGATAGGCTCAAGGAGGCTAGCAAGGGAAGATGATAGGAGCGAAAGACAGGCTCAACCGGGCCAAAATGAAGGCTTACGTCACTCTCACGGAAATGAACTATCCGATGCCCATGCTTCAAGAATAGCTTGGGGCAAGTTCTTAGCCCCTGATAAAGGTAATCCTTCCTCCGAACTCAAACAATACGAGTTTAACGATAATCTACACTCATCCCTACGCTACCATTCGATTCACACTACATTCACCAATTTGAGTAGAATAATTAACAATTACACTTAGAGAAATAAAATAAACTAAAAGTATAAAGATAAATCTACTCTACACATATTTTTATACAAATGGGAGTACTCGACTAGGAGCACTGCACGAGTCACAACTTACTTCGCTACACAATCCTAAACCAGCACCTCAATTTTCCAATTAAGCAGTAAAATAGAATTAAACTCGGAGCATGCTCGCGGGTAAGTGCGCTCTTAAGTGGGTGCAGTGGTGTGCAATGAAGATGAACAATACTAAATAAATTAAATTAATATACTTCTAGTATGCAAATGATATGTGCACGTGCAGTGGGTAACACATAGCGGCTCTCCCCCAGACTTAATTTAAGCAATAGACACAAATAATGTAACCATGAAAATTAAATAGATGACTAGGGGAATAAAAGTTACCCATGCTCAGAAATGAGCATACCAGAAGATTGGCGTGTAAAACAAGAAAAGCTGCAGCATCCCCATCCAGAAAATGAACCTGTAGGGGTGAGTTCCGCCAAATAAAAAGAAAATAGACAAAAGCAAAATACAATACAGCCAACTAAATGGACAAGATGGAAAGAAATTACAGAAAAGAAAGATAACTACTGGGGTTATTGTCAGCCCAGCATGACTTATTTAAAAACATAACAGTTCTAACTAATGGGCGTATGAAAAAAGAAATGCGCAGGTAACTGTTCTAATATGCGTGTTGGTAGCAGGTACCGATACGGCGATAGAACAGTAACGCCTCTACCCGAATATAGATAAAACATGCTCATCATAAGTAGAGGGAATAAAAAATAAGAAGAGGAGGAGTACTCCTCACAAATCTCACGAAAAACATCCTTGCCCAGCAAGGTGTCATCTTTATGGAGGCGGCAGGAGGAAAAGGTAATGAGTGAGGCTTCCTCTATGGAGGAGGGATCAACCTCCTCACGTAAGAGGATGCGCTCATCATTGACTTGAGCAGAATGCTCCAAGTCCTCCTGAAGTACCTGTGAAGACTCAACCTGCACAGGCTCGGATGAAGAAGGGGGTTAGGAAATAAAAGAGAAGAATGACTTAAATAATCAAAAATCGGGGGAGTGGTCCCGGTCTCACTCCCAGGAGGATCCAAACATAGATCACTGTCGGTATCATATGAGTCGTAGCGAGGGGAGTCCGAAAGCTAGAGGTCCTCTGTGTTGAGTTGGACCTCCTCATCCGATAAGGTAATGCAAACCTCCTCATCAGAAAAGGTTTCCTCCTCATCCCACCTCGGCGCGTCATCGTGTTCCAAGGACTCACACTCCCCATCAGAGAGAATTACATCCTTATCCCACTTTGTCGCATCCTCAGGCTTCGAATGAAGTTCCTGCCTAACATCATCAACCAACTCACAAAAAATAGGTGCAGAGAGTTCTTGCAAAGAAAGTGTAGGAACAGAGGTAATAACATCATCAGAGAAAATGGGCACAGGTTCCTCCGGGGGTGAAACCAAAAGGAGTGACAAATGCACTAGGAGAGAAGTCTCCACCATGTCATCACATCGATTAGCAGAAAGTATGATGGGGTTATCCACAGCAGTCCCCCATAGACAAGGTGGTACTGTGTATATATCATCAGAATCAAAATGAGCTCCCAAATTAGAGGTGGATGGAATGATATGAACATCATTTTCATCATCCTCCTCCATCTGGCGCTGAAATTCTACGCAATCTTTCAATGAGTGCTCGTTATTATGACAACACAATCACCGTTTTCCATTATTCCTTGGTCTAGACGGGGCCGGAGAGGTTTATGAAAATGGTAAATGGGGTGAAGAAGAGTGCCCATAAGACTTGGGTATGGCGTATGAAGTACCTTAAGAGAATGGTGCTCCATATACTGGGTCTCGAGAATTATGCTCACCATCTCCAGTGGGACATTTATCACTAATGATTATGATTTCCACACCATCTACAACGGATATCGAAAGCAGAATGCATGGTGTAGCGGGGGAGAATTCACCAACAAATAAAATTTCTTTGCAAGAATTAACTACACAAAAGAAATAAAAAAAAATTGAATGCCTACTTCAGACAAATCGTAAAATAGATAAGGAATAAATAAATTTAAAACGACAAATTCTAAGAACTAAAACAAAGAAGAAAATGGTATAAACAAACTTGACACTCTCTCTCTTAAGTAACTCACATGACTATGCTCCCCGACAACAACGCCAAAAACTTGATGCGCAAATCTATCACACCACTATAGGCGGTAGCAAGACTACGGCACGAAACGGCAGTGTACCGATCGTTTAAGTAATATAAAATGTGGGAGTGAATCCTCAAGTATCGATCTCGAAGGAACACAGTAAGGTGGAGTTTACTATCGAGGAAGGACTTGAGATTGAAGTCCTTCAATCGAATGGAGTGCGGGAGATTTGGTTTGGATTATGGAAAATAAAATAAAATAACTACAACTACTCCTATGCAATGCCGCTATGCAATGCTTCGCCAGGCAGGATGGAAAACTATGTAGGCCTTGAATGCACTACTTTGCACGGGCGGATGGACGAGTAGTCAAACGGAATGGAATGGTGGTTTGTGGAGTGGAATGGAGTGGGGCGGAATGGAAGAGTAGGCTCATGTAGTGGAAGAGTAGTCAAGCAGAATGAAGTGGAGGGTGGAGTGGATTTGGTGGCGCACCTCATTCACACATATAAACAAGTTAATTTCATAAAAATGAAATAGACATTACAAATCATGGTTTATAGTGCACATCATCAAAGTATAGAGAATCTAGTTACATTCATCAAAACAAAGAGGGGGAAAGCAAAGGAAACGACCCAATCTGAAGCCTTGTTGAAGATTCACGGTTGGAATCGCTGGGTTGTCAATCCGCGTCCAAACTCGGTCCTCAACTGCGTCCGGGGTAGAGAAGGCTGTCACTACCTTCCAATGGCCCGTCTTCTTCGTGTCACGATCCAGCCACAAGACCAAAGCTTCCTTCTCCTTGGATGATGATGGATGTAGGGCTAGATCCCTCTCCTTGGAAGCTCTTGGATGATGGACGTGGCCGAGAGGATGCTCCTTCTTTAGATTTGCAAGGAAATGGTGGTCGGAGCGATCGATTCATACTCACGAGCTGGTTCGGCTAACTAGAGTTTGAAAACAAATATCACAATTCATAACCGAAATATGAACACGATATGTTATTATTCAAGAATAAATCGAAGGAGGATTGAAAATAATAAAGAGAATTCATTTCATCCAAAGCTCGCAATTTTCAAGATCTAAAATAAAATCTACTTGACATGAAAATAAAAGAGATGAAAAAAATAAGACAATAACATTTTATTAAAATAACTTTGAATTACAACAAAAGAGGGTATAAGAAATTGAAAGTCTTGCATGAATTAAAATCTAAAACTACTTTGCATAAAATAAAAATACATGAAATTGAAATCTAAGCTAAGAAATAAGAAAATACAAGAAATGAAAGAAAAGCAATTCTGCCCCAAAAGGGGGCAGGGGAGAGGAGTTTCGACCCAAGAAGGGTGGAAAAAGGGATTCCTTGAGGTCTGTAAGAGCTGCCTTTTTATAGGCAAAAGTTGAGGTTACACGCCCTTGGTCACGCCCGTGACCAAGGGCGTGTCATGGGCGTGATCGGTGCTGGTGCGGAGAGGGCGCGTTCTAGCTTCAATGCAGGCGTTTCGGGCGCGTCACGCCCTTGGTCACGCCTGTGACCAAGGGCGTGCAATCTTAAAACAGACGCTGGCGCGAGAAATCTTTGGTGGGAAGGGCGTGACTCTGGCGGCAAAGGAGTTACACGCCCGTGTCATAGGAGCTACACGGGCGTGACATTGGAAGTCACTGGCGTGTACTTGGCGAAATCACGTCATGGCTTCAGGACACGGCCGACTGAGCTGGAGGCAGGGTTCACGGACGTGACATTGGAACAGGCGTGACTCGGGTAGTCATGGGAGTGTACTTGGAATTCTTCTCAGAATGAGTCCAGGTTGGCGGCAGCAGGCCTGGAAATACTTTTATGTTGACACGCCCTTGGTCGCGGGCGTGACTAAGGGTGTGTACTTGAATTTTTGGGCAAAAACTCCAGAAATCCTGAAAAACATAAAAAGAACATAAGTTAGTGAACAATTATAAATAAAAATGATTATTTAGTTAAAATAGACATATTATTTATAAATTTATATTATTATTGGCCTAAATGCTATAATAATATTAGATAAAAATACTACTCATCAGATCACATCACAGTAAGCCAACAAAAGAACATATGTATTAGCACAAGTCCACAAATTACAGCTCGATTATAGTATATATAAATGAGCAGTAGTCCACAATGAGTACCAAGTAAGAGAGTAAATGGGCTTATGCCAAGTACATGTCCAAAATAAAACTAAACACACTCTCTCTCTTTACATCTATGCGGAAGCTAATGAACTCTCATCAACCTATCGTCGGGCGGTGATGCTGCGTGGCGGCTATTCCTCATGTCTTGTCATCACATCCTGCTGCTCATACTACTGCTCCAGCTCCTCGGAATCCTACGGTCACCACCGACCGTTAGTCATAAAGACAAAGCCAGTTTTGTCCTCGCCAACCCCCGCGACTCCTAGGCACCGTGCGGGAGGGTGTGAAGCGCAAATCTAGCACACCGTTATAGGTGGTAGCAAGACTGTGGCACGAAACGACAGTGTACCGATCGTTCAAGTAATATAAAATGTGGGAGTGAATCCCCAAGTATCGATCTCGAAGGAACATAGTAAGGTGGAGTTTTCTATCGAGGAAGGACTTGAGATTGAAGTCCTTTAATCGAATGGAGTGCGGGAGATTTGGTTTGGATTATGGAAAATAAAATAAAATAACTACAACTACTCCTATGCAATGCCGCTATGCAATGCTTCGCCAGGCGGGATGGAAAACTATGTAGGCCTTGAATGCACTACTTTGCACGGGCGGATGGACGAGTAGTCAAACGGAATGTAAGGTGGTTTGCGGAGTGGAATGGAGTGGGGCGGAATGGAAGAGTAGGCTCATGTAGTGGAAGAGTAGTCAAGCGGAATGAAGTGGAGGGTGGAGTGGATTTGGTGGCGCACCTCATTCACACATATAAACAAGTTAATTTCATAAAAATGAAATAAACATAACAAATCATGGTTTTTAGTGCACATCATCAAAGTATAGAGAATCTAGTTACATTCATCAAAACAAACAGGGGGAAAGCAAAGAAATCGACCCAATCCGAAGCCTTGTTGAAGATTCACGGTTGGAATCGCTGGGTTGTCAATCCGCATCCAAGCTCGGTCCTCAACTACGTCTGGGGTAGAGAAGGTTGTCACTACCTTCTAATGGCCCGTCTTCTTCGTGTCACGATCCAGCCATAAGACCAAAGCTTCCTTCTCATTGGATGATGTTGGATGTAGGGCTAGATCCCTCTCCTTGGAAGCTCTTTGATGATGGAGGCGGCCTAGAGGATGCTCCTGCTTTAGATTTGCAAGGAAATGGTGGTCGGAGCTCCTCCTTAAGCTGGGCGGCGATGGAGCGGCGAAAATGGCGTAACTGGAACCCTTCAGGAGCGAAAAAGATGATCCCCGTCTAAGGCGAAGTCTGCAGCTTTTATAGAAAAACAGTCAGAATTTGGTCACGCACGGTCGAACGCACTACCGTGCGTGGACCATGCGATATTAATTAAGAAGAAAGCCCAGGAAGATGACCCAGATCGCCCGTGCATTTTACTCACGCACGGTCGAAGCCGCCCGTGTGTAAAAATGCATGATCAAATCCAGATGGCCTAAGAATCAAGCTTAACAGGTGATCGTGCGATTCCTTCACGCACGGGCAACTGCCCGTGCGTAAAGACGCAAGATCAATGACAGAACATCATTTTCACCACAGACGAGAACGCATGATCGCAGCCGACCGTGCGTCAAGGAAATGCACGACCGTGCGATTCATGCATATATGAAATCTTGGTAGAATTGGATGAACCGTCCACCTGCATAAATATCAACACAGCTGGGAATACCCTTCCAGCTAAATACAAGTATGGAATAAAAGGTTAGGGAGCACCATGTGCTTACCCCCAACAACAAGAAGCACAAAAGCAAACCAAGACGGGCCTAAAAAGTGCACATAGCGTGGAAGTGATTATAAGAGAAATACAAGCAATAATAGCTCGAATTAGACGTGCACAAGAGTGAAAACTAGCTCAGATGAGTCCATATATGTGTATACAAATGAGACTCATCAGGATGAAGCGGAGGACAGCAATGGGTATAAAAAAAGTAGATGACATGACCTAGCTACATGATTATCTACACTACACAGGTGTAAATATATATATCTATAACAATCTAAAAAGAAATATAATGGCAACATAAATACGTAAACTAAATGAGACCTTATTTTCATTATAACCGTCGGATGATCATTGCAGCCGTCCAATCCTTCTTCTAAAACAACCGCTCACTCTTCTTTATTATTCCACCTCGCGGTGCCCTCTCGATTCCTCCCGATGCAGCTTCTGCGCATGAGCCTCCTTCTCCATCTCGCCTTCAGGAAGCAGACGGTTTGGCCGACGATCAAGTCTGATGCGGCCTTCGTTCAGGAGGTTTCAGCGTCGTGAGGATGTTCGGCGTCGTGAGGATGTTCGACATTCGCTCATGTACTCGCCGCCGAAGGTTGCGATATATTCAAGCCTTGGTCTTCTCTGTGATTCCAGCCGCCGCATCTTCCTGCCATTCCGCATCTTCCCTTTCATGGTCTTCTCACGCCGCTCCTCCCGTGCTTCCATCTTCCCTGGCATTCTGCAACCTGGTTGGAGAAGATCCACGCCATTTTGGGCTTTGACTTTGTGCGAACTTCCTAAACGACTTCGTTTTCCCTACCAGGTAAGATTTCTTTTTCTCTCCTCCTCCACCCCTTCTTCAAAATTTAGGTCATTTACTGAAATGAAATGAGATTTCTGGGATGATTTCTGGGTCGATCTTTTGAATGTTTGAAATGAAATGGATTTTCTCACCTAATTTTCTCCCTCCCCGCTTCTTCCAATACTCACTGCATTTCCCTACCTGTTCAATCCTCTTCTATGTTTTATGTTTTATAGTCTTAGTTGCTGAATCACTCACTTCATCCATCAGCTCTAATGCATGTTAAATGTTTGATAAATTGCTTAGTAGTACAAATGAGTTCCCCTATTAGATAAAAGTTTATGATTCCGTTTGGCACTACTTATTTGCTCCGATGAGTTTGGACAAAAATGTCACCATCATAAAATATAGGTTTGGCATAATAGCGGTTATGACAGCCACCAACAAAAAAAAAAACTTTTTTTAACATAAAAGTGCATGAATTTCCTTAGGTGAGGTCGGACAACCGCTTTCAAGACCACCCCCGCCATGCCAAACGGAGCCTATATTCAGTGTTTTATTTTCTTATCTGTTGAATCCTCTTCTATGTGGGTTTGTTGAGAGGTGGACATGGCGTGGTGCCTAGCAGTGCTGTAACCATTTGTCTACCTTGCTGTTTGGTGTTACGCTTAGAGCTTCACCATTAAATTTACGGTATCCTGGTTCCGCAGGCGTCCAACTCCGACTCCTGTATGTGCCCAATATCGTCTCCATATCCCCAAACAGAGTTTTAGTCTAGAAAATTTAGTATGGGTTGAGTTTGAATTTAAGCTTTCCGGCTAAAAAAATCAATGGTCTAATTAACTTTACAATTTCATAATTTTAGGATGCCTAATCGACTATTACAGAGCTTCCTTTGTAGTGTCATTGCAAAAATGAAGAAAACAAATGTAAAGTTCAAAATGCTCATTAATATTGCTCTAGCCGATTGTGTAGTTGATGCTTTTTCCTCTTGCAGATTTCTTCATATGAATCCAATCCACAAATCCATAAATCCCCCTCCCCCGGACCAATTTTGCCTCCCATGACCAATGTCGCCCCCCAAGACCAATGTTGCCCCACACTACAAATGTCGCCCACCACGACCATTGTCGCCCCCATGACAAATGTCCCCCCCCCCCCCCCCCCCCCCCCCGACAAATATCGCCGCCCATGACAAATGTCGCCCACCATGACCATTGTCGCCAATCACGACATATGTCGCCCCCATGACAAATATTGCCTGCACGGGGGCCCCCATGCACTATCACTTGTGTGTGCGTGTGTATGTATATATATAAATGGAAGACAGTAAGTAAAGTATGGTAAAGAGCAAGTATAAAATAGAAAAGTAACCATTGATTTATAGGAATGCCCATACAAATCTATAGACCAAGGGGTCGTTTAGCAATGCCTATCGTATACAAAGTCCCATAACCAATTTATACGATAGGGGTAGGGGTTGAAATGCAATGCTTATGCTATGACATGTAGAGTTATGCTGGGTAATGTTATGATCACATAAGTGCAACTCACACACTTCAACTTTATGCGCACAAACCTTTAGTTCCCCTTTTTTGGAGCTAGCAAGACTCCGAGGATACCCCCGTAGTGGCAATCGGAAGCGGTGCGTTAGCTTCGCCCACCTCTAGGTTAGTATTCACATTACCTAACCTAGACCTATCGTACACCTCAACGCAAAACCACGGAGCGCTTGCGTACTCTTACTGGCTGGACCAGCAGACTTTCTTGGTTTAGTGCAAATACACACTTGCCGAGTCAGCGTATCGACGTCGGTGTGAACGACTGTCAATACCGAAGACCCACCACCTTTATGCACATGCAATTATGATTACCATCTATCTCTGATCCATAAGCTCCCCGGGCTAACCCGCCCATCACCATAACCTTCCGAGCCATCGGCTCGCCGTGCCAACCCGTCCGTGCCTACAACCACTGAGCCTACCGCTCGTACAACCAAACCAGCTAACCATCCATAGTGAGGGGAGAGAGTGAGTATATTATTAAGTTAATCTTGCGTAACAAATTATTCCTACAGCTTTAGGGTTAATCTTGGACTTCTCGAGGTCTACCTTGTGAAGGGCTCGCAACGGTACTAGGAGGTATGATGGGATGATAGCCCATACCGCCCTTTCCAAGTTACTTATTTTTATTATGTATACCCTTGGTCATACCCCTCTTACCATTTCACTTGAGTTTTATGACCCTAAGTGTTTTATGACTCTCCAAGGGAAAGAGACTTATTTTTATTGATGTATACCCTTGATCATACCCCTCTTACCATTTCACTTAAGTTTTTAACCCTAAGTGTTTTATGACTCTCCAAGGGAAAGGCGATCTTTCGTCAATCACGAGCACAACCTTGCCCCTTATTCAACCAGACATCTTACTCCTACTTTATTGTGGTGACCCTTTCCAAATCCAATCCATCTGGGTGCACCAACTTCCTTAAATGCCCATGTAAGATCTACATGTTTATCCTTATTTAACCTTTTCACTACACGCAGACCACTTGAACTATATGATGTATAAAAAGAGAAAGACTCCCAATGCTCATCCAAATGATCCAAGATTATTATTGGGGGTGTGTTATGACATTATATGGCCAAATCCAGAAATTCATAATTTTTCTACTACATTTGATAATTATTATAATTTCTTCAAAGTCAGGGAACTTATGACTTTGAACATCATGTATGGTTTTATGATAAGATATGACCTTACTAAAATTTGAACAACTATATAACAGTAAAATAACGACAATATATAAATTTCACAAGTTTCCAGAAAGATTTTAACCTCCAATTAAAATATTAGCTAATTAATCAAATTCAAGGATTTACAAAGAAAGTACTAGAAATTCTTATTCAAAAATTACAAGAAAATTAGCTGGTGTCTAAGATGGTCAGAAAAGTTAACTGATGGAGTCCCACAATTTTTTAAATCAATTTGACCATATAATTCCATTATTTAAACAAATCAGTCTAAGACACTTTGTGAAGGAGACAATACATATATTACTCCAAAAATCATGCTAAAATTAACAGATAATATACTTGCCCTAAAAGGTCCTCTAACTAAGTTTCATAATTTTGCAGTAAGTGTTAAGCCAATAATTAATTTTTATATATCTAGGGTAAATATTGGGGGTTGGGAATGAAGTACAATATATAACACTTCAAAATTCTTAGTAAAATTATCATAGAATGATATCATCAATATAAACTCACTGCCAAAGTTTCATAAGCATCCTAGGATATATGAGCATGTAATTCCTTCTAGTAAGAGAGTGCCCTAAATGACACTTAACTAATTTAGAGAGACTAAATGTCTCTAAAAATTCCAAATAAATTACCTCAGGCTTAATACCACCCTATGAACCTCTCTCCCAAATTTCAAGTCAATCCAAGGATATATGACCTTATGTTCTTCAATGGGTTCAATATACAACCCTAAGGTTTGAACTAAGGTTCTAGGGCACTGATGAGTCCCAATTATATACACATTTATGGACTCATCTGGGCCGATTTTCTAGTCTTTGCACTTCACTTTAGACATGTTTTCATTCCTATTTAATACTCCATGCTAAGTGCACTTCTAGGCCCGTTTTGATGTTAATTCTTGTTCATCTTCGTTACTAGTTTTCATGCAGTGTTAAGTGCCACCTTCAGTGGCTAGACTGGTGTTGTATGCTGGAACAGGAGTCGTGCAGGTGTTCCCGGTACAATTCTGTACAGGAACACTGCGCACGATCACTGGCTCTATCGCGCACGACCACTGGTCGTGCGCAATTGATCGTGCGCACTTAACGCTCATTTTATGAGTTCTGTTTAGCTTATCGCACGACCACTTATGATAGCGCGCACGACCATTGGTCGTGCGCCACTGGTCGTGCGAACATTGTATTTTATAATTTTCTTACCTTTCAGGCTCCGTCCAGTCAGGCGCACGAACACAGGATGCTAGTGCGCACGACCACTGGTCGTGCGCCACTGATCGTGCGCACTGTTTATTCCAGCGCCTATAAATCGACCTGCTCGCGAATTAGGTCAGGACCTCGCCGTTTTTCCGCCCAGCTCCACCGTTCCGCCCATTTCCGCAGGTTTTCGCCCCCTAGGCCTCCTCCATCATCCAAGGGCTTCAAGGAGGAGATTCTACACTCATCTTCATCGCAAAGGAAGGAGTTCCTCGCATCGGACGTGTCCGGATTGTAAAACGCTGGAGAAGACGGGTCCATTGGGAGGTGTGACAGCCCTCCTCTACCCCGGACGCAGTTGAGACCGAGCTAGGACGTGGATTGACAACCCGACGATTCCTACCGTGAATCTACAACGAGACTCCGGATTCGGTCGTATCTCTTGCCTCTTTCTTCTACTTGTGTGGTTGTATTTGTTTGTAATCTCTATATTTAGATGATGACACTATGAATCTTGTTTATTAATGTTTATTTCATGTTTATGGAATCATATTATTCATATGTGTGAATGAGGTGCGCCCCCATCTAAGTTCCATTCCACCACCGTGTCCGGTGCCGCACTAGCAATTGCTAGTGGCGTGCTTGTCGACGAGGTGCTTGCGACCCTCATCTGTATGCCTACTCGTCCATCCTCCCTTACGAAGTAGCGCGTTCAAGGCCTACGTAGTCTTCCATCCCGCCGAGCGAAGCTTTGCATAGCGGCATTGCATAGGAGTAGTTATAGTATTTTCTCTTTATTTTCCATAATCCAAAACCCCCGTTTCCGCATCCATCTGCTCGAAAGGACTTCAATCTCAAGTACTTCCTCGATAATAAACTCCACCTTACTGTGTTCCTTTGAGATCAATACTTGGGGATTCATTCCCATTTTATATTACTTGAACGATCGGTACACTGCCGTTTCGTGTCGCAGTTGAGCTACCGCCTATAGCGGTGTGTGAGATTTGCGCCATCAAGTTTTTGGCGCCGTTGCCGGGGAGCACAGTCGTGTGAGTTTTCTAGAGAGGGAGAACCTGAGAGAGAAGCCCTTCCATTTGTAAAATGCATTTCTTTGTTTTATTTCTTTTTATTCCATTTTCCTGCTTTAATTAGGTTGCTTTAGTAATTTTTGTTAGGTGTAGTATTTTGCACAATAGCATTTTTATTTTTGAATCGTTTTATCTTCGCACTATGTGGGCACATCTTAATTTCCGTTGCCGTTGGTGTGGAGCTACCTCCCACTCTAGTGATGAATGCCCTACGGAGAATAGCATGCATAATTCTTATAGCCCAGCATATGGAGCATCGACTTCGTCTGATACTCCATATGGTGCGCGTAAGTCTTATGGCTACTCTGCTGAGCCTTTACCGTCTTACTTCTTTTTGGCTTCAGCCCCCGCTGTGCCAAAGAAGCCTGCAAGGCAGTGCCGATTTTGTCGGAGCACTGATCATGTCTTGAAGGACTGTGCCGAGTATCTTCGCCAATTGGACGAGGATGACGAGCTGGATATCCGGATCGTCCCAACTCCTAACTCTGGCGGCACACCTTCAACATCCGGTTATGTGTCTTTGTCACCTTCACATCTTGAAGGGTATGGCATGGACACGGTCACCGGATGTGCGGCTGATCTGGGCACCGACATTGCTGAGCCTATTCTCCCGGTGCATCCACCACCCCTAGTGGATTCGATTCTTTGTGAGGAATCTGTGCTCGACTTTTATCCGAGCACTATTCTTCCCCCTGTTGTGCATACTACATTCATCTCTGACGATATTGTTGATGATGTGTCACAAGAGGAGGCGGTTGATCTTAGTATTGTGCCTACTCCTATGGAGGAGGACAACCTTCTAGGTGAAGAGGACTTTTCCTCAGCACCGGTGGAGGAAGTCCAAATCTCTAGCTTGGCCACTGTTGATCCCACCGAATCTTGTAGCATTGATGACAATGCAAACATTATTTTACTTACCCAACCTGATGGGAGTGAGACCGGGACCACTCCCCTGATTTTTGATTATTTATGTTCTTCGTCTTGTTTATTTCTCGATCCCCCCTCTTCATCCGAGTCTGTGCAGGTTGAGTCTTCACAGGTACTTCAGGAGGACTTGGAGCATGATGCTCAAGTCAATGATGAGTGTATCCTCATATGTGAGGAGGTTGACCCCTCCTCCATAGAGGAAGCCTCATTCATTGCCTTCTCCCCCTGCCGCCTCCCTGAAGATGACACCTTGCTCGGCAAGGATTTTTTTTGCGAGATGAGTGAGGACCATGCCTCCTCCTTTTCTTACATTCTCTACCCTCTACCTGTGAGGAGCAGGTATCTATATTTAGGTAGAGGGGTGACTGCTCTGTCTCCGTATCGGTACCCACTACCGATGCGCATATTAGAACAGTTACCTGTGCATTTCCTTTTTCATAGGCATATAAGCTAGAACTGTGCAAAACCTGAATAAGTCGTGCTGGAAGGACAATAACCCCAGTAGTTATCTTACTTTTCCTGCATTTTTATTTCTTCTAATCATGTTTAGTTAGTCGTAGTTTATTTTAGTTTGTCTTTTTCTTTTGTTTTTGCGGAGCTGACCCCTGCAGGTATCTTTTCTGGATGGCGGATGTTGTAGCTTCATTTTAGCTTACACGCCAATCTTCTGGTATGCTCATTTCTGAGCATTGGGTACTCTCTTTCCCTAGCCCTATTGTGATTTTCATGTCATATATTATGTGGGTTGTTTAGTTTAAGTCTGGGGGAGAGTAGTTTTGTGTGCCCACGCACGTGCACTATTGCATTGCATGCTAGAAGTATTTCTATTTCATTTATTTAGTATTGTTCATCTTCATTGCACACCACAGCACCCACTTGAGCGCGTACTCATCTGTTTGCCTGCTCTGTTGTGAATTTAATTCTCCTGCTTATTCGGGAAAGTCTAGGTGATGGCTTAGGACTATGTAGCAGAGTAAAATGTTGACTCCAGTAGTGCTCCTAGTCGAGTGCTCGGTTGCATAGAAATTTGTGTAGATTAGACTTCTCTTTATACTTATGGTCTTATATTTTTTTCTATTAGTGTAAATGTTGTTTACTCTACTCAAATGGTGAATCCGGTGGAATCAAACGGTAGCATAGGGATGTGTGTAAACGATCGCTAGACTCGTATTGCTTGAGTCGGGAGAAAGGAGAATCTTTCTCGGTGGCTAGAACTTGCCCCAAGCGATTCTTGAAGCATTGGCATAGGATAGTTCTAGTGCGTGAGAATGACGTAGGCCATTATTTTGGCCCGGTTGAATTTTTTATTTCATGCCTATCATCTACCCTTGCTAACCCCTTTGTGCGTACCCCTTCCTCTTGATTCAGCCCCACTTTTATCGCACCAAAAGCTTAAAAGCTTAACCTAGTTGCACACCCAAATCTGAGCTTTAATTATAGTTATATTTACATTTTGGGGAGTGTTGATGTGGTACATTTTTTAGTGGAAATTGTGGGTGTATTCATTGACATTTTTGCTGAAAAAAAAGAAAAGAAAGAAAAAGAAGAATGAAGTAGAGAAAGACAAGAAAAAAAGGGATTGTTATGAAAAAAGTTGAATTGAAAATTTTGAAATTTTGGTATTGGGAGCGGGCGGTGCACACACCTATGTTGCAAAAGTCCAATTCTGGGGGTGTGGTGCATTTGTTTATTATCGTCGTGCGGGTAGCTCTATCTTATGCTCATGTTGGGTTAGGTGTGCTTAGCCTCCATGTTTATCTTTGTTTACCTCACCGTAACCCAAGCCTCAATTAAAACCTAAAAGTCCTACCGACTCACGCTATGGACCAATCTAGTGTCGTGGAGAGAATGTGACCGGGTGAGCCTATGGTCACCGACACTGATGGATTTCAGTGGAGTTTGTCCGGCACCCCAATCTTGAGCAATGCTCATCTCAGCGCTTAGTTTACTTTCTCCGTATGCATGACCGGATGATTCACCGTAGTTCACCATTTTGAGTGGTTGTAATATGCTTTTACTCTTTTAGAAATATATAAACTGTTTGTGTATAATGAGAAATCTTCTCTACTATTTTTCTTATGCACGTGAGCATGCGACTTCGCATGGTACTCTGTATTGTAATTTTAAGCCATCTACTTTTCTTTCCTCGTTCGCGTAGAATTTGTTTGCTCGGGACGCGCAAATAGGTAAGTCTGGGGGTGTGATGAGTCCCAATTATATACACATTTATGGACTCATCTGGGCCGATTTTCTAGTCTTTGCACTTCACTTTAGACATGTTTTCATTTCTATTTAATACTCCATGCTAAGTGCACTTCTAGGCCCGTTTTGATGTTAATTCTTGTTCATCTTCGTTACTAGTTTTCATGCAGTGTTAAGTGCCACCTTCAATGGCTAGACTGGTGTTGTATGCTGGAACAGGAGTCGTGCAGGTGTTCCCGGTACAATTCTGTACAGGAACACTGCGCACGATCACTGGCTCTATTGCGCACGACCACTGGTCGTGCGCAATTGATCGTGCGCACTTAACGCTCATTTTATGAGTTCTGTTTGGCTTATCGCACGACCACTTAAGATAGCGCGCACGACCATTGGTCGTGCGCCACTGGTCGTGCGAACATTGTATTTTATAATTTTCTTACCTTTCAGGCTCCGTCCAGTTAGGCGCACGAACACAGGATGTTAGTGCGCACGACCACTGGTCGTGCGCCACTGATCGTGCACACTGTTTATTCCAGCGCCTATAAATCGACCTGCTCGCGAATTAGGTCAGGACCTCGCCGTTTTTTCCGCCCAGCTCCGCCGTTTCGCCCATTTCCGCAGGTTTTCGCCCCTAGGCCTCCTCCATCATCCAAGGGCTTCAAGGAGGAGATTCTACACTCATCTTCATCGCCAAGGAAGGAGTTCCTCGCATCGGACGTGGCCGGATTGTAAAACGCTGGAGAAGATGGGTCCATTGGGAGGTGTGACAGCCCTCCTCTACCCCGGACGCAGTTGAGACCGAGCTAGGACGTGGATTGACAACCCGACGATTCCTACCGTTAATCTACAACGAGACTCCGGATTCGGTCGTATCTCTTGCCTCTTTCTTCTACTTGTGTGGTTGTATTTGTTTGTAATCTCTATATTTAGATGATGACACTATGAATCTTGTTTATTAATGTTTATTTCATGTTTATGGAATCATATTATTCATATGTGTGAATGAGGTGCGCCCCCATCTAAGTTCCATTCCACCACCGTGTCCGGTGCCGCACTAGCAATTGCTAGTGGCGTGCTTGTCGACGAGGTGCTTGCGACCCTCATCCGTATGCCTACTCGTCCATCCGCCCTTACGAAGTAGCGCGTTCAAGGCCTACGTAGTCTTCCATCCCGCCGAGCGAAGCTTTGCATAGCGGCATTGCATAGGAGTAGTTATAGTATTTTCTCTTTATTTTCCATAATCCAAAACCCCCGTTTCCGCATCCATCCGCTCGAAAGGACTTCAATCTCAAGTCCTTCCTCGATAATAAACTCCACCTTACTGTGTTCCTTTGAGATCGATACTTGGGGATTCATTCCCATTTTATATTACTTGAACGATCAGTACACTGCCGTTTCGTGTCGCAGTTGAGCTACCGCCTATAGCGGTGTGTGAGATTTGCGCCATCAAGTTTTTGGCGCCGTTGCCAGAGCAAGGCAGTGCCGGTTTTGTCAGAGCACTGATCATGTCCTGAAGGACTGTGCCGAGTATCTTCGCCAATTGGACGAAGACGACGAGCCGGATATCCGGATCGTCCCAACTCCTAACTCTGGCGGCACACCTTCAACATCCGGTTATGTGGCTTTGTCACCTTCACATCTTGAAGGGAATGGCATGGATACGGTCACCGGATGTGCGGCTGATCTATGCACCAACATTGCTGAGCCTATTCTCCATGTGCATCCACCATCTCTAGTGGATTCGATTCTTTGTGAGGAATCGGTGCTCGACTTTTATCCGAGCACTATTCCTTTCCCTGTTGTGCATACTACACTCGTCTCTGACGACATTGTTGATGATGTGTCGCAAGAGGAGGCTGGTGACTTTAGTGTCATGCCTGCTCCTATGGAAGAGGACAACCTTCCAGGTGAAGAGGAGTTTTCCTCAACACCGGTGGAGGAAGTCCAAATCTGGGGCATGGCCATTGTCGATCCCGCTGAACCCTGCGGCATTGATGACAATGCCAACATTATTTTACTTCCCCAACCTGATGGGAGTGAGACCGGGACCACTCCCCCGATTTTTGATTATTTATGTTCTTCATCTTGTTTATTTCTCGACCCCCCTCTTCACCCGAGCCTATGCAGGTTGAATCTTCACAGGTACTTCAGGAGGACTTGGAGCTTTGTGCTCAAGTCAATGATGAGTGTGTCCTTTTATGCGAGGAGGTTGATTCCTCCTCCATTAAGGAAGCCTCATTCGTTGCCTTCTCCTCCTGCGGACCTGCTGTAGACGATACCTTGCTGGGCAAGGATAGTTTTGGTGAGATGAGTGAGGACCAGGCCTCCTCCTCGTCTTACTTTCTTTTCCCTCTACCTGTGAGGAGCAGGTATTTATATTCGGGTGGAGGCGTGACTGTTCTTTCTCTGTATAGGTACCCGCTACCGACACGGATATTGGGCCAGTTACCTTTCCACTTCTCCTTCCATACTCCCATTAGCTAGATATCATAAAGTTTTGAATAAGTCGTGCTGGGATGACAATAACCCCAGTAGTTATCTTAATTTTTCCTGCATTTTCATGTCTTTTCTAATTTTATTTAGTTAATTGCACTTTATTTCAGTTTTCTATTTTCTTTTGTTTTTGCGGAGCTGACCCCTGCAGGTATCCTTCGTCTGGATGGCGGATGCTGTAGTTTTTTTTTCATGGTTTACACGCGTCTTCTGGTATGTTCACTTGCTGAGCATCGGGTACTCTCTTTCCCTAGCTTTATTCTGAATTCTATAGTCATATTCTGCATTAGATTGTTTAGTTTAAGTCTGGGGGAGAGCAGTTTTTGTGCTCGCTCACGTGCACTATTGCACTGCATACTAGAAGATCTCATATAAAATGTTTTGTTTATTTTCATTGCACACCACAACACCCACTTGAGCGCTCTTAGCCGTTGGCACGTCGCGAGTTGAATTTGTCTTTTCGTGCGATTTGGAAAATCACTGTGCTGGCTTAGGATTATGCGGCGGAGTAAAATGTTGACTCCGGTAGTGCTCCTAGTCGAGTGCTCATGTCTCGTTTAGAAAATCGTGTAGATTCAATTTTTTTTTATGCTTTTAGTTTATATTTTTTTTCTATTAGCGTAAATATTGTTTACTCTACTCAATTGGTGAATCCGGTGTGAATCAAACGGTAGCATAGGAATGTGTGTAGATGCTCGTTAGCCTCGTATTGCCCGAGTCGGGAGAAAGGATTATCTTCCTCGGTGGCTAGAACTTGCCCCAAGCGATTCTTGAAGCATGGGTATACGGTTAGTCAATTGCGTGAATGTGATATAGGCCATCATTTTGGCCCGGTTGAGCCTTTGTGCCCACTCCTATCGCTTTATCCTCGTTAGCCCAGTTCTGCCTACCCTTTCTTTGATTCAGCCCCACTGTTGTCTCACCAAAGCCTAAATGCCAATCCTAGTCGCACACCCAAATCTGAGCTTTAGCTGTTTATTATTTTCTTGAGTTGGGTTGTTGATTTGGTGATATGTTTGTGAAGATGTGGATGTGTTTTATTGTTTAGCTGCTGAAAATGATAAGAAAAGAAAAGAAGAAAATGAGAGAAAGAAAAGAAGTGAAAAGAAAAGAAAAAGATATGAGCTTTAATGAAAAATCTGTGTAAAAATATATGTTTGGGAGTAGGCGGTGCACACACCCATGTTGTTAAGTCTAAGTCTGGGGGTGTGGTGCATCCGCGTGTTTTGCGGCTACTTGGATAGTGTTATGCATTTGCTCATTTGGGTTTTTGTGTTCTAAGCCTTCCTGTTTATATTTGTTTACCTCACCTAAACCCAAGCCTCATCTAAAACCTTAAGTCCTATTGATTCACGCATTTGAGTCAAACCAGTGCTGTGGAGAGAGTGCGAACGAGCAAGCTTATGGTCACCGACATTGATGGATTTCAATGGAGTTGTCCCGAGCCCCGATCTTTGGCAATGCGCACCTCAGCGTTCAGTTTACTTTCTTCCTATGTACGACCTTATGATTCACCGTGATTCACTTTTTGAGTAAATGTAATATATAAATACACCCCTAGAAAAGTATAAACTAATATGTACAATTAGGAATTTTATCTATTGTATTTCTACGCGTGTGAGCATGCGACTTCGCATGATACTCCGCTGGTTAATTTCTTTGTCAGCTGTGTTTTTCCTGTCCGCGAGAGATGGTTTGCTCGGGACGCGCAAACAGTTAAGTCTGGGGGTGTGATGAGTCCCAAATATATACACATTTATGGACTCATCTGGGCCGATTTTCTAGTCTTCCCACTGCACTTTAGCCTTGTTTTAGCTCATATTTGTCATTCTATGCTAGGTGCACTTCTTGGCCTAATTTGGTGTGTTTTATGTTTATTTTCTTTTGATAGCCTTATCGTATTGTTGAGTGCCACTTTCAGTGGCCTGATCAGCATTTCTGTAGGAATAGGAGTCGTGCAGGTGTTCCCGGTACAAATCTGTACAGGAACACTGCGCACGATCACTGGTTCTACTGCGCACGACCACTGGTCCTGCGCCGCTGCTCGTGCGCACTTAACCCCCATATTCTGAGTTCTGTCTTCCTTATCGCACGACCACTTACGATAGCGCGCACAACCACTGGTCGTGCGCCACTGGTCGTGCGAAGACTGTATTTTATAATTTTCTTTCCTTGCAGGCTCCGTCCAGGCAGACGCACGATCACAGGATGCTAGTGCGCACGACCACTGGTCGTGCGCCAATGATCGTGCGCACTGTTTATTCCAGCGCTTATAAATCGAGCTGCTCGCGATTTAGGTCGAGATCTCTCGCCGTTTTTCCGCCCAGCTCCGCCGTTCCGCCCATTTCCGCAGGTTTTCGCCCCCTAGGCCTCCTCCATCATCCAAGGGCTTCAAGGAGGAGATTCTACACTCATCTTCATCGCCAAGGAAGGAGTTCCTCGCATCGGACGTGGCCGGATTGTAAAACGCTGGAGAAGACGGGTCCATTGGGAGGTGTGACATCCCTCCTCTACCCCGGACGCAGTTGAGACCGAGCTAGGACGTGGATTGACAACCCGACGATTCCTACCGTGAATCTACAACGAGACTCCGGATTCGGTCGTATCTCTTGCGTCTTTCTTCTACTTGTGTGGTTGTATTTGTTTGTAATCTCTATATTTAGATGATGACACTATGAATCTTGTTTATTAATGTTTATTTCATGTTTATGGAATCATATTATTCATATGTGTGAATGAGGTGCGCCCCCATCTAAGTTCCATTCCACCACCGTGTCCGGTGCCGCACTAGCAATTGCTAGTGGCGTGCTTGTCGACGAGGTGCTTGTGACCCTCATCTGTATGCCTACTCGTCCATCCGCCCTTACGAAGTAGCGCGTTCAAGGCCTACGTAGTCTTCCATCCCGCCGAGCGAAGCTTTGCATAGCGGCATTGCATAGGAGTAGTTATAGTATTTTCTCTTTATTTTCCATAATCCAAAACCCCCGTTTCCGCATCCATCCGCTCGAAAGGACTTCAATCTCAAGTCCTTCCTCGATAATAAACTCCACCTTACTGTGTTCCTTTGAGATCGATACTTGGGGATTCATTCCCATTTTATATTACTTGAACGATCGGTACACTGCCGTTTCGTGTCGCAGTTGAGCTACCGCCTATAGCGGTGTGTGAGATTTGCGCCATCAGGCACATCCACCCCAAATCACCCCAAATCATTGGTGGAGGTGTTTTATGTGATATTAAGTCAGTGGACAAGGTTTTATCACTGTTGGATGAGGTTGACCACTCAAACCCAACATGTGCACTTTTGACCAAATAACCCCTAGTTTGACCAATCTTGGGTTAATTAATTACCCAACCAAATCAATCCCAAATGGGATGTAATTTTTACCAGAGTCATATCACGACCCTAATGATCACCCAACAAAATTTAGAAGGGTTTGGAGGTCAAGAGACCTTATAATTAATTATTACATGAATTATTAAATGTTTGCAAAAATCTTAGAAAAAGTTCCTCCAAAAATTCTCATTTTTGGATATGTTAAGGGTGTGGGTATAAGTAGGCTATGTCCCAAATTTCAGAGCATTTGGTTTGCTGGATTGATGAGGGCACTCAAATCATTCTCTGGTCAACCCTATATACAGGGTGCACCACTTTGAGTGTTGTGGTCAGACCACTGGCCCAATTGGTGTGAAATTAATTTTAAAATAAACTAGAACTCGGGAGCTACAAGTTTGGTATTGACCACTTTCTCAGGAAAGGGATCTAGGAATTTTCTATAAATAAATTAAGTTCCAGCATAAAAAAAGACTAAAACGTGAATTAAATCCATATGATAAAATTTGGCAGCACAGATCTTGAAGCAGAAATGGAGGCATCCCACTTTATTCTTCCTCCAGCCAATGGATGAGATCAACCATCCTGGAGCTCCTTCAAATACATTCTCCTGGCCATTCGGCCACCTCCCTGGCCGGCCACCACCACCTCCGTTGAGGTGGTGGCTAACGTCGGGCGGCGGCACTGCCGTCGGAGAGGCCGTTTCCGGCGAACCCGCAACTCCATTTTCCCATGAAAATTTAGATTTTTCTCACCATGGATCGGGCTCAATTAAGCCTGATTTCTCTCCTAATGGATCTAGAATGCTAGCACAAGGGGAGAGAAGGAGAAACCGGACCTTGTTGGAGCCCAACGATGGTGGCGGCGGTGGTGCGCCATTTCCTGCCGCCTCCAAGCTTCTCCTTGCCGAATCCTTGATTTTCTAGCAAAACCTTCGATCCAATATATGATTTTAACTGCCATCCCCCTTTTGAAGCTTATGGCGGAGTTATATTTCAGTGAGGAGGGCTGTATAAGGGGGATTTGAGGAGGACAGTTTCGGCCATGCCATTAATGACCCATTGTTGATGTTTGTGGGCTGGAATTGTTGGGGAATCTCCTCCCAAGCATCACGGAAGATGAATGGATGGCTTGGGGAGATGAATGGAGTGACCCATGGCATCCCTCCATAACTCCTCTCTCTTTCCTCCATTAAAAATAGGAACATTCCCTTTTTAATTTCTAATTAAATTTAATTAACCCCAAAATTCAAAATAATTAAATTAATAATTATAATGGGCTGTAGGATGGGCCTTAAGTAAGGCCTTAGCCTACCTGATTTAACTTGGGCTCAATTTTCCTTCTTTAGGCTAGGTTTGACCAAGGTTGACTTAAGGTGTTGGCTTGGTCAACTGAAGGGTTGACTGGTCTAAGGCGTGTGTCTTGGGTCCCTTAACACCACCTAAAGATGGTTGGGTCATGGTGGTGTCCCAATTGGGCCAATTTATCCAAATGGAATGGGTTTGACCAAATTTGCCTAGGTTTGACTTTGGTCAAATTGGTCCAATTGGTGGCCCCATGATGAGGATTTTGGGTCTATTGGGTGCCCTGTGACATCATAAGGCCAAGGGTGGAGTCAAGTTGACTATGAGAAGCCTAGTTGAGCCAATTAGGGTTGAATTGACCTATGTTGACCTTAAGTTGACTTTGGTCAAACCCATGCAATTGGCCTACCAATTCATGGGTTGACTGGTCAACTAGATCCTCCTTAGGGTTAGGGATGTATTGGAGAGGTCAAAGGACCAAGGTGAGAGCCTAAATTCCAACCTTAAGCTTGGTAACTAGAAATTATTATTTGCAGACCAAGGTGTTCTTCCCCTTCATGCCCAAGGACAAGTGGTCTCTTCAAGCTTCCTAGGGTATTGTCATGTCCTAGTCATGACAAAACCACTCTAGGGGTCTAGTTGTTTGGGGGATGTTACCGGGAATGTAAACATAGAATCTTCCCAGCAGAGCTGCCGTCGAGACGTGGAGATGTCGTCGAGAAGTCAACTTAAGTCACGCTCATGGCCCATATGACACGGCCGTGACTTTCCTGCGTGATCCTTGCTCGCCGCCGCACTGCAATCAAGCCCATACTTCATTAAATGATATCGTCCAAGTACACGCCCGTGACCCAAATGTCACGGCTGTGATATGTCCTTTTCTGCCGCGCCGTCACGCAAGATCCATGCCAATGTTGGAGCTGAGATGAATAGTTATTACACGCCCTTGGTCACGCATGTGACCGAGGGCGTGTAACTTGGAAATTTTTTCTAGAAATTTCATAGGTCTCCTTGATTCCAGAGTTCAGAAAATTAGAGAGGGGGAGGTGCTGCTAGAGCTGCTAGAGACCATTTTCATGTTCTTTTTCATGTCTTTCCATTTCATGTTCTCTCTCTTTTCCTTTCAAGCAATGTTATAATTTTATTCCATGCAATAGTCTAGTGTATTCTTGTAACTTTACTTCTCTAGCTTGGTAATCTTATTTAAGGCTTGTAATAGTTTTTAATTTCAATAAAATTTAGTTTTGCTCTCTTTCTTTCTCTCTTTCCACTTTAGTCAAATTTTTCCTTCATGCAATTTTATCTTTCTCTCCTTACTCCCTCCACCATGATTAACTAGTACTCATTAGTGCTTTATTGAAATGATCTGAGAATGAGATAATCAAGTTATGATCTTCTAGCTCTCTTTTTCCGTTTTTATAAACACTTGATTTACTCTTGATTTTTTATTAGCGAGACCATATTTTCGATATATGGTTTTTGTTTAAGTTTTCATACTTAGCTAGCCGAGAGGCTCAAAGTATGAATCGATCACTCAAGATTAAAGAGAGTTGCACGCACCACTCGAGAGAGGATGACGTAAATCTCCCAGATTGGAGTCAAATCCAATAGAGGGGTTCACATCATAAAGTAAGTTTTAGGTAATCGATTATAGAACGAGAGTTCGGTTGATTTTTCCTAAACTTAGTTGGGCATTTCCCTCGAGAGAGGCATGTTCAAGCTTCGGGAACCTCCACGGTCAAGTAGTTTATTTAAACGGAAATATATTTATTTTTCCTTCTCTTGATTATTCTCACTCCAAAGTGATTTTTGATTGAGCACTAATCCTTTTTATCATCCTTTAAACCTTAATTTTGTTTGCAAAATTTCTCTTTTAGTTAAGTAAAGCAACCCCTAAAAATCATTAGATAAGATAAAAGTGATCTCCTCGAAGTAGAAGTAATTAACGCGCCCCAAGGAATACGACCTTGGTATTTTCAAAATATCCTATATTATAGACAATAATGTATACTTGCCTTCATCATTCTCTTCGCTTTTTCTTAAATCCAAATCTCTAAGTAAGAAAGCACTAGAATTTTTTGTATCACGGAGCCTCTTCCCGGACCCTACGCGTATCTTCCCTACAGTCTCCACCCCAAATATGGGGCTCTCGGCTCTTCTCTCCTCCTGACCTTCGATTGCCTAACCTCCGGCTCACTCAGCTTTGCCAGCCTTCTTGTGAAGTCCAGGTTGGCCGCCTCCCCCTTAATCTCCTCTGCCGCCCTTTCCATCACCTCTTCGAAGGATACGGGGGCCTTCCTCTTCAGACTCATCTTCAAGAATCCCTCCCGTAGCCCCACCGTGAAGGCGAGCTGTAGGGAGAATCTGGGCACTTCCTGGGTGAGCAGGACCTCCTCCTGGAATCGGTCCACATAGTAGGCCAGCTACTCCCCCAGCCCCTGCTTCATTTTGAAGAGTGCCTTGGCATCCTTCTTCACTTTCTTTGAGGTCGAGAAGCATAGCAAAAAGCTACGACGTAGGTCCTCGAACGCATATATCGATCCTCCTGGGAGCTGGTGGAACCAGTCCCACGCCTTCTCCTTCAGGGTGTTGGCGAAGAGTCGACACTTAAAAACATCCGACACGGGCCTAAGGGAGTCCATGTCCTTGAACCATTGCCGGTTCTAGACGGGGTTATCCTTGCTGGTGTAGTACACCATGTCCAGCTCCCTGAACCCCTCGGGGAGTGGTACCGAGAGCACCAGTTCACAGAATGGGCTTCCTCTGCTCGCTGCTCTCGCTTGCTCGACCCGCCCCACGAGCACTCTAATCGGGCCTGCTCTCTCCAGGCAAGCACTCGCTGGCCAAGCACTCGCCAGACTAGGAAAGAGCTCTCGCCCAGTGAGATCTCGCACTAAAGCCTCTCCAACCATCTCATTACCTGCTCTCTGCCCAAGGCGGCCTTGCCTACCCTCAGCGATGGGAAGACCTGGGTGCTGTGGTTGAGAACTCACCTCGCGTCGCGGTGAAGGCGAGGTTGTTTGTCTCGAGTACCTCTCTTCAAAGATCTGCCAGCATCCCTATTGTCACCGGCGGTCCAGATGGTGGTGAACCGCCAAAGCCAGCCTCTCGCTCATCCTCTCCAACCATGTTGCTTCTTTGAGAATTTCTTGTACCAACAACATTCCACTCTCACCGCACCGAAAATGTTGGAACCGAGAATTGGCCCAACAAGGAGTTCAGACCCCTGAAAGGGGGCAACTAGCACTTACTGATCCCACGGAAGAACCTAATCGAAGACTTGGATCTAAAAAACCGTCCCTTGGCTACAGTGTGGAGGTCTTACAACACACCCAGAAGATCTTTATAGCGCTTCCTCTCCTAAGCCAAAACTGAAACCGGGCACCTTGGAGAGCCTGAGGAGCTAACCAAGAATATCTTAAGGAGGAAGAAGCCAAAGAAGTGGATCCTCTCCAAAGGTGCCCTTCAGAGTCTATATATAATTTTTCTCTTCTGGCCTGCTAATAACGTAACTCTGCCTTTTAGTTTCACTAATCACACCCCAAACTGGTCTGCTAACAACCAAACTCCACTGTTCTGAAGGGTTATTGGCAGCCCACAAAGGGTATCAGGATAATTTTACCTGCAGACCCCATTGGGCGAGTGGTCTGTGAAGGCGTCATTCGCTAGTCTTCCTGCGAGTAGGGCTCGCGAGATCTCCCCTTGCGAGTGGAGGTCCTACTCGCCTCGCTCCTTGGTGCGGTGAGTCCTTACTCGCCTCACTATGGCTAAATGCACCCCAAAGCTGTGTTGTTACATGCCTTGCCCTCGCTATGCTCCACTCGCAAGATTGAGCTTCTGGTTCACCTCGCTTCGCCTTGGCTAGATACTCGCCGCGAGTTGGCAAGTCACTCCTTGACTCTCCTATACTCGATTTCCAATTTTACCCCCCCCCCCCCGTCGAACACTGGGTTGTACAACGAGGGTGGAATGACAGGCGGAGCCTGAGGTGTTCCCTGTTGAGGGGCAAGGATCGTCGAAGGCTACATAATAAACGTTGACTTATAAGAAGGTTGGTCAAAAATCTAGGTAAGAGTGAACTAATGCATGTGATGAAAGTGCGAAGTGTACCTCTGAGAATCCTCTAGGGGGGTGAGTAGAGATTTAAATAATTTTTCTATCTTAACTGTACAGACAATAAAACTTACTAAGGTATTATGCACTCAAACCAAAACCACAGGCAGAATAAATAAAATAAAGATCGCTGAAAGTAAATACTGAGAAAGTAAATGGGACAACATAGAAAAGCACATCACAGACACAAGGAATTTTATAGAGGTTCCCCAAAATATGGGTACTCCTCTCTTCTACCACCTGGTAGGAATTCACCAACTATGCCTGAGTATTTTGATAAGGAGACTCTTAGAACCAAAGATCTTTTGATAAGGAGATCTTGAACCACAGATCTTTTGATAAGGAGATCTTGAACCACTGAATCCTTTGAAAGAGGGATTCTTAAAACTCTTTTACAGTTGGAAAAAAGGTGAAGGAAAGGAGGAAGAAGTAATGAGAAGAATTCTGCTTTCAGAATTCTGATGAAGCCTTCTGCTTCAGTTTTCTTTTTTCTGGATCTGCTAAAGATAAACCCATTCTTTTGATAGAGATGATTTGTAGAGGTTATGATCTTCAGATCCTATCTCTTTCTTCTATTGAAATCTGGCTGCTATATGTATTTGATGAAGAGCAACCTTTTGTATTTCACTGTACTAAAAGAGAGCAGTTCTTGTTATTCACTGTCTTTTTAGGGTTCCAGGAGGAAGGAGAAGAAGAAGAACCCTAATCGACAAGATTCAGAATATGTGTTCAATGCTCTAATTTCTTCTTTCTAATCTTCTTATTTATTATGCATCCTTTAATTTAAATTCCTTTTCTCTTTTAGAGTGTGCTGAAAAGGTATTGGCCTGGACAATTTCTCTTCCTTTCCTCATTTGTTCACGACTCCTCTTCCAACTGTCTTGATCCTTTCTAAGAAAGCTTTTGATGTCTTCTTTATTGTTCCTTTCTATTCTAGGACATAAATGAGCCGTTGTAGAATGGTCTTCAGTACTGTGGGCCATGAGAGAGAGTCCCAAAATGATAGCTGAAAAGGTTTCCTTTTCAGAATGTATTCGACATTGTGTTGATTTCTCTTTCTCTCTTATCGACGCAACTTCGAGTTCTTGTAGAAGCAGCTTCAAATTCCTTCAAGCTCTGGTTGAACTCATGTATCGACGTTACATCGATTACTTATCGACGTAGCCGTCGAGATGAAGATTTGACTCCAAATTTCATCATCTGCGTCGAATTGTAGTTGACGTTGCGTCGACATCAGATGGCTTTGATAGATTCTTCCTTCCGCGTTGACTTGAAGTCAAAACAGCGTCGACTTCAAAGATAGCTTTGACATCCTCCTTTCTCTACATTAATATCCTTTCTACGTAGCGTCGACTTGATCTACTTCGACAGAAAGATTGAGTTGGTTAGACTTCTAGTCAAGTTACGTCGACATGAAGTCGTAGTTGCGTCGAATACCATTCGACGCAATTGTTAACTTAACCCAATTTGTGCTTATCTTGCTCTGGTCTTTACACTCCAAGTTGTGTGTGATATCCTAAGACATCTAATGACCAAATTACCCTCACTATACAATGGGTAATTAAAACCTAAGAGTTAGAATCGCTTTTAGATAATTTGTTATGTTAAGTCCAAGGGGTTTTTCCTGACAATCTCCCCTTAATTATCTTAACAAATTTACAGATTATTTAAAGTGATTTTACACATTCCTTTTACGTAAGCAGAAATACTAACAAGACATCATAAACACAGAATAAATAACTAGATGGGCTGATAAACAGAAAAGCATCTGATTAATATCAATAAGTGTTTACCAGAGTTTACCCAAAGAAAAGTCTACTTCCTTCCTTTACGAAAAGTAGATAAGACCTCATAGACCTTTCTGAATTTCCTTTCCACATATTTGAAATTTGCTGGGGTAGCTTTCTGTTGATTCTTCTGTATTCTTTCATGACCCTTGAATAGTTTTTCCAAATCAATTTCTATTTCAGGGTGAACATCATTTAAATTGAAACACAGATTAAAAACTTTAGCTATCAACAGGTTTATGACCTCCATGTTTAACTCCTCTGACTCAGAGTCTTCATCTGGATTTGGTACCATAAAGGTTTACTGTGGTTTACCAGAGGTTGAACCAGTCTTGAATATAATCTTTTTCTTCTTCACAGGCATCTGATCTCCTTTCTTTCTCTTTAGGGAAGGCTGCACTGCATCCTCTGGATTGCATCCAATGCCCCCTCTGTGGAGTTTCCCTACTCCCTCTAACATTTTGTCTTGTGAGTTCCTTGCAGTATACTCTGTGGGATCAAACAGAGTTGTTTTGATTGAAATTGCTTTTGCCAATTCTTCTTGTTCAACTATCTCTTTTCCCCTCTGCAAAATGTCAATGAACCTTCTTCCCTTTTCTTCAATTTCCTTTTGGGCTATTTCATATTCATATCTCTCTCTTTCTCCAATCTCATCTAAGGTTTTGTGGAGCTTTGGATCACTGTAGATTTGCATTGTATTCTTTGGAATTTCCACTTTCTCATATTTTTTGTAATATGATTTATTTTTCTTGTTTCCTTCCTTTGCTCTTTTAAATACATTTCCCAGATTAGTAGCCTTCCTCAGCCCCCTCTTCCTCTTCCTCTACCTATATATGGAGGTCTTCCGTTGAAGACAAGTGTTGGTAGAATTGGTTTAGCTATTTGAATTGGAGTGGGTGGAGATGAAAACTAAGCTAGGGGTGGAAGCTGAGTTGGAGCTGGATCAGATGAAGCAAGATCCTGATCAGCCACCTTGACTGGAGAAGGTGTTGTTGTAGAATCTTCAAAGGGCACCCTGAATGCAAGTGCATCAGGAATGGATCTTTCAGTGTCCACCTGGAACTCCTGCAGAGTCTATATGTAGACTCGATCATCTGAGATTATGGGAATCTCCCCCTGAATTGATGAGGACTCCCCTGTGCTGAAGGCAGGATCCTTGAAGGGGTTAGCTCCCCCTGAGTTGTTGAACCTTCAAGTCGCATCCTAGATGTGATGGCTGGCTCCCCTTCAGATACAAAGGAAACAGGAATTGTTGTTGTGTACATTGAGTCTTGGAGAGGATGCCTGCTGATACACTTCTCCCCCTATTTTACATCGCCGATGAAGGATATAAAGACATCGGCAGGCATAGCCATCGATCTAACCTCAACATCAAAAGCCTTAATTTCATATATAAGGTCATGCAACTTTTTGTGTTGGGCGCAAAGCTTGTGATAGCAACCCTTTGAGAAGTCCAGATATAGAGAGTTGAAATGTGAGAGAAGTGTCTCCAATGTTTGATCAATTGCATTGACATTGTCTTGAGGAGATGCCATTGTTGTACCGCGAGTACCTGCATGAAACAGAGAGAGAGAGAGAGACGAAGTAGGGAAAGAGAGGGAGAGAAAGAGGGAGAGAGATTTGAAAAGCACAATAGAATCAAATGTCCAAGTTGCTGTGAGCAGATGAATCGTTGCAACTTAGGGTAATATTCGAAGTGGCGTTGACTAGAAATCTGAACTCAGCGCGCCAAAATATGTTCTGGGCGCGTGTTTTGTCAAGTCGACGCTGCGTCGAGATGAAGTCGACGTGGCTCCAAAATATAACCATCAATTATGATGTTGACGTAAGCGTCGATATGTATTTGACGTTACGTCGAGTGCTATTCAACTTAGCTGTCCCATAAAGCTCTCGAGGCTGATGTCGAGTAGAAGTCGATGGTACATCGATTTGAACTCGACGGAGCTCTGATTAAATAGTTTGTTTTTCTTCAAAATCTTTACTATTTTTCCCAGCAATAACTTTCTACTAAAAATAGATCATTATACATAATAAGTGTGACCTATAATGCTCCATCAAGCAGTCTCAGTGCATTGATGAAGAACTTGTGCTTACTTTCATCAAGTGGCTTAGTGAAGATGTCAGCCCTTTGAGTGTCAGTAGATTTGTATTGAAGGTTGATCTTACCTTTCTCTATATTATCCCTGAGAAAGTGATGTCTTATCTCTATGTGCTTAGTTCTGCTGTGGAGAACAAGATTGGAAGCTATTGAAATAGCACTAGAACTGTCACAGTATATTGTGGAATTGTCAAGGGAAAAGTTGTAATCCAGCAATTGATTTTGCATCCACAATATTTGTGAGTAGCAACTTCCTGCAGATATGTACTCATCTTCAGCTCTAGAAGTGGAGACTTTGGTTTGCTTCTTGCTAAACCATGAAATCAATCTAGCACCCAGGTACTGACATGTTCTTGAAGTGCTTTTTCTATCCATCCTGCATCCAGTATAGTCTGCATCTGAATAACCAATTAATTCAAATCTAGATTCAGGTGGATACCAAAAGCCAAGTTCAGGTGTTCCCTTTAGATACCTGAGTATTCTTTTTACAGAACTCATGTGTGATTCATTTGGGTCAACCTGAAACCTAGCACATATACAGGTAGCAAACATTATATCAGGTCTGCTAGCTGTTAAGTAGAGAAGGGAGGCAATGGCTTCTCTACAAGTCTTCTGATTAAAGGACTTACCCTTTTCATCTCTATCCAAAACAGCATTGGTAGCCATGGGGGTTTTCATAACAGAGGCATTTTCCATCCCAAACCTCTTGATGAGTTCTCTGGTATACTTGGATTGGGATATGAAAATGCCATCTACATTTTGTCTTACTTGAAGACCAAGGAAAAAGGATAATTTCCCCATGCTACTCATTTCAAATCTTAACTGCATTAGGTAATCAAACCTTTTATAGAGAGATTGGTCTGTTGACCCAAATATAATGCCATCTATATATATTTGGACAAGTAATAGCTGATTCTTATCTGCTCTGGTGAAAAGTGTTTTATCCACTTTCCCTATTTCAAAAGAGTGTTCTAGAAGAAAAGTGGATAGGGTCTCATACCATGCTCTTGGAGCTTGCTTGAGACCATATAGTGATTTATCTAATCTATACACAAAAAAGAGAAAAGTTGGATTGACAAAACCTGGTGGCTGCTCCACATACACTTCCTTTTGTAGAGTTTCATTTAGGAATGCACTCTTTACATCCATCTGATAGTCTTTGATCTTCATGTGAGCTGCATTTGCCAGAAACATTTTGATGGCCTCCAGCCTTGCTACTGGAGCAAATGTCTAGTTAAATTCAATCCCCTCCTCTTGCCTGTATCCTTGGGCCACAACTTTGGCCTGTATCCTTGGGCTCCCGTTGAGTCCATTTTGTTCTTGAATACCCATTTTGTGCCAATGACTGGGTATTTCTTTGGTTTTTCAACGAATGTCCAAACCTTGTTCCTCTCAAACTGAGTCAGTTCTTCTTGCATTGCAGATATCCAATAAGGATCATTGTCTACTTCTTCAAACTTCATGGGTTCATGATAAGTAGTATTTTTATAACTTTTTAATAGAAAATTTTGTAAATATTTAATATGAATTTTCCTTTTATGTCAATTTTAGGTTATAAGTAGTTCTTTTTGTAATTTTGATTCTAACTTAGCTTAATTTCAATATTTGCAGAATTTTGGGACAAATCGAGAAAAATGGCATGTCACGCCCTCGGTCACGCCCGTGACCAAGGGCGTGTAACCTAAAGATCAATCCAGAATGATGTCGCGCTGTCTGAGCTAGCCCACACCAAGTCACGCCCCAGGTCACGCCCGTGACCCAAAGTCACGCCCGTGACCAAGGGCGTGTAAACTTAGAATCTTCCACGTGGAGCCGCCGTCGAGACGTGGAGATGCTGTCGAGAAGTCAACCTAAGTCACGCCCGTGACCCACATGTCACGGCCGTGACTTTCCAGCGTGATCCCTGCTCTGCCGCCGCGCCGAATTCCAGCCCACGCCGCATTTAATGCAGCCGTCCAAAGTCACGGTCGTGACCCAACATGTCACGCCCGTGACATGTCACTTTTCACCGCGCCGTCCAGAAAGCCCACGCCGCTGTCGGATCCGATATGAATAGTGTAGTCACGCCCTTGGTCATGCCCGTGACCGAGGGCGTGTAATCTGAAATTTTTTCCTATAAATTCAGAGGCTCTCCTTGAGTCCAGGGTTCAGAATTTTGGAGTGGGGGAGGTGCTGCTAGAGCTATTAGTGAAGTTTTTCAATGCTTTCTCATGCTTTTCAATTTCATGTTCTTCCTTTTTAATTCATGTAATGTGCTAGTTCTTAGTTCTATGCAATAGTTAGTTAAAGCTTGTAATCTTTTCCTTCCTAGCTTGTAATCTCATTAATTAAAGTTTGTAATCGTTTTGGTTTTCAATAAAATTAAGTTCTCTTTCCTTCATGTTCTCTTTTTCCTTAAGCACTCTTTCTTTCATGCAATGATTTTTCTTTCCTTTTCCCCCTCCACTATGGTTGAACATTAAGTATTTTTGTCTTCGTTTAATCCTTTCATTTAGCTTGCAATTAGTTTTAATTTTAGTTAAGCAAAAACAAACCAATCAAATTTTCGTCGATAAGATAATGGCGATTTTCCTCGAAGTAGAAGTAATCAACGCGCCCCGTGGAATACAACCTTGATATTCCTAAATATCCTATACTATAGACGATAAAGTACACTTGCCTTCATCGGATATAGTTTTGGAGAAAATCTCAAATCTTCACTAAATTTCAAAATCGAAAAATCAAAATCAAGTTTTTGGCGCCGTTGCCGGGGACTTTGCGTAGATATTTTGAAAAGAGGATAGCTATTAATTTTATCATGTTTCTTTTTATTTTATTTTCCTTTCTCTAAATTTAAAAAAGAAAAAAAAATTATTTCAGTTTTTCCTCTTCCCTTCTTCTCTTTTTAGTGTATGACCCGAGGTAGCACTTCGATTCTTCCTTTTGATCCGGAGATCAAGCGAACCCTCTTGAGGCACCGCCGTTCTCGTGATCAGGGAAATCATGTAGAATATGAAGAGTCGATCGGGGACACTAACGCAGCAAATATGGATCATAATCTTAATCCTCCTAATCTTAACGAGCCAAATCCTAATGAGGACGCGCAACGGACCATGTCCTATTATGCACGGCCGAATTTGGAAGGCACACAATCGAGTATTGTTCGCCCCACGGTGGTGAACAATAATTTTGAGATCAAGTCCAGCATCATACAAATGGTGCAACAATCAGTGACCTTTGATGGTCAACCGGACGAGGATCCAAATTCACATATCTCTTACTTTCTTGAAATTTGCGACACTATTAAGATCAATGGCATCACCGATGACGCCATTCGACTACGTCTTTTTCCTTTTTCTTTGCGGTCTAAGGCCAAGCAGTGGCTGGGCTCCCTACCTAGGGGATCCATCACTACATGCGCTGAAATGGCGGAAAAATTTCATAATAAATATTTCCCGCCTTCAAAGACCGCTAAATTGCGCACGGATATTGCGTCATTCATGCAAATCGACTCGGAGACTCTCTATGACACATGGGAGCGCTTCAAGGAGCTTTTGCGTCGATGCCCTCACCACGCACTTGCCACTTGGCAACAAGTGCAAATATTTTATAATGGCTTAAATCTCCAAACGAGGCAAATGATTGATGCGGCCGCCGGGGGGACATTAAATAACAAAACCCCGATCGCCGCTCAAGAGCTTTTCGAAGAGATGGCCACAAATGCGTATCAATGGAACATGCCCCGAGAGCGGCCTAATAAGCCGGCCGGAATTTTTGAAATAGACGCAAATGCAAATTTGGCTTTACAAGTTGAGCGCTTAACAAAGCAAGTGGCGGAGATGTCTGCTTCCTCCGCCACTCCTCCTTGGGCTAATAACGTTTTAATTGAAGAACATGTTGACTACATGGTAAATCCACCTCGGCCTTCCTATAACCCGAACACCGCTCCGTATAATAACACCTACAATGCGGGTTATAGGAATCATCCGAATTTCTCATGGAGCAACCAAGGAAATGCTCAGCGTCCTATGAATTTAAATCAACCTCCACGTAATCACTTCTTAACTTAACTCCGCCTCCAAATTTGATTTCTCAAAATTATAATCCACCCGGTTTTCCACCGCAACAGCAAAAACTCTCTCCGATTGAAGAGCTTTTTGCAAAATATGTTGCTACAAATGAAACGAACATCCGGAACCTTACCGGATCGATCAAAAATTTAGAGAATCAAGTGGGCCAACTCGCAAAGATGATTTCTGAGCGTCAACAAGGAGCACTACCGGGGAACACCGAGCAAAATCTAAAGGAGAGCGCGCACGCGATTACACTCCGAAGCGGGAAGGAGGTGGTTCAAAAACAGGACGAACCAAAGGTAATTTCCTCTCCTCCTCCTACTTTTAATTCATCTTCGAATTTGCCCGCTACGATAGCTCCGCACACTTCTATTTTAAATCTGCGCGCTCCTACTTTTAATATTCTGTATCCATCAAAATTTAAAAATGAAAGCGCCGAAAAAAATTATAAAAAGTTTTTAGATGTTTTAAAACAAATCCATATTAATGTACCTTTCTGCGAGGCTATCTCACAAATGCCTAAATATGCGAAATATCTTAAGGAGTTGCTCTCCAATAAGAAAAAAGTTAGAAGATATTTTGCATATTTCTTTAAACGCAGAATGCTCCGCGGTTGTACTCAACAAATTGCCGAAAAAAGCAAATGACCCGGGACGGTTTTCCATCCCATGTCTATTTGGCAATTCGTTAGTAAAACACGCTTTAGCGGATCTTGGAGCAAGCATCAACCTTATGCCGTTTTCTTTGTTCAAAAAGCTAGGTCTAGGAAATCCAAGGCCCACTCGAATGAGTATCCAATTAGCGGATCGTTCTTTAAAATATCCGATAGGAATAGTGGAGGACGTGCTCGTCAAGGTTGACAAATTCATCTTCCCGGTGGATTTTGTCATTCTTGACATCGAAGAGGATGCCGAAGTACCCCTCATACTCGGCCGCCCATTCCTTGCCACCTCCCGCACTATTATCGACGTAAGTAACGGAAATCTCCTCCTACGAGTTGGAGACGATGAAGTTACTTTCGGCATAAATTCCTCGATGCGGAACACGCTAGAAAATGATGATTCATGTTTTTACTTAGAAGAGTGTTGTGAGTTCGATTCATCCCTCGAGTTAGTTTCATCGGCGAGTAGTGATTCCGAGCCCGTAGAGCTCTTTTGTGATGAAGAAGAAGTTTCTCACCCCACACCACCCGAACCATTATTTTTAGAAAAATTAAAATCAAGACTTCTTATGAAGAACCACCCGTATTGGAGTTGAAACAACTCCCCCTCACCTTAAATACTTGTTTTTGGAAAAAGAGTCTAAGCTACCCGTCATCATTTCATCCGATCTTAGCAACTCAGAAATTTCTGAGTTGACTATAGTCTTAAGAAAGCACCGCCACGCAATTGCGTGGCAATTATCGGATATTAAGGGAATAAACCCATCTTAAAGCACTCATAAAATATTTCTCGAAGATAATTCCCGAAATTCAGTCCAGCCTCAACGACGGCTAAACCCTAACATGAAAGAAGTCGTTAAGACCGAAGTTATAAAACTTCTGGACGCGGGAATCATCTACCCGATATCGGACAGTACATGGGTTAGCCCAGTACAAGTCGTGCCAAAGAAAGGTGGTGTCACGGTAGTTGCGAACGAAAATAACGAATTGATCCCAACCCGTACTGTTACGGGTTGGCGGATGTGCATCGACTATCGGAATGGGTGGGGAGGTCGGTATGACCTCCTGTGAGGGGGGGAGTGGGCACTTCGAGTCCCACTGGCCCCCCCCCCCCCCCCCCCCCCCCCCCCCCCCCCCCTCATGCGTGGTTGATTGCGGTCATGGTTGGACTGCGGATAGCAGGATTTTTGCTATCCGCAGTCCATTTTTTGGGAAGTCTATAAATCGACCCCCATGGGCACCTTGGGAAGGGTTGGTCACTACCCCCCCCCCCCCCCCCCCCCCTTGCGTGTGTCTTGTGAGCAAGCACCCCCCCCTCCCTTGTCATCCTTCAGCTGACAGTGAGGTGGCTCTTAGTACCCTCCAAGGTGCCCAGGCTCAGCATTGGCTTGGGAGGGGAAGCGCTCTAAGATCTTCCGGGTATGCAGTGGGACCTCCGCGCTGCATCTTAAGGGGTCCATTTGTGGATTCAAGTGTTCATCAAGTCCAAGTCTTTCAGTTCCTAGCGACCGGTCAAGGGTCTAGACTTAGGTCAAGTTAGGGTTAGTCGCAACCCCCTTTCGAACGCTGAGACCGGGAAACTGGTTTCAACAATCCCGGTGAGCTTGCCACCAAGAATAATAGACTTCAGGGCTAGAAGTGTACAACCCTGAATTCGCCGAGCGAAACCCCAGGACCCAAGAGGTCTTTAAGACTTGTTTTTCCTACCGTGGCTGAGGACAAGAATAGGGGGGGGGGGGGGGGGGGGGGGGGGGGGGGGGGGGGGGGGGTAAATCAATCATCCTTTGTTAACCATGGCCGGCTCGGACACGGCCGCTAGCGCCGGCGGTAGCACTACCGCCGGGCGCTAGCCCTCCCCAACCGTCTCGACGGCACCGCTGAGACCGTTCGGTCGTCTCGCAAGTATGCCGAGACGAGCCGCTAGCGCCGGCGGTAGCAATATCGTCGGGCGCTAGCCAATCTAGCCCCCCCCCTGTCCCCAGCAGCAGGGGGGGCGAGACCCCAGGGGGGGCGAGCTCCTCTCGCCCCGCCCCAAGGCAAAGGGGGGCGAGCTTCTCTCGCTCCCGTCCCCTCGAGGGGGGCGAGCTCCTCTCGCCCCAGCGCCCCCAGCAGCAGGGGGCGAGACCCCAGGGGTGGCGAGCTCCTCTCGCCCCGCCCCAAGGCAAAGGGGGGCGAGCTTCTCTCGCCCCCGTCCCCTCCAAGGGGGCGAGCTCCTCTCGCCCACAGCGTCCCCAGCAGCAGGGGGGCGAGACCCCAGGGGGGGGGGGCGAGCTCCTTTCGCCCCGCCCCAAGGCAAAGGGGGGTGAGCTTCTCTCGCCCCCGTCCCCTGTAGGGGGGCGAGCTCCTCTCGCCCCCGCGCCCCCAGCAGCAGGGGGGCGACACCCCAGGGGGGGCGAGCTCCTCTCGCCCCGCCCCGCCCCAAGGCAAAGGGGGGCGAGCTTCTCTCGCCCCCGTTCCCCCCAGGGGGCGAGCTCCTCTCTCCCCCGCGCCCCCAGCAGCAGGGGACGAGACCCCCGGGGGGGGGGGGGGGGGGGCTCCTCTCGCCCCGCCTTGGAAGGGGGGAGAGCTTCTCTCTCTCCCCCGTCCCCTCCAGTGGGGCGAGCACCTCTCGCCCCCGCGCACCCAGCAGCAGGGGGGCGAGACCCCAGGGGGGGCGAGCTCCTCTCGCCCCGCCCCAAGGCAAAGGGGGGCGAGCTTCTCTCGCCCCCGTCCCCTCCAGGGGGGCGAGCTCCTCTCGCCCCCGCGCCCCCAGCAGCAAGGCGGCGAGACCCCAGGGGGGGGGGGGCGAGCTCCTCTCGCCCCGCCCCAAGGAAAAGGGGGGCGAACTTCTCTTGCCCCCGTCCCCTCCAGGGGGGCGAGCTCCTCTCGCCCCCGCGCCCCCAGCAGCAGGGGGGCGAGACCCCAGGGGGGCGAGACCCCAGGGGGGGGCGAGCTCCTCTCGCCCCGCCCCAAGGCAAAGTGGGGCGAGATTCTCTCGCCCCCGTTCCCTCTAGGGGGGGCGAGTTCCTCTCGCCCCCACGCCCCCAACAGCAGGGGGAGAGACCCCAGGGGGGGGGGGGGGGCGAGCTCCTCTCGCCCTGCCCCAAGGCAAAGGGGGGCGCACTTCTCTCGCCCCCGTCCCCTCTAGGGGGGCGAGCTCCTCTCGCCCCCGCGCCCCCAGCTGCAGGGGGGCGAGACCCCAGGGGGAAGAGCTCCTCTCGCCCCGCCCCGCCCTAAGGCAAAGGGGGGCGAGCGTCTCTCGGCCCCGTCCCCTCCAGGGGCGAGCTCCTCTCGCCCCCTAGCCCCCAGCAGCAGGGGGCGAGAACCCAGGGGGGCGAGCTCCTCTCGCCCCGCCCCAAGGCAAAGGGGGGCGAGCTTCTCTCGCCCCCGTCCCCTCTAGGGAGGCGAGCTCCTCTCGCCCCCGAGCCCCCAACAGCAGGGGGGCGAGACCCCAGGGGGAGCGAGCTCCTCTCGCCCCGCCCCAAGGCAAAGGGAGGCGAGCTTCTCTCTCCCCCGTCCCCTCCAGGGGGGCGAGCTCCTCTCGTCCCCGCGCCCCCAGCAGCAGGGGGGCGAGACCCCATGGGGGGCGAGCTCCTCTCGCCCCGCCCCAAGGCAAAGGGGGCGAGCTTCTCTCGCCCCCATCCCCTCCAGGGGGGCAAGCTCCTCTTGCCCCCGCGCCCCCAGCAGCAGGGGGGCGAGACCCCAGGGGGGCGAGCTCCTCTCGCCCCGCCCCAAGGCAAAGGGGGGCGAGCTTCTCTCTCCCTCGTCCCCTCTAGGGGGGTGAGCTCCTCTCGCCCCCGCGCCCCTAGCAGTAGGGGGGCGAGACCCCAGGGGGGGCGAGCTCCTCTCGCCCCGCCCCAAGGCAAAGGGGGGCGAGCTTCTCTCACCACCGTCCCCTCCAGGGGGCGAGCTCCTCTCGCCCCCTCGCCCCCAGCAGCAGGGGGGCGAGGCCCCAGGGGGGTGAGCTCCTCTCGCCCCACCCCAAGGAAAAGGGGGGCGAGCTTCTCTCGCCCCCGTCCCCTCCAGGGGGGCGAGCTCATTTCACCCCCCGCGCCCCCAGCAGCAGGGGGCGAGACCCCAGGGGGGGCGAGCTCCTCTCGCCCCGCTCCAAGGCAAAGGGGGGCGAGCTTCTCTAGCCCCCGCGCCCCCAGCAGCAAGGGGGCGAGACCCCAGGGGGGGCGAGCTCCTCTCGCCCCACCCCAAGGCAAAGGGGGGCGAGCTCCTCTCGCCCCCGCTCCCCCAGCAGCAGGGGAGCGAGACCAGCAGGGGGGGCTGCCCCCAGCTGGGTCTCGCCCAGCCCCAGCAGTAGGGCGAGACCAGCAGGGCGGCCGCCCCAGCTGGGTCTCGCCAAGCCCCAGAAGAGGGGCGAGACCAGCAGTGGGGGGCGATCCCCGGGTCTCGCCCCACCCCAATTATGGGGCTCGCCGAGCCCCGCGTGGTACCCTCTCTCGCCCAGTTCCGGGGGGAGTGTTTGGTCTGCGTTTAGCACTGCGGAACAGCGGGATCTGGCTATCCGCAGGCCAAATCCGGTGGCATTTTGGTAACTTCGCAGACAGTTTTTGGTTATTTGCAGCCCAACTTCAGAAATCCTATAAATAGGACCAAGGGGGCACCATTTAGGAGGAGGTTCATTCTAGGCTAGCTCTCTCCCTCTCTCTCTCTCTCCCTCCCCAAGTATCTCTAGGGGGTGAGGAGAGCCTCCAGTAGTGCCCAACTTAGTAGTGGCTTGGGAGGGGAAGTTCCTAAGGGGCTTCCGGGTATGGGCGGGACCTCCCCACTAAGCCCTTGGTCCAGTCCATAGTTCCTCAACCTTCAACCTAGAGCTCTCCCTTGGGAGGAATAAGGGTTGGTCGCCCCTCATCTCGGTGAGGGCCCCAAACTCCACAGAGACCGAGAAATCGGTTTCAACATTATGGTGCGGTGAGCGTGGAGTGTGACCGATTCAATAAACTCTCAAGATGAGCTCCATGGACGGAGATGGAGGAAGATCCAACCCAGGTCACTCGCAACCTCCGGTGGCTGGGGTGACGTTGGAGATGTTCGAAGATTTCAGGCAAGAGGTCTTACAGACCTTCCAGGTTGCTTTTGCCATGATAGTCAGAGGCAGAAGAAGAGATGGTCCAGAGGTCCCTCCCCAGCAGGTGGACGAGGTAACCCTCGGCCAACCGTCCAGGAAAGAGGTACCTGTGGAGGTGGAGTGGGGAGGTGTCATACCCCCACTCACCCATCTTCAAGGGGGCGAGCCCAGGAGGGAGGCGCCCTCCCAGCTCGCCCCGCCCCTTCAAGGGGGCGAGCTCAGGAGGGAGGCGCCCTCCCAGCTCGCCCCGCCCCTTCAAGGTGGCGAGCTCAGGAGGGAGGCGCCCTCCCAGCTCACCCCGCCCCTTCAAGGGGGCGAGCTCAGGAGGGAGGCGCCCTCCCAGCTCGCCCCGCCCCTTCAAGGGGGCGAGCTCAGGAGGGAGGCGCCCTCCCAGCTCGCCCCGCCCCTTCAAGGGGGCGAGCTCAGGAGGGAGGCGCCCTCCCAGCTCGCCCCGCCCCTTCTAGTGGGCGAGCTCAGGAGGGAGGCGCCATCCTAGCTCGCCCCGCCCCTTCTACTCCGGCCCCAAAGGGTGGCGAGCGGGGAGGTATCCGACCCCCGCTCACCCCACTCCAAAAGGAGTCGAGTAAATGTTAGTGGGCGAGACCACCTCGGGTGGCGGCTACCCAATAGCCCGGCGAGCGCAGAGGTCAGCAATTCGACTCCGCAAGGGCAAGGAAGGAAGGGCTTTCCGAGGAGAAGAGCCAACCGATCGAGATGGAGGCAGGAATCGAGCACAACCCTCTCCGACACCTCAGCAAGCCACAACAATTGCTTGGGGAAGAAGGAGGGGGGCCAGGAAAACAGAAAGAAGAGGGAAAGGAAGAGATATGGTTGAGTTACTCTACTGCGACTTTCACGATGAGGAGGGTCACGCGACATCCGCCTGCCCTGAGTTATTAGAAATGAAGGAAGCAAGGGATCCAAGGCAACAACAGCAACTACCAGAAGAAGTCGAGGAAGACCAGGCCTGGGAGTGGGAGACTCAGTTCAGTTTTCATGCCAAAGTTTTCTTTTCTATCGCTAAGATCATGTAATGCAATGTTTTCTTTCCATAACTAGTTTCCTCACGTGTATTAGGATGTTTAAGATAATGAAAGTTTTTCACAAAAACTACTCCCCCCCCCCCCCCCCCCCCCCCCCCCCCCCCCCGATGCTGGCCCGCTGACCAGGCTCTCACCTAGCTGGCAGGGCCGGGAACTGCTCGGGGCAGGAAGGAAAAAATATCCACCTCTAGGTGAGTCGGGCACCTAGATTGTGTCGACCTTGTACTCTCCCCTCCCGATGCTGGCCCGCTGACCAGGCTCTCACCTAGCTGGCAGGTCCGGGAACCGCTCGGGGCAGGAAGGAAAAAATATCCACCTCTAGTTGAGCACGGCTCCTAGATTGTGTCGACTCTTCTCCACCTCTAGTTGAGTCGGGCTCCTAGATTGTGTCGACTCTTATCCAGCTCTAGTTGAGCCGGGCTCCTAGATTGTGTCAACTCTTCTACACCTCTAGTTGAGCCGGGCTCCTAGATTGTGTCGACTCTTCTCCACCTCTAATTGAGCTCGGGTCCTAGATTGTGACGACTCTTCTCCACCTCTAGTTGAGCTCGGCTCCTAGATTGTGTCGACTCTTCTCCACCTCTAGTTGAGCCGGGCTCCTAGATTGTGTCGACTCTTATCCACCTCTAGTTGAGCCGGGCTCCTAGATTGTGTCGACTCTTCTCCACCTCTAGTTGAGACGGGCTCCTAGATTGTGTCGACTCTTCTCCACCTCTAGTTGAGCTCGGCTCCTAGATTGTGTCGACTCTTCTCCACCTCTAGTTGAGCTCGGCTCCTAGATTGTGTCGACTCTTCTCCACCTCTAATTGAGCTAGGCTCCTAAATTGTGTCGACCTTATACTCCCCCCCCCGATGCTGGCCCACTGACCAGGCTCTCACCTAGCTGGCAGGGCCGGGAACCGCTCGGGGCAGGAAGGAAAAAATATCCACCTCTAGTTGAGCCGGGCTCCTAGAGTGTGTCGACTCTTCTCTACCTCTAGTTGAGCCGGGCTCCTAGATTGCGTTGACTCTTCTCCACCTCTAGTTGAGCTCGGCTCCTAGATTGTGTCGACCTTGTACTCCCCCCCCCCCCGATGCTGGCCCGCTGACCAGGCTCTCACCTAGCTGGCAGGGCCGGGAACCGCTCGGGGCAGGAAGGAAAAAAATTTCCACCTCTAGTTGAGCTCGGCTCCTAGATTGTGTCGACTCTTCTCCACCTCTAGTTGAGCCGGGCTCCTAGATTGTGTCGGCTCTTCTCCACCTCTAGTTGAGCTCGGCTCCTAGATTGTGTCGACTCTTCTACACCTCTAGTTGAGCTCGACTCCTAGATTGTGTCGACTCTTCTCCACCTCTAGTTGAGCTCGGCTCCTAGATTGTGTCGACCTTATACTCCCCCCCCAGATGCTGGCCCGCTGACCAGGCTCTCACCTAGCTGGCAGGGCCGAGAACCGCTCGGGGCAGGAAGGAAAAAATATCCACCTCTAGTTGAGGCGGGCTCCTAGAGTGTGTCGACTCTTCTCCACCTCTAGTTGAGTTGGGCTCCTAGATTGTGTCGACTCTTCTCCACCTCTAGTTGAGCTCGGCTCCTAGATTGTGTTGATCTTGTAATCCCCCCCCCCCCCCCCCCCCCCCCCCCCCCCCCCCCCCCCCCCCCCCCCCCCGATGATGGCCCGCTGACCAGGCTCTCACCTAGCTGGCAGGGTGATGAGTCCCAAATATATACACATTTATGGACTCATCTGGGCCGATTTTCTAGTCTATGCACTACACTTTATGCATGTTTTCGCTCATATTTGTTGTTCCATGCTACGTGCACCTCTAGGCCCATTTTGGGGTTATTTCTTGTTTATCTTCATTATTAGTTTTCATGCATTGTTAAGTGTCACTTTCAGTGGTTTGATTAGTGTTGTATGCTGGAGCAGGAGTCGTGCAGGTGTTCCCGGTACAAATCTGTACAGGAACACTGCGCACGATCACTGGTTCTATTGCGCATGACCACTGGTCGTGCGCCACTGATCGTGCGCCACTGATCGTGCGCACTTACCCCCTGAAATCTGAGTTCTATCTTCCTTATCACACGACCACTTACGATAGCGCGCACGACCACTGGTCGTGCGCCACTGGTAGTGCGAACATTGTATTTTTATAATTTTCTTACCTTGCAGGCTCCGTCCAAGCAGGCGCACGATCACAGGATGCTAGTGCGCACGACCACTGGTCGTGCGCCAATGACCGTGCTAACTGTTTATTCCAGCGCCTATATATTGACCTGCTCGCGAATTAGGTCGGGATCGACGCATTTCTTCCGCCCAGCTCCGCCGTTTTCGCCCCTTCCGCAGGTTTTTCGCCCCTCCATCGCCGCCCACCATATGGAGGTGCTCCGAGCTTGTTCTTCACGCCAATCTTGAGCCGGAGCTTCCTCTCGGCCTCCTCCTTCATCCTAGTGCTCCAAGGGAAGACCTAGCCGCCATTACCATCAAGCAAGAGGAAGTTTGCAACCTCTACCGGATCGTGACACGAAGAAGACGGGCTCATTGGAGAGTAGTGACAGCTTTCTCTACCCCGGACGTAGTTGCGGACCGAGCTTGGACGCGGATTGACAACCCGGTGATTCCAACCGTGAATCTACAATGAGACTTCGGATTTGGTTGATTTCTTGCCTTATTCTTCTCTTATTGATGTGTATGTAGTTAGATCTATGTATTAAGATGAAGTTGCACTTAAAACTAGTTTGTATTTCTATATATTTCATGTCTATGTGAAATGTTTGTTGTTTGAGTTGCTTGAGGTGCGCCCCATTCCATCCTCCATCCCGCCGTCACGTTCGTCGCCGCACTAGCAATTGCTAGTGGCGTGCTTGTTGAAGAGGTGCTTACGACCCTCACTCCGTTAGCCTACTCGTCCATCCGCCTACCGAAGCGTGGCATCGCGGCTCGTGTAATCCACTCGCCCTTCGAAGCAGCGCGCTCAAGGCCTGCATAGTTCGATTCCGTCTGCCTACTCGTCCATCCGCCCTTGCGACGCAGCGCGCTCAAGGCCTGCCTAGTCTCCATTCCGCCAAGCGAAGCATTGCATAGCGGCATTGCATAGGAGTAGTCATAGCATTTTCTCTTTATTTTCCACAATCCAAAATCCCCGTTTCCGCATCCATCCGCTCGAAAGGACTTCAATCTCAAGTCCTTCCTCGATAATAAACTCCACCTTACTGTGTTCCTTTGAGATCGATACTTGGGGATTCATTCCCATTTTATATTACTTGAACGATCGGTACACTGCCGTTTTGTGTCGCAGTCTTACTACCGCCTATAGCGGAGTGCTAAGATTTGCGCCATCAAGTTTTTGGCGCCGTTGCCGGGGAACACAGTCGTGTGAGTTTTCTGGATAGGGAGAACCTGAGAGAGAAGCCCTTCCATTTGTAAATTGCATTTCTTTGTTTTATTTCTTTTTATTCCATTTTCCTGTTTTAATTAGGTTGCTTTAGTAATTTTTGTTAGGTGTAGTATTTTGCACAATAGCATTTTTATTTTGAATCGTATTATTTTCACACTATGTGGGCACATCTTAATTTCCGTTGCCGTTGGTGTGGAGCTACCTCCCACTCTAGTGATGAATGCCCTACGGAGAATAGTAGGCATAATTCTTATAGCCCAGCATATGGAGCACCGACTTCGTCTGATACTCCATATGGTGCGCGTAAATCTTATGGCTACTCTGCTGAGCCTTTACCGTCATACTTCTTTTCGGCTTCAGCCCCCGCTGTGCCAAAGAAGCCCGCAAGGCAGTGCCGTTTTTGTCGGAGCACTGATCATGTCTTGAAGGACTGTGCCGAGTATCTTCGCCAATTGGATGAGGATGACGAGCCGGATATCCGGATCGTCCCAACTCCTAACTCTAGCGGCACACCTTCAACATCCGGTTATGTGTCTTTGTCACCTTGACATCTTGAAGGGAATGGCATGGATACGGTCACCGGATGTGCGGCTGATCTATGCACCAACATTGCTGAGCCTATTCTCCATGTGCATCCACCACGCCTAGTGGATTCGATTCTTTGTGAGGAATCAGTGCTTGACATTTATCCAAGCACTATTCCTCCCCCTGTTGTGCATACTACTTTCGTCTCTGACGACATTGTTGAGGATGTGTCGCGGGATGAGGCTGGCGATTTATGTGTTATGCCTCCTCCTATGGAGGAGGACAACCTTCTTGGTGAAGAGGAGCTTTCCTCAACACCGGTGGAGGAAGTCCAAATCTTGGGCATGGCCACTGTCGATCCCGCTGAACCTTGCGGAATTGATGACAATGCCAACATTATTTTACTTCCCCAACCTGATGGGAGTGAGACCGGGATCACTCCCCCGATTGATGTTTATTTATGTTCTTCGTCTTCTTTATTTCTTGATCCCCTTCCTTCATCCGAGTCTGTGCAGGTTGAATCTTCACAGGTACTTCAGGAGGACTTGGAGCTTTTTGCTCAAGTCAATGATGAGAGCATCCTCTCATGTGAGGAGGTTTATTCCCCCTCCGTAGAGGAAGCTCCACTCATTGCCTTCGCCTCCTGCTGCCTCCCTGTGGACGATACCTTGCTGGTCAAGGATAGTTTTGGTGAGATGAGTGAGGAGCAGGCCTCCTCCTCTTCTTACTTTCTTTTCCCTCTACCTGTGATGGGCATGTTTTATTTATATTCGGGTAGAGGCGTGACTGTTCTTTCTCCGTATAGGTACCCGCTACCGACACGGATATTGGGCCAGTTACCTGTCCACTTCTCCTTCCATACTCCCATAAGCTAGATATTATAAAGTTTTGAATAAGTCGTGCTGGGATGACAATAACCCCAGTAGTTATCTTAATTTTTCCTGCATTTTCATTTCTTTTCTAATTTTATTTAGTTAATTGCACTTTATTTCAGTTTTCTATTTTCTTTTGTTTTTGCGGAGCTGACCCCTGCAGGTATCCTTCTTCTGGATGGCGGATGTTGTAGCTTCATTTTAGCTTACACGCCAATCTTCTGGTATGCTCATTTCTGAGCATTGGGTACTCTCTTCCCCTAGCTCTTTTCTGAATTTCATAGATATATATTGTGTGTATTATCTAGTTTAAGTCTGGGGGAGAGTAGTTCTGTGTGCCCACGCACGTGCACTATTGCATTTGCATACTAGGAGTATTTTAATTTCAATTATTTAGTTATGTACAATTGCATTGCACACCACTACACCCACTCGAGCGTGCACTTAGCTGTTGGCACGTCTTGAGCCGAACTCATCTCTTTTCGTGTGATTTGGAAAATCACTGTGCTGGCTTAGGATTATGAGGCGGAGTAAAATGTTGACTCCGGTAGTGCTCCTAGTCGAGTGCTCATGTCTCGTTTAGAAAATCGTGTAGATTCAATTTCTTTTTATGCTTTTAGTTTATATTTTTTTTCTATTAGCGTAAATATTGTTTACTCTACTCAATTGGTGAATCCGGTGTGAATCAAACGGTAGCATAGGAATGTGTGTAGATGCTCGTTAGCCTCGTATTGCCCGAGTCGGGAGAAAGGATTATCTTTCTCGGTGGCTAGAACTTGCCCCAAGCGATTCTTGAAGCATGGGTATACGGTTAGTCAATTGCGTGAATGTGATATAAGCCATCATTTTGGCCCGGTTGAGCCTTTGTGCCCACTCCTATCGCTTTATCCTCGTTAGCCCAGTTGTGCCTACCCTTTCTTTGATTCAGCCCCACTGTTGTCTCACCAAAGCCTAAATGCCAATCCTAGTCGCACACCCAAATCTGAGCTTTAGCTGTTTATTATTTTCTTGAGTTGGGTTGTTGATTTGGTGATATGTTTGTGAAGATGTGGATGTGTTTTATTGTTCAGTTGCTGAAAATGATAAGAAAAGAAAAGAAGAAAATGAGAGAAAGAAAAGAAGTGAAAAGAAAAGAAAAGAAAAAGATATGAGCTTTAATGAAAAGTCTGTGTAAAAACATATGTTTGGGAGTAGGCGGTGCACACACCCATGTTGTTAAGTCCAAGTCTGGGGGTGTGATGTACCCGTGTGTTTGTGTGGTGAACGAGAATACTTTCTGCATAAGCTTATTTGGGTTTAGTGCTTGAGCCGTCGTTTTTATCTTTGTTTATCCTCACCTAAACCCAAGCCTCATCTAAAACCTAAAGTCCTATTGATTCACGCATTTGAGTCATACCAGTGTCGTGGAGAGAGTGCGAACGGGCAAGCTTATGGTCACCGACATTGATGTATTTCAATGGAGTTGTCCCGAGCCCCGACCTTTGGCAATGCTCGCCTCAGCGTTTAGTTTACTTTCTTCCTATGTGCGACCTTATGATTCACCGTGATTCAATTTTTGAGTAAATGTAATATATAAATACGCTCCTAGGAAATAATAAACTAATATGCATAATTAGGAATTTTGTCTACTGTATTTCTACGCGCATGAGCATGCGACTTCGCATGATACCCCGCTTTACAATTTCTATGCCAGCTGTGTATTTTTCTCAGCCGTTTGAGGGATTTGTTTGCTCGGGACGCGCAAATAGGTAAGTCTGGGGGTGTGATGAGTCCCAAATATATACACATTTATGGACTCATCTGGGCTGATTTTCTAGTCTATGCACTACACTTTAGGCATGTTTTCGCTCATATTTGTTGTTCCATGCTACGTGCACCTCTAGGCCCGTTTTGGTGTTATTTCTTGTTTATCTTCATTATTAGTTTTCATGCATGGTTAAGTGTCACTTTCAGTGGTTTGATTAGTGTTGTATGCTGGAGCAGGAGTCGTGCAGGTGTTCCCGGTACAAATCTGTACAGGAACACTGCGCACGATCACTGGTTCTATTGCGCACGACCACTGGTCGTGCGCCACTGATCGTGCGCACTTACCCCCTGAAATCCGAGTTTTGTCTTCCTTATCGCACGACCACCTACGATAGCGCGCACGACCACTGGTCGTGCGCCACTGGTAGTGCGAACATTGTATTTTTATAATTTTCTTACCTTGCAGGCTCCGTCCAGGTAGGCGCACGATCACAGGATGCTAGTGCGCACGACCACTGGTCGTGCGCCAATGACCGTGCGCACTATTTATTTCAGCGCCTATATATTGACCTGCTCGCGAATTAGGTTGGGATCGACGCATTTCTTCCTCCCAGCTCCGCCGTTTTCGCCGCTTCTGCAGGTTTTTCGCCCCTCCATCGCCGCCCACCATATGGAGGTGCTCCGGGCTTGTTCTTCACGCCAATCTTGAGCCGGAGCTTCCTCTCGGCCTCCTCCTTCATCCTAGTGCTCCAAGGGAAGACCTAGCCGCCATTACCATCAAGCAAGAGGAAGTTTGCAACCTCTACCGGATCGTGACACGAAGAAGACGGGCTCATTGGAGAGTAGTGACAGCTTTCTCTACCCCGTACGTAGTTGCAGACCGATCTTGGACGCGGATTGACAACCCGGCGATTCCAACCGTGAATCTACAATGAGACTTCGGATTCGGTCGATTTCTTGCCTTATTCTTCTCTTATTGATGTGTATGTAGTTAGATCTATGTATTAAGATGAAGTTGCACTTAAAACTAGTTTGTATTTCTATATATTTCATGTCTATGTGAAATGTTTGTTGTTTGAGTTGCTTGAGGTGCGCCCTATTCCATCCTCCATCCTGCCGCCACGTTCGTCGCCGCACTAGCAATTGCTAGTGGCGTGCTTGTTGAAGAGGTGCTTACGACCCTCACTCCGTTAGCCTACTCGTCCATCCGCCTACCGAAGCGTGGCATCACGGCCCGTGTAATACACTCGCCCTTCGAAGCAGCGCGCTCAAGGCCTGCATAGTTCGATTCTGTCTGCCTACTCGTCCATCCGCCCTTGCGACGCAGCGCGCTCAAGGACTGCCTAGTCTCCATTCCGCCAAGCGAAGCATTGCATAGCGGCATTGCATAGGAGTAGTCATAGCATTTTCTCTTTATTTTCCACAATCCAAAATCCCCGTTTCCGCATCCATCCGCTCGAAAGGACTTCAATCTCAAGTCCTTCCTTGATAATAAACTCCACCTTACTGTGTTCCTTTGAGATCGATACTTGGGGATTCATTCCCATTTTATATTACTTGAACGATCGGTACACTGCCGTTTCGTGTCGCAGTCTTACTACCGCCTATAGCGGAGTGCTAAGATTTGCGCCATCACAGGGCCGTGAACCGCTCGGGGCAGGAAGGAAAAAATATCCACCTCTAGTTGAGCCGGGCTCCTAGATTGTGTCAAACTTGTACTCCCCCCCCGCGATGCTGGCCCGCTGACCAGGCTTTCACCTAGCTGGTAGGGCCGGGAACCGCTCGGGGCAGGAAGGAAAAAATATCCACCTCTAGTTGAGCTCGGCTCCTAGATTGGTCGCCTCTTCTCCACCTCTAGTTGAGCCGGGCTCCTAGATTGTGTCGACTCTTCTCCACCTCTAGTTGAGCCGGGCTCCTAGATTGTGTCGACTCTTCTCCACCTCTAGTTGAACCGGGCTCCTAGATTGTGTCGACCTTGTACTCCCCCCCCCCCTCCCCCCGATGCTGGCCCGCTGACCAGGCTCTCACCTAGCTGGCAGGGCCGGGAACCGCTCGGGGCAAGAAGGAAAAAGTATCCACCTCTAGTTGATCTCGGCTCCTAGATTTTGTCGACTCTTCTCCACCTCTAGTTGAGCTGGGCTCCTAGATTGTGCCGACTCTTATCCACCTCTAGTTGAGCTCGGCTCCAAGAGTGTGTCGACTTTAGCCCCGAGCAGAGACCGCTGACCGGGCTTGTTGATGTCGGCAGGGCTGGAGATTAACTCGGCGAGGCAGGTGATTCATGTTGGTTAAGGCCCCGAGCAGAGACCGCTGACCGGGCTTGTTGATGCCGGCAGGGCTGGAGACTCACTCGGCGAGGCAGGTGATTCATGTTGGTTGAGGCCCCGAGCAGAGACCGCTGACTGGGCTTGTTGATGCCGGCAGGGCTGGAGACTCACTCGGCGAGGCAGGTGGTTCATGTTAGTTAAGGCCCCGAGCAGAGACCGCTGACCTGGCTTGTTGATGCCGACAGGGCTGGAGACTCACTTGGCGAGGCAGGTGATTCATGTTGGATAAGGTCCCGGGATGAGACCTCTGACCGGGCTTGTTGATGCTGGCAGGGCTGGAGACTCACTCGGCGAGGCAGGTGATTCATGTTGGTTGAGGCCCCGAGCAGAGACCGCTGACCGGGCTTGTTAATGTCGGCAGGGCTGGAGACTCACTCGGCGAGACAGGTGGTTCATGTTGGTTAAGGCCCTGAGCAGAGACCGCTGACCTAGCTTGTTGATGCTGATAGGGATGGAGACTCACTCAGCGAGGCAGGTGATTCATGTTGGATAAGGTCCCGAGTTGATGCCGGCAGGGCTGGAGACTCACTCGGCGAGGCAGGTGATTCGTGTTGGTTGAGGCCCCGAGCAGAGACCGCTGACCGGGCTTGTTGATGCCGGCAGGGCTGGAGACTCACTCGGCGAGGCAGGTGGTTCATGTTAGTTAAGGCCCCGAGCAGAGACCGCTGACCGGGCTTGTTGATGCTGGCAGGGATGGAGACTCACTCGGCGAGGCAGGTGATTCATGTTGGATAAGGTCCCGGGATGGCTCCGCTAGCCGGGCTCTCACTAGCCGGCAGGGATGGAGGATCTCTCAAGGAGGCTTTATGTTTTTTTCTCAAAATAGCTCCGTTAGTGGGATTTCCAGCGACACTTGTCCAATATACAGGGTTGGACATTTCTTTCCGAGCGTGTACCTCGCTCGAAAAGAGCGGGGATTGTGTACAACCCTGAATTTGCCTAGCGAACCCCCAGGACCCAAGAGGTCTTTAAGACTTGTTTTTCCTACCGTGGCTGAGGACAAGAATAGGGGGGGGGGGGGGGGGTAAATCAATCATCCCTTGTTAACCATGGCCGGCTCGGACACGGCCGCTAGCGCCGGCGGTAGCACTACCGCTGGGCGCTAGCCCTCCCCATCCATCTCGACGGCACCGCTGAGACCGTTCGGTCGTCTCGCAAGTATGCCAAAATGAGTCTCTAGCGCCGGCGGTAGCAATACCGCCGGGCGCTAGCCAATCTAGCCACCCCCCCCCCCCCCCCCTCCCCCCCCCCCCTGCGTCCCCAGTAGCAGGGGGGCGGGACCCCAGGGGGGCGAGCTCCTCTCGCCCTGCCCCAAGGCAAAAGGGGGCGAGCTTCTCTCACCCCCGTCCCCTCTAGGGGGACGATTTCCTCTCGCCCCCGCGCCCCCAGCAGCAGGGGGGCGAGCTCCTCTCGCCCCGCCCCAAGGCAAAGGGGGGCGAGCTTCTCTCGCCCCCGTCCCCTCCAGGGGGGCGAGCTCCTCTCGCCCCCGCGTCCCCAGCAGCAGGAGGGGCGAGACCCTAGGGGGGGCGAGCTCTTCTCGCCTCGCCCGAAGGCAAAGGGGGGCGAGCTTCTCTCTCCCCCGTCCCCTCTAGGGGGGCGAGCTCCTCTCGCCCCCGCGCCCCCAGCAACAGGGGGCGAGACAGCAGGGGGGCGAGCTCCTCTCGCCCCGCCCCGCCCCAAGGCAAAGGGGGGCGAGCTTCTCTCGCCCCCGTCCCCTCTAGGGGGCGAGCTCCTCTCGCCCCCGCGCCCCCAGCAGCAGGGGGCGAGACCCCGGGGGGGTGCGAGCTCCTCTCGCCCTGCCCCAAGGCAAAGGGGGGCGATCTTCTCTCGCCCCGGTCCCCTCCAGGGGGGCGAGCTCCTCTCGCCCCCGAGCCCCCGGCAGCAAGGGGCGAGACCCCAGGGGGGTGAGCTCCTCTCGCCCCGCCCCAAGGCAAAGGGGGGCGAGCTTCTCTCGCCCCCGTCCCCTCCAGGGGGGCGAGCTCCTCTCGCCCCCGCACCCCCAGCAGCAGGGGGGCGAGCTCCTCTCGCCCCGCCCCAAGGCAAACGGGGGCGAGCTTCTATCGCCCCCGTCCCCTCCAGGGGGACGAGCTCCTCTCGCCCCCGTGCCCCCAACAGCAGGGGGGTGAGACCCCAGGGGGGGCGAGCTCCTCTCGCCCCGCCCCAAGGAAAAGGGGGGCGAGCTTCTCTCGCCCCCGTCCCCTCTAGGGGGCGAGCTCCTCTCTCCCCCGTGCCCCCAGCAGCAGGGGGCGAGACCCCAGGGGGGGCGAGCTCCTCTCGCCCCGCCCCAAGGCAAAGGGGGGCGAGCTTCTCTCGCCCCCGTCCCCTCCAGGGGGGAGAGCTCCTCTCGCCCCCTCACCCCCAGCAGCAGGGGGCGAGACCCCAGGGGGGGGGGGGGGGGGCGAGCTCCTCTCGCCCCGCCCCAAGGCAAAGGGGGCGAGCTTCTCTCGCCCCCATCACCTCTAGGGGGGCGAGCTCCTCTCGCCCCCACGCCCCCAGCAGCAGGGGGGCGAGACCACGAGGGGGGGGGGGGGGGGGGGGGGGGGGGGGGCGAGCTCCTCTCGCCCCTCCCCAACGCAAAGGAGGGCGAGCTTCTCTCGCCCCCGTCCCCTCTAGGGGGCGAGCTCCTCTCGCCCCTGCGCCCTAAACAGCAGGGGGGCGAGCTCCTCTCGCCCCGCCCCAAGGCAAAGGGGTGCGAACTTCTCTCGCCCACATCCCCTACAGGGGGGCGAGCTCCTCTCGTCCCCGCACCCCCAGCAGCAGGGGGGCGAGACCCCGGGGGGGGGGGGGGGGGGGGGGTGAGGCGAGCTTTTCTCTCCCCGCCCCAAGGCAAAGGGGGGCGAGCTTCTCTCGCCCCCGTCCCCTCTAGGGGGGCGAGCTCCTCTCGCCCCCGCGCCCCCGCGCCCCCGCGCCCCCAGCAGCATGGGGGCGAGACCCCAGGGTGGCGATCTCCTCTCGCCCCGCCCCAATGCAAAGGGGGGCGAGCTTCTCTCGCCCCCGCCCCCTCCAGGGGGGCGAGCTCCTCTCGCCCCCGCGCCCCCAACAGCAGGGGGCGAGACCCCAGCGGGGGGGGGGGGGGGGGGGGGGGGGCGAGCTCCTCTCGCCCCTCCCCAAGGCAAAGGGGGCGAGCTTCTCTCGCCCCCGTCCCCTCCAGGGGGGCGAGCTCCTCTCGCCCCCGCGCCCCCAGCAGCAGGGGGGCGAGACCCCAGGGGGGGCGAGCTCCTCTCGCCCCGCCACAAGGCAAAGGGGGCGAGCTTCTCTTGCCCCCGTCCCTCCAGGGGGGCGAGCTCCTCTCGCCCCCGCGCCCCCAGCAGCAGGGGGGCGAGTCCCCAGGGCGGGGCGAGCTCCTCTCGCCCCGCCCCAAGGCAAAGGAGGGCGAGCTTCTCTCGCCCCCGTCCCCTCTAGGGGGGCGAGCTCCTCTCGCCCCCGTGCCCCCAGCAGCAGGGGGCGAGACCCCAGGGGGGCGAGCTCCTCTCGCCCCACCCCAAGGAAAAGGGGGGCGAGCTTTTCTGGCCCCGTCCCCTCCAGGGGGGCGAGCTCCTCTCGCCCCCGCGCCCCCAGCAGCAGGGGGCGAGACCCCAGGGGGGCGAGCTCCTCTCGCCCCGCCCCAAGGAAAAGGGGGGCGAGCTTCTCTCGCCCTCGCGCCCCCAGCAGCAGGGGGGCGAGACCCCAGGGGGGCGAGCTCCTCTCGCCCCACCCCAAGGCAAAGGGTGGCGAGCTTCTCTCGCCCCCGTCCCCTCCAGGGGGACGAGCTCCTCTCGCCTTCGCGCCCCCAGCAGCACGGGAGCGAGACCAGCAGGGGGGCCGCCCCCAGCTGGGTCTCGCCCAGCCCCAGCCGAAGGGCGAGACCAGCAGGGCGGCCGCCCCTAGCTGGGTCTCGCCCAGCCCCAGCAGAGGGGCGAGACCAGCAATGGGGGGCGATCCCCGGGTCTCGCCCCACCCCAATTAGGGGGCTCGCCGAGCCCCGCGTGGTACCCTCTCTCGCCCAGTTCCGGGGGGAGGGTTTGGTCTGCGTTTAGCGGTGCGGTACAGCGGGATCTGGTTATCCGGAGGCCAAATCCGGGGGCATTTTGGTAACTTCACAGACAGTTTTTGGTTATTTGCAGCCCAACTTCAGAAATCCTATAAATAGTACCAAGGGGGGCACCATTTAGGAGGAGGTTCATTCTAGGCTAGCTCTCTCCCTCTCTCTCTCCCTCCCCAAGTCTCTCTAGGGGGTGAGGAGAGCCTCCAGTGGTGCCCAAGCTTAGTAGTGGCTTGGGAGGGGAAGTTCCTAAGGGGCTTCCGGGTATGTTGCGGGACCTCCGCACTAAGCCCTTGGTCCAGTCCATAGTTCCTCAACCTTCAACCTAGAGCTCTCCCTTGGGAGGAGTAAGGGTTGGTCGCCCCTCATCTCGGTGAGGGACCTAAACTCCACAGAGACCGAGAAATCGGTTTCAGCGGATATACATGCCGTCTCATCAGATGTTGCTGAATCGTCTCAGCGGGTATACATGCCGTCTCAGCGGATGTTGTTGAACTATCTCAGCGGATATACATGCCGTCTCATCAGATGTTGTTGAATCGTCTCAGCGGGTATACATGCCATCTCAGCGGATGTTATTGAACTGTCTCAGCGGATATACATGCCGTCTCAGCGGATGTTGCTGAATCGTCTCAGCGGGTATACATGCCTTCTCAGCAGATGTTGCTGAACTGTCTCAGCGGATTTTACATGCTGTCTCAACGGATGTTGTTGAACCGTCTCAGCGGATATTGTTCTGAGCCCGGTTTGGCGCCCTATTTAAAGGGTGCGTAACCCTGGTTTAGGGTTAAGCCTAAGAGAGTGCAACAGTGTTTTTGCGCGGTTGTCCTTGGCGGCGGTTCCTCTGTTCTTGTCTGAAGAGGGTTGACTGAGGTAGGATCGGTTCTTTTTGATCCTTGTAACCTTGTAAGCTGTAATCCGATTTGGTGATTAGAACAACGTAAAGAGGAAGGGGAGAGGGGATGTAGCCCAGATTGGGGTGAACCTCTGTAGATCTGTGTGTCTTCTGTGATTGATCTGTTATTCTTGTGAATTTTTCTTTCTAATTTCTCGTCTCGGTACACCCTATTTCTTTACATTTGTTATTAGAGGGAGGTTCTTGATCCTGGAAATGGGTTCTGGAGGCGTGCGGATCGAGAAGTTTGACGGAAGTCGATTCGATCTATGGAAGATGAAGATGGAGGATATGTTGATTGATCGAGATCTATGGTCTGCGATCGAAGATGATCCTCCCATTGCTAAGGTTGCAGAGAAGGATGCGAGCGCATCGAAGGGGAAATCTGCAGAGGTGACTGCAGAGGTTGAAGCGGAGGCTACGGCCTGGACGAAAACCAATCGGAAGGCTAATGGCCTGATCCGGTTATTCCTAGCAGATTCAATCTTGACTAACGTCATGGAGGAGACTTCATCACGAAGTCTGTGGCATAAGTTGGAATCCCTTTACCAGAGCAAGTCCCTGGTAAATAAATTGCTCTTGAGGAAGAAATAGTATAAACTACGGATGCGTTAGTGCGATTCGTTTTCAGAGCACTTGACTCAATTCAATACCATTGTGAGTCAGTTAATCTCGATTGGTGAGAAGATCTCGGATGAGGATAGAGCCATCGCCTTGTTGTGCTCACTGCCAGATTCATGGGGCAATCTGATTGTCGTGATTGGGGGAGTGGAGATAAGGAACTGTCATATGATACTATATGTGCAGCTCTTTTATCTGAGGAGACCAGGAGAGGAGGTTCTGAGGTGACAAGCAAAGGTGCTTTGAGTGTATCTAGATCCCGCCCTCAACGAAGGGAGAACAAGCATGGTGGATATCGAGATAAGTCTCGAGGTAGATCCAAGAGCCAGGAGAGGGAGAAGAGTAAGAAACCCATTCGGTGCTGGAAGTGCAATGAGACTGGTCATGTGAAGTCTCAATGTCCGAACAAGGCCGTTCAGAATAAGGAGACACCGACAACTTCTGGTACGAAGAAGGAGGGCGATGGCGGTGACATGTACATCGCTGCCGCGTGCGTTGCTCAGAGAGATTCTGATATATGGTATGTAGACACAGGAGCATCATACCACATGACCCCTCATAGGCAATGTTTCTTTGAGTATGAGAGATTTGATGGTGGAGATGTCATGCTGGGTGATGATTCTGCTGTGCAGATTATTGGGAGTGGCAAGGTGATGTTGAAGTTGTCTAATGGGATCACAAGGTCTCTTCCCAATGTGATGCACATTCCAGGGATGAGTAGGAATCTAATCTCAGTGGGTTCCATGGCGGATGCAGGAGTGCACTTCAGCTGTGACAAGCAATCTCGCAAGATGACAAGAGGGGCAATGGTGATTGCCAGTGGAGTGAGACATGGAACACTACATACTCTGCTTGCTGATACAGTGGTTCCAAGTGGGGCTCTTATCTCTGAGAGCTAGGAGGTTGACCAGGAGGAGGTGTCCAAGCTGTGGCATCATAGTCTTGGGCATATCAGTGAGAAGGGGATGTCGGCCATGGCATCTGGTCAGATGGTGGAAGGGGCGCCGGAGTGCTCCACAAGCCTTGGGTTCTGTGAACATTGCCTTCTTGGAAAACAGACCAGAGTAAGCTTTCGTGGGACGGGCACGAGGGCACTGAAGTACTGCTCTGATGCTTTTGAGCGGTACTGTACTGAGCAGGGGATTGCACGACAGAAGATCACACTGTATACTCCAGAGCAGAATGGAGTGTCGGAGAGGCTGAACAGAACCTTGATGGAGAAGGCTAGGTGCATGCTCAGTTGGGCAGGCTTGGGGAAGGAGTTCTGGGCTGAAGTAGTGGCGACTGCAAATTACCTGAAGAACAGGTCCCCTACATCTGCTGTGGAGGGATGTACACCCTTTGAAGCCATCTTCAAGAGAAAGCCAAATTTGGCCTATGCTCGTGTGTTTGGGTGTGATGCATATGTTCACATTCCAAAGGAGAAGAGGGGGAAGCTTGATGTTAAATCTGAAAGTGAATCTTTGTGGGTTACAAAGAAGGCCTAAAAGGGTACAAGCTTTGGAACCCTGTGACCAGGACTGTAACATTCAGCAAGGATGTGGTGTTTCATGAAACCAGTCCACAGGCAGTCACACAAGATGAGAAGGCTAAAGAAGTAGAGAAAGAGACAGTGGCGGTGGAAGGAAGTTTTGAGAAAGGAGCTACCATTGTTGGGGCTGAATCTGATTCTGAATCAGATGATTTAGAGGTGGTGAGAAGTGCTGATGAGTCAGAAGATGAAGCTGAGGAAATTCCACTTCTGAGGAGATCGGCAAGGGAAAGAAGGGCACCAGTGAGATATCCCCAATGTGCAGTGGCTGCACAATGTTGCCTGAGTATGCTTGGTGAAGATCCAATCTCTGCCAGAGATGCTAGATCAAGGGTTGATTCAAATCAGTGGGAGCTAGCCATGGTGGATGAAATGGAGTCTCTGAGGAAGAATCAGACTTGGTGTCTGTGTAAGCTTCCAAAGGGGAGGAAGACCATTGGAAGCAAATGGGTTTTCAAGCAGAAGGTGAAGGGTGATGGCACTGTGGAGAAATACAAGGCAAGGTTGGTTGCAAAGGGATTATCCCAGGTCAAAGGTGTTGATTATGATGAGATCTTCTCACCGGTAGCGAAGATGACATCGATCAGACTGGTACTCTCTATTGCGGAAGCGTATGACTTAGAGATCGAGCAGATGGATGTGAAGACGGCATTTCTTCACGGTGATCTAGAGGAGGAGATATACATGAAGCAACTGGAAGGATTCGAAGCCAAGGGAAAAGAGGATCAGGTTTGCAGGCTGAAGAAGTCCCTGTATGGACTAAAACAATCTCCGAGGATGTGGTACCAGAAATTCGACACCTACATGCTGGAGTTAGGTTTTGAAAGATCGAATTCAGACCACTGTGTGTACATCCAGAGAAAGGGAGAGCAGTTCATCTTCCTGACACTTTATGTAGATGATATGCTACTGGTGGGCAATAGTGTCAGGATGATCCAACAAGTGAAGAAGCTGCTCTCAGCCAAATTCGAGATGAAGGATTTGGGTCCAGCAAGTGTCATCTTGGGAATGCAGATTTCCAGGGATCGAAGCAAGAAGAAGCTTTGGTTGGGGCAAGAGAGGTACGTCGAGGAGATGTTGAAGAAGTTCAATATGACGGACTGCAAGCCAGTGGGAGCACCAATGCCAGTTGGGTGCAAATTATCTACATAATTGAGCCCGAAGACACATGATGAGATCGAGGACATGGCGAAGGTCCCTTATGCTAGTGTTGTGGGAAGCTTGATGTACGCCATGGTCTGCACTCGCCCTGACATTGCTCAAGCAGTGGGAGTGTTGAGCCGGTATATGGCTACACCAGGAAAGGAACACTGGAACGCTGTGAAGCGTGTGTTCAGGTATCTCCGAGGCACTTCGAATTACTCCCTATGTTTTGAAGGAGTTGGTGAAGGAGGAGTCTTGGACGTGGTTGGGCACGTGGACTCGGATTGGGGAGGTGATCTGGATAGCAGGAGATCCACCAGTGGGTACGTGTTCACACTGTTTGGAGGTGCTATCAGTTAGATGAGTCGGAGGCAATGCGTGGTGGCACTCTCATCGACAGAAGCGGAGTACATGGCACTTACTCATGCAAGCAAGGAGGTCATATGGCTGCGGAGGCTATGTTTGGAGCTCGGGTTTGAGCAGGGGCCAGTAAAGTTGTGGTGTGACAGCCAAGGGGCTATTCAGCTAGCCAAGAATCCAGCCTTCCACGCTCGAACCAAACACATTGACATCCAGTATCATTTCATCCGAGAGAGGGTGGAGAAGAAGGTAGTTTGACTGGAGAAGGTGGACATGATGAAGAACAAATCTGATTTTCTTACCAAGGCGGTTCCTGTTGCAAAATTTCAGTGGTGTGCAACGGCCGTAGGGTTGAAGAGGAAGGTTGGAGGAGCATCTCTCGTCGGAGGAAGATGTTCACCAAGTGGGAGAATGTTGGAGTTGGGGAACACTTCTGGTCAGGGTTCATCGAACGGCGTTCGATGAACGGAGAAGGGTTCGTCGAACGGCGTTCGACGAATGGAGAAGGGTTCGTCGAACTCCGTCTGCATTCGTCGAACGGGTCCTTAAGTAATGCCGTCTCAGCGGATGTTGCTGAACTGTCTCAGCGGATATACATGCCGTCTCAGCGGATGTTGCTGAATCATCTCAGCGGGTATACATGTCATCTCAGCGGATGTTGCTGAACTGTCTCAACGGATATACCTGCCGCCTCAGCGGATGTTACTGAATCGTCTCAGCGGGTATACATGCCGTCTCAGCGGATGTTGCTGAACTGTCTCAGCGGATTTTACATACCGTCTCAACGGATGTTGTTGAACCGTCTCAGCGGATATTGTTCTGAGCCCGGTTTGGCGCCCTTTTTATAGGGTGCGTAACCCTGGTTTAGTGTTAAGCCTAAGATAGTGCAACAGTGTTTTCGCGCGGTTGTCCTTGGCGACGGTTCCTCTGTTCTTGTCTGAAGAGGGTTGAGTGCGGTAGGATCGGTTCTTCTTGATCCTTGTAACCTTGTAAGCTGTAATCCGATTTGGTGATTAGAACATCGTGAAGAGGAAGGGGAGAGGGGACGTAGCCCGGATTGGGGTGAACCTCTGTTGATCTGTGTGTCTTCTGTGATTGATCTATTATTCTTGTGAATTTTTCTTTCGAATTTCTCGTCTCGGCACACCCTATTTCTTTACAATTATGTCATCCTCTCTCGAGGAGTGCATTCAACTCTCTTTATCCTTGAAGTGATCGATTCAAAATCAAAACCTCTCGGTTATTAGACTACAAAAACAAGAATGAGAATTTTATATCGACAATATAATCTCAATCCAATAAAGTTCAAGGATAAATCTTAAGTATTCTAAGGAAGAGAAAGAGAAACTAAAAATTAAATCATGAATTATATTTTCCTTGGATCATCTCGGTCGAGTACTGAAAGTATCTAGTTGCGACCTAAATCACCTAGAGGGGGGTGAATAGGTGGTTTCTATAGCTTTTTGCGGAATTAAAAATATGAGAAATAAAGCACACAGAAAAACAAAGAGCACAGTACACACAAGGATTTATAGTGGTTCCCCGTACTTGGGTAGTCCACTTTGCACCTCACCTATCTAGCACGACCGGCTAGACTAGGCTACTTCACTATCTCAGATTATCAACAATCCTACAAGAACTCGGAGTCACCACTCCTACAATCTCGGAGAACAAACTCTCCTGCAAAAACTCAGAGCAAACCACTCCTACAAAAACTCGGAGCAAAACAACTCCTACAAAAACTCGGAGCAAAACAACTCCTACAAAAACTCGGAGCAAAACAACTCCTACAAGAACTCGGAGCAAAACAACTCCTACAAAAAATATAAGAGGGGTGTTACAAAATTCTTGGATTAACAAATCCAATATCTAAGAACTTCCAAGAAATCCTTTTTCTTCTTCAGATCTGATAAAATAGATCTTCTTCTTCTTCTTTGAGTATAAAAATCCTGAATGAAAATGAGGAAGAAGAAAACTCCTTTTCTTTTTCTTGAAACTCTTGATCTGAGAACTTATCTACTCAACAAGATTGAGAGTATAAATGATGCAATCCAAAAGCAGTGATCTTGTTGAATAGAGACTTGATGAAGAATTGAGCACACAAACTGTCGGCCACCAGAGATCTGAACTTTTAAGTGAGTGAGAGAAGATGATGGCTGAAATTCGAAAATTCTTCTTTTTGATTTGCAATTCACGATTAGTTCTATTCAGGAAAAATAGAACAGAATATATATATCTATATCTTTCTCCAACGGCTATAAAGAATGAATAAGGAAATATATTTCTGTCAATGGCTGTAATATTTAAATAAAGGAAAATTATAATCTCCAACGGCTCTCTGCAATAATTAAGATTAATTCTTCAACAGCAAGATTTAAGGAAGATCTCTTTCCATGGCTATCAGTAGGAATTAATGAAAATAAATCTCTAACGGCTGTCTGCAAGATTTAAGGAATAAATTCCATGAATACTTCACGCGGAGGAAGCCTATATGGAAAGCAGACAATAAGGAAACCAGCGATTTGAATTTCAAAACAGCGCAGACCAAAATTCAGAATCTGTCAAAATTTCGTCGAACGGAACTGCGATCGACGAACTTCCTTGCTTTTGTCGAACGGAGATCGACGAAGTATATATATAAACAGCGCCATGCAAAATGTCGATGGAAAATTTACTTTGTCGAGTGGCGATCGACGAACTCGTGCGGTCGACGAATTTAACTAATTTAGTCGAACGATGTTCAACAAACGGTGGTCGACAAAATCAAAGCAAACAACACTCGACAAATGTCTTCAGCTAACAACACACCAATGAATGACGAAAATACATCCATTCCGTTCGTCGAACGGCGTTCGACGAATTCTTGCGTTCGACGAATTCTTGCGTTCGACGAATTGTGCGTTCGACGAAACAGCTTCAAATTCAGCAAACCAGAGCGATGAAATATTTATTTCGTTCGTCGAACGGAGTTCGACGAATTCTTGCGTTCGACGAAAAGCTAAAAACTTAGAAAAAAAATATTTCTTCCTTCTTTCTTCCAGCAGCTTTTTCTTAGCCTTCCTTTGTGTTTGAATATGAAGTACATCCCAATAGAGAGATTCCACATGAGTCAACACTTTGGTCCATATAATGAGGAATTACATTGCATAGGCATGTGTTTAGTGACTCATTGAAACCTGACATTGGTTTGTACTTAACCATTTAGAACCTGCAAACACATAACTGAAAATACCATCAAATTCAAAATCAATTCATCTTAGTTTAAGGGATACTTCTTCAAATCAAGGTTATTGTGGTAACAATACCCAACAATCTCCCCCTATTTGAAGAAGTCAGAATCCTATCTACTAAGATGAATTTCACACATAAAACTAATAAACACAAGCAAAGATAATTATCAAAGAGAAAAGAATAGCAAAATTTTATTCATAAATAATATAAAAAGATTTTAAAAAGGTAACAGCTGTCACAACACATTTCTTAAGACATCTTGTCCTTCTCTAACTTGGCCTTCTCTAGCTTGGCCTTCTTCAACTGCCTGACAAAATAAGCCTTGGGCTTTGGGTAATACTTTGGAGGAGGAGGAGGAGCATCTGGGTTGTTGTAGCCATGCTCATTAAAATGAATTTTTCTTTTCAGCTTTGAAGCTTTTAGCTTGTTGATTTCTTCTTGAGAATAATAATTCTGAGGGTCTTCATTTGAAATCTCTATCAGATTATATGTGTTCGGAATCATACTCTTGAAAATTGGACTCCAGTTTTCATTAATATTTCTCCTTTCATACCTTGGTTCTCTAATAGCTATGCCAGCTCCCTTTCTTTTTCTTCCAGCCTTGGTCTTTAAATTTGGAATCTTTGAAGATTTTGCACTTTCCTCTTGGACAGCCTTCACATCTGGATGCTTTGAGGATTTTTCAATCTCTACCTGATCAGACTTTATAGGAACAAGAGGTGGCTGATTTTCAAAGACTTGCTCAGGATAATCTTCTTGAGTTTGAACAAACTGCTTTCCTGTGAAGACATCATGAAGCCATCCAGCATTTTGAGACTGATACATGTTGCTTTCTTGAAATCTGCTCTCCACTAAACTATTTAATTCAACCAGCTTGGCTGCCATAATTTCCTCCCCCTTTCTGACTTCTTCAAGAAGGGTTTGGATAACTGTTTCAGAGAAACTTTTGATAGTAGAGTGGAGTATTTGATTAACTGCTTCTTGTGATCTTAGCAACATATCTTGACCTCTTTCTACCTTATTAGCTTGTTCATATAGAGAGAACATTCCTTTTGCGGAGAGATTCTTAGCCTCAGCAGCTTTGTCAATTTTTTCATCTAGTTCTCTTCTTAGAACACCCATATTATGATTGACAGTTGCTAGACCATTATTGACATCCTTTTCAACTTCTAAAATTTTGTTGTAAACAAGCTTGAGAGAAAACCTTATGTGATCTGCTTGAGTCCTGAGCAGATCCTCAATAGAGTGCAGCAGATCATTTGGAGAAAGTGCTGCAGGAATTGGTCTTGAAGAATTGACATCCTTGAAGGATTCATGATTCGCTTCTTGATTTAAATCCACTGTTCTGCTTTGCTCCCCCTCAGATTTTGCCATGTCTTCTGTATAAAATGATTCAGAAGCTTTAGTTTCTTCATTACCACCAATAACTGGAGCAGAACCGAAATCTGCACACTTGATTTCTCCCCCTACGTTAAGAAACTCGTGACTGATCTGCTTTGCCATGTCGAGATTGATGGAAGGAAGCAGCAAGAACTTGCAGCGAGAATAGAGATTTGGAGGAAAATCGGCGGAAATTATTTAGGATTCGGCGAAAAAGCAGATGTTGTGATGCGGCTAACCCTTATAACCTTTATATATATAAAAAAAATGAGAAAGACGCGTACCTTAAAGATTAGGAATTAAATCCTCTGATACCAATTGAAAGTATCTAGTTGCGACCTAAATCACCTAGAGGGGGTGAATAGGTGGTTTCTATAGCTTTTTGCGGAATTAAAGCTGTGTATACTAAATCGGCTGATCCAATTTGCTGGAAAAGAATTTCCGCCAGATTGGCAATATTTCGCCTTCAAGTTAAGATCCTTTGTCCAGCAAGCTGTCCTCCCCCTTAATCTTTTCTTAGACTAAGATTTTCAGTTACTGAACTGATTGCCTTAAGCATTTCTTGATTTTCTTCATAACTTGAAGATTACTCAATGTTAAGCATTCCAAGTTCCATTTTGAAATAATTAAACTTTGTCTCATCAAGTGGCTTTGTGAAGATATCTGCAACTTGTTTATCTGTCGGAACATAACTGAGATTGATGTTCTTGTTCTCCACATGTTCTCGGATGAAGTGATAACGAATTTCAATGTGCTTTGTTCTGCTGTGTGATACTGGATTGTGAGCAATTGCAATAGCACTTGACGAATCACAATACATCGGAATTTCTTTTAACTTCAGATTGTAGTCTTCCAGTTGATTCTTTATCCACAGTAATTGTGCACAGCAACTGCCCGCGGAGATGTACTCTGATTCTGCGGTTGAAATTGCTACACAATTCTGTTTCTTGCTACTCCAAGAAATTAGCCTTCTTCCTAGGAATTGACAAGTCCCGGAAGTGCTTTTTCTATCGTCCTTGCTACCAGCAAAATCTGCATCTAAAAATCCTGTTAGCTCGAAGTCATTACTTCTTGGGTACCATAAGCCAAGATTTGGTGTGCCTTTAAGATATCTCAAAATCCGCTTTGCAGCAGCATAATGAGATTCCTTAGTGTTCACCTGAAATCTAGCACATACACATGTTGAAAATATTATGTCCGGTCTACTCGCTGTAAGGTAGAGCAAGGATCCAATTATGCTTCTATACTTGGTTTCGTCAAAAGGTTTCCCTTTCTCATCCTTGTCTAGAGACATAGCTGATCCCATTAGAGTCATCATAGAGGTTGCATTCTCCATTCTAAATTTCTTAATTAACTCGTTGGTAAACTTTGTCTGAGAGATGAAAATTCCATCTTCAGATTGCTTTACCTGAAGTCCTAAGAAATACTTCAGCTCTCCCATACTGCTCATTTCAAATTTCCCTTGCATCAAGTTAGAGAACTTTTTGCAGAGGTTATCATCCATATAACCAAAAATAATATCGTCGACATAGATTTGCACTAACAAAATCTTGCCTTTTACTTCCCTAAGAAATAATGTCTTATCTATCTTTCCTCTTGTGAACTTGTTCTCAAGAAGAAAGCTAGAGAGCGTCTCATACCAAGCTCGTGGAGCTTGTTTGAGACCATATAAAGCTTTACGTAAATAATATACATAATCAGGTAGAGAGGAGTCAACAAAACCTGGGGGTTGTTCTATGTATACTTCTTCCTTTAGATCACCATTAAGGAAGGCTGACTTCACGTCCATTTGATAGACTTTGAAACCGTTGTGAGCAGCATACGCTAGAAACAATCTGATTGCTTCGAGTCTTGTCACGGGAGCAAAAGTTTGATCGAAGTCAATCCCTTCTTCTTATCTGTAGCCTTGAGCAACAAGTCTGGCCTTGTTCTTTATGATTACTCCATCTTCGTCTAGCTTGTTTCTAAAAACCCATTTTGTTCCAATGACATTTTGTCCTTTGGGTCTGGGTACTAGCTTCCATACTTTGCATCTTTTCAACTGATTGAGCTCCTCTTGCATTGCAATGATCCAAGATGCATCATTCTTTGCTTCATCGAACTTCTTTGGCTCAACCTGTGAAAGAAAACTTAAATGCAAAACTTGGTTAGGAGTACCTCTTCTCGTTCTAATCCCATCATTAGGTTCTCCAATGATTTGATTAATAGGATGATCCCTTTGATGTCTAATCACCCAGTTTCTTCCAGGTACACTATCAACTGGTACATCTGCTTGAGGCACTTCTTCCACTTCTTGGAGCTCTTCCTCTTGAGATTCTTCCTCATGTGGAATTTGAATTTCTACTTTTGTAGACCTTGAAGTATCTTCCTTGGGAGATTCTTCCAAATTGAGTTCTCTGAATTTTGAACCTGCATCTTCAACAAATACACTAGAGGAGCTGTTGTGAAGCATACTCGTCTCATCAAAAATAACATTGCAAGTTTCTTCTACAATCAGGGTTTTCTTGTTGAAAATCCTATATGCCTTAATATGGCTACTATAGCCTACAAAAATACCTTCAAAACATTTTTCACTAAATTTAGTTTTGTAATGTTTCCCATTATTAAGTACGAAGCACTTACTGCCAAAAATTCTAAAATTAGACAAGGTTGGTTTCTTGCCCTTCAGAAGTTCATAAGGTGTCTTATGATGGTTCTTGTTGATTAGTGCTCTGTTTTGCACGTGGCAAGCAGTGTTGATACCTTCAGCCCAGAAGTATTCCGGTAATGAAGAATCACTCAACATTGTTCTGCAGGCCTCTATGAGTGTTCTAGTCTTTCTCTCGGCCACTCCGTTTTGTTGTGGAGTACGAGGAGAGGAAAACTCATGAAAGATACCTAGGCTTTCACAAAATTCGGTCATGGCCCCAGACTTGAATTCTGTACCATGGTCACTTCTGATTTTGACCACAGAACATTCCAGTCATTCTGAATTTGCCTGACGAATGCTGTGAAAGAATCGCAAGTGTCTGACTTGTGTTTTAGAAAGAATACCCAAGCAAAACGTGAGTAATCATCAACTATAACCAAAGTATAAGCTTTGCCTCCTAATCTTCTGACTGACATGGGACCAAACAAGTCCATATGGAGCAGATATAAACATCTGGTAGAATCTTTGCCAATGATGCTCTTAAAGGTGGCCCGAGTCTGCTTACCCATTTGGCATGCATGACAAGGTCTCTCTTTAATGCACTTAACATCAGGAGCATCACGAACTAAATTATGAGAAAATAACATACTAATAGTTTTGAAATTAATATGTGCTAGTCTCTTGTGCCATTGGTCACAAAGAGATGCACTATCTTTTGCTAAAAAGCACACTGGTGTAGAAGAGTATAAACATAGAAAATTCAAGCAGAAAATATTTCTACTCCGAGTGCCTGTTAAAATAGTTTCTGACGAATCAGACGACTTTATCAAACACTTGTCCTTGTAGAATTCTACCAAATAGCCTTTGTCACATAGTTGACTTATGCTAATGAGATTATGTTGTAATCCTTTAACATAAGCCACGTCTGTGAAAGAGACTATACCGTTAGAAATCATATAGTAGCGTTTAGTAACTCCCCGATCAGATCCGCCAAAGATAACCTTTGGACCATCTTTTACTGGAGTATAATCTTGTAATAAGCTTCTTGTTCCAGTCATGTGCCGTGAACATCAACTGTCCAAGTACCATATAGGATTTGAATTGGCCTTTGGACATACCTACAATCAACAATCAATTTCCCTTAGGAACCCAAACCAATTTGGGTCCTTGGCATTTTGTTAGACGATTGCCACTAGGGATGTTAACATTGCGAGGGGTCATTCTTGCATTGCTAACTCGTGGAGTCTTGGCATTTCTAGGATTAAACCAGCAATCTATGGCAAAGTGACCAACCTTGCCACAACACCAACAATCGAATCGATTGTACCTTCTTCTTGCCTCCTGTTTTACCTTTTGGACGGGAGGTACGACAGGAGCATCTTTCTTGTAAGTAGCTTTCTTAGAAGTAGGAGCCTCATGGTTACAACATACACATGGTTCCAACTTCTTCTCAACAGATTTGGGTGCAGTCGATTTGATTTTTGGTGATTTCCTAGCAGCTGATCCATGAACAAATGGACCATGATCCTTGAGGATTACTTCTTCATGAGGAGCTTTGAATGGAGACACGTCAAAGTTCCGGGGTCTGGTCCATCCTTGATATCTGTTGCTAGATTCAACATGTGTTGGTCTAGCAAAGTGACCATAGGATGCTTCAAAGTCAAATGGGTTTGTCGGAAAAACTACCTTCCTGAATGAAGGTTGACTTTGATCAGCCTTTCCCTTTCCTTTCACGGCTCTTTTCTCAGCAGCCTTACTACTTTCAGCCTCATGACCAAGACCACTACCCTTCGCAGGAGCAGAAAATCTGTCAATGAGTGGAAGAATAGTTTTTGGCTTCGAGAAGCTTTCTACGAGCTTCCTTTCCACCATTAACTTATCTTCCAGTTCATTTATCATTTTCTCCTTCAGAGTTAATAATTCAGTGGAGCCATTTAGTTCATCTTTCAAGTTTTGAACTTCTTCTCTGAAGGGAGTCAATCTTTCAATTTCCTCCTTCAGTTCCGATTCCAAAGTCTTAAGAGATGCAATCTCTTTTAACTGGGATCTGACTACCTTGCGACATTTGTCGAATTCCTTCAAAAGGGCTTTGTAATAAGTTATTAATTCTGATTCTTCCTCTGATGAATAGCCTTCATTTGCTATGGATGCAGTCTCATTATCAGAAGTGTAAAGAGGAGTGTGAGAGTTTACCTTCCCCTTGTATGAGGAGACGCTTCCTTCCTCATCTGATTGTGCCATTAGCCCAAAATAGGCTTCTTCATCTGAGATTGAGTCGATGTCGCTCAGAGTTTTAGACTTCTTAGTGAGGAAGTTTTTTTCTTTCTTCTTTCCTTTGAAAGATCTCTTTTCTTCCTTCTTTGATCCTTCCTTCTTTTTGTACGGACACTCGGTTATTATGTGTCCTGGCTTATTGCAACAATAACAAATAATGTCAGTAGAAACCTGTTTGTTCGGTTTAGATTTATACCTGTCATTATTGTAATCTTTCTTGTGATTTTCACCATCACGTCTTGATCTTCTGTGATCTGAAGTGGAGGATTGGCCTCTCTTCTGTCTTCTCTTATTTATAATCCTCTTGAATTGCTTTGAGAGAAGAGAGAGCTCTCCATCGGATATTTCTGAGTTTGACGAGCTAGTTACAGATTTATTATCCTCTTCTGATGACGGAGTTCTCACTGGTGTTATGACCTTGCTTTTCTTAGATCCTTCAGCCTTCAGAGCCACGGATCTTTCCTTTTCGGATGTCCTGTTGCCCTCTTCCTTAGCTTTCCTAATGCTGAGCTTAAGCTCATGTGATAAGAGCTTTCCAAATAATATCTGTGGCTCCATAGTAGCCATCTTTCCGAATTCCCGGATAGCAATTGCCTTAGTATCCCATTCTTTCGTCAGGAGACCGTTTACGATCTTGAAGAACTTTTCATAAGCGTCTGAGATGGAGTCTCTCGGATCTTGCTTAAATGCTTCATATTCTTGATTCAGCAAAGATCGTCGATCATCTCGCACTTCTTCTGTACCTTCCATGAGAACCACTAGGGAATCCCACATTTCTTTTGCAGATTTGTAATATATCAGATTTTGCAACATAGAATCATCCACTGCACCGACAATGATGTTCTTGGCCTTTTTATCCAAAGAGACGAGAGCAATCTCATCTTTGGTCAATTCCAGCATTTCCTTGGCTATTTGAATATTTGAATTAATTGAAGAAGGTTTCATAGGAACATAAGGGCCTTCTTCCACAATCTGAAAAATTCTTGGATCTGCAGCTTCCATAAAGAATTTTACTCTTTCTTTCCATATCAAAAAATTTTCTTTAGTGCAGACTGGCAACTTGACGGAATCCTTGGACTTGTCCATTCCGGACATACTGTCTCTTGCAAACTAGATTTAGAGATCTTGTTCAAGGTGTTAGCCTTTTAATGAACAACCTCCCTCTGATACCAATTGAATGTATCTAGTTGCGACCTAAATCACCTAGAGGGGGTGAATAGGTGGTTTCTATAGCTTTTTGCGGAATTAAAAATATGAGAAATAAAGCACACAGAAAACCAAAGAGTACAGTACACACAAGGATTTATAGTGGTTCCCCGTACTTGGGTAGTCCACTTTGCACCTCACCTATCTAGCACGACCGGCTAGACTAGGATACTTCACTATCTCGGATTATCAACAATCCTACAAGAACTCGGAGTCACCACTCCTACAATCTCGGAGAACAAACTCTCCTACAAAAACTCGGAGCAAACCACTCCTACAAAAACTCGGAGCAAAACAACTCCTACAAAAACTCAGAGCAAAACAACTCCAACAAGAACTCGGAGCAAAACAACTCCTACAAAAAAATATAAGAGGGGTGTTACAAAATTCTTGGATTAACAAATCCAATATCTAAGAACTTCCAAGAAATCCTTTTTCTTCTTCAGATCTGTTAAAATATATCTTCTTCTTCTTCTATGAGTATAGAAATCCTGAATGAAAATGAGGAAGAAGAAAACTCCTTTTCTTTTTCTTGAAACTCTTGATATGAGAACTTATCTACTCAACAAGATTGAGAGTATAGATGATGCAATCCAAGAGCAGTGATCTTGTTGAATAGAGACTTGATGAAGAATTGAGCACACAAACTGTCGGCCACCAAAGATCTGAACTTTTAAGTGAGTGAGAGAAGATGATGGCTGAAATTCGAAAATTCTTCTTTTTGATTTGCAATTCACGATTAGTTCTATTCAGGAAAAATAGAACAGAATATATATATCTATATCTTTCTCCAACGGTTATAAAGAATGAATAAGGAAATATATTTCTGTCAACGGCTGTAATATTTAAATAAAGGAAAAATATAATCTCCAACGGCTCTCTGCAATAATTAAGATTAATTCTTCAACAGCAAGATTTAAGGAAGATCTCTTTCCATGGCTATCAGCATGAATTAATGAAAATAAATCTCTAACGGCTGTCTGCAAGATTTAAGGAATAAATTCCATGAATACTTAACGCGGAGGAAGCCTATATGGAAAGCAGACAATAAGGAAACCAGCGATTTGAATTTCGAAACAGCGCACACCAAGATTCAGAATCTGTCAAAATTCCGTCGAACAGAACTGCGATCGACGAACTTCCTTGCTTTTGTCGAACGGAGATCGACGAAGTATATATATAAACAGCGCCATGCAAAATGTCGATGGAAAATTTACTTTGTCGAGCGGCGATCGACGAACTCGTGTGGTCGATGAATTTAACTGATTTAGTCGAACGATGTTCAACAGACGGTGGTCGACGAAATCAAAGCAAACAACGCTCGACAAATGTCTTCAGCTACCAGCACACCAGTGAATGACAAAAATACACCCATTCCGTTCGTCGAACGGCGTTTGATGAATTCTTGCGTTCGACGAATTCTTGCGTTCGACGAATTGTGTGTTCGATGAAACAGCTTCAAATTCAGCAAACCAGAGTGATGAAATATTTATTTCGTTCGTCGAACGGACTTTGACGAATTCTTGCGTTCGACGAAAAGCTAAAAACTTAGAAAAAAAATATTTCTTCCTTCTTTCTTCCAGCAGCTTTTTCTTAGCCATCCTTTGTGTTTGAATATGAAGTACATCCCAATAGAGATTCCACATGAGTCAACACTTTGGTCCATACAATGAGGAATTACATTGCATAGGCCTGTGCTTAGTGACTCATTGAAACCTGACATTGGTTTATACTTAACCATTTAGAACCTGCAAACACATAACTGAAAATACCATCAAATACAAAATCAATTCATCTTAGTTTAAGGGATACTTCTTCAAATCAAGGTTATTGTGGTAACAATACCCAACAAGTACTAATAGAAATTTAGATACTCATAGAGAAGGAGGAATCGATGAAAATAAAGAAGTGCATGATAAGAAAAGAAGAGTAGAATAAGAGAAAAAGAACTATTTTATTAATTGATGCAAACGGAATTACAAACTAAGAATTGAAAGTTACAACTATTAAATTGAAAACTACAAGTACAAGATTAAAGAGAAATATAAGAAACTACTTAAAACAGGAAAATGATACAAGAAATGAGATGTCTAATCCTAAAAATTTGTCTCCCAAAAATTCCTCCCTAAACATCTGCTGGAACTGACTTTATATAGGTTTTTCTGGAATTGAAACTGTATGGACGGGAGGAGGCTGACTGCAATAATTAGAGGCTGAGTTGGAGGCGGCATCAATGGAGCATTGAAGAGGAGGCCTTGGATTGCTGACGTGGAGGACTAGGCTGCCATAGTGTAACGATAGCATTAAAGGGGAGCCCCGGCTGGATCACTGGAGGTGATGGCGCTGCATGGAGGAGGAGGCGCACATAGAGGAGGCGGAAGTGGAGGAGCTCAGATTGCTGACGTGGAGGAAGCGGAATTAATTGTTGCATTGTGGCCGGCGGCTTGCATGGAGGTGGACGTGGATGGTGGATAGCTGTTTGCATGGTGGTGGTCGGAGGCTTGCATGGAAGGTGCATGGGAGAGCTGCTTGCATGGTGGAGGAGCTGGAGGTGGCCGGCGGAGCTATTTTGACGGGCGATCGACAAACGGAGAATGGACACGATCGACGAATAAGCTTCGATCGACGAACGCGGGCTCCGATCAACGAACGTGGGCTCCGATCGACAAACACGGGTTCCGATCGATGAACGGTCAGGAGATTGACAAACTGCGTTCGACTAAAGGGTAGGAGATCGACGAACTGTCATCGGGCGGCCTCCGATCGATAAACGAGCGAGCGATCGATGAACCGTGTTCGACGAATGGGCGGGAGATCGACGAACTATTGCCCGGCGGCCTCTGATCGACGAACAGGCGAGAGATCGACGAACTGTGTTCGACGAATGGGCAAGAGTTCGACGAATTGTCGCCTGGCGGCCTCCGATCGACGAACGGGCAAGAGTTCGACGAACTTCGTTCGACGAATGGGCGGGAGATCGATGAACTGTCTCCTAGTGGCCTCCGATCGACCTATATAAATAAACATATATATAAATAAACATATATATAAAACATATATATATATAACATATATATATAAACACATACATATGTATATATATAAAAAGAAAGATTTATATGATATAATTCATATAATTTTTATAATTTTATATTAAAACTATACTAAAAGGTGAGTATATAAACTACTCATCATGTTGCGTCGACATCAGATGGTTTCGATAGATTCTTCTTTCTGCGTTGAGTTAAAGTCAAAGCTGCGTCGACTTCAAAGATAGATTCGACGTCCTCCTTTCTCTACATCAATATCCTTTCGACATAGCGTCGACTTGATCTACTTCGACAGAAAGATTGAGTTGATTGGACTTCTAGTCAAGTTACATCGACATGAAGTCAAAGTTGCGTCGAATTCCATTCGACGCATTTGTTAACTTAACCCAATTTGTGCTTTTCTTGCTCTGATCTTTACACTCCAAGTTGTGTGTGATATCCTAAGACATCTAATGACCAAATTACCCTCACTATACAATGGGCAATTAAAATCTAAGAGTTAAAATCACTTTTAGATAATTTGTTAAGTTAAATCCAAGGGGGTTTTCCCAACATGTGATTTCCCTTATGGGCACACCATTGCTTCCGCTGCTAGTTTGTCCGCAAACTAAGCTCGCGCGGGGTGACCCAGGGGTTGTGGACTTCCTGTTTCTTAGTGACCATGGATGTTGCTCTGATACCAGTTGTAAGACCACTTTTTTGCAATTCCACCGTGTCTTATGCCCAGAACCGCCGCCTTGCGGTGACATAAACTCTCAGGAAGTTCGCCACTATAAGACGTTGATTCTGCCAAAAATTCACATCTAGGCCAACCATACATCACAGAGAAATAAAGTCAAACACTATACGATCATGTCCACATCACAAGGTGATGTATATAAAATATCACAAATTAGTCCACGATAAGAAATATTGAAGATGAAAGGGGCTCCTGCCCAGTACATAGTATCCTCACTACAGGCACTCGCGGAAGTAATAGATGCTAATCACTCACAGAACCTATAGTCGTTGTTGTTGCTCCGGAGCTAGGCTGGCTCACCTCCTCCTGCATCATACCCTGGTTGCGCGGGATATCCCGAGGCAGCTCCCCAACTCCCAATCGAAGCCCCTGTGGTGTTTGGTCACAACTGACTATTAGTCAAAAGACTAAGCCAATCCCCCACCCTACCCCGGTGACTCCTAGGCACCGAGCGGGAGGAATGAATAGGAGGACATCAAAGCAGAAGTGAACAAAGCAGGTGACATGGCCTTCACTCGCATATATTATATACGGAATGTAAAGTTATACTAGCAATTCTACCATGTAAGAACTGAAAGGTAATGAGCAGTAAATAAGTGCAGTAAAAAGGCAATACAGAGGTACTATAGAAAATGGTAAGGTAAAGCGGTTATCACAGAGAAAGGTAACCCTAACTTATAAGAATGCCCATAAAAACTTATAAGTCAAGGGGTCTTTTTGCAAGACCCATCGTACAAAAGATACCATAATAATTTATATGATGGGGCTAAAGGTTTAATGCAATGTTATGAATGACATGAAATGTTATGCAAGGTCTTATGTATATGTTCCATACCAATGCAACTCACCCACACAACTCTGCACACACAGACCTTTAGTTCCCCAGATTTGGATTTAGCTAAACTCTCTGTTGGAACATGGTCTTCCGCATCTCCTAGGTTTGAGAATAACAAAACCTATGTGTATTTGATCTTGTGTGTTTAAGTGTGCAGGATAACAAAGTCCACATGACTCAAGGATTACATATGAAGGTTGCCCCCAAAGTTGAGCCAACAAATCCAAAACACCTACTAGTGCTGGCGGTAGTACTAGCGCAGGCGCTAGCCGTCGTTCGACGAACTGTTAGCAGTGCTCGACGAAATGCTCATAACGGCGTTCGACGAAAATTTGTTCGACAAACTCTTAGCGACGTTCAACGAATTTCCGCCCGACGAATGTTGAAGCCTGACCGAAGAATTATGTTCGACGAAATTTCATTCGACGAACTGTTTGCGGTGTTCGACAAAATCTCATTCGATGAAATATTGGCTTAAAGCGCAATTGCCGGGAGAACTTATAGAAGGAGCTAGCGCCAGGCGATATCTGATAGCGCAGGCGATAGCGAGGAGCACAGTAGGCAAGAGAGAATTGTTTCCTCGGATTGAAGATTCTGCCGCGCAGAATGTGTCTTAATATGGGATAGCGGCGGCGGTACCACTAGCGCAGGCGCTAGCGCTAAGTCTATAAAAAGGACCTCTTGGCTCCGTCTTAATTAATCCTCGAGAGATCCAGAATTCCAGAGCTTCGTGCCACAACAGAGAGAGGAAGGTTCAGAGTTATACTCCCACAAATCCATAAAGACTAAAGGAGATCCGTGGAGAAGATTTCAACACGCGTCATCATCGTGATGAAAGACCGCATCGACTACGATCATACTCTGCGTCTTCGTCTACTTCTCCAAGAGATCCGCATAGAGGGAGTTTTATATTATTGTCTTTTTATATCACATCATTTCTGTAATCGTTTAGTGAATTCGCCTCGTGTTGGCGACTAGGTCAGGGTAAGACTTAGGGCAGAAATTCGCCTCGTGTTGGCGACTAAGTCTCGGGAGTAGGTCTAGGGGGCGCTCGAGGCCATATCCGGGGAAGTGTTGGCTAGAGCGGCTTGAGGCCGTATCCGGGGAAGGATCGGCTAAAGCCAACGGGTTTATGGGGATACGAGTCGGTATAGAAAACAAAAAGAGTCTTTCAATTAGCTTTGATTTCTAGCTTTGATAAGAGATCAAGTTTTGTAATCATGCTTCTCCAGTTAATAAAATCATGTCTTTACTTTTACTTCACTTGATTTGTCTTGATCTTCTCTAGTTTAATAATCAAAGCTTTTTCAAAGTTATTAAAAATTTAATATAAGTTTTTAAAACCCTTATTCACCCCCCCCTCTAAGGGCGCTTACCGATCCAACAAGTGGTATCAGAGCTAGGCTATTCCAAATCGGCTTAACAACCGGATATAATAGCGTCTCATGATCTCGCTTCTACTAGTGGGGTAAATTTTATGAAGAAGAAAAATCTCCTAAACCACCTTTATTCGAAGGGAGAAATTATAAAGGGTGGAAATTATTAATGGAAAAATTTATTAAAAATTTAGATATCAATGCATGGGATATAACAATAGTTAGACCAGCGAATGAATCAAATAAACAGGAACCTCATCTAAATGCAAAAGTCAAACATTATTAATTTTGTGCCCTATCAAATGAAATTTTCAAATTAATATATTGTTTCTCTAGTGCATACAAAGAATGGAAATTTCTTGAAGAAATGTATGATTCTCCTTCTACAGGTATGGAACAATCGCAAGAACCGGAGAATATGCAAGCTTGCACAAGTCTTCAAGAATGCTCCTCTCATGACGGATCAATGGAGCACACATCAAATAGAAAAGAAGAAGAAGTACTGTCTTCGGAAGAGGAGTGCCAAAAAGATGTAAAAGAAACGATATGCTCAAATCGTGCCTCTCCCGAAAGCAATGTAAGGAAATCAAATCCCATTTTCTGTACTTCTATTTCTACATTACAAATGCTTCAAACTACAAAGCGCAAAATTAAGAAATTAAAAGATGCTAATAAACATTTGCTCTTAGAAATAAAAATTTAAAAGCAAAAATTAATGAACAATCAAATTCAAATTTATCTAGTTCTATCCATGGTTCCTTAGTTGAAAAAACTACACCTTGTATGGAATTTGATGATTTAAAAGAAAAATGCAAGGAACTTGAAAAGGAACTTCTTATTGTAAAAGAACAAAATGAAAAATTATGTTTAGAAAATTCAAATTTGAAAAATGATTGTGCTATGTGTACAAGTTATAAAATTGAAATTAAAGAGATGGATGAAATATTTGATGAATATAGAAATAACTATCAAGATCATATAGATTAAATTGTTTCCACTCTTAAAAATAGCAAAATCGCTTATAATAAAGCTAGACATAATTTAAAGATCAAGAATGATGAATTAAAATCAAAAATCAACTTGCTTATGAAAATTGTAAATACAAATTCACAATATCAAACTATATCTAAAAACAAGTTGAATCTGAATATGAACTTCTTAACTAAGTTTAATAATGGGAGTAAGGAACATAAAGGATTTGTAAATCAAAATCAAAATCACCATTATTTACAAAATTATGTATTTCCTAAAATAAAATCAAATATGCAAAAATTTCTTATGAAAAATGATTTCAAATGTCATCATTATTTTAAGCCTAAGTTTAATGAATATGGAAATTTAATGCAAAATTATAATATTAAACCTAAGTATGAGTGGAGACCCAAAATTAAAGATGAAACATTAACTCCACTTGAAAGGGTCCATTCGTACTTGTCTCCCCAAAAGCCATCTCGCTATATTTGGGTACCCAAAGGAACCATCCCACATGGTCCCCTTTGGATACCTAAAACTTTTATTCATTAGGTATCATCAATTGAATGAAGTAGAATCCTTTCAAAATGAAATATACAAAGTTCTACTTCATGATATGCTTTCATGTCTTTTAATTTTTCTTGTTTTCTTATTTCTTTTGAACTATCATGTCATGGTCATCCTATACAGTATTAAAAATAAGATTTTATCTCTTAAAAGCTTAATCTGTTTATAAAATCAAATTGATCAAAATTCAAAATCATATTTTGATGACTTATTTTTATTCCTATATTCATTGCTTCTAAATATCTTATATTATCCATATGAATCAAACTCTAAATTTGCTATAAGATATTTCAAATTAAATCCAGTTATTAGGCTATTAAGATTTTTAGCCTTCACCAACAAGTGGTTTAGTGAAATAACGTGATTTAAATAAAAGCCCAACTTTCAATATGGTTGTCTTTGTTCATAACAAAAAATTATATTGTGTTCACTCCTTAATGTCAAACATGATCTAAACCATCACTAGTGTTCACCTATCAAAAATCACATATATATATATTCAAAATTCTTAATTAAAAGAAAATCACTAAAATGTATTGAAAGAATTTACCGTCATAATTCACAAGCACCACCATAATCTATTGATGTCCTTTGCTAAAATTCTCTAGCTTCACATATCTTAAGTCATATCAAAAGTCTTATAAAAATAATTATTTCTATCACAATTATGTGAATTATAATTTATATATTAATTGATGACTATTGATATTATAATTACATATCATGGTTGGTGTATTATGTGTGTATTGTGATTTATTTCTAGTTTAGATCTTTGAAACAAATCAAATAGAATCGTCACTCCATTCTAAGTCTATAAGTTGAAACATTATCAAACCTTGGTATAACATTAATCTTAAACTTACCATACTAACATTGTAGCCTAAAGAATATTTGTGTCTATGTTAGGCTTTATATGTTTACCAAGACATACAGGCTGGGTATTCTCATCTAGGGCTTATCTATGGTATTCCTATGCATGAACATTATTGTTAATCACTAAAATCATGCATATTTGATTTGTTCATTCATGTTATCTCATTCAAAATTTAGTTTGTAAAGTCATATACAAAATCGATAATGTTTCATGAAATTTGCTCTATCTAGACATTTCCTAAAAATCTGAAATTTCAGCATGAAACTACTGTTTGGACACTTAATCAAGATCAACAAATAAAAATTTCAAAATCATCAAAAAACGTGTATTGTTTCCCGCGCTAGTGCTAACGCCGGCGCTAGCGCACCTATGTGTTTTTCTGTATTTTTAAATTTTTGAAAAATCCCTAAAAATATATTAATCTATGTGTACTATTCATTTCTGCACTTTTGCTTTTATTACATTTTTGAAAAAAAATCAAATACAAAAATACAAAAGCTAAATTACAAAAAAATATGTTTTGCCTTTTTTGGTTTTTTGTCATTTGTTTAAATTCTATTTCTAAAAGGAAAAATCAATTACAAAATATAAAACAAAAAAAAAACAAGTATCAAAAATTATTAATTTGAACTTAACTTTTCTATCTTGCGAAAGGGTGACTTGGGCTATCATCCCATCATATCACCTAGTACCGGGTGAACCTCTCACAAGGTAGTCCTCGGGAAGTCCAAGATCAATCTTATGAGTTCAAACTTTAAATTATCAAAAATACTGTATGGACACCATTGAGAAAATCAAGCATGATTTAATCTATTATATAGAACTTCTATAATGTTGCAATTTATCTTTTCAAACTACTTTGAACATTGCTTTCATCATGCTTTGATATATCTATTAATATGTGCATCAATTATATTGAAAGAGTTGTGTAGAACTAAGCTTAGCATGCCTCTAAGTATGAGTAAATGTTTTATGTTTGATAATGATATTTATTCACTCACTTATTTTGGCATTGTCTACTTATGTGCTTAATCTAAGAATGCTTGTGTATGTTTTGTAATAGTACAATGAATTAAAATTGCACAAGTATCTTACCTACACTACTTTTATTTGCACTTTTAAAAGTTAAGACAAGTGGTTATGTTTTTATAAATTGTATTGGTTTGCAAAACAAGTGTATTCGGAGAACTTTGTACAAAACAAAAATCATAAAATAATGTGACAAAGATAACTCCACCAAGCACTACTTGAAGCTCCTGATAAGTCTTAATAAGCATTGTGAGGTTGAGCACCTTGGAAAGAATAGTAAAGTATCTTGTGCAAACCATAACTTTCTTTCAAAATAAAAAACCACTTATTCTTAATTACACCGGATCACTAGTCTCAACATTAAAAATAAAATAGGTGATCCCACAAGCACTACTTTGCACTCTGATAAGTCTTAATGAGTATTGTGTGTGCAAAGCACCTTGGTAGTTGTACATTTTTTGTGTATTAAAGTGTGTGGAAGTAAAATTATTTGTGTTTTATTGTGCTCTTACTTTACATATTTCTTGTATTTTTGATTAAAACATTTGTCTACTTTATTCAAAATACACTTATATGCACATCATTATCTTCCATAACACTTCTTCTCATGAGTATTGGATCCTAATGCTAACTCTATACTACTCTTTATTTATGAAATGCACTAGATAACCTAGCATGCTTTCTACAATGTTTGGCATGTTTTGAATTTGTGAATTAAAATAACATTGTAGTAATCTTTTTGATAACATTATTTCATGCTTGGTTACATTATTGTTAAACTTAAAGATTTTAATTGAACAAAGATTTACAAAAACATCTTCTTTTTGAAATTTAACTCATATATCCTTTTATGGAACATCATTGATTACAATAAGATGTTTTTTTGTATTTCTATAAGTCTTCCGCATCATAACCATATAATTGTTTTACCTTGCGCTTTCATGCTTATTTAAAGTCTTTTATTTTGTGTGCATCATCACTTGAATCTTCGAACTCCTTTCTTGCAACAAGTGGTAGACTTCCTTGGTAAACTTTATATTGGTTGAATTTTTTTTGCTATAAAACCGATTTATTTCTATAAAAATATTGTAATACTAAAACTCTGATTTATTAATGGATTAGTTATGTGAACTTTTCTTTAAAAATTCAAATATTAAAACCCATTGGCTATGAAATTATAATTTGATTTGCTTCCAATAATAATTATCCATGACTTCATTTCTCACCATAGCGGGGCGTAGGGTTGTAGACATTAGATAACTTTATCTCAAGTCATGTCTTGTCATTAACTGGGGAGGGTTCCAGTGGGGCCTTGCGAGGCACTGGGGGGAAAGAGTGCTAGGTTGAGTTGTGTCTAGTGTTTGCATATGAGACTAACACCCCAACCTACGGCATGTATGCAGCTCCTCATGCCCATCCATCACTTAGTACGGGGCTAGGGTGTAGACATATTGTCTGGGTAGTTTAGTTACTTAGAAATCATTACATTTTGTTTATGCTACAAACTCTGATTTATGAAAATGTTTTAATACTCAAACTCTGATCTATTTAAATGAAAAGTATTCTAAAACTCCTTATCATTTCCTTCTCTACAAGCTCGATCATGCTTTTAACTTATTATCAATTTTTAAGTGGTGTCTCCTTACCCACTTTTGCTAATAACAAAATGGGGGAGAACTAACATGATAAATATAATCTGCTATCAAAATATCAAACTAACATGCTAACTTAAGATGATAGCTTACATATTAGGAGAGCATTCACTTAGGGGGAGCATGTATTTAGGGGGAGCAAATCTAAATGCTAAAATCGATAATTATCCTAAGTCATCACTCACACACACACACACAAGTAAGTTTCATCATGCTTATATATATTAATGCTCTGATTTATCACTAATGGTTTTGTTATTATCAAAAGGGGGAGTTTGTTGGAACATGGTATTCCGCATCTCCTAGGTTTGAGAATAACAAAACCTATGTGTATTTGATCTTGTGTGTTTAAGTGTGCAGGATAACAAAGTCCACATGACTCAAGGATTACATAAGAAGGTTGCCCCCAAAGTTGAGCCAACAAATCCAAAACACCTACTAGCGCTGGCGGTAGTACTAGCGCAGGCGCTAGCTGTCGTTCGACGAACTGTTAGCGGCGCTCGACGAAATGCTCATATCGGCGTTCGACGAAAATTTGTTCGACAAACTCTTAGCAGCGTTCGATGAATTTCCGCCCGACGAATGTTGAAGCCTGACCGAAGAATTAAGTTCGACGAAATTTCGTTCGACGAACTGTTTGCGGCGTTCGACGAAATCTCATTCGACAAAATATTGGCTTAAAGCGCAATTGCTGGGAGAACTTATAGAAGGAGATAGCGCCAGGCGATATCCGATAGCGCAGGAGATAGCGAGGAGCACAGTAGGCAAGAGAGAATTGTTTCCTCGGATTGAAGATTCTGCCACGCAGAATCTGTCCTAATATGGGATAGCGCCGGCGGTACCACTAGCACAGGCGCTAGCGCTAAGTCTATAAAAAGGACCTCTTGGCTCCGTCTTAATTAATCCTCGAGAGATCCAGAATTCCAGAGCTTTGTGCCACAACAGAGAGAGGAAGGTTCAGAGTTATACTCCCACAAATCCATAAAGACTAAAGGAGATCCGTGGAGAATATTTCAACACGCGTCATCATCATGACGAAAGACCGCATCGACTACGATCATACTCTGCATCTTCGCCTACTTCTCTAAGAGATCCTCATAGAGGGAGTTTTTATATTATTGTCTTTTTATTTCACATCTTTTCTGTAATCGTTTAATGAATTTGCCTCGTGTTGGCGACTAGGTCTGGGTAGGACATAGGGCAGAAATTCGCCTCGTGTTGGCGACTAGGTCTCGGGAGTAGGTCTAGGGGGTGCTCGAGGCCATATCCGAGGAAGGGTTGGCAGAGCGGCTTGAGGCCGTATTGATGCGATGTTCGGCAAGTGCACCGGTCGCGCAAGTAATAAATGTTGGGAATAGGATCCCCGAGTGTCGGTCTCTTGAGGAATGCAGGTTGGGTGAACGAATCACGTTGTGTGACAATTATTACACAAGCAAAAACAAACACAGACAGTGGGGTTTTGATTTGGTTTCCTACTGTTAACAACAATAAAAGAAATGCGGGTCGAAATCACCGCTTCGCAAGGTGAGATGGGTGCAGCGGTCGTGATGCCGAGCTTCGTAAGGCAGATGGACGGTACGCATGCGAATGAAGTGATTACTAGTGTGGAGAGTGAGGGTCGCAAACACCTCTTCACAAATCGTCGTTAGCTCTTGCTAACGCGAATCGAACACGATGAGTGCGTGAGTGAGTGAGTGGAGGTGAGACGTATCACAAACAAATACTGAAGAACAGAGAAGAAACAACCATTGCATTTAAACTAAACATCATGATATTCAAGTTTAAATGATTCAAAGAAGTACAACAAAGGGGGGAGGAAGAAATCAACCAATGGACGAAGACTAGCGGCCGTTCACGGCCGGAATGGTAGTTTGTCAAGCTACCTCCGGACTCGGGCGGACTGTGCTTCCGGCGTTGAGAGATTGTCACGACCTCTCCACGTGCTTCCGTCATCTTCTACCTCAGGATGACTATTCTTTTCACCGGACAGAACTGGAGATGGCTTGCTTGAGTGCTTGCGGAGGGCGGAGAATGCTCCCGGACGATGGAGGATTGCTTAGAATGGCTGGAGATGACTTCCCCTTGCGGAGAAGATGAGGTGGAGGTGGGTGGAAGTGGAAAACGGCGGCGTACGGACTGTAAATCGCGCTCCCGGAATCGGGTTATCCCTAATCTGCGGATCAGGACCTTATATAGGCGCTGGAATAAATACTGCGCACGGTCATTGGCGCACGACCAGTGGTCGTGCGCGCTGGAGTTCTGTGATCGTGCGCCTACCTGGGTGGAGCCTGCAAAGTAAGAAATTTATAAAATACCATGTTCGCACGACCAGTGGCGCACGACCGGTGGTCGTGCGCACTATCGTAGGCGGTCGTGCGCACTGTCTGAAACAAAACTCATAAAATTGATGTTAAGTGCGCACGAACAGTGGCGCACAACTGGTGGTCGTGCGCACTATCGTAGGTGGTCGTGCGCACTACCCGAGACAGAACTCGAAAAATAGGGTTAAGTGCACACGATCAGCGGCGCACGACCAGTGGTCGTGCGCAATAGAACCATTGATCGTGCGCAGTATACCTGTACAGAATTGTATCGGGAACACCTGCACGACTCCTGTTCCAGCACAACAACGAATCCAGCCACTGAAAGTGGCACTTAACAATGCATGAAAACTATTAGAGATGCAGAACATGAAATAACACCAAAAATGGGCCTAGAGGTGCACTTAGCATGGAGTATCAAATATAAGTGAAAACATGTCTAAAGTGAAGTGCATAGACTAGAAAATCGGCCCAGATGAGTCCATAAATGTGTATATATTTGGGACTCATCACACCCCCAGACTTAACTATTTGCGCGTCCCGAGAAAACGAATTCGGTGGAGTGTGAAAATGGTAGTTAACAAAGGAAATTACACAAAGGAGTACGGTGCGAAGTAACAAACGCATGCAAATAGAAATTTAGTAAAAAGAGATTCTAACTATACTAATTAATTTACAAAAGTATTAGAGCGTAAAGAAAGATTTATCAATACTCAGTTGGTGAACTGTGAAGAACTTGATCGATCATGCCCGATGTGAAAGTAACAAGCCACTAAGGAGGGTGTTGCACAAGATCGGGGTTCAGGAATAACTCCGCTGAAATCCATCAACGTCGTGAACCATAAGCTTGCCCGGTCACACTCTCTCCACGGCGCTAGCAAACTCACGAGATAAATCAGTAGGGCTTTAGGATCATATTGGGGCTTAGGTTGCGGTATGATATTCGAAGATAAAGACGAAGACTACACAACCCAAATGAGTCAACGGAACGCTGCACCAAACAAAACCAAGAACAAAGCTCGTGTGACACACCCCCAGACTTATCATGAAAACTAGGTGTGCACACGGCCTACTTCACAAATACCAACAGATTTTCTATTGCGCTTGGGAGGATATCTTTTCAATACAATTTTTTTTTTTTTAGAATTTCATTTCAATAACATATTTTTCTTCTTTTTTCTTATCCTCCAGTTGGTTCATATTCAGCAAATAAAACTTATTTTTCCTTCACATCACAGTGATTCCAAACATCACACCAAATCAAGAACATGAGTGCAGTTAAACAGCAATTTGGTTGCGAAAGTAGGATAAGCTTTTAGGATTTGGTGAATGGAAGAGGAGCTGAAACAAAGAAGTGGTAGGCGCAAATGTTGGCTTGCAAAGGTGAGCGAATAGGATAGGGGAAGACAAAGCTCAAACTAGCCAAAAGATGGCCTACATCACATTTAACTCAAAGAATCGCTCGCACCCATGCTTCAAGAATCGTTTGGGGCAAGTTCTTAGCCCACGAGAAAGGTAAACCTTCCTCCCGACTCGAGCAACACACAACTAGTGCACGTATACACACAACACCGGGTTATCGCCAATTTCGTTCACATTCACCATTTGAGTATAACAAATCTAAAACTACGCAAAAATACTAATCATAAATTAAACGCATAGAAATAATCTAGTTTTACTCAAATTTTACTATAGCATGCGGATGCGACTAGAACACTGCGCGAGTCAACATCGCACTCCAATTAGTAATTCCTAAGCTAACACCCTAATTCACATTCCAAGCAAAAATAATTTATTCGGAAATGAAACAATCAGGTAAGTGCGCGCTTATGTGGGTGAAGTGGTGTATGAAGCATGGAATAATGACGATGGCAACGAAAAATTTAAACAATCTTCTAGCATGCGGTGCAACTCGTGCGCAAAGTGGATAACAACGTGCTCTCCCCCATACTTAATCTAAACATTGCATCACAAAAACTGAAAGCTAGGGGGAAGAAGTGTTACTCAATGCTCATAATTGAGCATACCAGACGATTGGCGTTAATTTTCATGAGCAATCCACAGCTTCCGCCATCGCAAAGAACAAAGCTCGCCTGCAAACGACACAACTAAAAGCGGCAAAAATATATAAAAACTGAATTGAAACATGTTAGAAAAACAGAAATCAGCAAATCTGGGTTGTCTCCCAGCAGCGCTTTTATTTTATGTCCTTAAGCTGGACCAAATACCTGTATTATAATTGTTTATAGAGTGCAGAAATTAAATAAAAAGTGCATGAAAGAGAGTTTCACAAAATAGGAGATAAAAAGAAAATCAGCTGTAGGCGCTTTTATGGTGCCCGTCTCCCGTAGATTGTAGGCAGGAGGTGAAGGCTTTAGGGCCAACACTGGTGTCACCCAGTGTTCCCCTAACCTCCTCCCTCTTGCTACGGAGAACGGCAGAGCGCGCATCGCGCAGACGCTTCTCTTGTTTAAGTTTAGCGACAGTCGGAGACTGCCAACGTTGAATGTTTTTAGATTCTCCCAATCGAGCAGTGGGTGGCGTCATTTCCGTCGCCGCAGTGACGACCGGATCAGCCCAAGAGATGGAACGCTTAACTAGTTTATTACACGATTCAATGCAAGAGAATAATGGGATGTCATCCGGAATCAAGTTCAGCTCAATAAGTTCAGGACTGCTGTCCTCCTCCCTCTTGGAAGCATAGTTTCTTCGAGAATCTACTTTTTCCTCTCCGCTTGACTGGTACTCTTCCTTTTTTCCTTCAGATGATCCATTATCTTTCTTATCCCCTGCACAACTCAGTGATTCATCAAAAATAAAAGGAGGGGGCAGATGGATGTTTCAGTTATAGTCTTGGGGCAAGTGGGCAAAGGCACCTTATTGGGTAGGAGGACACAACCCGCAGAAAAGTTAAGGGTGGCACCGCTCTCTTCAAGAATGGTACACCCAAGATAGGGATGGAGTGATTCTCCCGGGGTCCCAACACTTGAAAATCAGCAACCACCACTGCCCCCTCAACTATAACTTTTACATTTTTAACTTCCCCTTCCGATTGTATGACGGTACCGTTTGCGAGCACAAGAGATTTCCGGTCCTCCGTGTTAATTTCAAGTTGCATTTTATGAACGTCTTGCAAAGCAATGACGTTGCGGGAGGAGCCAGAATCACACAAAGCCTTAGTTTCAATTTTATTAATGGAACAGGAGATTACTAACTCACGCGGATGACCCACTTCCACGTCGCCGAGACTCTTCCCTTGGTCTATTGGGTTTTTTCGGTATTACTAGGAGGAGTCCCATGCGACCGCTCGGTTAGCACTTGGGCCAATTGGCCCAGCTGCGTTTCCAAGTTCCGCATGGCCGCGGTTTGGTTAACCATGTTTGAGTTAGCCGCTTGCATGAATTTTTCCATCATCTCCTCCAAGTTACTCTTTTTGGGAGCTGGGGGGCCTTGGTTATATTCCGGATGAGGTGGCCTTGGTTGGCTCCCGGAAGCGTACGGATCGTTCTAATGCTGCCCCGGTGCCCATCGTTGGCCAGGTGCGTTGGAGTTCCATGAGAAGTTTGGGTGACTTCTCACTCCCGGATGATATGTGTTAAACGGCACCCCCTTAGATTGATTACCAACAAAATTAACAGATTCATTTAAAGAAAAGTGCGAGAAGTCACCTGATAGATCACTGCCCGAGCATTCATACGCGTGGTGTCCGCCGCCTCCACATCCTTCACACGTAATAACAGCAGCCGGTGCGGATGTAAGCGGAAGCGAGTCGACCACGAAGAGACCACGGGTGCTTCTCGGTGCATTTCTCCCGGCAGTCCAAAATGTGCTGTGGGAGGCGGTGTCTCGCAGAATTCGAAGAGCCTTTTCTGGAGTATGGTTCATTAGAGTACCACCCGCAGCAGCATCTATCATTGCCCGGTAGTTGGGCTCGATCGCGAAGTAGAATGTCTCTACCACGTTCCAAGGTTGGAGCTCGTGGCTCGGACAGCGGCGGAGAAGATCGTTAAGGCGCTCCCATGCCTCGGCAAGGGTCTCTTGGTCAGCTTGGCGAAAGGTGGCGATCTCCCGCCGCAGGCTCACAATTTTATCAACGGGGTAGGATTTGGCCAGGAACTTGGATGCGAGAGCATCCCAAGTCGCAGCGGTCCCAGGGGGAATAGAATGGAGCCACACCTTGGCCTTGTCGCGAAGTGAGAATGGGAACAGTCGCAGCTTGACTGTATCGTCAGGAATCCCAGCGTAGCGGAAAGTTCCGCAGATATCGGAAAACTCTGCCAGGTGCAGGTGCGGATCTTCACTGGCCATCCCGGAGAACTGAGCATTGTTCCGGATGATGTTCAAGATCGCAGGTTTGATCTCAAACTGGTTGTTCATAATATTGGGACCGAACCCAGGATACACACTCCCAGCTGTCGGAGTGGTGTAATCTCTCATCGTTCGGGGTCGAGGCCTAACTACCTCTTGCTCATCTCCAGGATGGTGCTGCTCCACGTTGGGCACTCTTGGTTCAACATTATCTGGGTCTATGTTGTCACCCATTGCCGCCTGTACAGCTGCTGCGCGCCTTCGTGCGCGAGCGGTCCGTTCGATCTCGGGATCAAAGGGTACAAGTTCCCCTGCGGCTTGTCTCTGCATGCACAATCACAAACTAAAGAAAACAAAACAAGGAAAATAAAAAACAACTGCTCTTGTAACAAAAGTTCACAACTCAAGACGTTACACGCCTGAACATTCCCCGGCAACGGCGCCAAAAACTTGATGCGATGTTCGGCAAGTGCACCGGTCGCGCAAGTAATAAATGTTGGGAATAGGATCCCCGAGTGTCGGTCTCTTGAGGAATGCAGGTTGGGTGAACGAATCACGTTGTGTGACAATTATTACACAAGCGAAAACAAACACAGACAGTGGGGTTTTGATTTGGTTTCCTACTGTTAACAACAATAAAAGAAATGCGGGTCGAAATCACCGCTTCGCAAGGTGAGATGGGTGCAGCGGCCGTGATGCCGAGCTTCGTGAGGCGGTTGGACGGTACGCATACGAATGAAGTGATTACTAGTGTGGAGAGTGAGGGTCGCAAGCACCTCTTCACAAATCGTCGTTAGCTCTTGCTAACGCGAATCGAACACGATGAGTGCATGAGTGAGTGAGTGGAGGTGAGACGTATCACAAACAAATACTGAAGAACAGAGAAGAAACAACCATTGCATTTAAACTAAACATCATGATATTCAAGTTTAAATGATTCAAAGAAGTACAACAAAGGGGGGAGGAAGAAATCAACCAATGGACGAAGACTAGCGGCCGTTCACAGCCGGAATGGTAGTTTGTCAAGCTACCTCCGGACTCCGGCGGACTGTGCTTCCGGCGTTGAGAGACTGTCACGACCTCTCCACGTGCTTCCGTCGTCTTCTACCTCAGGATGACTATTCTTTTCAACGGACAGAACTGGAGATGGCTTGCTTGAGTGCTTGCGGAGGGCGGAGAATGCTCCCGGACGATGGAGGATTGCTTAGAATGGCTGGAGATGACTTCCCCTTGCGGAGAAGATGAGGTGGAGGTGGCTGGAAGTGGAAAACGGCGGCGTACGGACTGTAAATCGCGCTCCCGGAACCGGGTTATCCCTAATCTGTGGATCAGGACCTTATATAGGCGCTAGAATAAATACTGTGCACGGTCATTAGAGCACGACCAGTGGTCGTGCGCGCTGGAGTTCTGTGATCGTGCGCCTACCTGGGTGGAGCCTGCAAAGTAAGAAATTTATAAAATACCATGTTCGCACGACCAGTGGCGCACGACCGGTGGTCGTGCGCACTATCGTAGGCGGTCGTGCGCACTGTCCGAAACAGAACTCATAAAATTGATGTTAAGTGCGCACGAACAGTGGCGCATGACTGGTGGTCTTGTGCACTATCGTAGGTGGTCGTGCGCACTACCCGAGACAGAACTCGAAAAATAGGGTTAAGTGCCCACGATCAGCGGCGCACGACCAGTGGTCGTGCGCAATAGAACCAGTGATCGTGCGCAGTATACCTATACAGAATTGTACCGGGAACACCTGCACGACTCCTGTTCCAGCACAACCACGAATCCAGCCACTGAAAGTGGCACTTAACAAAGCATGAAAACTACTAGAGATGCAGAACATGAAATAACACCAAAAATGGGCCTAGAGGTGCACTTAGCATGGAGTATCAAATATGAGTGAAAACATGTCTAAAGTGAAGTGCATAGACTAGAAAATCGGCCCAGATGAGTCCATAAATGTGTATATATTTGGGACTCATCACGTATCCGGGGAAGGATCGGCTAAAGCCAACCGATTCGTGGGGATACGAGTCGGTATAGAAAACAAAAAGAGTCTTTCTATTAGCTTTGATTTCTAGCTTCGATAAGAGATCAAGTTTTGTAATCATGCTTCTCAAGTTAATAAAATCATGTCTTTACTTTTACTTCACTTGATTTGTCTTGATCTTCTCTAGTTTAATAATCAAAGTTTTTTCAAAGTTATTAAAAATATAATATAAGTTTTTAAAACCCTTATTCACCCCCCCCCCCCTATAAGGGCGCCTACCGATCCAACACTCTCGTGAGCCTCCCGTAGTGGCAAATAGAGACAGTGGGTTGGGACACCCCACTCCTCGGTCGATATTCACCCCCAACTAGCCCTTATGTACTACTAGGTACACCTAGCCAGGTGCTATAGAGCATCTTGTACTAATGCTGGAAACCACCAGTCTTTTCTTAGCTAAGTGAATACTCACACTTGCCGAGCCAACGTACTAACATCGGTGTGAATGACTGCAAAATACCGATGACCCACCACTTATATGCACAAGCACATATGCTACTATTGAACTCCTGAGTCACCGTCTCACTGGACTAACCAATCCATTCCAACAAACACCAAGCCACAACTCCTCCTTATTAAACTCACATCGAGCCCATTGCTCATAGGACTGGACCAACCAAAACTTTCTCCCCGTAATAAAGAGGTGTATGTGTGCATGTGTACTTGATAATTTGTTATTAGATTAATCTTTCTTTTTATATGCCCTATCAGTTTAAGGGTTAGTCTTGGACTTCCCGAGGTCTACCCTGTGAGGGCTCACAGTGGTACTAGGGGGTACGATGGGATGACACCCCAAACCTCCCTTTCACAAGACATTTAATTTTATTGGTGACTACCCAATGGCACTCTCTTATGTTACACTAGTGTCCTATAGTGGATTAAGGTTCCAGGTAGTATTAATGTTCTCTTGAACACCAACACTCCACTCGAGAGTATACAACTCACACCCACAACTAGGGGAGGTCTTGAAGAGACTTTTTCCCTCTTCCACCATAGGATTGACTTGTTTGAACATGGTCTTCCGCATCTCCTAGGTTTGAGAATAACAAATCCTATGTGTATTTGATCTTGTGTGTTTAAGTGTGCAGGAAATCAAAGTCCACATGACTCAGGGATGGTTGCCCCTAATTTTGAGCCAGCAATTCCAAGTCTCCCACTAGCGCCGGCGGTAGCACTTAGCGCCTGGCGCTAGCGATGATAGCGCAATTCCGGGAGCACATATGGAAGGAGATAGCGCCTGGCGGTAGTCGATAACGCAGGCGGTAGCGACGCACACAGTTGGCAAGGAGGAATTGTTTCCTCGGATTGAAGATTCTGCCGCGCAGAATGTGTCCTAATATGGGATAGCGCTGGCGGTAGCCGATAGCGCAGGCGGTAGCGACGCACACAATTGGCAAGGAGGAATTGTTTCCTCGGATTGAAGATTCTGCCGCGCAAAACATGTCCTAATATGGGATAGCGTCGGCGGTAGCGCTAGCGTAGACGCTAGCGCTAAGGCTATAAAAGGACTCCTCTCCTCTCGTTTCAAAGACACGTCAGAGAGATATCATCAGAGAGATAGAGTGCCAGAATTCCAAAGGCTATCTTGGCCGAAAGTTGAAGTCCTACCAAAGTTCTGCAAACTTCTGAAGGAGAATCTGATCACGCCGGATCCAAACGAAGTCCGCCTCTACAACGCTTATTCTACAGTGGATCTTCGCCTCCGTCTTCAGAAGGGAGTTTTTTACTTATTTTCATTTCATATTTTTCTTGTAAACGGTTAGTGAAATCGCCTCGTGTTGGCGACCAGGTCTGGGTAGGACTTAGGGGGAAACTCGCCTCATGTTGGCGACTAGATCTAGGCTAGGTCTAGGGTGTGCTCGAGGCCACATCCGGGGAAGGGTTGGCAAGAGCGGCTTGAGGCCGAATCCGGGGAGGATAGGCTAGGGCCACCGGTTCGTGGGGATGCGAGTCGGGATAGAAAACAAAAAGAGTTTACTATTCATCGCCACCGATTTCTAGCGTCATAGAAGTCAACTTTTGTAAAACTGTATTTACTATTAATAAAGCATGTCTCTACTTTATTTCAATTGTTTTACTTGACTTTCTATTATCTTAATCTTGCATTATTACAAAGTTTTAAAAATATCACTAAAGTTTTTGAAAACCCTTATTCACCCCCCCCCCCCTCTAAGGGCGCCTACCGATCCAACAAGTGGTATCAGAGCCAGGTTATTCCAATCGGCTTAACAACCGGGAATAATGGTGTCTCATGATCTTGCTTTTCCTGAGGGTCAAGGGGTTAGTCGACCACCTCTCTTTACTGGGTCAGATTTTAACTACTGGAAAAATCGAATGATGTGTTTCCTTATGACCATGGATGTAGAAGTATGTAACATGGTAGAAGTTCGGTACTCTCCGCCTACAACTGTAGTAGGAGAGACGACATTAGCAAAACCTAAAGATAAATGGGATGATAACGATAAACTAAGGTGTAAAAATAATGCAAAAGCAATGAACGTTTTATATTGCGCTTTAAATAGGATTGAGTTTAATAGAATTTCTGCATGCACAACAGCTTATGATATTTGAAATCAATTGGAAGTTACTCATGAAGGTACATCGCAGGTGAAAGATGCAAAGCTATTCCAACTGGAATCTGAATATGAAAAATTCAGGATGGATACCGAAGAGGACATTAACTCGATGTGCACCCGCTTCACCAAGATCGTCAACGCTTCAAAGGCACTTGGAAAGACCTACTCAGACGGGGACTTGGTGAGGAAAATTCTTCGCTCCTTACCTCCAAGGTTCAATCCAAAGGTGACAGCCATCTCGGAGTCGCACAACTTAAGAACGCTCCAGATCGAGAACCTTATTGAGAATCTTAAAACCCATGAGGTAGAACTCCAGATTCAACACGATGAATACAACAAAGAGCCAAAGAAAAAGGCGCTAGCACTAAAATCAAAGAAGGAGAGCATCGAAGATGATGATGAAGATGAAGAAGGTCTCCTGGTGAAGAACTTCAGGAAGTTCATCAGGAACCCAGAAAGAAGGAACACATTCCGCAAATACTTCCAAGAGGATACTCGACGAAAGGGATCTTCCTCTTCATCAAGGAAAGAAAAAGGAAGCGAAGATGAAGAAGAAAGACCACCACCAGAGTGCTACCACTGCAGAAAGACCGGACACATTCGGAGTCAGTGCCCAAAGTATCAAAAGGAGCAAAAAGCACAACACAAAGCAAAAGAGAAGAAGAAAGTACTAAAAGCCGCAACTTGGGATGACTCTTCCTCTGAAGAATCAAACGAGTCTGAGTCAAGTAGCGAGCAGGAAGCAAACTTATGCTTAATGGCGAAGAACAACGATGACGACACCAGTGTTCTTAGCGACACTGAGGTAATTCCTCCTACTTTCGAAGAACTCTATGATGAATTTGTTTTAACTTGCAAATCCTATGATCAAAGTATAAAAGATAATATTATATTAAATCGTGAAAATGAATCTATTATCAAAGAAAATCATACTCACAAAAAAGGTGAATTCCCTTGAAAAAAGAAAGGTTTCATGTCAAGAGTGTGAACACTCTTTATTTTTGGCAAAAGAACTTGAAGTTTCTCTTTCTAAAGCCCTCTCACAAAACAAAACTATTACAAAAGAAAAGGGGGACTTAGAAAGAAAATTAAAAACCTCTCTTTTACAAATTCAAAATAACAAAAAGGGATTTGAAAACAAATGTGTTATGATTGTACAAGAAAATACTTTTCTTAAAAAACAAAATCATGACCTCAATATAGACATTAAAAAATCCGGGATTGGTCAAAAATCCCTGGATATGATTTTGGGAAACCAATGTTATGGTTCTGCAAAATTTGGGGTCGGATATAAAAGTGAACCCTACCGCCCAGCGCTAGCCACTAACGCCGGCGGTAGCTCAAGTGTTAAAAAATCTTATGCTTTTTCTAATATTCAAGCATCACCCAACAAGAGCAACGTAGAAACTCAGAAAATGGTCTCAACTCCCTTTATTTCGTGTGCTAATTGTCTTAAGTTTGGACACACGTCTAGCTCTTGTAGGAATATAAAACAACGTTCTTTAAAACAAATCTGGGTACCTAAGAAATCCACTTACTCTATGGGTGTTACCTCTTGGGTATCTGGATCTTTACTCTCATCTTCTCTCTAGATTTGCAGGAAGGCTAAGGAAACGGAGGATGTGTGGTACTTGGACTCAGGCTGCTCCAAGCACATGATGGGCAACAAAGCAAAATTCTTTAGCCTAGAAAAGAAGAAAGGAGGGATCGTAACGTTTGGTGATAACGGTAAAGGAAGGATCATGGGAGTTGGTACAGTGGGTAACGAATCTTTTCTTATCTCAAATGTTCTTTATGTTAAAGGTTTGAAACATAACTTAATATCTATAAGTCAACAATGTGATAAAGGATTAGACGTATTATTTGAATCACCCACTAATCTTTGCAAAATAGTTAATCCTAAAACAAAAGATGTGTTACTAACTGCACCTAGAATTCACAATGTTTACATAGTTTCGTTTCATGATCTTTCCAAATCATCTATAAAATGTTTTATAACCAAAAATGATGAATTAGAACTATGGCATAGACGTTTAGGTCATGCTAGTACAAAGCTCATTTTAAAACTAGCAAAAAGGGAATTGATTAGAGGATTGCCCAAGTTGAATGGAAATTTATCTTCACTATGTTCACCATGCCAAAAAGGAAAATTTACAAAATCATCTTTTAAAAGCAAAAACGAAATTTTCACTTCAAAACCATTACAACTAATTCATATGGATCTCTTTGGTCCCGTTAACACCGCAAGTCTTGGTGGTAAAATATACACCTTCGTTCTAATAGATGATTTCTCGAGATATTGCTGGACCTTATTTCTCTCTTCCAAATCTGATGCATTTTGCGAATTCTCAAAATTATGTACTCGTATTCAAAATGAACTAGATTTAAAAATAAATTGCATTCGCTCAGATCATGGAGGTTAATTTGAAAATGAAAATTTTAAATCTTTTTGTGAAATGTTAGGTATTAAGCATGAGTTCTCTGCTCCACGCACACCTCAACAAAACGGTGTTGTAGAACGGAAAAAATAGGACAATCCAAGAACTAGCACGCACCATGTTATCTGAATATAAATTACCTAAGTCGTTTTGGGCCGAAGTCGTAAGCACATCATGCTATGTAATGAATAGAGTTATGCTCCGCCCATCACTAAATCTCACACCATATGAACTATATTTTCAAAAGAAACCTAACGTATCATATTTTAAAGTATTTGGATGTAAATGTTTTATTCTTAATACGAAAGATTCTTTAGGAAAATTTGATGAGAAATGTGATGAAGGAATATTCCTTGGATATTCTTCAACCAGTAAAGCCTATAGAATATTTAATAAAAGATCGAGTAAGGTTGAAGAGTCTATTAATGTTAAATTTGATGAGTTTATTCCATGTGCAGAGAAGCCTTCTACAGGTACAAATGATGAACCTTTGCCATCTTTGGAGCACGACGAAGAAGAACCATCCAAAGAGGAGGAGGAGAAGTCAAATGAAGTTGAATATGTACCTGCAAGTGTGTTGAACTTCTCAAAAAATCATCCAAAAGAGCTAGTCATTGGGGAACCTTCTACTGGGGTAAGAACTCGATCCTCTCTTCATGAAACGTTTTCAAATATTTGTTTTATTTCCGAAATCGAACCTAAAATGTTTCCACCGCTTTAAATGACGAATTTTGGTTCTTGGCTATGAATGAAGAGTTTGGACAATTTGAATGAAATAAAGTTTGGAATCTAGTAGAAAGACCATCTAATCATCCAATTATTGGCGTAAAATGGATCTTTAAGAATAAATTAGATGGTGAATCTAGGATTATAAGAAATAAAGCACGCTTGGTTGCTCAAGGTTATTCTCAAATTGAGGGGATAGATTTTGAAGAAACTTTTGCACCCGTTGCTCGCTTAGAATCTATACGAATATTTTTGGCATTTGCGAGTTTTAAATGAATAAAATTATTTCAAATGGATGTTAAAAGTGCCTTTTTATACGGGTTTATAAAAAAAGAAGTTTATGTAGAACAACACCCCGATTTCATAAATGAAAAATTCTCTAATCATGTCTACAAATTAGAAAAAGCGCTTTATGGTTTAAAACAAGCGCCCCGTGCATGGTATGATCGACTTACATCATTTTTGTTAAAACACGGTTATGTTATGGGAAGTGCTGACAACACACTCTTCATTAAGCATAATAATAACGATCTAATTATTTTACAAATATATGTTGATGATATCATTTTTGGAGCCACTAATGAAGAGTTGTGTAATGAAGTAGTATTAGTAATGAAAAATGAATTTGAAATGAGTCTTGTAGGAGAACTATGTTGGGAAAATGATTTCTCTTAACCCCTGAACATAAGTTGAATAAGAATTCTAGGAATGAAAAATAAGGCTAAGTAAATATGCGTCGAATAGTATTCGACGCAACGTCGAGATAAAGTCTACTTTTCTATCAGAATGAGTCGAAGTAGCTCCAAGCAGAAGTCGATGTATCCTATGTCGACGTAGATCTGACTTCTAGTCGACGTATCTTGAGAAGTTGATGCACCCTAGTCGACGCACCTTCCTTATTCTCCTCTCGACGTCTAGACAGGATGTATTCGACGCTTGCGTCGAATAGTAATCGACGCACGTCGATCTTTAAGACAGAATTCAAAATCGCCAGATCTCTTTCCTTATCTTATAGATCTGATTTATATGGAATCAATTTATGTCTTATAGCCGTTCTGAATCTTTCTTTTCCTCTATTAGATTCTTGGCTAAATTGATTAAATCCTTTATGGACATTATTTGAAATCAGATTGAATACTTTCCTTCTATGGATATAACTGTTATGTAAATTTCTCTTTCTTTCTAATACTCTGCCTGCTAATTGATTACTCTCCTATAGTGTTATTTTAATGAACAGGGCTATAAATAACCAAGGAGGTCGGCAGAGAAAGGGGACTAGGTGATTCACCATTTTACATTTGAAAAAGAGGAAAAGCTCCCAAGTGATAAAGAGAGAATTGAGAAATAGCCCTGCAGCAATATTCAAGCATTCTTCTTCTCCTGCTTCTGAAATCACTCTGCTGCAAATTCTGATAGCTCTCACATAAGAGGGAAAAGCTACAAATCTTCTTCTCTCTATAGAAGAAAGATTTAATTCACTACTTCTTGTGCTTCCAATCTTCTTGCTAGGAAGAAGATTCATTCTTGTTTTAAATACTTCTTTTCCTTTTTCTTATTTTCATTCTCACATATTGTAAAAGAGTTTTTAGAATCACTCTTCAAAAAATTCAGTTGTACTAGTTCTAAGAGTCTCCTTGTCAAAAGACTCAGTTGGTTCTAAGAGTCTCCTTATCAAAAGACTCAGGGTGGTTCTAAGAGTCTCCTTATCAAAAGACTCAGTGCAAGATAGTGAATTCCTACCAGGGGGTAGAAGAGTGGACTACCCAAAGTTTGGGGAACCACTATTTTTTCTTGTGTTGTGCTGTGATTTCTTTTCTTGTATTTACTTTCTTTATTTGTTTCATTCTTGTTGGTGTGTGTGGGAAGCTCTAATCTGTGATCATACATATATATATATTTACTTTGCACAAAATATTTTAAATCTCTATTCACCCCCCCCCCCCCCCCCCCCCCTCTAGAGAATTCTAGTGAGGTTAATTGTGCACTTTCAAACTATCATATTTTCTTAGTTTTCAAATCTCACAACAAACTGATGGTATCTTTATTTGTCAAAGAAAATATGTTCACGATATGCTTAAACGATTTGGATTTGAAAATCTCAAACAAGCTTCGACTCCCATGAGTGCTTCGTTAAAACTAGGAAAAGATGAATCCGGAATTTCAATTGATCAAACGCTATATAGAGGAATGATAGGATCTCTTCTTTACTTAAGTGCATTTAGACCAGATATAATGTTTGTCGTATGTTTATGTGCTCGCTCTTAAGCCAATCCAAAAGAATCTCATTTAAAAGCAGTAAAACGTATTTTTCGTTATCTATTAGGGTCATCTAAATTAGGATTATGGTACCCACACAATGATTCATTCACACTCCACGACTATTCCGATTCGGACTACGCCGGGTGTTTACTAGATCGAAAAAGCACAAGCGGTACTTGTCACTTTCTAGGACCCTCTTTAGTAGCTTGGTCTAGTCGAAAACAATCTTCGGTTGCACTCTCCACCACGGAGGCCGAATATATCGCACTTGGTAGCTGTTGTGCACAAGCTTTATGGATGAGTCAAGCACTAGAGGATTGTGGATTTCATCTTAAAACATTGATCTTAAATGTGACAACAAAAGTGCAATAGACCTCACATATAATCCCGTACACCACTCTAGATCCAAACACATCGATGTTCATCATCATTTCATTAGGGATCACATTAAGAAAGAGCATGTAAAAGTAAGCTTTATTGGCACGGACTCTCAACTCGCTGACATATTTACTAAACCTCTTCCCGATGCAAGATTTCGATTATTACGACTTGAGTTAGGTGTCCTAGACCTTTCGTGTTAAAACACAATTTCTGCAAGTTTTAACCATCGTAAACATCTCCTAAAAATCTGAGATTTCATCATGAAACAACTATTGGGACACTTAATCAAAATCAACAATAAAAAATTTCAAAATCATAAAAAATCGTGTACTGTTTCCCGCGCTAGCGCTAACGCCGGCGCTAGCGTGCATATTTGTTTTTCTGTATTTTTAAAATTTTGAAAAATTCCTAAAAATATATTATTTTATATGTACTATATATTTTTGCACTTCTAATTCTATTTAATTTTTGAAAAATCAAATACAAAAATATAAAAGCTAAAATCACAAAAAAATTTGTAAGTCTCTTGTGTCTTATGCAAAAATCAAATACAAAATTACAAAAAACAAATTACAAAAAATATGTTTTGCTTTTTGTTTGAAGGTTATGTCTTTTTGCAAAATAAAATCAAATACAAAAATATAAAACACTAAAACTATCAAAAAACTGTATGGATTTACCTATAAAAATCAAGCATGATTTAATCTATTCTTTCAAACTTCTATAATGTTGCTCTTTATTTTTTCAAACTCTTTGAACATTGTTTTCATCATGCTTTGATATATCTATTACCATGTGCATCAATTATATTGAAAGTTGTGTAGAACTATGTGTAGCATGCCTCTAAGTATATGAGTAAATGTTTTATGTTTGATAATGATCTTTATTCACTCACTTATTTTGGCATTGTCTATATTTGTGCTTAATTTAAAAATGCTTGTGTATGTTTTGTATTAGTATTATGAATTAAAATTGCACAAGTATCTTACCTACACTCCTTTATTTGCACTTTTACTAATTAAGAAAAGTGGTTATCTTTCTCATAAATTATCTTGGTTTGCAAAATAAGTGTATTCGGAGAACTTTGTACAAGACAAAAATCATAAAATAAAGTGACAAAGATAACTCCACCAAGCACTACTTGAACCTCCTGATAAGTCTTAATAAGCGTTGTGAGGTTGAGCACCTTGGAAAGAATAGTAAAGTATCTTGTGCAAACCATAACTTTCTTTCAAAATAACAAAAAACCACTTATTCTTATGTACACCGGATCACAATAAAAATCAATCTTGAAAAATAAAACTATGTGATCCCCCAAGCACTACTTTGCACCCTGATAAGTCTTAATAAGCATTGTGTGTGCAAAGCACCTTGGTAGTTGTACATTTTTTTTTTGTGCATTGAAGTTTATGGAAGTAAAATTATTTGTGTTTTATTGTGCTCTTACTTTACATATAACTTGTATTTTTGATTAAAACATGTGTTTACTCTACTAAAAAATACACTTATGTACACATCATTATCTTCCATAACACTTCTTCTCATGAGTATTGGATCCTAATGCTAATTCTATAATATTCTTTACTTATGAAATGCACTAGATAACCTAGCATGCTTTCTACAATGTTTAGTATGTTTTGAAACTATGAATTCACATAACATTTTAGTACTATCTTTCTGATATCATTATTTCATGCTTGGTTAATTTCTTACTGATTTTAAAATGTTTAGAAAACATCTTCTTTATAAAATTAAACTCGTATATTTTTAATTATCATGTCTTACAAAAGATGTTTCTCTAAGTCTTCCGCAACTTTACATTTACCTTCTATTTGGTTATGCTACAAACTCTGATTTATGACAATATTGTGATGAAAATAACTCTAAAACTCTTTCTCATTCTCTACAAGCTCGATCATGCGTTTATCTAATAATCAACTTTTTGGTGATATCTCCTTACCCGCTTTTGCTAATAACAAAAGGGGGAGAACTAACATGATAAATATTAATCTACTATCAAACTATAATGCTTAATTAAGATGATAGCTTACATATTAGGAGAGCATTCACTTAGGGGGAGCATGTATTTAGGGGGAGCAATTCTAAATGCTAAAAATCAATAATTATCCTAAGTCATCACTCTCACACACACACAAATATAGTTTCATCATGCTTATTTATTAATGCTCTGATTTATCATTAATGGATTTGTTATTATCAAAAGGGGAGTTTGTTGGAACATGGTCTTCCGCATCTCCTAGGTTTGAGAATAACAAATCCTATGTGTATTTGATCTTGTGTGTTTAAGTGTGCAGGAAATCAAAGACCACATGACTCAGGGATGGTTGCCCCTAATTTTGAGCCAGCAATTCCAAGTCTCCCACTAGCGCCGACGGTAGCACTTAGCGCCTAGTGCTAGTGATGATAGCGCAATTCCGGGAGCACATATGGAAGTCGATAGCGCCTGGCGATAGTCGATAGCGCAGGCGGTAGCGACGCACACAGTTGGCAAGGAGGAATTGTTTCCTCGGATTGAAGATTCTGCCACGCAGAATGTGTCCTAATATGGGATAGCGATGGCGGTAGCCGATAGCGCAGGCGGTAGCGACGCACACAGTTGGCAAGGAGGAATTGTTTCCTCGGATTGAAGATTCTGCCGCGCAAAACATGTCCTAATATGGGATAGCGCCGGCGGTAGCGCTAGCGCTAAGGCTATAAAAAGGACTCCTCTCCTCTCGTTTCAAAGACACATCAGAGAGATATCATCAGAGAGATAGAGTGCCAAAATTCCAGAGGCTATCTTGGCCGAAAGTTGAAGTCCTACCAAAGTTCTGCAAACTTCTGAAGGAGAATCTGATCACGCCGGATGCAAACGAAGTCCGCCTCTACAACGCTTATTCTATAGCGGATCTTCGCCTCCGTCTTCAGAAGGGAGTTTTTTTACTTATTTTCATTTCATATTTTTCTTGTAAACGGTTAGTGAAATCGCCTCGTGTTGGCGACTAGGTCTGGGTAGGACTTAGGGGGAAACTCGCCTCGTGTTGGCGACTAGATCTAGGCTAGGTCTAGGGGGTGCTCGAGGCCACATCCGGGGAAGGGTTGGCTAGAGCGGCTTGAGGCCGAATCCGGGGAGGATAGGCTAGGGCCACCAGTTCGTGGGGATGCGAGTCGGGATAGAAAACAAAAAGAGTTTACTATTCATCGCCACCGATTTCTAGCATCATAGAAGTCAACTTTTGTAAAACCGTATTTAATATTAATAAAGCATGTCTCTACTTTATTTCAATTGTTTTACTTGACTTTCTATTATCTTAATCTTGCATTATTACAAAGTTTTAAAAATATCACTAAAGTTTTTGAAAACCCTTATTCACCCCCCCCCCCCCCTCTAAGGGCGCCTACCGATCCAACATGACTTACATGCCCTTTTACTGAATAATGCCTACCCAAGGACTCATGTGAAGACACAAAAACCACTAAACTCCTTTTTGGCTATCAGCAGACCATTTCAATCTTAAGGGGGAAAGATTGACATTTGTAAAGGTCCCACATGTTCCAAAGTTTCCATCTGATGAACTACATATCCAGAGATTGGTTATGGTCTATATTGAAGACATATCAGTAATTTATATTTTCTCCCATAATTATTTTCTTGGAAATCACTATATGATTAATGGTGACCAAACCCAAATTTGTGAAGGAAATTCAACTTCCCATTACGAAAATGGCATGAATAAATTTCCATGGGTTCTACCAGGTCTAAAATATCCTCCAACAGAGATTGGATATTTTACAAGATCATTAACCCATATAATTTAACTAAATCACAACTGCTTCTTTTAGCAAATGAATGAACAAAGTATAGTAAATATCCATCCAAAAATTATGCTAAAACTATCAGAGATCCATATTTACCAGAGAAGCTCACTGACCAATTTTTACATTTTTCTAATTCCATTTAGCCACATAATTAATATTGCAAAGGAACTAAGTTTAGATCAATTCGTGAAGGAACCACTACATAGTTTCAACCAATAATTATAACAAAATTTGTAGAGCTTTACGATGACATAAAAGTGTTATTGGCCTAGTAGCATATTTTTCATAAATCATTTGGTCATATTATTAATTATTTCAAGAGAACTGAACATAATGATTTTGTGAAAGAAACACTATAAATCCTCATCAAATATTTGTGATAAAAATTACAGAGCATTATAATAACCCTAGAGGATCTCTGACCAAGATTCATATTTTTCTAAATTCAGATGACCACACAATTAATTAATTTGATTATAATTGAATCTAGGCACAATGTGAAGGAACTACCCAACATGTGTATCCAGTAAATGTAATAAAATTACCAGAGCTCTATCATGACTCTAGAAACTATCTGGGTAAATTTCACATTTTCTAAAATCTGAGAGCCACATAATTAATTTAAATCATGGAAATTGACTTTTGACACATTATAAAGGAACTACCAAATTACCTTATCCAAAAATTATAATAAAATTTCCAGAGACTTATTACATCATGAAAAGTTCACTGTCCAATTTTCATAACTTTTCTAGAACGTATGACTATATATTTTGCACTTGAAATGAAAGTCACTAGATTAAATATTAAACTTTCAGTGGGTGATAATAACTCTAAAAATTCCAATAAAATTATCCAGGATATTTATTCACCCTATTAAACAATCTACAAAGTTTCAATCCCATCTATAGAGATATGACTCCATTTTCTTCATTAAACCCAATATGCAACCCTTAGGGTTGTTCTAGATTTTCTTGGTATTCCAACCCTACACCCTCTAAAATTACTTGTGGAGGTGTTTAATGTGGTAACAAAGGGTTGACCAAAGTTTCATCATATTTGTTTGAGGGATGGCCACACAAATACTCCTAGTGCACTTTTGAATAGGATAGAGTTAACTTCCCCTAAAGGGCCATGATTGGATGCTAGATTACCAAGTCTAATCAAACCCAAATGGGCTGAGATTTTTGCCATGACTATATAATTTCCCAACAAGCCATCTACCAAAGATTTGGGGGATTTTAAGGTCCATAGACCCTATATTTAAGCTATGTATGAATTATTAAATTATTTCAAAAACTATAGAAAAATCATCTCCAAAAATTCTGATTTTTGGATATACTGTGAGTCATGGCTAGAATGGACTATGATCAAATTTTCAGGCCATTTTACTGAGTGGATCAATGGGGGTACTCAAATATATGTCTGGTTAGCCCTTGGGACACCTTGCACTAAAAAAGGGTGCTGAGGGAGATCCTTTGGGCCAAATTGAATGATTTTTTTTTTAAATTAAATTAGACCTCAAGGAACACATATTTCATGTTGAACGCATTCACAGAAAATGCCTCGAAGTACTTTTAATAAATTAAATAATCCACTGCATAATATGTGACAAATTGTATTAAAGTATATAAAATGAATCATTTGGTCTGCGTATAACAGATCGCGCCAGATCAGACGACACATGTTCATCGTCCCCAACGAATGGACGGTCCCCGACTTTCCATCCTGGGTGGACTTTAGGCTTGAATTGACGGCCACCCACGCATCCTCCTGACCAGCTATTGCCACCACCACCTTCGTCGAGGTGGTGACCGGTGATTCGCGGTGGTGTGCCGACCGGATGTGGCCGGAAGGAGGAATTCAAGCGCGGCAAAGATCTTGAAAACAAGTCCATTCGGGAGCTTGATTCGAGCCCGATTTGGCTTGAATCAATCCCCAACAAGCCATCTACCAGAGATTTGGGGGATTTTAAGGTCCATAGACCCTATATTTAAGCTATGTATGAATTATTAAATTATTTCAAAAACTATAGAAAAATCATCTCCAAAAATTCTGATTTTTGGATATACTGTGAGTCATGGCTAGAATGGACTATGATCAAATTTTCAGGCCATTTTACTGAGTGGATCAATGGGGGTACTCAAATATATGTCTGGTTAGCCCTTGGGACACCTTGCACTAAAAAAAGGTGCTGAGGGAGATCCTTTGGGCCAAATTGAATGATTTTTTTTTAAATTAAATTAGACCTCAAGGAACACATATTTCATGTTGAACGCATTCACAGAAAATGCCTCGAAGTACTTTTAATAAATTAAATAATCCACTGCATAATATGTGACAAATTGTATTAAAGTATATAAAATGAATCATTTGGTCTGCGTATAACAGGTCGCGCCAGATCAGACGACACATGTTCATCGTCCCCAACGAATGGACGGTCCCCGACTTTCCATCCTGGGTGGACTTTAGGCTTGAATTGACGGCCACCCACGCATCCTCCTGACCAGCTATTGCCACCACCACCTTCGTCGAGGTGGTGACCGGTGATTCGCGGTGGTTTGCCGACCGGATGTGGCCGGAAGGAGGAATTCAAGCGCGGCAAAGATCTTGAAAACAAGTCCATTCGGGAGCTTGATTTGAGCCCGATTTGGCTTGAATCAATCCCCAAAATAGATTAAGATCTATGCACTAAGGGAGGAGGAGGGGATCAGACCTGAGTGGTGGCTGCTGCCCTGGCATTCCGGCGTGTCGCCATTGCCAAATCCCGAGCTTTAGGTGCCATGTCAATCTCTGGGTTAGGGTGCTCCAAATCTTCTGTACGGATGGGGGTTTTACTTCTGTCATCCCTCTGAAGATGTTAAAGGTGTGAATTGAGGGAAGGGGAGGTTACATTTGGGATTGCCATTGATGGACATTAATGGCAGATATCGTCCATGCCTAAATTCCATGAAATTGAGTTTCCCCAAGGCATGGAATCCTCAGAAAACTCCTTGTAACTAAAAGGGGAGATGAATGTTCATCAGTTGGGGGAGAATTGAGGGGTCAATTACATTCAATCACCATGAATGGCCACATGATTCCTTTTTCTAAATTGGTGAAACTCCCATTTTCTCTCTCCTAATCACCCCCTCCAGAAATTGAGTGGCATTCCATGTAATTTCAGTGGTGACTAATCACTTGGGCCATTGAAGTTGGGCTTAGCCCAAAGGGATTGAGCTTTGGGCTTGATTAACCAAATTTGGGCAAATTGGTGAGATTGATTGTACCCAATGTGTCATTATAGACTCATTGGCCTCCCTTAGTGGGTAGGGGAACTTGGGGAAAGTCAATTGGGCCAATTGACCCTAATTTACCCTAAATAGGGTGGTTTGACTTATTTGAAGCTAGGGTTGACTTTGGTCAAACTGACCAATTGGGTTGACCCCAATGGGTCCTTTGTGATTCCAGGGGCTCCCTAAGGGTTAGGAGGATTTGAGTGAGGTCAATTTGACCAATTGGAAACTAATTGGTCCTTCATGGGCAATTTTGACCTATCTAGGGTTAGAGTTGACTTTGGTCAACTTGACGACTTTGGTTAACCCCAATGGGCCCTAAGTGATCCAAGGGGCTCCTTATGAGGTTAAAGGTGTCATGGTGGGGTCAGATAGTTAATTTGAGGCCCAAAAGTCACATCCCAGAACATGTAACCAGAAATTGCTATTTGCAGTCCAAGGTGATTTCACCTACTTACCTAGGTTCTTATGGTTCTTTTGGTCTTCCTAGTGTTTTGTCATGACCTAGTCATGACAAAAACCCTCCTAGGGGTCTAGTTGTTTGTAGGATGTTACACCAGTTATCTCGACGACACAGCATGACATCTCGACGAAGATTTGATAGGCTTCTTGACTATACGTCGAGAAGCTACCGCCCGACGATAACAACAATACCGAAAATGCTGATTTTCACAGCATCCTCCTTCTCCTACAACAACACATCTACATCCTTGATATGTATTTCTACTCTTTAGGGGCTGGACCCCAACAATAATAATCCATGAAATTGAGAGAACCTGGACTGTAACATGTCTTCTAATGAAGCTAAGCTAGATTTTCAAATAAAGTATAGAAGTTGAAATCTGAAATCTACCATAGATGGATTTTAAAGTAGGTGCGCTATTTTAAACCTAACACAGATGGATTTTAAAGTGAATAAAAGATGCAAGGTGGAGATGTAATTGGCATGTTGCATCACATTTTGCCTGCGAGGTGGAGGTGTCCGAAATGACACAATAGAAATGGTGCTTCCGCTGCAAAGAGGAAGAAAGAGAAGTTAGCTTCTGCTGCAAGTGGAGATGTCCGAAATAAAGCTTGTGCGTGAATAATGTGGGTTTGGAGAGAAAGAAGAATGCTGGAAGTAGTGATTTCTTATGCATGTCTACGAAGTGGAAGAGAACGGGAAGAGGGAAGATGAAGAAAAAGAAGAGTTCTTCGATGGAGCTTCTTGCACAGAGAGGGGGTCACAGATGGAATTTCTTGTTGATAGGAGCTTGCCAATGGTGTTTCATGCGGAAAGGAGCTCGCCGATGGATTTCTTGTAGAGATGATATCACGGATTCGAGATGCGGCGAGGAAGAGAAGGGTAAGAGGAAATGGTTAGGGCACGCGTGGTCTTCAAAAAGTGGGATTTGTTGGAAGCGTTGTATATGTGTCCGCGACCACGCTACCTCGCCTCTGTTACCTCGCCGAGCATCACTCCGCACATACACTCACTACTCCACCGAGCTCGCACACTACTCTTCTCGGGAGAGCTCCTCTAACCTCACGGCTTGGCGAGATGCACCCTCTACAAACCTCCTTGGCGCGAAACTCCACCACTCCTTCACTGTGAATTCTTCAACTCACGCGAGAGCTTCAACTCACGCGAGATCCAACAACCTGCGAGCTCCAACTTCGACTCCTCGGCGAGATACAGCCCACGTGAGTACGCACACACGGGAAACACTCCACACTCGAACACCCCCTCTCTTCACTCCGGCGAGTTGGGCGAGCGCTTCCGGCGAGCTGTGGCTGTTCCTGTAGGCGAGGCAGCCAGGCGAGCTCGACAACCGCGAGCTACGGGCAAGGCTGGCGGCGAGATCTTCTCCGGGCGCGAGTGCGAGATGTGTTAGCGGCGAGCTGCTCCGGCTCGCGGTGAGGCGGGCTGCAACTTCCTGCGAGATGTGGCAGGCGAGAGAGGGGTTGCGGGAGAGAGGTGCGAGAGGAAATATGTATTCCTGCGGGAATAATTTTCTTAACTCTCTCCCTCTACACACACACTCTCTCTCTCTAATATTCTGCCGAATAAGAAAAACTTCTCAAAATTTCTATTTCAACTTTTCACCACTATTCACCGCAACTTTCAAACACAAATACAAGGCCTATTTATAGGCAAGGAAACACACACCTACTTTCTCACTCCCCATTAAATGTGCACTATCTCTCCTCTATTTAATTAATACAAAATTCTAATAAACTTAAAATAAAACAAACCGTTGACCAAGTCAACAATAAACAAAGCCAACAAACTCCCCCTCAAACTTGGCAGCACATGCCGAGTTTGCCTTTGAGCTTCGCAAATGTCTCTTCCTTCAGCGCCTTGGTGAAAATGTCCGCGACCTGCTCTCCAGTAGGGCAATACACAACTTCAACTGTCTTCAACTCCACTTGCTCCCGAAGGAAATGATACCTCGTCTCGATGTGCTTGCTCCTCCCATGCAGCACTGGGTTCTTCGCGAGCTGGATGGCCGACATGTTATCTACTAACACTGTCGTTGGCCATTCCTGCACATGATGTAGCTCCTCTAATAGCTTCCTGAGCCAGATGGCTTGGTAGGCGCATGCCGCTGCCGCTATATACTCCGCTTCTCGATGTGCTTGCTCCGTGAGAACGTCGTCGTCCCCTTGTGAAAATAGTATCCGGAAGTGCTCTTCCGATCATTGACATCTCCACCATAGTCGCTATCCGAGTAGCCGACTAGCTTCAACTCTCCTCCTGATGAGTACTTCAGGACATGGTCCCTTGTTCCGTTCACATATCTTAGGATTCGCTTCGCCGCGGTGAAGTGATCCTGCTTGGGCTCCTCCATGTACCTGCTTACTACCCCGACCGCATACATGTTGTCCGGCCTAGTGAAGGTCAAGTACCTTAGACTCCCGACTAGGCTCTTGAACATCGTCGGGTCCACACCTTCCTCCTCAGAGTCCTTCCTCAACTTTGTCCCTGGGTCCGCTGGAGTGGAGATAGCCTTGCTACCCTCCATCCTAAACTTCTTCAGAATTTCTTCTGCATACTTCTTCTGGGATATGAAGATCCCGTCTTCCTCCTGCTTCACCTCAACCCCCAGGAAATAACTCAGCTCTCCCAAGTCCGTCATTTCGAACTCCTTCTTCATAAGCCTCTTGAACTCCTCAAGCATGGTTGGGTTGTTCCCGTTGAATATCATGTCGTCCACGTATAGACACATGACCATGATATCCCCGTTCTCCTCTATCTTCACATACATGGCATACTCGTACGGGCACTTCACATATCCATGCTTCTGGAGGAGGGCATCTATCCTTCCATTCCACGCCCTTACTCCTTTCTTCAGCCCGTACAGGGCTCTGTCTAGCTTGCAGACTTTTCTCTCCTGGCCCTTTACCACATACCCTGGAGGCTGCTCGATGTACACATCCTCTTCCAGGTACCCATTCAAGTACGCCGCCACAACATCCATTTGCAAGATTGTCCACCCATAATGAGCCGTCAGTGCGATGATCAGTCTTATGGTATCGATCCGCGCAACTGGGGCGTAGACTTCATCATAGTCCACTCCTTGGACTTGTCTATACCCTTTCACCACCAGCCTGGCCTTGTGCTTCTCCACAGTGCCGTCTTTGTTCTTCTTCACCTTATAGACCCACTTCACCCCGAGGGGTTTGTGGCCTGCCGGTGGATCCACTAGCCTCCAGGTATCGTTCTTCTTGATAGAAGCCATCTCGACATCCATTGCCGTCCTCCAAGATTTCTCCTGGGCAGCTTCTTCATAGGACCTTGGCTCACAATCTGCTAAGAGGCAATACAATGAATTGTTAGTATGGATTGGTGTCGTCTCCTCATATAGCTCCCCCACCCCCTTCATCCTAGGTGGTGGACTCTCGGAGTCACTACGGCTCCCGCTGCCTCCTGCAGAATTTCCTCCACTTGAGCTTTCCCCTCCTGAGTGAGAGGTGGAAGCTCCCCCTGAATTCCTGCTCGGTGGTGATGGTGGCTCCACTCCACCATCCTCGGCTCCAGCCTCATGACCTTCTTCATCTTCATCCTCGAAGAACATGCCCTTCATGCTCCTCGTCTTCTCATCCCAGATCCAGCTGCTGCCTTCTTCGAACACCACGTCTCTCGAGATGATGGCCTTCCCCGTCACCGGGTTGTAGAGCTTGTATGCCTTGCTCTCCGGAGCGTAGCCAACAAAGATACACTTCTCGCTCCTATCATCGAGCTTCTTCCTTCTCTGTTCCGGGATGTGAGCATGAGCTACACACCCGAAGACCCTTAGGTGCTTCACATTTGGCTTCCAGCCACTCCATGCTTCAAGAGGCGTCATGAACTTCACTCTCTTTGTGGGGCATCTGTTCAATAGATACACCGCACACTGCACTCCTTCCGCCCAGAAACTCTTCGGTAGCCCCTTCTCCTTCACCATGCTCCTCGCCATGTTCATGATGGTGAGGTTCTTCCTCTCTGCCACTCCGTTCTGCTGCGGTGAGTACGCCGCCGTTAGCTGGTGTAATATTCCCTTCTCCTTGCAGTAGACATTAAACAGCCTCGAGGTGTACTCCCCACCTCGATCTGTCCTTAGCACCTTCAGAGCCTGGCCGCTCTCCTTCTCCGCCATAGGCTTGAACTCCTTGAACTTGTCAAGGGCCTCAGATTTCTCCCTTAGGAAATATACCCAACACTTCCGACTAAAGTCATCCGTGAAGGTTATGTAGTATCTGCTTCCGCCTATTGAGGTGGTCTCAAACGGACCCGCAATGTCCGAGTGAACCAGTTCAAGCTGCCTCCTTGCTCTCCAGGACTTCCCTCCTTCAAAACTCTGCCTCTTCTGCTTCCCTTTCGTGCAAGCTTCACACACCTTTCTGAGGTGGTGAGATCATTGGCAGATCTGTCACCATCCTTGAGTGAGATAGCAGCTTCAACCCCGTGAAACCCAAATGGCCCATCCTATGGTGCCATAGCCATGCTTCTTCCTCTTCCTCCGTTCTCGCGAGACAAGCTGTCTCTTGAGCATCCATCTTCAGCGTAAACAGACGGTTCGCCGTCATCTCCACCTTCACTACTTCCTTCCCTTGACCATTCTTCATTGCCAGAGACCCATCCTTCATCTGGACGCAATAGCCTCTCTCCACTAACTTCCTAATGCTCAAGATGTTGGTCTTCAACCCTGGCACATAGTACACATCATTCAGGTGTACTCTCTCCCCGTTCAGCTTCGTCTCCACCAAACCCTTTCCTTCCAAGGAGATCTTTGACGCATCCCCGAAGCTAACCTCACCCCTAATGGGTTCAAGGTTTGTGAACATCTCTCTATCTCCACACATGTGGTTGCTCGCCCCTATGTCCAGGTACCACACTTCACTTCTCCCTTCTTCCGCACCTCGGTAGGTTAGGAACATCATCGGGTTCCACCTGCAACATTGTTCCCATTGTTCCTAGCCTCCATATAGTGGTTAGCTTCTTCTCTCTTCCTCGGACTCCAGCAGTCGTAGCTCATATGCCCATACTTGTTACAGTTGTAACATTGTACTTGGGACATATCTCCTCGGCCTCTTCCTCGGCCTCTTCCTCTTCCTCTTCCTTCTTGCCATCCACCTTGATGTTGCTCCCCCTCTTTCTGGTAGTTCTGATTTCTCCCTTGATTTCTACCTCCTCTTCTTCCTCTACCTCTTCCTTGGTGACCTCGGCCACGCTGGCCGCCTCCTCTTCCTGAACTTTCCCCAAAGTTCAACTGGGTCTGGAGTGCTTTTCCCAAGCCACTCGCTTCTTCATAATCCTGCAGCATCCTGTACTCATGAGCTTGCAAAGAGCCTACAAGCTCATCCACGACCATCTCGGTGAGGTCCTTCGACTCTTCAATTGCCACCACTATATGGCGGAACTTCTTCGACATAGATCTCAACAACTTCTCCATGAAGCTCACATCTTCGATCGTCTCCCCATTTCTCATCATCTCGTTTGTGAGCGTCCGCAGACGAGACACATAGTCACCAACCTTCTCGGTGCTTTGCATCTTTGTTACTTCATACTCCGCACGGAGGGACTGCAGCTTCACCTTCTTTGCCTTCTCAACCCCTTGCATGGAGCGTTGCAACACCTCCCATGCTTCCTTAGAGGTTCTCGCGTCTGAGATCTTCTCAAAGGTTGCTTCGTCAACCCCTTGATACAACAAGAACAAAGCCTTCTTATCCGCCTTCCTTGCCTCTCTAAGTGTTATCTTCTGGGCGTTAGTCAACGTCGCCTCTGCTGCAGCAGTGTGCTCCTCATACCCATTCTCCACTACATCCCATAACTCTTTGGAGGCGAGTAGCACTCGCATTTGTATACTCCAATTCCCATAATTGGTCTTCGTCAGCTTGGGGACTTGCCCCGGCATTCCTCCACTCATCTCCATGGCTTCTACTCCTCAAACCTTCCGAGTCACCGCAAAGGTTTGCAACCTCGCTCTGATACCACTTGTTGGAAGCGTCGTATATGTGCCCGCGACCACGCTACCTCGCCTCTGTTAACTCGCCGAGCATTCACTGCGAATACTTCAACTCACGCGAGATCCAACAACCTGCGAGCTCCAACTTCCACTCCTCGGCGAGATACAGCCCACGCGAGTACGCACACACGGGAAACACTCCACACTCGAACACCCCCTCTCTTCACTCCGGCGAGTTGGGCGAGCGCTTACGGCGAGCTGCGGCTGTTCCTGTAGGCGAGGCAGCCAGGCGAGCTCGACAACCGCGAGCTGCGGGCAAGGCTGGCGGCGAGATCTTCTCCGGGCGCGAGTGCGAGATGTGTTAGCGGCGAGCTGCTCCGACTCGCGGCGAGGCGGGCTGCAACTTCCTGCGAGAGGTGGCAGGCGAGAGAGGGGTTGCAGGAGAGAGGTGCGAGAGGAAATATGTATTCCTGCGGGAATAATTTTCTTAACTCTCTCCCTCTACACTCACTCTCTCTCTCTAATATTCTGCCGAATAAGAAAAACTGCTCAAAATTTCTATTTCAACTTTTCACCACTATTCACAGCAACTTTCAAACACAAATACAAGGCTTATTTATAAGCAAGGAAACACACATCTACTTTCTCACTCCTCATTAAATGCGCACTATCTCTCCTCTAATTAATTAATACAAAATTCTAATAAACTTAAAATAAAACAAACCGTTGACCAAGTCAACAATAAACAAAGCCTACAGGATTGAGGAGTATATCAACCGGATAAAGCAGATAATTGGGAAGTCGTCGTATAAGCGGGAAACTGAGCGAGGAAGCGTGATTTTTTAATTTTGAACTCCTTGTGAAATTTGGGGAGGAAGCGTGGAAGTGGGAGGGAAGAATTATGTGCGGGAGGCGAAAATTTGGGGGTCCACATGGATGAGAGTATATATAAAAAGAAAGGTACTCTAAATAAAAAAACATTTTTAAATACGAAGAACGTAGCAAAGATGCCCCCACCTAACTATGCGACGATCTGAGTGCTAATGGCTCCCAATTAGGTGGACAAAATAAATTATAATCAATAGACACTTTGTATGAGATATTAGATTAAGAGTGGTGTTACGGGAATATTAAGAATGGATATGAGCACACCTCTAAACAAAAGAAAAATAACTTAGAATCTATTTTTCTCTATTTCCATTAATCCCGCTAAGGACAACTCAACCTGATCGAAGTAAAACTTCTCTCCCTCTCCTTCCTCGCCCTCCTCCGCATGAAACCTGTCTTCTTCTTCGACAATGGACCCCCTGCCCTCAAGAGGCACACCGTAGCCCCGCACCGCCACCACCGGGAGAATGCCCGCGCCAAGATTTATAAGACCGCTGAGAAACTGGTTCTCGATCATGTTCGTTCTCCTCTTCCTAAATTTTCTCCATTTTTTTCTTTCTAATGGATCCGCCTCTTAGTGGGTAGGGGAACTTGGGGAAAGTCAATTGGGCCAATTGACCCTAATTTACCCTAAATAGGGTGGTTTGACTTATTTGGAGCTAGGGCTAACTTTGGTCAAATTGACCAATTGGGTTGACCCCAATGGGTCCTTTGTGATTTCAGGGGCTCCCTAAGGGTTAGGAGGATTTGGGTGAGGTCAATTTGACCAATTGGAAACCAATTGGTCCTTCATGGGCTATTTTGACCTATCTAGGGTTAGAGTTGACTTTGGTCAACTTGACCACTTTGGTTAACCCCAATGGGCCCTAAGTGATCCAAGGGAATCCTTATGAGGTTAAAGGTGTCATGGTGGGGTCAGATAGTTAATTTGAGGCCCAAAAGTCACATCCCAGAACATGTAACCAGAAATTGCTATTTGCAGTCCAAGGTGATTTCACCTACTTACCTAGGTTCTTATGGTTCTTTTGTCTTCCTAGTGCTTTGTCATGACCTAGTCATGACAAAAACCCTCCTAGGGGTCTAGTTGTTTGTAGGATGTTACGTCAGTCGTCTCGACGACACAGCTTGACATCTCGACGAAGCGTTGATAGGCTTCTTGACTATACGTCGAGAAGCTACCGCCCGACGATAACAACAATACCGAAAATGCTGATTTTCACAACATCCTCCTTCTCCTACAATAGCACAGCTACATCCTTGATATGCATTTCTACTCTTTAGGGGCTGGACCCCAACAATAATAATCCATGAAATTGAGAAAACCTGGACTGTAACATGTCTTCTAATGAAGGCTAGATTTTCAAATAAAGTATAGAAGTTGAAATCTGAAATCTACCACATGTGGATTTTAAAGTAGGTGCGCTATTTTAAACCTACCACAGATGGATTTTAAAGTGAATAAAAGATGCAAGGTGGAGCTGAAATTGGCATGTTGCATCACATTTTACCTGCGAGGTGGAGGTGTCCGAAATGACACAATAGAAATGATGCTTCCGCTGCAAAGAGGAAGAAAGAGAAGTTAGCTTCTGCTTCAAGTGGAGATGTCCGAAATAAAGCTTTTGCGTGAATAATGTGGGTTTGGAGAGAAAGAAGAATGCTAGAAGTAGTGATTTCTTATGCATGTCCGCGAAGCGGAAGAGAATGGGAAGAGCGAAGATGAAGAAAGAGAAGAGTTCTCCGATGGAGCTTCTTGCACAGAGAGGGGGTCACGGATGGAATTTCTTGTTGATAGGAACTTGCCGATGGTGTTTCATGCGGAATGGAGCTCGCCGATGGATTTCTTGTAGAGCTGATATCACGGATTCGTAGATGCGGCGAGGAAGAGAGGGGGAAGAGGAAATGGTTAGGGCACGCGTGGTCTTCAAAAAGTGGGATTGAGGAGTATATCAACGGGATAAAGCAGATAAGTGGGAAGTCGTCGTATAAGCGGGAAACTGAGCGAGGAAGCGTGATTTTTTAATTTTGAACTCCTTGTGAAATTTTGGGAGGAAGCGTGGAAGTGGGAGGGAAGGATTATGTGCGGGAGGCGAAAATTTGGGGGTCCACATGGATGAGAGATTATATAAAAAATAAAGTACTCTAAATAAAAAAAAAACATTTTTGAATACGAAGAAGTTCGCAAAGATGCCCCCACCTAACTATGCGACGATCGAGTGCTAATGGCTCCCAATTAGGTGGACAAAATAAATTATAATCAATAGACACTTTGTATGAGATATTAGATTAAGAGTGGTGTTACAGGCATATCAAGAATGGATACGAGCACACCTCTAAACAAAAGAAAACATACTTAGAATCTATTTTTCTCTATTTCCATTAATCCCGCTAAGCACAATCCAACCTGATCGAAGTAAAACTTCTCTCCCTCTCCTTCCTCGCCCTCCTCCGTGTGAATCCTGTCTTCTTCTTCGACAATGGACCCCCTGCCCTCAAGAGGCACACCGTAGCCGCGCACCGCCACCACCGGGAGAATGCCCGCGCCAAGATTTATAAGACCGCTGAGAAACTGGTTCTCGATTAAGGGTGAGCATAATAATCGAAAATTGAAAATCGCTCGAGTTTTTATTCGACTCGAACTCGAAATAAAAAATTCGAATCAAATTGAATCGAATCAAAATTGACTCGAAATCAATTTCGAGTCGATTTCGAGCCTCATATGAATCGCTCGATTAATGATTCGAGCCGGCTCAATTTAAAAAATTATTTAAAATTATAATTTTTAAATTTATAATTCTAATTTCAATTTCCAAAATCCAAAGGACCAGGGAGGAGACGAGGGGTCGTTTCAATAATTCAATTCCTGTCTAATCCTTTCTCGGGAGTGCAGATACTCATTGCTCCCGAGTCCCGGCGTTTCCACTTTCCAGTCCGGCAGTCCCGACTCCCGAGTCCCTTGACTATGACTTACCACTGTAACATTTCTCTTTCACTCTTGGAGAGAGGCAGAGGCCGCAGACTCGCATAGCTCAGAGAGGACCTGGCTGGTCCTCCGCAGTGACGGACGGGAGAACAGGAGCCTCCCCCCAGCCAACGCCGCCGCCGCGAAGCTCCAGGCGGACCGCTGATAGCCCCGTTCACGATCGCGTCCTCTCAAGTCTCACCTAGAACGTCTCCTTCAGGGCGTCGAATCCGCCGGCGCTCATCTTCGCGGAGGAATCAGCGCCGGCACTGGCTCGGCGGCGGCGGTGGGAAAGAAAGATTGGGTTTTTGAGAGGGGAGTGGAAGAGACTCAGAGGAGGTCAAGAGGTGTGCGATTTCACTTTCCAGTTTCCCCCCTTGAGCAGTTTATGCTAGCTAATACTGATTGTATCATTGTAGCAAAATTATTTTTCATAAATTCATATTTGATGTTCTATGCCTGCTTGAGCCCATAAGTGTGTTTATTTTTGAGCGAAGTGGTTGGAACTCACTTTTGGATTTGAGATAGTTTTTGTTTTGTAGAAAGCGAGTGAAAAAGTTTTCCATCTTTCATATTTCATTCGCTCTTGGCCTAAGCATTTTGTTTTCCTTTTGTGATGAAACACATGCTCTGTCTATTTATATCCTTAATCTACACGATCATGACACAATTAGTTTGTGAATTAGTGTAGTTTGTTTATTTATATCCTTAGTGTAATTCTTTTTCATTCTCTTGTGTTTTGATTTTGCTCAAGCCTCAAAGCTAAATATTTTTGGAGTGTTTGTCACTTTGTCTAATATGGACTCTTTATGGTTTTTTATTGGACTATTTATGTCTTTTGGACTAAGCTGATTATTTTATATTTTTGTTATATTTTTAATCAAATACTTGATTTGGATTTTGGGAAATAACTTAGTTTTCAAATTTCTTTTTTATGGATTTGTTATTTGAGTTTGAATGGTTGTTTTTATCAACATTTTAGTCATTTAGTGTTTATTTGGTATGCGAAATTTTCTTTTCTTGTTCTTTTAGAAGTTGTTCTAGAGTGTAAGAATAATATATAACAACAATTTTTAATATAAAGTTCAAACAATGTCATTTTAAAATTAATTAACTCAAATCCATGATATTATACATTTATTGTGGTTTTAAAAATAGCTTGGATGGAGCTCTCAATAGTTGATTAAAAACATTTATTTAAAATGTGTAATAAATTATTTTTTATAAAAAAATTTATTAATTTCGAGCCGACTCGAAATTGATTCGAGTTTGCTCGGAATCGAATCGATTTCGAGTCGAGCCGGCTCGACTCGAAATCGATTTCGACTTCGAGTCGATTTCGAGCCGACTTCGAGTCGAAAATTTCGATTTCAAGCCAGACTGGAATCTATCGAAATCGACTCGATATCAAGGCTATTCTCGATCATGTTCGTTCTCCTCTTCCTAAATTTTCTCCATTTTTTTTTCTTTCTAATGGATCCGCCTCTTATAATTTCTCTACTTCGGTATAGCTATAATGATTCAAAGTGGCCTGCAGAGTTAGCAGATGAAAGTGAGCATTTTTCTGAAGAGTTACCGGAGGAATGTTTTTTTGCTTCAATGTTTTTTCTGTTTTATTTTATTGCAAGAAAAGTGAGCTTGTCTGCATTGGCATGTTTCTCCTAATCTCTGATGGCATGTTTCTTCCTTTTATGAATGTTATGCATTGTTCTATCTCAGGAGAGAGAGATTCAAATCTTCGAGAAGCACGGATTAGCCTAGGTGTGCACATAATCATATTGGTGTGTACTTAGCAATTTGGTATGCACATAGCGTTATACTTGGCCGCCGGCTGCAAATAGTTATTATTGATGTGTCTATAACACCACTCTAATATTTTGGCCTCTGCCAAAAGAAACCAAGTATTGGACCAAGGAATATTTCAATCACTTCATGGCCAGAATTGAAGTTGTTCTCTCTCAAGCTTTCTCTCTCTCATCCTTTTCTCTCTCCTCCTTTCTCTCTCTCTCTTACATTCTCTCCCCTTCCCGTCTCTTTCTGTCTCCCTCTCTGAAGAGTGTAATGCGTGGTACATTCTTCGGATCTTCTGGTTTGCAGATCCATTTTCCAAATCCTCTTTGATTCGTAGTTTATGGTGCATGAGGTTCTGAGTTAGAGAGTGATGGAAGCATATGCTGTTTTGTAGATGAAGATCCGGCCACTTAACTCCGTACTACAATATTTGCATATGCCGCGCACCGCAGATGAGAAAATGTAATTTAGTAAGGAATAGAATAAATGTATTTTCAGCAAAGGAGACATTGTAGACAGAGAAAATATATAGAAAGACTGTTTTAGCAGTAGAATTGGACCGGACATCTGACCGTTGGAAAGAAGAGTTCAAGATTGAATAGATTCAAAATTAAATATATATTATTAATAATTAATTTTATTTATATCTTATAAATAAATATGATAATTTCATTATATGCAATTATGTAAGTATATATAATTAATTGAGATTAATAATGTACTTATATAAAAATCTGTCAAAATATGAAAACTTGGCAAGTTGGCATAATGGATAGACATTTGATCTCCTATGTGGAGGTCAACAAAACTTTCTCTACATAGATTTAAATTTTTTGCATAAAAAATTCCCGCCCAAGACCTGCCCGGTTACGATATGATAAAACCGGCTCGGTTCCCGGTTGTCCGGTTCAACCGGGCGGTTAAGCGGGTTTTACCCGGTCCGTGGCTAGTCCGGTTTTAAAGCTTGCCGGGCCGCCCGGTGGACCGGTTGGCGGTCCGACCGGTCAAAACGGTTGGTCTAGTTAGATATATAGAGCGTGCCCTAAAAAAATAGATTTGTAGATGCATAATCATACCGAGATTTTTTGTACAAATTAAGACTGTTTTGCATGTAGCATAACCATTGATTTTTTTTTTAATCTTGAGAGAGTTTCCAGAGAGAGAATCATTGTTAGATTATTAAAGTTTCGTTTGGCGCGGTGGTGACAGTCGTGAACCCCGTGGTCATGAACCGTCTTTCGTGAACGTCCGACCTCACCTAAAAAAAATCATGCATTTTATGCTCAAAACTAGTTTATTTTCTTTATAGCGGTCATAACCTTTGTCTTGTCAAACATACATTCTATGATAATAACGTTTTTGACCAAACTCATCAGAGCAAATAAGCCATGCCAAACGAAGCCTAAGTGATTGTTTATGAAGATAAACTCTTTAAGTGAGAGTTCATGTTAGATCGTAGCATGCAGAGATAATTTCTTCAAATGACAGCCAGAGTTTTAGAGAAAATATTGTCACAAAGAAGATAATGAGTGTCTACCTAAATTCGGTCATATTCGCTATTGTTATCCAGGATTGCATGACATATTTCCCAGACGAAGTCGATGATCTCGTCGAACAATCAACATGGTCCGACGTACTCACATACTATCAGAGAAGTATTCATCGACCATTCCAGAGTACTCGCCGACCACTCTACTTCATGCACTTTGCAATCCTAGTGTAACCATTTTCAATCAATTAATAAAATCACTCACAACTAAGGTTCGTGCTGTGCAAAATCTGGTCTGGCTGCTAGCAGAACCATTTTTCTTCTCGTCCTAGTATTCGCGTCCCACAATGCTCGCCCACTCACAATATCATCATAGCTTCATTTTTGCAGAGTGCGAAGTTTGGATGTTTTCTTCCCAAACAGAACGAACATGCGACTTTCGAATTTTGAGTGGTCGAAGAACAGTTGCCACAATGGCAGGGCGAGATCAAACTAGGAACACGCCTGAGGGGTCTCGCAACAACCATAAAGAAACAATCATAAAAGGAGAATTCAACATCCTGGTCACTGTGGTTACCCAACTCTATGAGCAAATAACTTCACTTGTTTAGGGAGATAGCTACTCGCGATGCTCCCCCTCCCCTCGATCCTCCAAACTGCCACGAGAATAAGTACCATGAATGAAGAGCTCACTAGCACAAGGTGAGATCTCTTCCATGCGGCAACGAATTGCAGCGCCACGCGATTACTACATTTTAAGAAATTCGACGACCCTCCAGTAGAGGAACAAAATCATTTTTTTAATATAGTCTGATGGGAAACTGTCTTAGTATGACTTAGAGAGCCTCATATTTCCTTATTTACTGGGAGGGAAGATCCCATCCACAACATGCATACCTTCGAGTCTATAATTTCTCTCTGAAATCTATCTGATGTCATCCGTTGCAAATTACTATCCATGACCTTAGACAGAAAGGCCAGAAATTGGAGCTACAAATTTCTATCTCGATCAACTCCTTCAAGGAATTTCAAAAGGAACAACTTCTGAGATTTTCCACCTCTAGGGAAAGGAAGAGTGGTCCTCAAACAATCTTCCAATTCAAACAAGGAATATCTGAGACTCTGGGACACTATATTGATTGGTTCCAAGAGGAGATACTAACGATCCATGACATTGGTCCCTCTATGTACCATGTATCCCTTGTTTATGGACTTATGGAAGGGCTAATCAAATTTGAGGTCAACCGGAGGCCACCAAGTTCATATGGGGACTTGATCAATATGACTAACCACTTCATCGAGGGAGAGACGATAATGAATCTTGCATTTGTCTCTTCCCTTAATTAATCCAACGAAAACCGGGAGAATACTCTCTCATCCAACCTCCTATTGCTCCTCACCGCATTCAGAAACATCGCCCAGGATCCAGGATTCTTTCCACCTCCTCCGCAACATGGAAATATTTTTCATCACCAACAACTTCCTCTGCCTTGCCAGGACCAGCAGATGAGGCTCCCACGAACTTGTTCTCCTCAACAGAATAGGTGTGTGTCGTCTCAACTACAAGCCATTCCATCCTCATCACCACATGCTCATCCCATGAAGGTTTATATTCCTTCTTAGATGACTCAATATGATGATTCTTAGGAGGAATTTATTGATTTAACTATCCCAATGGAGGAGGTCATTCAAATCTTCCAAAAGCAACCTGGATTTAGGAGACCTCCTCCCCTCAAGGATACATAAGGGAATAGGAATCATGAATTATATTGTGAGTTCCACAAAGACGCGGGACATGACATAGAGACTTGTCGGGCTCCCCGTGACTTAGTAGAAAAAATGTTTAAGGCGGGGGGGGGGGGGGGGGGGGGGGGGGGGAGGGGAATTACAAGAATATGTCACCCTCAAGCCTGACGAGTAACTTGATCGTCTCTTCAAAGGATAAGCAAGTAGCAGTAACACCTCCCCACACAAACCATATAATATGGGTTCGACCAGGGAAAACAACATAAAGTCATCATAGTTAAAGTACTATAAATGATATAAGAAACAAGAACTGAAATACTCTACTCAAATAATACAGCAGAAACAGAACTAGCCCAGACATTATCCAAAATTAAAATAAATAGTCAAAAGAGTTTTTGGCCTTATGACCTTACAATCATGCAAGCGTATCAAGTGTACCAAGTACAACAATCTCCTAAGCTACCTCGACGCGCAAGCCAGATCAAAAGCGAAGGAAAATAGTAAAAAAGAAGAGGGAGAAGAACATTTCATAAGGTAATGACTTTTTATCCGATTAGAAAACTCCAGCTTGAGAACCTTGCCCTACAATCATCACAACAATAGCGGTACACGAGGTCAGTCAGGGATGACCAAAACTTCATAACAACACCCCTCCTCCCGGCCATCCTAGCGGACCCCGGAGAACTACATCACCCTACAATTCAGCACTGTAGGGTTTCAAGGGCATAAAATGCGTAGTAAAAAAATAGGAAACCCTCAACAAGATCCATGTGAAACACATTAAATCAAGAAAGAAGATTATACCTGCGCCGAAATCAGATTTCGAGAAGAATTACAGGCGTTTGAGTCCAAACGTAGAAAAGTATCTACGTCTCTAACGATATCGACAAGAACACCAGAAACACTATGCAGCCCGTCTGACAAACTCAGGTTAGAAGACAATCAAATTTTCTCCCCTATGAAATGCTAGTTCCGATCTTAGAGAGATGTGTTTTTGGTGGTTTTACGGGATGAAGAACTCCCAATCAAGCCTCTTTTCTTCAGGATAAATTGGTCTATATATATGCATGAACCTATACGACCAAAAATCATCGCAAACACCTGGAGGCACACCCCCATGTGCTTCAAACGATGCGTCGGTTTGTGCAGGAACGTCTTCCCGTGGTTCTGAAATGATTAACCACATACACGGTCATGGCACACGGGCGTGTGACTCAGACCGTGTGCCCTCAAAAGTCACACCATTTGAACCAGAGATGCACTGGACCATTATCCAGCCATTTTGAGCATACATGCCCTTGATACATGGGCGTGTGCCTTGGACCGTGTGCCTCAAAACCCGTACATCATAACATATATATTCACTCAGAACTTGGTTTCACAAACCAACAAGATCAAACACTTCCAATTTATGCACATTCTTATATGTGATCCTTTCGGCTCGTATTATCTTGGCAATACGACAAAATCCTTGCCTACTTTTAGATCACAAGATTTCAACAATTTCCCACTTGATCTAGAACATATCAAACATAGTTTCACAAACAATGAGCGACATCTAGCAAGATATCATTGCTACCCAAGTAATATAAGAGTTGGTAACTCAATGAAGAACTATTGTTCCCAATGTGTAGTAGTCTAGTCCCTTTGTCCCTAACATCCAGACTGAACTTGAGGTATGGACTGTGTCACCCTCTTAATCATTCAATCCATCTTTCCTGATATCCGAGTAGTCTATATGAAACAAGTGAGCTCAACAATTTGACTCAACTTAGCATGACCATGCATTTCATAGTCCTACTCTATCAATGGGGCACATGCATGAATGTTTCTCCTATTATATAGGAGGACAAATTCTATCTACATCACTCACAACCATCCACATGTCTTGAAATGCACCCAATAACCATTGTTATGGTCAACCTTTCTCAAGAGATGACATTAGATGGCATCTAAGTAGGCTCTTCTTCATGTAATGAATGCAATGACTTCAAGTCAAAGGACAACACACACCATTGTCACTATGAGAACTACTTGTGACACATACATAACAATCCATAAAGTAATCTCAAAAGTCGGTCTTTCTAATACAACTTGTTCCATAACAAGTACCGGTATGAGGAATTAATATCTAATATCATGATCTATGAGACTCGGTTATCAGTCCATCCAACACACTAGTCTCAAATGCATCATTATTGCCCAATTTCTACAATGATACCTCATCTATTGACCATTTAAGAATGATGTTTCATTTTTTTGTATGATCTCCCATTCATGTCACACACTTGAATTCCTATGAAACAAACATTATATGGACATTTATTATGTTCAATTTATCTATCTTTATATAAATGAATAAATACAACAAAAATATTCCTTGATATATATAAATGAAATCATAGTACAAGTCATCACATGAACACACAAATTGACAAAACCAAACCAACAAGCCTCCCACTAGAATTGATCATTTAGGTATCTAATACCAAGTGATCTAGTATGGACATCATGCTTTCTCTGAGGAAGAGTCTTTGTCAGTGGATCTGCTATATTGTTATCAGTTAGTAACTTGGAAATGTTCACATCACCTCGATTGATAATCTCTCGAATGATATGGAACCACTGCAGTATGTTCTTGGAGCACTGATGAGATCTAGTTTCCTTAGCTTGGGCAATTGCACCATTGTTTTCTGTTTGGAAAAACCCTTGTGATTTATCTAACAAATTATTTAAAATGATTTCATCAATTAGGTTATATTACCTCATTGTATAGTAAGGATAAATTGGCCATTAGATGTCTTAGGATGTCTCACTTACCTTAGAGTGTCAAGGCCAAGTCAAGACAATCACAAAATAAGTTAAGTTAAGACTTGCGTCGAATGAAAGTCGACGCAACTTTGACTTAATGTCAACGCAACTCTGACTAGAAGTCCAAGCAACATATTCAGCTTGTCGAAGTATAAGTCAAGTCGACGCAACATCGAATGGAAGTCGACACAGAAGGTAGAGCTTGTCGAAGCCATCCATGAAGTCGATGCAACTTCGACTACAATTCGACGCAGAAGTCAAAGCTCAAGTCCAAGTATTCAACTCGACAGATACATCGATAAGGAATCGACGTAACGTTGACATATGAGTTCAGTCAGAGCTAAGAAGTAATTCGAAGCTACTCCTATAAGAACTCAGAGGTGCGTCGACATGAAGAATGATGAAGTCGACGCAGCGTCGAATACAATAAAAAAGGATGCTTTTTCTAGTGTCCCTTTTAGACCTTTTCAGAAGGACCACAAGGCTAAAGACAGTTCTCCAACGACTCATTTATTGCCAAGAATGGAATGGAGTATTCTAGGACTCAACAAAATCATTCTTGGAAGGTATTCAAAACTGATGGACGGGTCAGGAACAAAAGAGGAAAGGAAAATTATATGTCCAAAAAGAATTCCTTTTCAGAACAACCAAAAAAAGAAAGGATTTCAAATTCCAATCATACAACATAAGTAGGCAAAAGAGAAGAAAAGAATTAGAGTTATCACATTATTCTTATCTGTCAAAAAAATGGGTCTTCTCCTTCTTCCTCCTCAAACCCTAAGACAGGAAAACAAGCTCTCAGCATAAGGAAAACATACAGCTGCTTCTTCTTCTTCATCTTACAACATCCAGTTTATAAGAAGAACTCACAGAAAAGGATCAAATCAAATAACCCTTGCAACCATCACAATCATAAGCAAGGGTTCATCATATACAGATCCAGTGAAAACAGGAGCTGCAGAATTGCTTCTGAAGAATTCTGAAACATAGAATTCTATTGTTCTTCTTCTTCCTTTCTTCTCACTTTTCCTTCAACAGTAAAAGAGTTTTATTAATCCCTCTTCCAAAGGATTCAGTGGTTCTAAGAGTCTCCTTATCAAAAGACTCAGTGGTTCTGAGAGTCTCCTTATCAAAAGACTCAGTGGTTCTTAGAGTCTCCTTATGAAAAGACGCAGGCACAGGTTGTGCAATCCTACCAGGGAGGTAGAAGAGAGGACTGCCCACATTTTGGGGAACCTCCATAAAAATTCCCGTGTCTTTGTGTGTGATTTTCTATGTTGTCCATACTTCTATTTTTCTGTGTTTTATTTTCAGCAATCTCTTTATACTTTATTCTGTCTTTGATTTTGCTGAGTGCATTATACTTAAAGTTTTTATTGTGTGTGCATAATTAGGGTAGAAAATATTTTAAACTCTATTCACCTCCCTCTAGAGAATACTCAGAGGCACACTGTGCACTTTCAATTGGTATCAGAGGGAGGTTGATCATTAAAAGGTTAATACCTTGATCAAAAGATCTCCTCCTCTCATTTCTTTATTATAAATCAGTTAAAACTATTTTTAAATAAAATGAATTCTGAGGATTATGCATCAACAAGACCACCAGTGTGTAATTTGAATAAGTTTACACTCTGGAAGGCAAGAATAATAAAGTTATATATGAACTGTATTGATGAAGACATATTTAATGTCATTATTATAGGTCTCCCAATCCCAGTAAGAAAAGATGTTAGTGGGACAGTGTAACACCACAATTTATTTAAAATTGCTTATGGGGTGCGTTTAGAGGGTTTGGGGTGCGGATATGGGGTGGTGTGCGGATAGCCATTTGTGCAAGGGCTTTAAATAAAAACCCTAACCTAGCCTCCTCCCCATTTCCCGAGCAGCCCTCTCCCCGATCTCCCTCCCTCTCAGATCGCGTGAAACGGCGCAGCCCTCCCTCTCTCTCTCTCTCTCTCTCTCTCGTTGCACAGAGCAGCCCCCCTCTCCTCCTCCCCTCCAGATCTCCCTCCTCTCGTTTCCTCTCTCCCGACGGCAAGGAGCCGAGCTCCTCTCGTGTGGAGAAGTTGCCTAGAGGAACTCCCTCACCCGAGTCCCTCTTCTCCCCTTCCCGTCGCCACCTAGGGCAAGGAGGACCCAGCTCCCCCTTCCTCTCCTTTTCTCCCGTCGACAAGGAGGATTCGAGCCCCTCTCCTCTCTCTCGTTTTGCTGTTGGAAGGAGAAGCCCGAGCCGAGTCCTCTCCTCCTCTCTTTGTCCCGGCCGCCGCCGGCTAGGAGAAGGCCGACCCCTTTGGGCTGGGTGTTGCTGTATGCGTAGCCGTGGTGCTTGAGCTTGGCCGGCGAAGTGCGAGGAAGAACTCACATGGTCATTTCGGAGCTCGGACCGGTGTGCGGAAACCAAATCCGTGGTGTTCAACCTATGGTTCAGAAGCGCACTTCAAGGGTAACGATCTCTTCCACCCTCATTTGGACGTGTCCTAGTCCTTTTCCGTGCATCGTTGAGGCCCCTACCCAAAAGGGTGAGGTCGTGGCCTCCGACGGGTCGATTCGTGTTATCCCCGTCAAATCTTGCATACATGTAGAGTCCATGCGTGAAATGGACGTAGGCGCGCTGTGTGAAGCCCATCCGAGATGGTTCGTCCGGATTAGTGATGCTTTTTGATAATATGCGTGCCCGGGGAAAACTCTGTGTCGATATCCTGCTTCGTAGGACTAGAGGGTGCTACTGCATGCGCAGCAACGCCTGGGAGTGTGCCCCGGGGAGCACCCGAAGTTAGAAACAGAAATGGAGTTTTTGTTCACTACCGCCGGCGTTAGCGTTATCGCCGGGCGGTAGCTCCCAGACTTGGTTCTGGTGAATTTGTGCGTTCTGAGGCAGTGGGAGTGCTACTGCATGTGCAGCAATGCCTGGTGGTGTGGCCCGAGAAGCACCCACAGCTAGAAGCCAAAATAGGGTTTCTGTGCGCCATCGCCAGGCGTTAGCATTAACGCCGGCGATAGCTCCCAGACTGAGTTCTGGTGATGTTGTTGTGCCTACCTGTTGAGAGGACCTGAGGCCTGTGTGCCCGACCTGTGAGGGTGTCATGGTGGATGACTTAGCGGCCCGTAGAGCCGGCTATTTGAGAATACCTGGGCTGAGGGGACGCCATACCCGCTCTTCGTGTTGTACAACGAGAGCTGTGAACAACGAGCATTTGGCGAACCTGAAACCGCACCATCGCAGCACCTGATTAGTAAGTCTCGTACAGCATGTCGGGAAGCAATGGGAAAGAGTCTTCTGACTACGGGATGTTCACAATTAAAGCACGGGAGAGCCCTGGTATTCGGGCCACCGACTTTAGCCTCGAAGGGCAAAGCCATCAAGAGTGGATGGTGGTGGAAGGCGGAGTACACCAAAGAGTGCCTGAGAGCATGAGACGTGGAGGCCATTCCCACGTTTGTGATTGATGCATATGTATGAATTGTTTTGGGCCGCGTTAGCCGCCTCATTCTGCTATATTATATGTTGTGATGCTCTTGCAGGGACAAGAAACTGCCACCCCCTCGAAGGGGTGGGGTCGTTATAATTTGGTCAGCCGTAGCTGACCGTTGCCCTGTTTTGCCACCGTTTTTGGTGGGCTTGTTGTACAGGTGCTGGACCGAGCGGGAACATAGCGGGCTGAAGCCCCTGCGCTGCTGCGTCCCTTGAAGGCCTTTTGATGTTCTTTTGCTTTTCATGTATGGCCGGCCTGCGCGCCGATGTTGGTAATTTGTAAGGCCGTCGTGCCTAAATTTTGTGTTGTAAAACATTTATTCCTAAGTAATAGAAGTGAACATACCCGGGTTCGGGTTTTGTGGTTTATATGTCTTGTCTCTCTCTTTTGCTTCCGCATAGAATGCTCTTAGTTAGGTTCGTTGTTTAGAGTTGAATGATATCCTTTATTGTGACGTTCCCGTTAGTTTTGTTGTATATGGCGTGGGGCCCCGGCCGGACCTTTTGTCATATGCTTCTTAATGGATGGGGGTGTTACAAAATTGGTATCAGCTTCTAGGGTTCCGTGTACTTCTAAGGAATTCGTGGACGAATTCTTTTAAGGGGTGGTGAGCACGTGTGTGCGCTACCGTCGAGACATAAAATAAACCCAAAAATGTCTACTTAGGAATAAAATGTAACAACAAACCAACAATTATTGCATGATTTTGGAACCTGAGTGTTCCTTTTGTTGTTAGTTGCGACTGTGTTGTCGCCTAACTGTGTGATGCACTCGTGTAGGGCACTCAAAGTGCAGCGGGACCGTCGCGTCCCCGGGACATGGTTGAGAGTAGCGGGTCTGCTGAGGCTCCTACACCTCCGTCTGCTGAGATGGTTCGGCTAGTTAAAGAAGCCGTTCTAGCTGCGTTGAATGGCCAGCCTGGAGGGCAAGGTCAACCGCCGGTGCAGGAAGTGGCCCCGGAGCCACTAAGAGTGGAGCAAGTCCCCCTGATGCGTGCTGCTGAGCAACAGCTGAAGCACTTCCTGGGATTTCGACCTCCTCCGTTTACCGGGGTTGAATCCCCAGCTGAGGTCGAGGACTGGCTGTCGCATATAGAGTGAATTCTGACAGCGACACAGTCGGATGAAGCGCAGAAGGTGAACTTCGCTACTTTCTTGTTGGAAAAGGAAGCCAGGCGGTGGTGGGATGAGGTAGATAGGCGCCAGTTTGCGGGAAGGCGACTGGTTGATGTGCCGATGGAAGAGTTCTCGAGAATCTCCCTAGCAAGGTATGTGCCTCCGTCGCAGCAGATCGCGATGGAGAACCAGTTCCTGGCTATGACGCAGGGTGATAGACTGGTTGATGACTACCTGTATGAGTTCACCCGCCTCGGGCGTTACGCTAGAACTTCTTTCGATGACGAGGGGAGAAGGATGAACAGGTTCTACGGAGGCTTGCGTAGTGAGTTGCAGTACCTTCTGACAGGGTCGTTGACGCAGGGTTTCACGACCCTCGTTATTTCAGCCCGAGCGCTTGAGCAGGACATGCTCAGGGAGAAGGGAAAGGTGGCTATGGTCGAGGCAGTGCCTGAGGGCAAGGTGCCGAGTGCGGCGATGTTGCAGAGGTTGAATCGCTGGAAGAAGGCTCGATTATCTGGGCCAGCTCCCTCTGCTTCGGGCGCGTTGTCTGGACGTGGCCCTCTTATTTGTTTTACTTGTGGCATGCCTGGCCATTTCTCTTGGGATTTCCGCAGTGGGCTTCCAAGGTCAGAGAAGAAGACTGGGCCATCTTATGCTAAGAAGGGGAAGGCGGTTGAGTCCACTGCCTCCCGTATGGCTCCCCCGCAGCCCAGAGTTCTTGGTCAGCAGGAGGCTATCAAAGCCAAGGACGTCGTGACAGGTATAATTTAAGATACAGTCCTTACTGTTTTATATACCTGTTTTAGTGTTCATGCTAACCTTGATTGGCGGCGTAGGCTTTGTAAATGTTTTAGGCGTTCCTGCAAGAGCGCTTTTCGATACTGGAGCTTCGCACCCCTTCTTGTCATCGGACTTCGTCCAACGTATTGGTGCACCGTCGATTGCTTCTGCAGATGGACTGGAGGTCCTACTGTCGAATGGGTATTCGATGCGTGGGGAGAGGAGTTGCTGCGTGAAGGTTCTAGTTAGAAGCCAGGAGTGTGACCTGAAAGCATCGTTACTCCCCCTGGTTGAGTTCGATGTAATCTTCGGCATGGACTGGCTGTCAGAACAGCGTGCGTGCATCGATTGCACCACCAAGGAGGTGAGGTTTGGGCAGTGTGCCGATCGTGAGACGGTCGTTGCGGGCATGCGTGGATCGAGCAAGATGTTGATGTCTGCTCTTCAGGTGTCCAAGGCAGTGCGATATGGAGCAGAGTTATTCTTTGCTCTAGTGAAGGCTTCAACGCTGATGCCCAGCCTAGTGGATGTTCCGGTTGTTTCAGAGTTCCCCGATGTGTTCCCGAGCGATCTCCCCGGTGCACCACCGCAGCGGGAGATAGATTTCACGATAGAGTTGGTGACAGGCGCTAAGCCTGTGGTCCGCTCGCCGTATCGTATGGCTCCGAAGGAGTTGGCGAAGTTGAAGCTGCAGTTGTAGGAGCTGCTTGAGCAGGGCTACGTGCGTCCGAGTTCCTCACCTTGGAGTGCACCGGTCCTCTTTGTAAAAAAGAAGGATGGTAGCCTGCGGCTTTGCATCGACTATCGGGAGCTGAACAAGCTGACCGAGAAGAACAAGTATCCTCTTCCGAGGATAGACGACTTGTTCGACCAGCTCGTTGGGTCGACAGTATACTCGAAGCTGGACTTGAAGTCCGGCTATTATCAGGTGCGGATCAGGGAGTGCGACATCCCGAAGACTGCCTTTAGTACAAGGTACGGGCAGTATGAGTTCACCGTGATGCCGTTTGGGCTGTCTAATGCGCCTTCGGTGTTTATGGACTTGATGCACCAGACTTTCCGAGAGTACCTCGACCGGTTTGTGATCGTCTTCCTTGACGACATACTGGTCTACTCTCAGTCCGAGGAGGAGCTTCGTGATCACCTGCGAGTAGTCTTGGAGGTTCTGAGGAGGAACTAGCTGTATGCCAAGTTCTCGAAGTGCGAGTTCTGGCTACCTTCCGTGGCATTCTTAGGCCATGTGGTTAGTGGAGAAGGTGTGGCGGTAGATCCGGTGAAGGTTGCGGCCATCAGGGAGTGGCCTATTCTTTCTACTGTAGCGGAGGTCTGTAGCTTTCTCAGGCTGGCCGGCTATTACAGGCGCTTCGTGGAGAACTTCTCACGGATCGCGCTGCATCTTACGACACTGACACGGAAGTTGCAGGAGTTTATTTGGACGCCCGCGTGTGCGCAGGCTTTCGAAGAGTTGAAGTGGCGGCTTACCACGACTCCGATCTTATGTTTACCTTGCGGCACGGAGGGCTACGAGATCTACACCGACGCTTCTGGGAGCGGCCTTGGCTGTGTTCTGTAGCAGCATGGCAAGGTAATAGCGTACGACTCTCGCCAGCTGAAGGTGCACGAGCGGAACTATCCGGTCCACGACTTAGAGTTGGCGGCCGTGATATTTGCCGTGAAGCTTTGGCGGCATTATGTGTATGGCGTGAGGATCAACATCTTCACGGACCATAAGAGCCTGAAGTACCTTCTGACGCAGAAGGAGCTGAATATGCGACATCAAAGGTGGATGGAGCTCCTTGGGGACTACACCTTCGAGATTCATTACACTCCCGGGAAGGGGAATGTTGTCACGGACGCGCTTAGTCGCAGGGCTCAAGCGCAGGCCAACTGGATTCAGATGCATGATGCGCACCTGATACGTGACTTGGAGGCCTTGGGTATTTCTTGCGTGGAGAAGAGGAGCAGTGTCGGTGCCTATTTGAGTTGGACTGAGGTGCAATACGACCTCGCAGATAGAGTCCGCCAGGCTTTAGAACTCGATCCGAGTTTAAAGCGCTACGCGGAGGAGGCTGGTGGTGGGCCGGATGCCCAGTTTCAGGTGCGTGACGGGTTGCTGTGGAGAGGCGACCGTTTGTGCGTCCCCAAGGTGGGTGAGCTGCGCGATGAGTTGATGTACGAGGCGCATCATACCAGGTATTCAGTTCATCCGGGGAGCACGAAGATGTACAAGGACATGAAGGTCCTTTTCTGGTGGCCAGGTTTGAAGAGGGACATCGCTCACTACGTGGCCATGTGCCACACTTGTGCGCTAGTGAAGGCGGAATGTCAGAAGCCCGGTGGCTTTTTGAAGTCATTACCGGTTCCGGAGTGGAAATTCGATGACGTTTCCATGGATTTTGTACATGGGCTGCCGAGATCGCAGCGCGGGAACGATGCCATCTGGAGGGATGACTCGGTAGTCGTAGACCGGCTGACGAAGGTGGCCCACTTTATCCCCAACCGGAGGGATGACTCGGTGGAGAAGTTGGCGAAGCTGTATGTTGATACAATAGTACGATTGCACGGTGTGCCCCGTAGCATCGTCAGTGATCGAGATGGACGCTTTACTTCGAGCGACTGGAGGCTAGTCAACCGTCTATTGGGTACAAAGCTGCAGTTTAGCATGGCCTTTCATCCTCAGACGGATGGCCAAACTGAGCGTACCAATAGGACGATGGAGGACATGCTCCAGATGTGCGTCCTGGATTTCGGCAAGGGGTGGGAAGATCACCACTTTCTTGTTGAGTTCGCGTACAACAACAGCTACCAGGCGAGTATTCAGATGGCGCCATTCGAGGCCCTCTATGGCAGGAAGTGTCGCACTCCCTTAGCTTGGGCGGAAATGGGCGAGACGAAGCTCTTCAAGAGGAAAGACGTCGAAGAGGCGACTTCAACGGTACGCATGATCCGGGAGAGGCTTTTGGTTGTGCAGGATAGGTAGGCAAAGTACTATAATGCGAAGCACTGCGACGTCCAGTTCGCCGTTGGCGATTGGGTATACTTGAAGATAAAGCCTTTCAAAGGAGTGTCGAGGATCCGACGCTTGAAGAAGCTGAGTCCGAGGTATGTAGGGCCATTCGAGATCAACGAGCGCATCAGCCAAGCAGCTTACCGTCTTGCTTTGTCGACGGAGCTGAGTGGGCTGCATGATGTCTTCCATATCTCTGTGTTGAGGAAGGCGGTGCGAGAGCCCGATTCTGTGTTGGAGGCCGGTAGTGTGCCAGTGGAGAGTAGCCTAACTACCAAGGTGACTCCGGTTTGCATTATTGATGCTCATATTCGGCAGTTGTGGAGAAAGTCCATCATGATGGTGAGAGTCCGTTGGGACAATTGTGGCCGCGAGGAGCTCTCTTGGGAGCCAGAAGAGATCATGCGCGAGGAGTACCCTGATTTGTTTGCTCAGGTATGACGAATTTCATTTCGTTGTTTGTGCTTTAAAATTTTGAGATGAAATTTCTTTAAGGGGGAGAGATTTGTAACACCTCAATTTATTTAAAATTGCTTATGGGGCGCGTTTAGAGGGTTTGGGGTGCGGATATGGGGTGGTGTGCGGATAGCCATTTGTGCAAGGGCTTTAAATAAAAACCCTAACCTAGCCTCCTCCCCATTTCCCGAGCAGCCCTCTCCCCGATCTCCCTCCCTCTCAGATCGCTTGAAATGACGCAGCCCTGCCTCTCTCTCTCGTCGCACACAGCAGCCCCCCTCTCCTCCTCCCCTCCCGATCTCCCTCCGCTCGTTTCCTCTCTCCCGACGGCAAGGAGCCGAGCTCCTCTCGTGTGGAGAAGTCGCCTGGAGGAACTCCCTCACCCGAGTCCCTCTTCTCCCCTTCCCGTCGCCGCCTAGGGAAAGGAGGACCCAGCTCCCCCTTCCTCTCCTTTTCTCCCGTCGACAAGGAGGAGTTGAGCCCCTCTCCTCTCTCTCATTTTGCTGTTGGAAGGAGAAGCCCGAGTCGAGTCCTCTCCTCCTCTCTTTGTCCCGGCCGCCACCGGCTAGGAGAAGGCCGACCCCTTTGGGTTCGGTGTTGCTGTGTGCGTAGCCGTGGTGCTTGAGCTTGGCCGGCGAAGTGCGAGGAAGAACTCACGTGGTCATTTCGGAGCTCAGGCCGGTGTGCGGAAACCAAATCCGTGGTGTTCAACCTATGGTTCAGAAGTGTACTTCAAGGGTAACGATCTCTTCTACCCTCATTTGGATGTGTCCTAGTCCTTTTCCGTGCATCGTTGAGGCCCCTACCCAAAAGGGTGAGGTCGTGGACTCCGACGGGTCGATTCGTGTTATCCCCGTCAAATCTTGCATACATGTAGAGTCCATGCGTGAAATGGACGTAGGCGCGCTGTGTGAAGCCCATCCGAGGCGGTTCGTCCAGATTGGTGATGCTTTTTGATATTATGCGTGCCGGGGGAAAACTCCGTGTTGATATCCTGCTTCGTAGGACTAGAGGGTGCTACTGCATGCGCAGCAATGCCTGGGGGTGTGCCCCGGGGAGCACCCGAAGTTAGAAACAGAAATGGAGTTTCTGTTCACTACCTCCGGCGTTAGCGTTATCGCCGGGCGGTAGCTCCCAGACTTGGTTCTGGTGAATTTGTGCGTTCTGAGGCAGTGGGAGTGCTACTGCATATGCAGCAATGCCTGTGGGTGTGCCCCGGGAAGCAACCACAGCTAGAAGCCAAAATAGGGTTTCTATGCGCTATCGCCAGGCGTTAGCGTTAACGTCGGCGATAGCTCCCAGACTGAGTTCTGGTGATGTTGTTGTGCCCACCTGTTGAGAGGACCTGAGGCCTGTGTGCCCGACCTGTGAGGGTGTCCTGGTGGATGACTTAGCGGCCCGTAGAGCCGGCTATTTGAGAATACCTGGGCTGAGGGGACGCCATACCCGCTCTTCGTGTTGTACAACGAGAGCTGTGAACAACGGGCATTTGGCGAACCTGAAACCGCACCATCGCAGCACCTGATTAGTAAGTCTTGTACAGCATGTCGGGAAGCAATGGGAAAGAGTCTTCGGACTACGGGATGTTCACAATTAAAGCACGGGAGAGCCCTGGTATTCGGGCCACCAACTTTAGCCTCGAAGGGCAAAGCCATCAAGAGTGGATGGTGGTGGAAGGCGGAGTACACCAAAGAGTGCCTGAGAGCACGAGACGTGGAGGTCATTCCCACGTTTGTGATTGATGCATATGTATGAATTGTTTTGGGCCGCGTTAGCCGCCTCATTCTGCTATATATATATATATGATGTGATGCTCTTGCAGGGACGAGAAACTGCCACCCCCTCGAAGGGGTGGGGTCGTTATAATTTGGTCAGCCGTAGCTGACCGTTGCCCTGTTTTGCCACAGTGTTTGATTGGCTTGTTGTACAGGTGCTGGACCGAGCTGGAACATAGCGGGCTGAAGCCCCTGCGCTGCTGCGGCCCATGAAGGCCTTTTGATGTTCTTTTGCTTTTCATGTATGGCCGGCCTGCGCGCCGATGTTGGTAATTTGTAAGGCCGTCGTGCCTAAATTTTGTGTTGTAAAACATTTATTCCTAAGTAATAGAAGTGGACATACCCGGGTTCGGATTTTGTGGTTTATATGTCTTGTCTCTCTCTTTTGCTTCCACATAGAATGCTCTGAGTTAGGTTCGTTGTTTAGAGTTGAATGATATCTCTTATTGTGACGTTCCCGTTCGTTTTGTTGTATATGGCGTGGGGCCCCGGCCGGACCTTCTGTCATATGCTTCTTAACGGATGGGGGTGTTACAGACAGTAACACAAACTGCAGTCCCCAGAGCAGAGTGGACTGATGCTGAGAAAAAGGTGAAGGCTGTGATGCCAAAGCCATGTATATCCTGGTGTCAACCATGTCAGATAACATATTTCAAAAAGTTGCTGATTGCAAATCTGCCAAAGAAATCTGGGAATCTCTTTCCAGATTGGTTGAAGGCAGCTCTGATGAAAGAAAGGACAGGAAGTCCCTTCTCATATCCCAATATGAGAACTTTAAGAAGAAGGATGATGAAAGCATAGCTGAAATGTATGATAGGTTCAGCCTTATCATAAATGAGCTGAGAGGGCTTGACAAATAAATTTCTATGACAGAAATTAATGACAAGCTTCTCATGTTCTTCCCAAGCACATGGGACTCAAGAATCTGGGGCATTCAAGATTCTAGATGCCTCAAAGATATATCAACAGAAGCTCTGCTAGGGAAGTTCAAGTCCTATGAGCTCCTACTAAAGAGCAGGGTTGAGTCAGAAGCCCGGGAGAGAATCTCAACTCCTAAAGAAAGGACACTTGCACTGAAGACTGTTGAAGCAGAGCCTTCCACCTCTGAAGAAGAGATGTTCAATCTCTTGGATAAAAGATTCAAGAGATGGATCAGGACAGAGGACTCCAGAAGTAAAGAGAGGAGTTCAAGCAAGCCAAGGTATGACAAAACTCCTAAACAGGAAATTATCTACTTCTCATGCAGAAAACCTGGGCACTTTGCCACTGAATGTCCTGAGGAAGAAAAGAACAAAAGTAACAAGCATAAGTAGGAGCACACGAAGAAATCCTTCAAGAGGAAGGATAAGAGAAGAGGAAAAGGTTTCATCGCTGAAACCTAGAGTGATTTAGAGTCTAAGTCAAGCTCCTCCTCTTCTGATAGTGATGAAGAGTGTGGAACTGAAGGAGCCTGCTTAATGGCTTTGGAAGACTCCACTGCTTAAAATCAGGTAACAATCTTTGATGATTTTGACTTTTCCTCAAGATTTTAAAGATTGTTTTGAAGAATTTTGTCAAGATTATATTAATAGTCAAAAGGAACTTAACATAATCAGGACAGAACTAGAAGACCTTAGGAAAGATCACTTGAACTCAGTTAACTATGATCTGAGGGGTCAATATACATATTAGATAATGAAAATTCTGACTTAGATGACTCACTCAATGGAAGGAGTCAAAAGCTTAAGGATATCTCACAAAATCTCTCCAAGATATTTGATCATCTTGATCAAGAATCACTACCATCCACAAGCTCACTAATCCCTAACAAACTTGCTTGGGAAAATCCTGTAGCATTTATTAGGTCTAGCATGAATCAGCCTAATAACAACCTAGACTCAGGTGAAGAACAAACCAACAATTCCAATAGACTCACTATATTCAATAGGGCAAACATACTAACCAAGCAGGGATTCTAGGTAAATACCCCTTAGAAAAGACAAACAAAAATTATTAAAATCTTAGTTAAAAGAATCATACATCGACTAAAACTCGACGCAGTTTTAAATATGCGTTGAATGCAACTCGACGGAGTTTAGTATATGCTTCGATATCAATTCAAAGCAAGTATGAGGGTGCGTCAAATTATATTCAACGCAACCAATACTCTGCATCGAATTATTATCGACGGAACTATGCCAACACGTTGAATTACACTCGATGCAAATCTAAAGTTGCGTCGATTTCTTCTCGACGCATGCTTCCAGCAAGAATTTTTAAAACATCTAAATCTCTCTCTACTTATATTCCTAGATTTTTTATTGTTCTAAAGTTGGGCACATTGCCAAACATTGTTGGCATAATAATGCAACACTTCTTCACCTTAAGGGTTATACTGAAAGACCATCTTATTCTTTCGTAACTCCATATGATGATAGAAGAAAGAGACCCCAGCAAGTGAGGATCTATACTAATGTTTGATTTCATGTGCAGAAAGGAGACTGTTCAACCACAAACCAACAGTGGTATTTGGACAGTGGATGCTCCATGCATATGACAAGACCAAAAGAATTGCTAGAAAACTACAAGGCCAAGGATGGGCCTAAGGTAATTTTTGGGAATTCCCACTCTGGTTAAACCAAAGGATATGGTTTGCTCAGGATTGGGGAAGTCTCCTTCTCTAAGGTAGCTTATATTGAAGGACTTCAACATATTCTAATTAGTATTAGTCAGCTGTATGATGGTGAATACAAAGTTGTATTCACTAATTCTTTGTGTCATAAAGTTAGTTCTATAACTAACCAAGTAGTATTGACTGGTCTTAGGAAAGGTAAGATCTATGTTGTAGACTTTATGTATACTAAGTTAGAGATCTGCTTATTTAACTCCCAGTTAGAAAACAATGAGTTGTGGCATATGAGACTTAGTCACCTTAACTTTAAGACCATTGCCAAACTATCTAAGCATAACCTAATAAGAGGCTTACCAACATGTATGTTCAATAAAGACCATCCCTGTAGAGCCTGCCAACTAGGAAAGCAGATCAAATCATCATTCAAACCAATTGGTAAGAATGATTCTCCTAGAATCCTATTCCTACTGCACATGGACCTATTTGGTCCTATCTCCACTCAGAGCTTAGCAGGTAAGTCCTATACTCTAGTCATTGTTGATGAATTTTCTAGATTCAGCTGGGTGTTCTTTCTAAAAGCTAAGTTAGACACTTTCAAGATTCTCTCAAGATTCATTAGACAGATTCAATCTAAATTCAATACTCAGGTTGCTGTGATCAAAAGTGATCATGGTACTGAGTTTGAAAAATAGTTAATGTGTAGATTATGTGAGGATGAAGGGATAAGACAAAGCTTTTCAGCTCCTAGAACCCCGCAACAAAATGGGGTGGCTGAATGGAAAAAGAGAACCTTAATTGAATTAATTAGGAAGGACATTATTGGCTGAATCCAACTTGTCAAAGTCCTTTTGGGCTGAGGCAGTAAATACTGCCAACTATATTCTGAATAGAAGTCTCATCCACAAGACAAGGTTGAAGACTCCCTATGAGTTATTGAAGGGAAAAGCACCTATAGTCACATACTTTAGGATATTTGGTTATACTTGCTTTATCCTCAACAATGGGAAAAGTCATCTTGCCAAATTTGACAAGAAAGCTGATGATGGAATATTTTTGGGATATTCCTCATCAAGAAAGGCCTATAGGTGCTATAATAAAAGCTTTCTCAAGATTGAGGAGTCTGTGCATGTGGTCTTTGATGAAGCTAACATGTTTTATAAGGGGAAGGAAACTTCCACCAGCACTATTTTGCAGGAAGAAGACCAACTAGCAGAGCAAGTTGAAAGGCTGAGCATCATGGATCATCCATCAATGTGTCAAGGTAAAGGAAAATAGAAAGTTGACACTGATTCAGATGAAGACTCTGCAACAGATGAAGAGGAACCTACACCACCTGAACTACCGGCCACTGAGATCATTCCAGTGAATGAAGATGGTGCTCCCACTGTCACTGAGCAAGTGGTTATTCAGGAAGAAGAAAATCTCCTTAATAACTCAACAAGATCCAAGATGACCCTAAAGGATCATCCTTCAACACAAGTTATAGGAGATTTGATAGTTGGAGTCAAGACAAGGAATCAGCTAACAAATGAAACAATGCTGCAATGTTTCCTCTCCCAATATGAACCTAAAAAGATTGAAGAAGTAGACAATGATCCTCACTGGATATATGCAATGCAAGAAGAGCTAACATAATTTGAGAGGAACAAGGTCTTGTCATTGGTTGAGAGACCATGTAATTACCCAGTCATAGGAACCAAATGGGTATTCAAAAACAAAATTGATTCAACAGGAGTAATAATCAGGAATAAGGCCAGACTTGTGGCCCAAGGATACAGACAAGAGGAGGGGATTGACTTTAGCCAAACATTTGCTCCAGTAGCAAGGCTGGAGGCCATCAGAATGTTTCTTGCATATGCTGCTCACATGAAGATTAAAGTCTATCAGATGGATGTGAAGAGTGCATTCCTAAATGGAACTCTTCAGAAAGAAGTGTATGTGGAGCAGCCCCCAAGTTTTCTCAATCCATCTTTTCCCTCCTTTGTATATAGGTTAGATAAAGCACCGTATGACCTCAAGCAAGTTCCAAGAGCTTGGTGTGAGACCTTATCCACTTTCCTTCTGGAACACTCCTTTGAAAGATGGAAAGTAGATAAAACACTCTTCACAAGAGCACTTAAGAATCAGCTTTTACTAGTACAAATAAATATATATATATGACATTATATTTGGGTCAACAGATCAATCACTATGCAAAAGGTTTGCATACCTAATGCAGTCAAGATTTGAACTGAGTAGCATGGGGGAACTATCCTATTTCCCAGTCCTCCAAGTAAGGCAGAATGCAGATGACATTTTCATATCCCAATCCAAGTATACAAGAGAACTCATTAAGAGGTTTGGGATGGAAAATGCCTCTGTCATGAAGACCCCCATGGCTACTAATGTTGTCTTGGATTGAGATGAAAAGGGTAAGTCCTTTGATCAGAAGAATTACAGAGCATCCATTGGCTCTCTTCTCTATCTTACAGCTAGCAGACTAGATATAATGTTTTCTACTTGTATATGTGCTAGGTTCCTGGTTGAACCCAAGGAATGCCACATATGTTCTGTAAAAGAATACTCAGATATCTAAAGGGTACAACTGAACTTGGCTTGTGGTATTCAACAGAATATGGATTTGACCTAGCTAGCTATTCAGATGCAGACTATGCTGGATTGAAAAAGCACCTCAGGAACATATCAATTCTTGGGTGCTAGACTGATCTCATGGTTTAGCAAGAAGCAAAACACAGTCTCCACTTCTACAGTTGAAGCTGAGTATATAGCTGCAAAATGTAGCTGCTCACAAATACTGTGGATGCAAAATCAGTTGTTAGATTACAACTTTTCTCTTTTCAATTCCACAATATTTTGTGATAGCTCTAGTGCTATTTCTATAGCTTCCAATCATGTTCTCCACAATAGAACTAAGCACATAGAGATAAGACACCACTTTCTTAGAGACAATGTTGAGAATGGTAAGATCAATCTTCAATATATTTCCACTGATATTCAAAGGGCTGACATCTTCACTAAGCCACTTGATGAAAGTAAGCACAAGTTCTTCTTCAATGCACTTGGAATGATTGATGGAGCTCTTTAGGACACTTATATTATGTATTCGAGCTTATTTCATATAGAAAGATATTGTTGGGAAAAATAGCAAAAAATTTAAGAAAAGTATAATGTTTATTCAGAGATGCGTCAAATACAAATTGACGTACCGTCGGCTTCTACTCGACGCCAGCTTTGAGAGTTGTCTGGGATAATTCCTTTGAATAGCACTCGACGCAGCGTCGAATACATATTGACGCTTCCGTCGATGTCATTGTTGATGACTGTATTCAGAGCCACGTCGAATTCTACTCGACGTTATGTCGATTTTGCAAAGCGCGAGAAGACTTCTTTTAGAAGAAATATCAACATGTTTTGGCGCGCTGAATTCATTTCTTTTCGACGTTGCTTCGAATATAACCCTAAGTTGCGATGATTCATCTGCTCAAAGCAACTCAGGCATTCGATCTTATTGTGCTTTTCAACTTCTCTCCCTTTCACTCTCCTCCATTTTCCATTCTACTTCTCTCTCTCTGTTTCAGTGCAGGTACTAACAGAACATCAATGACGTCTCCTTCAAATCAAAAAGATATTGTCGAAGCAGTTGATCTTGCTCTCGAGACCTTACTATCTTAATTCAGTGCTCTCTACCTTGACTTCTCAATGGAATACTATCGCAAGTTATGTGCTCAACATAGAAGATTGTGGGACCTAACCACTGAAATCAAGGACCTTGATACAGAAGTAAGATCGTCAGTGTTACCTGCTGTTGTCTTTATATCATTTCTCAATGATATAAAGCAGGCGGAGAATTATACCAGAAGGCCACATCAAGACTCAGTATACACTACAACTCTCCCTTTGTCCTTTGTTTCTGAAGGAGAGCCTGCTATTACCTCCAAGTTTCTCCCACTCTCTGAATCTCTCTCTCCTCCAAGAACCTTGCCTCTAATACAGGGGGAGTCATCAAGACATGGGAGAGTGACCCATTCTCAGATGACTATGGTTACTTGAAGAGTGTGCAACAACACAATGAGTCTACTGAAATTCCTAAGACACAAGGGCTCTAGAACTATTCTGAGGAATCTACAACAACACCACCTCCAGTCAAGTCTGCTAATCAAGCCCTTGAATCTACTCCACCATCTCCACCACCAGATAAGCTCCCTCTTGATTCTACTCCAGCACCCACTACAATTCTCCAAGCACCTGCTTTCAGAGGAATACCTCCATACAGAGGAAGAGGGAAGGGAAGAAATTTCAGAGGAAGAGGATTTGGAAGAAATATACCTATCTGGGAGACGTATACAAACGAACAAAGAAAAATGTATAAAAAGGACAGATCTTATTACAAAACTTATGAGAAAGTTGAAATTCCTGAAAATACAATGGAGTATATTGATCCAAAACTTAACAGTGCCCTAGATGAAATCAGAGAAAAAGAGAAATATGAATTTGAAGCTTCTCAAAGAGAGCTTGAAGAAAAGAGAAGACTGTTCATTGAAAGGCTAAAGAAGGGTAAAGAGGCTGTGGAAAAAGAACAATTAGAAGAAGCAATCTAGATTCTCAGCACTCTATTTGATCTCCCTAAATATACTGAAATGAACCCTCAGGCTAAATTCAGGGATGAGAAAGGGCAACAAGGTACAAAGGGTCTTGCAATCAGTCAAGATTTAGAAGACCTGCCTTATCAGAAGAAAAGAAAGATCACATTTAAAACAGCTCCAGTTTCCGGTATCCCTCAGTCAACCTTCATTGTACCAGATCCTGATGCAGAGGACATAGACATAGAAGAAATTAACTTGCTGACTGCTAAAGTTATCGGTATGGGATCAAAGCTCAATGATGTGTATCCTGAAATTGAAGCTGATCTGGAAAAGCTTTTCAAGGGGCATGAGAGAATCCAGAGGAATCCAGAAAAATCCATTCCAACAAATTTCAAATATGTGGAGAGGAAATCCAGGAAGGTATATGAGGCTTTGTCTGTTGGAACATGGTTTTCCGCATCCCTTTGATTTGAGAATAACATATCCTACTTGTATTTGACCTTGTTTGCCATTGTGTTTTTAGCATGCAGGTTTGAACAGATATGACACTAGGTTGCAGCATTATTGGTCTGGACATGCTCACAAAATGAAAAGAGGGATCTGGTCTAACGCCATGCATTAGGACTTAACGCTGGGCATTGACTCTCGTTCCCATCATGATGATTATGGCAAGGAGGGAAGCAGCCGTGATTGCAGGAGTACTTTAGGAATGATCTGATCTAACGCCAGCGTTAGACTCAACACCCGCGTTAGGGTTTCCTAAAATGAAAGTTTCCGAAAGTGCAGAATCTCGTTCCCGTTTGAAAATCCGAGCCATCAAAACAATTCTATACTGAGTCAACGCCAGACGTTAGACTTAACGCCGACGTTAGCCTACAGTCCTATAGATAGGTGGATTTTATCTTCTCCAACCACTGAAAAAAGAGCCCTATTCCAACACATTAGAAACTCTGAGAGGGCCGTATTTTCCAGACCATCATCTCCCATACAAATTTGAGAGAAGAATTCAAGAAGGATCGGATCAACGCGAAGATGCACGCTTCGACTTCGAGAATATTTAGCGAGCCCTCGCCATCTCCAGAATTCTTCATAGGGAGTTTTTATTTGTGTTTTGTATTTTTGTTTTATAACTCTTTCATTATAATCGTGGAATAAATTCGCCTCGTGTTGACGACTAGGTCTGGGTAGGATTTAGGGAGGAATTCGTCTCGTGTTGGTGACTAGGTCTAGGGAGTAGATCTAGGGGGTGCTCGAGGCCTTTCTGGGGATAGAAAGGCTATAGCGGCTTGAGGCCGTATCCAGGAAGGATAGGCTAAAGCCAACCGGTTCTTGGGGAGAAGAGTCGGTATAGAAAACAAAAAAGAATATTTCATATTTCGCCTACGATTTCTAGCGTCATAAGAAATCAAATTTTGTAATCTTATATATCAAGTTAATAAAACCATTTCTTTCATTTATATTACTTGATTTCCTCTTTTTGTGTGATTTATCTCTAATTTAATCTCTTATCATCTCAAGTATTTTAAAATATAACATAAGTTTTTAAAACCCTTATTCACCCCCCCCCCCCCTCTAAGGGTGCCGCAAGATCCAACAAGTGGTATCAAAGCGAGGTTATTCCAAATCGGCTTAACAACCAAAAATAATGGCCCTCCGTGACCTCGCTTTCCATGAGGGGCAAGGAATAAGTAGACGTCCACTTTTAACCGGAACCGACTATAACTATTGGAGAACGCTAATGCGCTACTTTCTAATAAATTTATATCTAGATGTTTGGGCTAGTGTCGAAACACTGTATACCACTCCTACTTATGTTATTGGAGAGGTAACTATGGAAAAGCCTCGAGATAGATGGGATGATGGGGATAAAAATAAATGTAAAAATAATGCTAAAGCTATCAATGCTTTATTTTGTGCATTAGATAGGACTGAATTTAATAGAGTTTGTTCTTGTGAAACTGCTTATGACATTTGGAATTTACTAGAAATAACTTATGAAGGTACCTCTCAGGTTAAAGACTCCAAGATAATATGGTTTAGAAATAACTCATGAATTGGTTTAGAACTAATATTTCAAAATATCAACAATAGGTCCCCGGCAACGGCGCCAAAAACTTGATGGAATAAATTCGCGCTGCGCAAAATTAGAATATTATCCACGTATAATTCGATAAGGCAAGTGTACCTATCGCTTTATAGTATAGGATTTAGAAAATCAAGTGTCGTATTTTTCCGGGCTTGTTGAGTACTTCTACTCACAAAGAAGAGCTATTATTTTATCGATCGAAAGTTGGGTTTGTTTTGGAAAAATGATTTGGAGAAAATTATCTACGAAGAAAAATTATGATTTAAAGGATTAGCACTTGGTCTCGAATCCCTTTGGAATAAATTATAATTTTATAAAAGATGGAACCGCAAACTCTTATTGAAATATCCTCGACCGTGGAGGTTCCCAAAATATGGTAGAGCCTCTCTCGAGAGAACTACCACCTATCCTTAGGTTGATCGATTAAGACCCCTCGGCCAGTCGAAACCCCCTAAGCTTGCTTTAAGCGGTGAACCCCACTATTGGATTTGACTCCAATCTGAAAGATTTGTGTCACCCTCTCTCGAGGAATGCATACAACTCTTTTTATCTTTGAGTGATCTCCTCGTTCGCATGGATCTCTCGATCACTAGCAAACGAATCATAGATTGAAAGTCATATTCCGAACATATGAAATCAAAACAAAATAATTCAAAGATAAATCGAAGATAAACAAAACGAGAGTTTGCTAATTAGAAAAATTCAAAACATATTTTATTTTATTCCAAAGTTCATCATGACCAAGTGCTAAAGGAAATTTAGCTACTCATCATAGTGATGGGAATACAAGTAGAAGAGGAAAAAGACATGATTAAGAAAACAACAATACTTGAATTAAAATTGCAATAATTTAAAAACTTACAACTTTAGGAAAAACTAGCTAGAACATCAAAAACAGTAAACTAAAGCTGAAATTAATCTCCAAAATCGAACTCCCTGACTTCTGGAGATTGTTGCCTTTTATAGTTGAAAAATGGGGAGTCACGCCCTTGGTCACGCCCGTGACCAAGGGCGTGTAAACTGCGTAATTGCTGTCTTGAAAGCCCGGGAACGTTGGGGAAGAAAAACTGCCAGGAATCAATTGCATGGCGGGTCACGGCCTCAGTCACGCTCGTGACCTAGGGCGTGTCTTGACCGGGTCTGGAAACGGCGGGAAACGCCGCGATCTGGAGTTAATCTGGCGGTTGTAGAAGAGTCACGACCTCGGTCACGCCCGTGACCGAGGGCGTGTAGGCTAGAAACGACGGGAATTGATTGCTGGCTGCATTGAACGTATTCCGGGCGAGTCACGCCCGTAACCCTTGAGGTCACGCCCTCTGTCACGCCTGTGACAGAGGGCGTGTAATTTTAATTTGATGTGGCGGCTGACTTCTTCAACTGAAATGTGGCGGGGCTGGTTCACGGTCGTGACATGGTGTCACGCCCTTGGTCACGCCCGTGACCTAGGGCGTGTACTTTGCGAATTCGGCAGAAGTACTCCAAATATTCTCCTAATTATTCTTATGAGCTTGAAATTATTATTGGCAGCCCAAATTACCTGAAAATACAAAAAGAAGGTAAATTAGTGATAAATTAACTAAAATTAAATTAAATAAATTTAAATTATTTATTAATAAAATATTATATAAAAATAACTATAAATAAAGCATCATCAAATACCCCCATACTTACCCGTTTGCTAGTCCCGAGCAAATAACTTTTCATAGGAGTAGAAAAATTTAAATACTAGAAAAGAAATTTGAACCTAAGGAGTAAAAATGCGAAGTCTTGCGCCTAAGCGTGTAGAAATCCTAGTAGAAAAACCTATTCAGCATAAAGATTAGCTTATAATTTTCAAAAATGCATTATAACATATTATTTTTACTTTTAAATTGAAAATCCGGTAAATCCTAAAATGATAATTAGGGAGCGGGTAGTGTGTTCACTAAGATCAATATTACACAAAATCAAAGTTCGGGATAGCCTCCAAAGAAATCCATCAATGACGATGGCCATAGGCTTGCCCTTTCACACTCTCGCCACGGCACTAGTTTAACTCATAAGTATGAATCAATAGGACTTAATTGGGTTGAAACGTGCGCTTAGGTTATTTTTGGTGTGGAAAAACAAAGATAAACATGACGGCTATTCACACCCAAACCAAAAGTGAGCTCGCACAAAATAATCTAAGCAGTCATGGCATTGTAAGAGCATAGCCAATTTCTAATCTTTTTTTTGTGTGTTCCTTTTTCTCTTTCTTTCTTTTTGTTTTGTTTTTTGTTTTTTTTTTCATTTGATTTTTTTCATAAAAGACAAGAGAAAGTCCACCAAAATAATAAAAGACAACAAACTCTCACAAAATCTTTTCAAATTATTATTTTCGAGCACAGACTTGGGTGTGTGATTAGGTTGCTTTTTGGGCCTTGGTGAAGTGCTTGGTGGAGCTGAAACAAAAGGTGATGTAAAAGGCTCAAAGGGGCTTAACAAAGATAAAATGTTAGGTGCGGGTGCAAAATCTCAAACGGGCCAATGAAATGCCTATATCATATTCATACGAATGAATTTAACTTATGCAAATGTCTTGAGAGTCGCTAGAGGGCAAGTTCTAGACATCGAGAAAGAATACCCTTTCGTTCAAATTGCGTAATAATTCTCTTGTAAGCTTCTACATACTCACTTAAATTATTTTTGGATTCTACCGGTTTCAAGTTAAAAGTAAAACAAAAATAATTTTCCACAGTTAGAAAAACATAAATCCAATTGTATGCTGAATAGTTAATTTGACATGAGATTCTACAAACGCGTGCGCTTAACTAGGAACACTACATGAGTCAACATTTTTACTCCAAAATTCAAAATCTAATTAAGCATATAAAAATTTCCTACAACACTATGTAAAAGTAAATCTACTAAGGATTTTGCAAACAAGTAAATATAGAAATATTGATTCCCAAAATAAAATAAGATAAAAACCTTTTTTTTATTTTTTAAATATTTTCTTCTTTTTTTTATATATTTATTTTTTTTGTTTTTTTTATTTTTTTTGGTGGTGCTCAGCAGTAAAGTTGGTGTGAAATACCCTCCCCCCATACTAAAAGAAAACAGTGTCCCCGATGTTTTAGAAATAAGTATGAGTAAAGGAGAGAAAACTTCCCTGATGAATAACAAAGCAATACCCGAGCCATCCTGAAAAAAAAAGAACATAGAGTGAAAGCAAAACATTTTTTTATATATATTTTTTGCATTAATAAAAGAGAAATAAAAACAAATACAGAAGTGCGGTACATAAAATAAAAGATACAGACGACCAAAAATCTCTAAGCGTCATCGTCGTCATCCTCCTGCTGATAATAAGCACGCAGATCAGCAAATTCCCGCTGCAGATGCTCCATAGAGGAAGCATGGCGCTACTCGAGGGTATCAAAACTTGTGTCAAAATGAGCGCGCATGGACAGCTACTCGGTCAGAATCTGATCCAAATGAGTGTGGATCCGCCCAAACTGCTGATCGAAATAAGTGGATGAGTCGGGCGCAGGGGGAAAATGTTGCTGTGACGGTTATGGAAACTGCGGAGCTGGAGCAACGCCACCAGAATCAGCTTCGAAATCAAGATCGATCGGGTCGCCACCCACTTCGCCAGGAACGGCCTCGTACTCGCGGCCACGCCGACGCATCAAACTAAGGGCTCGGAGGTTTTGGAATGTGATAGGCGCAGGCGTTTGGAGTGGAGCAATGAGAGGAAGTGCATCCCAGAGGCCCAAACGCTTGGCCAAATAAGTAACAAATGAACCTCCATGTAGTGCACTAAGCCTCCGATTTTCGGCCAGAGGCCGAAAAAACATCGCTAGCGCCGAACCAAGATTGAGGGGGACCCGTTCGTGCAGGCTATATAAATATAACAGGTCCGCGCGGGTCACCACTCTATGGCTATCGCCGCGAGCGGAAAGTGTGAAAGTGAGGAGGTAGTGGAGATAGCGTAAGGCGGGGGAGAGGAGATGACTACCCTTGGATTTTTTAGGCGAATATGGATTGGGGTCGTTACTGATTTCTGCCCAAAATCTGTGGAGGTTATAATCGCGAGGGAAATCGAGGGCGAGAGCGGTGTAGGCCTCCGTAAGGGTGAAAGCCTCGTCGTAGAAGCCCATGAGAACGTTGAACTGACGCAAAGGAAGGGTTCACGAAAGTCCGCCCATTCGGAATTCAAGCATGTTGTCGGCCCCGACCCAGTGGAAATCAAACGAAGAGAAAAAATCCACCGTCAGCTCGTAGTACGCCGACTCCGAAATGGAGAAGAAAGGAGCCCACCCCGGAGTAGTGAGTAAATCTCGCACCGCGTTGGCCTGCCCGAGGGTGGTGAGAACGTTCCAATCGATGACGCGAAAAACTCCAAATTCTTTCCCACGGAGGCGGTTACTTCGTTCTTGATGAGTGGGATAAGAAAAATGAAGCATAGCCTCCGCATCAAAAGTGTCATCGGGGAGTGAAGAGGAGGACTCCCCAATTGCGTGATTGCGGCGGCGGCCGGCCATTTGGAAGGAAGAGAGGAAGAATTCAGCCAAAGAAGAGAGAAAAGATGGGAGAGATGTGGGACAAGGTGTGGAGAAAAGAGAAGGGGAAGTGGTACTTAAATAGGGGAAAATTCATGTGTCACACCCTCGGTCACGCCCGTGACTGAGGGCGTGTAAGGGGCGACAGGCAAAAGCTGGCGTGAGGGAGGAATCCGAGGCTTGACCGGTCAAAAAGCAGAATTTTGTCAGGTCACGCCCTCGGTCACGCACGTGACCGAGGGCGTGTAACTGACGAAATCAAAGAGGACAGGGGATTCAATGTGCGCTGGTCAAAAAGTGGTTCCCGAGATGTCACCGCCCAGGGTCACGCCCATGACCATGGGCGTGACTTGACTGTCACGGGCGTGACAGTCAAATGGCATCTTTGACCGTGCGCGGTGGAGGTGTTATGCCAGCTGGATGGGTCACGGCCGTGACTCAAGTTGTCACGGGCGTGACATGGTAAGTTGAGCCCGTGAGTGCCGGGTTGGGCGAAAATGGTCTTCCGTTAATGTCACGCCCGTGACCAAGGTTGGTCACGCCCGTGACTATTACGGAAGACGGAATGGAGTGCAACTCATCGAGAGATTCGTCAGGAAAACGAATCGTAACGCGCCACGCCCTGGTCACGGCCGTGACTGAGGCCGTGACTAAGACATTTTTTTTTTGAATCATTTTTTTTTGGGTGTGAATTTTTTTATCTTTTTGAAAAGAAAACAAAATAAAAACAAAATCAAGGTAATAAAATTAAAAGAGAAATACTAAAAATAAAGTACCGACTTGGAGAGCGGGGTTTCATGCGTAAGTGCGAGTGACCGTTATCTCGCAAATCTCCTCCAAACCTGCAAAATTGTTAGTAACAAAATAAAAAACTCTCATGATTTTTTTTGGTTTTTTTTTCTTTTAATAAGAAAAATAAAACAAAAACTCTTTTTTTTATATATATATTTTGAAAACAACTAAAATTTTTTGTTGATAAAAAAAATACGAAAAACAATAACACTTTTTTTGGGGGTTTTTTTTCATATAAATATATATATATTTCTTTGTGAGTCGTTTTTATATTTTTATATGTTTTTGTGAATTTAGATTTTTTTTAAAAAAGAAGAACATAAACAAAAATATTAAAATAAAATCTTTTCTCTTTTTTAGGCACATTTTTTAAGAGAGCGAAAAAAATAAAAACATGGGTTGCCTCCCAAGAGCGCTTTGGTTACGATCGTTGAGCTCGACCATAGTGGCAAGCCGATTTAGGTGTTCGGAAGGAGAATTTCCTCTCGGTGCTCATGAAAATTATCACCGGTGAAATATAATTTTAACCGGTGCCCATTCACTTTAAATTCACCTTTTTCGGGATGCATTATTGAAACGGTCCCGTAGGGCCAAACCTCTTTGACGATAAAGGGGCCAGACCAACGGGACTTAAGTTTTCCCGGAAAAAGACGTAAGCGCGAGTTATAGAGGAGAACTTGGTCTCCCGGTCGAAAAGTTTTAGGATGCCTAAGTTTCTTGTCATGATAAAATTTAGTGCGCTCCTTGTATAATTTATTACTTTCATAGGCAAAGGAGCGCCACTCATCGAGCTCGTTAAGTTGGAACTTGCGGAGATCGGAAGAAATATTGTTATCTAGATTAAGAAATTTAAGCGCCCAAAAGGCGCGATGCTCAAGCTCGACCGGTAAATGACATGCTTTTCCATAGACCAATCGATACGGCATACAACCGATGGCGGTCTTGTACGCAGTCCGATAGGCCCATAAAGCATCATCGAGTTTAAGCGACCAATCCTTCCTATTGGTGGAAACCGTTTTTTCTAAAATTTGTTTTAATTCACGGTTAACCACTTCTACTTGACCACTTGTTTGAGGGTGATAGGGGGTGGCCATCCTATGTGTAACACCATATTTAGATAAAACTTTAGTAAATTGGGTGTTACTAAAATGAGTTCCTCTATCGCTAATTATCGCCCGCGGTGCTCCAAATCGTGAAAAGAGTTTTTTGAGAAATTGGGTCACGACTCGGGCATCATTGGTGTTAAGGGCTTGCGCTTCCGCCCACCTAGACACGTAATCGATCGCTACCAAAATATATCGATTTCCAAAGGAAACTGGTAGCGGCCCGACAAAATCGATCCCCCATAAATCAAAAACCTCAATTTCTAAAATAGATTTTAAGGGCATTTCATCAAGACGGGAGATATTACCTGAGCGTTGGCATTGTTCACAACGACTTACATGTGCGTGGGCGTCTTTGAAGATGCTCGGCCAATAGAAGCCCGCTTCAAGTACCTTTCGCGCCGTCCGATTTGCTTTATAATGCCCACCGGCGGGTCCCTCGTGGCAATGCTTTAAAATTTGAGCGCCCTCCTCATAAGATACACACTTCCGTACCACTTGGTCCGCACAAACTCGAAAAAGGAACGGATCCTCCCAAAAATAATTTTTCAAATCGAAAAAGAATTTATTCTTTTCTTGATAAGAAAAATCTTTTGGGAGAAATCTCGCAACAAGGTAGTTTGCGAAATCGGCGAACCAAGGGGTGGGGAGATCTATTACTTATGAATAACAAGGAGGCGTTCCTCGGGAAAAGTATCATTAATTTCCTCCTCTATGAGTTCCTCCGAATTGGGATTCTCCAACCGAGAAAGATGATCCGCCGCCAAATTTTCCGCTCCCCTTTTGTCCCGGATCTCCAAATCAAATTCTTGTAAGAGTAAGACCCACCTAATCAATCTTGGCTTGTCATCAGTTTTTGTTAGCAAATAACATAAAGCCGAGTGATCAGTAAAAACAATTACTTTAGATAATGTAAGATAAGAGCGAAATTTATCAAAAGCGAAAATCACGGCTAAAAGCTCTTTCTCGGTTGTTGTGTAATTCTCTTGTGCGTCGGTAAGTGTCTTGCTCGCATAATAAATATGATGAAAATTTTTATTGATACGTTGTCCTAGGACTGCACCAACGATAAAACTACTAGCATCGCACATAATCTCAAAAGGAAAATCCCAATTGGGAGCTATCATAATCGGAGCGTTTATTAATTTTTCTTTAATAATAGAAAAAGAATGCAAACAATTTTCATCAAAAATAAAAGGTGCATCTTTTTCTAATAAGTGAGTGAGGGGCTTGGTTATTTTAGAAAAGTCTTTTATAAACCGGCGATAGAAACCGGCATGCCTAAGAAAACTACGTACGGCCTTAACATTTGAAGGGGGAGGTAATTTTTCTATAGTTTCAATTTTAGCTTTATCTACCTCTATACCCTTACTAGATATTTTATGGCCTAAAACTAAACCTTCCCATACCATAAAATGGCACTTCTCCCAATTTAACACTAAATTTGTGTCCTCACATCTTTGGAGAACGAGGGAAAGGTTAGTCAAACACAAATCAAATAAATCTCCGAAAACAGAGAAATCATCCATAAAAACTTCCATAATATCCTCCACTAGTTCGTCAAAAATTGCTAGCATACACCTTTGGAATGTAGCTGGTGCATTGCATAACCCAAATGACATCCTACGATAGGCGAAGGTGCCAAACAGACAAGTGAAGGTTGTTTTCTCTTGGTCTTCGGGCGCAATTGGGATTTGAAAATATCCCGAGAGACCGTCAAGAAAATAATAAAACGAGTGTCCGGATAGTCGTTCAAGGATTTGGTCGATGAACGGCAAAGGAAAATGATCCTTACGGGTCGCATCCTTTAATTTACGATAATCAATACAAACCCGCCATCCGGTAACGGTTCTTGTTGGGATTAATTCATTTTTATCGTTTGGCACTACCGTTAATCCTCCTTTCTTTGGCACCACTTGGATCGGACTGACCCAAGAGCTATCCGAAATCGGATAGATGATGCCTGCATCTAATAATTTGATTACCGCCGCCTTAACCACCTCCTTCATATTAGGATTTAGGTGGCGTTGAGGTTGAATAGATTTACGTGAATTTTCTTCTAATAAAATCTTATGCGTACAAAAGGAGGGATTAATCCCTTTTAAATCCGAAATTTTCCACGCAATTGCGCGGCGATGAAGTTTTAAAACATTTAATAATTTTAATTTTTCTTCATCGGACAGAAACGCTGACACAATTACAGGAAGCTTAGAATCCTCCGCTAAAAATAAATATTCTAAATGATCAGGCAATTGTTTTAATTCTAGCACGGGAGGTTCTTCATAAGATGTTTTTAAACGATCACTACCTAATTCTAAAATTTCAAAAATAGGTGCGTGAGTGATCGAGCCGTCAATAATTTCATGAGAAATAAGATTGAGATTTTCAAAGTCTTCATCATAAAAAGATGACGGTGAAATATATTCAGAAAATAAAACGGAGTCTTCATCAGGTGAAGCCTCCAAGAAGAAACAAGAGTCGTCATTAGAGAGCGTATTTTTCATAGAAGAATTAATAGTAAAGGTAACTTCTTCATCTCCGACTCTAAGGAGAAGTTTACCATTACTAACATCAATTATGGCGCGCGAGGTGGCAAGGAAAGGGCGACCGAGAATGAGTGGCACCTCGGCATCCTCTTCAATGTCAAGGATGACAAAATCTACCGGAAAGATAAATTTATCAACCTTGACAAGCACATCCTCGATAATACCCATTGGGTATTTTATGGATCGATCCGCCAATTGGATGCTCATTCTCGTAGGATTAGGCTCGCCTAAACCCAATTTTTGGAAAAGAGAATAAGGCATCAAATTTATAGAGGCGACTAGATCGGCCAACACATGTTTTACTAAGAAATCGCCAAATAAACAAGGAATTGAGAAACTACCCGGATCGGTTAATTTCTTAGGCAATTTATAAAGTAAAACTGCCGAGCACTCCGCGTTCAATTGAACGGTAGAAATATCCTCAAGTTTCTTTTTATTGGATAAAAGATCCTTGAGGTATTTAGCATACTTCGGCATTTGTGCGATGGCTTCGCAAAACGGTAGATTAATATGAATTTATTTAAGCATGTCTAAAAATTTTCCGTAATGCTCATCCATCCGATCCTTTTTTACTTTAGACGGATAGGGAAGTGGTGGTTGAAATTCTTTAATTTTATTTTGCGTTATAATTTGAGGAGGAGGAGAAGATGGAGAAATGGTTACCTCTGGTTCAACCAATTTCGCAGGAGTAGTTACCTCCTTCCCATTCCGTAACGTGATAGCCTTTGCCTGCTCCTTTGGGTTGGGCTCCGTATTGCCCGGTAGTGCTCTCTGTTGTCCATCGGAGAGCATCTTTGCAATTTGCCCAATTTGATTCTCCAAATTGCGAACAGATCTGGTAAGATTCCGGATATTTGCGTCGTTAGTTGCTGCATATTTGGTGAACACTTCCTCAATAGTGGGAGCTTTTGGAGCTAGTGGTGGAGGAAAACCAGGTGGAATTGTGTTGGGTGGTTGTGCCGCATTCCCTGGATTACTCCAAGAGAAATTGGGGTGATTCCTAAAACCCAGGCGATATGTGTTACCATAATGAGTGTTTCCCGAATTAAATGTTGGCCGATTCGGATTACCCATGTAATCCACATGTTCGGCAATGGTGGAGGGGGTTCCCGGGTAGGTGTAGAAGAGGAAGCAGTCATCTCTTCTATTTTTCTATTTACAAGCTCAACCTGGACAGATAAATTTGAAATCGTATCAACTTCATATATCCCGGCCGGTTTATTTGGGCGCGACCGAGGTGTACTCCATTGATACGTATTCATGGCCATACTCTCTAAAAGCTCTTGCGCGCCTGCCGGTGTTTTGTTATTCAATGTACCACCGGCGGCGGCGTCAATCATTTGACGCGTTTGGGAATTTAGGCCGTTATAGAATGTCTGAATTTGCAACCAATCGGGGATTGCATGATGGGGGCATCGCCGCAAATATTCCTTAAACCGCTCCCAAGTATCATAAAGCGTTTCCGATTCAACTTGGGAGAAAGAAATGATATCCTTACGCAATTGAGCTGATTTAGCGGGCGGAAAATATTTCGTGAGAAATTGTTCCGTCATTTGGGCCCATGTGGTGATAGATCCTCTTGGAAGAGAACTAAGCCACTGCTTAGCTTTATTGCGCAAGGAGAAAGGAAAAAGCCGAAGCCTTATTGCGTCATCGGATACCCCGTTAATTTTGAAAGTATCGCATATTTCTAGAAAACTAAAAATATGCGCGTTGGGATCCTCATCTTGAAGCCCATCAAATTGTACATATTGTTGTACCATTTGAATGATGCTCGGCTTTAATTCAAAATTATTGTTCGCTATAGCAGGTCGAACAATACTCGAAGTGGTATCCTCCAGATTAGGCCGGGCATAATAGGACATAGTCCGTTGCGCGACCTCATCCGGATTTGGATCACCCATATTAGAAGAAGTAGAAGAGGAGGAAGAAGTAGAAGAAGAAGAAGAAGAAGGAGAAGTGTCACCTACGGACTCCTCAATTAGATCTTGAGAATTTGGTCCTTGAAATCTTAAGCGTCGCCGAATGGTTTGCTCGATTTCCGGATACAATTTAAGAAGATTGGACGGATTTCTTCGGGTCATACACCAAAAAGAAAAACGTAGGAAAGAGAGAGAAAAGAAAGGAAAAAAATGATAAAATTAATAGAACTAAGCTTTCAAAATATCAACAATAGGTCCCCGACAACGGCGCCAAAAACTTGATGGAATAAATTTGGGCTGCGCAAAATTAGAAATTATCCATGTATAATTCGATAAGGCAAGTGTACCTCACTTTATAGTATAGGATTTAGAAAATCAAGTGTCGTATTTTTCCGGGCTTGTTGAGTACATCTACTCACAAAGAAGAGCTATTATTTTATCGATCGAAAGTTGGGTTTGTTTTGGAAAAACGATTTGGAGAAAATTATCTACGAAGAAAAATTATGATTTAAAGGATTAGCACTTGGTCTCGAATCCCTTTGGAATAAAATATAATTTTATAAAATATGGAACCGCAAACTCTTATTGAAATATCCTCGACCGTGGAGGTTCCCAAAATATGGTAGAGCCTCTCTCGAGAGAACTACCACCTAACCTTAGGTTGATCGATTAAGACCCCTCGGCCAGTCGAAACCCCCTGAGCTTGCTTTAAGCGGTGAACCCCACTATTGGATTTGACTCCAATCTGAAAGATTTGTGTCACCCTCTCTCGAGGAATGCATACAACTCTTTTTATCTTTGAGTGATCTCCTCGTTTGCATGGATCTCTCGATCACTAACAAATGAATCATATATTGAAAGTCATATTCCGGACATATGAAATCAAAACAAAATAATTCAAAGATAAATCGAAGATAAACAAAATGAGAGTTTGCTAATTAGAAAAATTCAAAACATATTTTATTTTATTCCAAAGTTCATCATGACCAAGTTCTAAAGAAAATTTAGCTACTCATCATAGTGATGGGAATACAAGTAGAAGAGGAAAAAGACATGATTAAGAAAACAACAATACTTGAATTAAAATTGCAATAATTTAAAAACTTACAACTTTAGGAAAAACTAGCTAGAACATCAAAAACAGTAAACTAAAGCTGAAATTAATCTCCAAAATTGAACTCCCTGACTTCTGGAGATTGCTGCCTTTATCGTTGAAAAATGGGGAATCACGCCCTTGGTCATGCCCGTGACCAAGGGCGTGTAAACTGCGTAATTGCTGTCTTGAAAGCCCGGGAACGTTGGGGAAGAAAAACCGCCAGGAATCAATTGCATGGCGGATCACGGCCTTGGTCACGCCCGTGACCTAGGGCGTGTCTTGACCGGGTCTGGAAACGGCGGGAAACACCGCGATCTGGAGTTAATCTGGCGGTTGCAGAAGAGTCACGGCCTCAGTCACGCCCGTGACCGAGGGCTTGTAGGCTAGAAACGGCGGGAATTGATTGTTGGCTGCATTGAACGTATTCCGGGCGAGTCACGCCCGTAACCCTTGAGGTCACGCCCTCTTTCACGCCCGTGACAGAGGGCGTGTAATTTTAATCTGACGTGGTGGCTGACTTCTTCAACTGAAATGTGGCGGGGCTGGTTCACGGCCGTGACATGGTGTCACGCCCTTGGTCACGCCCGTGACCTAGGGCGTGTACTTTGCGATTTCGACAGAAGTACTCCAAATATTCTCCTGATTATTCTTATGAGCTTGAAATTGTTATTGGCAGCCCAAATTACCTGAAAATACAAAAAGAAGGTAAATTAGTGATAAATTAACTAAAATTAAATAAAATTAAATTATTTATTAATAAAATATTATATAAAAATAACTATAAATAAAGCATCATCACTCGCCATGCCAAAAAGAAAAATTTTCAAAAACATCTTTATAAAACAAAAATGAAATGTCCACCACTAGACCCCTACAACTAATTCACATGGACCTATTTGGGCCAATTAGCACTTGTAGTCTAGGTGGTAAAAAGAACACATTTGTTTTAATTGATGATTTTTCTAGATTTACTGGGACATTATTTCTTACCTCCAAATCCGATGTTTTTTTTTGAATTTACTAAACTATGCAAGCACATTCAAAATGAATTAGAATTAAAAATTAAGTGCATTAGATCGGATCATGGAGGGGAATTTGAAAATGATAGTTTCACCACTTTTTGTAATAATCTAGGTATTAAACATGAATTTTCCGCTCCACGCACCCGCAACAAAATGGTGTTGTGGAAAGGAAAAATATAATCCTTCAGGAACTCGCACACATTATGTTATTCGAGTATGGGCTGCCTAGATCCTTTTGGGCCGAAGCTGTAAATACATCTTGTTATGTCATAAATCGAGTCATGCTTCGCCGAATCCTAAAATTAACTCCATATGAATTATATTACAAAAAGAAACCTAATGTTTCTTACTTTCATGTTTTTGGATGTCAATGTTTTATCTTACACACCAAAGACGCTTTAGCAAACTTTCATGAAAAATGTGATGAAGGAATATTTCTTGGTTACTCTTCAACTAGTAAAGCATATAGAATATACAATAAAAGGTCTAAACATGTTGAAGAGTCCATTCATGTGAAGTTTGATGAATTTGTTCCTTGTGTAGATTCCAACAGTGCAGGAAAGGATGATGAACCATCATTACCCTTGGAGGATGATAATGTTGAACAACTTGGAGGTGGAAAAGAAATGGAGATGGTACAAGAAGAGTTCGTGCCACCAAGTGTGCTTAGATTCACAAGGGATCATCCAAGGGAACTTGTCATTGGAGAACCATCTATTGGGGTAAGAACTTGATCTTCTCTTCATGAAATGTTTTCAAACCTTTGCTTTGTTTCCGAAATTTAACCTAAAAAATGTTTCAATCGCTTTAAATGGTGATTTTTTGTTTTTGGCTACGAATGAAGAGTTAGATCAATTTGAAAGAAATAAAGTTTGGAACCTAGTAGAACGACCATCTAATCATCCAGTTGTTGGCGTAAAATGGATTTTTAAAAATAAATTAGATGGTGAATCTAGGATTACAAGAAATAAAGCTCGCTTAGTCGCACAAGGCTTTTCTGAAATTGAGGGGGTAGATTTTGAAGAAACTTTTGCACCCGTTGCTCGCTTAGAATCTATACGAATATTTTTGGCATTTGTGAGTTTTAAGAGGATAAAATTATTCTTATTCCAAATGGATGTTAAAAGCATTTTTTAAATGAGTTTATAAAAGAAGAAGTTTATGTAGAACAACCCTCAGTTTTATAAATGAAAAATTTCCAAATCATATTTATAAATTAGAAAATGAGCTTTATGGTTTAAAACAAGCGCCCCGTGCATGGTATGATAGACTTACATTATTTTTGTTAAAGCACAGTTATGTTATGGGAAGTGCTGATAACACACTCTTCATTAAGCATAAAAATAACGATTTAATTATTCTACAAATATATGTTGATGATATCATTTTTGGAGCCACTAATGAAGAGTGTGTAATGAAGTAGTCTTAGTAATGAAAAATGAATTTGAAATGAGTCTTGTAGGAGAACTTTCTTACTTTCTTGGTTTTCAAATCTCACAACGACATGATGGTATTTTTATTTGCCAAACGAAATATGTTCATGATATGCTTAAACGATTTGGATTTGAAAATCTTATACAAGCTTCTACACCTATGAGTGCTTCATTAAAACTAGGAAAAGATGAATATGGAATTTCTATCAATCAAATTTTATACAAAGGTATGATTGGATCTCTTCTTTACTTAAGTGCATCTAGACCATATATAATGTTTGCCGTATGTTTATGTGCTCGCTTTCAAGTCAATCCAAAAGAATCTCATTTAAAAGTGGTAAAACATATTTTTAGATATCTATTAGGGTCATCTAGATTATGATTATGGTACCCACACAATGATTCATTTACATTGCATGGCTATTCCGATTCAGATTACGCCGGATGTTCAATAAATAAATAAAAACACTAACGGTACATGTCACTTTTTAGGACCCTCATTAGTAGCATCGTCTAGTAGAAAACAATCTTCGGTTGTACTCTCCACCACAGAGGCCGAATACATCGCTCTTGGGAGTTGTTGTGTACAAGCTTTATGGATGAGCCAAACTTAAGAAGATTTTGGTTTTCATCTCAAAAATATTGATCTCAAATGTGACAACAAAAGTGCCATAGATCTTACAAATAATCCCGTACACCACTCTAGATCCAAACACATAGATGTTCTCCATCACTTCATTAGGGATCATATTAAGAAAGAGCATGTAAAAATAAGTTTCATTGGTACAGAATCCCAACTAGCAAACATTTTCACAAAACCTCTCCCCGATGCTCATTTCAACATGCTTTGATTAGAATTAGGAGTCTTAGGTATATCAAATTGAAACCCATCAAATGCTATCTCTCCTCAAAACTAACTTCCGTACTTCTTTAATTAATCCTCTAATTCTAAAAATATTTATTTCACTCTTTCAAAAATTTTGAGTTTATAAATTTTCAATATTAAGCTTGGGTAGCAATCAATTACAATTAAATATCTTGTGAAAGGGAGGTTTGGATGTCTCCCCATCACATCTCCTAGTACCGGTGTGAACCCTTCACAGGGTAGACCTCAGGAAGTCCAAGATCCACTATAAATTGCTAAGTCTAACTATAGTCTCACAAAAATCTAAATCAAATATAAAATATAAAAACCAGTTTAAAACCACCAAAAATATGTTTAAATTGCCTTCTAATCTTCTACAAATTCTCTGAAATTTCTACACTAAGAAGGCCTATATACATACTACCTATTTCAAAAGAATTTTTTTTTCAAAAATCTCAAAAAGGTGTTCTGTTTGGGCGTTAAGTAGTTAACTCCAAGCGTTAGCCATTTTTGCCAAACTGAATTTCTGTTTTCTCTACACTATTTCTGGTATTTTTATAATGATTTTTCTCTATTTCTTTTCTTAGTTTTTGAAATTATTTTGTTATTAATTTGGTTGTTTTATTCAAAAATACAAAAAAATCCCAAAAATTCAAAATGATCAAAAATATGTTATGTTATTTGTTTTGCTTTAAATATTTACAAAATTATGGTTTGACTATAAGACTTCATAAGAGCAAACTTCTTAGTTTTTTTGTTTCAAATGGTCAAAATAGATTAGGAATCCACTTAAAGATTTTCTTCAATATCTATTTTTAATTTCAAATTTCCTAAACATTATTTTATCTTCATGCCTTGACCTTAATCTGATTATGTGCAATGAAATAGTCTACAGAAAATTGTGTATGATTGCCTAACATACCTCTAAGTATGAGTAATGCTTTATGCTATTCAATGATTCTTACACTCACTATTATGGTAATCTACATGTGCTCATAATCTTAGTCTTGCATGATTGTGTAGTGTAATAGTTTTAACACATTAAGTTGTGTTTCTAAATTACCTACACCGTCTTTCAAATAATAAATTTATTGTATACATAGATGTGTTATTTCAATATTGTTAATGTTTGCAACAACAAGTGAATTAGAGACCTTTGGCCCAAACTTAAAAAATATATAATCAAATAATATGCCAAAGATAACTCCACCAAGCACTACTCACCCTCCTGATAAGTCTTAATGAGCATTGTGTGGTTGAGCACCTTGGAAAGAATTGTAAAGTGTCTTGTGGAAACATATTCTTTTTTTATCACTTCTATTTGTACACCGGATCACTAAAAATAATTTTTTTATAAAAATGCTTATGTGATCCCCCAAGCAATACTTCACTCTCTGATAAGTCTTAATGAGCATTGTGTGGGTGAAGCACCATGGTAGTTGTACTCCTTTTATGTGCTTTGTAATTTTATTCTAAAATTGATGTGTGAAAGTACTTATAAGATTACAATCTTAATATTGTTGTTACTATTTCATTACATATGTCATGTGTTATGATTATCTCACTTGTATACTTTTATCAAAACACCTTATGCATACATCATTGTTTTTCATAAAGCTTCTACTCATGAGAATTGGATCCTAATGCAAAATTACATAATTCTCTAAAAACTTAAGTAAAAGCACTAGATTGCAATGCATGATTTCTACAATGTTTTCTTTACTTGAATTACGAATTGGTTACATTGTAGCTATTATCTTTTTGAATATGTTAAATCATGATTGTATATTAGTTATGAAAATTTTCAAAGTTAAATGCTCAAATGTGAAGAGTCTAGACATATTGTTGGAATGGTCAAACTATTATAAAAATGTAAATCTTAGTTATTTTGTTTTGTTTTTTCTGCATTCCTAATTTGATCATGTATTTCTTTTACCATGCTTTATCATGCTTACTTCTAAGATTTTTTCTTCCCATGTGCTTGTCAAACTATATTGCATTTCTTCCAACAAGTTTCTTAAGAATTTCACTTTGAAAAGCAATTGGTAGAATTCCTTTGGTAAAACAAAAAATGGAATGTTGTTCGTTCACGCTTATCATATCTTTTTTTCTGCCATACTACTCTCTCCCTTAGCTCGATCACGACTTACTTTATGTTTAAACAAAACTCTCAATCCTCTCTTAGTTATGTCCCAACTTTTGTCTTCTCTCTTCTAGTTTTTTGTTTCAACACCACCCTCTTTTGCTAATAACAAAAAGGGGAGAATAAAATGATAAATCATAATGATTAAAGGAGTAGGATTCACTAGACTAAGGGGGATCATAAATCTAGTCTATGGGTGCATACACTAAGGGGGAGCACAACTTAAACAATCTATAATTCTTATTATTGTCTCTATATTGCTTAGTGTCATATATCTTTCTAAAAACACACCTCTCATATATATGAATCTGATTTATCTATATTGGATTTATTATTATAAAAAGGGGGAGACTGTTGGAACATGGTTTTGCGCATCCCTTTGATTTGAGAATAACAAATCCTACTTGTATTTGATCTTATTTGCCATTATATTTTTAGCATGCAGGTTTGAACAGATATGACACTTTTTTGCTGCATTATTGGTCTGGACCTGCTCACAAAATGAAAAGAGGGATGTGGTCTAACGCCAGACATTAGGACTTAACGTTGGGCGTTGACTCTCATTCCCATTATGATGATTATGACAAGGAGGAAAGCAGCCGTGATTGCATGAGCACTTTAGGAATGATCTGATCTAACGCTAGTGCTAGACTCAACGCCCACATTAGGGTTGCCTATAATGAATGTTTCCTAAAGTGCAGAATCTCCTTTCCATTTCGAAGATCTGAGCCATCAAAACAATTCTATACAGATTCAACGCCAAGCGTTAGACTTAACGTCGGCGTTAGCCTCCAGTCCTATAAATAGTGGATTTCATCTTCTCCAACCACAGAAAAAAGTGCCCTATTCCAGCACATCAGAAACAATGAGAGGACCGTATTTTCTAGACCATCAACTCCCACACAAATTCGTGAGAAGAATTCAAGGAGGATTAGATCAACGCTTACTCAATGCGAAGAACGCACGCTTTGACTTTGAGAATATTCAGCGAGCCATTGCCATCTCCAGAATTCTTCATAGGGAGTTTTTATTTGTGTTTTATATTTCGTTTTGTAACTCTTTCATTATAATCGTGGAGTAAATTCGCCGCGTGTTGGCAACTAGGTTTGGGTAGGATTTAGGGAGGAATTCGCCTCGTGTTGGCGACTAGGTCTAAAGAGTAGATCTAGGGGGTGCTCGAGGTCTTTCTAGGGATAGATAGACTAGAGTAGCTTGAGGTCGTATCTGGGAAGGATAGGCTAAAGCCAACCGATTCTTGGTGAGAAGAGTCGGTATAGAAAACAAAAAGAATATTTCATATTTCGCCTATGATTTCTAGCGTCATAAGAAATCAAATTTTGTAATCTTATATATCAAGTTAATAAAATCATGTTTTCATTTATATTACTTGATTTCCTCTTTTTGTGTGGTTTATCTCTAATTTAATCTCTTATCATCTCAAGTATTTTAAAATATAACATAAGTTTTTAAAACCCTTATTCACCCCCCTCTAAGGGGGTAGAAAGATCCAACATTGTCAAATTTTCTCAGAAAGAAAAAGTGAAACATATCTTGCGTAAATAAACTCTGATAAACACTCAGTTATATCAATCTGATATTATTCAGTCTATCATACTTTTATTATCTATGTATACCTTGTTTGTATTTGTGTTTTTGTCAAAACATGTTTGAAATCACTTATTTTATCTTGTAAAATTTGTTATGATAAATAGGGGGAGATTGTTGGGAAAAACTCTTGTGATTTATCTAACAAATTATTTAAAGTGATTTCATCAATTAGGTTATATTACCCTCATTGTATAGTAAGGGTAAATTGGTCATTAGATGTCTTAGGATGTCCCACTCACCTTAGAGTGTCAAGGCCAAGTCAAGACAATCACAAAATAAGTTAAGACTTGCGTCGAATGAAAGTCGATGCAACTTCGACTTGATATCGACGCAACTCTGACTAGATATCCAAGCAACTTATTCAGCTTGTCGAATTTTAAGTCAAGTTGACACAACGTCGAAAAGAACTCAACGCAGAAGGTAGAGCTTGTCGAAGCCATCCAAGAAGTCGACGCAAATTCGACTACAATTCGACGCAGAAGTCAAAACTCAAGTACAAGTCTTCAACTCGACGGATACGTTGATAAGGAATCAATGTAATATCGACATCTGAGTTCAGTCAGAGCTAAGAAGGAATTTGAAGCTGCTCCTATAAGAACTTAGAGGTGCATCGACATGAAGAATGATGAAGACGATGCAACGTTGAATACAGTCAGAAAAGGAAGCTTTTTCTGATGTCCCTTTTAGACCTTTTCAGAAGGACCACAAGGTTAAAGACAGTTCTCCAATGACTCGTTTATTGATAAGAATGGAATGGAGTATTCCCGGACTCGGCAAAATCATTCTTGGAAGGTATTCAAAACTGATGGACGAGTTGGTAAGAAAAGAGGAAAGGAAAATTATATGTCCAAAAAGAATTCCTTTTCAGAACAGCCAAAAAGAAGAAAGGATTTCAAATTCCTATCATACAGCATAAGTAGGCAAAAGAGAAGAAGAGAATTAGAGTTATCATATTATTCTCGTCTGTAAATAAATGGATCTTCTCCTTTTCCTCCTCAAACCCTATGCCAGGAAAATAAGCCCTCATCATAAGGAAAACATACAACTGCTTCTTCTTCTTCATCTTACAGCAGCCTGTTTACAAGAAGTACTCACAGAAAAGGATCAAATCAAATTTCCCTTGCAACCATCATAATCATAAGCAAGGGTTCATCATATACAGATCCAGTGAAAATATGAGCTGCAGAATTGCTTCTGAAGAATTCTGAAACACAGAATTCTATTCTTCTTCTTCCTTTCTTCTCACTTTTTCTTCAACTATAAACGAGTTTTATTAATCCCTCTTCCGAAAGATTCAGTGGTTCTAAGAGTCTCCTTATCAAAAGACTCAGTGGTTCTAAGAGTCTCCTTATCAAAAGACTCGGTGGTTCTTAGAGTCTCCTTATCAAAAGACTTAGGCACAGGTTGTGCAATCCTACCAGGGAGGTAGAAGAGAGGACTACCCGCTTTTTGGGGAACCTCTATAAAAATTCATGTGTCTTTGTGTGTGATTTTATGTGCTGTCCATACTTCTATTTTCTGTGTTTTATTTTCAGCAATCTGTTTACACTTTATTCTATCTTTGGTTTTGCTGGGTGTATAATACTTAAAGTTTTTTATGTGTGCATAATTAGGGTAGAAAATATTTTAAACTCTATTCACCCCCCCTCTAGAGAATACTCAGAGGCACACTGTGCATTTTCATTTTCGCAGTAGAGATCTATGGGATCAACAATGCTAAGAACTACATCTAACTCGCCAATGAATTTCCTAGTCCATATGGCCTCCTTCGCCGCTTCAGAAGCAACAATATACTCGACCTCTATTGTAGAATCGACAACTATCTCTTGCTTCAAACTCTTCCAGCACACAACACCTTCATTAAGGAAAAACACAAACTTGATTAACTTTGAGTCATCCCTATCAGTTTGGAAGCTATCATCTGTGTAACCCTTTACAATGAGCTCTTCATCACCACTATATACCAAGAATGTATCCTTAGTCCTTCCCAAGTACTTTCGGATATTCTTGATTGCCGTCTAGTGACATTCATATGGATTTGACTGGTATCTGCTAGTCATGCTCAATGCAAATGAAACATCACGATGAGTACATAACATTACATACATGATTGATCTAACTGGCAAATTTTATATGGAATCAAACTCATGCGGTCCTTCTCTACCTTAGATATATGACATTGTGTATTAGAAAGACTTACACATGAGACATGGGTAAGAACCCTTTCTTAGACTCAAGCATGTTGAACCGTTTTAGCACCTAATCAATATATGTACTTTGGGTGAGCCTGAGCAACTTCTTCGATTTATATCTATAGATCTTAATACCAAGTATATAAGTCGCTTCACCCAAATCCTTAATAGAAAAGCAGCTCCCTAACATGTTCTTAACAGCTTGTTAGGTTGGAATGTCATTCTCAATCAATAGTATGTCATTTATATATAATATTAGGAATACAATTATGCTTCCACTAATCCTCTTGTAAACACAAGGTTCGTCTTCATTCTTGATAAAACCAAACTCTTTGATTTTCTCATCAAAAATGAAGATTCCAACTTCGAGAAGCTTATTTCAATCCATAAATGGATCTTTGCAACTTGCATATTTTAGTAGCTTCATGTGGAGATATAAAGTCCTCTAGTTGTATCATGTACACATCATCGAGGAAGTATACATTATGAAAAGCCATTTTGACCTCCATTTGTTAGATCTTGTAGTCATAATACAGAGCAGTATCAAGTACAATTCTGATGAACTTAAACCTGACAACTAGGGAAAATGTCTCATCCTAGTTAATACCAAGAACTTGCTTGAAACCTTTAGCCACTAATCTCACTTTGAATGTCTGTACATTCCCATTAATGTCGATCTTCTTCTTGAAGACCCACTTGCACCCCATCAGTCATACCCCTTCAGGTGGTTCCACCAAGGCCAAACTTGGTTTTCATACATGGAGTTCATTTCAAATTTCATGGCCTCAAGCCACTTCTCGGAGTCTGGTCCATTTATAGCCTCTTGATAGGTTGCAGACTCATCATCATGATCCATAAGCAACACATTACAAATTTGAGTAATGAGAAATACATATCTCCCAGTCTCAAATTGTGGTCCATCAAATCTACGTAGGACTTATGTTTCTTAAGCAGGCTCTCTACAACAATAATTTGTTGTCCTTGCTTAGGTTCCATCTCAGGTTCATTCATTGCTTGTGGTTCTTGAACTTCTTCTAGTTTTATATTTGCGGCCTTTGTAGATATGAACTCCTCTAAGAAACACCAGTCCTTGCGACAAATACTTTGTCCTCTGAGTGCTTATAGAAAAAGTATCATTTAGTTTCCTTAGGATACCCCCACAAGATAATATTTATCTGATTTGGCATCAAGTTTGTCAGACATTTGACATCGTACGTATGCCTCACAACCCCAAATCTCCATGAAAGAAATAATATGACGCTTCCTAGTCCATATCCCATATGGTGTCTTCTGAACCATTTTAGTTGAAACAAGATTTAATGTAAGAGGAGCTATTTCTAGAGCATATCTCAAAAAGGAAACATGAAGATCTGCATGACTCATCATAGAACACACTATGTCCAACAAGATACATTTTCTCCTCTCAAAATACCATTATGTTGTGGTGTTCTAGGTGGATTGAAATGTGATATAATACCACTCTCTCTAAGATAGTCTTGAAACTCCTGACTCATGTATTTTCCACCTCGATCAGATCATAGTGCTTTAATAATTTTTTGTAGTTGGTTTTGTACTTCATTCTTGAATTCCTTGAACTTTTCAAAGTATTCAGATTTATACTTCATAAGATACACATATCCATATCTACTGAAATAATCAGTAAATGTAATGAAGTAGTAAAAACTACCTCTAGCCACAGAACTCATGGGTCTGCATACATCACTATATATTTCCCCCAAAAGATCATGTGCCCTCTCAGCATGACCAGTGAAATGGTCTTTAGTCATTTTGCATAATAAACAAGATTCATATCTCTCATATTATTCATAATCAAATGAGTCCAACAATCTATCTTTATGAAGTTTGGAAATGTTCTTCTCATTTATATGACCCAAATGACAATGCCAAAGGTATGTAAGATTAGAGTCATTTGTTTTTAATCATTTAGTATCATTTATATTATAGATGGGCTGGTCTAAGTTCAGAACATAAAGACCATTAAACATTTATGCTATTCCAAAATAAATATCATTCAAATAAATAGACCAATAATTGTTCTTCATAATGAATGAAAATCCTTTCATGTCCAAATAAGAAATGGGGGAACACAATCCCCCATTTACAGCGTGTTCAAAGAATTATGCTGATACATAGTTAGCCTCCCCCCATAACCACGACGGAAGCTCTGGACTTTCCATAGATAGTTCAGAGAATCCCGATGCTACATTGCTAACCCCACATAACCATGATGGAACCTCTGGCCTTTCCGAAGGACCCCAAATCTAGTGGATGATTAGGGATTGACCCCCTTTTCTCCCGCATGAGAACCAAGTTACCCTATTTACAGAGTGTTTGGATAATCCTAATGGTACATGGCTAACCCCTCATAACAAAGATGGAATCTACGACCTATCCACAAAGTGTTTAGAAAATCTCGATGGTTCAAGGCTAACCCCCCATAATAATGATGGAAGCTCCGACCTTTCCAAAGGACCCCACATCCAGTGTTCAAAGAGGGCCTGCCCCCTTTTTCCCGCACGGGAACCAATTTCCCCATTTACAGAGTGTTTGGAGAATCTTTACGGTACATGGCTAACTCTCCATAACAACGACAGAAGCTCTTGCCTTTTCAAAGGACCCCACGTCCAGCGGACAAAGAGTGCCCATCCCCTTTTCGCTCGTAAGAGAATCAAGTTCCCCCATTTACAGAGTGCTCAGAGAATCCCGATGGTACAAGCTTTGCCCTCCACAACCACGATGAAATCTCTGACCTTTCCACAACATGTTTAGGGAACCCCGATGGTACAGGCTAAACCCTCTTAACTACGTTGGAGGTTCCGACCTTTCCAAAGGACCCCGAGTCCAACTTATGGAGAGGGCTTCCCGCTCTTGTAAGATCCGTCTCCCAAAGACAGAGATAACTTATGCCCAGTGTAATCGTCCTGAGGTAGTGCCATCACTCAAGGCAACCACTACCACGTGACGCTTACCATGCTGGCTAAATCATCACAACAACACAACATCAGAGTATACATGTAACATAGTGAAAGCAAAAGACATGGAAACCCACTAGCATAACAATAAAGTCACAAAGTAATACAACCATTACCAAAGTAAATGCAAGAAGTAGGGAAATAAGGGCGAACACATGCCCTTGCCAATACAATAAGACATAAACATAAATAGTCAATAATAACTTCAACGATGCTCACATCCAATGGATCATCTGACGAATATACAACATTGTTCATTGATAACTTATTATTTAATAACACCCATACGAACTAATATAATAAGGGTCCATGGCATAGATCTACATACAATAAGTAACTTATACAACCCCGTGTTCGCCTGAGAAGGTAAGGCCCTAAGATTAGTAATTTGGGCTGGAAGAGCTCATCTCGCCACTAAGGAGTCGCGAGACCTAGGGGGTATGGGTTGGGGGGAGCTTGCATGAAGGAATGAGAGACCTAGCCTCGGCAGTTGTCACGAGGAGACTCGCAGGAGACTCGTAGGAAGGAGGGCGAGCGGGGCTTTCACAGAGTGCTCACCTAAGAGAGGTTTCGCAAGCCATACTCGCGAGGAGACTCGCGGGAGCTCGCGTGAGTGGCGTTCTCGTGGGACACTTGCCCACAGTCCAAGGAGGCAAAATTACCCCTCTGCCCCTGGTGGTCTGCCGTTAGCCCCTCCAAACAGCGGAGTTTGGCTGTTAGCAGACCAAATTGGGGTGCGTTTAGTAAAACCAAAAGGCGGAACCCCTCTATTGGCAGACCAGACTTAAAAAACTATAAATACGCCTTGAAGGGCACCTTTGGAGAGGATTCCAATCAGAGCATTCTGAACTTCCTTCACCCTAGGTTTCCTTGGTTTAGCTCTCTAGCTCTCCAAGGTGCCCAGTCTCAGTTTTGGCTTGGGAGGGGAAGCACTCAAAGATCTTCCAGGTTTGTGGTGGGACCTCCTCGCTGTGACTAAGGTCTAAGTCTAGTTTCGAATCTCTAGTCTGCTCCTTCCGAGGGATCAGTAAGGGCTAGCTGCCCCTCAACTTGTTGAGGGCCTGAGCATCACAAGAGACCAAAAAATTGGTTTCAACATTTTGGTGCGGTGAGCGTGGAGTGTGGCTGGTCCAAGAAAGTTCCAAAGAAGGGACATGGCAGGAGATGAAGAACAGGGTGAGGAGTTTTGGGGGTCACCCCCGATGGTGACACCAAGGATGTTCTCGTACTTCAGGAGGGAAGTCCTCGACACCCTCGGGTTCGCTGTCGCAGCGTTGAGAAGCGAGTTCGCAACCTCGACGCCTCAGGCGTTCCCTCCTCTAGCAGTGGCTGGCGAGAATGCCCTGGGAGGAAGGGCTGGAAAGGAAGTGGCCGGGGGTCAGTGCAAGACCTGGAGGGGCGAGTGTTGTTTACCAGCCCATCGAACGAGGTTCTGGCGAGCGTAGTGACGGCGAGATCAGTGTCGCCGAGCTCAGTGCCGGCGAACACGGGGCAGGCGAGCGCAACACAGGAGAGCATGGTTCTGGCGAGCACGGAGCCCGTAAGTGCAGTTCCGGCGAGTGTGTCTCTCGCGAGCATGGTTCCAGCGAGCTCAAGCCTAGCGAGGGAGTTCGGGGGGCGAGTGGAGCAGGAAAGGGTGGCAGGTGGGGGGGAGCCCCTTTTGCGAGCTGGTGCTTTCCGCACCCATTCCAGAAGGGTTCAGGGAATGGGACAGGGTCTATTACCATGGCAGGGACGACCCTGTACAACACATGTAGTCATTCGAGGACTCGGTTTCTATCAGGCCGATGTCAGATGCCTTTAAGTGTCGGCTCTTCGCCGTCACCCTGAAAAAGAAGGCCAGAGACTAGTTTCATCAACTCCCTGTGGGGTCGATCAATGCATTTGAATACTTGCGTCAAAGCTTCTTGTTGCGATTCTCGACTTCGAAGAAGAGGAAGAAGGATGTCGAGTCTCTCTTCAAGGTTAAGCAGGAGCCCAGGGAATTGTTGGCTCACTATGCGGATCGTTTCCAGGAGGAGGTACTACTCACCCAGGAGATGCCTGGGTTTGCCCTCCAGCTCGCCTTCATGGTTGGGCTGAGGGAAAGTTTTTTCAAGATGGGATTGAAGAGGAAGGCCCACTTCTCCTACGAGGTGTTGATGGAGAAGGTGGCGGAGGAAATCGAAGGGGAGGAGGCCAATCCTGAGCTCTCCATGAGGCTATCCAAGCTCAGTGAGCCGGAGGTCAGGAAGCAGGAGGTGCGGAGAAGAGAAGAGCCCAGGGCCCCAGAGGTGGGGTGGAGGCAGCAAGGCAGAGGAATGCAAGGTCAAAGGAGAGGTTATGCCCCGGGATGGGGTAATTTCCATGGGGGTCAGGGAAGACCCCATCAGATGGGATGGAGGCAGGGTCCGAGGCCGATGCCTCCCCGGCCTCAACACGCGATGGCAATAGGGAGAGGAAGAGGAGGAAGAGCAAGGGGTGGAGCAAGGGCAGCAGCCCGAAGGAGGAATCGGGGGGTGGGGGGGGGGGGTGGAAGTCGAGAGGGGGAGAAGTGACGTTGCCCTATTGTGACTTCCATGATTAAGAAGGTCACGCGACGGCCACTTGCCCGTGTTAAATTTTTGAAGTGGAAGTGGATTTGAGCTGGGCGGTCTGCGGATTGGAGACCGCAGAGACCGCGCGGTCTACGTTGGTTCTTTGGTCGGTTTTTTCTCAGCAGTTTGTTCTGAGTGGTCTGATCTGGGAGACTGCCTCTTCTGTCCGGGCGGCTTGCGCGGGTTGGTCTGGTGACTTGTCCTAAGTCAGCCAGATGTTCTTGGTCTACCTTCTTTCAGTAACCAGGCGGTCTAATGACTATTCTAGTCGGTCTGGTTACTGAAGGAGTTCTTTGCTTTGCAATAAGACCGAGTGGTCTGCTTATTGAGACCGCGGTGACCGGGCGGTTTGGTTGTAAATGCAAGGTTTAATAAAGGAGCTGTGAGCTATGCTGAGCTCGGGAGGTCTGCTTTGCGAGACCACTCGTGATCTAATGGGCGGTTATTGTATCCCAGTTTGTGCGGTGATGACATCCATTTGTCCGCCTATAAATAAGGGTGCAGAGCCCATCATTAACAATGAGAGCTGTAAGAACCAAAGTTAGCTTGACTATGCCGGTCTCTCTTTGAGGTCGTGCGGTCTGAGATTATTGCCTGACCTGTTTCTGTGTTCACAGGTTAGCGGCTTGCAGCTCGCGGTCAGCTTGTCTCCCTTCTTCCAGCTTTGAATAAACTAGTCCGGGCAGACTGTGTTTAGGTGTTCGCGGTCTGTGCAGCGAAATCAGTTGATCAGGCGGTCTTAAGTGGCCAGGAGGTCTTGAGTTGCGGTCTGTCACAGGTTGCAGTTCTTCGTTCATTGTTCGCGGGTTCTTCTTTGATCAAGACCGTGCGGTTTGGGCAATCAAGAAGTGCGAACTGTTGTTTTCAGTAGAGGAATAAAGCAGCAAGTTGGCGGTCTGTGGTTGCATTCTGGCAGGTGCAGTCTGTACTCTGTTCGGGAGGTCTCAGCGGCTTCCGTCCGGCTTGTTCTGTTCATGCGGTCTGGCGGTCTCAAGTGCCAGATCGCTTCAGCTTGTTTTACACTTGTGTTTTGTGCTTCTCTCCTCCGTGATTCTTATGAATCATGTCTCGCCATGTATACCTCGCATTATAAAGAGATAGTTAATGCCATAGCACTATTTGTTCTTCTCATCGTCACTGTTGTGCTACACTTGTGAAAGGTTTTGTGAAGTGTGTTCCGCATATTTTTCACTTCATCTACGGACCTCAAATTTTTCAACATGGTATCAGAGGGAGGTTGCTGAGGTTGTGAAGCAGAAATTGCTGGTACTTCTCTCGGGTTTCTCAAGTGGTTAGCAATCAATGGGATAGCAATGGAAGGAGGATATGCTGGAGGTCTCGGTATTGAGCTCCTTACGCAGACTAACTTCAAGAAGTGGAAGTCTTACATGGAGAGCTATCTTCCTGGCGAGGATTTGTGGGAGGTAGTAGAAGGAGAAGCAAGACAAGCTATTGTTCCTGCTGATGGGAATGTTGAGCTCGTGAAGGCTTGGAGAAGAACGAATGCTAAGGCGGAGTTCACTCTCAAGAGGGCTATCATTCTGGAGCTATTTGATCACATCATCGGATGTGGATCAGCTGCTGAGATTTGGACAGCCTTGGATGGCTTGTTCAATAAGAATAATATAGCGAGGCTACAGTTCTTGGAGAATGAGTTGGCAAAAGCAACTCAGGGGGATTTGTCTATCTCAACGTTCTTCTTGAAGATGAAGAACCTCTGCGCAGAGATATCGGCTTTGGACCCGGATGAGCCTATCTCAGAAGCTAAGCTGAAGAGGCACATAATCTGCGGCTTGAAGAGGGAGTATGTGGCATTTTTAACTTCTGTTCACGGCTGGGCCAATCAGCCTTCGTTGCTGAAGCTGGAAAACTTACTTGCTTCGCAGGAAAGTTTAGCTAAGCAAATGGCTGGGATGTCTGTCTCTGAGGGAGAAGGCGAGGTTCTCTTCTCTGGCAAGAAGAAGAGATGGGACAAGAAGAAGAAGACATCTAGAGATGATGGTCCATTTACTTCATATCAGCAGGAGAGGAGCTATGCTCCTAAGCGTGATGGGAAGAAGCAGGAAGGACTTAGATGCTTCAGGTGCAATAAGCTTGGTCATTTCAAAAGGGACTGCAAGGTCAATCTTTAGCCAGGGCATGCTGTAGGGAAGGAGGAGGCTGGTTCCAATTCAGAAGGAAGTTGGGGTGGTGGAGGTTCATTCATGACGGGCATGTGTGTTCGGGCCATGGATTCCATTAACTATCAAGATGATTGGATTGTGGACTCTGGGTATGGTCATCACCTCACCGGGGATGAGTCAAAGTTCTCCTCGTTGCAGACATATACAGTTAATGATGCTATCATTACGGCTGATGATACTATTCATGCAGTTGAGAAGGAGGGTGTGGTTTCATTGAACGATGATAGAGGTACTCTTACGTTGAAGAGTGTCTATCATGTTCCGGGGATGAAAAAGAACCTCTTCTCGGTGACCAATGCAGTGGATGTTGGCTTTCACTTTCTGTTTGGTCCAACAGAAGTGAAATTTCTCTGAAACGTTTCAACGGTGAAAGCTGAGGTCACTCATGTTGGGAGACGGGTGAAGGATTTGTTTGTTCTTTCAACAAATTCTTATTGTTGGGATCAGTGCCCAGCAGTGTTCCTGATTTGAAGAAGTGCTCAGCTCAATGATAAGTCCAAGTTGCATTTAATGTTGCATCTAGTTCATGCTTGCAGAAATTGACAATATGACAAGTACTTTAGTTATTTCACTAAGTACTATATCGTTGAGAAGAATAGGAGATGTCATCGACAAAGTATGATTGTCGTCATGATGATGAGCAAAGCAAAAGCTGAGACTTGGCGAGTTCTTCGAACGCAAAATGCAGTTCGTCGAACGCAGAATGCTGTTCGTCGAACGCAGAATGCTGTTCGTCGAACGAAGAATGAAGTTCGTCGAACGCAAAGACAGGATAGAAGCAAACGCTGAGATTTGGCGAGTTCGTCGAACGCAGAATGTTGTTCGTCAAACAAAGAATGTAGTTCATCGAACGCAAAGACGGGACAGAAGAATGAAGTTCGTCGAACGCAGCATGATGTTCGTCGAACGAAGAATGTAGTTCGTCGAACGCAGAAACTTCTCTACAGATCGACGAATCCGCTGAGAAGAGGAAGCCATCTCAGCCCAACCGCTGAGACAGATTCAAGAGGAAGGAATGTCGTCGAGAAGATGCAGTATCGTCGACATCATCAAAGAAGCCTTGTCGTCGAGAAGAACAAATATCGTCGTAAAGAAGGTGTGACGTCGAGAAGACTGAAAAAGGACAGCTGAAGACAAGCAGTTGCTAAAGCATAGTCAGTCGACATGATATCGCTCATGTCGTCGAAAGAACAAAGTGATTACGACCACAGTCTATAAGAAAGAAGATCACGATGACATAGTCAGAGATCGCATATCACCGTATATGCAGAAACACCAGAATATCTGGTATCGTCGAGATATCAATGTCAGAGGCAGAAGCTTGAAGACTTGAAGATCTTCCTAGGCCTAAGGCATCGACAATGTCTTGTCGTCGAGATATTTTCCGTATCGTAGTAAAGCTATCAGTATCATCATAAAGATGGAAGTATCGTCGAGACGGAATTCAAATATTGCGGACGCGCTGTCAGCAATTAATGCCGCCGCCTGATTGTCCAATCAACACGTGCTCTTAAGGAATAGGCGTCTGACATTAAAGGACATTATATGTGACCGCTAAGCGGCTCTTCCGTCCTATAAAAGGGAACAGTGATGCCCTAGAAAAAGCAATCTTCGAGAGAGAAACAAGAACGAAAAAGAATCCCGCCATTTCTTTTCAATACAACAGTACATTTAGCGGAGAAGAAGAAGAACAAGTAGAGAACAAGAATCAAGTGTTCTCAGAAGAATCAGTCATCTCCATTGACTGATAAGAAGCTGATCATCATCCGGCTAAAAAAAGAGATTGAAGAAGAACTGTGCTTTCAGGATCTGAATCAGAAACATCTTCTTCAACCTCAAGAAGCCGATCTCGATCAGGCTAAGTTGTCGATCATCATCAGGCAGAAGAAATAGTTTTTATTACTGTGCAATCTTTTATTGTTGTAAGGCTTGAGGGACTAAGTGTCTAGCTTGAGGGCTGGAGAGCTGTGAGGCTTGAGGGCCAGGGAAGTGGACTTGCGGGTCCGACACCGTCTAGCTTGAGGGCTGGAGAGCTGTGAGGCTTGAGGGCCAGGGCAGTGGACTTGCGGGTCCGACACCGTCTAGCTTGTTAAATTTTTTGATTTGAATCGTTTAGGAATAAGCAGGAGTTGCATCAACTGAGTTATAGACAAACAACCACATTGCCACACAGCAACACAAAAGACTTTATTGAATCACAAACTTCATTTACAATGCGAGGTATACATGGCGAGACATGATTCATAAGAATCACGAAGGAGAGAAGAACAAAACACCAAAAAGCAAAACTGGCGGTTTGACAAGCAGAGACCGCACAGACCGCTCGACTCCAGAGATCGCCCGGCTTGACCTGAGACCGCGCGAACAGAAAACAGACAGGCCGCCTGCACTGCAAAATCGCCACCTCAGACCGCACGAACTGGAGCTTATTGAATTGAACGAAGAGTAGCTGTCGCCAGACCGCAACTCAGATCGCCTAACCGCTGAAGGTCGCCTGATCGCTGAGCTCGATGCGAACAGCACAAGAACACCATAAACCAGTTCGCAGACAGACCGCTGCCAAATTGTTTATTCAAGCCGCTGGGAATCATCAAGGAAGGAGACTACAACCTGCTGACCGCAAACCTGCGAACACAACAAACAGTCAACTCGCTTCCGAGACTGCCCGACCTCAAAGTTGAAACCGCACGAATTAACCCAGGCTCTAGTTCTTACAGTTCTCGTTATGAATGGCGGGCCATGCACCCCTATTTATATGCGGGTAGATCGATGTCGTCACCGCACAGGATAGATACAATCACCACGTGTCAGATCGCCAGCGGTCTCACAAGGTAGACCGCGCGATTAGACCACTTGTACAACCTTCCGTCCAAGACCGCAGATAAGCAGACAGATCGCGCACAAGTCGTGTGAACACGAGACTGCGCACAAGCCGCGCGGGCACAAGAACGCTTCTTCCTTAGATCACCAGGAGCAAACCAAGAACCATCTGGCCGACTTCAGACAAGTCGCCAGATCGACCAGCATAAGCCGCCGGACACAACGGTTACACAGAACAGACCGCCCGGTCTTCCAACAAAGAAGACAGGCCAACCAAGCAGAACAACTCGGGAACAGACCATAGAAAACAAGAATAGACCGGCCAACCAGCAGACCGCCAGAACAGACCGGCAGAGCCAGACAGGCAGATCACTAACACAGACCGCGCGTTCTCTGCGGTCACCCAAATTCAGATTACCCGGACACATCCACTTCACTTCAACAAATTCAACACTCCCCCTTGAAGTGGGAAGTGGAAACTATCCCGAGTAAACTCCACAACCGAGTAAACGGTCCTTTTGCCAGCGACTTTGTGAAGATGTCTGCAACATTGTCCGCACTCCGAATATGCTCGACCATAAGAGATCCTCCCAACACCTTTTCACGAATGAAATGGTGTTCAATCTCAATATGCTTGGTCCTCGCGTGACAGACTGGATTATTAACCAGCTTGAGAGCACTCTCATTGTCCCCGCGTAGCATAGTGGGACCTCGAACCTCCTCATGAACGTCCTCTACCAACCTCCTGAGCCAAATGTCTTCCTGAGCCGCCAAAGTCAAAGCCTTGTATTCCGCTTCTGTGGTAGATACAGACACCGAGTCCTGCTTTTTGCTACACCAAGAAATAGCTGTGGGGCCCGTCATAAAGACAAAACCAGACGTTGATCTCCGATCATCCACGTCTCCCCCGTAATCAGCATCCATGTATCCAAGCAACTCCAAGCTTAACCCTCTCCTATATAGGAGACCCAAATCAGAGGCCGACTTCACATATTTTAGAATTCCTTTTGCCGCTAGAAGATGAGGCTTCCGTGGCTCCGCCATGTACCGACTCACTTTGCCAACTGCATAAGCAATATCAGTCCTCGTGATGGTCAAGTAGATCAAGCTTCCAACCAGAGCTCGGAACACCAACGGATCAGATAGAACTCTCCCCTCATCCTTCCAAAGTTTATGATGCTGTTCCAGAGGTATAGAGCTGCTCTTCCCTTCCTCCATGCCAAATCGTTGAATGATCCGCTCCGCATATCTGGCCTGAGAAACGAGCACTCTACTCTCCCGCCTCTGCACCTCGAGTCCAAGGAAATGGTGAAGCTCACCCAGATCCTTCATCTCAAATCTGATGGCAAGCTCGGATCTCAGCCTTGTTATTGCCTTCTTCGAGTTCCCGGTGATAATCATGTCATCCACATACAACAAGAAAATAACCCTAAGCGCCCCCTCCGTCTTGATGAACAAGCTAGAATCAGAGTCTGAAGCAAAGAACCCGCATGATAGAAGATACTCTGCGATCTTTCCATACCACGCCCGAGGCGCTTGCTTCAAACCATACAGGGCTTTCTTCAGTTTGCAGACGTAGTCCGGACACTCCTCCGAGATGAAGCCCGGCGGTTGGGTCATAAAGATATCCTTATCGATCTCACCGTATAAGAAGGCATTCTTAACGTCGAGCTGCCAAATCTCCCATCCACTTGATGCCGCCAAAGCAATAAAAAATCGGACCGAAGTCATCTTTGCCATTGGACTAAACGTCTTATCATAATCTTCACCATACTACTGTGAGAACCTGCGAGCTACAAGGCGAGCCTTGTATCGCTCGATCGTACCGTCAGCCATCTTCTTGAGTTTATAGACCCACTTGCATGTCACAGGGGTAATGCCCTTGGGCCTGGACACTAGAGACCAAGTCTCATTCTTCTTGAGAGAATCCATCTCCTCTTGCATAGCAATGTCCCACTGCTTCACGCCTTTGGCCTTCTCAAAGCTCGACGGCTCCCTCTCATCCAAGGGACCAGCAAAGAAACATGAGACAAAGCTCACCATGTTTCCTCCTGTGTATCGATCCGGTGGCTTAATAGTCCTCTTCGACCTCCTAAGAGGTTGCACCTGACTAGCCACCTCCTCAGCTGCTTCTTCTGTGCTAGCTCCTCTTCCATATGAACTTGGAGCATCGCTCCCCCTGCTTCCAGAACCTGAAGCCTCCATCTCTGAGCTTGACACAACAGGAGCTCCTGGTGAAACAGGCAACTCCACTTGAAGATTTTCCGCAGCCTTCCTTTCTTCATCAACCCTGCTCTCCGGTAGTTCAACTCCTGAACTCCCCTTGTAGGAAGTCACCTCATCGAACACCACATCCCGAGATACAAAAGATCTTCGAGTCTCAGGATCCATGCATCTCCATGCCTTCTTCCGCTCATCATATCCAACAAAGACTAGCTTCTTTGCTTTCACATCTAGCTTTGTCCGAAGAGCATCAGGAATTTGCATGTTGAAACCGGCAACTGGTCTCTTTGAGTTCGGACCCACTGGGGGTGTAGCCGGCACTTACTTCTCTCTCACCAAACCCTCCTAACAGTGGATGAGATAACTAGAACAGACCCAAGGCTGTAGCGAGGAGGTCCCTCCACACACCCGGAAGATCTTAGAGAGCTTCCCCTCCCAAACCAAAGCTCAGCCGGGCACCTTGGAGGGCACTAGCAGCCAACCAAAACTTGCCTGGAGGAGAGGATTCTCTCTCTGGATCTCTTCTCCAAGGTGCCCTTAAGGGTCTATTTATAGATTCTCTAGACTGGTCTGCAAATCGCATGAATCCGCCTTTTGGTTTTACTAACTGCACCGCAAAATGGTCTGCTAACAGCCTAACACCGCTGTTCTGAAGGGCTATTGGCAGCCCACAAGGGGTATCTAGGTCATTTCCTCCTGGAAGCCTTTGGGGGCGAGTGGTATGTGAGGGCACCACTCGCCAGACTCCTTTCTCGCCCCGTTCGACCGGGCGAGTGCCCGCGCGCTAGATGCTCAGCCTGCTTACGCTTGTCGAGCGCTCCCCCGCACACGTCGAACGCTCCAGAGCTCTGGGCGAGTGGTCCGCGAAGGCGCCACTCGCAGGTCTTCTCGCCTATTGCTTGCCCTCATTCGCCAACATCCCTCACCGTCACGCGGGTGCTCTGAGAGTGGGACCACACTCGCCCTGTAGTCCGCCCTTTCCCTTGGCCTGGGCGAATGGTCCGTTGGGCTCGACTCTTGTCCCTTGGTCCCTCCTTCCGGGTTCGGGGGCCCACTCAGCGAATACGGGGTTGTACACAATCCCCGCTCTTTGTGAGCGGGTCATCCGCTCGGAAAGAACAGTCCAACCCAGTATTCGATGAGTGTCTGCTGACCTGGATAGAATCTTTGCGTGGGTCCCACTTCTACCTTATATATACCTCGGGCCCGAGCCATTTCTCCAAAAGCCTTCTTTCCTGCTACAGTGTTTCCTCCCGCGCTCCAAATTATCGCTATCTTGAAGGATTCTCATGGAATCATCGTCTAAGTCAGTCGCGCAGTCAAAGGTGGACTCACTCGCGACAGCCCAGGAGAAGGATTCCCCCAAGGCTATCTGGTTCGCCCCCTGTCTTTCCTCGATAAGGGACCCCAACGCTCCCTTTCGCTCCAGGAGGGCCCTGGCCGTTCGTCGGGGTCGGGGGAGGGAGATTCCGCTTCGAAATCTCCCCATCCGGCCGTCCACCATCCTCCCGACATCCGTATGCAGGTACTTTCATTTCACGTTACCTCTTCGCTATTCCTCGAGATGACACTTCCCGATGGTTTGGGACCACTCGCAGGAGGCGCTGGATACCGAGGAGAGCCGTGGGGATGCCATGCTGAAAGCTGTGACACCCTCGCCCGCCGATGCGAGAACCTCACTGGCCCTCAATCTCGCTCCTTCAATTCCTCCTTGCGGGACCCGATCTCAATCAGGTAGCGTCTCGCGTACTGTGAATGCTTTTACCGTTCCTTGGTTCTAATCGCTGCTTTCCGCAGCCCTCGACCCGGGCACCGCGGGATTGACCCTTACTCCTCTCCACTCTACCTTTCTCCCGGGAACTCCTACTTCTGCGAACGGGCGCGGGGGCTCATCGGCGATCAACCACGGTCGCGCTCCTCCTGCCTCTGATCAGGCTGCCATTCCCGCCATCAATCCGGAACCCTTCTGACCAGGGAGAGGTAAGTCTCTTCATCCCACGGCCAGCATCTTTGAGGTGAATCCCTCGACGTCTCGCCCCCCTAGGCAGCACGAGCCCGTACCAGGTAGGTAGCCTTCTTGGCCTTGCCCTGATTTTATCCCCATTTTCGGAGCGAAAGATCTTCGTTCTCACAGGTCACCGGAAGGCCTCCCCCACGGGGTTCTATGACGGCGGAGAAGGAATGGTTTCGCCGCCCCCTTCCCCTGGAGAGCTTGACGATTTTCTGGGCGACCCCACCGATGTTCATACCATGAAGGAGCGAATGAAGGAAGTGCTGGGGAAGCTCATCTTCATGCAGTGGGAATTCGCTGGTCAGCTGGACGGTCAGCAGATGGAGACTGTTCGCGAGCTCAAGGTCCTCCGACAGGATTACGCTCTCCTTCTCGCTGACGTGGAACGCTTGGGAGCTGAGGGCGGGGAGCTTTCTCCCGGGAGGCACGCTGCGCAAGCGAGGGACCAGCTGCACCTAGCCAGCCAGGAGATCACCGCGATGACTGCGTACTACCACTCGAGGGCGCCTCCGGTCGTTGATACTCGAGGTCGGGGTCGATGGCATTGGCTAGAGCATTAGGCTATCGACCCCTCCCCCCCCCCCCCCCCCCCCCCCTCCTATTTTTCCTTTTGACGCTTTCGGAAAACTCTGCAAGACTATTTGGTTCTGTAATAATTTTCTACGTTTCGCGGATGGTAGCTTTACTCTTGATTTTGCCTTTTACTTTCCTATGTTTCTTTCGCTTTCGCAGTGGGTTATCACCTCGCCTTGCTTTCCGCCTAACTGAGTTATCTTCCAGCCATGCGGTATTCTGACGAAAAACCATTCGCCGAGCTTTCGTAAATGCTTGGGCGAAAACAGGTCGACACGAATTCCGAGGCGTCGGGGTAGTGCCGGCACTATCGGCTCACCCGCCGCCCGAGGAGATGATTACTTTTTTGTGCTTTTCTATAAATAGGCTGTCTCACCAACTTTATTTATTACGCTTCAACCTGCCGCCATCTTCTTCATTCGCCGACTGCTTTCGCACCTCTCACCTTCGCACGAGCTCCTCTACTCCAAACCTTTGTGAGATGGGCAGCGAACCGGATGGAAGGGGCAAGTGCGCCAGCGCTTTCGTGGACCACGAGTTTGACCCCTGCGACCTCACCGAGGAGGCCTTCTTGACGACTATCGAAACCACATCCCGGGGGAGTTCACCGCGACCCGCCCGGAACCCGGGGATCGCATCAATTCCTTCTCTCCCGTGACCCTCGCAATCCCGCTAGAGCACTTCGAGGTGGGGTTCCGCCTCCCTATCTGTACGGAAGTCCGCCAGACGCTCCGGTACTTCGGAGTTGTCCCCGCCCAGCTCAACCCGAACTCTATCGCCATGCTGGTGGGGTTCGCCTGCTATCTGCGGGAAGAGGGGATCGAGTTCAGCCTCCCCATCTTCCGCAAACTCATCACCTTTCGCGCGAAGCACGGAACCTCCTTCTTCTCGGGCCAAAATCCTCTGAAGGTGGCCGGTCTCGCCAACAACAACCACGACTGGCTTCGCCGGTTCGTGTTCGTTAGTGGGAACTTCGGGAATGTCCTCTTCGCGCCGGTGCAGGAGGAGGAGTAGACCTTTCGGCCCCCATCGCTGGGCGGTCATGAGTCTAAGCTCCACCAATTCATCCTGGAGCAGGGCATGGACGTCGTCCACCTCCGGAGGAATGTGGATTCGCTCCCGCCCATTACGCCGGGCGAAGGTAAGATTGAGCAGTCTTCGCGCGACTTTCCTCTCCCTCCTTCTCGCTTTACTTACCGAGTGTTCTTCTCTGATTACAGGTGCCCATGACTTCCCGCTGAACCCTCCGCGCCCTGCCGGAGCGGCTCTGGGGCATTCGCTGTCCACCGCGCGAGCTGCCGCTGATGCCTGTCGAGAGGACCTGGCTTCCTCCAAGGTTAGCGGCCACAAGCGAAAGCCGGAATCAGCCGCGCTCCCCTCCTCCTCGAAGAAGGGGAAGGTCCCCCATCGTAAAAGGATAAGGCCACCCCGTCCTCAAAAGGGAAGGAAGCCCCGGGCGAGGTTACGGGGGTGAACGTTCCGACGGGGACCTCTGTTCCGTCCGTGGGAACCTCTTCGGGGCCCCTGCCGAGAGATCACCGCAATTTTGCCAACGGCGAAAAACTCGTGGACCCAGCGGGAGCTCCCCTTGTTAAGTTGGACCGAAACAACAACCGGGTCTCCCTCTCGACCCTCCATCCGTCGTGGATCGAGACCGATGTCGCTAGCGGCGAGGCCTTTGCTTTCGCATACGCCTTATACGGCCGTGACGATGCTGAGGTGTTCGACGCCGAGAACACCCAGGTGCTAGCCTACGAGACGGCGCGGGCTCTCCTTCGAGCGCATGAGCTCGCGCACATGTCCTCTCGCCGGAGCATCAACCTCGCGCGAAACCTCTGCGAGGTGGACGCGAATCGGGCGAGTGCGTCAGCGGTGGCCCGAGTTTTGAGGGAGAAGCTGGAGGCCGCCGAGGCCCTACTCGCTAGTCGCCCCGTCCAGGAGGTACGATCTCTTCCTTGGACTTTCTAACCACTGCACTCCCCCACCTTTCTGACTACTCTCCTTCCCGCAGGACACCACCAGCGGCGAGATGCTGCGCGCTCGAGTGGCCTTCCTGGGGGAGGAGAATCGGGGGCTGAAGGAGGACATCCGGCGCCTGCAGGCGGATTCCGCTCAGGCAATTGGCGAAGGAAGCAAAAGGCACTCCTATTCGAACTTCGAGTTCGAGGAGCTGATGCAGGAGAGCGCCCAGGCTGCTGCGGAGCATATGCTGTGGGCCTTCCTCGACGGCGGGTACCTGAAGGAGGGGGCCGAGACGCTGTTGGCGCACCAGGTCGTGCCGGACATTTTCCTCCCAGTACCCTCCCCGGACGGCGAGGACTTTCCTCCGAATGACGAGGTCATCTCCCTGGGCTCAGATGAGAGAGGCAGCCCTTCTCGTAAATGAGGGCGAGAGCTTGTTAACCGTTTTGATGACAACAATTATTTTTGTGATATTTTTTTACGAGGGCTTTTGTTGGCACATCCGACAGATATATTCGGGGCCATTTTTCCCATTTTGTCTATGTGATAGTTTTTAGTGATTATTGCGCAATCGTTTTGCTTCTGTTTACCGCTAGGCTCGCTAGGACGGTATAACGTTGTGTGGTCGCATTGGGCACTCGCCGAGTGCTGAAGGAAGTATAGGCTATCTTTCCCCTGCAGTCCATTCGCTTAGATTGGGGGTTTTCATGTGAATCGGTACCAGGTGAGGAGATAGGACTTCTCGCTTTATGCATTGTTTTTTGCTCTTGCGCTTCGCGACTCCGGCCTCGGCGCTCTCGCTAAGAGACTTTTTACGCCCGGGAACACCGTGGTCGCAGTCAGCTCCCGCTCGCCGCCCCCATGCTGAGACTTAGGTGTTTCCGCCGACTTTCGTCGGAGTCGATACCGCGTACGTGTGTTCGCCGAGTTCGAATAGCCTCCCACGATCCTTCGAACGGCAGCGTGCTCGCTGCGCAACCGCCGGTCGAATGTTGTCCTTGGTTTGTATCATTCGCCCTCCCGGGGTTTGTCTTTGCCTTATTTCAATTCCTCATTTTTAAGCCCTTCCCTTCCTACTTCACCAGCTAGGTGAGAGCCTGGTCAGCGGGTCTGCTCGGGGCCAACCTTTGAAGCTTGGAACCTGCCATCGAGTGAGCCTTCGGCCCAGCCAGCTAGGTGAGAGCCTGGTCAGCGGGTCTGCTCGGGGCCAACCTTCGAAGCATGGAACCTGCCACCGAGTGAGCCTTCGGCCCTGCCAGCTAGGTGAGAGTCTGGTCAGCGGGTCTGCTCGGGGCCAACCTTTGAAGCATGGAACCTGCCACCGAGTGAGCCTTCGGCCCTCGCAGCTAGGTGAGAGCCTGGTCAGCGGGTCTGCTCGGGGCCAACCTTTGAAGCATGGAACCTGCCACCGAGTGAGCCTTCGGCCCTGCCAGCTAGGTGAGAGTCTGGTCAGCGGGTCTGCTCGGGGCCAACCTTTGAAGCATGAAACCTACCACCGAGTGAGCCTTCGGCCCTGCCAGCTAGGTGAGAGCCTGGTCAGCGGGTCTGCTCAGGGCCAACATTTGAAGCATGGAACCTGCCACCGAGTGAGCCTTCTGCCCTGCCAGCTAGGTGAGAGCCTGGTCAGTGGGTCTGCTCGGGGCCAACCTTTAAAGCATGAAACCTGCCACCAAGTGAGCCTTCGGCCCTGCCAACTAGGTGAGAGCCTGGTCAGCGGGTCTGCTCACGGCCAACCTTTGAAGCATGGAACCTGCCACCGAGTGAGCCTTCGACCCTGCCAGCTAGGTGAGAGCCTGGTCAGCGGGTCTGCTCGGGGCCAACCTTTGAAGCATGGAACCTACCACCGAGTGAGTCTTCGGCCCTGCCAGCTAGGTGAGAGCCTGGCCAGCGGGTCTGCTCGGGGCCAACCTTTGAAGCATGGAACCTGCCACCGAGTGAGCCTTCGTCCCTGCCTGCTAGGTGAGAGCCTGGTCAGCGGGTCTGCTCGGGGCCAACATTTGAAGCATGGAACCTGCCATCGAGTGAGCCTTCGGCCCTGCCAGCTAGGTGAGAGCCTGGTCAGCGGGTCTGCTCGGGGCCAACCTTTGAAGCATGGAACTTGCCACCGAGTGAGCCTTCGACCCTGCCAACTAGGTGAGAGCCTGATCAGCGGGTCTACTCGGGGCCAACCTTTGAAGCATAGAACCTGCCACCGAGTGAACCTTCGGCCCTGCCAGCTAGGTGAGAGCCTGGTCAGCGGGTCTGCTCGGGGCTAATCTTTGAAGCATTGAACCTGCCAACGAGTGAGCCTTCGGCCCTGCCAGCTAGGTGAGAGCCTGGTCAGCGGACTTGCTCGGGGCCAACCTTTGAAGCATGGAACCTGCCACCGAGTGAGCCTTCGGCCCTGCCAGCTAGGTGAGAGCCTAGTCAGCGGGTCTTCTCGGGGCCAACCTTTGAAGCATGGAACCTGCCACCGAGTGCGCCTTCGGCCCTGCAAGCTAGGTGAGAGCCTGGTCAGCGGGTCTGCTCGGGGCTAATCTCCAGAGTTTTTGTAATCATCACGCAAACCATTACACCATGCACATGTATAAGAAGAATCAAGCTTAAAGCAAGGCATCATTACTATTACATGACCTTAGGGATAGAAACGCTTTAAATCATCGCCGCTCCACGTATGACTAATGGGCTCACCCTCCACATTCCGGAGGCGATACCCCCTGATTTTAAAGCTTCTTCTACAATATACGGACCTTCCCAGTTGGGATTAAGTTTTCCCACCGCGGCTGACCTCCCGGCCGCGTCGACCTTTTTTAACACGAGGTCACCCTTTTCGAACTGCTTGAACCGGACGTGCTTGTCGAAGTATTTGGCCATCCGCCGCTTAACTTCCTCTTGTCGAATGGTGGCGAGGTCTCGGACCTCTTCAACCAGGTCCAGGGAGAGCCTTAGCTCCCCCTCGTTCCCAGCTCTCCATTCTTCACCACCATTTGAGGCGGCTTTTACCCGTGGCGTCTCGACTTCAAGCTCTACTGGGATGACGGCCTCAGAACCTTGAGAGAGTTTGAAGGGGGTCTCCCCTGTGGCGGTGTTGGGGGTAGTCCTTAGAGCCCAGAGAACCGAGGGGAGTTGCTCCACCCAATTCCCCTTCAAATTTTCTACCTTATTTTTAGCAGGTTCACTATAATTTTGTTAGCAGCCTCCACCTGCCCGTTGCTCCTAGGGTGATGGACGGATGCAAACCCGAGGTCTATCCCCAACTGACTGCAGAAACGGATGAACTCCTCGCTGGCGAATTGCGGTCCATTATCGGTCACTATGGCTTGCGGAAGTCCATGTCGGCAGATGATCTCCCCCCATACGAAGTTGCGGATTACCTGGGAGGTGACCTTGGCAAGCGCCTTGACCTCCAACCATTTCATGAAATAGTCGATCATGACCAGGAGAAACCTTCTTTGTCCGCTAGCCTGAGGGAAGGGTCCTACCAGGTCCATCCCCCATATGGAAAAGGGCCAGGGTGCCGTGATGCTCCTTAGCCTCTGAGCGGGCAAGAGTTGAAGTGGGGCAAATAGTTGTCACTTCCGGCATTTTCTGGCGAACTCTGCTGCATCCCTACTCAGGGTCGGCCAGAAATATCCTTGCCTCATTATTCTCGCCTCCAACGTCCTACTCCCCGAATGGTTGCCGCATTCGCCGGAGTGGATCCCCTCCAGGATCCTCGGGACTTCTTCTTCGGAGATGCATCATGCCAGGAATCCTGAGAGGGTCTTCCGATATAGGTCCCCTTCATGGAGTGCGTAGTAGGCGGACATGTATCGAAAGCGCCTTTGATCCGGAATCCCTTTCGGAAATTTTCCTGTCGATAGGAAGGTCACGAAAGGGTCCTTCCATAAGGTCCGCTGCTCGATATCCATGAGCTCCCCTTCCTCTATCGAAGGGCGGAGCAGATCTGCCAAAGTCCCCCAAACCCGAGGACCAGATTTGGCCAGCCGATCGGCCGAGCACTCTCCTCCCTTGGGACGTGCCTGATGGAGAAAGTTGTGAATGCTCCGATGAGACCCCTTACTTTGGAAAGATACCGGACAAGTGTGGGCTCTCTTTCCTCAGATTCACCCTTGACCTGCAAAGTTATCACCATCGAATCCGTGAGAACTTCCACATCATGAACTCCAAGCTCCCGGGCCAGACGCAGGCCGGCGATCACCACTTCATACTCCGCCTGGTTGTTGGTTACGGGAAAATGTATCACCAGCGCTTGCTCGATTTTCACCCCATGAGGGCTTTCCAACACTACCCCTCCTCCTAGGGAGTTCTTTCCCGAGGCTCCGTCGACCAGCAGATTCCATGGGGTATGGTGCAAGAATTGCACCTCTTCCATCTCGACCATGAAGTCCACCATGAAATCCGCAACTGCTTGGGCCCTTATTGAGAATCGTGGGAGGAAGGTGATGTTGAATTCGCTCAACTCTATCGACCACTTTGCGAGCCTCCCCGAATGCTCTACCCCCTCGAAGATTTTGCGTAGGGGGTGATCAGTTATTACTTGAATCGAGTGGGCCTGGAAGTAGGGCCTGAGCTTCCTTGCCGAGATGACCAAGGAGAAGGCTAGCTTTTCCAGGATCGGATATCGGAGCTCTGCCTTCTTCAGAACCCTGCTTACGTAGTATATGGGTAGCTGCCTTTTACCCTCTCCCCGGACCAGGACGGAGCTTACGGCTTCCGTCCCGACCCCGAGGTATAAGGACAGGTCTTCCCCCTCCTTAGGACCTTGGAGTAGTGGAGCTTGGTGAGTTGGCTCTTCAAGGCCTGGAAGGCCCCCTCGCATTCCTCCGTCCATTCGAACTTCTGATTGACTCGCAACACTTTGAAGAACGGGGAGCATTTCTCCCCCGCCCGAGAAAGAAACCTACTCAACCCTGCGAGCTTCCCGGTCAGTCGTTGGACCTCCTTAGCGTTCCGTGGCGACCCCAACTCCATGATGGCCTTCACCTTGTCGGGGTTAGGCTCTACCCCCGAAGGAGTGAGAAGGTGACCTAGGAACTTTCCCTTGCTGGCCCCAAATACGCACTTCAGGGGGTTGAGCCGCATCTTGTACTTGCGTAGGGTGGCAAAAGTCTCCTCGAGGTCTTGGAGGTGAGAACTCACGCTCTTGCTTTTCACCATGAGGTCGTCTACATAGACTTCTAAGTTCCTTCCTCTTTGCTCCCTGAAAACCCGGTCCATCATTCTCTGGTAGGTTGCTCCTGCATTTTTAAGCCCGAAGGGCATCATCTTATAGCAGTAGCACCCCTCCCTGGTGATGAACGAGACATCTTTGACATCCGGGGGGTGCATCCTGATCTGGTGATAACCTGAAAAAGCATCCAAAAAACTCATCACAGAAAAACCGACGACTGAGTCAACCAGCGCGTCGATCCGAGGCAGGGGATAAAAATCCTTAGGGAAGGCTTTGTTTAATGAGGAAAAATCAATACACATACGCCAGCGGCCATCGCCCTTCTTTACCTTGACGACATTGGAGACCCAGCCTGGATACTGGATCTCCGATACAAAACCTACTTCGAGGAGCTTGGCCACCTCCTCGCGGATCGGTTCTTCGAGCTTGTCGGCTATGGTTCTCCTCTTCTATCGGACGGGGCGGGCCCCTGGCTCGAGATTGAGCCGGTGGAAAGCCACATCCGCATCGATGCCCGGCATGTCCGCCGCCTTCCACGCAAAGATGTCGACGTTCCTTCGGATGCACTCCAGCATCATCCTCCTGTCCTTCGGTCCCAGGCCCCCACTGATCCGCACCTTCTCCACCCTTCCTCCCTGGGTGACGACCTCCATCTCAACCACTTATTCCGCCGCCTCAAGCCGGGCCGGCTCTTCCCACTTGCCCCCTGCACTTCTCCCTTCAACCGGGATCTCCTCTCCTGCTGTAGCTTCCTCCTCCATGGGCTCGACTCGCTCCCCCTGAGCCATCTCAATCCCTTCTCCTTGGATCCTGCTTTCTCCCTCAACTCCCCCCTCCATCCCCTCTTCTTTCAGCCCTTCCGGCCCCTTCATCTCCTCATCCATCTTCTCAGCTTCCTCCATCCAGGAGATGGTGTTGACGGCAGTAACATAACACTGCCTTGCCACCTTTGCATCCCCCCGGATCCGGACCTGGACCCCTCCGTCGTGGAATTTCAAGCACTGGTGGTAAGATGAGGGCACGCATCGGAAGGCGCTGATGAGGGGACGTCCGAATATTGCATTGTAGCTGCTCGGGGCGTCCACAATGACGAATCGACAATTCCTCAGGACCCCTCCCAATGACACCTGGAGGCCAACTCCTCCCTCAACCTCTTTCCTCTCCCCCGAAAAGCCGAACAATGGCCCATCGGAGGCCTGCACCCTTTTCTTTTCCACCTCCAATGCGTCAAAATCCTTCTTGAAGATAACGTTCATGGAGCTCCCGTTGTCCACCAAGATCCGGGAGACAGTGAAGTTTTCTATCGCCGTCTGGATCACCAAGGCGTCACAGAACGGGTCCTCGTAGTCGGGCATGTCTTCTGACGAGAAGGTGAGCTTCTCCGAGGGGTGTGGGGTTTGGGAAGCCGATGCGACGCCTCTCCTGTACATCGCCTGGAAGCTCTTCTTGCGAGTTGCCTCGATCCCGACCCTTCCGTGGATCACCCCGATCCCTCCCCTGGCTCCTACGTTTGCCCTGTCTTCACACCTGTCCTCCCCCACCTCTGGGAACACTTCCTCGATCCTGACCGGCTGCTGCCGTGGCTGACCTCCCCCTCTCATCTCCAAGAATTCTGGGCAGGTGGCCGTTGCATGACCTTCCTCCTGATGAAAGTCACAGTAAGGCCATGCCACCCTACCCCCTCTTCCTCTTCTTCCTCTTATTCCTCCTCTTCCTCGGCCTACCGCCATGGATTGCTCCCGGGGAGGGTGAGGGGGCCTAGGGCCTTGCCTCCACCCTTGGTTGACCCACTCCTGCTCCCTTCCTCGGTATCCCCCTTCTTGACCTCTCGCCGGCCCCTCCTGACGCCTCCAGGTCAGCCGGTTATTGGGTTCCTGACGTCTCCAATCCCGCTGCTGCCTTTCGAACCCCTGGCCCCTGGGTTCCTCCCTTCTCCTTCCCTCCTGCTGTCTCACCTCGGGCTCGCTCATCTTCGCCAACCTCCTGTAAAACTCTGGATTGGCTGCCTCCCCTTCTATCTCCTCTGTCGCACGCTCCATCAACTCCTCAAAGGAAAGAGGAGGCCTTCTCTTCAGGTCCATTTTGAAGAACCCATCCCGCAACCCTACGATGAATGCCATCTGGAGGGTGAACCCCGACACCTCCTGCACGAGGTGGACCTCCTCCTGGAACTTGTCCATATAATGGGCCAGTGATTCTCCTTGCCCCTGCATGATCTTGAAGAGCGCCTCCGCGTCTTTCTTTCTCTTTTTTGACGTCGAGAAGCACAGTCGGAAGCTCCGGCGCAGATCGTCGAAGGCATAGATGGAACTCACGGGGAGCTGATGGAACCAGTCCCTAGCTTTCTCCTTTAGAGTGGTTGCGAAGAGTCGGCACTGAAAGGCGTCCGACATGGGAAGAATTGAGACTATGTCCTCACACCATTGTAGATGCACGACTAGGTCATCCTTGCCGGTATAATAGGACATCTCTGGCCCTCGGAACCCCTCTGGCACTGGGGCCGACAGGATCAACTCGCTGAAGGGGCTCCCTTCTCTTGCTCGGCGAGTGGTCCTCTCGCGCGGAGCCAACTCGCACACCTCCGCATTCGTCGGGCAGTTGAACAGCTGTCGCCCGGGGAGATCTCCCGCACTCGCCTCCGCTGGCACCTCCTTCCAGTGTCGCTGCCCCGGGGCATTCTCGCCAATCTGTGGGGGAGGGACCACGGGAACTACTGGGTTCTCGCACTCGCGCCTCCCGGCGAGAACCGTCTGCAGGACTTCTCGCTTGAACTTCTCAAACATCTCCATTCACTCCATCGTCGTTGGTGGCTGCGAGTGGCCTGAGTCAGAACCATTTCCCCCATCTCCTGTCATTGAGTCCAGTTTGAGATTTTCCTTCACCGGCTACGGTCCACGCTCACCGCACCAAAAATGTTGAAACCGGCAACCAGTCTCTTTGAGTTCGGACCCACTGGGGGGTGTAGCCGGCGCTTACTTCTCTCTCACCAAACCCTCCTGACGATGGATGAGATAACTAGAACAGACCCAAGGCTGTAGCGAGGAGGTCCTTCCACACACCCGGAAGATCTTAGAGAGCTTTCCCTCCCAAACCAAAGCTCAGCCGGGCACCTTGGAGGGCACTAGCTGTAATACCTCCTCTGTAATGACCATATAACATGGGTCCGGCCGGGACTCCACAGCATATAACCGCCACAGTTTTAGCATTACAAGATGATATAAACTACCCAGCTCAAAACTCAGACAACACAGCGGAAACAAAACTAAAAATCACAGAGATTGTCCACAATTAACATAGGAGCGAAACTGGCCTTAAGGCCTTACAAAACCAAAGTCCAAGTCATCAAACATTCATCACAAATATAAAATCCCAAAAGAGGGGGAAACTAGCATCCCTAGGCTACCTCGGCATGCAAGCCGGAACATCAAAAGATGAGTACGGGAAAATAGGAAAAACAAGGTAAACACTTCATGAGGCTTTAGACCTTTTTGGCCTGCGAGCTCGTTCCAGCCTGCGATCCCTGGCCTGCATCCAAATCACAAAGAGCGGTAAACGAGGGTTAGCTATGGCTGACCACAAACAGTGTAACAACACCCCTCCTCCCGGCCGTCCTAGCGGACCCCGGGGAACTACATCACCCTGCAAGTCAGCACTTCGTATGCACATTAAAATACAGAAAGAAACAACATAAAACAATAGGCATGAGTGTCACAAACAACATCCACGTTTCTATGTCGAGCAAGTAATAAAGGGGCCTACAAATGCGATATGAATGCAAACCCGGGTTTCACCCAAGGCGCCCTAAAGCGTATGAGTCTAGCACAACATCATACATCATCAGCACAATCACGGGGTACTCAACAATTCCCCCAAAGGGCATCGTAGCCCAAGGCCAAGAACTCACGCCGAGACCCACCTCGCCTGGCTCTCCATGCCATCGTGCTTGTCAAACAGCTCACACGTTCTTGCCTCAAACCACACAACTGATGCTAAGAACCCTGTCTTAGACTCCGAGCAAACATCCCAAGGCCCTGGTCTTACCGTCGGGACAACATCCACCGACTGCCTCGCCTGGAGACCGTTCCGGTCTCGTCCGTTAGCACAGCCGTTCTCGTCAGTTAACCCCGAAGGGACTTATCTTGCCGGGACACTCTCCACACGTGAATATCAGTCTTCACGGGATAGACTAATCCACAATGCCTAATCCACTAACGGAGCGGATTTCTAGTGCAATGTCGGGGACAGACACCATCAACCCGATGGTTCCTCTTGAACCAAGGCGACCCGGATCCCTCTCACTTGACAGATCCGGTGCCAAAATACAGAAAATAAAGGGATGCCAAGCACGCATCCTAAAGACCGGGAGGAGAAATGTCGTTACCTTTTGAGATCTCCTCCTAGCCATGGAAACTTGAAAAGAAACGGAGAAGAAGAAGCGTCTCGACATTCCCTACGCGTTGCCGGTCTTGGATCGGCGAACGGAGCTCCGAAGCTCCAACAATGGCGGGATCTAGTTCTCTTCCTCCTCCAACCCTTCCTCTCTCTCAAACCCTCAAGACCCAACTTAAGAGAAAAATGAGGAGGGAGAGCTTCTCAGCCCTACTTAGGGTTCTCCCACGAGCCCCTCACAGCCGTCCGATCGAAATCAAACCAAACGGGCGCCCAGAAATTTGCTGATTACGGATTTATTTCCGTCAGTTTGTGAACGCACGGTCGAACGCACAACCGTGCGTAAAAATGCACGAGTAAATTCAGAACTCCAAATCTTCCAGCCGAAGAGCACGCACGGGCGGATCGATCGTGCGTCAAGGAAACGCACGATCGTGCGTTTAAGAAAAATCTGCCATTATGACAGTTTTCAGCGACGAAGACCTAATGCGCGACGTTAATTCTCAGATCATCAAAACTGGGGTGTTACAACTTGGTGGCGTAAATCTTAGCACACCGCTATAGGCGGTAGTAAGACTACGGCACGAAACGGCAGTGTACCGATCGTTCAAGTAATATAAAATGAGGAGTAATCCCCGAGTATCGAATCTCTCAAGGAACACAGTAAGGTGGAGTTAACGTTCGAGGAAGGACTTGAGATTGAAGTCCTTTACGTCAGATGGATTGCGGAAATGGGGGGGGGGGGTTGATTTGGTTTGTGGAAAATAAAGTGAAAAATCTATCACTACTCCTATGCGATGCCGCTATGCAAAGCTTCGCTTGGCGGAATGGAATCTACGTAGGCCTTGAGCGCGCTACTTCGTAAGGGCGGATGGACGAGTAGGCAAATGGAATGAGGGTCGTAAGCACCTCTTTGACACGCACGCCACTAGCAATTGCTAGTGCGGCAAGGAAAGCGATGGCGGGATGGATGATGGAATGGGGCGCACCTCAAGCAGCATAAACATAAAATGACATCACATAGACATGAAATCAAGAATTAAAACAAGTTTATGCACTCTACTTTATCATAATAGTGAGATCTACACATATACACAACAATAAGAGAAGTACAAGGCAAGAAATCGACCGAATCCGAAGTCTTGTTGAAGATTCACGGTTGAAATCGCTGGGTTGTCAACCCGCGTCCAAGCTCGGTCAGCAACTGCCTCCGGGGTAGAGAGAGCTGTCACTACTCTCCAATGGACCCGTCTTCTTCGTCTCACGATCCGGAGGAGGTTGCAAGCTTCCTCTTGCTTGAAGGTGATGGCATATAGATCTCTCTTGAAGCCCTAGGATGAAGGAGGAGGCCAAAGGGGCGAAACCCTGGTGGAAAAGGCAAAATCGCGCTGTTGTACGGCGCGTACCGTTCTCTCCTGGTTTAGGTCGAAACTGCAGCTTTTATAGAAAATCGTCAGAAAATTGGTCGCGCACGGTCGATCGCATGACCGTGCGTCGACCGTGCGATACTTAAGCTCAGCAGGCGTGCAGGGCAAGAAGGCCAGCGCCCGTGCGTTTTGCTCACGCACGACCACACCGCCCGTGCGTCCAAGACGCACGGGTAAACTCCGACGCTCCATTTTCTGCCCAGACACAAACGCACGATCGCCACCGACCGTGCGTCAAGGAAACGCACGACCGTGCGATATGCACAGAAATGACTTCTGGGAAAACGGGACGATCAGGTCACCTGCATACAAGATCAACGGCTGGGAATACACGTCCAGCTGCACAGAGATACAGAAAACACAATGGGGAGCACAAAGTGCTTACCCCCAACAACAAAGTGCTTAATTGCACACAAAAACAGGCACAACTATATACCTCTAATAAAAGCACGAATAAAGGAAATATGAACGAAACTGAAGCACAAAAGCAAAAAAAACTAGCCTAAATGAGTCCGAAAATATGTATATAATAGAGACTCATCACACCCCCAGACTTACCTGTTTGCGCGTCCCGAGCAAACAATTCCTACGCAAGCGGGAATATGAAATAGCTAACTAAAAATTACAAAATGGAATACCATGCGAAGTCGCATGCTCATGTTCGTATAAGAAAACTAGAGAAGATTTCTAATTATACACAGAGTTTATGAATTTTAAAAACATAAATAATTGTTACTTCTACTCAAAATGAGAATCACAGTGAATCATCTGGTCACGCATATGGAGAAAGTAAACTGAACGCTGAGGCGAGCATTGCCAAAGATCAGGGTGCCGGAAAAACTCCACCGAAATCCATCGGTGTCGGTGACCATAGGCTTGCCCGGTTGCATTCTCTCCACGACACTAGATTGGCTCAAGGCGTGAGTCAGTAGGACTTGTAGGTTTTGAATGGGGCTTGGGTTATGGTGAGATAAACAAAGGTAAACCTGGAGGCTAAGCACACCCAACCCAAAATGAGCTTTAAGAAAAGCTACCCGCACGACTATAATAAACAAGTGCACCACACCCCCAGACTTGGACTTTTACAACATAGGTGTGTGCACCGCCCACTCCCAATACCAAAACTTTCAAAATTTTCAATTTAACTTTTTCATAACAATCCCTTTTTTTTCTTTTCTTTTTTTTTTCTTTTTCTTCTTCAATCTTCTTTTTCTTTCTTTCCTTTTTTAGCAAAATTTTCAATGAATACACCCACAATTTCTACTCTAAAAATTAACACATCAACACCCCCCAAAATGTAAATACAACTATAACTAAAGCTCAGATTTGGGTGTGTGACTAGGTTAGGCTTTTTAAGCTTTTGGTGAGATAAAAGTGGAGCTGAATCAAGAGGAAGGGGTAGGCACAAAAGGGCTAGCAAGGGTAGATGATAGGCATGAAATGAAAAGCTCAACCGGGCCAACATAATGGCCTACGTCATTCTCACGCACTAGAACTATCCTATGCCAATGCTTCGAGAATCGCTTGGGGCAAGTTCTAGCCACCGAGAAAGATTTTCCTTTCCCCCGACTCAAGCAATACGAGTCTAGCGATCGTTTACACACATCCCTATGCTACTGTTTGATTCACAATGGGTTCGTCATTCAAGTATAGTAAACAATATTTATACTAATAAGAATGCATAAAACTAATAGTATAAAAAGAAATCTAATCTACATGAATTACTATACTTGCATGAGTACTTGACTAGAAACACCGGAGCCGACATTTTATTCCACTACATAATTTAAAAGCTAGCATAAACATTTTCTCATATGCAAAAAGGAATGAGTTATACTCGTGACGCGCTAAAGGTAAAGTACAAGCTCAAGTGGGTGCTAAGTGTGCAGACAAAATGAACAAAAATGATTCTTAGATAAAGAAGCTTCTAGCCTGCTAAATAACTGTGCACGTGAGTGGGTACACAAACAGGTCTTCCCCAAACTTAAACTATGTATTAAGATATTCTAAAAAAAGTTTTAGGGGACGAGGGTACCCAATGCTCAGCAAGTAAGCATTCTGGAAGCCTGTAGTGAAGCTCTACGAAGAATCACGACCACCGCCTTCACAAATAGAAAATACCTACAAATGGTGGCCTCTACACACGAAAACTAAAATAGCACAAAATAAGCTAGTTTTTGCAGGGGATAAATTAAAAGACAAGAAAAATTAAGATAACTACTGGGGTTATTGTCCTCCCAGCATGACTTATTCAGGAAGGTGAGGGTCTTAGCTAATGGGAGTATGGAAAGAGAAGTGGACAGGCAGCTGTTCTAATTCCTATGTCGGTAGCGGGTACCGATACGGCGATAAAACAGTTATTCCCCTACCTAAATAAAGATACCTGCTGAACACAGGTAGCGGGAATAGGAAGTAAGAAGAGGAGGAGGCCTTGTCCTCACTCATCTCACCACAAAATAAATCCTTTCCTAGCAAGGTGTCATCTCCAGGGAGGTGGCAGGAGAAAGAGATCAATGATGGAGCTTCCTCATTGGAGGAGGGATCAACCTCCTCGCACATGAGGATGCTATCATCATTGACCTGAGCTGGAAGCTCCAAGTCCTCCTGATGTACCAGTGGAGACTCAACCTGCACAGGCTCAGATATAGCAGAAGGGGGGTCAAGAAATAAAAGAGAAGAAGAACATAAATAAAAAACGAGCGGGGGAGTGGTCCCGAACTCACTCCCAATAGGTTGGGAAAGTAAAATAACGTCGGCATTGTCATCAATGCCACAAGATTCGGCGGGATCGTCAGTGGCCAAGCTAAGGATTTGGACTTCCTCCACCGGTGCTGAAGAAAGCTCCTCTTCACCTAGAAGGTTGTCCTCCTCCATAGGAGCAGGCATACTTAGATCGCCAGCCTCATCCTGCGACACATCCTCAACAATGTCGTCAGAAACGAATGTAGTAGAATGCACAAAAGGGGGAGGAATAGTGCTTGGATAAAAGTCAAGAACTGGTTCCTCACAAATAATCAAATCTACGCTAGGAGATGGATGTATAAGGGAGATGTGCTCTGTCATGTCAGTGCCCAGATAAGCCACACATCTGGTGCCTGTGTCCACATCATACCCTTCTTAAGATGAAGGTAATATGGGCACATAACTGGATGTTGAAGGTGTGCTGCCAGAAGTAGGAGTCGGAACGATCCAGATATCTGGCTCGTCATCCTCGTCCAATTGGCGAAGATACTCGGCACAGTCCTTCAAAGCATGATCCATGCTCTGACAAAATAAGCACTGCCTTACAGGCTTCTTTGGCACAGCTGGTGCTGAAGCCGAAAAGAAGATTGACGGTAAAGGCGTGGCAGAATAGCCATAAGACTTCCGCGCACCATATGGAGTACCAGACGAAGTCGGTGCTCTATATGCTGGGCTGGGAGTGCTAGGGCTACTATCTCCCTTGGGACATCTATCACTAGCATGAGAGATATCTCCACAAAAATGGCAACGAATATTGAATGAAGACCACATAGTGTGAAGATAAAATGATTCAAAATAAAGACACGATTGTGCACAACACTACACCTAACATTAAATTACTAAGCAACCTAATAAAAACAGGAAAATAAAATAAGAGGAACTGAAATAAAATAAAAGATGCAATTTACAAATGAAAAGGGCTTAAATCTCAGATTCTCCCTCTCCAGAAAACTCACACGACTGTGTTCCCCGGCAACGGCGCCAAAAACTTGGTGGCGCAAATCTTAGCACACCGCTATAGGCGGTAGTAAGACTGCGACACGAAACGGCAGTGTACCGATCGTTCAAGTAATATAAAATGAGGAGTAATCCCCGAGTATCGAATCTCTCAAGGAACACAGTCAGGTGGAGTTAACGTTCGAGGAAGGACTTGAGATTGAAGTCCTTTACGTCAGATGAATTGCGGAAACGGGGGGGGGGGGGGGGGGATTGATTTGGTTTGTGGAAAATAAAGTGAAAAATCTATCACTACTCCTATGCGATGCAGCTATGCAAAGCTTCGCTTGGCGGAATGGAATCTACGTAGGCCTTGAGCGCGCTACATCGTAAGGGCGGATGGACGAGTAGGCAAATGGAATGAGGGTCGTAAGCACCTCTTCGACATGCACGCCACTAGCAATTGCTAGTGCGGCAACGAACGCGACAGCGGGATGGATGATGGAATGGGGCGCACCTCAAGCAGCATAAACATAAAATGACATCACATAGACATGAAATCAAGAAATATAAACAAGTTTATGCACTCTACTTCATCATAATAGTGAGATCTACACATATACACAACAATAAGAGAAGTACAAGGCAAGAAATCGACTGAATCCGAAGTCTTGTTGAAGATTCACGGTTGAAATCGCTGGGTTGTCAACCCGCGTCCAAGCTCGGTCAGCAACTGCGTCCGGGGTAGAGAGAGCTGTCACTACTCTCCAATGGACCCGTCTTCTTCGTCTCACGATCCGGAGGAGGTTGCAAGCTTCCTCTTGCTTGAAGGTGATGGCATATAGATCTCTCTTGAAGCCCTAGGATAAAGGAGGAGGCCAAAGGGGAGAAACCCTGGTGGAAAAGGCAAAATCGCGCTGCTGTACGACGCGTACCGTTCTCTCCCGGTTTAGGTCGAAACTGCAGCTTTTATAGAAAATCGTCAGAAAATTGGTCGTGCACGGTCGAACGCACGACCGTGCGTCGACCGTGCGATACTTAAGCTCAGCAGGCGTGTAGGGGAAGAAGGCCAGCGCCCGTGTGTTTTGCTCACGCACGACCACACTGCCCGTGCATCCAAGACGCATGGGTAAACTCTGACGCTCCATTTTCTGCCCAGACACAAACGCACGATCGCCACCGACCGTGCGTCAAGGAAACGCACGACCGTGCGATATGCACAGAAATGACTTCTGGGAAAACGGGGCGATCAGGTCACCTGCATACAAGATCAACGGCTGGGAAAACACGTCCAGTAGCACAGAGATACAGAAAACACAATGGGGAGCACGAAGTGCTTACCCCCAACAACAAAGTGCGCAATTGCACACAAAAACATGCACAACTATATACATCTAATAAAAGCACGAATAAAGGAAATATGAACGAAACTGAAGCACAAAAGCCAAAAAACTAGCCTAAATGAGTCCGAAAATATGTATATAATAGGGACTCATCACAACTCCACCCCCCTTAAAAGAATTTCGTCCTTGAAATTTCAAAACTGAATCAGAAAATTGCAATGCATACCTGATGCAAAAAGTTCCGGGAAGTCCTCCCGCATCCCTTGCTCACGCTCCCAAGAGAATTCGTCTCGCCCGCAATTGTCCCATCGCATCTTTACAAGCCTGACTTCCTTGTTACGCAACTCCTGGACTTCCGAGTCCTCCACACAAACCGGACGAACTCTCATCCTCAAATCCTCTGTCACCGGCACCGCCGCCGCTTCAACCACGACACTTGGCTCTACCAAAGCTTTCCTTAGCACAGAGACATGCAAAACATCATGTAATCCACTCAGCTCAGCGGACAATGCCAAATGATAGCCTGTTTTGCCTATACGCTCCGTAACCTCGAACGGGCACAAATATCTCAGACTCAACTTCTTGAGTCGCCGCACACGCGAAATACCCTTGAACGGCTTGATCTTCAAGTAGACCATGTCGCCCACTACAACCTCCACATTTCTGTGGCGCGCGTTAAAATACTTCGCTTGCCGATCTTGAGCAACCTTCAAGCGCTCCTGAATCGTCCGCACGATCTCGCAAGCATCTGTCACCACTTGCTTTCCCAAAAGCTTAGTGTCTCCCGCCTCTGCCCAAGACATCGACGTTCGACACCTTTTTCCATACAATGCTTCGTATGGCGCCATCTTGATACTTGCCTGGAAGCTATTATTATAAGCGAACTCCACCATGAAAAGGTGGTCTTCCCAACTCCTACCAAAGTCAAGAGCACACATCCTCAACATATCCTCCAATGTACGGTTCGTTCGCTCCGTCTGACCATTGGTCTGCGGATGGAACGCGGTACTAAACTTGAGTTTGGTGCCTAAACTTTTCTGCACTAACCTCCAGTCCTTTGACGTGAACCGCCCATCGCGATCACTAACAATGCTCTTAGGAATCCCATGCAACCGCACAACATTTCGAACATAAAGCTCCACGAGCTTCTCGACGCCATCACCCTTCTGATTCGGAATGAAGTGAGCCACCTTGGTCAGGCGATCCACTATCACCCAACTCGCATCGTTACCCTGCTGCGATCGAGGCAAGCCATGTACAAGGTCCATGGAGATATCATCGAATTTCCACTCAGGGATAGGAAGAGGCTTCAAGAACCCACCGGGCCTTTGACACTCAGCCTTCACTAAAGCACAAGTCTGACATCGGCTTACATACTCAGCTACGTCCCGCTTCATCCCAGGCCACCAAAAGGATTTCTTCATATCCGAGTACATCTTTGTACTACCTGGATGAATGGAGCACTTCGTAAAGTGAGCCTCAAACATCAACTCCTCACGGAGCTTGCCAAAACGCGGAACACACACCCTTCCGTCTCTCTTCAAAATCCCACCGACCATCTACCAAGCACTGTCTTCGCTTTGCTGAGCTTCCAACACCAACCGTTGGCACTCTTCGTCTGCACTAGTTGCCTCTCGGATTCGATCCGCTAGATCACACTACACTTCAATCCAGTACAACCGAGCCACGCTAGACTCACCTCTAGCCACACAAGCAATGTCAAGAGACTCCAAGTCTCGCACCAAACGCTCGTCATGCGCCTCAATCCAATTACCTTGCCCGGAGTACTTCCTACTCAAGGCATCCGCCACCACATTGGCTTTACCTGGCGTATACTGAATCTCCACGTCGTAGTCCCCAAGGAACTCGACCCACCTACGCTGCCGCATATTCAGATCCTTTTGGTCTAGGAGATACCTCAGGCTTTTGTGATCCGTAAAGATCTCCACTTTTGCACCATAAACGTAGTGCCGCCATAATTTTAACGCAAAGATTACCGCCGCCAACTCCAGATCATGGACGGGGTAATTTCTCTCATGAGTCTTTAACTGCCTTGACCCATAAGCTATTACCTTGCCGTGCTGCACCAGCACGCAAACCAAACCGCAACCTGACGCATCACTGAAAATCTGAAATCCTTCCGTCCTACTAGGAAGACTAAGGATCGGAGCAGACATCAACCTTTCCTTCAAATTCTCAAACGCACGAGCGCACTCCGGCATCCACACGAACTTCTGGTCCTTGCAAGTAAGAGTGGTGAGGGGCAAAGCCATCCGCGAAAAGTTCTCCACGAACTTTCTGTAGTAACCGGCTAGTCCACGGAAGCTCCGGACTTCCGCCACGGTTCTCAATACAAGCCAATCTCTAATGGCTTCAATCTTCGCTGGATCTACCGCCACCCCATCTCCACTGATTACGTGACCCAAAAAGGCCACCTTCTCGATCCAAAACTCGCACTTCGAGAACTTAGCATAAAGCTGGTTCTCCCTTAGAGTCTGCAATACTACCCTCAAGTGAGACTCATGTTCCGCTTCCGATTTCGAATAAACCAGAATATCATCTATGAACACCACCACGAACGAATCTAAAAATGGTCGAAAAACCATGTTCATCAAATCCATAAACACAAATGGCGCGTTCGTCAATCCGAACGGCTTCACCGAAAACTCATAGTGGCCATACCGAGTCCCAAACGATGTCTTGGCAATGTCCTCTTCTCGAATCTTCAACTGGTAGTACCCCGATTTCAATTCCAACTTAGAGTACAGCACCGACCCCACTAACTGGTCGAACAAATCATCGATTCAGGGAATCAGATATTTATTCTTGACGGTCAACTTATTTAGCTCGCGGTAGTCAATGCACAACCGCACACTTCCGTCCTTCTTCTTTACGAACAATACCGGCGCGCTCCACGACGAAGAGCTGGGCCTAATGTACCCTTGCTCTAACAACTCTTGCAACTGAACCTTAAGCTCGGCCAGTTCCTTCGGTGCCATCCTAAATGGAGGACGCGACACCGGCCTCTCACCCGGTACCAACTCTATCGAGAAATCGATTTCGCGCTGAGGAGGTGCTCCCAGAAGCTCCTCGGGGAATACATACTCAAACCCATCCACCACCGGAACATCTCCAATAGCCAACCTTGTGGAGTGAGTCTCCAAAAAAGCTATAAACGCCTCGCCTCCTTGGATTACCCACGCCTCATTTGCATAGCGGAAATCAGGGAGCAAGCCACTCCGCTTAGGTCTTCGAACTTGACCTCTGCTCTACCTTTTCCTCTCAGGGTTACCACCTTCAACTGGCAGTCGATACTAGCTCGCTGCTCTGCAAGCCAGTCCATCCCCAAGATAACGTCAAATTTGGCTAGTGGCAGAATCGCTGCTACCAACTCGAAATCACAATCGCAGATTTGCAACACAATGCGTCCTTTCCTCACGGTGGTCATGAAAGACCCATTCGGCATGCGCACGCTCAGCTCCACCTCTGCCTCGACGGACTCAGCGCCAATCCTCCGGATAAAGATTTCCGTGAGAAAAGAGTGTGATGCTCCCGTGTCGAACAACACTCGAGAGGGGTAGCCCGAAACTAGCACGAAACCTAACCACGTGCACAACAAACATAAAAGGCCGCAAACTACATTACAGTAACGAACAAAAACTTAAACTTTTTGTACCTGTCACCACGTCGGTTTGACGAATCGCTTCTTGCTGCCCAAGATTATACGCTCTAAGCTGCACCGGAGGGAACCACAAAGCACTAGACTCCGCCGCCTTTCCTTTCTCCACGACACTAGGGCCGGAACGCACCGATTGTTCCTGCCTCGGCTCTGGCTCAGCTCCGCCCTCGGTACAAAACCGACTTATGTGGCCCACCTTGCCACATTTGAAACACGTAAGCGGACCTCTGGAGCGGAAGTCTCCCGAAGGTGCGCCACTTCTCTCCCCAGGTCTGCTAGGACGGGGCTTCTTCTTCCATCAGTTGCCCTCGGACCTCCACTGAGACTGAGACTGAGAAGGCTTTCCTTCTCCCTGCTTTGCCGCCAAACCCTTTCGCCGCTGGGTTCGCTACATGTCGCTTTCCAAAGTGCGAGCGGCTTCAACCAACTCGTTAAATCCTACGCTCTTCAAGGCTATCAATGGCTGCCTCAAATTCTTCCTCAGGCCTTGATAGAAGCGATTGTCCCTCTCTTCATCGTCTGCCATAGTCGTTCCCGCATAACGACCCAACCGAGTGAACTCTTGCAGGTATTCGTCCACTGTCTTCTCAAGCTGCACCAAATGCAAGTACTGTCGCTGCAATGCTAACCTTGTCGAAGACGGAATATAATGCTTGAGGAAGGCGTTCCCAAACTCCTCCATGGACGGAACACGCCCAAGAAAATAGCGACCACTATGGTTCACCCACCACAGCTTCGCATCGCCCTCTAATATAAAACTCGCGAATTGGGACTGCCTCTCCGCTGGGGTCTCTGCTGCCTTAAAAAGTTCCTGGATCCTCGAAAGCCAATCTTCGGCATCCGTTGGAGTGCCAACTCCCTTGAATGTCGGGGATGAAGTACTTCCTAAATCGATCGCCCATCACAAAAGCTCTCTCCGCTAATGGCTCTGCCTGCCTCACTTCAACCTCTGGTGTGGCTGGTGTTGCCGCTGGAGTAACATGAGTCGTAACTTGCACAACGGGCGTCGGATCCCGTGGCATCGCTGCAGCTTGAGCCGCTACCATTGCTTCCGCTAGCATGCGACAGAAATCAGTCGGGGGCATGCCCATACTCTGGAGGCCCGGAGCAGTAGCACTGCTTCCTGAAGGCTCCTCTTGCCTTCTCGATGTCCCCGCATCATTGCCAACATCCTAGCATAAGAAAGGAAATTAACTCATCAAGTTTTACTCGCACGACTCGAACACAGGGATACTCATGATCCCGCACAATATTCCTATGTGGACAACCTCTTCATGCGATCCGTCTACACTAGACCTCGCAAGAATACTAAACCTCACTCTGATACCAAATTGTAACACCTCCCCTGTAATGACCATATAACATGGGTCCGGCCGGGACCCCACAGCATATAACCGCCACAGTTTCAGCATTAAAAGATGATATAAACTACCCAGCTCAAAACTCAAACAACACAGCGGAAACAAAACAAAAAATCACAGAGATTGTCCACAATTAACATAGGAGCGAAACTGGCCTTAAGGCCTTACAAAACCAAAGTCCAAGTCATCAAACATTCATCACAGATGTAAAATCCCAAAAGAGGGGGAAACTAGCTTCCCTAGGCTACCTCGGCATGCAAGCCGGAACATCAAAAGATGAGTACGGGAAAACAGGAAAAACAAGGTAAACACTTCATGAGGCTTTAGATCTTTTTGTCCTGCGAGCTCATTCCAGCCTGCGATCCCTGGCCTGCATCCAAATCAGAAAGAGCGGTAAACGAGGGTCAGCTATGGCTGACCACAAACGGTATAACAACACCCCTCCTCCCGGCCATCCTAGCGGACCCCGGGGAACTACATCACCCTGCAAGTCAGCACTTTATATGCACATGAAAATGCGGAATGAAACAACACAAAACAACAGGCATGAGTGTCACAAACAACATCCAAGTTTCTATGTCGAGCAAGTAATAAAGGGGCCTACAAATGCGATATGAATGCAAACCTGGGTTTCACCCAAGGCGCCATAAAGCGTATGAGTCTAACACAACATCATACATCATCAGCACAATCACGGGGTACTCAACACTTCCCCCAAAGGGTATCGTAGCCCAAGGCCAAGAACTCACGCCGAGACCCACCTCGCCTGGCTCTCCATGCTATCGGGCTTGTCAAACAGCTCACACATTCTTGCCTCAAACCACACAACCGATGCTAAGAACCCTGGCTTAGACTCCGAGCAAACATCACAAGGCCCTGGTCTTACCGTCAGGACAACGTCCACCGACTGCCTCGCCTGGCGACCGTCCCGGGCTCGTCCGTTAGCACAACCGTTCTCGTCAGTTAACCCCGAAGGGACTAATCTTGCCGGGACACTCTCCACACGTGAATATCAGTCTTCACGGGATAGCCAGCCGACCACAAAGACCAATCGCACCTTCGCACAACACTAGGCATCACAAGCCCCATAATCCGCACATTATTTCCCCACCCAAAACCCAACATTCGTTACCACACGAAGCTATAAGGGCATCACGACGACGAATTCGCCGTATTCGGATTTCTAACAAAACCCCTAAAATGCGTGTCAATCAACATCACCGAATCGGACCGACGGTCGTGAAACCGGCTTCACCCACAATGCCTAATCCACTAACGGAGCGGATTACTAGTGCAAATCATGTTGGGGACGGACACAATCAACCTGATGGTTCCTCTTGAACCAAGGCGACCGGATCCCTCTCACTCGACGGATCCGGTGCCAAAATGCAGAAAATAAAGGGATGCCAGGCACGCATCCTAAAGACCGGGAGGAGAAATGTCGTTACCTTTTGAGATCTCCTCCTAGCCATGGAAACTTGAAAGGAAACGGAGAAGAAGAAGTGTCTCGGCGTTCCCTGCGCTACCGGTCTCGGATCGGCGAACGGAGCTCCGAAGATCCAACAATGGCGGGATCTAGTTCTCTTCCTCCTCCAACCCTTCCTCTCTCTCCAACCCTCAAGACCCAACTTAAGAGAAAAATGAGGAGGGAAAGCTTCTCAGCCCTACTTAGGGTTCTCCCACGAGCCCCTCACAGCCATCCGATCGAAATCAAACCAAATGGGCGCCCAGAAATTTGCTGATTACGGATCTATTTCCGTCAGTTTGCGAATGCACGGTCGAACGCACGACCATGCGTATAAATGCACGAGTAAATTCAGAACTCCAAATCTTCCAGCCGAAGAGCACGCACGGGCGGATCGATCGTGCGTCAAGGAAACGCACGATCGTGCATTTAAGAAAAATCTGCCATTACGGCAGTTTTCAGCGACGAAGACCTAATGCGTGGCGTTAATTCTCAGATCATCAAAACTGGGGTGTTACACTAGCATCCAACCAAAACTTGCCTGGAGGAGAGGATTCTCTCTCTGGATCTCTCCTCCAATGTGCCCTTAAGGGTCTATTTATAGATTCTCTAGACTGGTCTGCAAATAGCATGAATCCGCCTTTTGGTTTTACTAACCGCACCCCAAAATGGTCTGCCAACAGCCTAACACCGTTGTTCTGAAGGGCTATTGGCAGCCCACAAGGGGTATCTAGGTCATTTCCTCCTGAAAGCCTTTGGGGGCGAGTGGTCTGTGAGGGCACCACTCGCCAGACTCCTTTCTCGCCCCGTTCGACCGGGCGAGTGCCCGCGCGCGAGATGCTCAGCCTACTTACACTCGTCGAGCGCTCCCCCGCACACGTCGAATGCTCCTGAGCTCTGGGCGAGTGGTCCGCGAAGGCGCCACTCGCAGGTCTTCTCACCTATTGCTTGCCCTCATTCGCCAACACCCCTCACCGTCACGCGGGTGCTCTGAGAGTGGGACCACACTCGCCCTGTGGACCGCCCTTTCCCTTGGCCTGGACGAATGGTCCGTTGGGCTCGACTCTTGTCCCTTGGTCTCTCCTTTCGGGTCCGGGGGCCCACTCGACGAATACGGGGTTGTACAATGCACATAACAGGTTGATCTGAACACCTGAAGGTGTGCAACACTTGGTTTCTCCTTGAACATCAGTTTGTGAGGGGTCTTCATGTTTATAGGACTTAGAGGCATCCTGTTGATGATGTAAGCCGCACAAGACATTCCCTCTGCCCAGAAGGACTTTGGGATACTCTTGGTATGAAGCCCGCATTTGCAAGTTTCCGTCAGATGACTGATCTTCCGTTCTGCAACGCCATTTTGCTGTGGAGTATGGGCACAAGTGAGCTCTATCCGAACGCCGCGTTTCCTACAAAAACTTGAGAACTCACCCGAGGTGAACTCCCCACCATTGCCAGTTCTCAAATTTTTCACCCGCAGGCCTAACCGACCTTCAACTAGCTCCTTGAACTCCACGAACCTCACAAAAGCTTCCGACTTCTCTTTCAAAAAATACACCCAGACATATCTGGTGTAATCCTCAATCAACACCAACATATATCTGTTGCCTCCAAGGCTTGGGGTGGCAGCCGGTCCCATCAAATCACTGTTAATGCACTCCAACGGCGCTTTGCATCTTGTTTGCAATTTATCAAATGGAAGTCGATGAGACTTACCAAACTGACATCCCGCACCTACATGACCGTCTCCATAGGAGGACAAGCTAGGCAAGCCCTTGACAAGGCCCCTTACCGCCATAACCTTCAATTTGTCCATGCCTACATGCCCCAACCTTTCATGCCAAATAGCCGCGCTATCATTGGTCTTCATCTTATCAACATAGGTACTTGTCGACAAAATGAACAAGTCCTTCACCCGCTTTCCAACATGGATAACGTCTCCTTTTATCTCCGGTTGAGTTTTAAGAAACTTCACTTATGTTGGGCCAAACAGAACGTGATAACCGGCATCGACTGCATTGGTCACAGAGAAGAGATTCTTCTTCATACCAGGCACGTGATAAACACTCCTCAAGGTGACTGGACCCTTATCACTGCTCAAATAAACAACTCCTTCTTGTTCTACTGCATGAACAGAATTATCAGTCGTAATGATAACATCGTTACCTGAGTAAGGCGCCAAAGAAGAGAATTTTGATTCATCCCCGGTGAGGTGATGCCCACATCCTGAATCATCAATCCAATCCTCTTCGAAGTTGATGGCAGCCAAGGCCATAACGGGCATAGCCGTCATATTAGCCGCAAAGGCTCCTCCCCATCCAGCTTCATCAGACTTTGGCTTCTCCGTCTTCGCTGCATGTCCCGGACGAAGATTAACCCGACAATCCTTCTTGAAGTGGCTGGTCTTATTACACCTGAAGCACCTTGGTCCCTCTCCCTTCTTTTTCCCGTCAGACTTAGAAGTATAACCCCTATCCTGCTGACTTGAAGTAGAGGGTCCATCATGACCTGGCTTCTTCTTCTCCCACTTCTTCTTCTTCTTCCCAGAGAACAACACATCACTCTCTACCCCAGAGATAGACGTCCTGATGGCGCAAATCTCACACACCGCTATAGGCGGTAGCTCGACTGCGGCACGAAACGGCAGTGTACCGATCGTTCAAGTAATATAAAACGAGGAGTAATCCCCGAGTATCGAATCTCTCAAGGAACACAGTAAGGTGGAGTTTATTATCGAGGAAAGACTTGAGATTGAAGTCCTGCGAAAGGCGGAATGCGAATGAAAGGGCTTTGGGGGTTTGTGAATACTTAAAATAAATATTACCACTACTCCTATGCAATGCCGCTATGCAAAGCTTCGCTTGGCGGGATGGAGACTAGGCAGGCCTTGAGCGCGCTGCGTCGAAAGGGCGGCTGGACGAGTAGGCAAACGGATCGAACTATGCAGGCCTTGAGCGCACTGCTTCGTTAGGCGGGATGGAATACGGGCCGCGATGCCACGCTTCGGTAGGCGGATGGGCGAGTGGGCTAGCGGAATGAGGGTCGCAAGCACCTCTTCGATAAGCACGCCACTAGCAATTGCTAGTGCGGCACCGGACACGGTGGTGGGATGGAAAATGGAATGGGGCGCACCTCAAGCAACTCAAATAACAAGCATTTCACAAATACAAGAAATATATGGAAATACAAATTAGTTCAAGTGCAACTTCATCAAAATATACAAGATCTAACTATTACAACAATCAATAAAAGGAGAACAAGGCAAGAAATCGACCGAATCCGAAGGCTCGTTGAAGATTCACGGTTGGAATCGCCGGGTTGTCAATCCGCGTCCAAGCTCGGTCCACAACTACGTCCGGGGTAGAGAGAGATGTCACTACTCTCCAATGGACCCGTCTTCTTCGTGTCACGATCCGGTAGAGGTTGCAAACTTCCTCTTGCTTGACGGTAATGGCGGCTAGGTCTTCCTTTGGAGCTCTTGGATGAAGGAGGAGGCCGAGAGGAAACTCCGGCGAAGATTTGGCGTTGAAAGCTTGCCCGGAGATCCTCCCTAAGGTGGGCGACGATGGAGGGGCGAAGTCGGACCAAACCAGGCGGAAAACGGCGGAAGAAAGCGGGGGATCCGACCTAAATCGCGAGCAGCGGATTTTATAGGCGCTGGAATTAAACAGTGCGCACGGTCAGTGGCGCACGACCAGTGGTCGTGCGCACTAGAATCCTGTGATCGTGCGCTCTGCCTGGACGGAACCTGCAAAGACAGAAATTATAAAATAAAATGTTCGCACGACCAGTGGCGCACGACCGGTGGTCGTGCGCACTAGCGTCAGTGGTCGTGCGCAATAGATGAAACAGAACTCAGAAATTTAATGGTCAATGCGCACGAGCAGTGGCGCACGACCGGTGGTCGTGCGCACTGGCATTGGTGGTCGTGCGCACTGCACCAAACAGAACTCGTGAAAAAGGCGTTAAGTGCACACGATCAGTGGCGCACGACCAGTGGTCGTGCGCAATAGAACCAGTGATCGTGCGCAGTGTTCCTGTGCAGAATTGCACCGGAAACACCTGCACGACTCCTGTTCTAGCGTACAACCACAAATCCAGCCACTAAAAGTGGCACCTAACAGTGCATGAAAACCACTAATGAAAATAAACATGAAATCACACCAAAATGGGCCAAAAGGTGCACCTAGCATGGATTAACAAATATGAACTAAAACAGGGCTAAAGTGCAGTGAAATGACTAACTAAACGGCCCAGATGAGTCCATAAAAGTGTATATGATCAGGACTCATCACACCCCCAGACTTAACTGTTTGCGCGTCCCGAGCAAACAAATTCTAAGCGAACTAGGAAAGAACAGTAGATGGCTTAAAACTACAATACAGAGTACCATGCGAAGTCGCATGCTCACGTGCATAAGAAGAATAGTAGAGAAGATTTCTGATTATATAAACAGTTTATATATTTCTAAGAGAGTAAAAGCATATTACAACTACTCAAAATGGTGAACAGCGGTGAATCGTTCGGTCATGCATACGGAGAAAGTAAGCTAAACGCTGAGATGAGCATTGCCCAAGATCGGGATGCGGGAAAAACTCCACTGAAATCCATCAGTGTCGGTGACCATAGGCTTGCCCGGTCACATTCTCTCCACGGCACTGGTTTGACTCAAATGCGTGAATCAATAGGACTTTAGGTTTTAAATGGGGCTTGGGTTTAGGTGAGGTATACAATGATAAAGACGATGGTTCAAATACTAAACCCAAATGAGCAAATGCATAACATTATCCAAGTGGCCACAAAACACGCGGATGCACCACACCCCCAGACTTAGACTTAGACGCATGGGTGTGTGCACCGCCTACTCCCAAATATAAATCTCAAACAGATTTTTTTCAATTAAACTTTTCATTCTTTTTTTTTTCTTTTCAAATCTTTTTCTTCTTTTCTTTATCTTTCTTTAACAATTTCAGCAACTTTTCAAAGATGCACAACCACATTTTCACAATGTACTACCACAATCAACACCACCAATTTGAAATTGAAACAAAATGCTTGCTTTTTGGGTGTGCGACTAGGATTGGAGTTTAGGCTTTGGTGAACAATAGTGGGGCTGAACCAAAAGAATGGGGTAGGCACAATTGGGCTAGCGAGGAAATGATGATAGGAATGGCACAAAGGCTCAACCGGGCCAAGATGATGGCCTATATCACATTCACGCAATTGACTAACCGTATACCCATGCTTCAAGAATCGCTTGGGGCAAGTTCTAGCCACCGAGAAAGATTCTCCTTTCTCCCGACTCAAGCAATACGAATCTAGCGATCGTTTACACACATCCCTACGCTACCGTTTGATTCACACCAGATTCACCATTTGAGTAGAGTAAACAACATTTACACGAATAGAAAAAAAAATATAAAACCATAAGTATAAAGAGAAATCTAATCTACACAAATTTCTATGCAACCGAGCACTCGACTAGGAGCACTGCTAGAGTCAACATTTTACTCTGCTACATAATCCTAAGCCATAACCTAGACTTTCCCAAATAAGCAGAAGAATTAAATTCACAACAAAGCAGGCAAACAGATGAGTACGCGCTCAAGTGGGTGATGTGGTGTGCAATGAAAATAAACAAAACATTTTAAATGGAATCTTCTAGCATGCAGTGCAATAGTGCGCGTGAGCGGGTAAACAAAACTACTCTCCCCCAGACTTAAACTAAACAATCCACAAAACATATGACATGAAAATCAGCATAGGGCTAGGGGAAGAGAGTACCCAATGCTCAGCAAGTGAGCATACCAGAAGATTGGCGTTTAAACCCAGACTAAGCTGCAGCATCCGCCATCCAGAGAAGATACCTGCAGGGATCAGCTCCGCAAAAACAAAAGAAACAGAAAAAGATAAACTACAATAAACTATAGCTAACTAAACAGGATGGATTCAAATAAAATGCATGAAAAGTAAGATAACTACTGGGGTTATTGTCATCCCAGCACGACTTATTTGAAAACATAAAAGTTCTAGCTAATGGGCCTATGGAAGGAGAAGTGGACAGGTAACTGGCCTAATATCCGTGTCGGTAGCGGGTACCTATACGGAGAAATAACAGTCACGCCTCTACCTGAATAAAGATAAAACCTGCCCATCACAGGTAAAGGGAAAAGGAAGTAAGAAGAGGAGGAGGCCTGGTCCTCACTCATCCCACCAAAACTACCCTTGCCCAGCAAGGTATCGTCCACAGCAGGTCCGCAGGAGGAGAAGGCAATGAGTGGAGCTTCCTCTACGGAGGGGGAATGAACCTCCTCACATGAGAGGATGCTCTCATCATTGACTTGAGCAAAAAGCTCCAAGTCCTCCTGGGGTACCTGTAAAGACTCAACCTGCACAGGCTCGGAAGAAGAAGGGGGGTCCAGAAATAAAGAGGACGAAGAACATAAATAAACATCAATCGGGGGAGTGATCCCGGTCTCACTCCCATCAGGTTGGGGAAGTAAAATAATGTTTGCATTGTCATCAATGCTACAAGATTCGGCGGGATCAACAGTGGCCAAGCTAGAGATTTGGGCTTCCTCCACCGGTGCTGAGGAAAACTCCTCCTCACCTAGAAGGTTGTCCTCCTCCATAGGAATAGGCACAATGCTCAGATCAACCGCCTCCTCCTGCGACACATCATCAACAATGTCGTCAGAGACGAGTGTAGTATGCACAATAGGGAGAGGAATAGTGCTCGGATAAAAGTCGAGCACCGATTCCTCACAAAGAATCGAATCCACTAGAGGTGGTGGATGCACTGGGAGAATGGGCTCAGCAATATCGGTGCCCAGATCAGCCACACATCTGGTGACTGTGTCAATGCCATACCCTTCAAGATGTGAAGGGGGCAAAGACACAAAACCGGATGTTGAAGGTGTGACGCCAGAGTTAGGAGTTGGGACGATCCGGATATCCGCCTCATCATCCTCATCCAATTGGCGACGAAAAGCAGCACAATCCTTCAGGGCATGATCTGTGCTCCGACAAAACTGGCACTGCCTAGCGGGCTTCTTTGGCACAGCGGGGGCTGGAGCCGAAAAGAAGTATGACGGTAAAGGCTCAGCAGAGTAGCCATAAGACTTACGCGCACCATATGGAGTACCAGACGAAGTCGGTGCTCCATATGCGGGGCTATAAGAATTATGCCTACTATTCTCCGTAGGGCATTCATCACTAGAGTGGGAGGTATCTCTACACCAACGGCAACGGATATTGAGATGTGCCCACATAGTGCGAAGATAAAACGATTCTCAAAACTAAGAACACTATTGTGCGAAATACTATACCTAACAAAATTTTACTAAAGCAACCTACTATAAAACAAGAAAATGGACTAAAAAGAACAGAAATAAAAATAAAAGAAAATGCAATTTACAAAAGGAAGGGCTTTTCTCTCAGATTCTCCCTCTCCAGAAAACTCACACGACTGTGTTCCCCGGCAACGGCGCCAAAAACTTGATGGCGCAAATCTCACACACCGCTATAGGCGGTAGCTCGACTGCGGCACGAAACGGCAGTGTACCGATCGTTCAAGTAATATAAAACGAGGAGTAATCCCCGAGTATCGAATCTCTCAAGGAACACAGTAAGGTGGAGTTTATTATCGAGGAAAGACTTGAGATTGAAGTCCTGCGAAAGGCGGAATGCGAATGAAAGGGCTTTGGGGGTTTGTGAATACTTAAAATAAATATTACCACTACTCCTATGCAATGCCGCTATGCAAAGCTTCGCTTGGCGGGATGGAGACTAGGCAGGCCTTGAGCGCGCTGCGTCGAAAGGGCGGTTGGACGAGTAGGCAAACGGATCGAACTATGCAGTCCTTGAGCGCACTGCTTCGTTAGGCGGGATGGAATACGGGCCGCGATGCCACGCTTCGGTAGGCGGATGGGCGAGTGGGCTAGCGGAATGAGGGTCGCAAGCACCTCTTCGATAAGCACGCCACTAGCAATTGCTAGTGCGGCACCGGACACGGTGGTGGGATGGAAAATGGAATGGGGCGCACCTCAAGCAACTCAAATAACAAGCATTTCACAAATACAAGAAATATATGGAAATACAAATTAGTTCAAGTGCAACTTCATCAAAATATACAAGATCTAACTATTACAACAATCAATAAAAGGAGAACAAGGCAAGAAATCGACCGAATCCGAAGGCTCGTTGAAGATTCACGGTTGGAATCGCCGGGTTGTCAATCCGCGTCCAAGCTCGGTCCACAACTACGTCCGGGGTAGAGAGAGCTGTCACTACTCTCCAATGGACCCGTCTTCTTCGTGTCACGATCCGGTAGAGGTTGCAAACTTCCTCTTGCTTGACGGTAATGGCGACTAGGTCTTCCTTTGGAGCTCTTGGATGAAGGAGGAGGCCGAGAGGAAACTCCGGCGAAGATTTGGCGTTGAAAGCTTGCCCGGAGATCCTCCCTAAGGTGGGCGACGATGGAGGGGCGAAGTCGGACCAAACCAGGCGGAAAACGGCGGAAGAAAGCGGGGGATCCGACCTAAATCGCGAGCAGCGGATTTTATAGGCGCTGGAATTAAACAGTGCGCACGGTCAGTGGCGCACGACCAGTGGTCGTGCGCACTAGAATCCTGTGATCGTGCGCTCTGCCTGGACGGAACCTGCAAAGACAGAAATTATAAAATAAAATGTTCGCACGACCAGTGGCGCACGACCGGTGGTCGTGCGCACTAGCGTCAGTGGTCGTGCGCAATAGATGAAACAGAACTCAGAAATTTAATGGTCAATGCGCACGAGCAGTGGCGCACGACCGGTGGTCGTGCGCACTGGCATTGGTGGTCGTGCGCACTGCACCAAACAGAACTCGTGAAAAAGGCGTTAAGTGCACACGATCAGTGGCGCACGACCAGTGGTCGTGCGCAATAGAACCAGTGATCGTGCGCAGTGTTCCTGTGCAGAATTGCACCGGAAACACCTGCACGACTCCTGTTCTAGCGTACAACCACAAATCCAGCCACTAAAAGTGGCACCTAACAGTGCATGAAAACCACTAATGAAAATAAACATGAAATCACACCAAAATGGGCCAAAAGGTGCAAGCCCGGAGCACCTCTATATGGTGGGCGACGGTGGAGGGGCGAAACTGGGCGGAATCGGGCGGAAACGGCGGCTGAAAATCGGGATCCGACCTAAATCGCGAGCAGCGGATTTTATAGGCGCTGGAATTAAACAGTGCGCACGGTCAGTGGCGCACGACCAGTGGTCGTGCGCACTAGAATCCTGTGATCGTGCGCTCTGCCTGGACGGAACCTGCAAAGACAGAAATTATAAAATAAAATGTTCGCACGACCAGTGGCGCACGACCGGTGGTCGTGCGCACTAGCGTCAGTGGTCGTGCGCAATAGATGAAACAGAACTCAGAAATTTAATGGTCAATGCGCACGAGCAGTGGCGCACGACCGGTGGTCGTGCGCACTGGCATTGGTGGTCGTGCGCACTGCACCAAACAGAACTCGTGAAAAAGGCGTTAAGTGCACACGATCAGTGGCGCACGACCAGTGGTCGTGCGCAATAGAACCAGTGATCGTGCGCAGTGTTCCTGTGCAGAATTGCACCGGAAACACCTGCACGACTCCTGTTCTAGCGTACAACCACAAATCCAGCCACTAAAAGTGGCACCTAACAGTGCATGAAAACCACTAATGAAAATAAACATGAAATCACACCAAAATGGGCCAAAAGGTGCACCTAGCATGGATTAACAAATATGAACTAAAACAGGGCTAAAGTGCAGTGAAATGACTAACTAAACGGCCCAGATGAGTCCATAAAAGTGTATATGATCAGGACTCATCACGTCCCTGCCATCTGTCTTACCAAACTTTCCTGCGAAGCAAGTAAGTTTTCTAGCTCCAACAGAGATGGTTGATTTTCCCAACCCTGAACTGAAGTCACAAAGGCAAGATACTCCTTCTCCAGCCCGCGGATGATATGCCTCTTCAGTTTTGCCTCCGAGATGGGCTCATCAGGGTCCAATGCAGAAATCTCTACTGTGAGGTTCTTCATCTTGAGAAAGAAGGTAGAAATAGAAAGATCACCTTGAGAGGCTTTCGCCAACTCATTTTCAAGAAACTGTAGCCGAGCTACATTCTTCTTATTAAACAACCCGTCCAAAGACGTCCAAATCTCAGCAGCAGATTTACATCCAATGATGTGATCAAACAGCTCTGGTGAGATAGCCCTCTTGAGTGTGAACTCTGCCTTAGCATTAGTCCTCCTCCAAAGTCTCACCTCTGCCATATTATCTCCTGCTAGAAACACCTCTTGTGTGTCTTCTCCTCCAACTATCTCCCATAGATCCTCGCCAAGTAAGAAGCTCTCCATACACGACCTCCATTTCTTATAGTTAGTCGATGTGAGGAGTTCAATACCAAGCCCTCTTGCGCATCCAACTTCCATGGCAATATATGTGGTCTCTTCTTCACAAAGACGATGGCAGCTTAAGTTGATCACTGCTTATCCACTCCAAGAACCTGCCTCTGATACCATGTTAAAATTTTTGATTAGAATCGTTTAGGAGTAAGCAGGAGTTGCATCAACTGAGTTATAGCCAAACAACCACAATGCCACACAGCAACACAAAAGACTTTATTGAATCACAAATTTCATTTCCAGTGCGAGGTATACATGGCGAGACATGATTCATAAGAATCAAGAAGGAGAGAAGAACAAAACACCAAAAAGCAAAATTGGCGGTTTGACAAGCAGAGACCGCACAGACCGCTCGACTCCAGAGATCGCCCGGCTTGACCTGAGACCGCGCGAACAGAAAATAGACAGGCCTCCTGCACAGCAAGATCGCCACCTCAGACCGCACAAACTGGAGCTTATTGAATTGAACGAAGAACAGCTTTCGCTAGACCGCAACTCAGATCGCATAACCGGTGAAGGTCGCCTGATCGCTGAGCTCGATGCGAACAGCACAAGAACACCATAAACCAGTTCGCAGACAGACCACTGTCGAACTGTTTATTCAAGCCGCTGGGAATCACAAAGGAAGGAGACCGCAACCTGCTGACCGCAAACCTGCGAACACAACAAACAGTCAACTCGCTTCCGAGACCGCCTGACCTCAAAGTTGAGACCGCACGAATTAACCCAGGCTCTAGTTCTTGCACTTCTCGTTATGAATGACGGGCCATGCAACCCTATTTATAGGCGGGTAGACGGATGTCGTCACCGCACAGGAGAGATACAATCACCACCCGTCAGATCTCCAGCGGTCTCACAAGGTAGACCGCGCGATCAGACCACTTGGACAACCTTCCGTCCAAGACCGCAGATCAGCAGACAGATCCCAGACAAGTCGCGCGAACACGAGACCGTGCACAAGCCGCACGGGCACAAGAACGCTCCTTCCTTAGATCACCATGAGCAAACCAAAAACCATCTGGCCGCCTTTAGACACGTCGCCAGATCGACCAACATAAGCCTCCCAGACACAGCGGTTACACAGAACAGACCGCCCGGTCTTCCAACAAAGAAGACAGGCCAACCAAGCAGAACAACTCGGGAACAGACCACAATAAACAAGAACAGACCGGCCAACCAGCAGACCGCCAGAACAGATCAGCAGAGCCAGACCGGCAGATCACTAACACAGACCGCGCGGTCTCTGTGGTCACGCAAATTCAGACCGCCCGGACACATCCACTTCACTTCAACAAATTCAACATTGCTTGAGGGTTGGAGAGCTGTGAGGCTTGAGGGCCAGGGAAGTGGACTTGCTGGTCCAATTTTGTCGAGCTTGAGGGCTTGGGTGTAGTAAGGGCTTGCGGGCTTAAGCTGTAGGCACAGGACTTGCGGGTCTGTGTTGTGTAGGCCTTGAGGGCCTGAGTGTCGAGCTTGCGGGCTCGGGTGTAGTAGGGGCTTGCAGGCTCGGGTGTAGGACTTGCGGGTCCGTGTTGTAAGGCTTGAGTGCCAGAAGATTTGGCGGAGTTTGCCGAGCATAGCACACTGCTAGGTAGGCGCAGAGGGAAAGAGGACTACTCAAGACACCCTTTCTTGAGGAACCTCTATAGATCATTGTGTGATTTTCTGTGTTGTGCTTTATAATTTATAAATCTACTAATCAGAAATCAAGGACACCTAAAGGAGATAAAATAATTTGAAAAACCTATTCACCCCCCCCCCCCCCCTCTATGTGATAAGTTGACACCCAATAAACAACAAGTGGTATCAAAGGTAGGTTATTCAAAGAAAAGCTTAACAGCTTGAACAGATCTGCCATTGGGTGTTCATTCATCATAGCTATGGAATCAAAAATAGCTATTTGCTCGAAGGAGAACTTTGCCCTTTGGAAAGTTAGAGCAAGAATATACATGGAGGCTATGGACCCTAGAATGTTCCAAATTGTTCAAGAAGGTCCTTATGTCTCCAAGACTGTGTCCAAGAAAATGACTGAAGATGAGATCATCCTAGTCAACTTGGACAAGGAAGCCAAAGACATTATAGCTGGTGCAGTTGACTTCCCAACATTTCAGAAATTGGCTCACTCAATAACAACAAAAGAGATGTGGGACTCTCTAACGGTCCTTATGGAAGGATCAAAAGAAGAAAGAAGCAAAGCAGCTAAGAAGAAAGTCAGAACATTGAGTGACAGTGACTCAAGCTGTTCAGACTCAGAAGAGAAGACTCAGTTTGGGCTGACTGCCCTATCTGAGTCAGAGGAAGAAATCCAAGATGAAGTCTCACCTGAACGGGTATGCATAAGGGCTCCTCTATCTACCTCAGACTCAGAATCGGAGACAAGCTCATCTAGAAATGATGACTGGTCCAAGTCATACAATGATCTTCTATAAGATGTCAAGATGCTCAAGATGCCGTGCAAGGAGCAGGATGCAAAGATCTCCTGCCTTCAAGAAAGAAATCTTGATCTCTCAGAGAAAGCAGAAAAACTAACTCTAGAGAATGCAAAGTTTTGTCAACTCAAAAAGGACTTCAAGGCAAGCTCCAACCTTGACTTGATAAGCAAATTTGGGAAAACTCTGAAGGCATTGATTGAGAGCAAGGAGTTGTGCTGCTCACTAACTAGAGAAGTGGTTCTTCTGAAGAAGGATAAAATTCAGCCCAAAGTCCTGAAATCTAAGAATGACAACATCAGAAGGGTGAAGGATAAACTCCCCTTTGTAGTGAAGCCTGTGGCAAGCTCCTCTAAACTAGAGACATCTCCCCCACTGGTAAATGGTTGTTGCTCCACTCAAAGAAGGGAGCAGGGATGCTTCAAGGAAGACGGATCAGGTAGACCCTATGGGATGAAGGCTAGCTTGAGGAAGGTAATCTCATCCTCCAACAAGAATGCTGGGCAATCCAATCTTGGGTATCTCAAGAATGGAAGCTCCACAAGTGGAGCAAAGAACATGCCAAAAATCTCAAGGGTACCCCATGGAAGGATGGCCACAAGGAGGCATGAATTCACTGGGTCTACAGAAGCAAGGAAATCACTAAAGAAGACTGACTCCAGATGGAAAGCTGTGGGTGATGATTCTCAACGTCACACTCACAATCAGTACAGATTAGTGTCCTTCAAATATCCCTACTTTCATACTCAAAGGACTCAGGCTCACACAGCTAGCCAGAAAAGAAGATACAACAGGTATGAATGTTGGTGTTGTGGAAAGACAGGTCACTTTGCAATTGATTGTTGGTATAATCCAACTGCTCCAAGGGTAATGAATATTAAACCTACAAATCGCTTTGCTCATTATCACTATGCATACCATGGAGTAGTTAAATCCAGTATGCCTGTTAAAGCTAACAATTTCCTAGGACCCAAATTTACTTGGGTACCTAAGGGCTTGTAATCTCATTTTGCAGGTAGTCCAAGAGCCCGCCAGAAGCAAATCTGGGCCTTAGACAAGGTGACTGTTCTGACCCACAGGCAGAACAACAAAGTCTATTTACTAACAAATTTAGTGCAGGTCATCCTACCAAAAGGGGCCTAAAAAGCTGACGTTGGCTGAATAAGTCTTGGAATCTATAATCGTCGATATATTACGACGACACAACAGACGTTACGACGACAAAGGATCAAGTTGGGAGGATGCGCATCATCAAGATACAATCGAGCTATTTATCACGGGATTAGATCGATCCATCGGAGCCGTCTGATCACTCTTTCCTTCAAAGGTACGCGCCTCTTCACCTACCGACACTATAAATAGAGTGAATGCTCGAGAATAAAAACTACGCTATCATTTGCCCTAAGCTATTCCGTCGAAAAACCCCCGCTTCATCTCCGACGTACTGCCTTCACTTTCACTCCGAATCAATGGCTCCCAAGAAATAAGAAGTGATCTCCGGTTGTGAACTCCAGCGAGGGGGTTTCAATGCCTGCTCGGATGAGATTAGGTCAGTAATAGGGTTGGTGGAGGCATCTGGGCTGGAATATCTGCTATGCGAACCCTCAGTTCTTCTCCACCGTGAATTAGTTGAACTTTTCGCCGAAGCAAGAATCAACCACACTGAATCCCAGATCAAGTCCACGGTGGGGGGTAAGAAAGTTAAAATATCTGCGAAAAGCCTAGGAAAAGCGCTGAATCTGCCAAGGATTCAAGGGGGGAGGAAGAAGAGGAGCTGACCTTGGAGAATGTGTCTGCAAGCTATACCTGGTGCGGCCACATAGGGAAGACCTACGGGTCCATTAAGAGAGTAGAATTCAATCAGAAGGGGAAGCCGCTGGCCGACATTGTTGGCAAAGTTCTATTGTTCAAGCCTGGGTCCCATGACCGAATATCTAAAGACATGTTTTCTGTCATGGCCCGGATAATAAATACTAAGAAGACGAACTGGAGTGAGTTCCTCTTCCAGAGAATGAAGAACACCCTGAAGTCTCCTTCCTACGGAAGAATACTGTCCCTCTACCTCCTAAACACCCAGGGTGAAGTACTGAATAAGAAAATGGGAGTTCCCCTACATTACTCCAAGAGATTGGATGCGAAGATGCTAGATCGATGGGATAGGTCTATCCCTAAACCATCATCTGATGCCAAGCCTTCTCCAAAGAAACAAAAGGATCAAGCATCCCCAATAGATCCCTCGGAAGAAGAAGGTTCATCAAGCAGTTCTGATGACATACCTCCACCCCCACAAATCCCTGGTACGGCTGAGGGAGAGACTTCCACCCCAAGGGATGTTCCAGGAACAGTACCAGAACCTGCTCCCATAGAGGTTATTAAAGAAAGTAGAAACCCCAACTTGGGGAGTGTTCGCGCTGAGGGGGAGTCCCAACTTGGGAGCTCAGCCCAAGACACAGAGATGATAGATGGGGAGATCCCGGCAGGAGGCTCAATCCAAGGTAATGCACAAATTGAGGGGGATACCCAACTGGGGTACTCTGCCCTAGAAGATCAAGGAAATGAGCCCATGGAAGACATCACTCTCTCAGACTACCGAGAATTAGTAGCAGTAAGTAAGATTATGCTTACATGCCCTGGTGAGACAATACCAGAAAATGTCAAGGGGAAGGCTAAGGTAACATCACATATCAGTGAAGAATCATCTGCAAATAGATCTGAAGAAATTCTGCAAGAAAGAGAAGAGGAAGACAAACAATCTGCTGAGCCATCTTCGGCTCAGTCAGGTTCTCTTTTCCACATGATGTCAGCTCTACTAACAGCTCAACACAAACAACTGGAACAGTTTATAGTAAAGACTGTGGATAATCTAAGAAAAGAGATGAAAGGGGAGATCCAAGAAATGAAGAATGACATACTCCATCCAAACACTCAGTGCGCTCACTTCTACACTTTGGCAGCTCCAGCCAAAGAGAAGATGAGCGAGGAAATCAACAAAGTAGGACATCAAACCCACATAACCCTGAAAGAGCAAGAAACATTCTCAAACAAAGTGTACTATGGTTTTGAGCAGATAGAAAAAGATGCTACAAATAACAAAAATCAAATTATGAATAGGGTCAATGAGAATGCCCATACCTTAGATACCCACCTGCTTGAAATAAACAACAATTTGGATGTGACTGAACAACACATGCATGATTAGCTGAATCTAGCAGAGAAGGACTAGAGGAAAGGGTGATTGAACAAGCCCTAAAGGGGGAGAATGAAATAAAAAATGCCAGTTCACATCAAGCGATGTGGATAACAAATCAAATAAAGCAGACAATGTAAAAACTCCCATCATTATATGAGGCTGCCAATCCTTCTACAAGCACTGAATCAGCTGAGTATGGGATAGAATTTGGAGATTCAGCAACCTCTAGGAAAAGAAAGAGAATTCAGAGCAGCCAGTATCGGCAAAAGAGACTGAGGGAAATTGAGCTGGATCCACGGCCAGGAAGGTAGAGTCCTGTCTCAAGAGAAATAATAACAGAATCATGGATTCATTTTGGATATCTTCAGGAGGACTATCTGAGGGCATACCAGTCAGCTGAATGGCAGAAACATCTGATGCAGCTGGAGAGGAGGAAGAATCACAAGCTAGCATTCCACAAGGTCCTCCTCCCTCTCCTAAGAAGATTCCCCTGCCCATCAACTACCATCAGAGATAAAGGCAGAAAACCAAAGGGGCAAGCAACAGCAGACGCTGATGGGGCACCAAATTAAAATCTTAATTATTCTGCTGGGGGCAAATGAATGCTAATGTTTATTCATGAACATCTATTCTATTTATATGCTTGGCATTTATTGTGAAGAACATTTAATCTATTTATGTGATTGCTGCTTTATGTGTGATGCTATGATCTGAAATGATAAATCTTTTCATGAGTGGCATTTGTCATTGAGGTAAGTTATGGCTTCTTCAAATAGGGGGAGATTGTTGGGAATAGTGCCCAGCAGTGTTCCTGATTTGAAGAAGTGCACAACTCAATGATAAGTGCAAGTTGTATTTAATGTTGCATCTAGTTCATGCTTGCAGAAATTGACAATATGACAAGTACTTTAGTTATTTCACTAAGTACTATATCGTCGAGAAGAATAGGAGATGTCGTCGACAAAGTATGATTGTCGTCATGATGATGAGCAAAGCAAAACATGAGACTTGATGAGGTCATCGAACGCAGAATACAGTTCGTCGAACGCATAATGCAGTTCGTCGAACGAAGAATGAAGTTTGTCGAACGCAAAGATGGGACAGAAGCAAATGCTGAGACTTGGCGAGTTCGTCGAACACAGAATGTTGTTCGTCGAACGAAGAATGTAGTTTGTCGAACGCAGAGACAGGACAGAAGAATGAAGTTTGTAGAACGCAGCATGATGTTCGTCGAACGAAGAATGCAGTTCCTCGAACGCAGAAACTTCTCTACAGATCGACGAATCCACTGAGAAGAGGAAGCCATCTCAGCCCAACTGCTGAGACAGATTTAAGAGGAAGGAATGTCATCGAGAAGATGCAGTATCGTCGACATCATCAAAGAAGCCTTGTGGTCAAGAAGAACAGATATCGTCGTAAAGAAGGCGTGACGTCGAGAAGACTGAAGAAGGACAGCTGAAGACAAGCAGTTGCTAAAGCATAGTCAGTCGACATGATATCGCTCATGTCGTCGAAAGAACAAAGTGATTACGACGACAGTCTATAAGAAAGAAGATCACAACGACATAGTCAGAGATAGCTTATCGCCGTATATACAGAAATGCCAGAATATCTCGTATCGTCGAGATATCAATGTCAGAGGCAGAAGCTTGAAGACTTGAAGATCTTCCTAGGCCTAAGGCATCGACAAAGTCCTATCATCGAGATATTTTCCATATCGTCGTAAAGCTATCAGTATCATCATAAAGCTGGAAATATCTTTGAGACGGAATTCAAATATTGCGGACACGCTGTCAGCAATTAAAGCCGCCGCCTGATTGTCCAATCAGCGCGTGCTCTTAAGGAATGTGCGTCTGACATTAAAGGACATTATATGTGACCGTTAAGCGGCTCCTCCATCCTATAAAAGGGAACAGTGATGCCCTAGAAAAAGTAATCTTCGAGATAGAAACAAGAACGAAAAAGAATCCCACTGTTTTCTTTTCAATACAACATTACATTTAGCGGAGAAGAAGAAGAACAAGTAGAGAACAAGAATCAAGTGTTCTCAGAAGAAACAGTCATCTCTATTGACTGATAAGAAGCCGATCATCATCAGGCTAAGAAAAGAGATTGAAGAAGAACTGTGCTTTCAAGATCTGAATTAGAAACATCTTCTTCAACCTCAAGAAGCCGATCTCCATCAGGCTAAGTTGCCGATCTTCATCAGGCAGAAGAGATAGTTTTTATTACTGTACAATCTTGTATTGTTGTAAGGCTTGAGGGCCTAAGTGTCTAGATTGAGGGCTGGAGAGCTGTGAGGCCTGAGGGCCAGGGCAGTGGACATGCGGGTCCGACACCGTCTAGCTTGAGGGCTGGAGAGCTGTGAGGATTGAGGGCCAGGGCTGTGAACTTGCGGGTCTGACACCGTCTAACTTGAGGGCTGGAGAGCTGTGAGGCTTGAGGGCCAGGGCAGTGGACTTGCGGGTCTAATTTTGTCAAGCATGAGGGCTTGGGTGCAGTAAGGGCTTGCGGGCTTAGGCTGTAGGCACAGGACTTGCGGGTCTGTGTTTTGTAGGGCTTGAGGGCCTGAGTGTCGAGCTTGCGGGCTCGGGTGCAGTAGGGGCTTGCGGGCCTAGGTTGTAGGACTTTCGGGTTCGTGTTGTAAGGCTTGAGGGCCTGAAGATTTGGCAGAGTTTACCGAGCCGAGCACACTGCTAGGTAGGCGCAGAGGGAAAGAGGACTACTCAATGTTGGAGTTTCTGAGATGATCTCAAAGCAATCAACAGTTAGTCTTACTGCCAACGCAATATGAGCCTATAGGGTCGCACATAAAAGCGTTTGGAGAAGTTGGAGAAAGGATTGTGTTGGCCTTACTCATATTGGATATGAGTGGAGGACCAATCCTGTGACTGCTTGGAATTAACTTGAGAATGTCTCAACGGGAAATCATTTAAAGGGTTTAAACGAATGGATTTATGCTAGACAAATTCGGCTAAAGGGTTTAACCGAACGGTGTCAAATTCGGCTAAAGTGTTTAACCGAATTATGTTGATTCGACTAATGAAATTCGGCGATATTGATTCGGCTAAAGTGTTTAGCCGAACTATAACAAATTCGACTAAAGGGTTTAGCTGAAATGTGTTAGTTCGACGAAATGGTTTCGACGGAATCATATAACTGAATTCATATTGTCGAAACGTCTATAGCATGTAGCCGAAATGTGTTAGTTCGACAAGGCTTTGGGGTTCTCTATCGTTCGTGTGGATCGCTGTAGAGGAGCCGATACACTTCGGTTCTTGGAACTCAGATTTAGTCTACCAGATTCCTTCTTGGAGCACCTTGGTTGAGTATTGACTCAATCCCGCGAAGGTATATTGTTTTTGCTTTCCTAATCTTTTGATTCATGAGATCCACAAGATCCTTACTCTTTGGGTTGTTCTAGTTTTCTGCCGCTGCGCACATTTGATGTGTTCATATCATTATGAATGGTATTTAGAAAAAAAACCCAACAGTGGTATCAGAGGGAGGTTGTGATCAAGTGCGTGCAAATCTAGAAATTTGGAAGCGTTCTAAATGTATAAATTTCATCTTGGAACATCATTTTTGATGTGTTTTTGTGTGGTTTATGGTGGTGAGATTTCAAAAATTTGGTCGGGGCTCTGCCCCGCACCCCGCCAGGGGCGCAGCCCCTTGGAACCCCGCCAGGAACGCATCTGATTACGTTGCGATTTCATTGTTTCAGAGATTGTTTCTCCTTTGCAGTAACCGTCCCTCGATATGGTTTGTCAAACCAAATGTCATGGATTTTGAATCTGACATTGAGAGACGAGCTTGTCTACTACATAAGTGGAGTTGCTTTGCTTGTGTTTAATGCAGGTAAATCTGGAGATTTAGAAGTGTTCTAAGTATTCAGATTTAGCCTCTTTTATCAAACTGTTGATAATCCTTTTATGTGCACATAGGGGATGCATTTGTTTTGCGTTTGTAGTTTTCTATTTTGTGTATGTGCACGGTGATTAAATGTTAATCACGATGAAATGTTGATCAATTGAAAAATAAAATCCCTTATCCAATATTAAGTATACAGATGCCTTCTGATGGATGACACTCTTCCTGCCTCGATCGATGAAGTGTGGGCTTGCCAAAGCAAGGTGCATTAATCTATCTTGGTTAGGGTGTGAGCGGATAATTATGATATCCCACTGTAAACATCGGGTCTATCTTAACTAGGTGACCTCAAAGGTTGAGTGCCTAGAGGCATAGGGTTGGCATGCTCCATATGATGGATGCGAATAAAGAGTTATTCACCAACCATACAAGAGTTGCATAGTGATGCAATTGACAAATGTTGTCTACCTAAATAACCGCATTATGAGAGGAACGCCAAAGCGGACTCGTTGTGTTGGTGAAATACGGATCTTGTCCACTAAGAGAGTAGCTCGCATAAACTCTCCAAATTGAAATTAAAGGTTGTCGATTTGATTAAAAATAGTGGGAGCTTTTAATAAAAGTCCTTATTAATATAAATTGTATTTCGAAATACAGTACTAAAAGTTTTGTGAATTCATTGTAGAATTTCCATGGAAAGTGGATCTCACTCCACCCTGTCCCTGAGAGCTATTCTTGAGAAGGACAAGCTCAACGGGACGAACTTCCTCGACTGGTATAGGAACCTGAGAATTGTTCTCAGGCAAGAGCGCAAGCTCTATGTCTTGGAAGGTGAAGCCCCCACAGAGCCGATCGGAAATGCTCCGAGAGCAGATAAAGATGCTTACAAGAAGTATCAGGATGATACCTTGGATGTGAAATGCCTCATGCTTGCTACCATTTCCTCTGAGCTTCAGAAGCAACACAAGAGCATGTGTGGTTATGAGATAATCGGGCACCTCAAGAAAATGTTTGAGGGGCAAGCCCGGCAAGAGAGGTTTGACATATCCAAGGCATTATTTCATTGCAAAATGGGAGCTCGAGACTCAGTAGGGACTCACGTACTCAAAATGATTGGGTATATAGAGAACCTTGAAAGACTGGGTTTTCCATTGGGCCAAGAGTTGGCCACAGATCTGATCCTGCAATCGTTGTCGGACAGTTATGAGCAGTTCATCTTGAACTATAACATGAATGAAATAGACAAGACACTGCCTGGGCTGCTAGGCATGTTGCGAACTGCTGAAAATAATATGAAGAAGGTCAAGCCTGCTAGCCCCATACTGATGGTGCATAAAAGCAAGGGCAAGACTAAGGGATTCAAGAAGACGAAGATAGGATCTAAGTCTCATCTTGATCCCAAATCTTCTGCACTGAAAAGGAAAGGTCTGGCGAAGGAAGGAAAGGGTCACCACTGCGGTAAGGCTGGGCATTGGAGGCGGAACTGTCCCCTCTATATTGAAGATCTGCAAAAGAAGAAGGGAAGTGTGACTTCCACTTCAGGTATTTATGTTATAGAAATAAACCTTTCTGCTCCTTCATCTTGGGTATTGGATACCGAATGCGGTTCTCACATTTGTACAAATGTGCAGGAAGTGAGAAGGAGAAGAATGCTGGGTAAAAGGGAGGTAGACCTGCGCGTCGGGAATGGAGCAAGAGTTGCTGCCGTCGCCGTTGGTGTCTATTGTCTTTCTTTGCCCACTGGGCTTGTAATAGAATTAGATAACTGTTATTTTGTTCCAGCCATAACTAGAAACATAATAATTGTTGTTCAATTTTTATGAATGATGTTTGTTATGGTGTAGCCCAATTGTTTAATGGTTTATATGTTTTGAACTTAGAGCATCCGATCTATAATGTAGAAAATACAAAAAGACTAAAAACAAATGACTCGAATCCTATGTACCTTTGGCATTGTCGTTTAGGCCATATAAACGAGAAACGCATATCCAAGCTCCATAAAGATGGACTACTGGACTCATTTGATTACGAATCATTTGAGAGATGCGAGTCATGTTTATTGGGCAAAATGACGAAAGCTCCTTTCACTAGTTGTAATGAGAGGGCTGATGATCTCTTGGGTATAATACATAGTGATGTATGCGGACCCATGAGTTCTATGGCTAGAGGTGGGTTCTACTACTTCATTACATTTACTAATGATTTCAGTAGATACGGATACGTGTTTCTTATGAAGAACAAATCCGAGACCTTTGAAAAGTTCAAAGTGTTTAAGAATGAAGTAGAAAACTAACTGGGAAAAAGGATAAAAGCACTCCGATCTGATCGAGGTGGCGAATATCTGAGTCATGAGTTTCGTGATAATCTGAAAGAGGGTGGTATTGTATCACAGCTCACTCCGCCCGGAACACCTCAACATAATGGTGTTTCTTAGAGGAGGAAACGTACCTTGTTAGACATGGTGCGATCGATGATGAGTCATGCAGATTTGCCCATTTCCTTTTGGGGTTTTGCTTTATAGACTGCTGCTTTCACACTAAATCGAGTTCCAACGAAAACGGTTCTAAAGACACCATATGAGATATGGACTGGGAAGCATCCTTGTATGTCGTTCATCAAGATTTGGGGCTGTGAGGCATACGTGCGATGTCAAATGCCTGGCAAGATGGAACCCAAATCGGATAAATGTTATCTAGTGGGGTATCCTAGGGAAAACAAAGGATACTACTTCTACTTGCTGTCTGAGGGCAAAGTGTTTGTCGCAAGGACTGGTGTCTTTTTGGAGAAAGAGTTCTTATCCAGAAAGACTGCAAATGTAGAACTTGAAGAAGTTCAAGAGCCACAAACAATGAACGAACCGGAATTGGAACCTGAGAAAGGACTACAAGAAGTTGTAGCTGGAGAGCCTGCTCAAGAAACACAAGTCCTACGTAGATCTGGTAGACCAAGATTTGAGCCTGAGAGATATGGATTTCTCATGACTCAAATAGGTAATGTGTTGCTTATGGATCATGATGATGAGCCTGCAACCTACCAAGAGGCTATGAATGGACCAGACTCCGAGAAGTGGCTTGAGGCCATGAAATCTGAAATGGACTCCATGTACACAAACCAAGTTTGGACCTTGGTGGAACCACCTGAAGGGGTACGACCCATAGGGTGCAAGTGGGTCTTCAAGAAGAAGACCGACATGGATGGGAATGTACAGACATTCAAAGTCCGGCTAGTGGCTAAAGGTTTCAGGCAAATTCATGGTATTGACTATGATGAGACCTTTTCCCCTGTGGCCATGGTCAAGTCCATCAGAATTCTACTTGCTACTGCTGCGTATTATGACTACGAGATCTGCCAAATGGATGTCAAAACGGCTTTCATTAATGGAAACCTCCTTGAGGAAGTGTACATGACACAACCCGAGGTTTTTGAATCTCCAAGTGAAGCCACTAAAATATGCAAGTTGAATCGATCCATATATGGATTGAAACAAGCTTCTCGAAGTTGGAATCTTCATTTTGATGAGAAAATCAAAGAGTTTGGTTTCATCAAGAACGAGGATGAGCCTTGTGTTTACAAGAGGATTAGTGGGAGCATTGTCGTTTTCCTGATATTGTATGTAGATGACATACTACTAATCGGGAATGACATTCCAACCCTGCAAGCTATTAAAAACAGGCTAGGGGACTGCTTTTCTATGAAGGACTTGGGTGAAGCGACTTACATACTTGGTATTAAGATCTATAGAGATAGATCGAAGAAGTTGTTGGGTTTGACCCAGAGTACATACATTGAGAAGGTGTTGAAACGGTTCAACATGCTTGAATCCAAGAAGGGATTCTTACCCATGTCTCATGGTGTGAGTCTCTCTAAGGACCAGTGTCCTAAATCTTTGGAAGATAAGGACCGCATGAAGTTGATTTCATATGCTTCGGCAATTGGATCAATCATGTATGCAATGTTGTGTACTCGACCTGATGTCTCTCATGCTTTAAGCATGACGAGCAGGTATCAGTCTGATCCTGGTGATGGTCACTGGATAGCTGTCAAGAATATCATAAAGTACTTGAGAAGGACTAAGGATATGCTCTTGGTGTATGGTGGAGAGGAAGAGCTCGTTGTAAATGGTTACACGGATGCTAGCTTCCAAATTGATGAGGACGATTCAAAGTCCCAATCAGGTTTTGTATTTTGCCTTAATAGAGGAGCTGTAAGCTGGAAGAGTTCCAAGCAAGAGACAGTTGCCGATTCTATGACAGAAGCCGAGTATATTGCTGCCGCAAATGCGGCAAAGGAGGCTGTGTGGATTAGGAAATTCATCGACGAGCTAGATGTAGTTCCTAGCATTATTGGTCCCGTAGTTCTCTACTGTGAAAACAACGGTGCAATTGCCTAAGCTGAGGAACCTAGATCTCATCAGCGCTCCAAGCACATACTTCAGCGGTTCCATCTTATTCGAGAGATTGTCGATCGAGGAGATGTGAGCATTTGCAGAGTACCGACTGAAGAAAATACAGCGGATCCACTGACAAAGCCTCTTGCGCAAAAGAAGCATGATGGTCGAGTTAGATCAATGGGTATTAGATACCTGAATGATCGTCTTTAGTGGGATCCTTGTGGATTGTATGTTTGTTTGTTGTTTATTCGTTTGATGAATTATAATGTATACTATTTTTTCATTTTACATTTATGGCAAGTTCTTTTATTATGTCAACTGTTTCTATATGATAGACTAATTTACATAACGAATGCCCTTAGAATGTTTGCTTCCATAGGAATTCAAGTACGTGACTTGAATGTGAGGGCCTATGTTTAAATGAAGCTTCATTCTTAAATGGTCCCTGGTCGAGGTATCATCCTAGAAATTAGGGCGAGGATGAGACTATAAGGCTAGCATGTGCGTTGACTGATGACCGGTTCTCACAAGTCATGATATTGTGATATCAAGTCATCACATGGGTACTTGTTGAGAACAAGTTGTACTGGACAGACCCCCATGAGACTACTTTGTGGATTGTTATATGAATGTGTCACAAGTAGGTCTTATCTGATAATGGCATTTGTAGTTCTTTGACCTGAGGTCACAGCATTCATCAAGTGAGGAAGAGCATACTTTGATGCCATCTAAAGTCTTCCTTGAGAAAGGTTGATGATAAGGGTGGTTATTGGGTATGTTACGATTCATTTGGGTGTTTGTGTGTGGACACATATGGGATTTGTCCTCCTTTATGACTAGAGTTACATCCATGGGCCCCCTTGATGGAATGAGACCGAGAAATGCATGACCATGCTGGGTTGAGCCAGTATATAATATTGAGCTCACCACTTTCTTAAGGTCTATTCTAGATCAGGAAACTAGGATCGAACAATTATGAGGGTGACACGGTCCATGCCTCTAGTTCTGTCTGGATGTAAGGGACAAAGGAACAAGACAATGCTGATACATTGGTTAAGACAGGCTTATTGAGTTATGAACTCTTATTGCTTGGGTAGCAATGATGTATTGCTAGATGCCGCTCATTGTTTGTGAGACTTTTGTTGATACTTTGTGATCAAGTGGGAGACTGTTGGAGTTTCTGAGATGATCTCAAAGCAATCAACAGTTAGTCTTACTGCCAACGCAATATGAGCCTATAGGGTCGCACATAAAAGCGTTTGGAGAAGTTGGAGGAAGGATTGTGTTGGCCTTACTCATATTGGATATGAGTGGAGGACCAATCCTGTGACTGCTTGGAATTAACTTGAGAATGTCTCAACAGGAAATCGTTTAAAGGGTTTAAACGAATGGATTTATGCTAGACAAATTCGGCTAAAGGGTTTAACCGAACTGTGTCAAATTCGGCTAAAGTGTTTAGCCGAATTATGTTGATTCGACTAATGAAATTCGACGATATTGATTCGGCGAAAGTGTTTAGCCGAATTGTAACAAATTCAACTAAAGGGTTTAGCCGAAATGTGTTAGTTCGACGAAATGGTTTCGACGGAATCTTATAACCGAATTCATATAGTCGAATCGGCTATAGCATATAGTCGAATTCGGTTATTGTATATAATCGAATTCGGCTATACTGTTTAGTCGAATTGTCGAATTCGGCGAATGTATAAATCATGACAGAACAGTTATGTTTTTCCTGGGTCTGCGGATAGCCTATTTTATGCTGTTTGGTATAAAAGGGCATACGGTTTTAGGTTTAACACACCCCCCGAACCTTTGATCTTAGAAGAGAACAGCCGTCCAGAAAAGTTCCGCAAGAGGGCTTCTCGTTCTTCCCATCCGCTGAGATCCGCCGCTGACGGTCGCCGCCTCCCCTGTCTCGGACCTAGCAGTCAGTGGGGACGCTGAGAGCTTCCTACTCTGACCCATTCCTGGTTCGACAAGGATTTGGGGTTCTCTATCGTTCGTGTGGATCGCTGTAGAGGAGCCGATATACTTCGGTTCTTGGAACTCAGATTTAGTCTACCAGATTCCTTCTTGGAGAACCTTGGTTGAGTATTGACTCAATCCCGCGAAGGTATATTGTTTTTGCTTTCCTAATCTTTTGATTCATGAGATCCGCAAGATCCTTACTCTTTGGGTTGTTCTAGTTTTCCTCTGCTGCGCAAATTTGATGTGTTCATATCATTATGAATGGTATTTAGAGAAAAAAACTAACACTCAAGACACCCTGACTTGAGGAACCTTTATATTTCATTGTGTGCTTTTCTGTATTGTGCTTTATAATTTATAAATCTACTAATCAGAAATCAAGGTCACCTAAAGGGGATAAAATAATTTGAAAAGATATTCACCCCCCCTCTAGGTGATAAGTTGACACCCAATAAACAACAAGTGGTATCAGTTGATAAGATGAGGGCTAACGACAGTGCTGCTATCTGGCACGAAAGGCTTGGGCATGTTGGAATGGATAAGCTGAAAGCTATGGAGGGAAGAGGCCTGGTGAAAGGTCTGCCTAGCTTGTCATCTTTCGGGGATGGTCACGTTTGTGCAGGTTGTTAGTTTGGTAAAGCCCAATGCTTTCCATTTGACAAGTCACAAAGCAGATGTAAACGACCATTGGAGTGCATCCATGGTGATCTATTTGGACCTACCAACACTCCTAGTCTTGGAGGTAGCAGGTATATGCTTATTTTGGTTTATGACTTCACCAGATATACTTGGGTATATCTTCTAAAGGAGAAGTCAGAGGCGTTCGAGAAGTTTGTGGAGTTCAAGGAGCTGGTGGAAGGTTGGCTAAACCTGCGGGTGAAGAAGTTCAGAACAAACAATGGAGGGGAGTTCACCTCCAAGGAGTTCTTTAACTTCTGCAGGAAGCATGACATCCAAAGGGAGCTTTCTTGTGCTCGTACTCCACAACAGAATGGAGTTGCAGAGTGGAAGATCCATCATTTGACGGAGACCTGCAAATGTTGGCTTCATGCCAAGAATATTCCTAAGTCCTTTTGGGCAGAGGGTATGTCTTGTGCAGCTTCTGTTATCAACCGGATGCCCCTCAGTCCCATCATCATGAAGACCCCTCATGAGTTGATGTTCAAGGAGAAGCCAAGCGTGGAACACTTTCGAGTGTTCAGTTCTACCTGCTATGTGCATGTTCCGGATGCCCTTCGAACGAAGCTAGATGCTAAGGTAAGGAAGCTAGTCTTCGTCGGTTATGATGACCGGAAGAAAGTGTGGAGATGCATGGATCCTGAGATATGAAGATATGTGGTCTCTAGGGATGTGGTATTCAACGAGCTGATATCATACCAAGGTAACTCTTCTGTTGAGTTACAAGGGAGCAGGGTAGATGGTGGACTAGAGGAAGCTGCACGGGAAGTTCTGGTGGAGTTACCTCTTTCTCCAAGTGCTCCTGGTATTTCTAGCTCTGGGTCAGGCGCATCAGGTTCTGGAAGCAGGGGGAGCGACGCTCCATGTTTACCTGAAAGGAGAGCTAGTCCAGAAGCTGCAGTGGAAGAGGTGGTTCAGAGTCAAGCTCTGAGGAGGTCCAAGAGGACCATTATTCCACCTGATCGGTATACAGACAGGAATTTGGTGAGCTTTGTCTCATGTTTCTTCGCAGGTCCCCTGGATGAGAGAGAGCCATCTTGTTATGAGAATGCCGTTGGAGTCAAGGAGTGGGAAGGAGCCATGGATGAAGAGATGGCTTCCCTCAGGAAGAATGAGACTTGAGACTTGGTGCCTAAGGTTGAGGGTAGTACTCCGGTGACTTGCAAATGGGTTTTCAAGCTGAAGAAGAGGGTGATGGAAGTATTGAGCTGTACAAGGCTCGTCTTGTAGCTTGAGGTTTCTCTCTGAAGTATGGGGAGGATTATGAAGAAACGTTTAGCCCCGTTGCCAAGATGACTTTGGTCCGGGTGGTGATCGCATTGGCAGCTTGCCAAGGGTGGAAGAATTGGCAACTCGGCGTGAAGAACACTTTCTTATATGGCGAGATTGACAAGGATATCTTCATGGATCAACCACCTGGTTATGTATCCGAAGAGCACCCAAGATATGTTTGCAAGCTCAAGAAGGCTCTTTACGGCTTGAAGCAAGTGCCTACGGCGTGGTATGGGAAGATCGCAGAATACCTCCAATTCTGCGGATACTTTGCTTCAGATTCAGATTCAAGCTTATTTGTAAAGAAGACGGGGGAGCTTCAGGTCTTGGTGCTGCTGTACGTGGACGATATGATCATCATGGGGAATTCTGAGATGGAGGTAGCTAGGCTTCGTGCTGAGCTAGCTATCAGATTCGAGGTGAAGGATTTGGGCGAGCTCCACCATTTCCTTGGGCTCGAAGTGGAGAGGAAAGAGAGCGGTATGCTCATTTCCCAAAAGGGCTATGTGGATCAAATCGTGAAGAGATTCAGCATGGAAGGGGGAAGAGTAGCTCTACTCCACTGGAGGTTGGAGTTCATCTTCGGCGAGATGAAGGAAAGGTTCTTACCGATCCTTTGGTGTTCTGGGCTTTGGTCGGAAGCTTAATATACTTGACGATCACGAGGCCAGATATTGCTTATGCAGTTGGCAGGGTGAGTCGGTTTATGGCAGAGCCTCATAAGTCTCATCTTGTGGCGGCTAGGAGTATATTGAAATATGTCAAATCCACCTCGAATTTGGGTCTCTTCTATGGAAGGGATTCGGGCTTTCGCTTGCATGGGTACATGGACGCTGATTATGTGGGAGATTCGGATGATCAGAGATCGATGTCTAGATACGTCTTTATAATGGGATCTACACCTATATCATGGTGCAGCAAGAAGCCGGATTCTGTGTCTGTCTCTACTACGGAAGCGGAGTACAAAGCTTCGGCTTTGGCGGCTCAGGAAGCCATCTGGCTCAGGAGGTTTGTGGAGGACATTCATAGGGAGGTGGGAGGTCCTACTCTGCTATGTGGTGACAATGAGAGTGCTCTCAAACTGGTGAGCAATCTAGTTTGTCATGCTTGTACGAAGCACATAGAGACTCATCATCATTTCATTCGTGAGAAGGTGCTGGAGGGATCTCTGATTGTGGAGCATGTGTAGAGCACAGAGAACGTTGCTGACATATTCACTAAGCAGCTGGCGAAGGGACCTTTTGGTCGGTTGCGGAGTTTGCTTGGGCTGACTTCCACTTCCCACTTCAAGGGGGAGTATTAAATTTTTGAAGTGGAAGTGGATTTGAGCAGGGTGGTCTGCGGATTGGAGACCACATAGACCGCGCGGTCTGCGTTGGTTCTCTGGTCGGTTTTGTCTCAGCGGTTTGTTCTGAGCGGTCTAATCTGGGAGACCCCCTCTTCTGTCCGGGCGGCTTGCGCGGGTTGGTCTGGCGACTTGTCCTAAGTCAGCCAGATGTTCTTGGTCTACCTTCTTGCAGTGACCGGGAGGTCTGACGACTATTCTAGTCGGTCTGGTTACTGAAGGAGTTCTTTGCTTTGCAATAAGACCGGGTGGTCTGCTTATTAAGACCGCGGTGACCGGGCGGTTTGGTTGTAACCGCAAGGTTTAATAAAGGAGCTATGAGCTATGCTGAGCTTGGGCGGTCTGCTTTGTGAGACCGCTCACGATCTGATGGGCGGTTATTGTATCCTGGTTTGTGCGGTGACGACATCCGTCTGTCCGCCTATAAATAGGGGTGCAGAGCCCGTCATTAACAATGAGAACTGTAAGAACCAAAGTTGGCTAGATTGTGCCGGTCTCTCTTTGAGGTCGTGCGGTCTGAGATTATTGTCTGACCGGTTTCTGTGTTCGCAGGTTGCAGCTCGCGGTCAGCTTGTCTCCCTTCTTCCAGCTTTGAATAAACCAGTCCGGGTGGACTATGTTTAAGTGTTAGCGGCCTGTGCAGCGGACTCAGTTGATCAGGTGGATTTAAGTGGCCAGGCGGTCTTGAGTTGCGGTTTGTCACAGGTTTCAGTTCTTCGTTCAGTGTTCGCGGGGTCTTCTTTGATCAAGACAGTGCGGTCTGGGCGATCAAGAAGTGTGAATTGTTGTTTTCAGCAAAGGAATAAACCAGCAAGTTGGCGGTCTGTGGTTGCGGTCTGCCATGTGCAGTCTGTACTCTATTTGCGCGGTCTCAGCGGCTTCCGTCCGGCTTGTTCTGATCGCGCGGTCTGGCGGTCTCATGTGCCTGATCATTGCAGATTGTTTTACACTTGTGTTTTGTGCTTCTCTCCTCCGTGATTCTTATGAATCATGTCTCATCATGTATACCTCACATTGTAAAGAGATAGTTAATGCCATATCACTATTCGTTCTTCTCATTGTCACTGTTGTGCTACACTGGTGAAAAGTTTTGTGAAGTGTGTTCTGCATATTTTTCACTTCATCTACGGACCTCAAATTTTTCAACAGCCCGAAGTTCTTGGAGACGAAGAGGGCCAGAGCGCCAGCGCCGCAGCAGCAGCAGCAGGTGAGGATTGAGGAGGTCCTGCCTCGAGAGGATGACTAGGAAAGGTGCGAGGATTGGGTCTACTTGGGGACCTGAGGAGGGATCAGAGTGATCCACGGGGGTGTAGGGGTTGAGGCAACCCGCAAGGTGAGCCTCCATACCATCTACCGCTGGAGCGTGGCTTCGACATCCAAAGCCCCACCCCCGACAGAAAAAATTACTTTCTCTCAGAGGGACATGCCGGGTCACGAAGACCCTTTCTGCGATGCGTTGGTCATCCAGACCGCCATTGAGAACTTCACGGTGTCCCAAATTCTCGTAGACAACGGAAGCTCAGTCAACGTCTTCTTCAAGAAAGCATTCGATGAGATGAAGGTAGAGACTGAGAGGGTGTTGGCCTCGGATGACCCATTGTTCGGGTTCTTGATGGCGCAAATCTCGCACAGCGCTATAGGCGGTAGCTAGACTGCGGCACGAAACAGCAGTGTTCCGATCGTTCAAGTAATATAAAACGAGGAGTAAATCCCCGAGTATCGAATCTCGAAGGAACACAGTAAGGTGGAGTTAGGTGTCGAGGAAGGACTTGAGATCGAAGTCCAGCGATAGGTGGAGTGCGGACGAAAGGGATTTGGTTTGTTAATGATAAAATAAAATATTACAACTACTCCTATGCGATGCCACTATGCAAAGCTTCGCTCGGCGGGATGGAAGACTACGTAGGCCTTGAACGCGCTACTTCGTTGGGCGGATGGGCGAGTAGGCTAGCGGAATGAGGGTCGCAAGCACCTCTTCGACAAGCACGCCACTAGCAATTGCTAGTGCGGCACCGAACACAATGGTGGAATGGAAAATGGATGGCGACACACCTCTTTAACACATATGAACTAAATAATTCCAAATAAATGAAATAAGCATTACAAAGCATAGTTCATAGCATACATCATCAAAATATAGAGATTACAAACATCACATCAACAAAAGGGAGAGGAAAAGGCAAGAGATACGACTGAATTCGGAGGCTCGTTGTAGATTCACGGTAGGAAGCATCGGGTTGTCAATCCGCGTCCTAGCTCGGTCCCAACTATCGTCCGGGGTAGAGGAGGGCTGTCACACCTCCCAATGGACCCGTCTTCTCCAGCGTTTTACAATCCGGCCACGTCCGATGCGAAGAACTCCTTGCTTGGCGATGAAGATGAGTGTAGAATCTCCTCCTTGAAACTCTTGGATGATGGAGGATGCCTATGGGGTGAAAAACCTGTGGAAGGGGAGAAAACGGCGGACTGGACGGAGTTCCAATCTATCTCCCCGCCCTATTCACGAGCAGGTCAATATATAGGCGCTGGAATAAACAATGCGCACGATCAGTGGCGCACGACCAGTGGTCGTGCGCACTATAGTTCTGTGATCGTGCGCCTGCCTGGACGGAGCCTGCAATGTAAGCAATTTATAAAATACCATGTTCGCACGACCAGTGGCGCACGATCGGCGGTCGTGCGCACTATCATAGGTGGTCGTGCGCACTGGTCGAGACAGAACTCATAAAATTGATGTTAAGTGCGCACGAACAGTGGCGCACGACCGGTGGTCGTGCGCACTATCGTAGGTGGTCGTGCGCACTGTCCAAAACAGAACTCAAAAATTAGGGTTAAGTGCGCACGATCAGCGGCGCACGACCAGTGGTCGTGCGCAGTAGAACCAGTGATCGTGCGTAGTGTTCCTGTACATAATTGCACCGGGAACACCTGCACGACTCCTGTTCCAGCACAACCACGAATCCAGCCACTGAAAGTGGCACTTAACAATGCATGAAAACTACTAAAGATGAAGAACTTGAAATAACAACAAAAATGGGCCTAGAGGTGCACTTAGCAAGGAGTATCAAATATGAGTGAAAACATGTCTAAAGTGAAGTGCATAGACTAGAAAATCGGCCCAGATGGGTCCATAAATGTGTATATATTTGGGACTCATCACACCCCCAGACTTAACTGTTTGCGCGTCCCGAGCAAACCATCTCTCGCGGACAAGAAAAACATAAGTTGGAATAGAAATTATCAAGCGGAGTACCATGCGAAGTCGCATGCTCATGCGCGTATAAATATAGTAGACAAATTTTCTAATTATACATATTAGTTTATAATTTTCTAGGAGTGTATTTATATATTACGTTTACTCAAAAAGTGAATCACAGTGAATCATAAGGTCGTACATAGGAAGAAAGTAGACTGAACGCTGAGACGAGCATTGCCAAAGATCGGGGCTCGGGACAACTCCATTGAAAGGAGTGGGCACAAAGGCTCAACCGGGCCAAAGTGATGGCCTATATCACATTCACGCAATTGACTAACCGTATACCCATGCTTCAAGAATCGCTTGGGGCAAGTTCTGGCCCCCGAGAAAGATAATCCTTCCTCCCGACTCGGGCAATACGAGACTAACGAAAGTCTACACACATTCCTATGCTACCGTTTGATTCACGCCGGATTCACCAAATTTTGAGTGAAGTAAACAATATTTACGCTAGTAGAAAAATATAAACTAAAAGCATAAAAAGAAATTGAATCTACACGAATTTCTACGAGACATGAGCACTCGACTAGGAGCACCACAGGAGTCAACATTTTACTCCGCCTAATAATCCTAAGCTAGCATAATGATTTTCCAAATCACACAAAAAGGGATGAGTTTAGCTCAAGACGTGCCAACAGCTAAGTGCACGCTCAAGTGGGTGTAGTGGTGTGCGGTGCATATGAAAAATTGATAAACTGAAATAGACTGAGAGCTAAAATAATAATACTTCTAGAATGCGTGCGTGCGTGTACGTGCATGGTTCTCACTCTCCCCCCAGACTTACATGAACACATAATTTAAAGCATGATCCTTTAAACATTCAACTAAGGAGAAAAGGAAGAGTGTACCCCATGCTCAGAAGTGAGCATACCGGAAGAATTTGCGTTTAAATTCTGAAAATCACCAGGTTCCCTGCCCGAAAAAAAATCACTGCTCCTGCGAGTAAAGTAAGCACAGCACCACAAAGACAAGAGAACATAATATAGATGAAATTCCAAAATGATGGCCAGAAGAGCATTCACAACAATAATGCTAATACTATAAAACATACTAAGAGACGATTATTCAAATAACAAGATAGTTAATAAAAAAGACAAGAAAAACATGACAAGGCTGAGATTGACTCGCACACATGGGATAAAAATCACTCCTCATCGCTAACACTATCTAAAACAACAACGGATGGCGGAGGTCTGGATGATGATGCGGCCCGGCCAGGAGGTGGGGAAATATCTAGTCCTCCCCGCAAAGCTTGCTGATACACAAAGTCCGTCAGCCAATACTGATTTGCCTCCAAGTCGGAGAGGCGCTGGTTGAAGCTTGGGACCTCTGGTGCTCGTGAAGAACTGCCCTCCTCCTTGGGTCTCCGCTCCTGCTTGAATGACTGACGCCGCGGCTGCGAGAGGGCTATCTCACGGTGAGTAGTCGGTGGCTCAGCCGGCTCTCCATGCTCCTCATCATCACGCCTCTCCCTAGGCGCATCACCCGACATCACGGCCACAAAACTCCTGCTACTCTTCTTCCCCACGACCCGAAGTAGATGAAAGCTCACCATGGTGGCCCTGGTGATGAAGGAGGGCGCAGTCACCTGCACCATCGGAGGCAGCTGACTCCAAACCCCCAATCCCTTTGCAATGCGTGTGATATAATAGGCACCACCAATGGCACCAGTGAGACCGTAGGTGGCCTCGTGATGGAAGATGAAAGCGAGCATGTAGCCCAGATGCACGGGCTGCCGGAATTCCATACTATATAAGGAGATCAAATCTTGCCACCCCACGACGTTCTGACTGAGAGCTCGGGCGACAAGAGAATGACTAAGGACATGCTGCAAGAATCGGAGAGCAGGCGCGACGATCCAGGTGGATTTACTTTTCCTGGCCACATACTATTCGTCCCGTCCCGTGAGAGCACACCACGTGGCACGCGGGGTGACGCCATCAGGGAAGGAGACATCCATACTCTGAAAATCGATCGCAGCAGCCTCCGCTTCAGTGTAGAAGCCTGCGTGTACGACGAGCTCCGGCAAAGACAATGTGACGACACTCCCCAAAATTCGGAAAGAGCATGTTGGCGGCCGGCAACCAGAGGGCATCACCTCCCACTCGAACGTCGAAAGGAACTCTAAGGTGAGCTCTTTGTAGCCAAGATCATCGCACTCAAACACCTTACTCCAGTGATTGAACGAGTAGCGGAGGAGGACGGCCTCCCTCAAAACTCCATTGTCTCCGATTGAGCTAAGCTCATTCCAATCTACCAATCTCTGAGAGAGAAATGGCTTATCCCTTAGCGAGTTGTAGCGCCGGGTGTGCACATCCTTTGAGAATTTACCCATACATGCCAAGATCTGGGCCGGAGATGCAGAGGGCCGACCTGAGCGACGGTAGGTCTTGGTGGAGTGACGATCTCCCGCATTCATGGTAGCAATAGGCGTATAAGAAGGGGGAGGAAGCCACGAAACTCACCGGAGAAGAGGCGGCACGCACGATCAGCGAAATACTCGTGGAGCGGCGCACGGACAGCAGCGAACGAGCAAAGGAAGCGAAAACCTAGAATGTACGCACATAGCTCGGGCGAACGGGTGTTTTTATAAAAATCTGGGCCGATCGCACGACCAGTGGTCGTGCGCGAAAGGAATTTTTCGAGCGGCCAAAAATTTTGTAAAAACTCCATCCACCATGCAGTATGCATAGAACTAGGGTTCAGCACAAGCAGCGAGACAATCACAGCCTTATCAACAACTTAACTAAGCTAGAAGAAATAAAAGTTCAGGAAAAGGAAAGATAACAACTGGGGTTATTGTCATCCCAGCACGACTTATTCAAAAACTAAAGGTTCTAGCTAATGGGCGTATGAAAAAGGAAAGGAACAGGTAACTGTTCTAATACGCGTGTCGGTAGCAGGTACCGATACAGTGACAAAACAGTTACTCCTCTACCCAAATAATAATACCTATATAACGCAGGTAGAGGAAACAGAAAGTAAGAAGAGGAGGAGATATCCTCACTCAACTCACCAAACACATCCTTGCCTAGCAAGGTGTCGTCAACAGGGAGGTGGCAAGCGGAAATGGCAATGAGTGGAGCTTTCTCTACGGAGGGGGAATCAGCCTCCTCACATGAGAGGATGCTCGCATCATTGACTTGAGCATCGTGCTCCAAGTCCTCCTGAAGTACCTGTGAAGACTCAACCTGCACAGGCTCGGATAAAGAAGGGGGATCAAGAAATAAAGAAGAAGAATGACTTAAATAAAAATCAAACGAGGGAGTGATCCCGGTCTCACTCCCATCAGGTTTGGGAAGTGAAATAATGTTTGCATTGTCATCAATGCTACAAGGTTCAGCGGGATCAACGGTGGCCAGGCTTAGGATTTGGACTTCCTCCACCGGTGCTGAGGTAAACTCCTCTTCACCTAGAAGGTTGTCCTCCTCCATAGGAGTAGGCACAACACTCAGATCAACAGCCTCCTCTTGTGACACATCATCGATAATGTCGTCAGAGATGAATGTAGTATGCACAACAGGGGGAAGAATAGTGCTCGGGTAAAAGTCGAGCACCAACTCCTCACAAAGAATCGAATCCACTAGAGTTGGTGGATGCACATGGAGAATAGGCTCAGCAATGTCGGTGCATAGATCAGCCGCACATCCGGTGACCGTGTCCATACCATACCCTTCAAGATATGAAGGTGACAAAGACACATAACCGGATGTTGAAGGTGTTCCGCCAGAGTTAGGAGTTGGGACGATCTGGATATCCGGCTCGTCATCCTCGTCCAATTGGCGAAGGTACTCGGCACAGTCCTTCAAGACATGATCAGTGCTCCGACAAAACAGCACTGCCTTGCGGGCTTCTTTGGTACAGTGGGGGCTGAAGCCGAAAAGAAGTATGATGGTAAAGGCTCAGCAGAGTAGCCATAAGACTTACGCGCACCATATGGAGTACCAGACGAAGTCGGTGCTCCATATGCTGGGCTATAAGAATTATGCCTACTATTCTCCGTAGGGCATTCATCACTAGAGTGGGAGGTATCTCTACACCAACGGCAACGGATATTGAGATGTGCCCACATAGTGTGAAGATAATACGATTCAAAATAAAAAGCTATTGTGCAAAATACTACACCTAACAAAAATTACTAAAGCAACCTAATATAAAACAAGAAAATGGAGTAAAAAGAACAGAAATAAAATAAAAGATGCAATTTACAAATGGAAGGGCTTCTCTCTCAGACTTTCCCTCTCCAGAAAACTCACACGACTGTACTCCCCGGCAACGGCGCAAAAAACTTGATGGCACAAATCTCTCACACCGCTATAGGCGGTAGCTAGACTGCGGCACGAAACGGCAGTGTACCGATCGTTCAAGTAATATAAAATGAGGAGTAAATCCCCGAGTATCGAATCTCGAAGGAACACAGTAAGGTGGAGTTAGGTGTCGAGGAAGGACTTGAGATCGAAGTCCAGCGATAGGTGGAGTGAGGACGAAAGGGATTTGGTTTGTGAATGATAAAATAAAATATTACAACTACTCCTATGCGATGCCGCTATGCAAAGCTTCGCTCGACGGGATGGAAGACTACGTAGGCCTTGAACGCGCTACTTCGTTGGGCGGATGGGCGAGTAGGCTAGCAGAATGAGGGTTGCAAGCACCTCTTTGACAAGCACGCCACTAACAATTGCTAGTGCGGCACCGAACACAATGGTGGAATGGAAAATGGATGGCGGCGCACCTCTTTAACACATATGAACTAAATAATTCCAAATAAATGAAATAAGCATTACAAAGCATAGTTCATAGCATACATCATCAAAATATAGAGATTACAAACATCACATCAACAAAAGGGAGAGGAAAAGGTAAGAGATACGACCGAATCCGGAGGCTCGTTGTAGTTTCACGGTAGGAAGCACTGGGTTTTCAAACCGCGTCCTAGCTCGGTCCCAACTATCGTCCGGGGTAGAGGAGGGCTATCACACCTCCCAACGGACCCGTCTTCTCCAGCGTTTTACAATCCGGCCACGTCCGATGCGAAGAACTCCTTGCTTGGCGATGAAGATGAGTGTAGAATCTCCTCCTTGAAACTCTTGGATGATGGAGAATGCCTAGGGGGTGAAAAACCTGTGGAAGGGGCGAAAACGGCGGACTGGATGGAGTTCCAATCTATCTCCCCGCCCTAATTTGCGAGCAGGTCAATATATAGGCGCTGGAAAAAATAGTGCGCACGATCAGTGGCGCACGACCAGTGGTCGTGCGCACTATACTTCTGTGATCGTGCGCCTGCCTGGACGGAGCCTACAATGTAAGCAATTTATAAAATACCATGTTCGCACGACCAGTGGCGCACGATCGGCGGTCGTGCGCACTATCATAGGTGGTCGTGCGCACTGGTCGAGACAAAACTCATAAAATTGATGTTAAGTGCTCACGAACAGTGGCGCACGACCAATGGTCGTGCGCACTATCGTAGGTGCTCGTGCGCACTGTCCGAAACAGAACTAAAAAATTAGGGTTAAGTGCACACGATCAGCGGCGCACGACCAGTGGTCGTGCGTAGTAGAACCAGTGATCGTGCGCAGTGTTCCTGTACAGAATTGCATCGGGAACACCTGCACGACTCCTGTTCCAGCACAACCACGAATCCAGCCACTGAAAGTGGCACTTAACAATGCATGAAAACTACTAAAGATGAAGAACTTGAAATAACAACAAAAACGGGCCTAGAGGTGCACTTAGCAAGGAGTATCAAATATGAGTGAAAACATGTCTAAAGTGAAGTGCATAGACTAGAAAATCGGCCCAGATGGGTCCATAAATGTGTATATATATTTGGGACTCATCAGTTCTCCGGGGAGACGAAGGAGGTAGAAGGGGGAGTGGGGCTCCATGTGGTCCTGGGGGGGGGGGGGGGCAGTCTCGGAATTGCCGCTTTGTCATAGTAGACGCCCCCAGCAGCTATAGTGCCATCTTCGGACGGCCGCTTATCAGTGCTTTCCGCAGCGTCTCCTCCACCTTCCACCAATGTCTCAAGTTCAACTCGGGAGGAGTTCAGGTTTGGGTAAGAGGAGACCCAAAGGTAGCAAGGCAGTGCTACGTGACGGCAGTGAACACCATCTCCTGGATAGCCGAAGCAGAGGAATGGGATTCGGAGATGAGGGAGCCGGCGGGTCTCAGAGAGGAAGAAGAGGAGGAAGGAAGGGGAGAAGGAAAGTCTTAGGGGGGAGAGGCAGAGGAGCAGATGGAGGAAGGAGAGGAGGAGAAGGAGAAGGAAGAGGGTCAGGCCCAGGAAAGAAGTGTAGAAGAACTAATGGCGACCGGAGAAGAAAGAAGGGAGGAGGAGACCGAAGCATTCACTAGCGGCGAGGGGAAGGAAGGCGATTGGGGAGAGCAGTCCCGGCTAGAGTCCGTGGATGAATTTGTGGAGCTTGAGGTCACCACCCGGGATGGGGTGGTGGAGAAGGTCCGAATCAGCGGAGAGCTCGGCCTGGAGGAGCAGGAGAAAATCCTAGCCTGCGTGCAGAAGAACATGGATGTCTTCGCTTGGAGTGCGGCGGAGATGCCCGGGATTGATACGGACGTGGCATGCCACCGTCTCCACCTCGATCCCGGCTCTCGACCCATCCACCAAAAGAAGAGATCCATCGCCGACAAGCTGGAAGGCCCCATCAGGGAGGAGGTGGGCATGCTCCTCCGAGCAGGTTTTGTATCAGAGATCCAGTATCCAGGATGGGTCTCCAATATAGTTATGGTGAAAAAGGGGGGAGGTAAGTGGCAAATGTGTGTTGATTTCTCACTACTCAATAAATCGTGCCCCAAGGATTGCTACCACTTGCCTAGAATCGACGCGCTGGTTGATTCAGCCGTCGGTTTCTCTATAATGTCTTTTTTAGATGCATTTTCAGGTTATCATCAAATCCGCATGCACCCCCCCCCCCCCCCCCCCCCCCCCCCCCGACGTCAAGGACGTCTCCTTCATCACCATGGATGGGTGCTATTTTTATAAGATGATGCCTTTCGGGCTCAAGAATGCAGGGGCCACATACAAACGATTGATGGATAGGGTCTTCTGAGAGCAGAAGTGGAGAAATCTGCAGGTCTATGTTGATGATCTCATGATAAAGAGACGAGATCTCGAGTGCAACCTCCAAGACATCGAAGATACCTTTGGAACCTTGCGGAAGTATAATATGAAGCTCAACCCCCTGAAGTGTGTTTTCGGGGCAAGCCGGGGAAAGTTCCTTGGTCACTTGCTCACCCCAGCAGGGGTGGAGCCTAACCCAGATAAAGTTAAAGCAATCATGGAGTTGGGGTCACTAAGAAATTCGAAGGAGGTTTAGAGCCTCACGGGAAAATTGGCCGGGCTCAATAGGTTCCTCTTTAAGGCGGGTGAGAAGTGTGCACCCTTTTTCAAGGTGCTAAGGGGAAACAAAAAATTTGAATGGACCTCAGAGTGTGAGGAAACTTTCCAAGCTTTGAAAGGGAAACTCACCCGAACTCCTCTACTCCAGGGGCCAAGGCAAGGAGAGGATCAATCCCTATACTTGGGGGTAGGATCCGAGGCAGTAAGTTCAGTGTTGGTCCGGGAAGAAGGGAAAAGGCAGTTTCCCATCTACTACGTCAGCCGAGTGATGAGAAAGGCGGAGCTTCGATACCCCATTTTAGAAAGGTTGGCCTTCGCATTAGTGGTGTCGGCCCGGAAGCTCCGACCTTATTTCCAAGTGCATTCGATCAAAGTGGTGACCGACCATCCGCTTCGTAATGTCATGGAGGGGGTGGAGCACTCGGGGAGGCTGGCAAAATGGTCCGTGGAGCTGAGTGAGTTCGACACCGCGTTTGTGCCCAGGCTGTCCATCAAGGCACAAGCAGTGGCGGACTTCATGTCAGACTACGCAGCCGAATTAGGGGAGCATGAATCACCTCCTCTGGTGGCATGGAAGATGCTGGTGGATGGTGCGTCAGGGAAGCACTCCTGTGGAGGAGTAATCATCTTGATAAGCCCCCAAGGGACTAAGATCGAGCAAGCCTTAAGCATCCATTTTCCAATTACCAACAACCAGGCCGAGTACGAGGCAGTGATAGCGGTCCTGCGGCTGGCCCGGGAGCTGGGAGTACAAGACATGGAGGTCTCAAAGGACTCCATGGTGGTGGCATGCCAAGTCAGGGGGGAATTTGAAGCAAAGGAGCCAACCCTCCAACGCAACCTGGAGAAGGTCAAGGGGGTCATCGCGCAGTTTCTCACCTTCTCCATCAAGCATGTGCCGAGGGAGGAGAGCACCCCAACGGACCTCTTAGCCAAGTTTGGCCCTCGAGCTGGGGTGACGGTATCGGAACTCTTCCGACCTTCCATCGAGGAAGGGGAGCTGATGGAGGTAGATCAACGAGCATCATGGATGGACCCCTTCATCACCTTCCTAACATCCAGGAAGTTCCCTGAAGGGGACGTGGATAAACAACGCTTCAGGTATAAGTCAACTTATTATTCCTTGCATGCAGGGGGACTATACAAGAAAACACTCTCGGGGCTCCTGGCTCGTTATGTATCAGAGGAGGAGGTTCCGAGAGTCCTAGAAGAAATCCACTCGGGGGAATGTGGCAGTCACTCCGGGAGCCGAACCTTGGAAGGTTGAGTGTTGAGGCAAGGCTACTTTTGCCCTACCCTCAACAGGGATGCAGTGGAGTTCACAAGGAAATGTTCAAAGTGTTAGCTGTTCGCTCCTCTCCAGCTCTTGCCATCCCAAAGACTCCGAACCATCACAACTCCCCGGCCCTTTGCTATATGGGGTTTGGACCTGCTAGGCCCTTTCCCGCAAGCTAGTGGCCAAAGGAAGTTTCTATTGGTGATGATTGATTACTTCTCAAAGTGGATAGAAGTAAAGGCGCTATCCAAGGTAACGTCCCAAGTGGTAAGAAATTTTGTGTGGGGTGAGATAATTTGCAGGCACGGGCTCCCACTGGCCATAGTGACGGACAATGGGCCACAATTTGCCAGCGAAGAGTTTGTCAGTTTCTGCACCCAACTCGGCATAGACCTCAGGTTCGCATCGATCCACCACTCGAGGAGTAATGGTCAGGTGGAGGCAGCGAACAAGATAATTTTCAACCTACTCAAGAAGAAAGTGGAGAATCTCAGGGGCAACTAGGTAGAGAAGCTGCCCTCGGTCTTTTGGGCCTTGAGGACTACTCTAAATAACTACACCGGGGATACTCCGTTCAAACTCTCTAATGGATCCGAGGCCGTCCTCCCGATAGAGTTCGGGGTGAAAACCCCCAGGGTGGTCGCCGCGGACGAAGGGGATGAAGAATGGCTAGTGGAAAATGATGCAGAACAAAGACTGTCCTTAGACATAGTAGAAGAGCTCTGAGACCACGCCACGGTTCGGCAGGAGGAAGTCAAGAGGCGGATGGCCAGGTGCTTTGATCAACATATCAGAGTAAAATAGTTCGAGAGAGGGGACTTTCTCCTGAAGAAGTTAGATGCGGCTGGGAGAGGGGCCGCCCGTAGGTAAGCTTGAGCCCAACTGGGAGGGGCCTTATATTGTAAGCGAAGTGCTCAAGTCGGGAGGGTACCACCTCCAGGATGTGGAAGGGGTACCTCTCGGCCGAGCCAGGAGTGGAGATGATTTGGAGCGATTCTGTCCTTAAAAATTTTGTAACTGGCTTGTTGTATGTTTCATTCTCCATACATAGATTTTGAAGTAGATTTTGAGTGAGAATCTTCATGTATTGGTGCTGGAATGCCCCAGATCGATTCCATTGCCGGGCTCTCATAGAGGGTGGGTCAGGTTGATCTCTGGAGAGGCTGGCAAGGTAATAAGTTCTTTGGTGCTAGAATGCCCCAAATCGATTCCGCTGCCGGGCTCTCATAGATGGTGGGTCAGGTTGATCTCTGGAGAGGCTGGCAAGGTAACAAGTGTTGGTGCTAGATTGCCCCCAATCGATTCCGCTACTGGGCTCTCATAGATGGTGGGTAAGGTTGATCTCTGAAGTGGCTGGCAAGGTACTAAGTGTTGGTGCTGGATTGCCCCAGATTGATTCAGCTGTCGGGCTCTCATAGACGGTGGGTCAAGTTGATCTCTGAAGAGGCTGGCAAGGTAACAATTGTTGGTGCGAGATTGCCCCAGATCGATTCTGCTGCCGGGCTCTCATAGACGGTGGGTCAGGATGATCTCTGGAGAGGCTGGCAAGGTAACAAGTGTTGGTGCTGGATTTCCCCAGATCGATTCCGCTGCCAGGCTCTCATAGATGGGTCAGGTTGATCTCTGGAAAGGCTTGCAACGTAACAAGTGTTGGTGCTGGATTTCCCCAGATCGATTCCGCTGTCGGGATCTCATAGAAGGTGGGTCAGGTTGATCTCTGGAGAGGCTGGCAAGGTAACAAGTGTTGGTGCTGGATTGCCCCAGATTGATTCCGCTGCCGGGCTCTCATAGACGGTGGGTCAGGTTGATCTATAGAGAGGCTGGCAAGGTAACAAGTGTTGATGCTGGAATGCCCCAGATCAATTCCGCTGTTAGGCTCTCATAGACGGTGGGTTAGGTTGATTTATGGAAAGGCCGGCAAGGTAACAAGTGTTGGTGCTGGATTGCCCCAGATCGATTCCACTGCCGGGTTCTCATAGACGGTGGGTCAGGTTGATCTCTGGAGAGGCTGGAAATATAACAAGTGTTGGTGCTGGATTGCCCTAGATCGATTCCGCTGCCGGGCTCTCATAAATGGTGGGTCAAGTTGATCTCTGGAGAGTCTGGCATGTGGCAATTTCTTTGGTGCTGGAATGCCCCAGATCGATTCCGCCACTGGGCTCTCATAGACGGTGGGTCAGGTTGATCTATGGAGAGGCTGGCAGGGGTACCAAAAAAGGGTCGTCTCGCTCGGCGAGAAGGGATGACCATGCACAGCAAAGGAAGAGAGAGCTCACCTCGCGTGCTAGGGGCAGAAGGCCTCCCGCGAGGCAGAGCCCTTGCAAAATATAGAGAGGGAAGAGCCGTGACCATCCCAGACAGGCAGGCCGAACACTGGCTAACGTAAGAGGGGTATAAAAGGGATCACTCACATCCCCGAAGATGGTGCGAGAGGCCGTATAGGGGTCTCACTCGCCGAAAACTAAAGGGTGAAGGCCCACTCCACTCGAGATGGAGACTCAAAAGGTTGACCCTGGAACTTGCAATCCTAAAGTAGGCGAAAAAGGCGAGGAGGTAGTTACGAATACACGTCCTATGCCGAAGCAGGGCGGCTACGCGGTGGTCGGGTGCGAGCACGGTGAACGCGATAGAAAATGTGATATAAGCGCGGGAAAAACACAGCATAGAAAGTGAGAACACAATGAACAAGTAGGCAAAGATTTCCATTTCATCACTAGTCAGTTACAGGTATTGCGGCGATCTCGCCAGCCAAAATACAAAAAATAAAAATACAAGTCTTTTTTAAGTTTCGCAGGCAGATCGTTCGTCCTCGCTGTCTGCGGGGGCGGGGGGGGGGGGGGGGGGGGGGATGGAGGTGGCGCGAACAACTCCGGGATCACATCTTCGATCGTCAGGTCGGCCGCCTCGGCGGACAGAAGGCCAGCACCCTGCATGGACCGAAAGATGTATCGCACCGCGTTCATGGAGGCTTCTCGGCATTCTTCCTCCCTGGCTCGATGGTCATTCCTCAGACGACAAGGGGACGGGGGTACGGCGGCGCGGATCAGCTCATGGTTATTAGATTTCAACTCGGCGACCTCATTCTCCAGGATAAAAATGCGAGCGCGAAGCTCCCTGCCGGTCTCGGCATCCTGTAAAGAAGAGAGTAGGTGAGCCGGAGAAGTGTTGTTAGAAAAGGAGGGAAGCGAGAGCTCGATGACTTACCACTCCATCCTGATTGCCGTGGAGAAGCTCATCAGAGGCGAGCAACATCTCCTTTAGACTCGTAATCTCGGCAGCAGAGTCTTGTAGGCGTGGGCGAGCTCCTCATTATGGCTTTCCAACTGAAGGCAGCGCCGTCCCATCATATGGGGAGCTCCAGAGAGCGGAGCTGGGCTCGCACGCTCTTATACGCCAGGGTCCTCGCGGTCTCGGCCTTGAAGACCGAGGCATCCTCGCGACCATAAAGTCCGAAGGAGAGTGAGAATGCCTGTCCGTTGACTGTTGGCTGCTCCACCCAAGATGGAGGAGGGTGGATATGGTGGCCTTGTTGACCTCGGGACTCCAGTAAAGCAGGAACTTACCGGCCTCGTCCTTGTGCCTTTGGCCGAGACCAAAGTTCCAGTGGTTTATCGGCACGGGCAGGGAAGATATCCTGGCGACCTTTTCGACCGGCTCTCCGGACTCTCTTTCCTCGGGGAGGTCAGCCGAAAAGATCTTGCTCAGGGAAGCCTCGACGTGCCCATTTCCCTTCTCAAAGGGGGATTCTTCTTTTTCTTCTTCTGCGAGGGCTGCGAGGAAGGATCCTTGCGGCCAGAAGACTCAGCCCTCTTCCTGGTAGGCGGGGCAGTAGGGCGGGGAGTCTCGCCGTAGGCGTTCGCTCCCATCTTTACGAGAGCGAGGTCCGCGGAAACTGTCTGGTTGCTTGTGTAGGGCGGATGGACAGGCAGATCTCGCTCACCTGTAACGGTCTAACAATTAGAAATATAATCAGGAAGCTTTAAAGAAGTAGGCGAACAAGCGCGATACGTACCCTCCACAGGGAGCACAGGTGGTAGTGAGTCGACGTTTCGGCGGAGGTGGACCACCTCAAAGTTCTTCTAATTGAAGAACTGGAACAAGGCGGCATCGTGGCTGCCGAGAGCTGGAGGACGGTAGGTTCTCTCGCCGTGCTGGATTGGCGAGAAGGGAACGTTGTCGAAGTTCCCCTAGACGAACAGGAACTTCTGAGCCCAGTAATGGCTCTTGTTGACGGTCTCACTGACCTTGAGCCCCGAGCCCACGATGTAGGCGGTGCCATCCTTGTAGGCCCAGAAGGAGAACAGTTTCCGGAAGACCGGTAAACTGAACTCAATGCGTTCTTCTAGCATGTAACAAGCAAACGCGATGATGACCGCCACAGCGTTGGGGGTCAGCTGACCCAGTATCACGCTGAAGTGCTTTAATACCTGGCGAGAAATATCGCGAAGTCTCAACGAGGTGAGCGAGAACTTAAAGATCGGGAGAGAAATAAAAGTACACAATATCAACAGGTACCTGGCGAACCTCCGGCCACAGAGGCAGGCGCATGCCGACCCCAAAGTGGGCAGTAGGGATGGCGAGCTCATCCCGCATGGGGACGTTGATCACATCGTTCTCTCCTGGGTAGCGAGCGGAGAATCGCGACAGTATAAAGTCAACGACTGCTGCGAGGTACTCTTCCTCGGTTAGGTTGCAGTTAAAAAGGTGTGGTCGGTGAAGGCCCAGGCGCACTTCAGCTGGCCCTCCACCTCGCTAGCATCACCGATCATTGTTGAGACCTGCAAAAAGATAGAGCAGAAGGCGCAAGATTTCGCAGGCAGAGGAAGAAGAAGGGCTGGAGTTAAATGAGGTAGGTGGGTTCACCGCCAGAACCTATTTATAGGAAATAAAAAGCGCGGGAAAGAAGTCGAAGCGATGGGGGTGCGGTTAGGCAAAACCCCGTGTTTGGTTGCATGCGAGAGCATAAAGCAACCCCAGATATGTTAGCAAGCGAGACTCACCTGCGAGGTTAGTATAAATGATATTTCCATGCGAGAATAACTAGAAAGAAAGTAAAAGTAAGAGATGGAACGGGCATCACTAGCCATTATCGCACAGACAAATAATAAGTACGCGAGAGCCCCAGTAGTGGGCGAGAAATAGTTAACAAAAAGAAAAATTACGAAATTGTCCAACGAGATTAAACATAATATTCACCATCGTGGGGGGTCTCGCCGGGCAAAGGAGTGTGAGCGAGGACTAGTAGTGTATCCATTTCCACCTACCACGACTTCGAACTCCTGACCGCGGCAGAATCCCGGGGTAGTGATACGCGTTGGCAGTGCATGCCTCGCGTTGAATCAAACGAGCATAGTCATCCACTCGTGCGAGATGTGTTCCTAGGGAGGTGGCCATCTCGCTAATATCTTGCGGCATCTCGGAGTGGAGCCTCGCACACTCATCCAGCAAGACGGCGTGCGGCTCCTCGACAATTTCCCTATCCCTTTTCGCTGGGAGGTGAAGATCCTGTAGCATTCATCCTTGTTTCTGAAACAATTCTGAGGTTTGCTTCTTCATGGCCTTGGGGTCTCGCGGGTCGCCCAGGAAGTCATCCATCTGTGCTCCGGCAGAGGAAGGGGCGACATCTCTTCCTCCCCAAAGTCAGAGTCGGTGGGGAGGGTCTCAGAATCACTTGCGAACAAATCTAAGCATCGTTAACCTTTAGCAAGACTTTCCCTTAATACCATGGAGAGCGACGTCTCGTCAGAAGCTGCAAAATCATTACCAGCAGACGGGCGAGAGGTAGTTGGCCAGCCCTGAAAGAGAGTAGTGAAGGGGAGCGAGGCGGACTTACCGAGACCACCGCGGTGTGTCACGTCGTCGGCAAGGGCAGTCGGGGCCGGTCACGAGCCACCAGAACCCTCCCCCCTCAGGAAATTGAATCCCGGGGTGTTAAGGGTTGTGTCAGGCAGGACCGGCGTCTGAGGTCGCGAGCCTTGACGAGCTGGAGTCGCGCGGGTGGAGGCTGTAAGAAGTAAAATGAAAACCCTCCGGCAGAAAGTTAATCTGAGCACGTGATAGCGAGATACTTACCAACAACTATTCCGTTAACAGGATCAGTCCTCACCGGAGTATCATGGCGAGGCTCGGTTAAGTCTTCGACCGCATCCTTATCGGTAGGGGGCAGGTCCTGTAGTCAGGAGAGGTATAGAGAAACCAAATGAATAGTTAAGCGAGAAGGGTAGTCCTTTAACTTTTCAATGGGCCTATCATTAGGAGAGGAGTCCAGCAGCACGACCTCGTTCCCCTCTGGGGGTAGGCGGATCGGCTTTGCCTTTTTCACCATGGGCGCAGGAGGAGTGGTTTGGCGAGTCATCCAGGAGGCGGTGTTGGCCATGGTGGAGAGCTCAGCCGCCTTGGACGCCGTCAGGCGAGCCTGTAGTTCTTCGGAAAGAGGCATTCTCCGGCAGATGCAGTAGAAGGAGGTGGAATAAGAGAGAATAATGGCGCACGTCGCCCTGGCTTGGGAAGTATTTATAGCAGTGGGGTGGGACCCACAAAAAAGATTCCTGACAGATCTGCAGTCTCCTGCGAACATCCGAGGTTGGATGGTTCTTTGCGAGCTTAGAGTAATCCCGCAAAGAGCAGGGATTGGGTACAACCCCGTGTTCGCCTAAGAAGGTAAGGCCCGAAGATTAGTAATTTGGGCTGGAAGAGGTCATCTCGCCACTAAGGAGTCGCTAGAGCTAGGGGGTATGGGCTGGGGGGAGCTCGCAGGAAGGAATGCGAGACCTGGCCTCGGCGGTTGTCACGAGGAGACTCGCGGGAGACTCACAGGAAGGAGGGCGAGCGGGGCTTTCGCAGAGTGCTCGCCTGAGAGGGGTTTCGCAAGCCATACTCGTGAGGAGACTCGCGGGAGCTCTCGCGAGTGGCGTTCTCATGGGCCACTTGCCCACAGGACAAGGAGGCGAAATTACCCCTCTGCCCCTGGTGGTCTGTCGTTAGCCCCTCCAAACAGCGGAGTTTGGCTGTTAGCAGGCCAAATTGGAGTGCGTTTAGTAAAACCAAAAGGCGGAACCCCGCTATTGGCAGACCAGACTTAAAAAACTATAAATAGGCCTTGAAGGGCACCTTTGGAGAGGATTCCAATCGGAGCATTCTGAACTTCCTTCTCCCTAGGTTTCCTTGGTTTAGCTCTCTAGCTCTCCAAGGGGCCCAGTCTCAGTTTTGGCTTGGGAGGGGAAGCGCTCAAAGATCTTCCGGGTTTGTGGTGGGACCTCCTCGCTGTGACTAAGGTCTAAGTCTAGTTCTGAATCTCCAGTCTGCTCCTTCCGAGGGATCAGTAAGGGCTAGCTGCCCCTCAACTTGTTGAGGGCCTGAGCTTCACAAGAGACCAAGAAATTGGTTTCAACATAACTTATCTTAAAAGGGTTACCATACACTCAATAAGATAAGGGCCCAGGAATTCGTAACATTAAGTGAATAAAACCAGTAATACTTTAACCAAGTTTTCAAGTATATGCAAAGAACTATGCATAAATCTGTACACAATGCCTACTGAAATTATAGACACTAGAAATCCCTACATCGACGTTGTTAATGTATTTATGTTGGTTGTGATAATACATGCCTCATCGTAGTTGCAATACAACCACACCAATATAGTTACCACTACTTTTAGGAAAGTAACACACGGCTCATCGCAGGCCCTCATGTATGGGTCATACTTGTACTGTATCAAAGTACATGACTATGTTATGTCACATATTACGAAAGACTTCTATGTATCATGATTATAATGCCTACTTGTGTAGAGAACCATAGAAGGTAGCTAAGGATTCCCTCAAGACCCACTACTCTTAAGAGTCACATCCTAAGCACCCTGTCAATGTGCTCTATTTGGGAGATAGTGTAAGATCCCCCCCCTCCCAGAACACAAGATACGACCGAGGGGAGTGATATGCCCAGGACAGCCGCCTTGTGGAAGTGCCAGCACATGGGCTAGCCCCCTCCACAAGACGCATATCCTGCCGACTATTCTCACATATCATCATGCCAACCCATCAATAGTAGAAAAATTATAGAAGCCATAGATTCACGATTAAGTAAGAATGTCCATTCAAGTACAAAGGGACAGGTATCTACAAAAGCTCATACAAAATATCAGAGTACAAATTGCCCTATGGCTACATCTCAAAACACTCACTCACATTTGTCACTGAAGGTAACAAAGGTAACGTAGTCTCAGGCCCTGTTACCCTAGCCTGGCTATCCTCCTGCGATGTATGCTGCTGTTTCTCCTGCCTCTGGGCGTCCTCCTAAAAATAGTGACGTAGCAACCGTTAGTAATAAAGACTAAGTGGTTTCATATCCTCTCCCCTGATGACTCTGAGGCACCGGGCGGAAGGAAAGAGGGAGCACGCTGTAATATAATCAGTATTGTACAATATGGCAGGTGGCAAGGAAATAGTTATCATAGTAAATATAACAAGGGTATTAGAGTACATTTACTCTAGTAGTATAGTCAACAACAGAGTATAAGCAAAACATCTACTCTAGCAGTATAGTCAACAACAGAATATAAGCAGAACATCTACTATAACAGTATAGTCAGCAACAAGGTATAAGCAGAGCAGAGTATATAAAGAACTGAATTGAACTTAACTTATAAGGATGCTCATACAAGTGATAAGTAGTATTTTTATAACTTTTTAATAGAAAATTTTGTAAATATTTAATATGAATTTTCCTTTTTATGTCAATTTTAGGTTATAAGTAGTTCTTTTTGTAATTTTGATTCTAACTTAGCTTAATTTCAATTTTTGTAGAATTTTGGGACAAATCGGGAAAAATGGCATGTCACGCCCTCGGTCACGCCCGTGACCAAGGGCGTGTAACCTGAAGATCGGTCCAGAATCGATGCCACGCTGTTTGAACCAGTCCACACCAAGACACGCCCCAGGTCACGCCCGTGACCCAAAGTCACGCCCATGACGGGGGGCGTGTAATCTTAGAATCTTCCACGTAGAGCCGCCGTCGAGACATGGAGCTGCAGTCAAGAAGTCAACTTGAGTAACGCCCGTGACCCACATGTCACGGCCATGACTTGCCCGCGTGATCTCTGCTTCGCCGTCGCGCCAAATTACAGCCCACGCCGCATTTAATGCAGCCGTCCAAAGTCACGGCCGTGACCCGACATGTCACGCCCGTGACATATCATTTCTCGCCGCGCCGTCCAGAAAGCCCACGCCGCTGTCGGATCCGATGTGAATAGTGCAGTCACGCCCTTGGTCACGCCCGTGACCAAGGGCGTGTAATCTGAATTTTTTTCCTATAAATTCAGAGGTTCTCCTTGAGTCCAGGGTTCAGAATTTTGGAGTGGGGGAGGTACTGTTGGAGCCAATCTTGAGTATATTTTCACTTTCATGTTCATGTTCATGTGACTTTACTTTCATGCTCTCTTCCTTTTCTTATGCAATGTACTAGCTTCCTTTCAATGCAATAGTTTAGATTAAGCTTGTAACTTGTTTTTCCTAGCTTGCAATCTCTTCTCTTAAGACTTGTAATAGTTTTCATTTAAATAAAAATTAGTTGTTCTCTTTATTTTGTCTCCTCCTTACTTAGTTAAATTTTCTTATTATGCATTTTTATTTTTCTTCCTCTTTCCCCTCCACCATGATTAACTAATCCTCATTAGTACTTGATCAAAATGATCCGAGGATGAGTTAGACAAGTTATGATTTTCTAAAGTTTTCTTTTTCCGTTTTTATAAACACTTGAATTACCCTTGATTTTTAATTAGTGAGGCCATATTTTCGATATATGGTTTTCGCTTATGTTTTCATACTTAGTTAGCCGAGAGGCTCAAAGTATGAATCGATCACTCAAGGGTAAAGAGAGTTGCACGCACCCCTCGAGAGAGGATGACGTAAATCTCCCGGATTGGAGTCAAATCCAATAGCGGGGTTCACTTCGTAAAGCAAGTTTTAGGTAATCGATTATAGGATGAGAGTCCGGTTGATTTTTCCTAAACTTAGTTGGGCATTAACCTCGAGAGAGGCATGTTCGAGCTTCGGGAACCTCCACGGTCAAGTAGTTCAATTTAAATGGAATTAGATTTAATCTCTTTTCACTTGTCTTTTCTCACTCCAAGGTGACTTTTGATTGAGTACTAGCCTCTTTTATCATCATCTAAACCCTTAATTTAGTTTGCAATTTCTCTTTTTCTAGCTAAGTAACCAAAACCCCAAAATATCATTAGATAAGATAATAGCGACTTTCCTCAAAGTAGAAGTAATCAACGCGCCCCGTGGAATACGACCTTGGTATTTCTTAATATCCTATACTATAGACGATAAGGTATGCTTGCCTTTATCGGATATAGTTTTGGAGAAAATCTCAACCCTTCACTAAATTTCAAAACCGCAAAAATTAAATATCAAGTTTTTGGCGCCGTTGCCGGGGAGTTTTGCGTAGATATTTTGAAACAAGGATAGCTATTAATTTTATCATGTTGTTTTTATTTTAGTTTTTCTATTTTTGAAAATCTTAAGGGTGAAATTAAAATCTTGGAAAGAGACGTTTGGGGTGTCATCCCATCTCACCTCCTAGTACCTTGCAAACCCTTCACCGGGTAGATCTTGGGAAGTCCAAGACTAACTTAATCTGCCTAAAAGAACAAAAAAATTTTTTCTCTCTTTTTCTTCTTCCTTCCTTCTCTTTTTAGTGTATGACCTGTGGTAGCACTTCGATTCTTCCTTTTGATCCGGAAATCGAGCGAACCCTTTTGAGGCACCGCCGTTCTCGTGATCAAGGAAATAAAGTAGAATCCGAAGAGTCGATCGGGGACACTAACGCAGCGAACATGGATCATAATCTTAATCCTCCTAATCTTAACGAGCCAAATCCTAATGAGGACGCGCAACGGACCATGTCCTATTATGCGCGGCCGAATTTAGAAGGCACACAATCGAGTATTGTTCGCCCCACGGTGGCGAACAATAATTTTGAGATCAAGTCCAGCATCATACAAATGGTGCAACAATCAGTGACCTTTGATGGTCAACCGGACGAGGATCCAAACTCACATATTTCTTACTTTCTTGAAATTTGCGACACATTTAAGATCAATGGCGTCACCGATGACGCCATTCGATTACGCCTTTTTCCTTTTTCTTTGCGGTCTAAGGCCAAGCAGTGGCTGGGCTCCCTACCAAGGGGATCCATCACTACATGGGCCGAAATGGCGGAAAAATTTCTCAATAAATATTTCCCGCCTTCAAAGACCGCTAAATTGCGCACGGATATTGCGTCGTTCATGCAAATCGACTCAGAGACTCTCTATGACACATGGGAGCGCTTCAAGGAGCTTTTGCGCCGATGCCCTCACCACGCACTTGCCACTTGGCAACAAGTGCAAATATTTTATAATGGCTTAAATCTCCAAACGAGGCAAATGATTGATGCGGCAGCCGGAGGGACATTAAATAATAAAACCCCGATCGCCGCTCAAGAGCTTTTCGAAGAGATGGCCACAAATGCGTACCAATGGAACATGCCCCGAGCGCTGCCTAATAAGCCGGCCGGAATTTTTGAAATAGACGCTAACGCAAATTTGGCTTTACAAGTTGAGCGCTTAACAAAGAAAGTGGCGGAGATGTCTGCTTCCTCCGCCACTCCTCCTTGGGCTAATAATGTTTTACTTGAAGAGCAAGCTGATTACATGGGAAATCCGCCTCGGCCTTCCTATAACCCGAACACCGCTCCGTATAATAACACCTACAATGCGGGTTATAGGAATCATCCGAATTTCTCATGGAGCAATCAAGGAAATGCTCAGCGTCCCTTAAATTTAAATCAACCTCCAAATCAACTTCTTAATTTAACTCCCCCTCCAAATTTTAATCCACCCGGTTTTCCACCGCAACAGCAAAAGCCCTCTCCGCTTGAAGAGGTTTTTGCAAAATATGTTGCTACAAATGAAGCGAACATCCGGAACCTCACCGGATCGATCAAAAATTTGGAGAACCAAGTGGGCCAGCTAGCAAAGATAATCTCCGAGCGCCAGCAAGGAGCCCTTCCGGGAAACACGGAGCCAAACCCAAAGGAGAGCGCAAATGCAATTACACTCCGAAGCGGGAAGGAGGTGGTTTCAAAACAGGTTGAACCCATGGTAACTTCCTCCCCTCCTCCTCCTCCTTGTTTATCTTCGAATTTACCTACTACGTTAGCTCCGCGCGCTTCTACTTCAAATATTCCGTATCCATCTAAGTTTAAAAGCGAGAGCGCCGAAAAGAATTATAAAAAGTTTTTAGATATTTTAAAGCAAATTCACATTAATGTACCCTTCTGCGAGGCTATCTCTCAAATGCCTAAATATGCGAAATATCTTAAGGAGTTGCTCTCCAATAAGAAAAAAATTAGAAGATATTTCGCATATTTCGTTGAACGCAGAATGCTCCGCGGTTGTACTCAACAAATTGCCTAGAAAAGTGAATGACCCGGGACGGTTCTCCATCCCGTGTTTATTTGGCAATTCGTTAGTAAAACACGCTTTAGCGGATCTGGGAGCAAGTATCAATCTCATGCCTTTTTCACTATTTAAGAAACTAGGTTTAGGAAATCCAAGCCCCACTCGAATGAGTATTCAATTAGCGGATCGCTCTTTAAAATATCCGGTAGGAATAGTGGAGGACGTGCTCGTCAAGGTCGACAAGTTCATCTTCCCGGTGGACTTTGTCATTCTTGACATCGAAGAGGATGCCGAAGTAACCCTCATACTCGGCCGCCCCTTCCTTGCCACCTCCTGCGCCATTATTGACGTAAGTAACGGAAAGCTCCTCCTTCGGGTTGGAGACGATGAAGTTTCTTTCGGCATAAATTCCTCTATGCGGAACACATTAGAAAACGACGATTCGTGTTTTTACCTGGAAGAGTGTTGGGAATTCGATTCACCTCCCGAGTTAGTCTCCACCTCGAGTCACGAGTCCGAGCTCGCCGAACTCTTTTGTCTAGAAGAAGAAGAAGTCACTCGTTTCACACCACCCGAACCACTATTTTTAGAAAAATTGAAAATCAAAACTTCTTATGAAGAACCCCCCGTTTTAGAACTAAAGCAACTTCCCCCTCACCTTAAGTATTTATTTTTAGAAAAAGAGTCGAAGCTACCCATCATCGTTTCATCCAAACTTAGCAACTCGAAAATTTCTGAGTTAGCTATTGTCTTAAGAAAGCACCGCCACGCAATTGCGTGGCAAATTTTGGATATTAAGGGTATAAACCCTTCCTTCTGCACTCATAAAATCTTTCTCGAAGATAATTCCCGAAATTCGGTCCAGCTCAACGGCGGCTAAACCCTAACATGAAAGAAGTCGTTAAGGCCGAAGTGATCAAACTATTGGACGCGGGAATTATCTACCCGATATCGGATAGTACTTGGGTTAGCCCAGTACAAGTCGTACCGAAGAAAGGTGGCGTTACGGTAGTAGCTAACGAGAATAACGAGTTGATCCCAACCCGTACTGTTACGGGTTGGCAGATGTGCATCGATTACCGAAAACTAAATGATGCCACCCGTACGGATCACTTCCCTCTACCGTTTATTGATCAAATCTTTGAGCGCCTTTCAGGTCACTCCTACTACTGTTTTCTCGATGGTTTGTCGGGATATTTTCAAATCCCAATTTCGCCCGACGACCAAGAGAAAACCACTTTCACTTGTCCCTTTGGCACCTTCGCTTATCGAAGGATGCCATTTGGTCTTTGTAACTCGCCAGCTACATTTCAAAGATGTATGCTGGCGATATTTGACGAGTTAGTAGAGGAGGTGATGGAAGTGTTTATGGACGACTTTTCCGTATTCGGAAATTCATTTAAAAATTGTTTAAAAAATCTTGAGCGTGTGTTGCAGCGATGCGAGGAAACGAATTTAGCACTTAATTGGGAGAAATGCCATTTTATGGTCAAGGAAGGATTAGTCCTTGGTCATAAAATTTCAGGCATGGGGATCGAGGTCGATAGAGCCAAGATTGAAGTGATTGAAAAGCTCCCCCCTCCAACAAACGTAAAAACTATTCGTAGTTTCCTAGGGCACGCAGGGTTCTATCGGCGCTTTATACAAAATTTTTACAAAATCACAAAGCCGTTAACCCATCTTATTGAAAAGGAATCCTCATTTATTTTTAGCGATGAATGCCATTTGGCCTTTAAACTTATTAAAGAAAAACTTATAAACTCCCCGATTCTAGTCGCGCCGGATTGGTCGCTCCCTTTTGAAATCATGTGCGACGCGAGTGACATTGCGGTTGGTGCCGTTTTAGGCCAACGGGTGAGTAAGTATTTCCACCCTATTTATTATGCGAGCAAAACACTCACGTCGGCACAAGCGAATTACACCACTACCGAAAAAGAGCTTCTAGCGATCGTTTTTGCCTTCGATAAGTTTAGGTCATACATCACCCTCTCGAAAGTTATCGTCTTCACGGATCACTCCGCACTTAGGTATCTTTTAAGCAAATCGGACGCCAAGCCTCGTCTTTTGCGATGGATCCTCCTCTTGCAGGAGTTTGACTTAGAGATCCGGGACAAAAGAGGAGCCGAAAACTTGGCGGCCGATTATCTTTCTCGTCTAGAAAACCCCGCCTCGGAAGTATTGATAGAATCTGACATCGATGATAAATTTCCCGAAGAGCGCCTCCTCGCTCTCGAAAATATTAATTCATCGTCTACCCCCTGGTTTGCAGATCTGGCTAACAATTTAGTAGCCCGGGTCCTGCCGAAAGAATTCTCGAGTTAGCAAAAGAAGAAATTCTTTTCTGATTTAAAGAATTACTTTTGGGAGGACCCCTTTTTATTCCGTGTATGCGCAGACCAAGTGGTGAGACGATGCGTCTTGAGTGAGGAGGGTCTTAAAATTTTACGACATTGTCACGAGGGACCATCCGGTGGTCATTATCATTCAAACTGAACCGCGAGGAAGGCGCTGGAGGCGGGCTTTTATTGGCCCTCGCTCTTCAAAGATGCTCACACCCTTGTGAGTACTTGCGACAGCTGCCAGCGGTCGGGGAACATCTCTCGCCGGGATGAGATGCCCCAAAATATTTTCTTAGAATGCGAAATTTTCGATCTTTGGGGCATTGATTTCGTTGGTCCTCTCCCTCCTTCGTTTTCAAATAAGTATATTCTAGTAGCGGTCGACTACGTGTCGAGGTGGGCGGAAGCGCAAGCTCTCCCCACCAACGATGCGCGAGTCGTCGTTAACTTTTTAAAAAAATTATTCTCTCGATTTGGCACTCCGCGCGCTATTGTGAGTGATCGGGGCACCCATTTTTGCAATACTCAATTCACAAAAATCTTAGCAAAATATGGTGTCACGCACAAATTATCCACTGCATATCACCCACAAACGAGCGGCCAAGTTGAAGTTGTTGATCGAGAATTAAAACGGATCTTAGAAAAAACAGTTTCTATTAATCGGAAGGATTGGGCAATAAAGCTCGATGACGCGCTATGGGCCTATCGAACGGCGTACAAGACTGCTATCGGTTGTACACCATATCGAATGGTCTATGGCAAGGCTTGCCACCTTCCGGTCGAATTAGAACACCGCGCATTTTGGGCGCTTAAATTTTTAAATCTTGATTCTACTTTAGCGGGCGAACAAAGAAAATTTCAAATGAACGAATTGGATGAGTGGAGAGCGAATGCGTATGAGAGTAACAAATTATATAAGGAGCGAACAAAGTTTTATCACGACAAACATATAAAATTTCCAAAAACTTTTTCGCCAGGCGATCTCGTCCTCCTTTATAATTCTCGTCTTCGCCTTTTTCCGGGAAAGCTGAAATCTCGATGGTCCGGACCTTTTATTGTTAAAGAGGTTTGGTCCTATGGGACAATTCTAATTTCCCACCCGGAAAAAGGTTCCTTCAAAGTTAACGGGCACCGCCTTAAATTGTATCTTCCGGGAGACTTACCTAATGACAAGAGTGATGCGATATTTCTTCATAATATAACATGATCGGCAAGTGGGTCAAGCTACGCGACCTTAAACAAAGAGCTTTTGGGAGGCACCCCAAGGTTATCTTTTTATTATTTTCTCTTGTTTTTGTTCTTTCTTTAACATCTTTTGTAGGTAATCGCGGCTTCCCCACAAAAGCTTCAAAAAAAAATTATCAGGGAAGCTCTTTTTCCTTCTTTCTTTTTTCCTTGCATTTCTTTTTACCTTTTCTTACTTCATACTTATTTTTAAACATTGGGGACAATGTTTAACTTTAAGTATGGGGGTATAAATAGCCCTTTGTAAATATTTGTAAATAGTTTTAAAAAGAAAATTTAAAAAAAAAAATGAAAAGAAAAAAAAAACAACAAAAAGAAAATTTTAATTTTGTTTCTATGATATCCTTTATTTAAGCACTTGTAAAATCCAAAAACTCAAAAAAATTTAGAAAACAGAAAAATTTAAATCTTGGAAAGGGACGTTTGGGATTTTATCCCATCACACCTCCTAGTACCTTGCGAATCCTTCACCGGGTAGCCCTTGGGAAGTCCAAGACTTAACAAAAATTGTTAAATTTTAAAGCTAGTTTCTTTTCTTTGTAAATAGTTTTTAATGACAAAAATTCAAAAAAAAAAGATAATATAAAAATTCAAAAAATATATATATGAAAAAACTTAAAACACAAAAAAAAAACTTTTATCATATACCTCTCCTATTTGTTGTTTTTGTGATTTCTTAGAAATCTAGTTGAGAATATTTATAAGCATGTTTAAGTTTTTAATTAGCTAAAATTTTGCTTATCATAGTTTGTTAATTTTAAATTTGAGGTAATCTTGATTTAAGAATCATCTTATGATTTTAAATTGATTAGAGAATTTTGTTAGCATGACTTCTTTTTTTATTTTTAAATGGCTTCATTTTGTAGTAAATTTCCTAAACCTCTTTAGATTTCAATTATATTTTCTTCTAACTTCTTAGATCTTAGGAATTTTAATTTTACTAAAATTTGCTCTCAATATGATTTAAAGCTAGCTAGATTTATTTTCCCCTACCCTACCCCCTTTGATGGCATAAAAAAATGTATTAAAAGATCATATGTCATGGGAATAAGAGGATAAAATTCATTATTCCCTAAAACATATGCACCCAAAATATTTGAAAAGATTATATGGCATGGAGTAAGAGGATAAAATTCATTACTCCTAAACCATATACATTTTGGGTTTTTATTAGAAGAGAAAAAAAAAGAGAAAGAAAAAAAAAGGAAATTTCATGATAAATTTCATTTCCTCCATTCAAAAATGTCTCTTCTTATGCCAAATTTTATGAAATCCCCCTTAGCCAATTATCATTGTTCTAGTTTTAGTTGAAAATTATGGAGAGAGCAATATTTAGTAATTTACTTTTCCTTAAGTTTCTTTTAAGGTAGAGTTCTTATAATTTTAATTTAATTTAGTTTTATAATTTCTACAATTTTGTCAAACTACTTAATTTTCTTGAGAAGTTCTTGCCTAAACATTTTTCCCTCTTTTTAAATCATCATCATAATTTAGGACTTAACTCCCCCTTGAATTTACTCTTAACTTAACTTTTGGTTAAATGAAATTTTAGTTTTAAATTTTAAATTTTTTAAGGATGTCTTATAAATTATGTCTCACACTTTTGCTCTGGAATAGCAAAACCTCAAGTATGGGGGTATTTGATAAGTAGTATTTTTATAACTTTTTAATAGAAAATTTTGTAAATATTTAATATGAATTTTCCTTTTTATGTCAATTTTAGGTTATAAGTAGTTCTTTTTGTAATTTTGATTCTAACTTAGCTTAATTTCAATTTTTGCAGAATTTTGGGACAAATCGGGAAAAATGGCATGTCACGCCCTCGGTCACTCCCGTGACCAAGGGCGTATAACCTGAAGATCAGTCCAGAATCGATGCCACGCTGTTTGAACCAGTCCACACCAAGTCACGCCCCAGGTCACGCCCGTGACCCAAAGTCACGCCCGTGACCGGGGGCGTGTAATCTTAGAATCTTCCACGTAGAGCCGCCATCGAGACATGGAGCTGCAGTCGAGAAGTCAACTTGAGTCACGCCCGTGACCCACATGTCACGGCCATGACTTGCCCGCGTGATCTCTGCTTCGCCGCCGCGCCAAATTCCATCCCACGCCGCATTTAATGCAGCCGTCCAAAGTCACGGCCGTGACCCGACATGTCACGCCCATGACATATCATTTCTCGCCGCGCCGTCCAGAAAGCCCACGCCGCTGTCGGATCCGATGTGAATAGTGCAGTCACGCCCTTGGTCACGCCCTTGACCAAGGGCGTGTAATCTGAAATTTTTTCCTATAAATTCAGATGTTCTCCTTGAGTCCAGGGTTCAGAATTTTGGAGTGGGGGAGGTGCTGTTGGAGCCAATCTTGAGTATATTTTCACTTTCATGTTCATGTTCATGTGACTTTACTTTCATGCTCTCTTCCTTTTCTTATGCAATGTACTAGCTTCCTTTCAATGCAATAGTTTAGTTTAAGCTTGTAACTTGTTTTTCCTAGCTTGCAATCTCTTCTCTTAAGACTTGTAATAGTTTTCATTTAAATAAAAATTAGTTGTTCTCTTTATTTTGTCTCCTCCTTACTTAGTTAAATTTTCTTATTATGCATTTTTATTTTTCTTCCTCTTTCCCCTCCACCATGATTAACTAATCCTCATTAGTACTCGATCAAAATGATCCGAGGTTGAGTTAGACAAGTTATGATTTTCTAAAGTTTTCTTTTTCCGTTTTTATAAACACTTGAATTACCCTTGATTTTTAATTAGTGAGGCCATATTTTCGATATATGGTTTTCGCTTATGTTTTCATACTTAGTTAGCCGAGAGGCTCAAAGTATGAATCGATCACTCAGGGGTAAAGAGAGTTGCACGCACCCCTCGAGAGAGGATGACGTAAATCTCCCGGATTGGAGTCAAATCCAATAGCGGGCTTCACTTCGTAAAGCAAGTTTTAGGTAATCGATTATAGGACGAGAGTCCGGTTGATTTTTCCTAAACTTAGTTGGGCGTTAACCTCGAGAGAGGCATGTTCGAGCTTCGGGAACCTCCACGGTCAAGTAGTTCAATTTAAACGGAATTAGATTTAATCTCTTTTCACTTGTCTTTTCTCACTCCAAGGTGACTTTTGATTGAGTACTAGCCTCTTTTATCATCATCTAAACCCTTAATTTAGTTTGCAATTTCTCTTTTTCTAGCTAAGTAACCAAAACCCCAAAATATCATTAGATAAGATAATAGCGACTTTCCTCAAAGTAGAAGTAATCAACGCGCCCCGTGGAATACGACCTTGGTATTTCTTAATATCATATACTATAGACGATAAGGTACGCTTGCCTTTATCGGATATAGTTTTGGAGAAAATCTCAACCCTTCACTAAATTTCAAAACCGCAAAAATTAAATATCAACAAGCTTATAAGTTAAGGGTTTTTTGCAATAATAAGTAACTCATCATATAAAGGTGCCCATTCAAGTTTATATGATGAGGATCTTTATGCGGTGCAATGCAATGAATGTATGTATGATGGCTCACCCATGATTTACACTCGCACTCTGATTTGCTAGGTCGACATAGACTTGTACTTCCCACTTTTCCAGGGTAGCTAACCTCTCAGGAATCACCCATCGTAGACAGACGGTGACAGTGGATCGGGCTCTCCACTACTAGGTGGGTATGCATACTACCAGACCTAGGCCTCACGTACGCCTCAACACTAAGAACACAATAGCAGAGCACCTGTGTACTGGACACAGAAGGGGTCTTGGGAAGTAAACACCAAGAGCCTAGCCCAACCGGTCAACGACACGGAAGGGGTCTTTGGAAGTAAGCACAAAGAACCCAGCCCAACTATCCAAGATCTATCTGCCAGCTCCCGTCGATGTGACGACTGACGAGCCCATAGATCTACCATAAGTAATCCTACAATAAGGATCATTATGCAACCATGTGAAGACTATACACACCCAAGTTATTCCCATGCTCAATCCGTGCCACCAAGCACCCAAGGACTCCTAACCAAGTCCATAACACATGTTATTATTTACAAGATTGATCGATGCTAACTAGCATTCAAGTACCTACCAACCGGATCCTTAACATCACACCATAGGATATAACCATATCCTATAATCCACACCAAGCATCACTGCTTCTCATGCTGAGTTGTCATAACTCTCGTGCAGAGGCATGTGTATACAAGAGAAATACTCTCTTTGATCATATAGGACTACTTGTGCGTTTAATGCCATGTTCAAGTTTACTATATAAATCTGCCTATACATATTAACCATACCAATCCTCATGCTCGATTCACAGCATGCTTTGAACACAATTGAATTCATAAGCACTACTCGATCATGCTTAGTCAATACCAATCATCCCATGCACGTTCTCCTAAAGGGTCATCAGTCATAATCTCTACTAAACGGTTATCATAAATCTAATCTATCTGATAGATTATCAAGCGACATAGGTACATATTTATACATGTTTCCAAATCCCTGTCAAAATGAGCATCTTAATATTTTATTTCAGCAAAATAAATTATAATGACATATTTAGTTAAGGACTCATTTAAAAGCCAAATCCTCTGAAACTTCTATCATAGATCAAAAATAACGCTTGAATCATTCACACCAAATTTCGACCTCATTGTATTTCACAATACTTATTTATGGCACTTTACATTTATATGATACAATAGGCAAATTCATATCAATTATGAATTACAAAATTCTTAAACTTATCTGGGGTGATCACAATATCATCAGGAACATTTCTACCAAATTTTATAAGCATCCGACAAATATTTTGAGAGAAATCAGTAAAACATTAAAACTCTGTATAAGTTCATCAATGTTTACTAAAATGAGATTTCTGGGAGCTACAGACCACCAAAAATAATGTGCCACCCAATATGGAAAGATATTTTCAAGGGTTACAACTTTCATATTGAGCTCAAGGTCTAGATCTGAGCCTAACCTTTCTAAAATCGGGTTTGAACCCAGCATATTAAATTTGGACAACAAGCTGTCCTGTACATAAACCAAATCATATTCTGCCCAGCCATTTTCGATTTCAGTTTGTCGGAGCTACAAAGCTCCCCTGAAAACCCACAACCACTCGTTAGAAATGTCTTTCCGAGGGTTACAACTTTTGTGTTGAGCACAACCTGAATGTGGCCAGATCATGCCTAAAAATAGGCTTGAAGTCCGTCACGTGCAGAAAATAGATTTCTGTTCATGTTATAAAATCTGTATGGATCTCAAGACAGATGAACAACATCTGTTCATCTTCTTCCTCCAGCACATACATATAAAAATTCACGTTCTCTCCTCCAATACTCCCTCATTAGACCACCAATCTTCATGAAATCAACTCCTACAACTTCATTTTGAAGAGAGGAGTAGATCGAAGACATTATTTTGGCGAACGACGCCTTAGAACGGAAGTTCTAGCGTGGTATCTTCCTATAAAACTCCATTAAACTCCCCAAGGTCAAGCTCTTTTGAGCCAACATCTCTCCTAAATCAGACCTAAAGATCTAGCACCAAGGGAGAGGGGGCGGAAGTCACCTTAATTTTGGCCATGGTTCAAGCTTGTCTTCTTAGCGGCACGGTAGTGGTCGTTCAAGCTCCAAATCCTCCTTCCAAACCTTGTTCCTTCAAGGAAAGTTGCTAGTTAGTTTCTTGAGGTGTGAGGAAGGGGAAGAAGAAATGATCAGCCTTTTGGGGTGAAGGAATGAGGTTCAAGGTTTATGGGAGGAGAGAGAAAGTGGAGTTAATTTGACTAGCATTAATGGCAACAACTTCCCATGCATTGGGTTGGAACTCCAAGGCTAGGTGTCAACTTCTTAGTGGACCAAAATACCGCTTCTGACCTTGAGATAAGCAAAAATAGTAGCTGATTTGATAATCCCATTAAAGATTTCTGCCATAATTAATGAGGAAGCATTTCTTATGCTTTAGAAGGACAAATCAATGCCATGTGTCCTCCTCTTAGTGGTTATGAGTCACTTCTTAGCCTTGGGAATAAGCAGAGATAAGGACGGGACTCAAGACTATATTTGGCTATGTAGTCTTGATGTCTCAACTATATTTGGCTTCTGTCAAGACTACATGAATTATGCCAAGACTACATTTTGTTTCTGTCAAGACAACATGGATCCTGTCAAGACTACATGGATAAATTTTGTCAAGGCTACTTGGATTCTGTCAAGACTACATGAATTCTGTCAAGACTACATGAATCTTGTCAAGACTACATGAATTCTGTCAAGACTACATGAATAAATTCTGTCAAGACTACATTTTATTTCTGTCAAGACTACATGGATCCTGTCAAGACTACATGGTTCTATCAAGACTACATGAATTCTGTCAAGACTACATGAATCCTTTCAAGACTACATGAATTCTCTCAAGACTATATGAATAAATTCTGTACAGACTACATTTTATTTCTGTCAAGATTACATGGATCCTGTCAAGACTACATGAATTCTGCTAAGACTACATGAATAAATTCTGCAAGGCTACATTTTATTTTTGTCAAGACTACATGGATCCTATCAAGACTACGTGAATTCTATCAAGACTACATGAATTCTGTCAAGACTACATGAATAAATTCTGTCAAGACTACATTTTTTTTCTGTCAAGTTTACGTGGATCCTGTCAAGACTACATAAATTCTATCAAGACTACATGAATAAATTCTGTCAAGACTATATTTTATTTCTGTCAAGACTACATGGATATTGTATAGGGGCGACATTCAATAAATTGGTCGAGTGGTCTCTACGAATTCGTCGAGTGGTCTCGACGAATTTGTCAAGTGGTCCCGACGATCGTCGATACCTACTCGACGGATCGTCGAGACCGTCGAGTCTTCTCGATGAATTAGTCGAGTCCTCTCGACGAATTTGTCGAGTCCTCTCGACGAATCCGTTGAGACCGTTGAGTCTGCTCAACATTTTTGTCAAGTCTTTTATCGCGTCGACATTTTCCCGCATAGGTGCAGCACAAGCCCGAGTCAACTTACCAAACACGTGTTCGAGGGGCCTAGCATAAATTGGGACGTTACAGATAGAGTCAGAAGGACCAGCCACACAACTACCAACACATGATAATTATGATGGTGATATATGCAATAATAGAGTGATAAATATATGACTAGTCTAAACCAGTCTATACATCACTACAGTTATATGCATGAACAGTCTATCAAAAGCCAGTACAAGGATTTAATAACCTTAATGTAAAACTGGTTTGCAACACCTTACATGAACTAAGGTATTCATAACCATCAACATGAAATCTTAAGTATAAGCCCAACATGTGAGTAGTATTTAACTATAAGACTTCTTCAAGTAAACAGGCATCGTCCTACAGAATTACTATTAGAAAACCTACACACGAAAATGGTTCACAAAGTTTATTCTTTCTAAAAGCTATAAACATAGGTGACATTGTTCCCTGAATTTCAGAGAACATCCAATCCAAGAATCAAGAGTTATGTCACTGCACACATGCAATAGACATTACGTAATTATAGGCTAATGCGTGTAACATACATAGTGGAACTAACATACTTTGGAACTAGGCAATTGCCTCATACACATGCCTCAAATTCTAAACATACTTTGATAATGTGACTACATAGGAACCTTAAAACTTTCACAGTAAAAAACTTTATAGTTAGAATAATGTCACCTTTGTGCAGTCGATCTGATTTAAGATAAGTGTTGTGCGCTATTTAATTATAGCCCCCCCATAACCATGAAAAAAGCTCCAGCATTTCCAAAGACCCTCCGTCCAGTGGACAAAGAGGGCTTGCCCCCTTTTCGCCAGTACGGGAACCAAGTTCCCATATTTACATAGTGTTTGGAGAATCTTGATGGTACAAAGATAACACCCCATAACCACAATGGAAGTTCCGACATTTCTAAAGGACCCCGCATTCAATGGACGAATAGGACCGACCCCCCTTTTTTGCCTGCACTAGAACCAATTTCCGCCATTTACACAGTGTTCTGAGAATCCCGATGGTACGTGGATATCCCCCATAACCACAATGGAAGCTCTGGACTTTCCACAGAGTGGTTAGAGAATCCCGATGGTACATGTCTAACCCATCATAACCACGATGGAAGATCTGACCTTTCCAAAGGACCCCAAGTCTAGCGTGCAGACGAAGAGTGACTACCCACCTTTTTGCCTGCACAGGAACCAAGTTCTCCCATTTATAGAGTGTTTGGAGAATCCCAATGGTACATGGCTAACCTTCCATAACCATGGTGGAAGCTTTGAACTTTCTACAGAGTGTTTGGAGAATCTTGATGGTATAGGACTAACCACCCATAACCATGATAAAAATTCTGACCTATCCAAAGGACCCAGTGTACAACGAACAAAGGAGGACTGCCCCCTTTTCGCCCACACGACAACCAAGTTCCCCCGTTTATAGAGTGTTTAGAGAATCCTGATGGTTTGTGGCTAACCCATCATAACCACGACTAATGCTTCGGCCTTTACAAAGGACCCTGCGTCCAGAGGGAAAAACATTCTCGTGCTCCATTCTCAAGCATGACTCTACCAGGCAGTTGGCCAGGAACCTTCACCCAAAAGTTCATGTGCACGCATCCTGTAAGTTTAGGGCAGTCTAATCACCTAGAGGTGTGTGTGTGGGGGGGGGGGGGGGGGTGAATAGGTGTTTAAAATTTTTAAGTCTCTAGCAGTTATTTGAAATATTCAAGCACGGAAAAAGATCACACCATAGAAAAAACTTCAATTTATAGTTGTTCCCAAGTATTGGTACTCCACTTTCCCCCTCCACCTATCTAGCAGTGTGCTAGACTAGAAAAACTCCACCAAAACTCAGATCTTACAACTTAAAGTCTAGGACTCCTACCTCAGAAATACAAATAGATTCCCTACCTCAGATCCCCTTCCTCAGGATCCTACAACTCAGATTCTGTCTAAATCCTACACTCAGATTCAATAGGAATCCTACCTCGGATCTTAAGGAGGTCCTACAATAAAGTTGATTACATTATTTATTTCACAACAGAAGTAGACTCAAGAAAATATATCTTGCAATGTATTAAGTCTTCGTTGGCTTTGATGAAAATAGCCTTTGCTGGATCAACAACAGATCTTGAGAAAATCTTCTTTGAAGAACTTGATCTGACCCAAACTTTTGAATCCAAGAATCCCTTTGATCTAATAAAGATTGAGAGAAATGATCTAGAGCAATATTCATAAGCTTTTGATGTTTCACTGTTGAACATCTTCTTCTGAATGTTCTTCTCTAAAAAGTTTGCCTTGACAGTTGCACTTAGGTTTCTTGAGGGTATACTATTTGATATATTTTGATTCAAGGATTATGATTTTCCTTTCACATCTCATAAGTATTTATATTACTGAGAGATTTACGGTCGATCAGAAGAAACTTTATGTCAGAAAACTTTTTCCTTAAAGCACTAAGCTGATTGGAGCAAATCGGCGATGACAAGAATTTGAACATCTGTAATTTGAACTGTCTCGGCGATATGCAAATTGTCTCAATGATATCCAAACTGTCTCTATGACAATTCATCTCTTCTCGACGACAATTTAATTCTTCAAGCCCATATAAACTCTTTCCGACTTAGAGGTAATTCTGAACAAAGTGTAAAATAATCAAGACGATAAAGCTTCTTCTCAATGATGTACAAACTGTCTCGATGACATTTCATTTCATCTCGACGATACTTGAGGTCTTCAAGACGATATTAGTAAATTTTACTGATTACTATATTCAAGCTAAGCAAGACGATATTTTAACTTGTATAATCGATAAGACTCAGTCAATAGATCTGAGTTTTGTACCATTATGAGGGAAGTCATTTCTAAACGTTACGAACTTAGGCATTCTTCTTTTTAACATGCTTCTGGAAATTTAGTAGTGTCTTCTTGATGACATTTTAATTGGTCTCGACGATATTTGACTTTATACTATATTACCTTCATCAAAGCCTTCAAGACGATATTACAGCATCAACACGATTTATACTTGATTTGTTGAATTAGCTGAACCTCTTCAAGTTGATATATTGATGAATGAACTGACCCTTCTTATCAAGATGATTTCTGTGTTTGGCCGTGTATCTTCATGATGATATTCCTTAAAGCTTAGAGTTATCAAGCCGATGTTTCATGAAGTTGTGAATCTTATCAAGATGATATTTGACTTAAGATGAATTTGTGAATTCTTCAAATATCTCTTGGACTTGTGTTGAGTTTATGATTTATAGTGAGTGATTTTAACTAAATTTAAGTGGCAATCCTGAAATACAATAATTCCGAAATCATCAAATACAACATGTGTTTACCCTTGACTTGAGGACTTCTTCAAATAAGGAACATTATGGGCAATGTTCTCAACAATCTCCCCCTATTTGAAGGAGTCAGAACCTCAATTAATGATAGACTACACAAAGATTAGCATAATAATAACATATAGATTTGAGATAACATTCAAAATATCATATATAAAGAGCTACATTCGCTTAAGTGTTCATCATTCCTTCAAGAACTCATCTTCTTTCCAGCATATATCTCCTTTTTCTTCTTACTCTCAAAATAACTAAAGGGCTTTGGAAGATAACTATATGGCATTGAAGGTGCATTCCTTGGAAGTGTTCCCTCTTGCATTTGCTTCTTGTAGAGTCTTCTCCTGACTTCTATCTTTTTATGCTTAACACATTCTTCAGTAGGATAATATTTGTCTATATCCTTTCCAATGTTCCCAAAGTTTACCCATGTGTATTGTATGATATTTCTTGATTGTGTGCTCCACATCTCCAAGGTTGGGTTATTAGCTCTGTCTTCTTCCCTTTTCCTCTTAGCAGTCAATTCTTCCTTTGATAACCTTAGCCTCTTTGTATGGCTTGACTCAGCTACATTTTCAGCATGGTAGTCAGAAGAATCATAGGGAGTTTCAGATCTTTGATGCTGAACTACTGGTTCATATACAATGGGAGTGAGTCATAGAGATTGATGAAGTTCATTTAAAATTCATACAACTTGATCACTACCGATCTTCTCCCCCTTTTTTTACTTCTTCACTGATGCTCTTTTTAATTTCCGGTGTAGAAGCAGCCAGCTTGTTTGTAAGAGTTTCAGTGGTAAACTCTTGAGAGTTGATACACCTGCTGATGAATGCTTTTTGACTGTCAGTAATTCTTGTAGTTATCCATTCTACTGCACTCTCCAAATCTAGTAAAGCATATTCATTGAATAGTATGGTGGAGTCCATCCTCTCACCTAAAGATTGAATGACCTTCACGTTGCAGTCCATAGTTGTCCCTGCCTTGGTGAACCACCTGGTGATCTGAGTATTGACATGATCCACATCTGCCTTCATCTCCTTTAGCTGTGCAACATTTCATCTATAATTCCTTGAACAGCCTTGTCAACATATGACTCAAAATGTTTTCTCCCTTCAGTCAGTAGAATCCTCATTTGATCAACTATTGAAGTTGATAATCCCTTCTGGACACTTGGGCTGGGAACAATCTTCTCCTTCTTAGGTGCCTTCTTCTGCACATTCTCATACAACTTTGTCATTGCTGCATCACCATATAAAAAGTCAGGTGAATCTGGCTTTTGTGGAGCATTTTCTTTTTCTCCAGTAGTTTCTTCTCCAGGGCACAGGATAAACTCCCTAAACAGATTCTCTTTTAGATGAACAGGCTCTACATCTAGGTCCTTTTGGACAGTCAACCCAAGAAGGGTTACATCCTCAACCCCTTGTGCATGGAGCTCAGTGCGAGACCCCTTCTCAGCAGCATCCTTATCTTGCACTTCTAGAGTGTCTTAGGCAGAGACCTCAGCTGGGGTCTTCTCATCAACTAAATCACCACCTTGAACAACAGACTTTGTAGAAATTATCTCTGCAGCAGAATTAGATATGATAATGTCATTAGCAACCATGGGCTCAACCAATGGTTTTGGAGCTAAATATAGAACATAGGTCTGATCAATCTCCCTCTCAGTGTTTGCAGGGGACAGACTATCAACTTGTTCCTCCTTTTTAGAAGAGCTTTCCTCAATCTCAACAACAACCTTCATCCTTTTTCCTGAGCTTATCTCTTTTGATTTCTTTGTAGCCTTTGAGAACATCCTCTTCCATCCTTCCAGAGTTCTTATGTCCATTTTATTCATATAATGGATTGGGGTGCCCAACTTCTTGTTCAGCTGGTCTGGTAGACTATTTAGTAGATAGAGTGATAGGATTCTTTCAAGATTTGGGGTATTGAATCTTTCTTGAATTTTGTCAAAGAGAACCTAAGCCCAATAAGTTCTCTTGTCCAGGATTATTCTTGTCATAATTTCAAACATCTCCCTTGAAACTCAATTATAGGATCCAGACTTGCAGATGAGTGCCTTCCCAATTATGTCTTCGAGATGTTTCGAAAGTGCACAGTGTGTCCTCTGAGTATTCTCTAGAGGGGGGGGGGGGGGGTGAATAGATTTTTTATAACATTTCACAAAAATATGCGCAGAACCATAAATAATTCTAACAACGATGCATTCAGAAATCCAATCCAGAATAAAACAAACACAGAACGACAAAAATAGAGAAGGGAAAACACAAAATATTCATAGCATAGATTGAGAAAAGATCTATAGTGGTTTCCCAAAATATGGGTACTCCACTCTTATACCACTTTGGTAGGAATACACTATCCAATGCGTGAGTCTTTTAATAAGGAGACTCTTAGAACCAGGGTCTGAGTCTTTTGTTAAGGAGACTTTTAGAACTATGTTAGATCTTTTGATAAGGAGACCTTGAACCAAAACTAGATCTTCTGATTAGGAGATATTGAACCAATGCTACATCTTTTATTAATGAGATCTTGAACCACTGAATCCTTTGAAGAGGAATTCTAAGGACTCTTTACTCTGTTTGTACAGAAGTGGAAGAAAGAGTAAGAGAGAAGAAGAAGATGACGATGATTCTTGTGATTGAATCCTCCTGCAGCAGTCAATGAGTATTCAAGAACTTAGGGGTTTTCTGTATCTTTTCTTTAAAGAATGAATCCTTGCTCGAGAGAGATGCAAGGATTGTGTAGACCCAGATCCTGATAATGATCTCTGTATGTCTGTATGCTTCTTGCAGTAAGTAGTAGAAGAAGAAGCCTTGTATTCCTGTATAGAGATCTGTTCAGTCTTTTCTGTAAAACAGAGAGTTGAGGAAGAAGATTGTAGTCAAAGATCCATGTTCTCTATCTTCTTCATTATACTTATTCTTCTGTACGTAGAATATTGATGAATTACTTTCCTCTCCTGTTGTTTTCATAGTAGGAATGTCCAAGAGGTAGCATTGCTCTCTTTCTATTTCCGTTGACGTCCCATCAAAACCTTTTTGAATAACTTCGAAAAATATCTTTATTGTATCTCTGGAGTTCTTCTTTCCATTCATGGTTATGAACGACCCATTAGAATTCAAATAACTTCCATTTATAACTTCTGAATGAGCTCCAAAATCAAATCAAGAATTCTAATTTTGTATGTATTCAATGTTGCGTCAGATACCTTTTCCTTCTTATCGACGCACCTCTGAGTTCTAATAGAAACTGCTACAACATCTTCCTCAGCTTTGAAATGAACTTTGATATTAAAGTTGCATCGAGTCCTTATCGACGTATCCGTCGAGATGAATACCTAGGCTTTGAGCTCTGACTTCTGCGCCAAATATAATTCGAAGTTGAATCGACTTTAAATGTTTCTTTCACTGACTCAAGCTTCTGCGTTGAATACCTTTCTACATTGCGTCGACTTTAACTACCAGTATGAGTTATCCTTACTTCTATTCGAAGTTAATTGGACTTGGTGTCAAAGCTGCGTCGACATCTAGTTGACGCAGAATTTACTCAACTAAATTTTGTACTCCTCTGGACTAGTCTTTGACACTCTAATAAGAGTGTGACATCCTAGGACATCTAATGACCATATTACCCTCACAATATAACATGGGTAATGAATCCTAGATGATGAAATCACTTTTATATAATTTGTAAGATAAATCCAAAGAATAGTTTTCCCAACAACCTCCCCCTATTTATCTTAACAAAATTTACAAATATTTTAAGTGATTACAATCATATTGTAAAATAAAGAGCACATAAGAAAATATACTATAATAGAAACCAGAATAATATGGTAAACTTGCAATTGTAATAGATATGTTTGTCTACCATAACTGTATCTCAAATATCTCAAACCGTAATAGATATGATTATTCATTTTCTTTTTACCTGATTTTTACTGATCTTTTGGAGAAGCTTTTCTTTTTCTGGAGAAGATCTATGAAGACACATTTCTTGGTGGAAATATAAGAGGCTCATCCCCCTCTTCAACAATTTTGTCATCCTCTTTGTGAAGCTCCCCTTGATGTGATGCAACATCTTCAGCTATATGGGCAGCTTCTTGAGCAATTGTGGTGACATATTTTATGATCTGCTCATCAGCTGTGAGGAGATCCCCCTGAGTTGATGCAAGCATCTCCCCCTGAGTTTATGCTGGCCTCTCCTGATCAGTAGCAATCTCCTCCTCTTGAGCAATCATTTTTTGATCTTGAGTAGTTTCCCCTTCTTGAAAAGGCACTTCCTTTTCCTGACCAATCTCCCCTTCTTGGGCAGGCATCTGCTCTTCTTGGGCAGGCATCTCCTCCTATTGAACACTCTCCCCCTTTGAACCTTGCTGAATGTTGGATCTGTAAGCACCCTTAGAGGAGGGGGGTGGGGGGAATAAGGGTTTTAAAAACTTAAGGAATATTTTGATATACTTGAAAAAACTAAGAGATTGAAATAGAGATTTAGAATGAAGATCTAAATTAATTTATAATAAAAAAGAAAATATTTATCAATTTAGAGAAATGAAAAACAAATCAATTTTATTACCCAAAGAGAGACATGATTACTATTCATAAAATTGATTACAAAACTAGATTTCTATGACGCTATAAATCGAAAGCGAATAATATAATCCTTTTTGTTTTCTATCCCGACTCGTATCCCTACGAACTGGTGGCTTTAGCCAATCCTTCCCTGGATACAGTCTCAAGCCGCTCTAGCCAATCCTTCCCTGATGGCCTCGAGCACCCGCTAGACCTAACCTAGATCTAGTCACCAACATGAGGCGAATTTCAGCCATAAGTCATACCCAGACCTAGTCGCCAACACGAGGCAAATTCACTAAACGATAACAAGAAAAGATGTGAAATAAATAACAACAATATAAAACTCCCTATATGGACCTCTTGGAGAAGTAGACGAAGACCTGCAGAGTATGATCGTAGTTGATGCGGTCTTTCATCACGATGATGAAGCATGTTGAAATCTTCTCCAATGATCTCCTTAAGCCTTCATGGATTTGTGGGAGTATCTCTCTGAACCTTCCTTTATATGATGTGGCACAAGGCTCTGGAATTTGGGAGTGGGAGAGGATGAAGAATACGGATCCAAGGGGTCTATTTTATAGCCTTGGAGCTAGCGCCTGCGCTATCGCTACCGTCGGCGCTATCCCAGATTAGGAAATATTCTCCGCGTGAGAATCCTTAATTTTAAGCAAGTCGTCCGCCTTCCTCTATTGCTTTGCGGTACCGCCTGCTATAGTAGATACCGCCCGCGCTAGCTGCTACCGCCTGCTTTGGCTGCTATCGGCTGACACTATCACCTTCTATATCTGCCTCCCAAAATCGCTCTAATCAGAGCTAGCGCCTGCACTAGGTGCTACCACCGGCGCTAGTGGACATGTTGGAATTCTGGAATCAAATTTGTGCGCAACCTTCTTATGTTTTCCTTGAGTCACGTGGACTTGTTTTCTTACACACTTAAACACACAAGATCAAATACACAAGATTTGTTATTCTTAAACCTAGGAGATGCGGAAGACAATGTTTCAACAAACTCCCCCTTTTGATAATAACAAATCCATTAATGATAAATCAGAGCATTAATATATAAGCATGATGAAACCTACTTGTGTGTGTGTGTGAGTGATGACTTAGGATAATTGTCAATTTTAGTATTTAGAATTTGCTCCCCCTAAATACATGCCCCCCTATGTGAATGCTCCCCTAATATGTAAGCTAACATCTTAATCATTAGTCATGTTAGTTTTCCCATTTGATAGCGTTTATTATTTATCATGTTAGTTCTCCCCCTTTTGTTATTAGCAAAAGTGGGTAAAGAAGCAAGAGACATAAAAAGAGGAGTTTTGATAAAAGATAAGGCATGATCGAGCTTTTTAGAGGAAAGGAAATCATAAGGAGTTTTAAGCATAATAAGGTAATGATTTCCAAGTAACCAATCTACCCAAACAATATGTCTACACCCTAGCCCCGTACTAAGTGACAGATGGTCATGTGGAGCTGCATACATGTCGTAGGTTGGGGTTTTAGTCCCATATGCAATCACTAGAAAATACTCAACCTAGCACACTTTCCCCCAAATGCCTCGCAAGGCCCCACTGGAACCCTCCCCGGTTAAGGACAAGACATGACTTAGAGGTTAGGTTATCTAATGTCTACAACCCTACACCCTCGCTATGGTGAGATATGTAATCATGGGATAATAATCATTGAAAACATTAAGCATTTAAATCTAATGATAAGTTTATAGCCTATGGGTTTATATTTTTATTTGAATTTTTGAAAAAAAAAACTCACATAGTTATTTTGAAATCCATTAATGAATCAAAGTTTTTAGTTTAAAAATGATATTCCTGTTAGAATAACCAATATAAATTCTACCAAACAAGTCTACCACTTGTTGAAAAAAAGGAATTTTGAGATTTAAGACTTTGATATAAGCACGAAAGCGCAAGGTAAAAAATATATGGTGATGATGTGGAGGACTTATAGAAATGCAATAAACATCTTTTTGTAGTCATGTCTATTCATAAGAAGATATATGAGTTAAATTCCAAAAAGGAAGTTGTTTTTGTAAATCAATTTTTAAAATCTTTAAGTTTAACAATAAAGTAACTAAGCATGAAATAATGTTATCAAAAAGAGATTACTACAATGTTATTTTAATTCATAAATTCAAAACATACAAAACATTGTAGAGGGCATGCTAGGTTATCTAGTGCATTTATATATAAAGATTAGTATAGAATTTAGCATTAGGATCCAATACTCATGAGAAGAAGTGTTATGGAAGATAATGATGTGCAAATAAGTGTATTTTGAATAGAGTAAACAAATAGTTTAATCAAAAATACAAGACATATGTATAGTAAAGTGCACAATAAAACACAAATAATTTTACTTCCACACACTTCAATCCACATAAGAAAATGTACGACTACCAAGGTGCTTTGCACACACAATGCTCATTAAGAATTATCAGGGTGCAATGTAGTGTTTGGGGGATCACACACTTTATTTTTCAATATATGTATATATATTTTTTGTGATCCGGTGTACTTAAGAATAAGTGGTGTAAAAATGAAGATTTGCACAAGACACTTTACTATTCTTTCCAAGGTGCTCAACCTCACAACGCTTATTAAGAGTTATCAGGAGGTTCAAGTAGTGCTTGGTGGAGTTATCTTTGTCAATTTATTTCAAGATTATTTTTTGTACAAAGCTCTCCGAATACACTTGTTTTGCAAACCAATATAATTTGAAAGGACAACCACTTTTCTTAAATATTAAGAGTGCAAATAAAGGTGGTATAGGTAAGATACTTGTGCAAAGTTTAATTCATTGTACAGTTACAATCCACAAGCAAACATTCTTAGATTAAAAGCACATGTAGACTTTGCCAAAATAAGTGAGTGAATAAAAATCATTATCAACAACAAAACATTTACTCATACTTAGAGGCATGCTAAGCTTGGTTCTACACAACCTTTTCATTACAATTGGTGCACATATGAGTATATATATATATCAAAGCATGATAAAAACAATGTTCGAAGTAGTTTGAAAAGATGAATTGTAACATTGTAGAAGGTCTAAAAGATGGATTAAATCATGCTTGATATGAACAATAAAACCCATACAATTTTTTTATATTTAAAAAATCATTTTGTCTTAAAAATTGAACTCATATAATTGATCTTGGACTTCCTGAGGTCTACCCTGTGAGGGGTTCGCCCGGTACTAGGAGATGTGATGGGATGATAGCCCAAATCTCCCTTTAGCATGATACATGTAAATAGAAAAGTTAAGTTCAAAAAATAATTTTTGATAATTCTTTGTTTTATATTTTTGTATTTGATTTTTGCATATAGAAATAGAAATCAAACAAATAAACAAAGAATCGAAGGGAATAAAGAATTTTTTTTTCAATTTTTGGCTTTTGTAGTTTTTATTTTTATTTTTCAAAAATCAATTAATGGTATGAATGCAAAAATAAGTAGTACATTTTATAAATATATATTTTTAGTAATTTTTCAAAATTTTAAAAAATCAGAAAATCAGACACTTGAGCTAGCGCTGGCGCTAGTGCTAGCGCGGCAAATAGTACACTATTTTTTAAGATTTTGGAAATCCTGATTATTGATCTTAATTAAGTGTCCCAAGAGTAGTTTCATGCAGAAATTTCAGATTTTTTGGAGATGTCTAGATAGTGCAAATTGCATGAAACATTAGCAATTTTGTATATGACTTTACCAAATAAACATTGCATGAGATATATTTGATTATACCTTCATTTTGACTTTTCTAAAGGCTTGTGTTTATCAAAATAGTATAACTTGAAAAAGATAGGAATTGAAGACACAAGACATCATGTTCGAATAATCCAAATAAGCATGACTTAAATGATTTTAAAGTGAAATGATGTTCATGCATAAAAATAGGTTTAAGAATGATTTATGAGCTATGGTCATACCTCAAAATTTTTGAAAGAGAAAAAGTGAAGTTCATGATTTTATTAATTTAGATAAATATCTTATAACAAATTTAGAGTCTGATTTATATAGATAATATAATATATCTATAGGCAATAAATATAAGAAACATAGATAGGTCATCAAAATAAAATATGATTTTGAATTTTGATCAATTTGATTTATAAACTCATTAAGTTTTAAGAGATAAAATCATATTTCCAATAATATATAAGATGACCATAACATGATAGCTTAAACAAAAAAAGAAAACAAAAAGAAAAAATTAAAGCATATCATGAAGTAGAAATTTGTATATTTCATTTTGAAAATATTCTACATCATGCATTTGGTGATACCTAATGAATAAGAGATTTAGGTATCCAAAGGGGACCAAGTGTGGTGGTTCATTTGGGTACCCAAATATAACGTGTAGGTTTTTTGGGTAGATAGTGATGAGTGAGTCCTTTCATGTGAAGTTAATGTTTCATTTTTAATTTTGGGCCTCCATTCAAATCTTGGTTTGTTGTTATTCTTATGCATCAAATTTCCATTTTGATTATCGAAGGTATTGTTCATAGGAAATTTTTTGCATATTTGAATTTAATTTGGGAGATACATGATTTTTTAAATAATAATGATTTGGATTTTGATTTACAAACATTTTGTGTTTCTTACTCCCATTATTAGACTTAGTTAAGATATTCATATGCATATTCAACTTGCTTTTAGATATTTCTTGATATTGTTAATTTATATTTAAAATTTTCATAACCAAGTTGATTTTTGATTTTAATTCATCATTCTTGATCTTTAAATTATGCCTAGCTTTATTATAAGCTATTGTGTTATTTTTAAGAGTGGAAACAATATAGTTAATATGATTTTGATAGTCATTTATAAATTCCTCAAATGTTTTGTCCATCTCCTTGATTTCAATTTTATAATTTTGGCACGCAACACAATCACTTTTCAAAGATGAATTTTCTAAAGATAATTTTTCATTATGTTCTCTTACAAAAATAAGTTCTTTTTTAAGATCCTTGAATTTTTCTTTAATATTATTACAATCAAAACATGGATTTATATTTTCAATTAAAATGCAAGGTGGAGAATAATCAAACACATCAATCTTTGTTTCTACATTAATTTTAGCTTTTAAGTTTTTATTTTCTAAACGTAATTTTGAATTTAAATTTTTTAATTTCTTAATTTTATGCTTAGTAGTTTGTAGCAATTGTAATGCCGAAATAGAATTGCAAAAGATGGAATTTGATTTCCTTGCAGCGCTTTTGTACGCGGTGAGATTTGAGCATAGAGTTCCTTTGTTATCTTTATCTTTTTGGCATTCGTCTTCGAAAGACAAGATTTCTTCTTTTCCACTTGATGTGCTCTCCATTGATTCATCATGAGAGGAGCTTTCTTGAACATCTGTGCAAACTTGTACGTACTCCAATTCTTGCGTTTGTTCCATACCTGTAGATAGAGAATCATACATTTCTTCAAGAAATTTCCATACTTTGTATGCACTAGAAAAATAATATATTAATTTGAAAACTTCATTTGATAAACCACAAAATAAATAGTGTTTGGCTTTTGCATTTAGATGACGTTCCTTTTTACTTGATTCATCTGTTGGTCTTACTATTATTAAATTTCATGCCTCGATATCTAAAGTTTTAATAAAATTTTCAATTAAAATTTTCCATCCTCTATAATTTGTCCCTTTAAATAAAGGTGGTGCTAGTGATTTTTCTTCTTCATAAAAGTTCCCCCCACTAATAGAAGCGAGATCATGAGATGCCATATATTCCCGGTTGTTAAGTCAATTTGGAATAACTTGCTCTGATACCACTTGTTGGATCTGTAGGCGCCCTTAGAGGGGGGGGGGGGTGAATAAGCATTTTAAAAACTTTTGGAATATTTTGATATACTTGAAAAAATTAAGAGATTGAAATAGAGATTTAGAATGAAGATCTAAATTGATTTATAATAAAAGAGAAAATAATTATCAATTTAGAGAAATGAAAAACAAATCAATTTTATTACCCAAAGAGAGACATGATTACTATTAATAAATTTGATTACAAAACTAGATTTCTATGACGCTAGAAATAGTAAGCGAATAATAAATCCTTTTTGTTTTCTATCCCGACTCGTATCCCCACGAACCGGTGGCTTTAGCCTATCCTTCCCCAGATACAGCCTTAAGCCGCTCTAGCCAATCCTTCCCCAGATATGTCCTCGAGCAGCCCCTAGACCTAACCTAGATCTAGTCGCCAACACGAGAAGAATTTCAACCCTAAGTCCTACCCAGACCTAGTCGCCAACACGAGGCGAATTCATTAAACAATTATAATAAAAGATGTGAAATAAATAACAACAATATAAAACTCCCTATATCGATCTCTTGGAGTAGTAGACGTAGACCCGCATAGTATGATCGTAGTCGATGTGGTCTTTCATCACGGTGATGAAGCGTGTTGAAATCTTCTCCAATGATCTCCTTAAGCCTTCATGGATTTGTTGGAGTATCTCTCTGAACCTTCCTCTATATGATGTGGCACGAGGCTCTGGAATTTGGGAGTGGGAGAGGATGAAGAAGACAGATACAATGTGTCCTTTTTATAGCTTTAGAGCTAGCTCCTGCGCTATCACTACCGTTGGCGCTATCCTGGATTAGGAAATATTCTCCGCATGAGAATCCTTCATTTTAAGCTAGCCAGCCGCCTTCCTCCTTTGCTTTGCACTACCGCCTATGCTAGTAGATACCGCTCGCAATAGCTACCACCGTCTGCATTGGCTGCTATCGCCTGACGTTATCTCCTTCTATATCTGCCTCTTAAAATTGCTCTAATCAGAGTTAGCACCTGCGCTAGGTGCTACCGCCGGCGCTAGTGGACATGTTGGAATTCTGGCATCAAATTTAGGAGCAATCTACTTATGTTATCCTTGAGTCATGTGGACTTGTTTTCCTGCACACTTAAACACACAAGATTAAATACACATAAGATTTGTTATTCTCAAACCTAGGAGATGCGGAAGACCATGTTCCAACACTAACAATGAAGGTTAAGAAAGATCTTGTGATCTGTGAGGAGGACATCAATGTCTTGATTGTCTGGATTGATTCCTTTGATTCTTTCAATTCTGTCTCCATCTGTAAGTATTTTCTTTGAAATTTCCTTGATTTAGTTTGTAGTAGGTCAACAAAAGGCCCAATGGCCAGACCTACATCTTTAGAAATTGCTTGATCAATGTCAAATGGAGGTATAGTATGGGAGGTAGAAGCAGTAGGTGTATCAATATGTGGTATTGATATGTTGATAGAAGGATTTATTGATAGAGGATGGTCTGGAGAAGCAGAATGGATTACATCTGAGATTGTCTTCTAGGGTTGTGGTAGATGGTGGTTGCTGTAGAGAGGAGATTTGCGCTGGATGTTTTGTTGTTGTATCTGGAATGACTATCTCATGGTCTTGAGGAGCTGGAGATGAAGGAGCAGAGGGTGGAACTTGACCAGGGTTCAGAATATGTTTGGTCCATTTGGAGAAGATCCCTATGTTTATTCTTTTTCTAGGAGGGATGAGCACTCCTTTGGATCTGCACACTATTGGATAATGGTGGTATATATAAGACTTGATTCATATCCTTATGTATGCTTTATCCTTCTGGGCATACTTATGACCAAACAATTTCAGGAGGGACCTCCCCAAGTGGATTCTCTTGTTGAGGACCAATACTCCCATAATTTACAGTTGTTGTTTGGGAATTGCATAATGAGCAGAAATTTTACATAGTGGGACTTTGCTCACCATGTCTGCTAAGAATATATATTTTTCTAACATTATTCTTCTTTAGATTTATTGCCTTTTCTTTGTTTAAATTCATAATCTGTAGTGCTTATTGAGTTTTTGTCGCCATCAGTTCAGATGAGTCATCACCTACTGGTAGATCGAAGGTGAGACTCAACATTTCCTTAGTGATGCCAATGTAATTTCCAAAAATTCGTCCATGGAGAAACCCATCCTCTCCAATATGAATGTAATATCCTCTTGTCCAAATCAACTTGGAGAGTCCTGCAGTTTAAAACAAGTTCAAGATTCCTTTGAAATTTTCTGCTACTGCATTGAATGAGTCGATGTCGACATCAAATCCTTAATTTACATTTGAAGGAGCCATTTATTCTTACAGTTGTACCTGCAAAAATAAGACTAGAAAGAGAGAAATAAAATGGGAGCAAGAACACAAGAGAGCAGGAGAACAAGAGAGCAAGAGAGAGAAAATTTGAAAGCGTGTGATGATCTAACGTCTGAGTTGCTTAAGAGAAGATGATTCATCATAGCTTAGGTTTTTAATCAAAGCAATGTCGAATGAAAATAGATGCATCGCGCCAAAATAAGTTGATGTAGCTTCTAGAAGCAAAACTGTGCACGCTTGACATGTCGACGTTGCGTCGAGTGGTAATCGACGTGACTTCGAGATTATGCAGCAACTATTAAGTCGACGCTTGCGTTGATATGAAGTTGACGCTACGTCGAGTTCTATTCAAATTAACAAAATCATCAATGGTGCATCTAATTCTATTCGACGCAGCTTTGAATCGGCATTTGCGTTTTCTTCAAAGTATTTTGCTGTTTTTCCCAGTAATAGTTTTTTTTATTAAAAATATCATTTATAATATAATATGTGTAAATCAGAAAATATCATAGGGGTTTAGAGAAGAGTTCACTCCCTTTGATTCTTTGTAGTTCCATATTGATGATTTTGTTTTCCCTTTCTCTACATTATCTCTGAGGAAGGGACCATATGTTTTCCTGCATATGTAATTCAAACATTTGAGAGTACCCATATTACCTAGGGTTCTTTGATTTTACCATTAAAGGGGATATGAAAGAATAGAGTGGTCTTTCATTATACCCTTTTGGATGGCAGAAGATAGGTTTATCAAACCTAGATTTGTTACCTTGGTAATGGAAATTTGCATAGAATGCTTCTTGATATAGTAAGTCTGTAGAATGCCTAATGATTTTTCTTTTGATTTTAGCTCGATTGTGGTTCATTAGTTTCTCTGAATTATTCTAGCTTAGAGTTTTCTTCTCATTATTAGAATTCACTCTATTAAATATAGTAATTTTATTAGGGTGGTTATTTTATTCTTTACACACTAGACTGTCTTCATTTACTTGATAATCACTAGGTCTAACAAATATTATTAGATTTTTCCTGGCTTGTTTGTTAGAGTCTGTTTTGCTAGTTAATAAATCTGCTCCTAGACCAAGATATCTAGATCTCATAGAGAGATTCTATGTGATGTCCTTTAGCTTTTGACTCCTCCCATTGCTTGAGTCTTCAAAGGCTTTTGCCATTAAAAGCTCTTCTTTTTGGGTTGAATTTTTAGTGGTTATTTCATTTATTTCTGTTTCCTTTTTATATATCTGATTTCTTAATTCATAGTTAATAGAGTACATATTTTCTTTCTTGAGATCTTCTAGTTCTTCCATAACTGTTTCAATTTCTTTTGAAGTTTAAGATAATCTTGACAAAATTCTTTAAAGTAAATTTTAAAGTCTTCTAAAGTAAACTCAAAATCATCAAATAAAGATACATGATCTTCTTCAGTTGAATCTTCTAAAGCCATTAGACAAGCTTCTTCAGCAACACATTCTTCATCACTCTCAGATGAGGAGGAGCTTGACTCAGATTATGAGTCACTCCAGGTTTCAGCTATGAAACCTTTTCACTTCTTCTTGTCCATCTTTCTGAAGGACTTCTTCTTATGCTCCTTCATGTTGCTGCTTTTGTCCTTTTGATCTTCAGGACATTCAAAGGCAATATACCCTAGTTTTTTGCATGTAAAGCAGATTATTTCCTGCTTTGGAGTCTTATCAAACTTTGGTTTGTTTGAGCTCCTTTCCTTCCTTCTAGAGTCTTCAGACTTGACCCATCTTCTGAATCTTCTGGCCAAGAGATTGAACATCTCTTCATCATAAGTGGAAGGCTCTCCTTCAACTACGTTCAAAGTTATAGTCCTTTCTTTTGGAGTTAAAACTTTCTACTTGGCTTCTGTCTCAGCTCTGCTCTTCAGTAGTAGCTCATAGGACTTGAGCTTGCCTAGCAAGGCATCAGTGGAGATTTCCCTATGACATCAGGATTCTCTAATGGCCATAATCCTTGAATCCTAAGTGCTTGGGAAGCACATGATGAAAGTGCACAATGTGCCTCTAAGTATTCTCTATGGGGGTGAATAGAGTTTTAAATATTTTATACCCTAAATGTACACACATAATAAAACTACTAAGTAGTATACAATCAACACTACTAAAACCGAATAAAGTAAATATAGGAAATATAAATACAGAAAATAGTAAACTGGGACATCACAGAAAATCAATCCAGAAGACAGAGTTTTTATAGTGGTTCCCAAAAATGTGGGTAGTCCACTCTTCTATCTCCCTGGTAGGATTGCACTAGCTGTGCCTGAGTCTTTTGACAGGAAGACTCTCAGAACCACTAAGTCTTTTGATAAGGAGACTCTCAGAACCACATAGTCTTTTGATAAGGAGACTCTTAGAACCACTGAGTCTTTTGATAAGGAGACTCTTAGAACACTGAATCCTTTGAAAGAGAGATTCTTAAAACTCTTTTACATTAGGTGACTGAAGAAGAAAGAAAGAAAGAGGAGAATTGAATTCTGCTTTCAGAATTCTTCAGAAGCTATTTCTTGAATATTATAGCTTCTGTTTATCACAGGATCTGAATGTGATGAACCCTTGCATATGGTTATGATGATTGCAAGGGTTATGAGCTTGATCCCGATTGTTTTCCCTTTTGCTGTCTTATTACTATGTGATGAGGAAGATGAAGCCACTGTGTTGTTATTATTCTGTGCATAGAGAGATGTTCATCTTTTCTATCTTAGGGTTGAAGGAGGAAGAAGAAGAAGCCATATTTTGACAGATAGAATAATAATCAGTTAGTTGTATTTTTCTTCTCCTCTCAGCATACTTATTCTCTATCATTTGCATTTGAATTTCTTTCTTCTTCTGGGTTGTCCTTAGAAGGAATGTCCATTGGAAAATTGATGTTGCCTTCTATTTTTGTTCCCGATCCATCCATCTGTTTTAAATAAACTTCCACGAATGTCTATGCTGCTTTACTGGAATACTCCATTCCATTCTTGGTAATAAAAGAGCCATTGGAGAACAGTATTCAGCTTTGTAGACCTTGTGAAAGGGTATTAGAAAGGAGAGCATTGAAACTTCTATTTCTTTCTATATTCGATGCTACGTTGACTTCATCATTCGTCATATCGACGCACCTCTGAGTTCTTATCAAAGTAGCTTTGAATTCCTTCTTAGCTCTGGCTGAACTCAGATGTCGACATTGCGTCGACTCCTTATCGACATATCCGTCGAGTTGAAGACTTGGACTTGATCTTTATCTTCTGCGTCGAGTTGAAGTCGAAGTTGCATCAACTTTTAAGATGGCTTCAATAGGCTCTTCCTTCTGCGTCAAGTTCCTTTCGATGTTGCATCGACTTGACTTCATACTTCGACAGAAGGATTGAATTGCTTTGACATCTAGTCAGAGTTACGTCGACATCAAGTCAAAGTTGCGTCGACTTCCATTCGACGCAAGTCTTAACTTTTTGTGATTATCTTGACCTTGCCTTGACACTCTAAGGTGAGTGTGACAACCTAGGACTTCTAATGACCATTTTACCCTTTCCATACAATGTGGGTAATATAACTTAGCTGTTGAAATCACTTTAATTAATTTGTTAGATAAATTGCAAGGGTTTTTCCCAACACGTGAAAAGCTTGTTATTGATCTCAGTTAGTGAGATCTCTTTGTCTAGACCCATGAGCTCATTGATGATTAGGCTGAATCTTTCATACATTTCAGCCACATTCTCTTCAGCTTTCTTTTGGAAGTTCTCTTATTGAGATATGAGAAGGGACTCCCAGATTTTTTTTGCTGATTGACAGTCATACACCTTCTGGAATATGTCATCTGATATAGTTGACACCAGGATTTTCGTGGCCTTTGCATCATATGCTTTCACCCTTTTCCCATCATCAGTCCATTCAGCTCTAGGGACAAGTTCCTGTGTCACAGTCCCACTTGCATCTTTTTTGAATGGTACTGGAGGACCTGATACAATGACATCAAGTATGTCTTCAACAATAGAATTCATATAAAGTTTTATTATGGTCTTCCAGAGGGTAAACTTATTCAGATTACACGCCGGTTGTCTTGTGGATGCATAGTCTTTAGAACTCATTTTCTAAAAAATAGTTTTATAATATAAAAATTTGAGTGAGGGGATCTTTTGATAAATGTGTTAACCTTTTTATGATACAGTGAGTCCTCTAAGTATTCTCTAGTGGGGGAGGGGGAGAATAGAGTTTTTAATACTTTTCACAAAAATATGCACAGAACAATAAATAATTCTAGCAACTATGCATTCAAAAATCCAATCCATAATAAAATAAACACGAAATTACAGAAATAGAGAAGGGACAACACAAAAAATTCACAGCACAGATTAAGACAAAATCTATAGTGGTTCTCCAAAATATGGGTACTCCACTTTTCTACCACCTTGGTAGTAATACACTATCGAGTGCCTGAGTCTTTTGATAAGCAGACTCTTAGAATCATGGTCTGAGTCTTTTGTTAAGGAGACTTGATGAGTTTGAAATTAAATTCCTGCGGAGCCTGGGTTCGGTTAGATTCTGGCAGGCGTTTTCGAGGAGTCCGACGAGTACTCCTACTTCGAGGAGCTAAACCTTTATCCCACCTGCCGAGGTGATGGAAGTAATGGTCGCTCCCGCTTTTGGAATATCGGGGGTAGCACCGCGGCGACGGGGCCGAAATTCTTTTTTGGTTACTTAAGTTTTATAAAAAGGGTCTCACACAGAGTTTTTGAATGTAATTTATCCAACTTATCTTGCGATAAAGGCAAGTGCACCTTATCGTTTTATAGTACAGGATATAATTTTTTTAGAAAATGATATCGCGATCGTATTTATCCGAGGCCGTGTTGATTATCTCTACTTTGGGGACGCGCTATTATCTTATCGATGAAAATAAGTGTGATTGCAGTAATTTTAAAAAGCAGAAAAGACGAAAATCGCGAGCTTGGTGTGCGTTTAGCAAAAACCAAGAAAAGCGATGATAATGCAGAAAATCTAAGCTATGAAAGGGATAAATAATGCAGAAAATCACGGGCTTGGTGTGCGTTTAGCAAAAACCAAGAAAAACGATAATGATGTAGAAAATCTATGTTATACAACAACAACAACACTCAAGCCTTTATCCCACCATAGTGGGGTCGGCTATATGGATCCTCTATCGCCATTGCGCCCTATCTTTAAGCATAGTTTCATTAATGCCTAAGTACATCATGTCTTTTTTATAGTTTCATTCCAAGTCTTTTTTGGTCTACCCCTCCCCCGTTTAACATGTCTAGTGACTAAACTCTCACAACGCCTAACAGGTGCCTCTAATGGTCTCCTATGTACATGTCCAAACCATCTTAAACGAGCTTCTCGCATCTTCTCTACAATTGGCGCCACTCCTATCTTATCCCTGATACATTCATTCCTAATTTTATCCAGTCTCGTGTGACCACATATCCACCTAAGCATTCTCATCTCCGCGACTCCCATTTTTTGCTCGTGTACACCATTCACTGCCCAACACTCAGAACCGTAGAGCATTGCAGGCCTAATTGCAGTACGGTAAAACTTGCCTTTAAGTTTTAGTGGTACTTTACGATCACATAGGATCCCAGACGCGCCTCTCCACTTCAACCAACCTGCTTGGATTCTATGAATCACATCTTTATCTACACCTCCATCTTTTTGAATTATCGATCCCAGATATTTAAAGCACTCACTGCTGGAAATATCTTGGTCACCCAATTTAATGACGGAGTCATCTGACCTTCTTGCACTACTAAATTTAAGCTCTATATACTCTGTCTTTGTCCTGCTCAACCTAAAACCCTTCTTTTCTAAAGTGTCTCGCCAAGATTCCAGTTTTGCGTTTACACCCTCGCGCGTCTCATCGACCAAAACAATATCATCTGCAAATAATAAACACCAAGGTATTGCTTGCTGGATATGTCTGGTGAGCTCATCTAAGATAAGGGTAAAGAGGTAAGGGCTTAAAGCTGACCCTTGATGTAAGCCAACAGCGATAGGGAATTCCTGTGTTAATCCTCCAGATGTCCTCACCCTGGTCACTGAATTTGTATACATATCTTTGATTACGTCAATGTATGATACATTTACACCTTTCTTTTCTAAGACTCTCCACAAGACCTCTCTTGGAACCCTATCATACGCCTTCTCCAGATCGATAAACAACATATGCAAATCTTTTTGTCTTTCCCGATAGTTGTCAATGAGTCTCCTCAAGAGATGTATAGCTTCCATGGTTGACCTCCCTGGCATGAATCCAAATTGATTCTCTGAAATGCTAGTCTCTCGTCTAACTCGTCTCTCTATTACTCGTTCCCATAGTTTCATAGTATGACTCATTAATTAAATTCCCCTGTAATTGACACAATTTTGTATATCTCCTTTGTTCTTATACAAAGGTACCAAAATACTTTCTCTCCATTGGTCTGACATCCTTTTTGTCTTCAGTATCTTATTGAAGAAACTTGTAAGCCATAAAATTCCTTCCCTCCCTAAGCATTTCCATACTTCAATGGGTATATCGTCTGGTCCAACCGCCTTTCCATTTTTCATCTTCTTCAGAGCGTCATCTATCTCTGATGCTTGAATTTTACGATAAAAAGTTATGTCTCTATACTCCTCCGATTTACTTAACTCTTCCAAGTTCAGTTCATTATCTTTTCCTTCATTGTATAGTTGATAAAAGTATCTTTTCCATCGCTCCTTAATAGCCACATCATCCGTCAAAACCGTATCTGTTTCATCTTTTATGCATTTAATTTGGCTTAAATCTCTAGTCTTCCTCTCTCTAGCTCGAGCAATTTTATATATATCGCGCTCTCCATCTTTGGTATCTAGTCGTTTGTAAAATTCTTCATAAGCTTGACTTCTTGCTTTACTTACTGCATTTTTAGCTTCTTTCTTGGCGACTTAAATCTATGTTATGAAAGCTGTAAATAAAGCGGAAAATCTAAGTTATGATGAAAGCGATAAAGAATGCAGAAAATCTAGCTATGAAAGCAGTAAAAATGTAGAAAATCTAGCTATGAAAGCAGTAAAAATAATTATGAAAGCTTTAAAATTAATCTCACACACACACACACAACAGAAATTAAGAAAAAGAAGAACAAGAACATGAAGAAAAACTAGCTATTTTATTAAGTAAAAAAAAATATTACAGTACTAGAGAGAGACAGAGGGAAACAAAGAGAGAGAAAAACAAAAGTGGAACACAAATCCCACAATTAATCATAAATTGTGAACCCCCAAAACATCAGCCAACACCCTTTATTTATAGACAAAAGAGGGCTGCAATTAGCAAAAAAGAAAAAAAGGAAAAACAACAGCTGGCGGTTTGACTGAAGAGGAAGGCAAATTTAACTTGAGTTGGGGTGCGGATAGAAGCTGGCAGGTTCTAGAAGGGGAGAGATGGCAGGACAGCTTGCTGGAAGGAGAGCTGGCGGGAATTCGTCGAATGCAGCTCTAAGAGGGATTCGTCGAACGCAGAGAATATTCGTCGAACGCAGAGAAGAGTTCGTCGAACGCCTGCAGAAACATATAATTATATATATATATATATATATATATTAAAATTTAGTTCGTCGAACACAGAGGAGATTCATCGAACTGGGTTGGGCGCAAAATTCATCGAACGCTGGGAGGTTCGTCGAACGCACATCTGGTCTCAGCGGGCTGCGAGTTCGTCGAGCTCCTGCAGAAATATATGTATATATATAATATATAATAGTTATATATAATACTTAATAATTCGTCGAACATCGCGGAAGTTCGTCGAACGCAGAGCGGCGTTCGTCGAACGCAGCCTGCGGAGCGATCGACGAACGCAGTGCGGCGTTCGTCGAACGCAGCTTGTGGAGCGTTCGTCGAACGAAGCTTACATTTCGTCGAACGCAGGGCACCGTTCGACGAATTCCTGCTGAGATTATATATTATTTTATTTTATTTCAATTTTTAATTTTTTAATAATAATTTTTTTAATTTAATTTTCTTTTAATTTACATAATTATTTATATGATTATATTTAATATATATACTCTGTTATTATTTAATATATTAGAAATTATACATATATATTTACACAAATACATATATATTTTATTATATTTATAATATATTTATTGTACATTATTATTTCAAAATTTTATTCATATATAAATATATTTACTTATTTTTACATAAATTCTGATTTGTTTCATAATTAAATAACTCTTTTTTTCAAAAAGATAAATATTTATATACATTAGATAAAACAAGAGATTTATTCAATAATTTACTTGCAATATGAACAAAACTACCCAAAATTATGCTAAATATTATACAAAAAATATGTATAATTTGCTATTCATCAAATACCCCCATACTTAGCTTTTGTTATTCCAGAGCAAATGTAAGAGATATCCATAAGACATTAATAGAATTTCTAATTTACCAAAATTTTATTTAATCAAAAGTAAGTTTGAAATAAATTTAGGAGATTAAAAGAGGTAAGTCCAACATCGTGATGATGATTTAAAAAGAGCGAAAAAGTTTTAGCCAACAAGACCTCTAAAGTTAGCTAAGTAGCGACCTAAATAATTGTAATAATTAGCACCATGATTAGAATATAATTATAAGAACTTTAACTTTTAAAGAATTTTTTTAGAATAATTAAAACTTACTAATTATGCTCTCTCAATTTTTTTATTTATATCTTGTTTTCAATTTGATTGGCTGGGGGGTAGGGGGAGCTTGGTAAGAGAAGAGATTTTTGATTTGGGGGTGATGTATTTTATCCTCTCACCCTACTCAATTTTTTTGCTTTTGATTAAGGAATGAAAGTTTTATTCCCAAAGTGAACATTTTCAAAAATAACCCAATGAATATGTTTAGGGAACGAAAATCTTATTCCCATACCATATAATCTTTTAATAAAATTGGGTGCTTATGTTTACGGAATGAAATCTTATTCCCATTGACAAGATCTTTTAAAATAAAATACCAAGAAAGGGGATGTAAGGGGTTTAGAAATTTCTAGATTTTATAAATTAAGAAAATTTTTGAGAGCAAATTTTAGTAGGTTTAAAACATTCCTAAAGTTTCACAAGTTTGGAGTAGGAATAATTAAAGTCTAAAGACGGTCTGCCAAAATAATACAACAAGAAGCTATTTAGGGTAAACTTGAAGTAGTGCTAAAAAATTTGATCTCAATTTAAATTAGAATCACAATACGTTCCTTAAAACTAAAATTCCATGGATTTAAATTTTACGAACTATGATACAAATAAATGTTTTGGCAAATCAAAAATAATGAAAATGCTTATAAATAAACTCAAACTAATTTTGAAAATAACAAAAAGCTAAGTAGGGGTTTTATTATTGTTATTATTATTTATTGGATATTTGTGTTTAAATTTTTTTTTTAAGTTTTTGTATTAAAATAAACTTTATTTTTTGTTTTTTAGATTTTTTTTCTTTGTTTTTAGGGATTTTCTAAGTTATTTAAGATATGAAACAAATTATAATATTAATAAATTTTTGGTTTTAGGGATTTTTAATTTTTTTGGATTTTGGGGTTTTTAGAATTTTTTTGGATTTTTCTAAATATTTACAAAGTATGAAGTAATAAATTTTATTTTATTTTTGGGGTTTTTAATTTTTTTTTTCATTTTTCTAAATATTTACAAAGTATGAAATAATTTTTTATTTTTATTTTTAATTTATTTTTTGAAATTTTTATTTATTTTTCTTCATATTTACAAAGGTTTTGAAGAACGAAAAAAGAGACCCCCATACTTAAAACCCAACATTGTTCACAATATTGTAATTTAAGTATGAAGAAGTAAAAAAGAAAATGCAGTTTGTAAAAAATTAAAGACGAGAAAATGTAAGAAAACCCTGCAAAAATAAAGTAGACAAAGGTAAAAATATTAGATAAATATGGGGTGCCTCCCACGAGCGCTTTGTTTACCGTCGCGTAGCTTGACTGATAAATTTTTACTCGCTCCTAGGTCTGCTAGGGCGTATTTTATTAACAAATTGCCAAAGAGGCATGGTAGGGAGAACCTTCCCGGGTCATTCAATTTGTGCGGCGATTTGTTAAGTAGGACCGCCAAGCACTCCACAATAAGTGAAACACACAAAATACCATGGAGCTTCTTTTTATCAAAAAGGAGCCCCTTAAGATATTTCGCATATTTCGGCATCTAAGAGAGAGCCTCGCAGAAGGGGACGTTTAATTTGAATTTGTTCTTTTTTTTAAATACTTAAAAATTTATAAGGCTCGTCCGCCTTCTCTTTAGTAATTTTCGAGGGGAAAGGAATTTGCGGGGTTCGAATGATCGACGCAATTGGAAGATCGAATAAATATATATATATGTATTTTTTTGTATTTATTTATTTATTTATTTGTTTTAATCGGAGGAGAGGGTGGATGGGGTCGGAGTCAAAATTTGTACCTTTTGCTCAACCCGCGATGGAGAGACAACCTCCTTGCCGCTTCAAAGGGTTTAAGAGGGGGCATTTTCACGCGGGTTCGGCTCCGTGTTCCCTGACAGTGCTCCAAATGGCCCCTCAGAGACCATTTCCGCAAGTTGTCCAACCTGCATTTCCAAATTTTTTAGTGATCCGGTTATATTCCGGATATTTATTTCGTTGGACGCTATGTATTTTGCGAAAACTTTCTCGAGCGGGGAAGGTTTTGGAGGAGGAGAAGGAGGTTGATACCCCTGCTGAAGTCCTTGGGGGAACCCTTGAGGATAGCCCTGTGGACCCGCATTTGGGGGGCGTTGCGCATTATTAGGGTTGCTCTAGGAGAAGTTCGGGTGATTCCTCCAACCCGGATTATAGTAATTACTATAAGGATTGTTATTAGGGTTGAAGGGGCCCCGAACCGGATTGCCCAGGAAATCCACCGTTTCCTCGAATAAATTATCATTATTATTATTATTATTATTATTATTATTGGCAATATTATTAGCGGCACTCGCCCACGCCGGAGTGGAGGAGGAAGCAGTCATCTCCGCCACTTGCTTACTTAACTGCTCTACCAGCGAGGCTAAGTGAGAAGTGGCATCCACTTCATAAATTCCAGACGGTTTAGAAGGACGCGCCTGTTGGATCGGTAGGCGCCCTTAGAGGGGGGGGGGGGGGGGGGGGTGAATAAAGATTTTCAAAACTTATAATATATTTTGAATAACTTTGAAAAGGCTTTGATTATTAAACTAAAGAAGATCAAGACAAATCAAGTGAAGTAAAAGTAAAGACATGATTTTATTAACTTGAGAAGCATGATTACAAAACTTGATCTCTTATCGAAGCTAGAAATCAAAGCTAATAGAAAGACTCTTTTTGTTTTCTATACCGACTCATATCCCCACAAACTGGTTAGCTTTAGCTGATCCTTCCCCAGATACGGCCTCAAGCAGCTCTAGCCAACCCTTCCCCGGATGTGGCCTCGAGCATCCCCTAGAACTAGCCTAGATCTAGTCGCCAACATGAGGCGAGTTTCCCCCTAAGTCCTATCCAGACCTAGTCGCCAACATGAGGCAATTTTGCTAACCGTTTACAAGAAGAATATGAAATGAAAATAAATAAAAAACTCCCTCTTGATGAACTTCTGAAGTTGGAGACGAAGATCCGTTGTAGAATAAGCGTTGTAGAGGCGGACTTCATTTGGATCCGGCGTGATGAGATTCTCCTTTAGAAGTTTGCAGCACTTTGGTTGGACATCAACTTTCGGCCAAGATAGCCTCTGGAATTCTAGCACTCTATCTCTCTCTGATATCTCTCTGATATGTGTTTTTAAAAATGAGAGGAGAGACGTCCTTTTTATAGCCTTAGCGCTAGCGCCTGCGCTAGCGGTACCGCCAGCGCTATCCCATATTAGGACACATTCTGCGTGGCAGAATCTTCAATCCAAGGAAACAATTCTCTCTTGCCTACTGTGCTCCTCGCTATCGCCTACGCTATCGGATATCGCCTGGCGCTATCTCCTTCTATAAGTTCTCCTAGCAATTGCGCTTTAAGCCAAAATTTCATCGAACGGGAATTCGTCGAACGCCGCTAAGATTTTGTCGAACGATTTTTGTCGAACGAGATTTCGTCGAACGCCGCTAAGAGTTTGTCGAATGACAGCTAGCGCTTGCGCTAGTACTACCGCCAGTGCTAGTAGATGTTTTGGATTTGATGGCTCAACTTTGGGGGCAACCTTCTTATGTAATCCTTGAGTCATGGGGACTTTGTTATCCCGCACACTTAAACACACAAGATCAAATACACATAGGATTTTTTATTCTCAAACCTAGGAGATGCGGAAGACCATGTTCCAACAAACTCCTCCTTTTGATAATAACAAATCCATTAATGATAAATCAGAGCATTAATATATAAGCATGAAGAAACATACTTGTGTGTGTGTGAGAGAGTGATGACTTAGGATAATTTACGATTTTAGCATTTAGAATTGCTCCCCCTAAATACATGCTCCCCCTAAGTGAATGCTCCCCTAATACGTAAGCTATCATCTTAATTAAGCATTATATTTTGATAGCAGATTATATTTATCATGTTAGTTCTCCCCCTTTTGTTATTAGCAAAAGCGGGTAAGGAGACACCACTTAAAAGATGATAATAAGATAAAATCATGATCGAGCTTGTAAAGAAGGAAGTGATAAGGAGTTTTAGAATATTTTTCATTGAAATAGATCAGAGTTTGAGTATTACAATATTTTCATAAATCAGAGTTTGTAGCATAAACAAATACAAGGTAAATGATTTCCGAGTAACTAAACTACCCAGACAATATGTTTACACCCTAGCCCCGTACTAAGTGACGGATGGGCATGAGGAGCTCCAAACATGTCGTAGGTTGGAGTGTTAGTCCCATATGCAAACACTAGAAAAACTCAACCCAGCACCCTTTCCCCCCAGTGCCTCGCAAGGCCCCACTGGAACCCTCCCCGGTTAAGGACAAGACATGACTAGAGATAAAGGTTATCTAATGTCTACAACCCTACGCCCCCGCTATGGTGAGAAATGAAGTCATGGATAATAATTATTGGAAACATTAAGCATTTAAATTTAGTGATAAGTTCATAGCCTATGGGTTTATATTTTTATTTGAATTTATGAAAACACTCAAATAGCTATTTTGAACTCCATTAATGAATCAGAGTTAACAATATTTTCATAGAAATAAATCAGAGTTTAAAAAAAATTTATGTTAAAAGCAACCAATATAGAGTTTACCAAGCAAGTCTACTACCTGTTGCAAGAAAGGAATTTGAAGATTCAAGTGATGATGCACACAAAATAAAAGACTTTAAGTATGCATGAAAGCGCAAGGTAAAACAACTATATGGTTATGAGGCGGAAGACTTATCGAAATACAAGAAACATCTTTTGTAAGTCATGATGATTCAAAAAGGATATATGAGTTAAATTTCAAAAAAGATGTTTTTGTAAATCATTTTTCAATTAAACTCTTTAAGTTTGACAATAAAATAACCAAGCATGAAATAATGTTATCAAAAAGAGATTACTACAATGTTACTTTAATTCACAATTTCAAAACATACCAAACATTGTAGAAAGCATGCTAGGTTATCTAGTGCATTTCATAAATAAAGAGTAGTATAGAATTAGCATTAGGATCCAATACTCATGAGAAGAAGTGTTATGGAAGATAATGATGTGCACAAAAGTGTATTTTTGAGTAGAGTAAACACATGTTTTAATCAAAAATACAAGTAATATGTAAAGTAAAGAGCACAATAAAACACAAATAATTTTACTTCCACACACTTCAATGCACAAAAAAATGTACAACTACCAAGGTGCTTTGCACACACAATGCTTATTAAGACTTATCAGGGTGCAAAGTAGTGCTTGGGGGATCACATATTTTATTTGTAATGTTGAGACTAGTGATCCGGTGTACTTAAGAATAAGTGGTTTTTTTATTTTGAAAGAAAGTTATGGTTTGCACAAGATACTTTACTATTCTTTCCAAGGTGCTCAACCTCACAACGCTTATTAAGACTTATCAGGAGGTTCAATTAGTGCTTGGTGGAGTTATATTTGTCACTTTATTTTATGATTTTTTGTTTTGTACAAAGTTCTCCGAATACACTTGTTTTGCAAACCAATATAATTTATAAAAACACAACCACTTTTCTTAACTTTTAAAGTGCAAATAAAGGTTGTGTAGGCAAGATACTTGTGAAATTTTAATTCATTGTACTATTACAAAATATACACAAACATTCTTAGATTAAACACATAAGTAGACAATGCCAAAATAAGTGAGTGAATAGTGATCATTATCAAACATAAAACATTTACTCATACTTAGAGGCATGCTAAGCTTGGTTCTACGCAACCTTTACAATATAATTGATGCACATATTAATAGATATATCAAAGCATGATGAAAACAATGTTCAAAGTGGGTTGAAAAGATAAATTGCAACATTATAGACGTTCTAAATAATAGATTAAATCATGCTTGATTTTCTCAATGATGTCCATACAATATTTTTGATAATTTAAGGTTTGAACTCATAAGATTGATCTTGGACTTCCCGATGACTACCTTGTGAGAGGTTTGCCCGGTACTAGGTGATATGATGGGATGATAGCCCAAATCACCCTTTCGCAAGATACATGTAAATAGAAAAGTTAAGTTCAAAATAATAATTTTTGATACTTGTTTTTTTTTTTGTTTTATATTTTTGTAATTGATTTTTGCTTTTAGAAATAGAATTTAAACAAATGAGAATAAACCAAAAAAGGCAAAACATATTTTTTGTAATTTGGCTTTTGTATTTTTGTATTTGATTTTTCAAAAATGTAATAAAAGCAAAAGTGCAGAAATGAATAGTACACATAGATTAATATATTTTTAGGGATTTTTCAAAATTTTAAAAATATAGAAAAACACATAGGTGCGCTAGCGCCGACGTTAGCACTAGCGCGGGAAACAGTACACGATTTTTGATGATTTTGAATTTTTTGTTTGTTGATCTTGATTAAGTGTCCAAACAGTAGTTTCATGCTGAAATTTCAGATTTTTAGGAAATGTCTAGATAGTGCAAATTTCATGAAACATTATCGATTTTGTATATGACTTTACCAACAAAACTTTGCCTGAGATGACATGAATGAACAAATTAAATATGCATGATTTTAGTGATTAACCATAATGTTCATGCACAGGAATACCATGGATAAGCCCAAGATGAGAATACCCAGCCTGTATGTCTTAGTAAACATATAAAGCCTAACATAAACACAAATATTCTTTAGGCGACAATGTTAGTATGATAAGTTTGAGATTAATGTTATACCAAGGTTTATTGATACAATGTTTCAACTTATACACCTAGAATGGAGTGACGATTTTATTTGATTTGATATCAAGATGATTCAAAGGTCTGAACTAGAAATAAATCATAATACACACATAATACACCAACCATGGTAAAACAATTATAATATCAATTATCATCATATAATTCATATGGATGTGATAGAAATAGTTGTTTTTAGAAGATATTTGATGTGAGTTATGATATATGATTTTAGAGAATTTTAGCAATGGACATCAATAGATCATGGTGGTGCGAGTGACATCAATATTCATTATGAAGATAAATTCTTTCAATACATTTTAGTGATTTTCTTTTAATTAAGAATTTTGAATATATATATATGTGATTTTTGATAGGTGAATAATAGTGATGGTTTAGATCATGTTTGACATCAAGGAGTGAACACAATATATATTTTTTTTGTTGTGAACAAAGACAACCATATTGAAAGTTGAGCTTTTATTTAGATCTTGAATTTTCTTTTAGATCAAGTTATTTCACTAAACCACTTGTTGGTGAAGGCTAAGAATCTTAATAGCCTAATAACCAGATTTAATTTGAGATATCTTATAGCAAATTTAGAGTTTGATTCATATGGATAATATAAGATATTTAGAAGCAATGAATATAAGAATAAAAGATAGATTATCAAAATAAAATATGATTTTGAATTTTGACCAATTTTATTTTATAAACATATTAAGCTTTTAAGAGATAAAATCATATTTTTAATACTGTATAGGATGACCATGACATGATAGTTCAAAAGAAATAAGAAAACAAGAAAAATTAAAAGACATGAAAGCATATCATGAAGTAGAACTTTGTATATTTCATTTTGAAAGGATTCTACTTCATGCAATTGATGATACCTAATGAATAAGAGTTTTAGGTATCCAAAGGGGACCATGTGGGATGGTTCCTTTGGGTACCCAAATATAGCGAGATGGCTTTTGGGGAGACAAGTACGAATGGACCCTTTTAAGTGGAGTTAATATTTCATCTTTAATTTTGGGTCTCCACTCATACTTAGGTTTAATATTATAATTTTGCATTAAATTTCCATATTCATTAAACTTAGGCTTAAAATAATGATGACATTTGAAATCATTTTTCATAGGAAATTTTTGCATATTTGATTTTACTTTAGGAGATACATAATTTTGTAAATAATGGTGATTTTGATTTAGATTAACAAATCCTTTATGTTCCTTACTCCCATTATTAAACTTATTTAAGATGTTCATATTCATATTCAACTTGTTTTTAGATATAGTTTGATATTGTAAATTTGTATTTACAATTTTCATAAGCAAGTTGATTTTTGATTTTAATTCATCATTCTTGATCTTTAAATTATGTCTAGGTTTATTATAAGCGATTGTGCTATTTTTAAGAGTGGAAACAATTGAATCAATATGATCTTGATAGTTATTTCTATATTCATCAAATGTTTCATCCATCTCTTTAATTTCAATTTTATAACTTGTACACATAGCACAATCATTTTTCAAAGTTGAATTTTCTAAACATAATCTTTCATTTTGTTCTTTTATAAAAAGAAGTTCCTTTTCAAGTTCCTTGCATTTTTATTTTAAATCATCAAATTCCATACAAGGTGTAGTGTTTTCAACTAAGGAACCATGGATAGAACTAGATAAATTTGAAGTTGATTTTCCATTAATTTTTGCCTTTAAATTTTTATTTTCAATGCGCAAATGTTTATTATCATTTTTTAATTTCTTAATTTTGCGCTTTGTAGTTTGAAGCATTTGTAATGTAGAAATAGAAGTACAGAAAATGGGATTTGATTTCCTTACATTGCTTTCGGGAGAGGCACGATTTGAGCATATCATTTCTTTTACATCTTTTTGGCACTCCTCTTCCGAAGATAGTACTTCTTCTTGTTTTCCATTTGATGTGTGCTCCATTGATCCGTCATGAGAGGAGCATTCTAGAAGACCTGTGCAAGCTTGCATATTCTCCAGTTCTTGCGATTGTTCCATACCTGTAGAAGGAGAATCATACATTTCTTCAAGAAATCTCCATACTTTGTATGCACTAGAAAAACAATATATTAATTTGAAAATGTCTTGAGAGAAAGCACAAAAAATACAATGCATAGCTTTTGCATTTAGGTGGCGCTCTTGTTTATTTGATTCATTCGCTGGTCTAACTATTGCTATATCCCATGCATTGATATCTAAATTTTTAATAAATTTTTCCATTAATAATTTCCACCCTTTATAATTTCTCCCTTCGAATAAAGGTGGTTTAGGAGATTTTTCTTCTTCATAAAAATTTACCCCACTAATAGAAGCGAGATCATGAGACGCCATTATTTCTGGTTGTTAAGCCGATTTGGAATAACCTCGCTCTGATACCACTTGTTGGATCGGTAGGCGCCCTTAGAGAGGGGTGAATAAGGGTTTTCAACTTGTAATATATTTTGAATAACTTTGAAAAGGCTTTGATTATTAAACTAAAGAAGATCAAGACAAATCAAGTGAAGTAAAAGTAAGGACATGATTTTATTAACTTGAGAAGCATGATTACAAAACTTGATCTCTTATCGAAGCTAGAAATCAAAGCTAATAGAAAGACTCTTTTTGTTTTCTATACCAACTCGTATCCCCACGAACCGGTTGGCTTTAGCTGATCCTTCCCCGGATACGGCCTCAAGCCGCTCTATCCAACCCTTCCCCGGATGTGTCCTTGAGCACCCCCTAGACATAGCCTAGATCTAGTCGCCAACACGAGGTGAGTTTCCTCCTAAGTCCTATCCAGACCTAGTCGCCAACACGGGCGATTTTTGTTAAAATTTTTGAAAGACCGTTTAGGAGTAAGCAGGAGTTGTATCAACAAGAGTTATAGCCAAACAACCACAATGCCAAAACAGCAACACAAGAAATCTTTATTGAAACAGAACTGCTTTACACTTCGAGGTATACATGGCGAGACATGATTCATAAGAATCACAGAGATGAGAAGAACAAAACACACCAAAACTGAAACTGGCGGTCTGCCAAAGCAGAGACCGCACAGACCGCAAAAAGGCTCAGGTCGCCCGACTTGCTCTGCTGTACTCCCAGACCGCTTGCACAGACAGACTGCAGAAACACCTTGAGACCGCGCGAACAGAAGCAGACAACCTGCACTGCCAGACCGCAATCCCAGACCGCACGAACTGAAGCTTATTGGAACAAAGAACTGAAGCTGTCGCCAGACCACAACTCAGATCGCCTAACCGCAGAAGGTCGCCTGATCACTGAGCTCGCTGCGAACAGCACAAGAACACATTAAACCAGTTCGCTGACAGACCGCAGACGAACTGTTTATTCAAGCCATCGGAAATCAACAAGGAAGGAGACCGCACCCTGCTGACCGCAAACAGTTTTTATTATGAATGACGGGCCCTGCACCCCTATTTATAGGCGCATAGACATATGTCATCACCGCACAAACTGGGATACAATAACCGCCCATCAGATCGCCAGCGGTCTTATAAAACAGACCGCACAGACACATCACTTGGACACAGCGACAACCCTTCCTGAGATCGCTAAAGCAGGGACAAACATCTGGCCGACTTGACCAAGTCGCCAAAACAGTCCAAATAAGCCGCCTGGTCACTGCGGACAACCAAGAACAGGCCGCCCAGAACAAGACCAGATGAACTCGCAACAGGTCGCTAGAACCAACGACCAAACCAAGAAGCAAACTGGCCGATCACAGCAGATCGCCAGAACAGTAGGGAGAGATCGCAGAACCGAACCGCCAGAGCACCAGCGCAGGCCGCACGGTCTCTTCGGTCTCCAGCTTTCAGACCGGCGGGACTCCCTTCCACTTCACTTCAACAATTTCAACACTCCCCCTTGAAGTGGGAAGTGGAAACTAGCCCGAGCAACTCCCTTAACCGTGTAAATGGTCCCTTCGCCAGCGGCTTTGTGAAGATGTCGGCGACATTGTCCGCACTCCGAACATGCTCGACCATAAGAGACCCTCCCAACACCTTTTCACGAATGAAATGATGCTCAATCTCTAAATGTTTGGTCCTCGCGTGACAGACTGGATTGTTAACCAGCTTGAGAGCACTCTCATTGTCCCCGCGTAGCAAGGAGGGACCTCGAACCTCCTGATGAACGTCCTCCACCAACCTCCTGAGCCAAACGGCTTCCCGAGCTGCCAAGGCCGAAGCCTTGTACTCCGCTTCCGTGGTAGATACAGACACTGAGTCTTGCTTCTTGCTGCACCAAGAGATAGCTGTGGGGCCCATCATAAAGACATAACCAGACGTTGATCTCCGATCATCCACGTCTCCCCCATAGTCAGCATCCATGAAACCATGCAACTCCAAGCTTGACCCTCTCCTATATAGGAGACCCAAATCAGAGGTCGACTTCACATACTTCAAGATGCCTTTTGCCGCCAGAAGATGAGGCTTCCGTGGTTCCGCCATGTACCGACTCACCTTGCCTACTACATAAGCAATATCTGGACTTGTGATCGTCAAGTAGATCAAGCTCCCAACCAGAGCTCGGAACACCAACGGTTCAGATAAAACTCTCCCCTCATCCTTCCGAAGTTTATGATGTTGCTCCAGAGGTATAGAGCTGCTCTTCCCTTCCTCCATGCCGAATCGCTGAACAATCCGCTCTGCATAGCCAGCCTGAGAAATGAGCACTCCGCTCTCCCGCCTCTGCACCTCGAGTCCAAGGAAATGGTGGAGCTCCCCCAGATCCTTCATCTCGAATCTGATAGCAAGCTCAACCCTGAGTCTTGCAACAGCTTCCTTCGAGTTCCTGGTGACAATCATGTCATCCACATACAGCAGCACAATTACCCGAAGCACCCCCTCTTTCTTGATGAACAAGCTAGAATCAGAGTCTGAAGCAAAGAACCCGCAGAATAAGAGATACTCTGCAATCTTCCTGTACCACGCTCTAGGCGCTTGCTTCAACCCATATAGGGCCTTCTTCAACTTACAAACATAGTCCGGATACTCCTTCGAGATGAAGCCTTGCGGTTGGACCATGAAGATATCCTTGTCGATCTTGCCGTATAAGAAAGCATTCTTCACATCGAGTTGCCAAATCTCCCAACCACTCGAAGCCGCCAAGGCAATAACAAATCGAACCGAAGTCATCTTTGCCACTAAACTGAACGTCTCATCATAATCTTCTCCGTACTGCTGTGAGAACCCGCGAGCTACAAGGTGAGCCTTGTAACGCTCGATACTACCGTCAGCTTTCTTCTTCAGCTTGAAGACCCACTTGCAAGTGACAGGAGTGGTGCCCTTGGGCTTGGGCACCATAGACCAAGTCTCGTTCTTCTCGAGAGCTGACATCTCTTCTTGCATAGCAATGTCCCACTCCTTCATGCCTCTGGCCTTTTCAAAGCTCGACGACTCCCTTTCATCCAAGGGACCAGCAAAGAAACATGAAACAAAGTTCACCATGTTTCCTCCTGTGTATCGATCTGGTGGTTGAATAGTCCTCTTCGACCTCCTAAGAGGTTGCACCTGACTAACCACCTCCTCAGCTGCTTCTTTAGAACTAGCTCCTCTTCCAGGCAAATTTGGAGCATCGCTCCCCCTGCTTCCAGAACCTGAAGCTTCCGCCTCTGAGCTAGACACAGCTGGAGCTCCTGGTGAAACAGGCAACTCCACTTGAAGATCTTCAGCAGCCTTCCCTCTTATATCAACGCCGCCCTCCGGTAGTTCAACTCCTGAACTCCCCTTGTAGTAAGTTACTTCATCGAACACCACATCCCGAGAGACAATCGATCTCCGTGTCTCAAGATCCATGCATCTCCATCCCTTCTTCCGCTCATCATACCCAACAAAGACTAGCTTCCTTGCTTTCGCATCTAGCTTTGTCCGAAGAGCATCAGGAATATGCACATAGCAGGTTGACCCGAACACCTGAAGGTGTGCAACACTCGGCTTCTCCTTGAACATTAGTTCGTGAGCGGTCTTCATGTTGATAGGACTTAAAGGCAACCTGTTGATGACATAAGCTGCACAAGACATTCCCTCCACGCAAAAGGGCTTTGGGATACTCCTAGCATGAAGCCAGCATTTGCAAGTTTTCGTCAGATGATGAATCTTCCCCTCGGCAACGCCATTCTGTTGTGGAGTATGGGCAAATCTCAGCAGCAGATTTACATCCGATGATGTGATCAAACAACTCCGGTGAGATAGCCCTCTTGAGAGTGAACTTTGCCTTAGCATTCGTCCTCCTCCAAAGTATCTCCTCTGCCATATTATCTCCTGCTGGAAACACCTCAAGTGTGTCTTCTCCTCCAACTACCTCCCATAGATCCTCGCCAAGCAAGTAACTCTCCATACACGACTTCCATTTTTTAAAGTTAGTCGATGTGATGAGTTCAATACCAAGACCTCTTGCGTATCCACCTTCCATGGAAATCTATGTGGTATCTTCTTCACAAAGACGATGACAACTCTAGTTGATCAATGCTTATCCACTCCAGGAACCTTGCTTTGATACCATGTTAAAATTTTTGAAAGACCGTTTAGGAGTAAGCAGGAGTTGTATCAACAAGAGTTATAGCCAAACAACCACAATGCCAAAACAGCAACACAAGAAATCTTTATTGAAACAGAACTGCTTTACACTTCGAGGTATACATGGCGGGACATGATTCATAAGAATCACGGAGATGAGAAGAACAAAACACACCAAAATTGAAACTGGCGGTCTGCCAAAGCAGAGACCGCACAGACCGCAAAAAGGCCCAGGTCGCCCGGCTTCCTCTGCTGTACTCCCAGACCGCTTGTACAGTCAGACCGTAGAAACACCTTGAGACCGCGCGAACAGAAGCAGACAACCAGCACTGCCAGACCGCAATCCCAGACCGCACGAACTGAAGCTTATTGGAACAAAGAACTGAAGTTGTCGCTAGACCACAACTCAAATTGCCTAACCGCAGAAGGTCGCCTGATCACTGAGCTCGCTGCGAACAGCACAAGAACACAATAAACCAGTTCGCTGATAGACCGCAAACAAACTGTTTATTCAAGCCACCGGAAATCAGCAAGGAAGGAGACCGCACCCTGCTAACCGCAAACAGTTCTTAATAAGAATGACGGGCCCTGCACCCCTATTTATAGGCGGATAGACGGATGACGTCACCGCACAAACCAGGATACAATAACCGCCCATCAGATCGCCAGCGGTCTTATAAAACAGACCGTACGGACACAGCACTTGGACAAGATCCAGTCCAAGACCGAAGTCAGCAGAAAGCCGCGCACAAGACGCGCGGACACAGCGACCACCCTTCCTGAGATCGCCAAAGCAGGGACAAACATCTGGCCGACTTGACCAAGTCGCCAGAACAGTCCAAACAAGCCGCCCGGTCACTGCGGACAACCAAGAACAGGCCGCCCAGAGCAAGACCGGAAGAACTCGCAGCAGGTCTCCAGAACCAACGACCAAACCAAGAAGCAAACTGGCCGATCACAGCAGATCGCCAGAATAGCAGGGAGAGATCGCAGAACCAAACCGCCAGAGCACCAGCACAGGCCGCACGGTCTCTTCGGTCTCCAGCCTTCAGACCGGCCGGACTCCCTTCCACTTCACTTCAACAATTTCAACAATTTTGCTAACCGTTTACAAGAAGAATATGAAATAAAAATAAATAAAAAACTCCCTCTTGATGAACTTCTGAAGTTGGAGACGAAGATCCGCTGTAGAATAAGCGTTGTAGAGGCGTACATCATTTGGATCCGGCGTGATGAGATTCTCCTTCAGAAGTTTGCAGCACTTTGGTAGGACATCAACTTTCGGCCAAGATAGCCTTTGGAATTCTAGCACTCTATCTCTCTCTGATATCTCTCTGATGTGTGTTTTTAAAAACGAGAGGAGAGACGTCCTTTTTATAGCCTTAGCGCTAGCGCCTGCGCTAGCGGTACCGTCGGCGCTATCAGATATTAGGACACATTCTGCGCGGCAGAATCTTCAATCCAAGGAAACAATTCTCTCTTGCCTACTGTGCTCCTCGCTATCGCCTACGCTATCGGATATCGCCTGGCGCTATCTCCTTCTACAAGTTCTTCCGACAATTGCGCTTTAAGCCAAAATTTCATCGAACGGGAATTCGTCGAACGCCGCTAAGAGTTTGTCGAACAATTTTCGTCGAACGACGCTAAGAGTTCGTCGAACGACAGCTAGCACTTGCGCTAGTACTACCGCAAGCGCTAGTAGATGTTTTGGATTTGATGGCTCAACTTTGGTGGCAACCTTCTTATGTAATCCTTGAGTCATGTGGACTTTGTTATCCTGCACACTTAAACACACAAGATCAAATTCAAATAGGATTTGTTATTCTCAAACCTAGGAGATGCAGAAGACCATGTTCCAACAGCGCCCTGGGCACATTCCATTGGTAGGCGTTCATGGCCATTTCCTCGAACAATTCTTGGCACTCCTCCAGGGTTTTGTTGTTTAACGTCCCCCCGATGGCCGAATCGATCACTTGTCGAGTTTGGAAATTTAAGCCGTTATAGAACGTATGGACCTGTAGCCAGGCTGGTAGCGAGTGATGCGGACACCTACGTAAGCAATCTTTAAAACGTTCCCAAGTCTCGTAAAGAGACTCGGAATCGAATTGTATAAAGGAGGCTATATCTGTGCGCAGCTTAGCGGTTTTTGACGGAGGAAAATACTTAGTTAGAAACTTTTTCGTCAATTCGGCCCACGTGGTTATGGACCCTCTCGGAAGAGAAGTCAACCACGATTTAGCCTTTGTCCGTAGGGAAAAGGGAAACAAGCGCAAGCGAATAACGTCATCACTGACGCCATTTATTTTGAAGGTGTCGCAAATTTCTAAAAAGTTTGAAAGGTGTTGGTTTGGGTCCTCATCTGGCAAACCGTCGAACTGAATCAACTGTTGTACCATTTGGATTAGGGTGGATTTTATTTCGAAATTATTATTAGCTATCGCGGGGCGAGTGACACTTGACCCAGTATCTTCCAAATTCGGCCTGGAATAGTAGGCCATGGTCTGTTGTGGGGCCACATTTGAATTGGGATCTGCCATATTATCCGCTATAGTATCGCCGGTTAATTCTTCGAGATTTAAGGGTTGATTTTGGTCACGAGATCGAATGCGCTTGTGAAAAGTGCGCTCGATTTTGGGATCAAAAGTTATTTCCAGATTATCTAAAGAGCTTCCCCGGGTTATATACTTTTATATAAAAAAAGTTTTTCTTTTTTATAAGATTATTTTTTTTTATTTGATTTTTGGATTTTTTTATGATAATTTATGTAAAAGAAAGAAAGAGCTTTTTTTGGATGAAAATATATATAGATGATTCGTGTTTTGAATTTTTTTTTTAGTTTTCGAGCTTTTTCTATTTTTTTTGTTTTTTGTTTAGAAATATATGTACGAGAGAAAAAGGGGGAGTATGAAGTAAAAGATAAAATTAATAGCGATTCCCTATTTCAAAATAACGACACGAAAAGTCCCCGGCAACGGCGCCAAAAACTTGATGGGTTTGAAATTAAATTCCTGTGGAGCCTGGGTTCGGTTAGATTTTGGCGGTCATTTTTGAGAAATCCAACGAATACTCCTACTTCGAGGAGCTAAACCTTTATCCCACCTGTCGAGGTGATGGAAGTAACGGTCGCTCCCGCTTTCGGAATATCGGGGGTAGCACCACGGCGACGGGACCGAAATTCTTTTTTGGTTACTTAAATTTTATAAAAAGGGTCTCACGCAGAGTTTTTGAATGTAATTTATCCAACTTATCTTGCGATAAAGGCAAGTGCACCTTATCATTTTATAGTAAAGGATATAATTTTTTTAGAAAATGATATCGCGGTCGTATTTATCCGAGGCCGTGTTGATTATCTCTACTTTGGGGATGCGCTATTATCTTATCGATGAAAATAAGTGTGATTGCAGTAATTCTAAAAAGCAGAAAAGACGAAAATCGCGAGCTTGGTGTGCGTTTAGCAAAAACAAGAAAAGCGATGATAATGCAGAAAATCTAAGCTATGAAAGCGATAAATAATGCAGAAAATCACGGGCTTGGTGCGCGTTTAGCAAAAACCAAGAAAAGCGATAATAATGCAGAAAATCTAAAGTTATGAAAGCTGTAAATAAAGCAGAAAATCTAAGTGATGAAAGCGATAAAGAATGCAGAAAATCTTGCTATGAAAGCAGTAAAAATGCAGAAAATCTATCTATGAAAGCAGTAACAATAATTATGAATGCTTTAAAATTAATCTCATACACACAATCACAACAGAAATTAAGAAAAAGAAGAACAAGAACATGAAGAAAAACTAGCTGTTTTATTAAGCAAAAAAAAATATTACAGTACTAGAGAGAGACAGAGGGAAACAAAGAGAGAGAAAAAAAAAGTGGAACCCAAATCCCAAAATTAATCAGAAATTGTGAACCCCCAAAACATCAACCAACACCCTTTATTTATAGGCAAAAGTGGGCTGCAATTAGCAAAAAAGAAAAAAAAAAGGAAAAACAGCAACTGGCGGTTTGCCTGAAGAGGAAGGCAAATTTGACTTGAGTTGGGGTGAGGATAGAAGCTGGCAGGTTCTAGAAGGAGAGAGCTGGCAGGACAGCTTGCTGGAAGGTGAGCTGGCGGGAATTCGTCGAACGCAGCTCTGAGAGGGATACGTCGAACACAGAGAATATTCGTCGAACGCAGAGAAGAGTTCGTCGAACGCCTGCAGAAACATACAATTATATATATATATACTAAATTTTAGTTCGTCGAATGCAGAGGAGATTCGTCGAACTGGGTTGGGCGCAAAATTTGTCGAACGCTGGGAGGTTCGTCGAACGCAGATCTGGTCTCAGCGGGCTGCGAGTTCGTCGAGCTCCTGCATAAATATATGTATATATATAATATATATAATACTTAATAATTCGTCGAACGTCGCGGAAGTTCGTCGAACGCACAGTGGCGTTCGTCGAACACAGAGCGGCATTCGTCGAACGAAGCTTGCGGAGCGTTCGACGAACGCAGTGCGGCGTTCGTCGAACGCAGTGCGGCGTTCGTCGAACGCAGCTTGTGGAGCGTTCGTCGAACGAAGCTTGCATTTCGTCGAACGCAGGGCGTCGTTCGACGAATTCCTGCTGAGATTATATATTATTTTATTTTATTTTAATTTTTAATTTTTTAATAATAATTTTTTTTAATTTAATTTTCTTTTAATTTACATAATTATTTATATGATTATATTTAATATATATACTATGTTATTATTTAATATATTATAAATTATACATATATATTTACAAAGATATATATATATATTTTATTATATTTATAATATATTTATTATACATTATTATTTCAAAATTTTATTCATATATAAATATATTTACATATTTTTACATAAATTCTGATTTGTTTCATAATTAAATAACTGTTTTTTTCAAAAAGATAAATATTTATATACATTAGATAAAACAAGAGATTTATTAAATAATTTACTTGCAATATGAACAAAACTACCCAAAATTATGCTAAAAATTATACAAAAAATATGTATAATTTGCTATTCATCAAATACCCCCATACTTAAGCTTTTGCTTATCCAGAGCAAAAGTAAGAGTTACCCATAAGACATTAATAGAAATTCTAATTTACCAAAATTTTATTTAATCGAAAGTAAGCTTGAAATAAATTTAGGAGATTAAAAGGGGTAAGTCCAACATCGTGATAATGATTTAAAAAGAGCGAAAAAGTTTTAGCCAACAAGACTTCTAAAGTTAGCTAAGTAGCGACCTAAATAATTGTAATAATTAGCACCATGATTAGAATAGAATTATAAGAACTTTAACTTTTAAAGAAATCTTTTAGAATAATTAAAACTTACTAGTTATGCTCTCTCAATTTTTTTATTTATATCTAGTTTTCCATTTGATTGGACGGAGCTTGGTAAGAGAAGAGATTTTTGATTTTAGGGTGATGGATTTTATCCTCTCACCCTACTCAATTTGTTTGCTTTTGATTAAGGAATGAACGTTTTATTCCCAAAGTGAACATTTTCAAAAATAACCCAATGAATATGTTTAGGGAACGAAAATTTTATTCCCATGCCATATAATCTTTTAATAAAATTGGGTGCTTATGTTTACGGAATGAAATCTTATTCCCATTGACATAAGATCTTTTAAAATAAAATACCAAGAAAGGGGATGTAAGGGGTTTAGAAATTTCTAGATTTTATAAATTAAGAAAATTTTTGAGAGCAAGTTTTAGTAGGTTTAAAACATTCCTAAAGTTTCACAAGTTTGGAGTAGGAATAATTAAAATTTAAAGACGGTCTGCCAAAATAATACAACAAGAAGCTATTTAGGGTAAACTTGAAGTAGTGCTAAAAAATTTGATCTCAATTTAAATTAGAATCACAATATGTTCCTTAAAACTAAAATTCCATGGATTTAAATTTTACGAACAATGATACAAATAAATGTTTTGGCAAATCAAAAATAATGAAAAATACTTATAAATAAACTCAAACTAATTTTGAAAATAACAAAAAGAAAAGTAGGGGTGTTATTATTGTTATTATTATTTTTGGGATTTTTGTGTTTAAATTTTTTTTTTTTTAGTTTTTGTATTGAAATAAACTAGATTTTTGGTTTTTTAGATATTTTTCTTTGTTTTTAGGGATTTCTAAGTTATTTAAGATATGAAACAAATTATAATATTAATAAATTTTTGGTTTTAGGGTTTTTTTTTATTTTTTTGGATTTTGGGGTTTTATATTTTTTTTGGATTTTTCTAAATATTTAAAAAGTATGAAGTAATAAATTTTATTTTATTTTTGGGGTTTTTAGAATTTTTTTTGGATTTTTCTAAATATTTACAAAGTATGAAATAATTTTTTATTTTTATTTTTTGAATTCTTTTTGATTTTTCTTCATATTTACAAAGGTTTTGAAGAACGGAAAAAGAGACCCCCATACTTAAAACCAAACATTGTCCCCAATATTGCAATTTAAGTATAAAGAAGTAAAAAAGAAAATGCAGTTTGTAAAAAATTAAAGACGATAAAATGCAAGAAAACCCTGCAAAAATAAAGTAGACAAAGGTAAAAATATTAGATAAATATGGGTGCCTCCCACGAGCGCTTTGTTTACCGTCGCGTAGCTTGACTGATAAATTTTTACTCGCTCCTAGGTCCGCTAGGGCGTATTTTATTAACAAATTGCCAAAGAGGCACGGTAGGGAGAACCTTCCCGGGTCATTCAATTTGTGCGGCGATTTGTTAAGTAGGACCGCCGAGCACTCCGCAATAAGTTAAACACGCGAAATACCCTCGAGCTTCTTTTTATCAAAAAGGAGCCCTATAAGATATTTCGCGTATTTCGGCATCTGAGAGAGAGCCTCGCAGAAGGGGACGTTTAATTTGAATTTGTTCTTTTTTTTAATACTTAAAAATTTATAAGGCTCGTCCGCCTTCTCTTTAGTAATTTTCAAGGGGAAAGTAATTTGCGGGGTCGGAAAGATCGGCGCAATTGGAAGATCAAATAAATATATATATATATATATGTATTTTTTTTGTATTTATTTATTTATTTTGTTTTAATCGGAGGAGAGGGTGGAGGGGTCGGAGTCGAAATATGTACCTTTTGTTCAACCCGCGATGGGGAGACGACCTCCTTGCCGCTTCAAAGGGTTTAAGCGGGGGCATTATCACGCGGGTTCGGCTCCGTGTTCCCTGGCAGTGCTCCAAGTGGCCGCTCGGAGACCATTTTCGCAAGTTGTCCAACCTGCATTTCATAATTTTTTAGCGATCCGGTTATATTCCGGATATTTATTTTGTTGGACGCTATGTATTTTGTGAAAACTTCCTCGAGCGGGGAAGGTTTTGGAGGAGGAGAAGGAGGTTGATACCCCTGCTGAAGTCCTTGGGGGAACCCTTGCGGATAGCCCTGGGGACCCGCATTTGGGGGGCGTTGCGCATTATTAGGGTTGCTCCAGGATAAGTTCGGGTGATTCCTCCAACCCGGATTATAGTTATTACTATAAGGATTGTTATTAGGGTTGAAGGGGTCCCGAACCAGATTGCCCAGGAAATCCACCATTTCCTCGATTAAATTATTATTATTATTATTATTATTATTATTGGCAATATTATTAGCGGAACTCGCCCACGTCGGAGTGGAGGAGGAAGCAGTCATCTCCTCTACTTGCTTACTTAGCCGCTCTACCAGCGAGGCTAAGTGAGAAGTGGCATCCACTTCATAAATACCAGACAGTTTAGAAGGATGTGCCCTGGGCACATTCCATTGGTAGGCGTTCATGGCCATTTCCTCGAACAATTCTTGGCACTCCTCCAGGGTTTTGTTGTTTAACGTCCCCCCCGGCGGCCGAATCGATCACTTGTCGAGTTTGGAAATTTAAGCCGTTATAGAACGTCTGGACCTGTAGCCAGGGTGGTAGCGCGTGATGCGGACACCTACGCAAGCAATCTTTAAAATGTTCCCAAGTCTCGTAAAGAGACTCCGAATCGAATTGTATAAAGGTGGCTATATCTGTGCGCAGCTTAGCGGTTTTTGACGGAGGAAAATACTTAGTTAGAAAATTTTCCGTCAATTCGGCCCACGTGGTTATGGACCCTCTCAGAAGAGAAGTCAACCACGATTTAGTCTTTGTCCGCAGGGAAAAGAGAAATAAGCGTAAGCGAATGGCGTCATCGCTGACGCAATTAATTTTGAAGGTGTCGCAAATTTCTAAAAAGTTTGAAAGGTGTTGGTTTGGGTCCTCATCTGGCAAACCGTCAAACGGAATCAACTGTTGTACCATTTGGATTATGCTGGATTTTATTTCGAAATTATTATTAGCTATCGCGGGGCGAGTGACACTTGACCCAGTATCTTCCAAATTCGGCCTAGAATAGTAGGTCATGGTCCGTTGTGGAGCCGCATTTGGATTTGGATCTGCCATATTATCCGTTATAGTATCGCCGGTTAATTCTTCGAGATTTAAGGGTTGATTTTGGTCACGAGATCGAATGCGCTCGTGAAAAGTGCGCTCGATTTCGGGATCAAAAGCAATTTCCGGATTATCCGAAGAGCTTCCCTGGGTCATATACTTTTATATAAAAAAAGTTTTTCTTTTTTATAAGATTAATATTTTTTTTTGATTTGATTTTTGGATTTTTTGGTGATAATTTAAGTAAAAGAAAGAAGGAGCTTTTTTTGGATGAAAATATATATAGATGATTCGTGTTTTGAATTTTTTTTTTAGTTTTTTGAGCTTTTTCTATTTTTTTGGTTTTTTGTTTAGAAATATATATACGAGAGAAAAAGGGGGAGGAAGAAGTAAAAGATAACATTAATAGTGATTCCCTGTTTCAAAATAATGACACGAAAAGTCCCCGGCAACGGCGCCAAAAACTTGATGGGTTTGAAATTAAATTCCTGCGGAGCCTAGGTTCGGTTAGATTCCGGCGGGCATTTTCGAGGAGTCCGACGAGTACTCCTTCGAGGAGCTAAACCTTTATCCCACCTGTCGAGGTGATGGAAGTAACGGTCGCTCCCGCTTTCGGAATATCGGGGGTAGCACCGCGGCGACGGGGCCGAAATTCTTTTTTGGTTACTTAAATTTTATAAAAAGCATCTCAAGCAGAGTTTTTGAATGTAATTTATCCAACTTATCTTGCGATAAAGGCAAGTGCACCATATCGTTTTATAGTACAGGATATAATTTTTTTAGAAAATGATATCGCGGTCGTATTTATCCGAGGCCGTGTTGATTATCTCTACTTTGGGGACGCGCTATTATCTTATCGATGAAATAAGTGTGATTGCAGTAATTCTAAAAAGCAAAAAAGACGAAAATCGCGAGCTTGGTGTGCGTTTAGCAAAAACCAAGAAAAGCGATGATAATGCAGAAAATCTAAGCTATGAAAGCGATAAATAATGCAGAAAATCGCGGGTTTGGTGTGCGTTTAGCAAAAACCAAGAAAAGCGATAATAATGCAGAAAATCTAAGTTATGAAACTGTAAATAAAGTGGAAAATCTATGTTATGAAAGCGATAAAGAATGCAGAAAATCTAGCTATGAAAGCAGTAAAAATGCAGAAAATCTAGCTATGAAAGCAGTAAAAATAATTATTAAAGCTTTAAAATTAATCTCATACACACACACAACAGAAATTAAGAAAAAGAAGAACATGAACATGAAGAAAAACTAGCTATTTTATTAAGCAAAAAAATATTACAGTACTAGAGAGAGACAGAGGGAAACAATGAGAGAGAAAAAACAAAAGTGGAACACAAATCCCAAAGTAATCAGAAATTGTGAACCCCCAAAACACCAGCCAACACCCTTTATTTATAGGCAAAAGTGGGCTGCAATTAGCAAAAAAAAAAAAAAAAAAAAACAGCTGCTGGCGGTTTGACTGAAGAGGAAGGCAAATTTGACTTGAGTTGGGGTGCGGATAGAAGCTGGCAGGTTCTAGAAGGAGAGAGCTGGCAGGACAGATTGCTGGAAGGAGAGCTGGCGGGAATTCGTCGAACGCAACTCTGAGAGGGATTCGTCGAACGCAGAGAATATTCGTCGAACGCAGAGAAGAGTTCGTCGAACGCCTGCAGAAACATACAATTATATATATATATATTAAAATTTAGTTCGTCGAACGCAGAGGAGATTCGTCGAACTAGGTTGGGCGCGAAATTTGTCGAATGCTTGGAGGTTCGTCGAACGCAGATCTGGTCTCAGCGGGCTGCGAGTTCGCCGAGCTCCTGCAGAAATATATGTATATATAATATATATAATAGTTATATATAATACTTAATAATTTGTCGAACATCGCGGAAGTTCGTCGAACGCAGAGCGGCATTCGTCAAACGCAGCTTGCGGAGCGTTCGACGAACGTAGTGCGACGTTCGTCGAACGCAGCTTGTGGAGCGTTCATCGAACGAAGCTTGCATTTCGTCGAACGCATGGCGCCGTTCGACGAATTCCTGCTGAGATTATATATTATTTTATTTTATTTTAATTTTTAATTTTTTAATAATAATTTTTTTTAATTTAATTTTCTTTTAATTTACATAATTATTTATATGATTATATTTAATATATATACTCTGTTATTATTTAATATATTATAAATTATACATATATATTTACACAGATACATATATATTTTATTATATTTATAATATATTTATTATACATTATTATTTCAAAATTTTATTCATATATAAATATATTTACTTATTTTTACATAAATTCTAATTTGTTTCATAATTAAATAACTCTATTTTTCAAAAAGATAAATATTTATATACATTAGATAAAACAAGAGATTTATTCAATAATTTACATGCAATATGAACAAAACTACCCAAAATTACGCTAAAAATTATAGAAAAAATATGTATAATTTGCTATTCATCAAGACTCTTAGAACCAAGCTAGATCTTTTGATAAGGAGATCTTGGACCAAAAGTAGATCTTTTGATAAGGAGATATTGAACCAATGCTAGATCTTTTATTGAGGAGATATTGAACCACTGAATCCTTTGAAGAGGAATTTTAAGGACTCTTTACTAAGTTTTTGCAGAAGTGGAAGAAAGAGTAAAGGAGAAGAAGAAGATGATGATTCTTCTGATTGAATTCTCCTGCAGCAGTCAATGAGGATTCAAACACTTAGTGTTTTTCTGGATCTTTTCCTCTGAGAATGAATCTTTGCTTGAGAAAGATATGCAAGGATTGTGTAAGCCCAGATCCTGATAATGAACTTTCTATGTTTGTATGCTTCTTGTAGTAAGTAGGAGAAGAAGAAGACTTGTATTCCAGTACAGAGATTTGTTTAGTCTTTTCTGTCAAACAAAGAGCTGAGGAAGAAGATTGCAGTCAAAGATCCTTGTTCTCTATCTTCTTCAGTATACTAATTCTTCTGTCGAGTAATGATGAATTACTTTCCTCTTCTATTATTTCCCTAGTAGGAATGCACAATGTTGGAAAAACACCATTTGATTTATCTTACAAATTATCTACAAGTGATTTCATAATATAGGATGTATTACCCATGATGTATAGAGAGGGTAATTTAGTCATTAAATGTCATAGAATATCACACTCACACTAGAGTGTCAAGACCTGTCCAAAATTAGCATATAATTTAGTTGAGTAAAACTTACGTTGAATAGAAGTTGACGCAACTTTGACTGAAAGTCGAAGCAACTTCAAATACAAGTAGAAGTAACTCAGACTAAAGTCCAAGTCCACGCAACGTTGAGATGTACTCGACGCAGAAGACAAAGTCAGTCAAAGTAATATTAGAAGTCGACGCAACTGTGACTTGAAGTTGACGCAGAAGATGAAGTTCAAAGTCCAAGTCTTCAACTCGACGGATACGTCGATAAGGATTCAACACAATGTCGATAAGGAATTCAAAGCAGATTCTATTAAAACTCAGAGGTGCGTCGATTAAAAGGAAAATGAATTCGACGCTACGTCGAATACAGACAGAAATAGAACATTTTCTACTATCCTTTTCTGATACTTTTTAGAAGGTATCCAAGGATATAATTCAAAGTCTAATGACTCGTTAATTGCCAAGAATGGAATGAAGTACTGAAGAGAGACAACAAATACATTCTTAAAATTTATTCAAATTCAGATTGACTATCATGAACAGAAATTGAAAGAGAGATTCATTTTCCAATGGACTTTCCTTCTAAGTACAGAACAGAAGAGGAAACAAATTCAAACACAACAAAGAATAAGTATTCATAGAAAAAAATACAACACAACCATTGAAGTTATTCTATTCTATTGAGTCATCTTCTTCCTCAAGTTGTCTCTTAGTCAGAATAAGGAGAACTTCTCTGTACAGGAAATACACATGCTCTGCTTCTTCTTCTTCACATAGAGCAGGAAGCCATCAAAAGTACAGAGAGCTCTTCAGGATCACAAGCTCATCACCCTTGCATTCTTCTCTACCTTAAGCAAGGATTCATTCAAAACAGATCTTGAAGAACACCAATAGAAGAAACAATATTACGACTTCTTCTTTTTTCTTCTTTACTATCTGTTTTATTCTGTAACTGTAGAAAGAGTTTTAAGAATCCCTCTCCAAAAGATTCAGCGGTACTAAAAGTCTCCTTATCAAAAGACTTAGTAGTTAGTTCTAAGAGTATCCTTGTCAAAAGACTTAGTGGTTCTAAGAGTCTCATTATCAAAAGACTCAATGGTTCTAAGAGTCTCCTTATCAAAAGACTCAGTCACTGTTTAGTGTATTCCTACCAAGATGGTAGAAGAGTGGATGTACCCATAGTTTGGGAAACCAATGTAGCTTTTGTCTCGTGATGTGAATTTTTTGTGTTGTCCCCTTTACTATTTTTTCACTCTGTGATTAATTTATTATGTGCTGGTTTTTCAGATTGCATAGTCATTAGAAATTTTGTATTGTGTGTGCATATTTAGTATAAAAGATTTAAATCTCTATTCACCCCCTCTAGAGAATACTCAGAGGTTACACTATGCACTTTCAATTTGTATAAGAGCTAGGTTGATTATAAAAAGTCTAACACCTTGATCAAAAGATCTCCTCACTCATATTTTTATATTATAAAATTATTTTTAGAAAATGAGTTCTAAGGACTATGCATCAACAAGAACACCAGTGTGTACTCTTAATAAGTTTACACTCTGGAAGGCCAGAATAAAGTTATCTATAAACTCTATTGATGAATACATCCTTGATGTCATTATTTTATGTCCCCTGGCACCAGTCAAACAAGATGCCAGTGGATCTGTGACACAACAAGCTATGCCCAGAGCTGAATGGACTGGAGCTGAAAAGATGCAGAAGGCATGTGATGCAAAAGCCATGAACATTCTGGTCTCTACAATGTCTGATGACATTTTCTAGAAGGTAGCTGACAGCAACTCAACCAAAGATATCTGGGAATCCTTTTCCATATTGGTTGAGGGAAGCTTTGATGAAAGAAAGGACAGAAAATTCCTTCTCATATCCCAATATGAGAACTTTCAAAAGAATGCTGAGAAAAGTGTTGCTGAAATGCATGAGAGATTCAACATTATTATTAATGAGCTAAAAAGTCTAGATAAGGAGATCTCTCTGACAAAAGTCAATGATAAGCTTCTCATGTGCTTCCCAAGCTCATGATACTTAAGTATCTAGGCCATCAGAGAGTCCAGATGCCATAGAGAGATCTCTACTGATACTTTGCTCGGAAAGCTCAAGTTCTATGAATTTCTACTAAAGACAGGGCAGAGACAGAAGTGAAAGTGCACAGTGTGCCTTTGAGTATTCAATAGAGGGGGGGGGGGGTGAATAGAGTTTTAAATATTTTATACCCTAAATGTACACACATAATAAAACTACTAAGTAGTATGCAATCAACACTACCAAAATAGAATAGCGTAAATGCAGCAAATATAAATACAGAAAATAATAAAATGGGACAGCATAAAAAATCAATCCAGAAGACATAGGATTTTTATAGTAGTTCCCCAAAATATGGGTAGTACACTCTTCTACCTCCCTGGTAGGATTGCACTAACTGTGCCAGAGTCTTTTGACAAGGAGACTCTCAGAACCACTGAGTCTTTTGATAAGGAGACTCTCAGAACCACTAAGTCTTTTGATAAGGAGACTCATAGAACCACTAAGTCTTTTGATAAGGAGACTCTTAGAACCACTGAGTCTTTTGATAAAGAGACACTTAGAACCACTGAATCCTTTGAAAGAGGGATTCTAAAAATTCTTTTATAGTAGGTGAATGAAGAAGAAGAAAGAAAATGGAGAATAGAATTCTGCTTTCAGAATTCTTCAGAAGCTGTTTCTTGAATGTTGTAGCTTCTGTTTATCACAGGATCTGAATGTGATGAACCCTTGCATATGATTGTGATAATTGCAAGGGTTATGAACTTGATCCTGATTCTCTGCCCCTTTGTTCTCTTGTTGCTATGTTAAGAGGAAGATGAAGCAGTTGTGTTGTTATTTTTCTGTGCAGAGAGAGATATTCTTCTTTTCTGTCTTAAGGTTGAAGGAGGAAGAAGCAGAAGCCCTATTTCGACAGACCGAATAATATTATCATTAAGTTGTCTTTTTCTTCTCCTCTCAGCATACTTATTCTCTATCATTTGCATTTGAATTTCTTTCTTCTTCTAGGCTGTCCTTAAGAGGAAAGTCCATTGGACAATTGCTGTTGCCTTCTATTTTTGTTCCCGAACCATCTATCTGTCTTAAATAAACTTATAAGAATGTCTTTGCTGCATTATCAGAATACTGCATTCTATTCTTGGCAATAAATGAGCCGTTGGAGAATAGTCTTCAGCTTTGTAGACCTTCTGAAAAGGTATTAAAAAGGACAGTAGAGAAACTTCTATTTCTATCTATATTTGACGCTAGGTCGACTTCATCATTCATCATATCGACACACTTCTGAGTTCTAATCGTAGTAGCTTCGAATTCCTTCTTAGCTCTTGCTGAACTCAGATGTCGACGTTGCGTCTAGTCCTTATTGACGTATCCATTGAGTCCTTATCGACATATCCGTCGAGTTGAGGACTTGGACTTGAACTTTATCTTCTGCATCGAGTTGAAGTCGAAGTTGCATTGACTTCTAAGATGGCTTCGACAGGCTCTTCATTCTACGTTGAGTTTATTTCGAAGTTGCGTCGACTTCTGATATAGATTTGACAGGCTCTGTCTTCTGCGTTGAAATCATTTCGAGGTTGCGTCGACTTCACTTATACTTCGATAGAGAGAATGAGTTACTTCGACTTCTAGTCAGAGTTGCATTGATATCTAGTTAAAGTTGCGTCGACTTCTATTAGACGCAAATTTTAACTCATCTGAATTTGTGCTTATCTTGACCTGATCTTGACACTCTAAGGTGAGTGTGACATCCTAGGACATTTAATGACCATTTTACCCTTTCTATACAATGTGGGTAATATAACCTAAGGAGTAAAATCACCTATAGTTAATTTATTAAGTTAAATCAAAAGGAGTTTTTCCCAACAAGAAGCTAATGAGAAACTCGCAACTTCTAAGGAAAGGACAGTTGATCTAAAGGCTGCTGAAGGAGATGTTCAATCTCTTGGACAGAAGATTCATAAGATGGGTTAAGACAGAAGATTCTAGAAGAAAGGAGAGGAGTTCAAGCAAACCAAGGTTTGACAAAACTCCAAAGTAGGAAATAATCTGCTTTTCATGCAGAAAGCCAGTGCATATTGCCCCTGAATGTCCTGAGGAACAGAGGGATATAATCAACAGCAAGAAGGAGCATAAGAAGAAATCTTTTAGGAAGAAGGATAAGAAAAAGGGAGATGTTTCATTGCTGAAACCTGGAGTGACTCAGAGTATGAGTCAAGCTCCTCTTCATCTTACAATGATGGAGAGAGTGCAACTAAAGAAGCCTGCTTAATGGATTTAGAAGATTCTACTGAAGAAAATTAGGTAACTATATTTGATGAATTTGATTTCTCTTCATAAGACTTTAATGATTGTTTTTAAGATTTTTCTTAATATTATATTAACAGTCAAAAGGAACATAGCACATTCAAAGAAGAACTAGACAATCTGTATTTAGTTAATTATGAATTAAGAAATCAGATGTATATGAAAGAAACAGAAATAGATACAGTAACTACTGAAAACTCTAACTTAAAAGAAGAGCTTGCAAAGGCAAAATCCTTTCAAAACTGACTCAATGGGAGGAGTCAAAAGCTTAAGGACATTACACAAAATCTCTCCTTGAGATTTAAACACCTTGGTTCAGGATCAGACCCATCCACCAACACAATAATCCCTGGCAAACCTGCCTGGGAAAACCCTATAGTATTCATTAGACCTAGTGTTTACAAACTAATAACAATCAAGAATCTTGTGAAGAATTGAATAACAACCCTAATAAAATCACTGTGCTCAATAAGGTAGATACAATTGATCAAACATGAATTATAGGTAAGCACTCCTTAGAAAATCCAATTAAAAATTATAAAATTCTTAATAAAAGGAATTATGCGTCGTATAGAACTCAGCGCAGTTTTAAAGATGCGTCGAATGCAACTCAAAGGAGTTCTACATATGCGCCGACATTAACTAGAAGCAAGTATAATGGTGCGTCAAATTCTACTCGATGCAACCAATATTCTGCATCAACTTACTATCGACGTAATTATGTAGACACTTCGAATTCTACTCGACGCAACTTTAAAGATGCGTTGATTTCTTCTCGACGCAAGTTCCTAGTAAATAATTTTCAAACATCTAGATCTCTCTCTCTCTCTCTTTCTTATTTCTACTTATATTCCTAGACGTTTTTGTTGTTCTAAAATTGGGCATAAAGCTAAACATTGCTGGCATAATAAACTAGCACTTCTTCACCTTAAGGGGTATACTGAAAGACCAACTTATTCTTTAATAACTGCATATGATGATAGAAGGAAGAGACCCCACATGTGATGGTCTATACTATTGTTTAATTTCATGCGTAGAAAGGAGACTTTTCTACCACAAACCAGTAGTGGTATCTGGACAGTGGATGCTCCATGCATATGACTGGAGCAAAAGAGGTGCTGGAAAACTACAAGGCCAAGGAAAGCCCTAAGGTAATCTTTGGGAACTCCCACGCTGGTCAGACCAAAGGATATAGTATGCTCAGGATTGTGTAAATCTCCTTCTCTAATGTAGCTTATGTTGAAGGTCTTCAACATAATCTAATTAGTATTAGTCAAATATGTGATGGTGAATACAGAGTTGTATTCACTAAGTCCTTATGTCATATAGTTAAATCTATAACTAATCAAGTAGTATTGACTAGACTTAAAAAGGGTAAGGTCTATGTTGTAGATTTTGAGTATGCTAAGTCAGAAGTTTGTTTGTTTAACTCTTATATAGAAAACAATGAATTGTGGCATAAGAGACTTAGTCATCTGAATTTTAAGACAATAGCTAAGCTGTCCAAGCTTAATCTAGTTAGAGGCATACCGATTGATAAGTTTAAGAAAGAACATCCTTGTAGAGCCCGCCAACTAGGAAAGCAAACTGAAAGATATGGGTTGTCAATAAACTACACCTAGAGGGGGGGGGGGGGGGTGATTAGGTGTTTTCAGGATTATTTGTTACTTTTAATTTAACTATCACAGCACAAAAGCAATCACAGAAAACACATAAGATTTATAGTGGTTCCCTACAAGAGAATGTGTCTAGAGGTAGTCCACTGTCCCTCCCACCTATCTAGCAGTGTGCTAGATCAAGAAACTTCTCCAACTCAGATCTTTTCACTATAAACAAATCTTATAACTCAGGTTCACACAGAACCGTACAAAGCTCAGACTTTACAAGTCTTACAATAACTCAGATCTTCAACGAGATCCTACCAAAATTAGACTCACTCAGAACCCTACCAACTCAAATCTAACACTAGATCCTACCAGCTCGGGCTCACAAATAACCATACAAAGTAATACAGAGATGTTGTTGCAGAAGAGAAGACATCAGGATGAAAACTTTGAATCACAGATCTTCTTCTTCTTCTTGTAACAATAAGCCCAGAGATCTTGTGGAGCAATGAACCTTTCTTTAGAATCTTCTGTAGACCTTCACAGCACAGAAACAATGAAGTCTTCTTCTTTTTGTTGATTCTTTTCTTTCTCTTAAGGAAGTATTTATGAGAATAATACTTGAGAGAATACTGAGAAAAACGTATTCCAGTATACAAAAATATCTCCTTTTATATTGCTCTACAATTTTGCATAAAACCCCATGTGGATTATTCCATAATCAATTTTCCCGTTTGAAAATGTCTAGCAGAATTGGCAATATTCCATCATAATTACTGGCCGTTCTTGGAACTTGCAGAATTTAGAAATATTAAATTTCTTCATTAAATATTGTGCAACGGTTATATTCTATAAAGAATATATCATTTATTGCTCCTTGATTTGTGCGCAAGATAGGCGGTGTGTATATTCCCTGAAAATCAATTTCCAAGAATGTCTGCACATTAAATGCTTCTCTTTAATTGTCAAGACAACACTATTCCTTCAAGACGATATCGTCTTGAATAGTGTACATGACAGATATACTTCACAATGATATCATCGACATACTTCCTTCTTCACGACTCTACTTGATGTCTCAACGATCTTACTTCTTCTAGATGATATCGTCGAGATATTTCTTATAATAAGACTTAGACATATTCATCAGGCTGCCAGTCTTTCTTCAAGACGATATCATCTTGATCTTCTAGACGATGTGAGGTCTTCAAATGATGTTTGTTCACATAACCCTTTATCTATGACTTAAAGAGTTATGTCTTTTAATCTTCAAGACTATACCTTTTCTTCAGGATGATATCGTCGAGACATCTTAGCATTATCCACGATAAGCTTTCTTCAATCTTCAGGACTATACATCTTCTTCAAGATGATGTCGTCGAGTAATCTAGACTTAGTCTTTCTCAACTATAAGTTTTCTTCAACCTTCAAGACTATATGTTTTCTTCAAGACGATATCGTCGAGATATCTGAACTTGGCTTTATCAACAATAAGCTTTCTTCAAGATGATATCGTCGAAATAGATTCGATGATATGATATCTTTCTCAACGATTCATCTGCTGAGTCTTGAGACGATATTTTACTTACTGATTTTTATTACTATTATCGTCTAGATACTAGTGATGTAGCCTTGATGTATCTGTCATAACATGAACATAAACACAACATCAAAAACAATTTAGCTTATCTATACTTGTGTTCCTTCTTCAAATCTAGAGACATTGAAGGCATAATATCAAAAAATCTCCCCCTATTTGAAGAGGCCAGAACTTACAAGTATAGATAGGCCTTACTTATAAATATAATCAATTACAATTAATTAGGCATTTAATCACTGCATATATTGATTAATAATAGTCCAATACATTAACAACATAGCTTAGATGCAAAAATTTAAAGCATAGAAGTGTGCAAGTGATTTCTAGAATTCTTCTTCATTAATCCTTTTGAACATCTTTGCCTTTCCCAGATGATCTAGCCTTCTTGGATTGCTTAGCTTCAGCCTATTTCTGCTTTTGCCTTTCAAAGTAGTTATAGGGCTTATGCTGATATCTGAGAGGTGCATGTGCAGGCACTGAGTATCTCCCATTTTGATCTTGTTCCAATAGTCCCTTCTCCCAGCTTCACACATTTCAAATTTCTGCCATTCTTCTAAACTGTAAAATTTGCCTCTATCATGCTTTCCTTGCTGGAATAGAGTCCAAGTGTTTTGAATGATATCCCTTGAGAAGGGGCTCCATTCCTCAAAGTTTGGGTTTTTCTTTATCTCTTACATTCTCCTCTTTGCTTCTTGCTCTTCAGGATCAACAGAATGTCTTCTACCTTTCTCGGCTTTCCTGCTCCCACTGATAGGCTCATCAGCAAAATACCCTTGGTAGCTGTCAGGCTCTTGATATTGTTCTGGAGGTAATTCAGGCATTACACTGTGAGAGGGTTCTTCAGGGAGATTGCCTTCAGGAATTAGATGTTGATAGACAATCCCATAGTTAATTGGGTCAAGATCCACAGAGAACCTTTCTTCATTTGCTAGCCACATGACATGATGACTTGACATTATCCACCCTATCTGGCTTCTAAAAATACTTCTGTAGAGACGGATGCCTGAAAGGCCTGAAGTTGACTAGCTAGAAGATTTTTCAGATTTCCAATAGCATCTATAAGAATTCCCTAAGATTCTCTAACAGCTTGATTGAAAGAATTGGAAAGATGATCTTGGGTGACTTGAAATTGGTGCAGTAAAGTTTCACCTACATTATCCACTAGCTCCTTATAGACTTGAGCAGAGGATGATATTCTCTGAAGTATAGTATTGATGGCATCTTCAAAATCATTAAAGCTCACATCTTGATTGTGTATAATGGACTGCTGATTGTCTCTCAGAGTAGTCAATCTATCAAGCACAATGTTTAGTTGATGTCTAATGAGATAGGTAGCTTGATTGAGGTTGGCTATTTTAGTCCTAGTATTTAACACAACATTGACAGCAGTCTGATATGAATTTGTGTTTTGATGGTGTAGATGTTTAATATCTTATTGCAGTACATCAGTTCTGGCAGACAGGTCATTTATGCAACTTGTAACAGCCTGATGAACATAGGCTTCGAATTGTTCTCTTTATCTATTTAATGGACCTTCCATTTGGAATATGAAATCAGTGGAGGGAACTATGGGAACTGTGCTGGGTAGAGGATGTTGCTCATCTGCTATTCTTTGAGGTGAAGGCAGTAGTGTTGATTAACTAGTATGCTCCCCCTCCATTGGTGTAGGGGTTTCAGAGTGGTGCTCATATTCTTCTCCTTCTGAGTTTGTATGCATTTCATCATTAGGAAAGTCATTCAAATACATGTCAGACCTATCATGTTCTTCAACAACTGCATGACCACTTGGTTCTCTTTTAGTTTCTTCAGATTCCTTATTCAAAGCAGCTTCTCGATCAGGTAGCTGCTCAGATTCCTTATTCAAAGCAGCTTCTGGATCAGGTAGCTGCTCATGAGCTGGATTCACCTCCTCTTGAGGTGAAGGAGAACTATCCATTCTAGGGGTTTCTTCCCTCATAGGATCCCCTCAGCAGGAGTCAGGGGTTCCTGAGTAACTATAGGAACTGGGGCAGGGGTCTTTGAGGCTTGAGCAGATGATTCACCAGCTTCTTTCTTGGTGAACCTCTTCTCCCACCTACTCACTATTTTTACATTTATCTTTTTGAGATAGTGGAGAGGGTTAGATTCTGAAACCTTGAGAAGATGGAGAATGCAATTCTTGAGATATAAAGACACAATTCTTCCAAAGTTTGGAGAAATTACGTGTCCAACAATCTTTTCAAACACAAGCTTTCCCCAATCGATCCTTTTGTTCAAGATTATTCTGACTATTATTTCAAACATCCCTTTGGATACTCTATCATGTAATCTTATTTTGCATAGCAACACTTTTTCAATGATATTTGTAAGTAATTTGCCTTGCCTGTTCATGTGCATTCTCTACAAGCTGCCATAAGGTTTAGTTTCAAAACTGCAACATTTCAATCCTTCATAGATATCTGCCTCTGTGATTTCTTCTTCTGTCTCATCCTTTTCAAAAGCAGTAAGTTGTAGGATTTTGGATAAAATTTCTATAGTCACTTGAATTTGTTGCCCAACCACAATGGTGCAAATTTCCCTTTCAGATTTTTTGAAGTTGGCATTTTCATAAAATGCCAAGACGGCAGAGTTATAAAGATGGGTCGGCTCAGTGAGGATGTATTCTAATTCAGATGCGTACAGTAGGGTTATGATCTTCTCTAGATCCTCTTAAGTCTTCTTAAAACCGCCTTTCAGAAGTTCTCCACCAAAAGGCATTTTCTCATCATTCTTTTTCGGCGCCATTCCGTTAGCAGAGAGTCGTCGGAAGGAAGAATATGAAGGAAGGATTATATGGTTTTGTGTGTGCGTGATTTCTATGCTTACACAATGTCTAATATATAGAATAATGCATTGGGAAGACAAAGATGTGCATACCTATTCAAATCCTCATGAATCATTTTGAGAATCTCGTAATTGAGGAGCAATAATGATAGAGTCGTATCCTATGATGTCATTTTGTCGGTCTAGATGGATCTTTGACGTCGAGAGTGTCGTCGAGAAGTCTTTATTCTTGTCATCGATATTACTTTAGCTTTGGGGTTGAGATGCCAGTAATGTCGTCGAGACTTGGATGTTGTCGTCGAGACTTCATCAATGTCGTCGTTATCAATTATGACGATGTTCTTTGTGAAGTTATTTTCCTCTAGAAGACTTTAAGTTATGCTTTCTGGTGTTCCTGTCTTCAAAACCTAAGATTGACAGATCACTTTAGGGTGGACCTTGTGTGAGATCCAGCCCATTATCAAAATATTGCACACCTACTAAAAGGGGATATAATGTATTCAACAAGCCCAATTTAAGAACTTAACATGCCCAATTCAATTTTGAATTGATTGAACTTAGACTCATCAAGGAGCTTAGTGAAAATGTCAGCTAGCTGCCTCTCTGTATTAACATACTCAAGGTAGATGTCCTCCTTTTCTACATGCTCCCAAATGAAATGATATCTAATTTTAATATGTTTTGTTCTACTTTGCGCCACAGGATTTTTAGCAATGGAAATGACACTTGAGGAATCACAAAAGAGAGGTGTTCTTTTAATGTGCAAATTGTAATCCTCTAATTGGTGTTGAATCCACATGAGTTGTGCACAGCAACTACCAGCTGAAATGTATTCAGATTTAGCTATGGAGATAGCAATGCGGTTTTGCTTCTTACTACTCCAGGACACAAGCCTTCTCCCCATGAATTGACAAGTTCCTGATGTGCTTTTTCTGGCTTCTTTGCACCCAGCAAAGTCTACGTCAGAATATCCACACAACTCAAAATCATCTGACTTAGGATACCAGAGCCCCAGATTTGGAGTACCCTTTAGATATCTCAAAATTCTTTTCACAGCTGAGTAATGATATTCTTTGGGGTTCACTTGATATCTATCACAGACACATGTAGCAAACATGATGTCTGGCCTACTAGCAGTGAGGCAGAGCAATAAGCCAATTATTCTTCTATACATGGACTCATTATAGGGTTTCCCCTTTTCATCCTTGTCTAGAGACACAGTTGAACCCATAGGAGTTCTCATATGGGTAGAGCTCTCCATACCAAATTTCTTTATAATATCCAAGATAAATTTAGTCTGAGAAATGAAGATTCCTTCCTCCGATTGCTTTACATGGGGACCTAAGAAATACTTTAGCTCTCCCATACTGCTAATTTCAAATTTACTCTGCATAAGTTTAGCAAACTTGTTGCAAAGACTCCCATCTGTTGATCTAAATATGATGTCATCAACATATATTTGGAAAAAAGAATCTGACCCTTTAACTCTCTTAAGAAAAGAGTCTTATCTATTTTCCCCTTTGAGAACTTGTTTTCAATGAGAAAGGTAGACAGTGTCTCATACCAAGCCCTTGGTGCTTGCTTCGGCCCATACAAGGCTTTATTGAGGAAATACACATGGTCGGGAAAGTTTGGAGAGATAAAACCTGGTGGTTGAGCTACATAGACATCTTCTTTTAGATCTCCATTTAGGAATGCTGATTTGACATCCATTTGATAGACTTTGGATCCCTTGTATGCAGCATAGGATAGAAAGAGTCTGATGGCCTCCAATCTAGCAACAGGTGCAAATGTCTGATCAAAGTCTATGCCTTCCTCCTACCTGTATCCATGAGCTACCAGCCTTGCCTTATTCTTTATAGTCAATCAAGCGTCATCCATCTTGTTTCTGATGAACCACTTTATCCTAATAATATTATGCCCTTGTGGCCTTGGGATATGTTTCCATACTTTGCATCTTTTGAATTGATTTAGCTCTTCTTGCATAGCCATAACCCAGAATTGGTCTTTGTTGGCTTCCTCAAATTTCTTGGGCTCAAGTTGGCTTAGAAAACCGAGGTGCAAGATTTCATTTAGAGCATTTCTTCTGGTTCTTACTTCATGGGTGAGGTCACCAATTATCTGATTTGTTGGATGACTTCTAAGATGTCTCATAGTTGTAGGCATCACTCTTGTTGGTTCTCTTGTTTCAGTAACTTCTTCAGCTCCTGCTTCATGATTTTCATTTAGGAGATTTGGCTCTTCAATAGGCTCTTCTACTGTTTCTGGAATAGATTCCAGTGTGGATGGCTCGTTCTTCTCAACTGTTTCTTCTTCTCTGATTTTGAGGGTCTCCAATCTTTCTTCAATTCCTACACTAGATGAACTAAAAGAAGGATTATGCAGCATGATACTCTCATCAAAAATAATATGTAAAGATTCCTCAATTGTAAGAGCATTCTTATTGAAGACTTTGTAGGCTTTGCTATGCTTGCTATATCCTACAAAGACACCTTCATAGCTCTTTTCCGAAAATTTGGTAATGTAATGCTTATTGTTTTTCAGCACATATCATTTACTTCCAAAGATTTTGAAGTAAGCTAGTGTTGGCTTCTTACCCTTAATCAGCTCATAAGGAGTCTTATTATGGTTCTTATTGATGAGCGCTCTATTTTGTACATGACATGCATTGTTAACTACCTCAGCCCAAAGGTATTCTGGGAGTGAAGAGTTACTTACATGCTCATTTTTCCTATTGCAAATGAAATTTAAACAATAGATATTGCCACTCCTAGTGCCTGTTAGGATGGATTCATTCCCAGAATCCTTGATCAGGCACTTATCCTTGTGGAAAGGAACAACATATCCCAAGTTACATAGCTGGCTTATGCTTATAATGTTATGTTGTAACCCTTCCACATAAGCTACTTTTGTTATAGTGATACTACCATTTGTGATCTTACCATAGCCCTTGACTACACCTCTATCAGATCCTCTAAATTTAACTTTGGGTCCATCTTCTATAGGTGCAAACTCCTTCAATAGTCTTCTTGTTCCAGTCATATGCCTGGAACATCCACTTTCCAAGTACCACACAGGAGTTTTTGGTGGTTTTTGGACATACCTGCAAGACAACTACACTTCCTTAGGAACCCAGTCTCTCTTGGGTCCTAGGTGCTTGTTAGAAAATGCTTTAGCAGCATGTCTCTTAGTTATCATGTGGGAATGATTCTAAACTATTGGGTTGAACCAGCAGTCTATAGCAAAATGCCCTACTTTTCCACAACACCAACATTCAAATCTATTGTATCTAGATTTTCTTGTAGTGTATGAACAGACTAGGTTAGGCTGTTGCTTGACAGCTAACCTTCCCTTCTTGGAGGCTGAAGGGATTTTCCCAACATGGCAATTTCTGAAGGCTTTCACTAGAGGATTCTTTTGGGGTGCAGATAGTGCAATCTTCCCAAGGAAAGTTTGTCTCTTGCATAGCCAGGTAGAAGGAAGCTTAATGCTACTGTCTATCTTCTGGCTTTCTTTGCATCCATAGATGCTACTGTGATCATATGAGTTTGTGGGTATGATCTCTTTTCTAAAGATTATCTTTCCTGGGGTAGATTTCCCATAGTTTTCACCTTGAGTGTAGCCCAAACCTTGCTTATTTGTTTGTGAAAAACTATCAATCAAGGTAAGAACTATTTGTGGCTTGGAATAACTAGCCACAATCTTCTTTTCTTTTAAGAGCATATCCTCCAGTTCTTTGATTCTAAAATTCTCGGGCTTGATGACTTCAGTCAAAGTGCTAGTGCTCAGTGGAGGAATTGATAATTTGGTTTTCTCTTGAGCTAGCCCATTTACTTTCTCAAGTAGTTCATCTCTCTTGTCACACAAGGATATGATCTCTGCAGCTTTTGCCTTACAGAGGGCTTTTTCTTTCTTAAGGGCATTAAGCAGTGCACCAAATATTTCAATATAATCAGTATCAACTTCTCTTATTGTTGAAGAGGAGCTGGCATCTGAATTTGTGTCAGAGATGGTAGGAGAAGCTTTAGGAATTACCTATTTGTGATGAATTTCATCAAAACATTCTACATCTGAGAAAGCCATGACAGCTAGGTGGCTATCAGATTCTGATGAAGAGCATTCAGTGTCACTGTCACTGAGTGTCTTCACTTTCTTTGCCATAAAGCTTTTCTCAGATTTCCTATTCTTTGAGTGCTTTCTTTCTTCACTCTTCTCTTATCTTTTGAATGGACATTCAACAATGACATGTCCAGGCTTTTTGTAGTTGTAACAATAATGTTAGAATAATTATGTTTGCTAGATTTAGAGTCATACCTGTCTGATCTGTGCTTCCTCCCAGAATTGTCTACTCTCCTGGAGCTAGAGGGTGAAGCTTTATATCTTCTGTTCCCTCTTCTTCTGTTTCTCAACATTTCTTAAATTGCTTGGTGAACATTGAGATATCTTCATCAGATAGCTCTGAGCTGGAGTTGCTTGAGGTCTCTTCCTCTGAGACATAGACATGCTCCAATGTCTTGTGCTTTCTGGAAGCTTCATCTTTAAAGGCCACTGCCTTTTCTCTGTTGTAAGCCTTGGAGATTTCCTCCTCAACCTTTCAGGTATTTAGCTGCAGCTCATATGATAGGAGCTTGCCATACAGCTGTCTAGGCTCCATTTCTCCTGGATTGCCAACTTCTCTTATTACACACAGCTTCATGTCCCATTCCTTCTTCAGTGATCTCAGGAATTTGTCATTCAGCTCATAGTTGGTGAATTCTCTTTCATAGGTTCTGAGCCCATTGACTATCCTGAAGACCTTCTCATAGCAGGTGGCTATGTCATCCTTCTTATCCTGCCTAAAGGATTCATACTCCTGATTAAGGAGGGATTTTCTGTCATCCCTGACTTCTTCAGTTCCTTCCATGTAAACAACTAATGAATCCCACATTTCCTTAGCTATTTTGTAGTGAATTAAATTTTGAAATGTTGAATCATCAATTGCATTCACAATGATGTTCTTAGCCCTTTTGTCCATAGTAACCAAGGAAACTTCATCGTTGGTCAACTGAGATAAGGTCTTATATGTAGGAGTTGCTGTTGGATCCACAGGAATGTTCATGATAACATAGGGTCCCTCTTCCACATCCAGATAGACTCTAGGGTCTGAGGCTTCCATGTACAACTTGACTCTCTGTTTCCAGATAGTGAAGTTCTCCTTGGTGCAGATGGGCAGCTTCATTGAGCTCATTGTCTTATGATGCTCACTAGCCATTGACTTAACACAACCCACTAAATTTGAAGATCTTGTTCAAACTGTTAAGCTTTTGAACTCAACCTACCTCTGATACCAATTGAAAGATATGGGTTGTCTATAAACTACACCTAGAGGGGGAGGGGGTGATTAGGTGTTTTCATGATTATTTGCTACTTTTAATTTAACTATCACAGCACAAAAGCAATCACAGAAAACACAAAAGATTTATAGTGGTTCCCTACAAGATAATATGTCTAGTGGTAGTCCACTGTCCCTCCCACCTATCTAGTAGTGTGCTATACTAGGCAACTTCTCCAACTCAGATCTTTTCACTATAAATAGATCTTAAAACTCAGGTTCACACAGAACCCTACAAAGCTCAGACTTTATAAGTCTTATAATAACTCAGATCTTCAACAAGATCCTACCAAACTCAGGCTCACTCAGAACCCTACCAACTTAGATCTAACACTAGATCCTACTAGCTCGGGCTCACAAAGAACCCTACAAAGTAATACAAAGATGTTGTTGTAGAAGAGAAGACTTCAGGATGAAAGCTTTGAATCACAGATCTTCTTCTTCTTCTTCTTGTAACAATTAGCCCAGAGATCTTGTGGATCAATGAATCTTTCTTTAGAATCTTCTATAGACCTTCACAGCACAGCAACAGTGAAGTCTTCTTTTTTTGTTGATTCTTTTTTTCTCTTCAGGAAGTATGTATGAGAATAAAACTTGAGAGAATACTGAGAAAGATGTATTCCAGTAGATAAAAATAACGCCTTTTATATTGCTCTGCAATTTTGCATAAAACCCATTGTTGATTATTCCATAATCAATTTTCCCTTGTGAAAATGTCTTGCAGAATTGGAAATATTTCATCATAATTACTGGCCATTTTTTGAACTTGCAGAATATAGAAATAATAAATTTCATCATTAAATATTGTGCAATGACTATATTCTGTAGAGAATATATCATTTATTGCTCCTTGATTTGTGCGCAAGTTAGGCGCCGTGTATATTCCCTAAATATCAATTTCCAAGAATGTCTGCGCATTAAATGTTGCTCTGTAACTGTCAAGATGACATTACTCCTTCAAGACGATACGTCTTGATTAGTGTACTAGACAGATATACTTCACGATGATATCATTGACATACTTCCTTCTTCACGACTCTACTTGATATCTCAACGATCTTACTTCTTCTAGACGATATCGTCGAGATATTTCTTTTAATAAGACTTAGACTTACTCATCAGGCTGACAGTCTTTCTTCAAGACGATATCGTCTTAATCTTCTAGACAATGTGAGGTCTTCAAATGATGTTTATTCACATAACCCTTTCTCTATGACTTAAAGAGTTATGTCTTTTAATTTTCAAGACTATACCTTTTCTTCAGGACGATATCGTCGAGACATCTTAGCTTTATCCACGATAAGCTTTCTTCAATCTTCAGGACTATACATCTTCTTCAAGATGATGTCATCGAGTCATCTAGACTTAGTCTTTCTCAACTATAAGTTTTCTTCAACCTTCAAGACTATATATTTTCTTCAAGACGATATCGTCGAGATATCTGAACTTGGCTTTATCAACGATAAGCTTTTTTCAAGACGATATCGTCGAAACTCATTCAACGATATGATATCTTTCTCAACGATTCATCTGCTGAGTCTTGAGACGATATTTTACTTAGTGATTTTCATTACTATTATCGTCTAGGTACTAGTGATGTAGCCTTGATGTATCTGTCATAACATGAACTTAAACACAACATCAAAAACAACTTAGCTTATCTATACTTGTGTTCCTTCTTCAAACCTAGAGATATTGAAGGCATAAAATCCAACACAAACCAAGTCATCATTCAAACTAATTGGTAAGAATGATTCCCCTAGATCCCTCTATCTGTTGCACATGGACCTATTTGGTCATATCTCCACTCAAAGCTTAGCAGGAGAGTCCTATAGATTAGTCATTGTAGATAATTTTTCTAGATTCAGTTGGGTGTTCTTTCTAAAAGCTAAGTCAAACACCTTCAAGATCCTCTCATAATTCATTAGACAGAATCAATCTGAATTCAATATTCAGGTTGTTATGCTCAGAAGTGATCATTGTACTTAGTTTGAAAATCAGTTAATTTGTAGATTCTGTGAGGATGAAGGGATAAGACAAAACTTTTCAGCTCCTAGAACTCCCAACAAAATGGAGTGGCTGAAAAGAAAATTGAACCCTAATTGAATCAGGAAGGACATTATTGGTTGAATCCAATTTGCTAAAGTCCTTTTGGGCTGAGGTAGTGAATACTACCAACTATGTTTTGAATAGAGGTCTCATCCACAAAACTAAGTTGAAGACTCCTTATGAGTTATTGAAAGAAAAGACACATACAGTCACATACTTTGGGATTTTTGGGTGTACTTACTTCATTCTAAACAATGGAAAGAGCCATCTTGCCAAATTTGACAAGAAGGCTGATGATAGGATATTCTTGGGATACTCATCATCAAGCAAGGCCTATAGGTGTTATAATAAGAGCTCTCTCAAAATTGAGGAGTCAATGCATGTTGTATTTGATGAAACTAACTTGTTATATACGGGGAAGTAAACATCCACCAATGCTATATTGCAGGAAGAAGACCAACTTGCAGACCAAGTGGAAAGGCTCAGTATCTTGGATCACCCACCAGATTGCCAGGACAAGGGCAAACATAAAGCTGACAATGATTCAGATGAAGAATTTGTTGAAGATGAGGATGACAATAGAGCACCTGATCTACCAAACACAAAGGTCATTCTAGTAAATGAAAATGGCGCTCCCACCTTCAATGAGCAAGAGGAAATTCATGAGGAGGTGAATCCACTGCTAAACTCAACCAGAATAAGGATGACCATAAAGGATCACCCTCCAATTTAGGTTATAGGAGATTTGACTTTGGGAGTGAAGACAAGGAACCAGATAACAAATAAAATTATGCTGCAATACTTTCTCTCTCAATATGAGCCAAAGAAATTTAAAGAAACAAACAGTGACCCTCACTGGATTGCTGCCATGCAAGAGGATCTAGCTTAGTTTGAAAGGAACAAGGTCAGTATCTTAGTCGAGAGACCAAGAAATTACCCAATAATTGGAACCAAATGGGTATACAAAAATAAGATGGATTCAACTGGAGTCATTGTCAGAAATAAGACAAGGCTTGTTACTCAAGGATATAGGCAAGATGAGAGAATTGACTTCAACCAGACATTTGCTCCATTGGCAAGGCTGGAAGCAATCAGGATGTTTCTTGCTTATGCTGCACATATGAAAATAAAAGTCTATCAGATGGATGTTAAGAGTGCATTCCTAAATGGAAGTCTTCAGGAACAAGTATATGTGGAGCAGCCCCCAGGTTTTGTCAATCCAACTTTCACTCTTTTGTTTATAGATTAGATAAAGCACTATATGGTCTCAAGCAAGCTCCAAGAGGTTGGTATGAGACCTTACCCACCTTTATATTAGAACACTCTTTTGTAAGAGGTAATTAAGGTGGATAAAACACTTTTCACCAGAGCATAAAAAAATCAGCTACTTTTAGTACAAATATATGTAGATGATATCATATTTGGCTTAACGGATCAAAAACTTTGCAAAAGGTTTACTGACCTAATGCAGTCAAGATTTGAGATGAGTAGCATGGGGGAAATATCTTACTTTCTTGGTCTCCAAGTAAAGTAAACTGCATATGCATTTTCATAACCCAATCCAAATATACCAGAGAACTTATCAGAAGGTTTGGGATGGAGAATGCCTCTGTCATGAAAACCCCCATGGCTTCCAATACTGTTCTTGATAGAGATGAGAAGGGTAAGTCCTTTGATCAGAAGACTTACAGAGCAACCATTAGATCACTCCTCTACCTGGCAGCTAGCAGACTAGATAACTTGTTTGCTACATATATATGTGTTAGACTTCTGGTTGACCCTAAGGAATCCCATATGAGTTTTGTGAAAAGAATACTCAGATATCTAAAGGGTACACCTGAACTTGGCTTATAGTATCCTGCAGAATATGGATTTGACTTAGTAAGTTATTCAGATGCAGATTATGCTGGATGCAGGCTTGATACAAAAAACACCTCAGGAACCTGTCAATTCCAGGTTGCTAGACTGATCTCCTAGTTTAGCAAGAAGCAAACCTCAGTCTCCACTTCTATAGCTAAAGCTGAGTATATAGATGCAGAAAGCTGTTGCTCACAAATATTGTGGTTGCAGAATCGGTTGTTTGATTACAACTTCCATCTTGATAACTCCACAATATTTTGTGACAGCTCTAGTGCTATTTTTATAGCTTCCAATCCTGTTCTCCACAATAAAACTAAGCACATAGAGATAAGGAACCACTTTCTCAGGGATAATGTAGAGAAGGGAAAGATCAATCTTCAATACATTTCCATTGATAATCAATGGACTAACATATTCGCTAAGCCACATGATGAAAGCAAGCAAAATTTCTTCATCAATGCACTGGGAATGCTTGGTGGAGCTCTTTAGGTCACATATATTATATAACATAACCTATTTTACATAGAAAGGTATTGATGGGAAAACAACAAAATTTTTGAGAAAATATAACTGTTCATTCAGAGCTGCGTCGAATACAAATTGATGCACCATCTATTTCTACTCGACGATAGCATCGAGAGCTAGCTAGGATAGTTAATACGAATAGCACTTGATGCAGCGTCGAATTCTTATCGACGCTTACGTCGACATCATAGTTGCTGACCATATTCAAAGCCACGCCGATTTCTACTCGACGGTTTGTCAACTTCGTGCAGTGCGCACATAAAAAAATTCTAGAAGCCATTTCGACATGTTTTGGCGTGCTGAATCCACCTTCTGTTAACACAACTTTGAATAAAACTCTAAGTTGTGATGATTCATCTACTCAAAGCAACTCAGTCGTTAGATTCTATTGTGCTTTCGAAATCTCTCTCTCTCTCTCTCTTTAGTTCTCCTCCATTTTCCTCTCTGCGTCTCTATTTCTTTTTTCCTTGCAGGTACCCACAAGTAATCAATGGCTTCTCCTCAAGATCAAATAGACATTGTCACAACAGTTAATCTTGCCTTAGAGACACTGTTGTCTCAATTCAGTTCTTTATATCTTAATTTCTTAGAAGATTGCTACCGATAACTGTGTGCTCAACATAAAAGGTTACAGAATACTAGTGCTCAAACAAAATCCCTTGGAAAAGTAGTATGGTTGTCAGCATTGCCTGCCAAAGTCTTTTTCTCTTTCTTCAAAGATATAAAGAAGCGGGAGATGTGTGTCAGCAGACCACCTCAAGATTCAATATACACTATAGCTCTCCCCTCCTCTTATGTGTCTGAAGGAGAGCCGTCCATCACTTCTAAGGTTTTCTGATATCTGCATCTTCCTCTCCTCCAAAAACCCTGCCTTCAATCCAGGTGGAGCCATCTCAACAGGGGGAGAGTGATCTCTTTTCAGATGACAATAATTTCCTGAAAGTCTGAAGGAGCACAAAGAATGGGATGAGTCACCCATTCCTAAGACACCAAAATTCAGACCTTATTCTGAGGAATCAACAACATCATCACCTATAGTCCAGCCTGCTGATATGGCTCCTAAATCTATTCCATCTTCTCTAATACCAGCTCAACTCTCTCCTGCACCTACTCCACCTATCCCAATAGTCCCAGCACCAGTTTCCAGAGGAATACCTCCATTCAAAGGAAGGGGAAGAGATTTCAGAGGAAGGGGAAGGGATTTTAAAGGAAGGGGACATGGAAGAAATATACCTATTTGGGAAAGGTATACAAAAGAACAAAGAAAACAATTCAAGAAGGACAAATCTTATTACAAAACTTATGAGAAGGTTGGAATTCCTGAAAATAAAATGAAGGTATATGATGACCCAGAGCTTGACAAAGTCCTATATGAGATTAGAAGAAGGAATCAAGATGAATATGAAGCATCTCAAAGGGAATTGGAAGAAAAGAGAAGGTTGTTCATTGAAAGGCTGAAGAAAGGCAAAGAAGCTGTGGAGAAAGAACAACTAAAGGCGTCAATTCAAATTCCAAGCACTTTGTTTGATCCAACAAAGTATGCAGCCAGGAATCCTCAAGCAAAACTTCTTGAAAATAAATGGCAACTTCACAAAGGAGGCCTTGGATGTAATCAGGATGATTCAGATCAGTCCCTTCAAAAGAAAAGGAAGATTGTGTTCAAGTCAACTCCATCTCCTGGAGTTATACAGTCTAGTTTTGTAGTTCTTGATATAGAAGAGATAGATTTGGAAGAAATAAATCTGCTGTCTGCAAAAATCATTGTTCTGGGATTCAAGCTTAATGATGTTTATCCTGAAGCAGAAGCTGACCTGGAGAAGCTTTTCAAAGGGCATGATTGAATCCAGAAGAATCCAGAAAAGGCTATTCTAGCAAACTTCAAATAAGGGGAAAGAAAATTCAGAAAGGTCTATGAGGCTTTATCTACTTTTCTCAAAGAGAGAAAGTAGATCATTTCTTGGGTAACTAACTCTGATGAATAATTATTTACATTAATCAGAAGTTTTCTATTTACCAGTTCATTTTGTGTCTATGTTATATTTGTATGTACTATGTGTACAACCCTTATTCTCTGAGGGTGGGCCCATTCAAAGCCACGTAGGTAGAAATCAAGGTTAAATGGTCAGCACAGAGGTCAGCAGTCCAAGACACAAGACAACTCAGCTAGCAGTAGCAAAAGAAGGCCTGAGCGAGTATGGGAAAACTTGCGCGAGTAAGCCTGATACTCGCCAAGAGGTGGGCGATCATAGGTGATACTCGCCTATTTCCAAACGAGGTCGCCTCAAGGTCGCCTAGTCTCCGAGCTGGGTGGGGTATAAATATGACCCCCCTCCCCCCTTCTCTTTGATTGGCATATAATTAGGACCCCAGGGGTACTTGGATTGACATCTGAACTAGAGCTTTTGGAATCCCACTTTCGAATTCTCAGACCCGTCATCCTTGGCTGCTACTCTTGGTACTAACCAAGTCGGTGCCATCCTCGTACCCTGCTCGGACATCTTTGGTTGTGGAGGGGAAGTCTCTTCTGAGTTTTGGGTATGTGGTAGGACCTCCCTGACGCAGCGCCTGGGGTCCTGTTGTTTCTGTTCTAGTTCCATCGTCATTACTAGTCAAACCGTCTGGTTGGACTGCTGGGCGAGTAGCCTCCGGTTGCATTGATTCAAATTTTGGAGTCAGGATTTTTTGCACTAAAGTGTTGAAGCGAGGAAAATCCTGACTCCTGTATACAACACTTATTCTCCGAGGGTGGGTGCATTTAAAGCCACGTAGGCAGAAATTAAGGTAAAAAGGTCAGCAGAGAGGCCAACAGTCCAAGATAGAAGACAACTTAGCCAACAGGAGCAGAAGAAGGCTTGGGCGAGTATGGGCAAACTCGCGTGAGTAAGCCTGATACTCGCCAAGAGGTGGGCGACCATAGGTGATACTCACCTATTTCCAAGCGAGGTCGCCTCAATGTCTCCTGGTCGCCGAGCTGGGTGGGGTATAAATAAGACACCCCCCCCCCCTTTTTTTGATTGGCCTATAAATAGGACCTCAGGGGTACTTGGATTGGCATCTGAACATGAGATTTTGGAATCCCACTTTCGAATTCTCAGACCTGTCATCCTTGGCTGCTACTCTTGATACTAGCCAAGTCGGTGCCTTCCTCGTACCCTGCTCGGACATCTTTGGTTGTGGAGGGGAAGTCTCTTCTAAGCTTCTGGGTATGTGGTGGGACCTCCCTGTCGCAGAGCCTGGGGTCCTGTTATTTCCGCTCTAGTTCCATCGTCGTTGCCAGTCAAACCGTATGGTTGGACTGCTGGGGGAGTAGCCTCTAGCAGTATTGATCCAAATTTTGGAGTCGGGATTTTCCTGGCTTCAACACTATGTTCTTTTTATTTAACAGTATGATTGAAATCACTTAATTAATCTATAAAATTTGTTAAGATAAATATGGGGAGATTGTTGGGAAAAACACCCCTTTGATTTATCTTACAAATTATCTACAAGTTATTTCATAATCAAGGATGCATTACCTATGATGTATAAAGAGGGTAATTTGTTCATTAGATGTCCTAGGATATCACACTCACACTAGAGTGTCAAGACATGTCCAAAATTAGCACAAAATTTAGTTGAGTTAAACTTGCGTCGAATAGAAGTCGACGCAACTTCGACTGAAAGTCAAAGCAACTTCGAATACAAGTAGAAGTAACTCAGACTGAAGTCCAAGTCGATGCAACATTGTGATGTACTCGATGCTAGAGACAGAGTTAGTCAAAGCAATATTAGAAGTCGACACAATTGCGACTTGAAGTCGACGTAGAAGATGAAGTTCAAAGTCCAAGTCTTCAACTTGGCAGATACGTAGATAAGGATTCGACGCAACGTCAATATATGAGTTCAGTTCAATGCTGAGAAGGAATTCGAAGTAGCTTCTATTAGAACACAGAGGTGCGTCGGTTAGAAGGAAAATTGTTGGAGCATGCATTTCGCACTCCTCCGGTTTGATAATAACAAAGTCCCGTTTGTATTTGATTCTATTTTTATTAATGGTGTGCAGGTAACAGGTATGAGATGTTCACAATTCTGCTGGAGCTAAATTTGCGTGTATGAAAATTTCACTATCGGAATTTTCCGACAGCTGATGTCGCTCAGGCGACAGCAGAGAAGTTACAACAACTTCCTCCACAGCAACACGACGAGCGACAGTCTTGCACTATCGGAAATCCAACATCGATGTCGCCCAGGAGACAGCTCGGAGGTTAGAGCAACTGCCCCCACGACAGCACTACGATGGTAGTTTAGCGCTTTCGGAAATTCCGACATCGATGTCTCCCAGGCGACAGCTCGGAGGTTACAGCAACTGCACGCACGACAGCACTACGACGGCAGTTTAGTGCTGTCGGAAATTCCGACAGTCGATGTCGCCCAGGCGACAACGAATTTCTATAAATTGACTCCTTGTGTTCGTGCATTCCAAGCATTGAGAATTCCAAGTCCTTTCCTGAGTGCATACGAACCAGAGAGCTCCAGAACCTCTTCAACTCCCATTTGTGCAAAGAAGGATTGAGATTGAAGACGAGATCGGGCGCGCTTCTACATCAACGATCATCTCGAGGCTTCATCCTTCTTTTCAGAGATCTGAATTTCTAGGGAGTTGTTCTTTTCATATTGAATTTTCATTTACATACATTTCATTTTGTATTGGTAGGGAAATCGTTGTCTTGCGTGCGGCGTCTAAGTCCTTGCGTGGCTTAGGGGAAAATCGCTTCCTTTTGCAGAGCGTCCAAGTCCTTGCGTGGCTTGGTAGGAAATCGTGGCCTTGTGTGCTACGTCTAGATCTTGGGAAGATCTAGAGGATAGGCTTGGGCTTGGTCTTGGGAGAGACAAGTGATAGCCTTCCGATCCTTGGGAGAAGGATTGGTAAAATCAAGATCATTGAAATTTATATTATCATATTTGTGCATTGATCTTAAGCATTGTTAAGATCATTTTATTGTATGTAAATTTCATGATTAATATAATTATGCTTCTTTCATTAATTGCAAATTTGTTTGCTTAAATCATTATCTTAGAAATTTGTGTTTGGTTTAATACAAAAATTGCATTGGTTTAAAATTGTTTATAAGTAATTTTTTGAAAAGTAAAATCTGTTTAAAAAATTATTAAGTAAAATTCGTAATATCTAAAAAGCCCTTATTCACCCCCCCCCCCCTCTAAGGGCGTCACACGATCCAACAAGTGGTATCAGAGCTAGGTTCCTCCAAAACGGTTTTACCACCGGGAGTAATGGCGCACAACGATCATGCGTTCGTTGAGGGGCAAGGGATAAGTAGACCACCTTTATTCACAGGCACAGACTATAATTATTGGAAAACACGTATGCGTTGTTTTCTAATTGCGCTAGATATAGAAGTCTGGAATATGGTAGAATCTAGTTACACTTCTCCAACATTTGTTGTAGGAGAGGTAACTATGGATAAGCCCAAAGACAATTGGGATGACAATGATAAATTAAAATGTAAGAACAATGCAAAAGCCATGAACGCTTTATTTTGCGCACTAGATCGCACTGAATTTAATAGAGTTTGTGCTTGTAATACTGCATTTGAAATTTGGAATCTGTTAGAAATCACTCATGAAGGTACTTCGCAGGTAAAGGATTCAAAGCTACTTCAACTGGAGTCTGAATTTGAAAGGTTCAAAATGGAGGTAGATGAAGAGATTGATACGATGTACACACGATTCACAAAAATCATGAACGACTCAAAGGTGCTGGGAAAGGTGTTCTCAAATGGAGACTTAGTAAGGAAAATCTTAAGATCACTTCCCCCGAAGTTCAATCCTAAAGTGACTGCAATTTCCGAGTCACATGATCTTAAGACCTTACAATTGGAGAGCCTCATTGGGAACTTGAAAACTCATGAAGTTGAATTGAAAATTCAACAACAAGAGTATATGGAGCCAAAGAAGAAGGGATTGGCTCTAAGATCTAAGAAGGAGGAAAGTAGTGATTCTGAGGAGGATGAAGAAGATGAAGAAAGTTTATTTGTTAGAAAGTTTAGAAAATTTATGAAAAATCCAGAGAGGTGGAATTCATTTAAGAAATATTTTAAGAAGGAGACGTTTAGGAAGAAAAAAGGAAAGGAAGGCGATGAGGAGGAAGAGAGACCGCCACCGGAGTGTTATCACTGCAAGAAGTTAGGACACATCCGAAGCAAGTGTCCAAAGTACTTGAAAGAACTTAAAGAAAAGAAGCACAAAGGGTCGAAGAAGGTGTTGAAGGCGGAAACATGGGATGATACTACTTCTGAGGATGCAAGCAGTTCAGACTCAAGTAAAGAAGAGGAGGCCAACATGTGCTTAATGGGAAAGAGCGTCATATCTGATGACGAATGCAGTGTCCAAAGCGACACTGAGGTAACTCCTCCAACCTATGATGAATTATTTTTTGAATTTTTAAAGACTTGCAAATTTTTTGAAAAAAGTTTAAAAGATAATGATCTTCTTAAATCTGAAAATGAAATTTTACTTAAAGAAAACAAAAAATTGTTAAAGGAAATTAAGACTATTGGAAAAAGCGATATTTCTTGCCAAGAGTGTGATCACTTTTTGGGAAGAATTAAAGAACTTGAAGAATCTCTTTCCAAATCTCATTCTACAATAAAAATTCTTACTAAAAAGAATGAGATTTTTGAGAGAGATCTGAAATCTTCAATTTCCAAAGTCCATGAGGGAAAGAAATCTTTTGAACGTAGATGTGTAAATCTAGTATCCGAAAATACAAAAATGAGAAACCAGATTCATGACTTAACACTAGCCATGAAAAAATTTGGACTGGGCCAAAGATCACTGGATATGATCTTAGGATACCAATGCCATGGATCTGGAATGTTTGGACTCGGATACACGTCAGGATGCTATCGCCCGGCGACAGTGAAAAGTCCAGAAAATCTACTTTAAAAAATTATAAAGTTAATGAATTGTTAAATACTGCATCCTCATCCAGTAAAAGTCTAGAAAAGTTATACTCTTCTAAATACATTACATGTGCCAAATGCAATAGATTTGGTCACACTACGGACTCTTGCTGGAAGGAAGGAAAAAATAAAATTAAACAAATCTGGGTGCCTAAGGCTTCTACCTATACTATGGGTGGAACCACTTGGGTAACCAGATCTTTACTCACCTCGTCTTTCTAGGTGTGTTGGCAGGCTAAGGACAAAGAAGACGTGTGGTACTTGGACTCGGGTTGTTCAAAGCACATGACAGGCAATAAAGAGAAGTTCCTTATCTTGGAGATGAAGAAAGGAGGAGTTGTTACATTCGGAGACAATGGAAAAGGAAAAATCATCCGCATCGGAGTTGTGGGTAACGAAAAATTTTCAATTTCAAATGTTCTATTTGTAGAAGGATTAAAGCATAATTTGATTTCTATTAGTCAATTATGTGATAAGGGTTTAAATGTTTTATTTGAATCTTCTACAAATTTGTGCAAAATTATTAATTCCAAAACAAATGAAATTGTTTTTACCGCACCTAGATGTCATAATGTATATATGATTAAATTTCTTGATTTTTCAAATTCTACCTTAAAATGTTTTTTATCAAAAAATGATGAATTAGATTTATGGCATAGGCGACTTGGACACACTAGTGCCAAGTTAATTACAAAACTTTCAAAAGATAAATTAATTAAAGGTTTACCATTGTTAAATGGAAATTTATCTTCTTCACTATGTTGCCTTGCCAAAAAGGAAAATTTTCAAAATCATCTTTCAAAAGTAAAAACATTATTTCTACCACTAGGCCACTTCAATTAATACATATGGATTTATTTGGGCCAATTGGAATTTCTAGCTTAGGAGGTAGAAAATACACATTTGTATTGATTGATGATTATTCTCGTTTTTGTTGGAGTTTATTTCTAACCTCCAAATCCGATGCATTTTCAGAATTTTCAAAATTATGTTTGCGTATTCAAAATGAATTTGAGTTAAAAATTAAACGCATACGATCGGATCATAGAGGAGAATTTGAAAATGAAAAGTTTATTTCTTTTTGTACGGAGTTAGGAATTAAACATGAATTTTCTGCTCCACGGACACCACAACAAAATGGTGTAGTGGAGAGGAAAAATAGAACTCTTGAAGAGTTAGCCCGTACGATGCTATCTGAATTTAAATTACCAAAATCTTTTTGGGCTGAAGCGGTTAGTACGACATGTCATGTAATTAATAGAGTAATGCTTCGCCCTATTTTAAAATTAACTCCTTATGAATTAATTTTTAATAAACAACCAAATGTTTCTTATTTCAAAGTTTTTGGTTGTAAATGTTTTATTATGAATTCTAAAGATTCCTTAGGAAAATTTGATGAAAAATGTGATGAAGGTATTTTTATTGGCTATTCTTCAACTAGTAAAGCTTATAGGATTTTTAATAAAAGAACAAAAATAGTTGAAGAATCTATTCATGTTAGGTTTGATGAGTTTGCTTCATGTGTAGAAAAGAAAATTACAGGAAAAGAAGATGAACCCCTTCCTTCGGTGGAGAATGATGATGAAGAACTTGGAGAAAATGAAGAAGAAAAAGAAGAAGAAAGAGAAGGAGAAAGAGAAGAAGAAGATAGAGTAGAAGAAGAAAGAGAAGAATATGTGCCTCCAAGTGAATTGAAATTTTCAAAGGATCATCCAAAGGAGCTTATCATTGGAGATCCGCAAAAAGGGGTTAGTACTCGTTCATCGTTACATGTTTTATTATCAAACCTTTGTTTTGTCTCTGAAATAGAACCAAAAGATGTTTCCACCGCTTTAAATGATGAATTTTGGTTTTTAGCTATGAATGAAGAACTTAATCAATTTGAACGTAATAAGGTTTGGAATCTTGTAGAACGACCCAAAAATCATCCTGTCGTTGGAGTTAAGTGGATTTTCAAAAATAAATTGGATAGTGAATCTAAAATTATTAGAAATAAAGCCAGATTAGTTGCAAAAGGTTATGCACAAATTGAAGGGGTAGATTTTGATGAAACTTTTGCACCCGTAGCAAGATTAGAAGCGGTTAGGATATTTCTTGCATTTGCTTGTTTTAAAAGATTTAAATTATATCAAATGGATGTCAAAACCGCATTTTTAAACGGGTATATAAAAGAAGAGGTTTATGTAGAACAACCCCCTGGCTTTGTAAATGAGAAATATCCAAATTATGTTTATAAATTAGATAAAGCGCTTTATGGATTAAAACAAGCGCCTCGTGCTTGGTATGATCGATTAACTCAATATTTATTAAAGCACGATTATAAAATAGGAAGTGCGGATTCTACACTCTTCATTAAGCAATTTGATCATGATTTAGTTATTTTGCAAATTTATGTTGATGATATTATTTTTGGAGCCACTAATGAAGAGTTGTGTAATGAAATAGTTCAAATTATGAAAAATGAATTTGAAATGAGCATGGTTGGAGAACTTTCATATTTTCTAGGTTTTCAAATTACACAAAAACATGATGGTATTTTTATATGTCAAACCAAATATATTCATGATATGTTAAAAAGATTTGGATTTGAAAATCTAAAGCATGCAAACACTCCTATGAGTACTTCACTAAAATTAGGAAAAGATGAAAGTGGTGTTTCAATTGAACAAACACTTTATAGAAGTATGATAGGATCTTTATTGTATTTAACCGCATCTAGACCTGACATTATATTTGCCGTTTGTTTATGTGCTAGATTTCAAGCTAATCCTAAAGAGTCACATTTAAAAGTGGTGAAACGCATCTTTAGATATCTTATAGGAACATCTAAATTAGGATTATGGTATCCTCATAATGATTCTTTTATTTTGCATGGTTTTTCGGATTCAGATTATGCGGGATGTTCTTTAGATAGGAAAAGCACTAGTGACACTTGTCATTTTATCGGCCCTTCACTTATTTCATGGTCGAGTAGGAAACAAAATTCTGTTGCCCTCTCTACTACCGAGGCCGAATATATTGCACTAGGTAGTTGTTGTGCCCAAGCTCTTTGGATGTCACAAACGTTAGAAGATTTTGGTATACAACAAAGTAGTGTAGAATTAAAGTGTGATAATAAAAGTGCTATAGACTTAACTAACAATCCCGTATTACATTCTAGATCTAAGCATATAGATGTCCGACATCATTTTATAAGGGATCATATTAAGAAGGGTAATGTAAAAATCAATTTCATAGGAACGGATTCACAACTAGCGGATATATTCACTAAACCGTTACCGGATTCCCGTTTTTCTATGCTTAGGCTAGAATTGAGAATTCTAGACATTTCACAATGAATATATCACTACTTAAAAACATATAAAATTTTAAAAAAAAAATCATCACAAAACTTATACATTTTAAAAAGAAAAACTAAAATTTTAAATCAAACCATAGAATTTGAAATGACTTAACAAAAATTCACACATCATTAATATTACATAAAATTTGTTCCATAAACAGTAAAATTCAACATAAGTTTAAGTTCATTAACAGAAAACGAAATCTGAAGAAGTTCATTGTCGCCTAGGCGACAGTGGATGTCGGAAAATTCCGACATCAATCAGAAGCAGCACCCTGATAAAATCTACTCAGAATCCTCATAACCAGCCCCGCTGCTCTCTGGACAGTCTTCTGGAGGTCCTCGTCTTACGGCCTTACCACGCCGAGTCCGCCTCACCGATTGGCGTGGCGGTTCTTCATCTGGAATTTGCCATTCGGCCGCTTCTTCCGGAGTAGGCTTTAACTTCAAACCTTTCACCAAAAATTTCATAAACTTTTGCATTCTACTACGATCTTTCTTCACTTCCTTCTTGTGATCCTCTAGTGAATCACGAAGATCATCTATAGACTCTCATAGTGATCCTGCCCTAGGCATTGGAGGCTCTCTAATCTCAATTCCAGGATGGGCCTTTTTATGCGTCTTCTTCACTTTCATAGTACCCGTATAATACATCTCAGGAAAACAATCATCAAAATACGAATCTTGAACTATCCATCCATACTTCTTATATAGTATACGCTGAATTATAGCCCCCATTGGCAGAGTATGAACCTTCACCCATTTTGGGACCGACAGCTTCCTCTCGTCCTTAAGGTTAGGAAATGATGCACAATAGGGTTTGACTCGGTCTAAAGCCGTATTTATATTTTTAGCTGTCGCCCAGGCGACAGTGACTGTCGGAAATTTCCGACAGCTCCCGATTTGCTTAAATCTTCAGTTTTTGGTCCCTTTGATATTTTCCAATAGTTATATGTCTTTATTAATGCTACAACTCATGAATTGATGCCACACCATGTGCTTTTTATTTTTAAAAAAAAATGGCTCTTACATGATTATATGATTTCATTTCCAAGCTATCATCGTATTGACACTCCTACTTAGTTGTTTAGACCATTGGAAATTGTTTTCGCATGCCTCTAAGTATGAGAAATTGTTTATATATAATAATGAACTATCACGTTCACTTCTTTTGATCCATACATATGTCTTTCTATTTAATATATACATGAATCATATTTGCTTTAACATAACACAATAGCACTTCATAAATACTACTTTCAACCTTGATTTGTTAGCACAACCAAATATACACCATCTTTTGCGATTCAAGTGAATTCGGAGATCCTTGGTCAATTAAAAAATTATAAAAATCTCAAAATTAAGATATCACAAAATATGTGATCAAAAAATTTTTTAAATTAAAGACAAGGATACTCCACCAAGCACTACTTACCCTCCTGATAAGTCTTAATGAGCATTGTGAGGTTAAGCACCTTGGAAAGAATTGTAAAGTGTCTTGTGCAAAAGAAAAATGGTATTCTATTCTTCTTGTGCTATATCTTCAAGGTCAAAGTTGTCTTTATATGCTTCTATTATGTTCTCAATTCCAATGATCATGTACATTAAATAACTTCATATGTTTGATCTAAGTAACACATGTACACATCATTATGTTATATAAACATTGGTTTCATGAGAATTGGACCGAAAATATTCCAAATTACTATACACTATTGTGTCTTTCAATGATACTTTCAAATGACCTTAATCATGTTTAAGTTATTTTATTTTATTACTTCATATGGCTATACCGTCTCTTCATGAGTTTATTCAATACTATGGCATATTCCTATTACTTCGAGACCTTCAATCATCTCAAGGCTTCAACCTTCTTTTCAGAGATCTAAATTTCTAGTGAGTTGTTCTTTTCATAATGTATTTTCATTTACATACATTTCATTTTATATTGGTAGGGAAATCGTTGTCTTGCGTGCGGCGTCTAAGTCCTTGCGTGGCTTAGGGGAAAATCGCTTCCTTGTGCGGAGCGTCCAAGTCCTTGCGTGGCTTGGTAGGAAATCGTGGCCTTGTGTGCTACGTCTATATCTTGGGAAGATCTAGAGGATAGGCTTGGGCTTGGTCTTGGGAGAGACAAGTGATAGCCTTCCGATCCTTGGGAGAAGGATTGGTAAAATCAAGATCATTGAAATTTATATTATCATATTTGTGCATTGAGCTTAAGCATTGTTAAGATCATTTTATTGTATGTAAATTTCATGATTAATATAATTATGCTTCTTTCATTAATTGCAAATTTGTTTGCTTAAATCATTATCTTAGAAATTTGTGTTTGGTTTAATACAAAAATTGCATTGGTTTAAAATTGTTTATAAGTATTTTTTTGAAAAGTAAAATCTGTTTAAAAAATTATTAAGTAAAATTCATAATCTCTAAAAAGCCCTTATTCACCCCCCCCCCCCCCCCCCCTCTAAGGGCGTCACACGATCCAACAAAATTGAATTCAATGATACGTCAAATACAGACAAAAATAGAACATTTTCTGCTGTCCTTTTCTGATCCTTTTCAGAAGGTATCTAAGGATATAATTCAAAGTCTAACGGCTCATTTATTTCCAGGAATGGAATGAAGTACTCAAGAGAGACAACAAAGACATTCTTGGAAGTTATTCAAATTCAGATTGATGATTCGTGAACAGAAATAGAAAGAGATTCATTATCCAATGGACATTCCTTATAAGTACAAAACATAAGAGGAAACAAATTCAAACACTATTCGACAGAGAATAAGTATTCAGAGAAAAAAGACAACATAACCATTGAAATTATTCTATTCTATTGAGTCATCTTCGTCCTTAAGCTCTCTCTTTCAGTTAGAATAAGGAGAACTTCTATGTACATGAAATACACAGGCTCTGCTTCTTCTTCTTCACTTAGAGAAGGAAGCCATCAAGTGTACAGAGAGCTCTTCAAGATCACAAGCTCATCACCCTTGCATTCTTCTCTACCTTAAGCAAGGGTTCATTCAAAACAGATCCTGAAGAACACCTGCAGAATAAACAACATTACAACTTCTTCTTCTTTCTTCTTTACTCTCTATTTTATTTTGTAACTATAGAAAAAGTTTTAAGAATCCATCTCCAAAGGATTCAGTGGTTCTAAGAGTCTCCTTATCAAAAGACTCAGTAGTTGGTTCTATGAGTCTCCTTGTCAAAAGACTCAGTAGTTCTAAGAGTCTCCTTATCAAAAGACTCAGTGGTTCTAAGAATCTCCTTATGAAAAGACTCAGACATTGTTTAGTGTATTCCTACCAAGGTGGTAGAAGATTGGATGTACTCATAGTTTGGGGAACCACTATAACTTTTTTCTTGTGCTGTGAATTTTTTGTGATGTACCCTTTACTATTTCTACGCTCTGTGATTAATTTATTATGTGTTGGTTTTTCATATTGCATAGTCATTAGAAATTTTGCATTGTGTGTGCATATTTAGTATAAAAGATTTAAATCTCTATTTACCCCTATAGAGAATACTCAGAGGTTACATTGTGCACTTTCACCCAAGAGATAGTATTGTTCTTTCTATTTATGTTGACAATCCGTCAAAAGCTTTTTGAATAACTTCCAAAAATATCTTTATTGTATCTCTGGAGTTCTTGTTTCCATTCTTGGTTATTAACGACCCACTAGAATTCAAATAACTTCCATTTATAACTTCTGAATAATCTTCAGAATCGAAACCAAGAAGGGTTCTAATTTCGTGTATGTATTAGACGTTGCGTCAAATACATTTGCCTTCTTATCGACGCACCTCTGAGTTCTAATAGAAGCTCTGCTTCAACATCCTCCTCATCTTTGAAATGAACTCTGCTATTGATGTTGCATCGAGTCCTTATCGGCATATCCGTTGAGATGAAGACCTTGACTTTGAGCTCTGACTTCTACGTCAAATATAATTTGAAGTTGCGTCGACTTCAAATGTTGCTTTGACTGAATCAAGTTTCTGCGTCAAATATCTTTTGACGTTGCGTTGACTTCAACTGATACTTCGACTACCAGTCTAAGTTATCCTTACTTATATTCGAAGTTACTTCGACTTGGAGTGTTATCCTTACTTCTATTCGGAGTTACTTCGACTTGGAGTCGAAGCTGCGTCGACTTCTAGTCGATGTAGAATTAACTCAACTGAATTTTGTACTCCTCTGGACTGGTCTTTGCCACCCTAATAAGAGTGTGACATCCTAGGATATCTAATGACCATATTACCCTCACTATACAATGTGGTTAATGAATCATAGATGATGAAATCACTTTTAAATAATTTGTAAGATAAATCTAGAGGATGTCTTCCCCACAAGTTTCCCCTTTGAATTGAAATATGCCCATTTCAGGGCTCCATAAGATTTTGCAGCTTGTCCACACCATTATAGACATTAAGAAAGTCTTTATCAGACACATCATCCTCCTCCCCAACTTCTTCAAACCTTGGCAAATGCAATGCCTTGGTCAGTCCCTTTTACTATCACTCTTAACAGGGTATCATCAACCCTTATTTTATTGCCTTCCGAGAAGTGCTCATTATGGGCTTGGTGTAGAATTCCAAAATTTCTCTATGCATTATGACAGTTGGTTCAGATAGAACATATTCCAGACCTGCGGCTGTCAGCAACGCAAAGACTCTTTATCTCTTCATCAGCTTTGTTGAATGTTCCCATGACCACTTCAAATCCAATATTGCGGACATTCTCTCCTTTCATAGGCACCATTGTAAGAGGTATTGAAGAACTGGAAGATTTTGTCATCGCGAGTTCTCGATATTATTGCTTTTATGGCTTAGGGAAAATGAGGGCTTATTATACTTGAGAGCATTTGACCTATTTATAGATTCTATTTTAGAATGTCAAGAGACGCGTACCTCTTTGCGCAAGTTGAAAACTGTGATTAAGAATACAGCGGTTGAGATTATTATATCCATTATAAGAGATTTGATGTGCGTCGGAAGACTGTCTAGATGATAACATCTATATGTCATCTTGACATCTCGCCGATACAGTCGCCATGTCGTCTTCATATCATGCTGACATTGTAAAGACTTAGAGATTTCTCCTGCATTTTTCTAAATATTTCCTGTATACAATTTGTTAAGTTCCAATTACAAAGTAGTTGACAGATATGCATATCTATGTATTCACATAAGTTTTAAAGAGAGTTCTATTCAAGGTTTAACATGCCTAATTCAAATTTACAGAAATTGAATTTAGTTTCATCTAGGGGCTTGGTGAAGATATCTGCTACTTGTCTTTCAGTAGGCACATACTCTAGGCAGATATCTTCTTTTTCCATATGCTCCCTGATGAAGTGGTGTCTGATTTCAATATGATTGGTCCTGCTGTGTGACACATGATTTTAGAAATTACAATAACACTGGAGGAGTCACAACACATTGTTGTTTTGTTGATCTTTATGTTATAGTCCTCCAGCTGATGTTGGATCCATAACAATTGAGCACAACAATTTCTAGTTGAGATGTATTCAGATTCATCAGTGGAGATTCCTACACTTGTCTGCTTCTTACTGCTCCATGAAATCAGTCTTTTGCCCAAGAATTGGCAAGTTCCTGATGTACTTTTCCTATCTTCTTTTCTTCCGAAAAAATAAGACTCTGAATACCCAATTAGTTCAAAATCATTACTCCTAAGGTACCATAGGACAAGGTTTAGTGTACCCTTAAGATATCTTAATATCCTCTTTGTAGAAGAATAGTGAGATTCCTTAGGGTTCACTTGATACTTAGCACACACACATGTGACAAACATGATATCATGCCTACTAGCATTTAGGTAAAGTAAGGATCCAATTGTACATTTGTATATGGTTTCATCAAATGGTTTCCCTTTCTCATCCTTGTCTAGAGATATATTTGATCCCATGGGAGTTCTCATTGTGGAGGCACACTCTATTCCAAACTTCTTGATCAACTCCTTAGTGAACTTAGCATGTGAGATGACGATTTCATCCTCAAGCTATTTAACTTGGAGGTTTAAGAAGTACTTCAGCTCTCCAATGCTGCTTATTTCAAACTTCCCTTGCATAAAGTTGGCAAAAATTTTACAAAGGTTGTCATCAGGAGATCCAAATATTATGTCATCAGCATATATGTGGACTACCTGAATCTTGCCCTTTACTTCCCTTAGGAATAATGCCTTGTATATCTTTCCCCTTGAAAACTTGCTTTCAATGAGAAAGCTAGACATAGTTTCATACCAAGCTCTACATGCTTGTTTCAACTCATATAATGATTTCTTTAAGAAATATACAAAATTAGGAGAAGTTGGAACGACAAAACCTGAAGGTTGTTCTACATAGACTTCCTCCTTCAGATCTCCATTTAGAAATGCAGATTTCACATCCATTTGATAAACTTTGAAAACTTTGTGAGATGCATATGTCTGGAACAATTTTATAACTTCAAGTCTTGCTACTGGTCTGATCAAAATCTATTCCTTTTTTCTTATCTGTATCCCTTTGCAACCAACCTTGCTTTATTATTGACTATTACTCCATTTTCATTCAGCTTGCTCCTGTATACCCATTTGGTTCTAATGATATTTTGTCCTTGGGGTCTAGGAACTAGCTTCCACACTTTACATCTTTTGAACTGGTATAACTCGTCTTTCATGGCTATGATCCAAAAAGGATCTGAATTTACTTCTTCAAACTTCTTGGGTTCCACTTGAGATAAGAAGCTCAAGTACATGGCCTCATTCATTATACTACTTTTGGTCTTGACTCCCTCACTGATATCTCCAATAATTTGATCACTTGGGTGATCTCTGTGATGTATGCTAGCTGAGGGTAGTCTTCTTGATGTGTCGAGAACTTCAGTTTTAGCATGTTGTATTTCTTTTGCTGGTTCATGTAATGGACTTTGAATCTGTCTTCTATCTTTAGCTATTATATCTGGTAAAGTAGACTCTTTAACTTCTGCACTATCTCCAATGGTAATCTTCTTTAGCTGTAAACACATTCCAGCAACACCAGAAGAACTAGATAAGCCTTCATGTATCATTCTTGTCTCATCAAATATAATATTAATTAATTCTTCGACTACTTGTGTCTTTTTCTTGAATATTTTATATGCCATACTATGGCTACAATATCCAACAAAGATTCCTTCAAAACAATTTTTAGTAAATTTAGTTAAATGAGATTTCCCATTGTTCAAGACATAACATTTGCTTCCAAAGATCCTAAATTAGGATAAGGTGGGTTTTCTACCCTTCAATAGTTCATAGGGAGTATTTTTTGTGATCTTTGTTGATTTAGGGCCTATTCTACAAATGGCAGACTGTGTTGATTGCTTCAGCTCAGATATATTCTAGTAGTAAAGAGTCACTCAGCATGGTTCTACTAGCATATATGATTGTTCTATTTTTCCTCTCAACCACCCCATTTTGTTGGGGTATTCTTGGAGAGAAAAATTCCTGATGGATACCTTGTACTTTACATAATTCTTTCATAACCCTAGATTGAAATTATGTTACATGGTTACATCTAATTTTGACCATAGTACAATTCATTTCATTTTGAATTTGCCTGATAAAGACACAAAGTTGTCCTCCAGGGTATATGATTTTCTTTCCAAGAAGAACACCCAAGTAAATCTGGAATAATCATCAACCATCACAAAGGTGTACGACTTCCTTCCTAAACTATGAATAGACATAGGACCAAACAAATCCATATGCAACAAGTATAGACTTCTAGTAGAGTCGTTGTAAGCAATACTCTTAAAGATGGTCCTTGTTTGCTTGCCCATTTGGGATGCATGACATGAGCCATCTTTGATGCATTTCATTTTTGGTTCAACCCTAACTAAGTCATCTAAACGTAGTTTATTAATTGTCTTGTAGTTCATGTGAGCTAATCTCTTGTGCCATTATATACAAATAGAGTCTCTATCATTTTCTACAAGACAGACAGGTGTAACAAAAATCTTAACTAATAAAATTCAGGTAATAAATATTTCCACCTAAGTCACATAGTTGACTTATGCTTATAAGGTTGTGTTGCAACCCATCTGCATAAACCACTTTTGTCGAAGAGACTATGCTATTAGTAATCATACCATAGCCTTTAGAAACCCCTCTATCAAATCCACCAAAGATAACCTTGGGTCCATCTTCAAAAGGGGTGAAGTTCCTTAGAAGGTTTCATGTTCCAGTCATATATTTGGAATAACCACTGTGCAAATACCAGATTGACTTTTTATTGGCGTTTGGAAATTCCTGCAAAATGAAGTTATCTTACCTTAGGTATCCAAATAGTCTTGGGTCCTTGGATCTTGATAGTTCTATTTGCTGAATGTTTTCTTCTAATATTCACAACTAACATCATATTATTTGCCCTTGGCACTGTTGGATTGTCTTGGGAATATTGTCCACTAGATTCCTGATTTAAAGAAGGCCTCAAGTTAGCAATAAACCTCTTGTATTTGATTCCTATGTAAGTTTTGATGTGATAGGTACAACATAAATGCTTGGCTAATATAGTGTTAGACTTATGGTCACCCAAACAGGGTTTTGCCATTGTAATCCCTCAAGGTGCAAAACTCATGTTGACCTATGATCTAATCATATATTAGACATGTCATTATCATGAGGAAAATTAGTAAAGATAAAATAAATTAAAGGAAGAAGCAAAGAATAGTCTAAGTCAAATGTCGACTGCATTCACTGAATGACTAAGAAAAATGTCGGCTGCATCGAATGGAAGCTAAATAATTTATCGACTGCATTGACTGGATAGTTATGTAATTTGTCGACTGCATCGATTATAAAGCTCACAAAATTTATCGACTGCATCGATTGTACAGTTATGAAATTTGTCGGCTGCATCAACTTTATCGACTGCATTAACTGAGATTTTTACTTAGAATATTTTGTCATCCTGAAGCATGTTCTAACGGCTTTCTGCTGAGATCAAGCCGCAAATTTCACAGTTATTTAAATTGAATTGAATTCCGCTTTTTGCTGCAATAATCAAGGTGCTTTAATAGGATTTGGATTATACTCATCGATTTCAGATTGCTGCCGTTTGAAGATCTTTCCTTAAGAAAAATCTCTAGTCATTGAAGCATTCATTTTTCAGAAGCAAGGCCTCTGCCAATCCAGTCTTCTATATAACGGGACGTGAAAATTAAACACATATAAGTAGGCACATGCACATACACTTATAGAGATTTTTGTGCAAGAATTTTGCAAGTACTCAAGCTTTAGAATTTTGTAAATTCTTCAGTAACTGCAAACCTGAGAGAGGATTCTTCCAAGGCTCAACAAAACAACATTCTTTCTGAAGAACATTTCTCTCTTGAAAAAGTCTTCTTGATTCAGCCTAACTCATTCCAAGCAGATATATTCAAGTGTTGATCAAGAAAGAAGAAGCTTTCATAGTGCTTCTATTGAAGACTCAATTGTTATTTTTGAGTCAAAATATTAACAATTTCTTTGTAATTGTAGGATCCTATTTGGATATGAGTTTGTTGTAGGATTCCAGTGGGAAGCTGAGTTATAGGATCATTGTGATCTGAGGTAGGGACTTTGAAAAGATCTGAGTGTAGATCTCTTGTTGGAGAGATTGAGATAGGGTTTCTTTTGGCCTGAGAGTAGGATCTTGTGATTGAAGATCTGAGTTGTATGACCATGTGTTGAAGGCTTGAGGTAGGGGACTGTTGCTACCGAGGTGTAGGAGTCAAGGACTCTAAGTGTAAGATCTTTTGATCTGAGAAATTTAGAGAGGTTGGCCTAAGCTAGCACTCTGCTAGATAGGTGAAAGGGGAAAGTGGATGTACCCATAATTGGGGAACCACTATACATCTTGGTGCACTGTGCTGTGGATTGTGTTTATTTATTGCTTTATTGTGTTTAAAAGAAGAAAATCAAAATAAAGCATTAACTTTTAAAATACCTATTCACCCCCCTCTAGGCGATTAGACAACCCTTATCTTTCAAGTGGTATTAGAGTTAGGTTGTTCAAAATGGCTTCACAGCTGAACACGATTCTTTAAGGGTTAAAAGTCTAAAAGCATCATGACTTCTAGAGAGAGCTATAAGGAATTAAGCCCTATGAAACTTCCTATCCGCAGAAAGGAAAACTTTGGAATATGGAAGCAAAGGGTTAAGCTCTTCATGGAGGCCTCTGACCCTAGGATTTTTACCACCATTGAGGAGGGAATTTTCATCCCCATGAAGGTCTCATCTATTGATGAAAATCTTAGAGTTCCAAAGAAACTATCAGAGATGACAAAAGATGAAGTCATCTTGGCCACTATGGATAAAAGAGCCAAAAATATTTTAGTTTGTGCCATTGATGACTTCACATTTCAGAACCTCATTCACTGTCAAATAGCCCAAGAAATGTGGGTCACTTTAATAGCTTACATGGAAGGCATATAGGAAGTAAGGGATGATAGGAAGTCCCTATTAAATCAAGAATATGAAGCTTTCTGGCAAGAGAAGAAGGACACTATAACAGACTGTTATGAGAAATTCTTCAGGATAGTGAATGGACTGAAGAATTATGGACGATCCTTCACAAACTATAAATTGAATGACAAGTTCTTAATGTTAGTTTAGGATGTTGTCTAATCACCTAGAGGGGGGGGGGGGTGAATATGCATTTCAAAGATTTTAGTATTCTTTTGCTTAAAAACTGTTCTTTCTTAGGGATATAAATATACTTGAAACACACCACAGAAAACACACAGTAATTTATAGTGGCTCCCCTAGACAATGAATCTAGGGTACTCTACTGTCCCTCTGCGCCTATCTAGCAGTATGCTAGAATCAACAAAATCCTCCCAAACTCAGATCTACTTCACAAATATTACAACTTAGGCACACAGGCCATACATCTCAGACCCTATAACTCAGATCCTTTTAGGATCCTACCCCATGTTCCAAGAACCCTATAACTTAGGCCCTCAAGACCTACAACTCAGGACCTCAAGCCCTACAACTCAGGCACTCAAGCCCTACAGAGAATGGATAAAATACAATAATGAAGAACACTTAACACGGTAAAGAAAATATAGGATAGTTCTTCTGAAGCCTGATGAAGACCGCTTTTGGACTTGAAGAGATATCAAGAATGATCTTTCTTCACATCAAAGGATTCTCTTCAATCCTTCCTTTATTCTAGAAAAATCTTGACAGTCGATGTTGCTTGACAGAAACTTGGAGACCAGGAATCAAAAAATTGTTCTCAAGGGTTTGTTCCTTCTTCACACAACCACTATTACTATTCGATTGAGTCAAACGTTCTCTGTATTCTTGGTTGAAATTAAGGCAGACACTTATTCCTTTTATACGACTGAGGGGCTGTCTAATGGTCTACTCAGATGTCCTTTAAGTGTTAGAGGCACATTCCTTAATGGAACGAATTGATTGGACCACCAGGCGACGACATTAAATGTCGATAGTGTGTTTCGAAAAATCTTGGCCTGTCTCGACGACATAAGTGACATCTCGACGACAGAGCTTGTCGTCTCGGCGATCCATCTTGGACTTAGTTAAATCTTCAAGTCTTCATAAATCTTCTTCTGAGAAGGATATCTCAACGATATGAGATATCACAGCTACACTTGCACTCACGATGACATGAAGTCATCTCAATGATGTCGTCATGAATATCTTGTTGACTTATGGTCTTCTTGTAGATATCGTTGAGATCATCCTGACTTATCATCGATATCATCGTAATCATCCTGACGATGAGGAACACTTCAGCTGTAAACTATCTCTATGAATTTTAACTTAGTCTTCTCGACGACAAGGCTCCTTTACGACGATGTCGTCGACTTATTAACTGGACATTTCTCTTAGGATTCCTGAAGAACTTCTGTAAGGCAGTCTTTCCAATGACAGCCTTTCTTTCTCGATGATAAATCTTCTTATCTAGATACTTTGCTCAAGTCTTCTATAGAGCTTCATCATGCCAGTCTTCACAACGATATCGTCTTGTGATACTTGTTGAAATGATGATATTGTGACTTGGTTGATTCTTCTTGATCTCACAATGATATCATCGTGTGTACTTTGTTGACGCAACGATATTGTCTTGTTGTCCATATTGTCATGATGATTAGTGACATAATCATTCTGCTGATCTCTGCGAGTAGTCTCAATGATATATACATATTTATTCAACGATATGTTCAGTCATTCTCAACAATTTTGGACTTAGAGAGATTAGAGAAGTACTGGACATACAGTCTATACTCTGCAGTAAGTCTTGATCCATCATTAGTCTTCTCAATGATGATACTCGTTGTTACATCGATTTCATCATTTGTATCTTGTTAATGCAATGATATATGCCTTAGATATTTTTGCTTGATCCTTGTACATTATGCTTAGTGTGTATGATATTCTAACCTGCTCATGTCACATCAAATACAATTTGTACTTATCATTGACCTGAGCACTTCTTCCAATCAGGAACATTGCTGGACATTGTTCCCAACACTTAAGACCCCGCAACAAGGAATGTGACATTAAGATATGTGCAATAACATAAATTGGAAATCTGTGCAACATCCATCCTCAAAAATTATTTGGGAAATTGATGTCCCATGAATTGCACTTAAATAATAAGAAAAGTGAAGAAGGGCACAAAAAAGAAAAATCAGTGGCTCTAAAGGCTGAGAGCTCTATAAGAGGCAAAGAGAAGGCCTCATCCCCTCTAAGAAGACTAGCTGAGTCAAAGGAGTCTCAATCTAGCACTTCTGAAGAAAAATTGTCAGATGGATACATGGCCTTGTTCACAAGGCAGTTGAAGAAGATGTTGAGTAGGAGGAAGCAATGGAAGAGCAAACCTTCTTCTTCTTCCTTTAGATCTATAAATCATCACAATAATTTAGACAGATCAGGAAGAGACCCCAAGAGGGACAAGTATGAATCTAAATAGAATAAATTCATTTCTGATGACACAATTTGCTTTGGGTACAGAAAATTATGATATGATTGTTGAATGCCCATCAAAGAGAAAGAGCAGCAATAAGTCTGAGGAGAAGAAGTATCACTCAAGCAAGAAGTCTGAGAAGAGCCTCTTGGAAAAGAAGGAAAAGACCTTGAGTGACAGTGACTCAAAATCTTCTGAGTTTGATGAAGAAGAAGCCTATGTTGGGCTGACTGCACTGAGAGAAGAAGTGGAACAAACTACTGCCAGGATTGGCATTAGAGCTCCACTATCACTATCTGACAGTGACACTGAAGAAAATAATGATAGTTATGGGCTCATGGCTAAGACTGAATGGGAAGATCAGGATGACTCCCATCCTGATGAGTTAAAAGTCAAAACTTCTCTGTCAATATCTTACTATGAGATTGATGTTGAGTAAGAGGCTGGCTCATCATCTAATGATGAGGATGACTTTGAATCAGAGAACAAGTTTGATTAGATGGTTGAGAAGTATAATGCTCTTCTTGAGGCATTGAAGAAAAGCAAAAAGCTTGCTAAGAAGCAGGTTGAGGAGATTGAGCATCTGAAACCCCTGAAATCTCAACTTGATGAGAAGCTAGATAAGATCTATCAGATGAACTTTAAGTAATTGAGTTCAAGAAAATAATTGATTATAAAGTTGATCTATTTGTTCAAAAAGAAAGGACCATCAAGAAGTTGGAAGGAGACCTCCTCAATGAGAGGAAGCTACTGGCTAAGTTTTCTAAGCCACATACTATTCTTCCTATAATTGATAGCTTCTCAGCACCATATAGAAGTGGTGTAGGATATGAGAGAAAGGGAGGAGAGAAGGTAGATGTCAAGGGAAAGGCACCAATTCAAATACCATCTTTCAAAAGGTTCTACTAATCTCAAATAGCTATGACCAAGATAGTGTCTATAGACACTGGAAAAATGAGTGCTACACAGGTGGAACAAAAGATGTGCATAATGGAAAAAGTGACTTCAAAGGAGCTCATGAAGAAATTTAAATGAAAGATCATGGCCCTTTTGTGTTTGTTGCCAACACCAGAACAAATGACAAAGAAAAAGCATCTGAAAGGAGAACTGCAAGGAAGGGCAAGGCAGTGGTTGTGCAACCTAAGACACAACCAACACAGCACCATATGCCATGCAAGGATTCACATGCAGTAACATTCAGATATCCTTCTAACCACGGGAAAAGCTATCCAATTCCTATTGTGAGCCCAAAAAGAAGGTACAACGGGTTTGAATGCCAATGTTATGGAAAAGTTAGCCACTTTGCCATTGACTGATGGTATAATCCAATAGTTCCAAGGACAACTAATGGCAAGACAGCATGCAAACCTGGAGTAGTCCATAATGCACTTCAGATTGGTCAGAAGATGAAGAAAATCTTTAATTCTAACAAGAATCTAGGACCCACCAAGATTTGGGTTCCTAAGAATATATGAATTTCTTTGGTAGGTATGTCCAAAGACCAACCAGACTCCTATCTGGTATTTGGATAGTGGTTAGTCCAGGCACATAAGTGAAATAAGAAGCCTATTAATTGAATATTCCTCAGAAGAAGATGATCCCAAAGTCATTTTGGGGGGATTTGACAGAGGAATGAGTTAAAGGCTATGGTAAGATCTCAAATGACATAGGCACTATCACAAGGGTAGCTTATGTCAAAGGATTGCATCACAATCTGATCAGCATAAGTCAACGGTGTGATCTTGGCTATGTGATTGTATTCCACAAGGATGAGTTCCTGATTAAGAAATTTGAAGAGATCATACTAACTGGTACTAGGAGTGGAAATATTTATTGCCTTAATTTCTTATGTGCAAATTCAAATTCTTCTATCTATCTTATGGCTGAAAATAGAGCAAGTCTCCGTGTGCAATGGCATAAGAGACTGACTCACATTAACTATAAGACTATCAACAAGCTCTTATCAGAAAATTTGGTTAGAGCTGGCCCCAAGTGGAAATGTGTTCAGGAAAGCTCTTGTCATGAATGACAAATGGGCAAGAAAACAAAGGCTTCATTCAAACCAATTGGGGTTAAGGATACCACTAGATGTTTATACTTCCTGCAAATGGATTTGTTTGATCCTATGCCCATTCACAGCTTATGAGGGAATGTCAATACACTTGTAATTGTTGATGATTTATCTAGGTTCACATGGGTGTTCTTTCTTAAACAAAAGTCAGATACTCTAGAAATATTCACTAATTTTGTCAGGCAAATACAGATTGAAATAGGCAGTTCTGTTGCCAAAATTAGAAGTGACCATGAAACTAAATGAAATCAGGAGCCATGACCAAGCTCTGTGAAAGCCTAGGTATCTTTCAGGAGTTTTCCTCTCCTAGAACTTCTCAACAAAATGGAGTTGTAGAGAGAAGGAATAGAACCCTTATTAAATCTAGTAGAACTATGCTGAGTGAGTCCTCACTTCCAGAATATTTCTGGGCTGAGACTGTCAACAAAACATGCCATGTGCAAAATAGGATATTAATCAACATAATTTACAACAAGACTCCCTATGATCTTGTGAAAGATAAATAACCAATCCTAGCCTACTTCAAGATCTTTGGAAGTAAGTGTTTTGTACTACAAAATAGGAATCACTATCTAACAAAGTTTGTTGAAAAGGCTTTTGAGGGTGTTTTTGTTAGATATAGCTCCCATAGTAGGGCAAGTAGAATATTCAACATAAAGACTCACGTAGTAGAGGAATCCATTCATGTTGTATTTGATGAGACCAACATGATATATAAAGGTTGTCCTAGTTCTCTTAGTGTTGTAGGTACAGAGCAAAAACTGGAAAAACTGTCTATCAATGAGAAGTAAGAAGGAAGTGAAATAACTTCACCGGATGCACTAATAAGAGAAGAAGGCTGTCAAACAAAACATGTACAGGATGGTGCAGAAAGAACACAGCAGGCTGAGGCACAAGCTGAACCTATAGCACAAGAGACTGCATGAAGAATGCCAACAGCTACAAGACACTTGATAGATTACCCACATAATCAAATTATTGGTGACATAGGTCAAGGAGTTCAAACAAGGAGGAGTACAAGGAATGAAGTACTCCACCTGAGCTTTCTCTCAGGTAGAACCCAAGAAGTTTGAAGAAGCCAACGCTGATCCATCCTAGATCTTTGCTATACATGAGGAGTTAAACCAGTTCAAGAGGTGTAAAGTCAGGAAGCTGGTCCCAAGGCCCCATGACAACAATGTCATGGGAACAAAGTGGGTATTCAGAAATAAAATGGATGAACAAGGAGTTATCAGCAAGAATAAATCAAGGCCGGTTGCAAAGGGATACAGATTGGGAGAAGGAATAGATTTTTATCAAACCTGTGCACCAGTAGCAAGATTGGAGGCAATAAGTTTATTTCTAGCCTATGCAGCTCACAAAGGATTCAAAGTATATCAAATGGATGTGAAGTATGTCTTCCTCAATGGAGATTTGAAAGAGAAAGTATATGTAGAACAACCTCCAGGTTTTGACAATTCATCTCACCCTAGCTATGTTTACTATCTATAGAAAGCTTTATATGGTCTCAAACAGGCACCTAGAGCCTGTTATGAGACCTTGTATAACATTCTCATTGAAAACAAGTTTTCAAGGGGAAAGATAGATAAAACATTGTTCCTAAGGTAAGTAAGAGGCAAGACTTTGCTGGTCCAGATATATATAGAGGACATAGTCTTTGGACCTACAAATGATAATCTTTGTAAAATATTTTGCCAATCTTATGCAAGGGAAGTTTGAAATGAGCAGCATGGGAAAGCTGAAATATTTCTTAGGACTTCAAGCGAAGCAATCTGAGAATGGTATATACATTTCTCAATCTAAGTTCACAAAAGAACTTATAAAGAAGTTTGGAATAGAGGATGCAACCTCAATGAAAACTCCAATGGGATCCAATGTGTCTCTGGACAAGGATGAGAATAGGAAACCTTTTAATGAAACCAATTACTGATGCATCATTAGATCTCTGCTCTACCTAACTGCTAGTAGACTAGACATTATGTTTTCTATCTGTTTTTGTGCTAGATATCAAGTGAACCCCAAGGAATCACACTGCTCCTCTGTTAAGAGGATTTTAAGATACCTTAAGGGCACACCAAATCTAGGCTTATGATACCCTAGGAGTAATGATTTTGAGCTGACAGGATTTTCAGATGCAGACTTTGCAGGATGCAAGGAAGATAGGAAAAGCACCTCAGGGACAAGCTAATTCCTTGGGAGAAGGCTAATTTCATTGAGCATCAAGAAGCAAATTAAACTAGTGTGGCTATCTCAATAGCTGAATCAGAATATATCTCTGCCTAGGAGTTATTGTGCCCAATTTATTTGGATACAACATCAACTACATGATTAAAACATCTAGCTAAGTAAAACTCCATTTTTCTTGTGATTCATCAAGAGCAATCTCAATTGCTAAAAATCATATGTCACACAATAGGACCAAGCACATTGAGATTAGATATCACATCATCAGAGAGCATGTTGAGAAAGAAGATATTTGCCTTGAGTTTGTCCCCACTGACAAATAAGCGATAGATATTTTCACCAAGCCTCTAGATGAAGAAAAATTCAATTTCTTCAAAATTGAATTAGGCATGTTAAATTTAGAATAATGTTCATGTCTAACCAATCTTTCAAATTATTTGTCATAGTTTAGTTCTACAAATTATTTGTTATACAAACATTATGTTGTGCAAGTTAGTAGATATTAGGCACTAAACAAAGATTGTAGGAGATAAGCCCTAAAATGAAAAATATCGGCTTAACGAGGAAACACAGAAACAAATTGCCATATACAAGGAAGGATATCAACACACCATATTAAAAGATATTCTCAAATTTATTACTTAATAAGGTGCGCTCCTATTCAACTTCCTTTTTATGTAAATTAATTAGAAATTACGGAAAACATTTGGATAAATAGACCGTAAAAACCCCAAAAGATGGTACCAAGTCTTTCACGCTCTCTTTTCCTGTAAAGGCTTTCTCCTCAAAAACCTTCTGCATATCCAATGGCGCCAAAGACAAGTTCCTCAGACAAGATCAATACTGACATTGAAGTAGTGCGTGGCGACTTCAAAAATTGTCTAGAAGAGATACAAAATGGCATATTGCTTCTCAGAGACGCAGGGCTTGAGACAATACTATCAGAACCGACGCGGATTGTGCCAAAATCTGTAGATGTGTTCTTCAAAAATGCTGAGATCCATGCCTCTGGGAAAAACATCAAAACAATTGCCATTGGAAATAATCTAAGATTTACCACTAGGAGTTTGAGTCAGCTACTTGACCTACCAGCCCTCTCTAAAGGAGAAGAAGAATAGGAATTTATTAGGGCAGATCATGAAGCAGCCTGATGAGTCCCATTTATATACACATTTTTGGACTCATCTGGGCCGTATTTCTAGTCGATGCACTACACCTTAGGCATATTTTTGATTATATTTGTTATTCCTTGCTAAGTACACTCTAAGGCCCGTTTCGGTATGCATTTGCGCTCCTTGCTATTGGGGGTAAGCACATGTTGCTCCCCATCCCTTTCTCTATGTTTATCTAGTGCTGGAGGTGTTTTCCCAGCTGTTTTATCTTGTATATAGGTGGACGGATCATCCAGTTCCCCACCCCCCCCCCCCCAGAATTCATGATTGTGTGCAACACACGGTCGTGCATTTACTTGACGCACATACGGTTGCGGTCGTGCGTTCTCATGTGGGCAGAAAATGGGAGATCTGAATTTGGTCGTGCGTTTTGACGCACGGGCCCGTGCGTGAGTAAAACGCTCGGTCGCCTGTTTCTTCCTGTTTTTAGCTTTTCTGAATTTACCCATGCGTTTTGACGCACGAGCGGATTTGCCCGTGCGTGAGTAAATCGCACGGGCGGCGCAGCTTCTTCTTCACGCAAGTTTTTATCATTAATTATCGCACGGGCAGCGCACGATCGTGCGTTCGCCCGTGCGTGACTAAAATTCTTCCTGTTTAGTATTTAAAGCAGGAAATCTGCAACATTAGAGAGGATTCCGGGGAGGCCGATTCACCTCACGGGAAAAGCCAGGAATCTCGCCATTTTCACCCTTTCCTTCAGAGGATACAAGAGGAGACCTTTTCCAGCGATCTCCTTCGCCATTCCTCCATCCGGGAGCATTTGCAAGCATTCTCCGCCACTAGTTCAAGCATTCTTCGCCGAGGAGACCATAGAAGCGCTGAAGATCGTTGGAGCGGTGACAGCCTCCTTCGAGTCCGCACACCATCTGAGGGCCGAGCCCGGAGAGAGCCCGACAACCTCTCACTCCGGCCGAGAACCCAAGACGCGGTGACATCTTCTATGTGGTCCTTTCTAAACTTTGATGCTTGTGCTTTCTCTTTGTGTTGTTGTACGAACGCTTGTTAGGTTAATGTTATGGATTCTTGCTTGTGTTCATGTGCAATGATGTTGTGGTGGTGAGAATAGCTTTCGTCGTTGTTGTGATAGCCTAGGTTGTTTGTGTGTGAAGCCATCTAGCAATTGCTAGTGGTGATGTTGGCGAAGAGGTGAATACGACCCTCACAAAACCTCGCACTATGGCCACTCCATCCGCTTATCGAAGCGCGGCATCGCAGCCGCTGCACTCACCCACACCTTGCAAAGCGGTGCTTTTCAACCCGCATTTCTCTTATTTCCGCAATAGCTTCGGAATCCAATCACAACGCCCCTATTTCACATTATTCGGTCGCGTAACAATTGTATCACCACACGTTTCGTTCACCAGAACCTGCATTCCTTTGAGATCGACATTCGGGGAGTTCCTCCCTATTTTATTACTTGAGCGACTGGTGCACTGCCGTCGTATCGCATTTCGTGCTTGCTAATTAGCGTTGCAGAAATCGCACATCAAGTTTTTGGCGCCGTTGCTGGGGAGTGCAGGCGTGATGAGATGTTGGTTGTGAATCGATTATTTTTGATTGAGTCTTTTATTTTCTTTAATATATTCTTTAATATGTTATTTTCTTCTTCTGTGTCATGTGGGCGCATTTGAATATCCGATGTCGTTGGTGTGGGGACACATCCCACGCTAGTGAGAGGTGTCCCAAAGAGTATGGTGTCATTCAGAAACTGTACGGGTCCCATAAATCTTTTGGCTCCTCTACTGCTCCTTTGTTGTAGCACTTTTACTCGACTGCCGCACCTTGGGTGCCGGCGAAGCCGGCGAAGCAATGTTTATTTTGCAAAAGTAGAGAGCATGCCTTGAAGGACTGTGCTGATTACCTTCGCCAACTGGAGGATGATGATGAGCCGGATATCTGGATCATCCCATCTTCGAATTCTGCGAGCACAGCCCCTTCCTCTGGTTACGTGTCACTTCCACCTTCACTTTTTGAAGTCTCTGGAATCGACACGTGCATCAGTGTCCCTCATGACTCCGTTTCTGATGCTCCCCCCCATACCTCTTCGGTTCATGTACCACTTTGCGTGGATTTGTGCCCTTGTGTGGAGAGTGAGCCTGAACTCTTATGTGGCACGTCTTCTCCCACTACACACGAATCAACATCTATTTCTGATATTGTGATTGAGGTCAATTTGCAGGATGTTGTAGACTGGCGCGGTGTCGTGCCCACTCTCATGGAGGAGGACAGTTTCGATTGTGCTGAAGCAACTGTTTAGGTCCAGTGCGAGGAAGTCCCAGTTATAGAGGAGGCCATTGCGTGCGGTGTCGAGTCTAGTGAAATCTTCGATGATATCATCAGTTTGTCATTGCCACACCCTATGGGGGATGAAGCCGGGATTATCCCCTCAGATGAGATCTCTTTTAGTTTTTCTTACAATTTATTTCCTGACCCCCTTTCTTTATATACAAGGATGCAGAATGCCCCTCCTCCGGTTGGTCAGACTTTATGCATGGAAGAGCCGAAAGCCTGGCGGGATGAGGAAGGTACTATGAAGAAACATCTTGTTTCCTCATCATCATTGGTGCTTCCCTTTGAGGATTGGTTACAAGGGGGCAAGCGGTTTTTCTTTGAAGACATAATACTGGAGGAGAAGAAGAGAGCGAAAAAGGAGGAGATTTGGGATTGGAGGCTGAGCATCCTACTTAATTTCCACCCCTACTACCAGGTCCCCGGACCTTTTTCTTTCATCAGTTGTTACTACTTCAAATCAGCTTATAGCTGATTTGTGTTGAGCTTGTAATAATAATTAGGATTTATTGACTTTTGCTTATTCCTAGACTTTATAAACTGCTTAATACAGGTATTTGGTCCACCTCAAGGACGTTAAACAAAAGGGCTTCTTGGGAGACAACCCATGGGAACCACCCGGTTCCGCTTGCTTGCTTTAATTTCTATTATGTTTTGTTTGTTTTTGATTTGGCGCTAACATTGCAGGTGTGAATGCGATTGGATGAAGAGGAGGAGATCTTTAAAGATGGATTATACCCCTATTTTTCCCTATTCCTGAATTGTCTATTTTATTTCGTTTTGATCAAGTCTGGGGGAGAGAGCGAGTTGTGTACGTACACACACTTTGCATGGCATGTTAGAATGTGCTGAGTTAGGATTTATCATTTTGTTGCACACATCGCATACACTTGCACCTAGTTCACACACACTTTATCACGCGCGCTTATTGGATATTGCTGCGAGGTTCCCCGCTCGTAAGAATTGGATTGTTAGTGTAGGAGTGAGGAGTAGTGAAAAAAGTTGACTCGAGTAGTGCTCTAGTCAATTGCTCCCGTCACACCTAATTAGAGTAGAATAAAATTCAAAGTTATAATTTAATTATTTCTATTATAGTAACTGCAATTTATTTTACTTTAGTGGTGAATCTGGTGAATACAACGGTAGCATAAGGTCGAGTGTAGCTGGACTAGTAGTAGCTTATTACTAAGGTCGGAAGGAAGGACAACCTTTCTCAGTGGCTAGAACTTGCACTAGGCTACTCTTGAAACGATTGCGTTGAAGTACTCATTATAAAATGTGATATAGGGCATTTCTTGATCCGTTTGTGCTTTCGAAATCCTCACCAACGTAATCACCTTTGCAAGCCCACTTGAGCCTACCTTTCCTCCTTGTTTAGCTCCACTAAAACTTCACCAAAGCCATACGGCCAAACCTATTTTCGCACCAACTTTTGAGCTGAAAGAAATTTATCTATCGATCGCATTTGGTGTTATCTCTGTGGTGTATGGCAGCTTTGATTTAGCTAAAGGAGTTGTTTTTATTGTGCCTACAAAAGTATTCTGTCGAGAAGAGAATAGAAAAGTAAAAAAAAGGAAAACAAAGTAGTTCAAAATGAATACTCTCTCGACAAATTCAAATTATATTTGGCTTAGCACGCACCTAGTGTTCAGTTGAAATCTGGGGGTGTTGTGTAATTCTTGAAAATGTTGTATTGGTGATTGTAATTCTCTTGAGTGCTCAGTTTATTTTGAATGCGATTCTCATCGTCCTTCTACTTATCTAGCCTAAACTCAACCAAAGCCCAATCCTAACCCATAAGTCCTATTGATTTTAGATACGAGTCATCTCATGCAGTAGGGAGAGTGCGAACGTGCAAGCCTATGGACACCGACTTTGATGGATTTCTTAGGAGTGTGTCCCGAGCTTTGATTCGAGTAAAACTCTACTCATTAGTCACGCTATTTTCCCTTTTGCGCGACCAAAAGATTCACCGGGATTCACCATCCAAGTAAAGTAAATTTCAAATTACTGTTCTAGAAATAGTTAGATATAATCTTGAGTTTAATTCTGTTCTAATGTATTTCTATGCACGTGTGCATGCGACTTCGCATAGGTCTCTACCGCTAAAACTCACTCTAACATCCAATTGTTTCGACAGAAGAGCTGAGTAGTTTGCCCGAGACGTGCAAATGGTTAAGTCTAGGGGTGTGATGAGTCCCATTTATATACACATTTTTGGACTCATCTGGGCCGTATTTCTAGTCGATGCACTACACCTTAGGCTTGTTTTTGATTATATTTGTTATTCCTTGCTAGGTGCACTCTTAGGCCCGTTTCGGTGTGCATTTGCGCTCCTTGCTATTGGGGGTAAGCACATGGTGCTCTCCATCCCTTTCTCTATGTTTATCTAGTGTTGGAGGTATTTTCCCAGCTGTTTTATCTTGTATACAGGTGGACGGGTCATCCTGTCTATAACGCCCCTGATTTTCGTTAATTATTTCACGTACCCGCCATGACGTAATTTTGGCGTAAGGGCGTCACGTCAGCTCGTTTAGTAGTGTGTTGAGCCTTAGCTTAGTTAAAGTATGTCTTATAGATCGAGCGTGCGAGATTTCGCATCATTTCAAGTTAAAGTAAAGATTTTGGGTGGATATCAAGATTTTAGCTTCGGGAGGCTTTAGCCCGAGTTTGGCCCATCGGAATTGAATTCTGACTTTGCCGTTGGATTCGTAGCGCCGTTTTTTAGTTAAGGTGCGAATTTCGTAGAAATCCGAGGTGTTTTGGTCGCCCTCGCAGTTTAAGTAAATTGGGGGATTTATTTATTAATTAAATAATAATTTAGGGTTATATATAAGCCTAAAATCTCCTCCTCCTATTCATCTTCTCCTTCCTCGATCAAAAGCAGCCACCATGCGTTAGAGCGAGAGCAAGGTTTCGTGGATCATTTCACCGGCGATTCCTAGGGCTGTAGTGGTCGGAATCGTGTTTGGTTTGAAGTTTTGGAAAGCTCTCGGCGAGATCTTCGTTCTAGCGGTAAGCTTTTCTCGTTTCGTGAAGTTTTGGGAGTTTTGGTAGTGACCTAACCCCTCCTTTTGATCCGAAAAGTTTCAGGTTTTGTGCTCGGGTGAGTTCTTGGCCGGATCCTTAGCTTTCGGAGCGGTGAGATTAGTTCTTGTGCAAGTTTTGAGGCAAGTGGTACTCCTTTTCTTCTCTCTTTTGTTGGAATGTTACTCCTTGTGTTGATTTGTTGTCATGCAAAACCTATAACTTCCTTATTGTTCTCCCCTGATTCATCAAACTTCCTCTTATATACTTAACTATTAAATTGCTGTCAAGAAAATCATCAGTTTTTACTCGAAAATTTCGGTTTTTGCTTCTTCTCGAGAAATACAGAGTTCTTCTCGAGAAATCATTTCTGGCTCTCGAGCAATCCTTTCTGCTTCTCGAGAAATCATTTCTGCCTCTCGAGAAATCATTTCTGGCTCTCGAGAAATCCTTTCTGCTTCTCGAGAAATCATTTCTGCCTCTCGAGAAATCATTTCTGGCTCTCGAGAAATCCTTTCTGCTTCTCGAGAAATCCTTTCTGCCTCTCGAGAAATCAATTCTGCCTCTCGAGAAATCCTCTCTGGCTCTCATGAAATTACAGACTTCCTCTCATGAAATTACAGACTTCCTCTCATGAAATTACAGACTTCCTCTCATGAAATTACAGACTTCCTCTCATGAAATTACAGACTTCCTCTCATGAAATTACAGACTTTCTCTCATGAAATTACAGACTTCCTCTCATGAAATTACAGACTTCCTCTCATGAAATATAGACTTTTACTCAAGAAATCCCTGAACCTTCTGATCAAAGTTTTGGGCCATTTTCTTCATATATTACCCTATTCTTAGAGTGTTATGGTGTTGTTATTCCGGGTTGCGCCCCGTGTTTTAATTAGAGATTAAATTTATTAAGAACCACTGTCTTTAGCCTTGCACGGTTGTCGTGTTTGGGGGATAGTGGGTGAATGTTATAGCCTTGCACGGTAGTCGTGTTTGGGTGGTTGGGTCTAGTGGCACCCCCACCTGGTTTTGGGCTTTGGGTAGCGGGGGTAGGTAACCGCTCCTGTTTAATTTGAGCTGATCAGTCTCTTGAATTAATGTAACAAGATAAATGAAACTTGCTTGTTCCTCTTTATGACACTTTCTTTTTGGTGCACTTGGTGTTTTGTTTAGTTCCTTATTTTGGAGCTTTTCTTTCGGTGAATCTGGCCTGGGTTGGTACCCCTTTTGCCTTATTTACTTTCTGCATACTTTTTGGCCACTTGTAATTCCTTGCTGAGGTGTTCTTTGTTTTTATTGAATGCCTCAGGTTCAGAGCCGTAGCGGCTAGTGGTGTAGCCTGAAGTTCAGAGTTTTAGTAGTTGTTCACCCCGCTGCTGCGAGGTAGTTGTTTTTAGTTACTTCTTGTGCTCAGACATACTAGTTGGTGCCAATGGGTTAGTGTCATGTTGTTGACGCCCATTGTGCCCCTTTTTATACTTTATAGTTTATTTGCCAGATTATGCCACTACTTTTAGATCTTGTGTATCTTACCCTCTGGGAATGATTTATGTTAGGTGCACTATAGTTATAAAATGGTTTTTCTTCATCCTCATTGCATTCTTTCTAACTGAAACCCTTAACTTTAAAGTCGCCTAAAGGTATTTTCTACTCTTACAATACGCCTAGTTATGTGCATATCATTTACTTCATGCTCCGTCGTTTGCATACATGTAGGACTTTAAGTAAACTAAATCAAGTACTTTCCGCTGCAACTATATATACTTTCCTGGTGGACTAGTTGATCCACGAACTGAGAGACACAGTTCTTACCTCAAAACCCCTAATAAATGATTTCAAATGATGACTTATCATATAATCATGTTTTGTCTAGTTAAGTAATAGGTTTCTGCCTGAGCGTCTACAGTTGTCTCATGTATGACGTGGCATCATGACGTGTATTTTCTCTTACTCTGATATCCTTAAATTCGGAGAAAATGCGGGTTGTGACACTGTCCCCCCCCCCCCCCCCATAATTCATGATTGTGTGCAATGAGCAGTCGTTCGTTTCCTTGACGCACGAACGGTTGCGGTCGCGTGTTCTCATCTGGGCAGAAAACGGGAGATCTGAGTTTGGTCGTGCGTTTTGACGCACGGGCGGAATTGCCCTTGCGTGAGTAAAATGCACGGTCACCTGTTTCTTCCTGTTTTTAGCTTTTCAAAATTTACCCGTGCATTTTGACGCACGGGCGGATTTGCCCGTGGGTGAGTAAATTGCACGGGCGGCGCAGCTTCTTCTTCACCCCAGTTTTTATCATTAATTATCGCACGGGCACCCCACGATCGTGCGTTCGCCCGTGCGTGACTAAAATTCCGCCTGTTTAGTATTTAAAGTAGGAAATCTGTAGCATTAGAGAGGATTCCGGGGAGGCCGATTCCCCTCGCGGGAAAAGCCAGGAATCCCGCCATTTTTGCCCTTTCCACTAGAGGAGACAAGAGGAGACCATTTCCAGTGATCTCCTTCGCCATTCCTCCATCCGGGAGCATTTGCAAGCATTCTCCGCCACTTGTTCAAGCATTCTTCGTCGAGGAGAACATAGAAGTGCTGAATATCGTTGGAGCGGTGACAGCCTCCTTCAAGTCCGCACACCATCTGAGGGCCGAGCCTGGAGAGATCCCGACAACCTCTCACTCCGGCCGAGAACCCAAGACGCGGTGACATCTTCTATGTGGTCCTTTCTAAACTTTGATGCTTGCGCTTTCTCTTTGTGTTGTTGTACGAACGCTTGTTAGGTTAATGTTATGGATTCTTGCTTGTGTTCATGTGCAATGATGATGTGGTGGTGAGAATAGCTTTCGTCGTTGTTGTGATAGCCTAGGTTGTTTGTGTGTGAAGCCATCTAGCAATTGCTAGTGGTGATGTTGGCGAAGAGGTGAATACGACCCTCACAAAACCTCGCACTGTGGACACTTCATCCGCTTACCGAAGCGCGGCATCGCGGCCGCTGCACTCACCCACACCTTGCGAAGCGGTGCTTTTCGACCCGCATTTCTCTTATTTCCGCAATAGCTTAGGAATCCAATCACAACGCCCCTGTTTCACATTAATCGCTCGCGTAACAATCGAATCACCACACGTTTCATTCACCAGAACCTGCATTCCTTTGAGATTGACATTCGGGGAGTTCCTCCCTATTTTATTACTTGAGTGACTGGTGCACTGCCCTCGTATCGCATTTCGTGCTTGCTAATTAGCGTTGCTAAAATCGCGCATCACAGCCATAGAATGGTGTGATTATTTAGTTGAAGAGTATGGCTCACTAGAGAGGGGTAACATGAACCCTCAAGGAAATTTACTAGCTGACATTGTAGGCAAGGTACTATTGTGCAAACCAGGCTCACATGATAGAATTTCAAAAGAAATGTTCAAATTCATGACTACAATAATTCTAACCAAGAAGATTGACTAGAGTCAGCTCATCTTTACGAAGTTAAAGGGTTTCTTAAATGCCCCCAACATGGGGAGAATTGTCTCCATATGTCTCTTTAAATGCCTAGGAGAAAAGCTTAATAAGTCACCTGAGGCACCACTGTACTACTTGGAAAAAAAATATTATAGGACAATAGAGAGGTGGGAGAAGCCCTTTCCCAAATCAGAGAAAACTGGAGAAAGCTCCAAGCAACATCAAGCTGAGAATAGGAAGTGTGAAAGAAGTCCTTGGGAAAAGATGGCAGAAAGGAAGATAAAATTGAAGAAGAAGAAGAAGAAGAGAGAACATGCTCCAAGCCCCATTCAATCCCCCAGTCATGCTGAGGGGGATCATACTGTGGAAGTTAACCCTCTCACATCTAGAACAATGGTCCCAGAAGATTTAGAAAGATCAGACCCCGTGCAAGTATCCAGGGAAGCTGTTGAACAAGGAGCTGAGAATATGGGAGAAGTTCATCTGGAACTTGCTCCTTAGCATACTGAAATAGTGGATCTGGGAGAAGTTCAACAGGAACTATCTATTCTGCATACAGAATTATTGGAAGAAGAAGATGTTCATTAGGAACTTTCTTCCCTAGGTACTGCAGCAGTTGAGGGGGAGTTCTTCTAGGAAAACTCTGCCCTAGAAATTGAGCTGCTGGAAGAGGAAGAGAGGTCAATCACTGAGGTGGTTGAGGGGGAGTCACACCAACAAGACTCTGCCCAGGCTGTTCTTGACCTAGATAAAGTTGACCAAGTCATCAAGAAGATTTATAATCCATACCAGCACCAGCTCCAGTCCAGGAAGAATCAGAAGAACTAATCCCCACAGGGAAGGAGATAGTTCTATGGAAAGGAAAGAGTGCGCTGGAAGGGCCAGACACTTACAAGCTCACCTCCCAGACCTCTACACCTGATTACTTATATGAGGACTATGAGCCTCATTGAAAGTGCACATTGAGTCCTCTGAGTATTCTTTAGAGGGGGGGGGGGTGAATAGAGATTAAAAACTTCTCACTAACAAATGTGCAAAACAATAAAATAGTTCTAATAACTATGCATTCAGTTATCCAATCCAGAATAAAGTAAACACAAGAAAAGCAAAAATATAAAGGGGACAACATAGAAAATTATCAAGCATAGATAAGACAAGATCTATAGTGATTCCCCAAAATATGAGTACATCCACTCTTCTACCACCATGGTAGGAATACACTATCCAGTGCCTGAGTCTTTTGATAAAGAGACTATTATAACCACTGAGTCTTTTGATAAGGAGACTCTTAGAATCAACCACTGATTCTTTTGATAAGGAGACTCGTAGAACCACTGAGTCTTTTGGTATGGAGACTCTTAGAACAAAACTAGATCTTCTGGTAAGGAGATCTTGAACCACTGAATCCTTTGAAGGTGAATTCTAAGGACTCTTTACTCAGGTTACAATAAAGAGAGAGAGAGAGAGAGAGAGAGAGAGAGAGAGAGAGAGAGAGAGAGAGAGAGAGAGAGAGAGAGTAGAAGAGAAGTAAAAGAATGAAGATTATCCTTTTGGTTGAATCCTCCTTTATCATTGTTTGCCTCCCCCTTAAACCCAAACCTTAAAATATACCCTATTTAAGTCCTAAAGATCCGTAGAGTTGATTTAGTATGAAGTGTAGTGGAGAGGGTGCAAACGGGCAAGCCTATGGCCGTCGACATTGATGGATTTCTTTGGAGGCCACCCCGAGCGTTCAAGTATAGTAATTTAAATCTCAGCAATCACGCTATTTTCTCCCTTTACATGACTTTTTGATTGACCGTCGACTCATTTTAAAAGTAACAATAAATAATTATAACGCAGTTTGAATATTTCATAAATTAGTATTTATGCCAAGAACGTCTTTTTACTAAAACATTTACGCATGTCAGCATAGAACTTCGCATTTTACTCTCTAGCTTTCATAGTTCTTTCTAGCATTAATTTTTCCAACCCTTATGAGAAGTGGTTTGCTCGGGACGAGCAATGAGCAAGTATGGGGGTGTTTGATGAGTAATTTATTTACTCATCTTTTAGTATAGTTTTATTATTATTTTAATATGAAATTATGCCTTTTTATCTAAATTATATCATATAAACCTTCCCTATTTTAATTCCATAAACTAACTTAAGTTTATTTTGTGTTTTCAGGTTTTCTGGACATTTGGAGCAAAAAGTACAATTACACGCCCCAGGTCACAGGCGTGACCCATGGGCGTGTAACCTACGAAGTGTTCCAGAACTGTTAAGGCGTGACGCTCGTGCTTCTTTCGAGGAAGCCCGCCACTCCAGAGGCATTCCGTGAAGAATTCGCCAAGAACATGCCCAAGGTCACGAGCGTGACCAAGGGCGTGACCCAATGACACGGCCACGACTCGCCACAAGCATCCAGAGCTAGATGCCACGTCAATTAAAATTACACGCCCCCGGTCACGGGCGTGACATCAGGTCACGGGCGTGACATTTGAGGCTTGACATTCAGTACACGGGCGTGACTTTTCCCGCGCCAATTTCCCGCCGAAGCTTCCCGCCAGCTGCGAGTTTTAAAGATTACACGCCCCAGGTCACGGGCGTGACCTAGGGCGTGACACGTCCGTAACGCCTGTATTGAAGCCAGATGGCGCCTTCTCCGCCAGCACCGATCACGCCCCCTACACGCCCCCTGGTCACGGGCGTGACCAAGGGCGTGTAACACCAAATTTTCAGCTATAAAAAGGCAGCTCCTCCAGATGATCATCATCAAGTTTTTGGCGCCGTTACTGGGGATCTGAGTTGATATTTCGAAAGAGAATATATATTGGCTTTATCGCTTCCTTTCTTCTCTTATTATTTTTTCTATCATTCAAGGTGTAACTAAATTCCTGGAAAGGACGCTTTGGGTTTGAATTCCCATCATAGCCTCTAGTGCCTTGCAAGCCCTTCACCGGGTAGATCTTGGGAAGTCCAGGACTAATTTTAAATCACCTAATAAAAAAAAATTAAAAAAAATAATATTATATATAATAATTATATTTATCTAAATTTTTGCTTTGTTTTTCTCTCTCACCTCTTTCTCTCTTTTCTTTTCTTCTTGGTTTATGACCCGACACAACTCTCCAGCTACTTTTGAATTTGGATTTGATCCGGAAATCGAGCGCACATTGCGGTGGCATCTCCGATTTAGTGATCTGCCTATAATTCGCGAAGAGTCGGTCGGAGAAACTAACGAGGAAATAATGGGTGATCCCATCCATAATGATGCCCCGCTACGGACTATGTCCTATTATGCGAGACCGAATTGGGAGGGTACACAATCTAGTATTATTTGCCCAGCTGTGGCGAATAATAATTTTGAAATTAAAATGAGCATCATTCAGATGGTACAACAAACCGTCGTTTTTGATGGTTTATCAAATGAAGATCCTAATTTACATTTACTTAATTTTTTGGAAATTTGCGATACATTTAAGATAAATGGTGTCACCGATGATGCCATCCGTTTATGCTTATTTCATTTTTCTTTGCGGACTAAGGCCAAGCAGTGGTTGGGATCTCTTCCTAGAGGTTCCATCACTACATGGGCCGAAATGACGGAGAAATTTTTAACGAAATATTTTCCTCCGGCAAAGTCCACCAAATTACGTACGGACATTTTCTCTTTTACGCAAGTAGACTCAGAGTCTCTCTATGACACATGGGAGTGCTTCAAGGAATTATTGCGGAGATGTCCTCATCATGCCCTTCCTTTGTGGCAACAAATTCAAACTTTCTACCATGGTTTAAATCTCCAAACGAGGCAGATGATTGATGCGGCCGCAGGGGGATCTTTTAATAATAAAACCCCCGAAGCTGCTTAAGAGCTTTTTGAGGAGATGGCCATGCATGCCTATCAGTCGAATGCGCCATAGTCGCGCCCTAATAAGCCGACCGGACTTTTTGAAGTCGAGGCCACCCCTAACTTAGCGCAACAAGTAGAAATGCTCACAAAACATTATGTGGCGGAGATGACTGCTTCCACTGCCACAAATTGGGCTAATAATAATAACTTTAATAATTTTATTCCTGAGCAAGTTGATTATATGGGGAACTCTTATCGCCCTCCTTATAACCCGAATAATAATCTTCCGTTTAACAATTGTTATAATCCGGGTTTAAGGAACCACCCAAATTTTTCATGGAGCAACCCCAATAATGCTCAACGCCCCCACAAGTGAATCCCCCCGGATTTGCTCCACCACCACCACCACACAAGCCCTCTCCGTTTGAAGAGGTCTTCACCAAGTACATTGCCTCCAATGAGTCCAATATCAGGAATCTCACCGGATCGGTCAAAAATTTAGAAAATCAAATTGGACAGCTCGCAAAAATGTTCTCCGAACGCCAGCAAGGAGCACTTCCGAGCAACACTTAGCCCAATCCGCGGGAGAGCGCTAACGCAATCACACTCCGCAACGGAAAGGAGGTAACTTCTTCAAAATTGGTCGAGCCCGAGGTAAATGTTTCATCTTCTCCCGCGCAAGTTATTTCTTCACCTGCTTTACCGTCTGCTGCTTTAGCTCCGCGCATATTTAAAATTCCCTCTATTCCTTATCCTTCGAAATTAAAAGATGAGCGCAATGAGGAGCAATATAAAAAATTTATTGAAATTTTAAAACAAATCCAAATAAATGTACCATTCTGCGAAGCAATTGCTCAAATGCCAAAGTACGCTAAATTTTTAAAAGAATTACATTCAAATAAAAAGAAACTTGAAAATTTTTCGCGTATTTCTTTAAACGCAGAGTGTTAGGCGGCTTTATCAAATAAATTACCACAAAAATTGAACGACCCGGGACGGTTCTCCATCCCGTGTATGTTTGGTAATTTATCAATCAAGCACGCCTTGGCCGATCTAGGGGCTAGTATAAATTTAATGCCTTTTGCGTTATTTCAAAAACTTGGTTTGGGCAACCCAAGCCCAACTAATATAAGCATCCAACTAGCGGATCGGTCAGTTAAATACCCAATAGGGGTCATTGAAGATGTGCTAGTAAAGGTTGACAAGTTTATCTTCCCGGTAGACTTTGTCATCCTCGATATTGAAGAAGACGCCGAAGTACCCCTAATACTTGGCCGACCTTTCCTAGCCACCGCTCTAGCTATAATAGATGTAAGTAACGGAAACATTCTCCTGCGAGTTGGAGAAGAGGAAGTTATCTTCAATATTAATCAATCAATGAGAAATGCAATTACTAACGATGATTCTTATTTTATTTTAGAATCAAATTTTGAAGAAAACTTATCAACTTTTGCAGAAATAAATCCCCCTTTTTATGAAAATTCGGAGTTATAAACTTTATTATGTCTTGAAGAAACAACCCGGCAGGAAAATTTTGAACAAACAGATTTAAATATTTTTAAAATCAAAACATCTTATGAAGAGCCGCCGAGTCTAGAATTAAAAGAACTACCGGATCATCTAAAATACGTATTTTTAGAAGAAAATTCAAAATTACCCGTAATTATTACCTCCGCGCTTAATGATTCGGAAATTTCCGAATTAATTAAAATTTAAATAACCACCGTCACGCAATTGCGTGGCAAATTTCTGATATAAAGGGTATAAATCCCTCGTTCTGCACGCATAAAATAAATCTTGAAAATAACCGCGGCACTATTCAGCCTCAACGACGCTTGAATCCTAATATGAAGGACGTCGTTAAGGCCGAAATTATAAAATTATTAGACGCGGGAATTATTTACCCAATTTCTGATAGCACTTGGGTTAGCCCGGTGCAAGTCGTGCCTAAGAAGGGCGGAATCACAGTAGTTGAAAATGAAAATAACGAGTTAATCCCAACCCGTACTGCTACCCGCAAGGATCATTTTCCGTTTCCCTTTATTGACCAAATTTTAGAACGTTTATCCGGTCACTCGCACTATTGTTTTCTTGATGGTCTTTCGGGATATTTCCAAATCCCAATTGCGCCCGAAGACCAAGAGAAAACCACCTTCACTTGTCTGTTCGGCACCTTCGCATACCGAAGAATGCCGTTTGGGCTTTGCAACGTGCCAGCTACATTTCAAAGATGTATGCTGGCAATTTTTAATGAATTAGTTGAGGACGTCCTGGAAGTTTTCATGGACGATTTTTCAGTTTATGGCGATTCCTTTAAAAATTGTCTAAAAAATCTTGATCGTGTTCTTCAACGCTGCGAAGACACGAATCTGGCACTCAACTCGAAGAAGTGCCATTTTATGGTCCGTGAGGGATTAGTCCTCGGACATAAGGTTTCTAGTAAAGGGATCGAGGTCGATAGGGCCAAGATCGAAGTTATAGAAAAACTCCCTCCGCCTACTAATATTAAATCTATTAGGAGTTTTTTAGGACATGCAGGTTTCTATAGACGGTTTATTAAAGATTTTTCAAAAATTACAAAACCGTTAACGCATCTTTTAGAAAAAGAAACCACGTTTATCTTTGATGAAGAATGTTCTAAGGCGTTCATAAAAATTAAAAACGAACTTATCAACTCGCCTATTTTAATTTCACCAGATTGGTCTCTTCCGTTCGAAATCATGTGCGATGCAAGCGATTTTGCCGTAGGTGCGGTCATGGGCCAAAGGGTGAATAAATACTTTCACCCAATTTATTATGCAAGCAAAACGCTTACATCCGCCCAAGCTAATTATACTACGACGGAAAAAGAACTTCTAGCGATAGTTTTTGCTTTTGATAAATTTCGTTCGTGCATAACGCTATCAAAAATTATTGTTTTTACAGATCACTCCGCACTTCGGTACTTGCTAGATAAAGGGGTTGCCAAGCCCCGACTATTGAGATGGATCCTACTCTTGCAAGAATTCGATTTGGAGATCCGAGACATGAAAGGAGCGGAGAATCTGGCGGCCGACCACCTCTTAAGACTGGAGAACCCGGCAACAGGAGCACTAGTTGAGGCCGAGATAGATGATAAATTCCCTGAAGAGCGCCTCCTCGCCATCGAAAAGGTAACGACTTCTTCCACACCTTGGTATGCGGATTTGGCCAACTATTTAGTGGCCCGGGTCTTACCAAAAGATTTTTCAAGTCAGCAAAAGAAGAAATTCTTTTCAGATTTGAAAAATTATTTTTGGGAGGACCCCTTTTTATTTCGTCTCTGCGCGGACCAAGTGGTAAGAAGGTGCATTTCGGGCGAGGAAGACGTCCAAATATTGCGGCACTGCCACGAAGGACCAGCCGGCGGACACTACCAAGCAAACCGGACCGCAAGAAAAGCGCTAGAGGCAGGCTTCTATTGGCCCACCTTATTCAAAGATGCTCATAATTTTGTGAGTAATTGTGATCGGTGCCAACGGTCAGGTAACATTTCTAACCGAGATGAAATGCCCCAAAATATTTTTATAGAATGCGAGATTTTTGATCTTTGGGGAATAGATTTCGTAGGTCCTTTACCCTCTTCTTTAAATAATAAATATATTCTTGTTGCGGTCGATTACGTGTCAAGGTGGGCGGAAGCACAAGCTTTCCCCACTAACGACGCGAGAGTCATCGTAAATTTTTTAAAAAAATTATTTTCCCGATTTGGCACACCCCAAATACTAATTAGTGATCGGGGCACACACTTCTGTAATAACCAACTTGCTAAAATTTTAGCAATGTATGGAGTTACACACAAGCTATCTACCTCCTACCACCCACAAGCAAATGGCAAGTGGAGGTGGTGAATCACAAACTAAAAAGAATTTTAGAAAAAATTGTATCCGTTAATAGGAAGGATTGGTCTCTAAAATTAGACGACGCACTATAGGCCTATCGGACAGCGTACAAAACCGACATCGGATGTACACCGTACCGATTAGTCTATGGAAAAGCGTGCCATTTACCAGTAGAATAAGAACATCGCGCATTCTGGGCGCTAAATTTTTAAAAAAAATTATTTTCCCGATTTGGCACAGCCCGAGAACTTGGAATGATCCCAATTATGAAGATTTGTGATATAAAAAAAAGAATGAGAGTGTTTCCCCTTAGAAAAAATATGAGTACGGGGGTAAAGCTTTATTAATTTTGTGGTAGTCATCATTTTCTTTTAGCTCAAAATTTTTTTTGTTTAAGTGGAACGCGCCTTCATGTTTATCATTGTTTGCCTCCCCCTTAAACCCAAGCCTTAAAATATACCCTATTTAAGTCCTAAAGATCCATAGAGTTGATTTAGTATGAAGTGTAGTGGAGAAGGTGCAAACGGGCAAGCCTATGGCCGTCAACATTGATGGATTTCTTTGGAGGCCACCCCGAGCGTTCAAGTCTAGTAATTTAAATCTCAGCAATCACGTTATTTTCTCCCTTTACATGACTTTTTGATTGACCGTCGACTCATTTTAAAAGTAACAATAAATAATTATAACGCAGTTTGAATTTTCATAAATTAGTATTTATGCCAAGAACGTCTTTTTACTAAAACATTTACGCATGTCAGCAAAGAACTTCGCATTTTACTCTCTAGCTTTCATAGTTCTTTCTAGCATTAATTTTTCCTACCCTTATGAGAAGTGGTTTGCTCGGGACGAGCAATGAGCAAGTATGGGGGTGTTTGATGAGTAATTTATTTACTCATCTTTTAGTATAGTTTTATTATTATTTTAATATGAAATTATGCCTTTTTATCTAAATTATATCATATAAACCTTCCCTATTTTAATTCCATAAGCTAACTTAAGTTTATTTTGTGTTTTCAGGTTTTCTGGACATTTGGAGCAAAAAGTACAATTACACGCCCCAGGTCACGGGCGTGACCCATGGGCGTGTAACCTACGAAGTGTTCCAGAACTGTTTTCGCCACTCCGGAGGCGTTTCGTGAAGAATTCGCCATGTGCACGCCCAAGGTCATGGGCGTGACCAAGGGCGTGACCCAATGACACGGCCGCGACCCGCCACAAGCATCCAGAGCTAGATGCCACGTCAATTAAAATTACACGCCCCCGGTCACGGGCGTGACATTTGAGGCGTGACATTCAGTACACGGGCGGGACTCTTCCCGCGCCAATTTCCCGCCGAAGCTTCCCGCCAGCTGCGAGTTTTAAAAATTACACGCCCCAGGTCATGGGCGTGACCTAGGGCTTGACACGTCCGTAACGCCTGTATTGAAGCCAGACGGCGCCTTCTCCGCCAGCATCGATCAAGCCCCCTACACGCCCCCTGGTCACGGGCGTGACCAAGGGCGTGTAACACCAAATTTTCAGCTATAAAAAGGCAGCTCCTCCAGATGATCATGCACTGGTTTTTGGAGCTGAAGCCTCCATTTTCTGCTTTATTTCTACTGTTTTGGGTAATCTAGTTTTACTTTTTCTTGCACTTGTAATTTCCCTTTCAATAGTTGTAATTCCTCTTTTGAATTAATAAAATTTAGTGTTGTTTTATTCATCAATTTCTCTAAAGTTTGTCCACCCTCTCTTCAATAGCTATAATTTTCAAGTTAAGATACTTTTCTTTTTGCAACTGATGAGTCCTGATCATATACACTTTTATGGACTCATCTGGGCCATTTATTTAGTCATTTCACTGCACTTTAGCCCTGTTTTAGTTTATATTTGATATTCTATGCTAGGTGCACTTTTAGGCCTATTTTGGTGTGATTTCATTTCTATCTTCATTAGTAGTTTTCATGTGCGGTTAAGTGTCACTTTCAGTGGCTAGATTAGTGTTGTACGCTGGAACAGTAGTCGTGCAGGTGTTCCCGGTGCAATTCTGCACAGGAACACTGCGCACGATCACTGGTTCTACTGCGCACGACCACTGGTCGTGCGCCACTGATCGTGCGCACTTAATGCCTTTTTCATGAGTTCTGTTTGGAGCAGTGCGCACGACCATCGATGCTAGTGCGCACGACCACCGGTCGTGCGCCACTGCTCGTGCGCACTTATCATTAAAATTCTGAGTTCTGTTTGCTGTATTGCGCACGACCACCGACGATAGTGCGCACGACCACCGGTCGTGCGCCACTGGTCATGCGAACATTTTATTTTATAATTTCTGTCTTTGCAGGTTCCGTCCAGGCAGAGCGCACGATCACAGGATTCTAGTGCGCACGATCACAGGATTCTAGTGCGCACGACCACTGGTCGTGCGCCACTGACCGTGCGCGCTGTTTAATTCCAGCGCCTATAAAAGCCGCTGCTCGCGATTTAGGTCGGATCGCTCGCCCAACTCCGCCGTTTTCTGCTCCCATCCGCCTGGTTTCGCTCCTCCATCGCCGCCCACCTTAGGGAGGATCTCCGGGCAAGCTTTCAACGCCAAATCTTCGCCGGAGTTTCCTCTCGGCCTCCTCCTTCATCCAAGAGCTCCAAAGGAAGACCTAGCCGCTATCTCCATCGAGCAAGAGGAAGTTTGCAACCTCTACCGGATCGTGACACGAAGAAGACGGGTTCATTGGAGAGTCGTGACAGCTCTCTCTACCCCGGACATAGTTGCGGACCGAGCTTGGACGCGGATTGACAACCCGGCGATTCCAACCGTGAATCTTCAACGAGCCTTCGGATTCGGTCGATTCCTTGCCTTGTTCTCCTTTTATTGATTGTTGTAATAGCTAGATCTTGTATATTTTGATGAAGTTGCATTTGAACTAGTTTGTATTTCCATATATTTCATGTGATTGTGAAATATTTGTTATTTGTGTGCTTGAGGAGCGCCACCATCCATTTTCCATCCCACTATCGTGTCCGGTGCCGCACTAGCAATTGCTAGTGGCGTGCTTGTCGAAGAGGTGCTTGCGACCCTCATTCCGTTAGCCTACTCGTCCACCCGCCTACCGAAGCGTGGCATAGCGGCCCGTGTATTCCATTCCGCCTAACGAAGCAGCGCGCTCAAGGCCTGCATAGTTCGATCCGCTAGCCTTCTCGTCCATCCGCCTACCGAAGCGTGGCATCGCGGCCCGTATTCCATCCCGCCTAACGAAGCAGCGCGCTCAAGGCCTGCATAGTTCGATCCGTTTGCCTACTCGTCCATCCGCCCTTTCGACGCAGCGCGCTCAAGGCCTACCTAGTCTCCATCCCGCCAAGCGAAGCATTGCATAGCGGCATTGCATAGGAGTAGTTGATAGCTTTTATTTTATTTTCCAAAAGCCAACCCAACTCCCCCGCATTCCATCCGACGTTAAGGGCTTCAATCTCAAGTCCTACCTCGAACGTTAACTCCACCTTACTGTGTTCCTTGAGAGAATCGATACTCGGGGATTACTCCTCGTTTTATATTACTTGAACGATCGGTACACTGCCGTTTCGTGTCGCAGTCGAGCTACCGCCTATAGCGGTGTGTGAAATTTGCGCCATCAAGTTTTTGGCGCCGTTGCCGGGGAACACAGTCGTGTGAGTTTTCTTGAGAGGGAGAGCCGAGAGATAGTAGTTCTTTCATTGTGTATAGCCGCATTATTATTTTTGTTTGCCCTTTTAATCTTCTTTTGTTTGTTTTTATTTCTTCCCCTCTTATTTTTAAGTTTTAGGCAAGTCTAATCCAAGAAATTTTATTAGTTTGTGTAAATTCCCTTGCAAAGAATTCCTGTTTCTTTTTATCTACTTTGAATTTTGAAAATGCCGTCATGGGATATTTCGCCTAGCTTTAATGATAAGATGGCTTATTATATAGACCAAATGAATGAGTTGAATGCTAGGCAGTGTAGGAGCATTGTTTGCTTGCTGTGTCGAGGAGAGGGTCATGAATTGAAGGACTGTCCGCGTCTTTTCAATCCTGACCGCCGCCACTCCACTCAGGACAACATTGTCCCTATCACTCTTTCTTCACCCATGGAGGCTATTATGCCCTCTACCCCTGATCTTATTTCGTGCACGGACTCCTCACTCCCTGTGTGTGGCTTCACTCCTAGTGATGATGATCACTCATCTGTTGGCCAACAGGGAGAGGAATGGGAGCTCCTAGATGCACCTGAATTTGATGAGGAAAGTATTCTTTCCATCGGGGAGGCATTAGCGGATCTTTTTGCGGAGGAACCAAATCTTTGTGTTCCTCCAGTTTCTTTGCAAGATTTTTCTACACACATTCTTTTTGATCCTATCGAAGTAAAGGAGCTTGGTGATGCTTCTGACTCGGAGGATGCTCCAAAGTGGGTTGAGGAGTTTGTTCTCCCCGATGGGGAGAATGAATACTTTGAACACGATGGTGCACCTCGGTGGGATGAGGAGGATACTCTCTCTGATGAGGAGGTTTGCACTTCTTCATGGGACGAGGAGGTCCAAACCACCACTGAGGCCCCTGAGTTCTCAAGTTCCCCTCGCTATGATACTTACGATGATGATAGTGATCTACCCTTGGATCTTGCTGGGAGTGAGACCGGGACCACTCCCCGGATTATTGATTATTTATGTCATTCTTCCTTTTTATTTCCTGACCCCCCTTCTTCATCTGAGCCTGTGCAGGTTGAGTCTTCACAGGTACATCAGGAGGACTTGGAGCATTTTGCTCAAGTCAATGTTGTGAGCATCTTCTTATGTGAGGAGGTTTTTCCTCCCTCCGTAGAGGATGCTCCACTCATTGCCTCTTCCTCCTGCTGCCTCCCTGTTGACGATACCTTGCTAGGCAAGGATGTGTTTTGTGAGATGAGTGAGGACCAGGCCTCCTCCTTTTCTTACATTCTCTACCCTCTACCTGTGAGGAGCAGGTATCTATATTTAGGTAGAGGGGTGACTGCTCTGTCCCCGTATCGGTACCCGCTACCGATACGCATATTAGAACAGTTACCTGTGCACTTTTCTTTTCATAGGCCTATAAGCTAGAATTGTACAAAACTTGAATAAGTCGTGCTGGGATGACAATAACCCCAGTAGTTATCTTACTTTTTCTGCATTTTTATTTCTTCTAATCATGTTTAGTTAGCTGTAGATTATTTTAGTTAGTCTTTTTCTGTTTCTCTTGTTTTGCGGAGCTGACCCCTGCAGGTACTTCTTCTGGATGGCGGATGCTGCAGCTTAGTCTGGGTTTAAACGCCAATCTTCTGGTGTGCTCATTTCTGAGCACTGGGTACTCTCTTTCCCTAGCCTTTCCTGATGTTCATGTCATATATTCTGTGGATTGTTTAGTTTAAGTCTGGGGGAGAGTAGTTTTGTTTACCCGCTCACGTGCACTATTGCACTGCATACTAGAAGATTTCTTTTAAAATGTTTTGTTTATTTTCATTGCACACCACAGCACCCACTTGAGCGCGTACTCGTCTGTATGCGTGCTCTGTAGTGAATTTAATTCTTCTGCTTATTTGGGAAAATCTAGGTGATGGCTTAGGATTATGTAGCAGAGTAAAATGTTGACTCTAGTAGTGCTCCTAGTCGAGTGCTCGGTTGCATAAAAATTTGTGTAGATTAGACTTCTCTTTATATTATGGTTTTATATTTTTCTTATTAGTGTAAATGTTGTTTACTCTACTCAAATGGTGAATTCGGTGGAATCAAACGGTAGCATAGGGATGTGTGTAAACGATCGCTAGATTCGTATTGCTTGAGTCGGGAGAAAGGAGAATCTTTCTCGGTGGCTAGAACTTGCCCCAAGCGATTCTTGAAGCATGGGTATACGGTTAGTCAATTGTGTGAATGTGATATAGGCCATCATTTTGGCCCGGTTGAGCCTTTGTGCCTATCCCTACCGCTATATCCTCGCTAGCCCAGTTGTGCCTACCCGTTCTTTGATTCAGCCCCACTTTTATTTCACCAAAGCCCAAAAGCCAATCATAGTCGCACACCCAAATCTGAGCTTTAGCTATTTATTATTTTCATGAGTTGGGTTGTTGATGTTGTGATACTTTTGTGAAAATGTGGATGTGCATCTTTGATAAATTTGCTGAAAATGTTTTGAAAAGAAAAGAAAAGAAAATGAGAAAAAGAAGAGAAGTGAAAAGAAAAGAAAAAGATGAGCTTTAATGAAAAATCTGTGTAAAAAAATATATATGTTTGGGAGTAGGCGGTGCACACACCCATGTTGTTAAGTCCAAGTCTGGGGGTGTGATGTACCCGCGAGTTTGTGTGGTGAGCGAGAATAATTTCTGCATGAGCTTATTTGGGTTTAGTGCTTGAGCCGTCGTTTTTATCTTTGTTTATCCTCACCTAAACCCAAGCCCCATTTTAAAACCTAAAGTCCTATTGATTCACGCATTTGAGTCAAACCAGTGCCGTGGAGAGAATGTGACCGGGAAAGCTTATGGTCATCGACACTGATGGATTTCAGTGGAGTTTTTCCCGCATCCCGATCTTGAGCAATGCTCGTCTCAGCGTTTAGTTTACTTTCTCCGTATGCATGACCGAACGATTCACCGTAGTTCTCCATTTTGAGTAGCTGTAATATGCTTTTACTCTTTTAGAAATATATAGGCTGTTTATATAATCAGAAATCTTTTCTACTATTTTTCTTATGCACATGAGCATGCGACTTCGCATGGTACTCTGTATTGTAGTTTTAAGCCATCTACTTTTCTTTCCCAGTTCGCTTAGAATTTGTTTGCTCGGGACGCGCAAACAGGTAAGTCTGGGGGTGTGATGAGTCCTGATCATATACACTTTTATGGACTCATCTGGGCCATTTATTTAGTCATTTCACTGCACTTTAGCCCTGTTTTAGTTTATATTTGATATTCTATGCTAGGTGCACTTTTAGGCCTATTTTGGTGTGATTTCATTTCTATCTTCATTAGTAGTTTTCATGTGCGGTTAAGTGTCACTTTCAGTGGCTAGATTAGTGTTGTACGCTGGAACAGTAGTCGTGCAGGTGTTCCCGGTGCAATTCTGCACAGGAACACTGCGCACGATCACTGGTTCTACTGCGCACGACCACTGGTCGTGCGCCACTGATCGTGCGCACTTAATGCCTTTTTCATGAGTTCTGTTTGGAGCAGTGCGCACGACCATCGATGCTAGTGCGCACGACCACCGGTCGTGCGCCACTGCTCGTGCGCACTTATCATTAAAATTCTGAGTTCTGTTTGCTGTATTGCGCACGACCACCGACGATAGTGCGCACGAGCACCGGTCGTGCGCCACTGGTCGTGCGAACATTTTATTTTATAATTTCTGTCTTTGCAGGTTCCGTCCAGGCAGAGCGCACGATCACAGGATTCTAGTGCGCACGATCACAGGATTCTAGTGCGCACGACCACTGGTCGTGCGCCACTGACCGTGCGCGCTGTTTAATTCCAGCGCCTATAAAAGCCGCTGCTCGCGATTTAGGTCGGATCGCTCGCCCAACTCCGCCGTTTTCTGCTCCCGCCCGCCTGGTTTCGCTCCTCCATCGCCGCCCACCTTAGGGAGGATCTCCGGGCAAGCTTTCAACGCCAAATCTTCGCCGGAGTTTCCTCTCGGCCTCCTCCTTCATCCAAGAGCTCCAAAGGAAGACCTAGCCGCTATCTCCATCGAGCAAGAGGAAGTTTGCAACCTCTACCGGATCGTGACACGAAGAAGACGGGTTCATTGGAGAGTCGTGACAGCTCTCTCTACCCCGGACGTAGTTGCGGACCGAGCTTGGACGCGGATTGACAACCCGGCGATTCCAACCGTGAATCTTCAACGAGCCTTCGGATTCGGTCGATTCCTTGCCTTGTTCTCCTTTTATTGATTGTTGTAATAGCTAGATCTTGTATATTTTGATGAAGTTGCATTTGAACTAGTTTGTATTTCCATATATTTCATGTGATTGTGAAATATTTGTTATTTGTGTGCTTGAGGAGCGCCACCATCCATTTTCCATCCCACTATCGTGTCCGGTGCCGCACTAGCAATTGCTAGTGGCGTGCTTGTCGAAGAGGTGCTTGCGACCCTCATTCCGTTAGCCTACTCGTCCACCCGCCTACCGAAGCGTGGCATAGCGGCCCGTGTATTCCATTCCGCCTAACGAAGCAGCGCGCTCAAGGCCTGCATAGTTCGATCCGCTAGCCTTCTCGTCCATCCGCCTACCGAAGCGTGGCATCGCGGCCCGTATTCCATCCCGCCTAACGAAGCAGCGCGCTCAAGGCCTGCATAGTTCGATCTGTTTGCCTACTCGTCCATCCGCCCTTTCGACGCAGCGCGCTCAAGGCCTGCCTAGTCTCCATCCCGCCAAGCGAAGCATTGCATAGCGGCATTGCATAGGAGTAGTTGATAGCTTTTATTTTATTTTCCAAAAGCCAACCCAACTCCCCCGCATTCCATCCGACGTTAAGGGCTTCAATCTCAAGTCCTACCTCGAACGTTAACTCCACCTTACTGTGTTCCTTGAGAGAATCGATACTCGGGGATTACTCCTCGTTTTATATTACTTGAACGATCGGTACACTGCCGTTTCGTGTCGCAGTCGAGCTACCGCCTATAGCGGTGTGTGAAATTTGCGCCATCAGCAACCAAATCAATGTTTTATTTGATAGAACAATAGAGATATTCTTGAGTAAGAGTAATCAACACGCCAGTATTTTTATACGACCTTGGTTTTATAACCTATACTACATTCGATACGGTACACTTGCTGTTATCATTTGTGGATATAGTTTCGCTCATCAAGGATCCAGGAACTTAGTGTTGTTGATGGATCTTTATTTCAGTAGATGAATCCTTGCTGGGAGAATGAGATGCAAGGAATGTTTTAGCTTTGATCCACAAAATCTCTGTATTTCTACAGGCTTCTTGCAGTAAGAGAAGAAGGAAGAAGAAGCCTTTGAATGATTCTTGTACAGAGATTTTTGTTGTTCTGTCTGAGGAGAAGCTTCAAAAAGTAGAAGACAGAGAATTGATTCAATTGTGGTTATCTGAATCTTCCTCTATATCCTTATTCTTCTATTGAATAGTATTTGAATTCCTTTCCTCTTCTTATGTATCCCTAATAGGAATGTCCAAGGGATAATAATATTCTCCTTCTATTTCTGTTGACTACCTGTCAATTCCTTTTTGAATATATTCTAGAAATGTCTTTATTATATCTCTAGAGTCCTTCTTTCTATTCTTGGTTATAAAGGACCGTTAGAGATCAAATTTATTCCATGTATAACCTCTGAATCAAGTTTAGAAAGCAATACATAAAGTATTCTAATTCTATCTGTACTCGATGTCGCATCGAATACATTTGTCTTCTTATCTACGCACCTCTGAGTTCTAATAAAAGCTGCTTCGAAATCCTCCGCAGCTTAGATATGTACTCTGTACTAAATGTTGCATCAAATACTTATCGACTTATCCGTCGATATGAAAGCCTAGACTCAGAGCTCTTCCTTCTGCATCAAATGTAAGTCCAAGTTGCGTCGACTTCAAATGTTGCTTCAACATACTCTGTCTTCTGCGTCGAGTACATTTCGATGTTGCGTCGGCTTCAACTTATACTTCGACTACCAATCTGAGTTATTCTTACTTCTATTCGAAGTTACTTCGACTTGCAGTCGAAGCTGCGTCGACTTCTATTAGATGTAGATTTAACTCAACTGAATTTTAGACTCTTTTTAGACTGGTCTTTGACGCCCTAGTGAGAGTGTGACATACTAAGACATTTAATGACCAAATTAGCTTCTCTATACAACATGGGTAATGAATCCTAAATAATGAAATCACTTGTACAAAATATGTAAGATAAATCAAATGATGTTTTTCCCAACAATCTCCTCTATTTATCTTAACAAATTTACAAATATTTTAAGTGATTTCCATTATATATATACATATATATATGTCTATATATATAAATGTATATATATACATATACATATATATATAAATATGTATATATAGACATATATATATATACATATATATATATTACATCATATATATATAATATACATCAAAGCATATGTTAAAAGACTGTCAGCATAAACTGAGAATCTTCTGAAATAAAATTTGAGTAACTTCTGAATAAGTAAATCCACCATAATAGTATCTCAAATATATGCACTAAAGTGTTATAAGAAATGTTTTACACCTGATTGTTACTAATCTTTGGGAGAGGATATACTTTTTCTAGAAAAATAGACCTGTGGTGTCACTTTTCTTACTGGAAATACAAGAGGCTCATCCTCCTCTTCATCAATCTTGTCATCCTCTTTGTGAAGCTCCCCCTAAAGTAATGCATCATCATCAGCTATCTGGACAGGTTCTTGAGCAATTTTGGTGACCTCTTCTATGATTTGCTCATTAGATATGAGGAGCTCCCCCTATATTGATGAAGGCCTTTCTTCCAGGATTTGTGTTGGTCTCTCCAGATCTGCATCAGTCTCCTCTTCGTCATTTCCTTATTTTGAACAAGCACTTCCTCCTTTTCATCAACATTCTCCCCCTTCTGAACCTTACTGGCCAGTGAGGTTAAGAAAGCCTTTGTAACCTTGGAGGAAGATATTTGTGCCTTGATTGTCTCGATAGATTCCTGTGAATCCTTCAGTTCTTTTTCTATCTGAGAGTATTTTTTTGTTGAATTTTCTTGCTTGAATCAGTAGCAGGTCAGCAAAAGTCTCAGTGGCTAGCCCCACTAGTTTAGAAACTGCTTGATCAATGTATATTTCAACCTTCTGTATTCTTCTTTTGTATATTTCTCCTAAATTAAAAGTGCACAGTGTGCCTCTGATTATTCTTTAGAGGGGGGATGAATAGATTTTTAAACTTTTTATGATAGTTATAAACACAAAAACTACTAAGTACTATGCAATCACCAATACCAAAACAGAATAAAGTAAGCACTAAAAATAGGAAACAGAAAAATAGTAAACTGGACAGCACATAAAAGCAATGCAGAAGAAGCAGAAATTTTATAGTGGTTTCCCAAAATGTGGGTAGTCCACTCTTCTACCTCCCTGGTAGGATTGCACTAATAGTGCATGTGTCTTTTGATAAGGAGACTCACAGAACCACTGAGTCTTTTGATAAGGAGACTCTTAGAATCACTGAGTCTTTTGATAAGAAGACTCTTAGAACCACTGAATCCTTTGAAAATGGAGTCTTAAAACTCTTTTACAATTGGTTAATGAGAACAGTAGAAGAAGAAGAAGAAGAAGAAGAAGAAGAAGAAGAAGGAGAAGAGAATATGATTCTTCAGTTATAATCCTTCAGCAGCTATCTCTATGGATGTTATTGCTTCTATATATTTCAGGATCTGAATATGATGATCCCTTGCTTGAGATAGTGATGGTTGCAAGGGATATAAGCTTTGATCTTGATCATCTCTACACTTCTATTGGCTTGCTGCTATATGATGAAAAAGAAGGAGCATCAGTCTTGTTGTGATCTTTTCCTGTGCAGAGTAGTTTTGTTCCTCAGTTCTGTCTTAGAATTAGAGGAAGAAGAAGGGGAAGCTCTATTCGACAGAGAGAATAATGAATCAGTTGTGTTTTCTTTCTTCCTCAACATACTTTTTCTCTGTTGATTTGAGTTTGAATTTTTTTCTTCTTCAGGACTGTTCTTAGAAGGAATGTCCATTGGACAATAAATTGCTTCCTTCTATTTTTGTTCCCGACCCGCCCATCTGATTTGAATAACTTCCAAGAATGTTTTTGTTTTATCTGTAAAATACTTCATTCTATTCTTGGTAATAAACGAGCCGTTAGAGAACAGAATTCGGCCTTATAGATCATCTAGAAAAGCACCAGAAAGGACAGCAGAAACCTTCCTTTTCTGTCTGTATTCGACGCTGCGTCGAATTCATTATCCTTCATATCGATGCACCTCTGAGTTCTTGTAGAAGCAGATTCGAATTCCTTCTTAACTTTGACTGAACTCAGTTGTCGACGTTGCATCGAGTTCTTATCGACTCATCCGTCGAGTTGAAGACTTGGACTTGAACTTCATCTTCTGTGTCAAATTGAAGTCAAAGTTGCGTCAACTTCTAAGATAGCTTCTACAGGCTCTTCCTTCTGCGTCGAGTTCCTTTCAACGTTGCGTCGACTTGACTTGATACATTGACAGGCAGTTTGAGTTACTTTGACTTTCAGTCAAAGTTGCGTCGACATCTAATCGAAGTTGCGTCAACTTCTATTCGACACAAGTTATAACTCAACTAAATTTGTGCTTCTCTTAGGCCTGGTCTTGACACACTAAGTGAATGTGATATCCTAGGACATCTAATGACCATTTTAACCTTTCTATACAATGTGGGTAATACTACCTAATCTAATGAAATCACTTTAAGATAATTTGCTTAGATAAATCAAAAGGGGTTTCCACAACAATCTCTCCCTATTTATCTCAACAAATTTTACAATTTGATTAAGTTATTTCAAACATACTTTGACATAAAATTAAATACAAACACATATACAAGAATAATAGACTGAAAGATATGATAAACTAAAAGACATCTGATTGATATAAATAAATGTTTATCATAGTTAGTTACCCAAGAAATGATTTACTTTCTCTTTTTGAGAAAAGCAGATAAGGCCTCATAGACCTTTCTAAGCTTTCTTTCCACATACTTGAAGTTGGCTGGAATGACCATCTCTGGATGTTTCTGAATTCTTTCATGTCCCTTGAAAAACTTCTCCAGATCAGCTTTAGCTTCAGGATAGACATCATTTAGCTTTAGCCCCAGACCAATAAGTTTAGCAGAGAACAAGTTTATTTCTTCTAGATCTAGCTCTTCTACATCAGGATCTGGTACAATGAATGTTGATTGTGGATTACTAAAAGTTGGAGCTGTTTTAAATAATCTTCTTTTTTTTGGAGTGGATGTTCTGCTTCATCCTTATGACATCCTAGACGTCCTCTGTGAAGTTGCCCTATATTCACAAGAAGTTTTTCTTGAGGGTTCCTGACAAAATACTTTGTAGGATCAAAGAGTGTGCTTGGGCTTTGGATTGCCTTCTTTAGTTGTTCCTTTTCTACAACATCCTTTCCTTTCTTTAAACTTTCAATAAATAACCTTCTCCGTTCTTCTAGGTCTCTTTGAGATCCTTCATAATCATGTAGATCCCTTTCTCTGAATTCATCTAGGACTTTATCAAGACCTGGATCAGTGTATACTTCCATTGTATTTTCTGGGATTCCAACCTTCTCATAGGTTTTGTAATAAGACTTGTCTTTCTTGAATTGTTTTCTTTATTCTTTAATATATTTCTCCCAAATTGGTATCCTTCCTCTAGACCCTCTTCCCCTTGCTCTGTAGTTCCCTCCATGTCCCCTTCCTCTGAATGGAGGTCTTCCTCTGAAGGCTGGTCAAGGGATAATTGAAGTGTGTGCTGAAGTATGATAAGGAGGAAGCTGAGCTTATAGTGGAGAGGATGGAGCAGCTACAGGAACCTGATCAACAATCTTGGATGGTGCTATTGTCGATTCTTCAGAATGGGTCCAGAATTCTTGTGTCTCGGGGATAGATAACTCAGTGCACTCATTGTACTCTTGCACACTCTTCAGGTAGCCATTATCATCTGAGAATAAATCAATCTCCCCCTGTTTTGATGACTCCCCCTGTATTGAAGGCAGAATCCATGGGGGAGAGAATGATGAAGGTTCTAGAAGGAGCTTGGAGGTGATAGTTGGTTCACCTTCAGAGACATAGGGAGAGGGAAGAAACATCGTATATACTGAATCTGGAGGCGGCCTGGGCCTGCTGTCAAATTTCTCCCCCTACTTTATATCTTGTATAAAAGATATAAAGACCTTAGCATGCAGTAAAGATGATTTCAATTCCCTTTTAAGATCCTTCGTCTGGGCAGTAAGGTCCTGCAACCACCTGTGTTTAGTACACAGCTTCTTGTATCAGTCGTCAGAGAATTCTAGATATAGAGATAAAAAGTGAGACACGAGTGTCTCTAGGGCTATATTAATAGCTTCAACTAGCTCTTGTTGATTTTGGAGAGATGCCATTTAGCTCCTATGAGTACCTACAAGAGAAGGTAGAAGAGAGAAGTAGAAAGGAAAATGGAAGAGAGCGACAAGGAGAGAATTCAAAAGCACAATAGATTCGACGCCTAAGTTGCTTAAAAGAAGATGATTTGTCTCAACCTAGGGCTGTATACAAAGCAGCGTCGAAAAAGGGGTGAAAACAGCGCGCCAAGACACTAATAGCAAGGCAATGCGTGCTTTTGCACAGTAGACATAGTGTCGAGTAAAAGTCGATGCATCTCCGAATGAAGACTGCAGATATGATGGTGACATAGACGTCGATATGTATTCGACGCTACATTGAGTGCTATTCAAATGAACTATCCCAGACAGTTCTCAAAGCTATCATCGAATAGTAATCGACGGTACGTCGATTTGTATTCGACGCAGCTCTAAATAAATAGTTCTATTTTTCTTAAAAAAATGTGTTATTTTTCCCAGCAATACCTTTCTATGAAAATTAGGTTAGAGTACATAGTAAAGGTGTCATAGAGAGCTCGATCAACCATTCCCAGTGCATTGATGAAGTACTTGTACTTACTTTCATCAAGTGGCTTAGTGAAGATGTCAGCCCTTTAACAATTAGTTGAAATGTATTGAAGATTGATCTTACCCTTCTCAATATTGTCCCTTAGAAAGTGGTGCATTATCTCTATGTACTTAGTTCTGCCATGGAGAACAGGATTGGAAGCTATGGAGATAGCATTAGAGCTGTTACAAAATATTGTGGAATTGTCAAGAGAAATATAGTAATCGAACAATTGATTTTGCATCCACAATATTTGTGAGCAGCAGCTTCCTGCAGCTATATACTCAGCTTCAGCTGTAGAAGTGGAGACTGAGGTTTGCTTCTTGCTAAACCAAGAGATCAGTCTAGCACCCAGGAATTCACAGGTTCTTGAGGTACATTTTCTATCCATCCTACATCCAGCATAGTCTGCATCTGAATAGCCAACTAAGTCAAAACCAGATTCTACTAGATATCACAAGCCAGGTTCAGGTGTACCCTTCAGATACCTGAGTATCCTTTTTACAGAACTCATGTGGGATTCCTTAGGGTCAACCGAAAACCTAGCACATATATAGGTAGCAAACATTATATCTGATCTACTAGCTATCAGATAGAGAAGAGAGCCAATGGCTGCTCGATAATTTTCTGATCAAAGGACTTACCCTTTTCATCTCTATCAAAAACAACATTGGTAGCCATGGGGGTTTTCATGACAAAGGCATTTTCCATCCCAAACCTCTTGATGAGTTTTCTTGTATACTTGGACTGGGATATGAAAATGCCATCTTCATTCTGCCTTACTTGGAGGCCTAGGAAATAAGATAGTTCCCCCATGCTACTCATTTCAAATCTAGACTACATTAGGTATGCAAACCTTTTGCATAGTGTTTGATCTGTTGACCCAAATATAATATCATCTACATATATCTATACTAGTAAGAGCTGATTTTTTGTGCTCTTGCGAAGAGTATTTTATCCACTTTGCCTCTTTCAAAGGAGTGTTCCAGAAGAAAGGTTAATAGGGTCTCATACCAAGCTCTTGGAGCTTGCTTGAGGTTATATAGTACTTTATCTAATCTATACACATAGGGGGGAAAAATGGATTGACAAAACCTGGGGGATGCTCCACATATACTTCTTCCTGAAGAGTTCCATTTAGGAAGACACACTTCACATCCATCTGATAGAACTTAAACTTCATGTGTGCAGCATATGCAAGAAACATTCTGATGGCTTTCAGCCTTGCTACTGGAGCAAATGTCTTGTTGAAGTCAATCCCCTCTTCTTGCCATTATTATTGAGCTACAATTCTGTCCTTGTTCATGACTATGACTCCAGTTGCGTCTATCTTGTTTTTGAATACCTATTTGGTTCCAATTACTAGGTAATTCCTTAGCCTCTCAACTAATATATAGACCTTGTTCCTGTCAAATTGAGTTAGCTTCTCTTGCATTGCAAGTACCCAGTGAGGATCATTGTCTGCTTCTTCAAACTTCTTAGGTTCATACTGTTAGAGAAAACACTACAACATTATTTCTTGTGTTATCTAATTTCTTGTCTTGACTCCCACTGTCAAATCTCCTATAACCTGTGTTGAAGGATGATCCTTTAAGGTCATCCTGGCTCTTGTTGAGCTATTCAGGGGATTCTCTTCTTCATGAAGTTTCACTTGTTCATTGACTGTGGGAGCACCATCTACATTCTATAGAATGATCTCAGTGGCTGGTAGACCAGGTGCTTTAAACTCATCCTCATCTACAGCAGAGTCTTCATCTGAATCAGTGTCATCTTTCTGTTTCCCTCTGTTCTGAGACTCTGATGAATGGTCCATGATGCTGAGCCTTTCAACTTGATCTGTAAGTTGGTCTTCTTCCTGCAATATAGTACTAGTGGAAGTTTCGTTCCCCTTATAAAACATGTTAGCTTCATCAAAGACCACATGCACTGACTCTTTAATTTTAGAGAGCTTTTATTATAGTACCTATAGGCCTTTCTTGATGAGGAATATCCCAAAAATATTCCATCATCAGCATTTTTGTCAAATTTGGCAAGATGACTCTTTCCATTGTGTAGAATGAAGCCAGTAAACCCAAAAATCCTAAAGTATGTGACTATAGGTGCCTTTCCCTTCAATAACTCATAGGAAGTCTCAACTTTGTCTTGTGGATGCGAATTTTATTCAGGACATAGTTGGTTGTATTCACTGCTTCAGCCCAATAAGGACTTTGGTAAATTGGATTCAGCCAATAATGTCCTTCCTGATTCAATTATAGTTCTATTTTATCTTTCAACCACCACATTTTGTTGGGGGGTTCTAGGAGCTGAAAAGCTGTCTTATTCCTTCATCCTCATAAAATCTACACATTAGTTGATTTTTAAACTCAGTACCATGATCACTTCTGATCACAGCAACCTGAGTGCTGAATTTAGATTGAAGGTGTTTGAGTTAGCTTTTAGAAAGAACACCCAGCTGAATCTAGAAAAGTCATCAACAATGACTAGAGTGTAGGACTTACCTGCTAAGCTCTGAGTGGAGATAGGACCAAATAGGTCCATGTGCAACAGTTATAGGGTTCTAGGGGAATCATTTTTACCAATTAGTTTGAATGATGATTTGATCTGCTTTCCTAGTTGGTAGGCTCTACAAGTATGGTCATGATTAAACTTACATGTTGGTAAGCCTCTTACTAGGTTAAGCTTAGACAACTTAGCTATGGTTTTAAAATTCAGGTAATTGGGTCTCCTATGCCACAACTCATTGTTTTCTATTTGAGAGTTAAATAAGTAGATCTCTGACTTAGCATAATCAAAATCTAAAACATAGACCTTCCTCTTCCTAAGACCAGTCAATACTATCAGATTGGTTATGGAGCTAACTATATTACATAAGGACATGGTGAATACAACTTTGCATTCACCATCACACAACTGACTGATACTAATTAAATTATGTTGAAGACCTTCAACATAAGCTACCTTAGAGAAGGAGATTTCTCTAACTTTGAGCACACCATATCCTCTGGTCTGACCAGAGTGGGAGTTCCCAAAAATTACTTTAGGGCCTTGTAACACCACAAATTTTACTGTTTTGCGATCTAACGCGGCATGGCAATGCTACGTTCGAAGTGGGGGGTTGGGCCATTGATTTTTAGCCCAAAAGGCCAGTGGTCGTGAGTGATTGTTCTCGCACGATCAGGCGCATGACCATTGGTCGTGCTCATCGCCCATTTTCTTATCCGAGCGGTTCGTACGATCACAGACTTTGTTCTCGCACGACCACAGGTCATGTGCCTTTGATCGTGCGCTATTTTTGGCTTGCCATTCTGCTACAAGTTTCTCTCGCACGATCAGGAGAATTCCATCTCGCATGACCACTGGTCGTGCGCCGCTGATCGTGCGCCCTATTTGTTCTACTCCGTATTGAAAAGCTGAACCGACGATCGGAGCAGTCGAATCCTTTAGATCTTGATCCAATGACTAAGAGTTGTTGCTGGGGACAATTAGGTATTGGCCTAAGGATATTTCTCCTCATAACTTTAGCTATTTTCTCTCTCCCAAGCTTGAGGAGGAAGAGAGGAAAGGAGGAAGAAGAAGCTCTTTTGGCCATTAACGGAGCTCCGAATAGCGAGGCATTTCCAGATCTGTAGAGAGCAGCCCGGTGCGGTTCTTTCTATCCGATTAGAATCTCAAATCTATGGCGCCGAGGAAAGCTCCAAGGGTAACGATCCTACCTCCCGGTCTTAGGATGTGTTTTTTACCTCTCATTCCTTTTTCTATGCTTGCATGAGGTATCCCATTCACCAAATGGGTGAAGTGTAGGATTTCCTCAAGTTCTTCGGAACTCCGGGTTGATTGTGTCCGTCCCCGGCATATTGCATATAGAGATCTGGTAGACGTATGGATTTTGGCATGGTGTGTGAAGCCTATTCGTGGTCGTGAGTGTAACGATCCAGGAACGCCAACACGGGACCCAGCTGGACCGCCAGCACCCTCACAGCCCAGGCCCACCAACACGGGACCCAGCTGGCACCGGAAGGGTTCAGCCTAACCAGATGGTCTGCAGACAATGCACCCCAACCCCTCTCTGTCCCACCACAGGGCACAGTGGGTTGTTGGAGACCGGAGTCTCCCTTTGATGAGAATTGAGCCAGTTAAGCGGCAGCGTGTGGACTTCCCAGGAGGTCACCCATCCCAGAATTGCTCCAGCCCGAGCATGCTTAACTATGGAGTTCTTCCACTTCTCATCACCAATTGAGCTCAATTAGTGATGAGAAGTGGAAGAACTCCATAATTAAGTGTGCTTGGGCTGGAGCAATTCTGTGATGGGTGACCTCCTAGGAAGTCCACGCGCTGCCGCTTAACTGGCTCAATTCTCATCAAAGGGGGACTCCGGTCTCCAACAACCCACTGTGCCCTATGGTGGGACAGAGATGGGTTGGGGTGCATGGTCTGTAGACCATCTGGTTAGGCTGAACCCTTCCGGTGCCAGCTGGGTCCCGTGTTGGCGGGCCTGGGCTGGGAGGGTGCTGGCGGTCCAACTGGGTCCCATATTGGCGGGCCTGGATCATTACAGTGAGCCCGGATCGGTGATGCTTGAATTATGGCGTTGTATTTAGGTTAAGCCTAGAATGCGCGTCGGAGAATAACTTTGTGAGATTTGTCATTTCATTGTGGGACTTGTGTGTTAGATGTCTTTCGAAGAGCCAAATGGAAGCCACTTGCTTGGAAAGTGGTGGAAGGCACCTTCACCACGAGTTTGGAAGAGGAGTTGTTGTATACCTCCTTCTTGGTTTTGTGAAGCCTAGATCCTCGAGAAAGGATTAGGTGCATAACTTAATTTTGTGGGCACTTGTTGTGTTAAACCCTTATGGGCTGAGGTGAAGCCGTACCCGCGTCGTGCGATAGATCACGATGATTAGAGCACGGGCAAAGCTGAACCGAACCCTTTTCCATGCAGATCGGTGAGAGTTCCCTCCTCTTGTAAGCCGTGTGATCTTGGGAGAGGTCGTAGAAGGTGTTTTATCTAGATAGGCCAAATGCTCTTTTCCCACCTAAGGTGGTGTTCCTTAGGGTGGTGTTGATGTTGATGAATTTATGTTATGTTAGCCTCATGTGGTTTCTTAGGTGGTTGTGGGAATCCTCCGGGTGAACCCAACCAACATCATGTGTATACCTAGGTTCCCCTTACTTTGATGCTCAACCTAGAAGATTGATTGTGCTTGAAACCTCACCTTGTGTAGTGGCAGTTGCACTTTATTTTATGATTACATGTTGCATGTATGGCTTGCTTACAGGTTAGCGGTGATATGCCCCTGAACCGGCTAGATGGTCGGGGGGTGGGATCATTATGCGGTTTGTGGTCAGCTCATAGCTGAGCCTCGTTTACATCTTATTTGATGTTGGTGCAGGTGCTGGTTGTCACAACCCGCATTTTCCCCGAATTTAGAAATATCAGAGTAAGAGAAAATACGCGTCATGATGCCACGTCATGCAGGAGATAACTATAGACGCTCAGGAGGGAACCTATTACTTAATTAATCAAAACATGCTTACATGATAGATCATCATTTGAAATCATTTATTTGAGTTTGGGGAAGAACTGTGTCTCTCAGTTCGTGGATCAACTAGTCCACCGAGAAAATATATGTAATTGCAGCGGAAAATACTTTATTTAGTTCACTTAAGGTCCTAGATGCACGAGATGACATGACATAAAGTAAATGATATGCACATATCTAGGCATAGTATAAGTATAGAAAATATCTTTTAGGCGACTTAAAGATAAGGATTTCTGTTAAAAAGGATGCAATGAGGATGAAAAAAAATCCATTTTTAATAACTATAATGCACCTAGACATAAATCATTCCCAGAGAGCAAGTCATACAAGATCTACAAAGTAGTAGCAATAAACTGGCAAGTAAGCTATAAAGTATCAAGGGGGCACAACGGGCGTCAACAACCTGACACTAACCCGTTGGCACCATACTAGCATGTCTGAACACAAGAGAAAACTAACCGCAACTACCTCGCAGCAGCGGGGTGAAACAGCAACAAAAGAACTCCCGGAGACTCTGGGCTACAGCACTAGCAACTAAGGCTCTGAACCTGAGGCATTCAATAAAACAAAGAACGTATCAGCAAGGGAATACAAGTGGCAGAAAAACTAAGCAGAAAGTAAAATAAGGCATAGGGGTACCAACCCAGGCCAGATTTACCGAAGGAGAAGCTCCAAACAAAGAACTAAGCAAAGCATCAAGTGTACCCAAAATGCCACAACGAGGAACAAACAGAGTTCAATTATCTTGTTAAATTTAATTAAAGAGACTGATCAGCTCAGATTAAACGGGAGCGGTTACCTACCTCCGCCACCCAAAGCCCAAAGCCGGGTGGGGTACCTCTAGACCCAACCACCCAAACACGACTACCGTGCAAGGCTATAACATTTCCCCCACTGTCCCCCAAACACGACTACCGTGCAAGGCTAAAGACAATGGTTCATATTAATTAAATCTTTAATTAAACACGGAGCGTAGCCCGAGAAATAATCACCAAGATACCCTAAGGATAAGGTCACCAATAATGCAAACACCACAAAGATGATTCATAAGAGAAAACCTAAGTCATTCAACCACAACGGTTACGAGGTTTCAAAAGTAGAAGTAAACGGAGGCATAACTTGAGTATTAAGAAGATAGAGGGTTTTCTCGAGGGGGGCAAGGGTTACGAACAACCATGAGATCAAATGCTAGGATTACAGAGTTTCTTAAGGAACAAGGGCGGGATAAGAACTTCTCGAGACATCCCAAGGGCAGGAGAGAATGATTTCCCGAGAAATTCTAAGCAGGCAATACAGTATCTCGAGAACTCAAAGGGGTCAGGATACAGGATTTCCCGAGAGGTTTAAGGCATTTCTCGAGAAATTTGAAGATCAGGACACTGGACTTCTCGAGAACAATAAAGGCACTTCTTGAGAAATCAAGGATCGGAACAATGGACTTCTCGAGAACAATAAAGGCACTTCTCGAGAAATTAAGGATCAGGATAGAGGACTTCTCGAGAAATTAAAGGCACTTCTCGAGAACAGGGCTGAAACAGCCTCTCGAGAAGGCTGGTCCTTTGCGAGAACTAGACTTGACTCTTCTCGAGAAAGGTGGTCTTTTTCGAGAGCAAGAAGGGGGTGGCAGTCAGACACTTTTCGAGAAATCTGAGGAGGTCTTCTTGAGAAGCTGCAGAGAATTATATAAGGGGAAGATCAAGGATTTTTAGAGTTTGTTAGTAAGGTAACAGTCCAGGATACAGAGTTAACTAAAGCAATACGATCTCAAGCAAGAAACAACACTCCATCAATGAAGGAGAAGGAGAAAAAAACTTTGCCACTTGCCTTACACCTTGCAAACTCGAAGATCTCCGCTCCGGAAGCTATGGATCGGCTAGGAAAACACACGAGCACAGATTCCTGAAACTTTTCGGACCAAAAGGAGGGGTTAGGTCACTACCTTAACTCCAAAAATTCCACAAATTGGGAAAAGCTTACCACTAAGATGAAGATCTCGCCGAGAGCTTTCCAAATCTACTCTCCAAACGCGATTCCGACTACCACAGCCCTAGGAATCGCCGACCGAATGCCCCTCGAAGCTCCGCTCTCGCTCTTTCGCTCGGCGGCTAATTTGATCGAGGGAGGAAGAAGAGGAAGAGGGGAGGGCTTTAGGTTTTTTTATACTAAAAACCTAATTTACTATTTAATTAATTAAATAATGCCCACTCTTACTTAGAACCGCGAGGGAGACCAAAACACCTTGGATTTCTACGAAATTCGCACCTAAACTGGAAATCGGCGATACGAATCCAACGGCGGGATCAGAATTCCACTCCGACGAGCCGAACTCGGGATAAAGCTTCCCGAGGCTAAGATCTCAATAACTACCCAAAATCTTATCTACAACTTGAAACGACGCAAAATCTCGCACGCTCGATCTAAATTACCTGCTCTAACTAAGCTAAGGCTCAAAACTAACCTGACGAGCTGACGTAACGCCATTACACCAAAATTATGTCATAGCGGCTACGCAAAATAATTAACGAAAACCAGGGGCGTTACACTGGTGAGCCAAGTGGATAGTAGAGGGTGGTGCCCCTTTTGCTGTATTGTCCCTTGAAGGCCAACCTTCCTTTTTCTGCTTTCCTTATACTGCCGGCCTGCGTGCCGATGAATGTTTGTTTTGAGTTTGGTACATTTGTCTAAATGTAAGGCCTTAAGGCCGTAACTCTATCTATTGTTTCATTCCGAGGATAGTGGACAGTTCTAAAAGATGTTTTAAATCAAATGCTTCCGCTTACGCTTTATGTGCTCTCGTATAGTGTAGTTCTTTTCCTGATTATCACCTTATAATGCCTCACTAGTGTGTATTATATGGCGTAGGGTCCAGGCTGAACCTACTGTTATATTATTTGTACTGGCAGGGTGTTACCACTTGGTATCGGACTTAGGAGTCGATCCATTGTTTACAGAATTCGAGGCCAAATTCCTATTAAGAGATGGTGTGCACGGGTTGTGCGTCCACCTAAAACGATAAAAAACTAATAAGAATGTCCACTTAGGAATGCAAAACAGGCTTGTTTGCAGAACCTGGGCATTCCTTGATTGTTGTTTGCTATGTTTTCGGTAAATAAATTGTGTACTACACGATTATAGGTGACTAGGAGTGGTGCAGGTCAGTCTCAACCCCGTAACACTGCAGAAAGTAGTGCGTCCACTGAGGTACCAATGACCACTCCTTATGCGGAGATGATTAGATTAGTCTTTGAAGCAGTCTTCGCGATGATCAATAATCAGACTGGGAGGCTTGCACAGCCTACACCCCTACTCCTGATGTGGCCCTGGCGCCTGTGGATGCAGTGGAGCTGAGAACCGAACCTGTAGTAGAGCCCAGGGTGGAACATAGAGTTGAACAGGTACCTGTGGGAAGAGCGTGTGACCAGCAGTTGAAGCACTTTCTGAGCTTCAACCCTCCAACCGTTGCGGGGTCCGAATCCCCAACAGAGGCAGAGGACTGGCTATCAACGGTAAAGAAAATGCTAAGAGCGACTGCAACTGAAGAAGCGATGATGGTCACCTTCGCCACTTTCCTTTTTAAGGGAGAGGCGGCGCTTTGGTGGGAAGAGTTGGAATCTCACAAGTTGGCTGGTAGAGAAATTACTGATGTCTCTTTGGCAGAGTTCTTAAGATTGTTCATCCAGAGGTTTACTCAAGGCGATCATTCGGTTGACGAATACATGCAAGAGTGTTGGGAAAATGATTTCTCTTAACCCCTTGAATTAAGTTGAATATGAATTCTAAGAAAGAAAAACAAGGTTAAGTAAATATGCGTCGAATAATATTCGACGCAACGTCGAAACATAGTCGACGTTTCCTTCAGATTCAGTCGAAGTAACTCTAGGAAGATTTCGACGTACGTGTTGTCGACGCTACTCTGATTTCTAGTCGACGCATATGGAGAAGTCGACGCACCTTAATTGACGCACCTTCCTTATTCTCCTCTCGACGTCCAGCCAGGATGAATTCGACGCTTACGTCGAATAGGAATCGACGCACGTCAATTTATATGACAGATTTAAATATGCACCAGATCTCTTTCCTTCTTTCAGAAAATCTGATTTGTATGGAATAATGTTAATATTTTATAGTCGTTCTGAATCATTCTTTCCTTCTATTTGATTCTTGGCTGATCTGATTAACTCTATTTTGGATATTATTTGAAATCAGAATTCATCCTTTCCTTCTACAGAAATAAATATTATGGAAACAATTTTCATCTTTCTATTTCTCTGACTGCTAATTGATTATCCTTCTATAGTATTATTTTGAATAAACAGACCTATAAATAAAGAGGAGGTCGGCAGAAAATGTCAGTTGAGTGATCCACCACATACATTTGAAATAGAGGAAAAGCTCCCAAGAGAATAGAGAGAAAAAGCTGAGAAAAGAGATAGTGTGCTGCAGAGAAAAAGCATCCATCTTCTCCTTCTTCTTTAGAAGCCATTCTACTGCAAACTCTGAAAGCTCTCTCAAAAGAGAGAAAAGTTTTTTTTTTAATCTCCTTCTCACTATAGAAGAGAGATTTCATTCACTACTTCTTGTGCTTCCAATCTTCTTGCTAGGAAGAAGATTCATTCTTGTTCTTATTTCTTTCTTCTTTCTTTTTCTTACTTAAACATTGTAAAAGAGTTTTTAGAATCTCTCTTCAAAAAATTCAGTGTACTGGTTCTAAGAGTCTCCTTGTCAAAAGACTCAGTTGGTTCTAAGAGTCTCCTTGTCAAAAGATTCAGGGTGGTTCTAAGAGTCTCCTTATCAAAAGATTCAGTACAAGATAGTGAATTCCTACCAAGGGGGTAGAAGAGTGGACTACCCAAAGTTTGGGGAACCACTATATTTTCTTGTGTTGTGCTGTGATTTCCTTACTTGCTTTTATTCTCTTTATTTGTTTAATTCTTGTTGGTGTGTGGGAAGCTCTAATCTGTGATCATATATATATATATATATTAACTTTGCACAAAATATTTTTAATCTCTATTCACCCCCCCCCCCCCCTCTAGAGAATTCTAGTGAGGTAAACTATGCATTTTCAAAGAGTTTACCAGACTGAGTCGCTACGCGGGGTCTTTGGTGGAAGACGAAGAAATGAAATCGAATAGGTTTTATGAAAGGGCTTCGAGATGAGTTAAGGTTGCTCTTAGCACGCCCAATGAATTTTGGTTTCCATGTCATGGTGCAAACTGCCAGATCCCTTAAGTTGGATATGGAGAGAGTACAGAGCGCAAAAGGGCTCAAGGAGAAGAAGCCAGAATTCCTTGAGCCAGCTTCTCAATCCAAATCTGAATTCAAGAGGAACAAAAGGAAGTTCAATCCTGCGGAACAAACTCGCTCTAACATGTCAGGAGCTACGACTGCACATGGTCCTATTACATGTTTCACTTGTGGAAAGGTGGGACACAAAGCATGTGTGTGTCGAAGTGGTCCCCCGAGACCAGAAAATCGAGCGATGGACTTTGCTCGTGTTGCGGGTCATGCAGAAAAGGGCAAAGCTGCGGAGTCTTCTGCTTCCCAGCACATTCCGACCCAACCGAGAGTTTACTCGCTTGGCCAACAATAAGCTATCCGACAAACTGATGTCGTTATAGGTATGAATTAGAAGTAAATTTTTACAGCCATATGTGATTTATACCTTGCGCGACTTTATGTTTATTTTGTGTGCATTTAGGCTTTGTCCTAATTTACAACTATCCGGCGAGAGCTCTTTTCAATATGGGAGCATCGCACTCCTTTCTGTCCAAGGACTTTGTGGTGCGAATCGGAGTGATGTCTACCTTGGTAGAAGATAGATTGGAGGTAGTGTTTCCCAATGGAACAAGAAGGTGCGCGGATAGGAAGAGCAGTGTAAAGGTGCGGGAAATCAGGATTTCGACTTGGAAGCATCGTTATTGCCGCTAGCTGAATTTGACGTGATCTTTGGCATGGATTGGCTCTCGGAGTAGTGAGCATGCATAGATTGAAATCCGAAGGAAATTACTTTTGGGAGGAACACCAGAGTCGAAACCACATTTACGGGTATGCGAGGAGTGAGCAGAATGCTGATTTCTGCTCTCCAGGTGGTTAAGGCGGTGAGAAAGGGCGCGGAGCTGTTCTTCACTTTGTTGGAGGCTTTGATGCCAAAGCCCAGTATAGGTTATGTCCCGATAGTGGCAGAGTACGCTGACGTGTTCCCAGACGAAGTCCCTGGGGCTCTGGTGCCAAACCTGTGTCACGCTCATCATACCGAATAGCACCAAAGGGATTGGCAGAACTGATGATTCAATTACAAGAGCTGCTAGAGCAAGTCTATGTACGTCAAAGTTCGTCACCTTGGAGTGCACCGGTCCTCTTTGTGAAAAAGAAGGATGGGAGCTTGCGCCTATGTATAGATTATCGAGAGCTGAATAAGCTGACCGAGAAGAACCATTATCCAATTCCAAGAATCGATGACTTATTCGACCAACTGGTTGGGTCGACGGTATACTCTAAGCTAGACTTAAGGTCCGGCTGTTATTAGCTTCGTAAAAGGGAGTGTGATTCCAAAGACAGCATTCAGTACATGGTTTGGACACTATGAGTTCACGGTTATGCCGTTCGGTCTCTCCAACGCACTATCGGTTTTCGTGTACTTAATGAATAGAACATTCTGAGAGTACCTGGACCAATTTTTGATCGTGTTCATCGACGACATATTGGTATACTCCAATCGGATGAGGAGCATGCAGGGCACCTGCACGCAGTTTTGAGCACCCTAAGGAGGAACCAACTATATGTTAAGTTCTCCAAGTGCGAATTTTGGCTATCGTCAGTAGCATTAATGGGTCATGTTGTTAGTGGCGAAGGAATCGCAGTTGATCCATCGAAGATAAAACCAATCCGAGCGTGGCCTGTGTTGAAAAATGTAGCGGAAGTCCGAAGTTTCATAGGATTGGCCGGCTATTATAGGCGCTTTGTGGAGAACTTCTCGAGGATTGCACTTCCTCTCACTAAACTGACTAGGAAAGATCAGAAGTTCGTTTGGTCGCCTGAGTGTGCATGAGCTTTCGAGGAACTGAAGAGCCGTTTGACAACGACGCCCATTTTATGCTTGCCATGTGGAATGGAAGGCTACGAAATATATAGCGATGCTTCGGGAACTGGCTTGGGTAGCGTCTTAGTGCAATTCGGAAAGGTGATTGACTATGGCTCCCATCAGTTGAAGGCGCATGAGAGGAACTACCCGGTCCATGACTTGGAGTTAGCGGCTGTGGTATTCACTCTTAAGCTTTGGAGGCATTACTTATATGGCGTGAAGATCAACATCTTTATGGACCACAAAAGCCTCAAGTACCTGCTGGATCAAAGAGAGTTGAATATGAGACAGGGGAGGTGGATGGAGTTCTTTGGGGGCTACACCTTTGAAATACGTTACACTCCCGGGAAGGGAAACGTTGTTGCAGACGCGTTGAGTCGTCGGGCTCCCGCGCAAGAAAACTGGATTTTGATGCATGATGAGCGTCTAATCTGTGAGCTAGAGTCCTTGGAGATCATTTGCGTCGATAGAAGAGCGTCTACTATAACATGCTTGAACTGGACGAAGGTTCAATACAACTTAGCCGACAAAGTTCGACAAGCATTGGAGCTAGATGCGAGCATGTAGCATTACAAAGCAGAGACTATGGATGAGTCAAACGCTGATTTCTGCTTCGAAGATGGTCTTATGTGAAAAAATGACAGATTATGCGTCCCAAATGTTGGTACATTATGGGCAGAATTGATGTACGAGGCTCACTTTACCAAGTACTCGATCCACCATGGGAGCACAAAGATGTACATGGATATGAAGAAACTCTTCTGGAGTCCAGGAATTAAGAAAGACATTGCTCTCTACGTGGCCAAGTGTCATACTTGCGCGTTGGTGAAGACAGAATGTCAAAGACCTGGTGGGTTTTTAAAGTCTTTGCCGATCCCGGAATGGACGTTCGATAATATCTTGATGGATTTCATGCACGGATTGCCGAGATCGCAACACGGAAATGATGTCATTTGGGTGATCGTAGATCGTTTAACGAAAGTATCTCACTTTATTCTGAACCAGAAAGATGATTCTGTGGAAAAGCTAGAAAAGTTATACGTTGATAATATTGTACGGTTGCACGGGATTCCCCATAGCATCATAAGTGATCGTGACGGGCATTTCACATCGAAAGATTGGAGGCTTATACATGAACTGTTGGGCACTAAGCTGAGGTTCAGCACGACCTTTCACCCGCAAATGGATGGACAGACCGAGAGGACCAACAGGACTATGGAGGATATGCTACGAATGTGCGCTCTAGATTTTGGAAAGAAGTGGGAAGATCATCTCTACATAATTGAGTTTGCCTACAACAATAGCTACCAAGCAAGTATAAATATGGCACCTTTCGAGGCTTTTTATGGTAGGAAATGTCGTACACTATTGGCTTGGGCTGAAACAGGCGACACAAAGTTGTTAAAGCGCAAAGATGTGGATGAAGCAAATACATTGATTCAGGCGATACACGAGCGGTTTCTCATTGCCTAGGATAGGCAGGAAAAGTACTACAATGCAAATCATCGGAACGTCGAGTTTGCCGTTGGTGATTGGGTTTATTTAAAGATCAAACCGTTCAAGGGAGTATTAAGGATCCGACGCTTGAAAACGATGAGCCCATGATACGTAGGACCATTCGAGATCTTGGAACACATTGGTGAAGCTGCCTACCGGCTCGCTATATCAATGGAGCTAAGCGGGATGCACGATGTATTCCACATTTCTGTATTGCGAAAGGCTGTCAAGGAGCCTACACATGTGGTTGCGGTCAGCGAAGTGTCGGTAGATAGTGGGATAATGACGAAATTCAAGCCCATTCGTATCGAAGACACCGAGGTAAAGCAGTTGCGGAACAAGTCCATTCGGATGGTAAAGGTCCGTTGGAATAATTGTGGACGAGAGAAATTCTCTTGGGAAAGGGAGCAGGAAATGCTTGCGGAGTACCCCGAGCTATTTCTCTCTGGTAACTTTTGAATTTGCTGCAACAGTTTTCATAATTTCGGGATGAAATTCTTTTAAGGGGGTGGAGTTGTAACACCCCAAATTTTATTATTCTGTGAGCTAACGCGGCGTGGCAATGCTACGTTCAGAGTGGGGGGGGGGGGTTGGGCCATTGTATTTTAGCCCAAAATGCCACTTGTCGTGCGTGATTGTTCTCACATGATCAGGCGTATGACCACTGGTCGTGCGCATCGCCCATTTTCCTATCTGAGCAGTTTGCACGATCACAAACTTTGTTCTCGCACGACCACTGGTCGTGTGCCTTTGATCGTGCACTATTGTTGGCTTGCCATTCTGCTACAGGTTGCTCTTGCATTATCAGGAGTATTCTTTCTCGCACGACCACTGGTCGTGCACCGCTGATCGTGCACCCTGTTTGTTCTGCTCTGTATTGAAAAGCTGAACTGGCGATCGGAGCGGTCGATTCCTTTAGATCTTGATCCAACGGTTGAGAGTTATTGCTGGGGACTATTAGGTCTTGGCCTAAGGATATTTCCCCTCATAACTTTAGCTATTTTCTCTCTAGCAAGCTTGAGGAGGAAGAGAGGCAAGGAGGAAGAAGAAGCTCTTTTGGCCATTAATGGAGCTCCGAAGCTCCGAATAGCGAGGCGTCTCCAGATCTGTAGAGAGCAGTCCGGTGCAGTTCTTTCTATCCGATTAGAATCTCAAATCTATGGCGCCAAGGAAAGCTCCAAGGGTAACAATCCTTCCTCCTGGTCATAGGAGTGTTTTTGTCCTCTCATTCCTTTTCCTATGCTTGCATAAGGTATCCCTTTCACCAAATGGGTGAAGTGTAGTATTTCCTCAAGTTCTTCGGAACTCCGGGTTGATTGTATCCGTCCCCGGCATATTGCATATAGAGATCCAGTAGACGTACTGATTTAGGCATTGTGTGTGAATCCTATTCGTGGTCGTGAGCCCGGATCGGTGATGCTTGAGTTATGGCATTGCATTTAGATTAAGCCTAGAATGCGTGCCGGAGAATGACTCCGTGAGATTTGTCATTTCATTGCGGGACCTTTGCGTTAGATGTCATTCGTAAAGCCTAACGGAATCCCCATGCTTGTAAAGTGGTGGAAGGCAAACCTTCACCACGAGTTTGGTAGAGGAGTTGTCGTGTACCTCCTTCTTGGTTATGTGAAGCTTAGATCCTCGTGAGAGGTTTAGGTGCGTAACTTAATTTTGTGGGCACTTGTTGTGCTAAACCCTTACGGGCCGAGGCAAAGTTGTACCCGCGTCGTGCGATAGATCACGATGATTAGAGCATGGGAAAAGCTGAACCGAACCCGTTTCCATGCAGATCGGTGAGAGGTCCCTCCTTTTGTAAGCCCTGTGATCATGGGAGAGGTCGTAGAAGGTGTTTTACCTAGACTGGCCAAATGCACTTTTCCCACCTAAGGTGGTGTTCCTTAGGGTGGTGTTGATGTTGATGAATTGATGTTATGTTAGCGTCATGCGGTTGCTTAGGCGGTTGCGGGAATCCTCCGAGTGAACCCAAGCAACATCATGTGGATACCTAGGTTCCCCTTACTTTGATGCTCAACCTAGATGATTGATTGTGCTTGAAACCTCACCTTGTGTAGTGGTAGTTGCACATTCTTTTATGATTACATGTTGCATGTACGGCTTGCTTGCAGGTTAGCAGTGACACGCCCCTGAGCCGGGTAGATGGCCGGGGGGGATCGTTACGCGGTTTGTGGTCATCTCATAGCTGACCCTCGTTTACCTCTTATTTGATGTTGGTGCAGGTGCTGGTGAGCCAAGTGGAAAGTAGCGGGCGGTGCCCCTTTTGCTGTGTTGGCCCTTGAAGGCCAACCTCCCTTTTTCTACTTTCCTTATACGGTCGTTTTGCATGCCGATGAAAGTTTGTTTTGAGTTTGGTACATTGGCCTTAAGGCCGTAACTCTATCTATTGTTTCATTTCGGGGATAGTGGACAGTTCTAAAAGATGTTTTAAATCAAATGCTTCTGCTTACGCTTTATGTGCTCTCGTGTAGTGTAGTTCTTTTCCTGATTATCACCTTATAACGTCTATCTAGTGTGTATAGTATTGCATGGGGTCCTGACCGGACCTACTGTTATGTTATTTGTACTGACAAGGTGTTACAAGCCTTCCTTGTCCTTGAAGTTTTCCAGCACTTCCTTTGCTCCAGTTATATGCATGGAGCATCCACTGTCCATATACCACTGCTGGTTTGTGGTAGAATGGTCTTCCTTCTGCACATGTAATTAAACATTAGCATAGACCCTCACTTTTTGGGGTCTCTTTCTTCTATCATCATAGGGAGTTATGAAAGAATAGGTTGGTCTTTCAGTATACCCCTTAGGGTGAAGAAGTGCGGGTTTATTATGATAGGAATTTTTAGATTTTTGCCCTAATTTGAAACAACAGGAGCATATAGAATGGTAATTAGAAATTAAAGAGTGAGGTATAGATGTTTGAAGATTTATTTCAGAAAACATGCGTCGTTAAGAAATCAACGCATCTTTAGAGTTGCGTCGAGTGTAATTCGATGTGTCTGCATAGTTACGTTGATAATGATTCGATGCGGAATATTGGTTGCTTCAAATAGAATTCGACGCACCCTCATACTTGCTTTGAGTTCATGTCAAAGCATATGCAGAACTCTGCCGAGTTTTATTCGATGCATCTTTAAAACTGCGTCGAGTTCTATTCGACGTATAATTTCTTTTATTAAGGATTTCATAATTTTTCATTAGATTTTCTGAGGGGTGCATACCTTGAATTCCTATATGATTAGTATTATTCACCTTATTAAAGATAGTGATTTTATTAGGGTTGTTATTTAGTTCTTTCCCTGATTTTATGTTGTTTATAGGTTGATTTATACTAGGCTTAATGAATGCTACATGATTTTCCCAAGCAGGTTTGCTAGGGATTAGTGTGTTGGTGAATGGTAATGATCCTTGATCAAGATTTTTATATCTCTTGGAGATATTGTGTGTGATGTCCTTAAGCTTTTGACTCCTCACATTGAGTGAGTCCTCAAAGGCTTTTGCCTTTGTAAGTTTTTCCTTTAAATCAGAATTTTCATTAGTTAATGTGTATATTTCTTTTTTCCTTCTTAAACATCTGATTTCTTAGATCTTAGTTAACTGAGTACAGATTGTCTTTCCTAAGTTCTTCTAGTTCTTTTCTGATTATGTTAAGTTCTTTTTGGCTACTAATGTAATTTTGATAGAATTCTCTAAAACAGTCCTTAAAATCTTCTGAAGAAAAGTCAAATTCATCAAAGATAGTTACCTGATTTTCTGCAGTAGGGTCTTCCAAAGCCATTAAGTAGGCTTCTTCAGTTGCACACTCCTCATCACTATCAGACGAAGAGGAGCTTGGCTCAGACTCTGAGTCACTCCAGCTTTCAGCAATGAAACCTTTCCCCCTTTTCTTATCCTTCCTCATGAAGGATTTGTTCTTGTGCTCCTTCTTCTTGCCGCTTTTGTTCTTTTCCTCTTCAGGACATTCTATGGCAAAGTGCCCAGGTTTTCTGTAGGAGAAGCAGATAATTTCTTGTTTAGGGGTTTTGTCATACCTTGGTTTGCTTGAACTCCTCTCCTTCCTTCTAGAGTCCTCTGTCTTGACCCATATCTTGAATCTTCTGGCCAAGAGATTGAACATCTCTTCTTTTGAAGTGTAAGGCTCTCCTTCAGCAGCCTTTAGAGCATGTGTCCTTTCCTTAGGAGTTGAGATTCTCTCCTGGGCTTCTGACTCAGCCCTGCTTTTTAGTAAGAGCTCATAGGACTTGAGCTTGCCTAGCAGAGCATCTGTAGATATTTCTCTGAGACACCTGGAATCTCTGATAGCCCAGATTCTTGAGTCACATGTGCTTGGGAAGCACATGAGGAGGTTGTCATTAATTTCTATCAGAGAAATTTCTTTGTCAAGATCCTTCAGCTCAATTATGATGAAACTAGACCTGTCATACATCTCAACTTTGCTTTCTTCAGCCTTTTTCTGAAAGTTCTCATATTGGGATATGAGAAGGTACTTTTTGTCCTTTCTTTCACCAGAGCTTCCCTCAACTAATCTAGAAAGTGATTCACAGATTTCTTTGGCAGAGTTGCAATCGGCAACTTTTTGGAATATGACATCAGACATAGTTGACACCAGAATATTCATGGCTTTGGCATCACATGCCTTCACCCATTTTCAGCATCAGTCCACTCTGCTCTAGGGACGACAGTATGTGTTACTGTCCCACTAGCATCTTTTCTGACTGGGACTGGGGGACCTGAAATAATGACATTAAAAATGTCTTCATCAATAGAGTTCATATATAGCTTTATTCTGGCCTTCCAGAGTGTAAACTTATTCAAGTTACACACTGGTGGTCTTGTTGATGCATAGTCCTTAGAACTCATTTTTCTTTATAAAATAGTTTTAGATAATTTTAAATACAGAAATAAGAGTGAGGAGATCTTTTGATCAAAGTATTAACCTTTTAATGATCAACCTATCTATGAAACCAATTGAAAGTGCACAGTGTGCCTCTGAGTATTCTCTAGAGGGGTGTGTGAATAGAGTTTTAAACTTTTATACCCTAGTTATGCACACAAAAAACTACTAAGTACTATGCAATCACCAATACCAAAACAGAATGAAGTAAGCACTGAAAATATGAAACAGTAAAACAGTAAACTGGACAGCACAGAAAAGCAATGCAGAAGACACAAAAATTTTATAGTGGTTCCCCAAAATGTGGGTAGTCCACTCTTCTACCTCCCTGGTAGGATTGCACTAACAGTGCATGAGTCTTTTGATAAGGAGACTCTCAGAACCACAGATTCTTTTGATTAGGAGACTCTTAGAACCACTAAGTCTTTTGATAAGGAGACTCTTAGAACCAATGAATTATTTGAAAGAGGGATTCTTAAAACTCTTTTACAGTTGGAGAATGAGAACAGTAGAAGAAGATGAAGAAGGAGAAGAGAATATGATTCTTCAGTTATAATCCTTGAGCAGCTATCTCAAGGGATGATGTTGCTTCTATATATTTCAGGATCTGAACATGATGATCCCTTGCTTAAGATAGTTATGATTGCTAAGGATATAAGCTTTGATCTTGATCCTCTCTGCACTTTTGTTGGCTTGCTTCTATATGATGTAGAAGAAGGAGCAGCAGTCTTGTTGTGATCTTTTCCAGTGCAGAGTAGTTTTGTTCCTCAGTTCTGTCTTAAGGTTAGAGGAAGAAGGGGAAGCTCTATTCGATAGAGAGAATAATGAATCAGTTGTTGTTTCTTTCTTCCTCAACATACTTATTCTCTGTTGATTTGAGTTTGAATTTCTTTCTTCTTCTGGAATATTCTTAAAAGGAATGTCCATTAGACAATAAATTGCTTCCTTCTATTTTTGTTCCCGACCCATCCATCTGTTTTGAATAACTTCCAAGAACGTCTTTGTTGTATCTCTGAAATACTCCATTCCATTCTCGGTAATAAATGAGCCGTTAGAGAACAGATTTCATCCTTATAGATCATCTAGAAAAGCACCAGAAAGGACAGCAGAAAACCTTCCTTTTCTGTCTGTATTCGACGCTGCGTCGAATTCATTATCCTTCATATCGATGCACCTCTGAGTTTTTATAGAAGCAACTTTGAATTGTTTTTTTAGCTTTGACTAAACTCAGTTGTCGACGTTGCGTCGAGTTCTTATCGATGCATCCGTCGAGTTGAAGACTTGGACTTGAACTTCATCTTTTGCGTTGAATTGAAGTTGATGTTGCGTCGACTTCTAAGATAGCTTCTACATGCTCTTCCTTCTGCGTTGAGTTTCTTTCGACGTTGCATCGACTTGACTTGATACTTCGATAGGCAGTTTGAGTTAATTTGACTTTCAGTCAGAGTTACGTAGACATCTAGTCAAAGTTGCGTCGACTTCTATTCGACGCAAGTTTTAACTCGACTGAATTTTTGCTTCTCTTAGGCCTAGTCTTGACACTCTAAGTGAATATGATATCCTAGGACATCTAATGAACATTTTACCTTTTCTATACAATGTGGGTAATACAACCTAATCTGATGAAAGCACTTTAAGATAATTTGTTTAGATAAATCAAAAGTGTTTTTCCCAACATAGCCCCACTGCTTTAGAAACTGCTTGATCAATGTCAATAAGTTGTATAGGATGGGGGTAGAGGGTGTATCAATAGGATGTGTTGATATGTTGACAGGAGGAGTTAGTGATTGAGGATGGTCTAGAGAAGCAAAAAGGTTGTCTGTGAGATTTTCTTTAGAAGTTGTGGTATATCATGGTTGTTGTAGAGAGGAGATCTGTGCTGAATGTTCTAATGTTGTAGTTGGTATGACTGCTTCATTGTCTTCAGGAGTTGGAGAATCACCTGGGAGGTCTGTTAAGACTGTCTCATGATCTTTAGGAGCTGGAGATGGAGGGGGAGAGGGTGCAGCTTGACCAGGCTTCAAAATTTGCTTGGTCCATTTGGATAAGATGCCAATATTAATTCTTTTTCCAGGAGGAATGGGCACTCCTTTTTATTTGCACACCATTGGGTGATGATGGAGCAGGACTTGGCTTATCATTCTCATGTATGAATTTTCCTTATGAGTATGTTTATAACCAATCATCTTCAGGAGGCACCTCCCCCAATGGATTCTTTTATTGAGGACCAGTATTCCCATAATCTGCAGTTGTTATTTAGGAATCACATCATGTTCAGAAATCTTACACAATAAGACTGTAACATCCTTCCAGTACAAACAATATAATAATTGGTCCGGCCTGGACCCCACGCCATATTGAACACACTAGCTAGACGTTATTAAGTTGATAACAGAAAAGAACTACACAAGAGTATCACAAGCGTAAGCGGAAGCATTAAATAACATTACTTTCAAAATTGTCCACTATCCCAGGAATCAAACATTAAAGAGTTATGGCCTTATGGCCTTACATTCAAGCAATGTATCTAACTCAAAACATTATTCGGCTCGCATGCCGACAATATAAGGAAAGCAGTAAGACAGAGGTTGGCCTTCAAGAGCCAACACAGCATATGGCTTCAGCCCACTACTTTCTGCTTGGCTCACCAGCACCTACACCAACATCCAATAAAAGGTACAGGAGGGTCAGCTAAGAGCTGACCACAAACCGCGTAATGATCCCAGCCCCCGTCCATCTAACCGGCTCAAGGGCGTGTCATCGCTAACCTGTAAGCAAGCCATACATGCAACATGTAATCATATAAAGAAAGTGCAACTACACTACACGGGGTGAGGTTTCAAGCACAATTAATCTTCTAGGCTGAGCATCAAAGTATGGGGAACCTAGGTACACACAAGATGTTGGTTGGGTTCACTCGGAGGATTCCCACAAACGCCTAAGCAATCACATGAGGCTAGCATAACACCAATCCACAATCAACTCCACCCTAAGTAACACAAACTTAGGTGGGAAAAGAGATTTTGTCCGGTCTAGGTGAACACCTACCATGACCTCTCCCATGATCAAACGGTGTACAGAAGGTTGGTACCTCTCACTAATCTGCATGGAAATGGGTTCGGTTCATCTTTGCCCATGCTCTAGTCGTCGTGATCTACTGCACGACGCGGGTGCGGCTTTGCCTCGGCCCGTAAGGGTTTAACACATTCAAGTGTTACACAAAATGATGGCTACACACCCAATCCTTCCAAGAAGACTTAGGCTTCTCACACATTACCAATGAAGGAGGTACAAGACCGCTCCACTTCAAAACTCATGGTGAAGGTTTGCATTCAACCACATTCCAAGCATGGGGCTACCATTAGGCTCTCCGAAAGACACCTAAATATCAATTCCCGTAATACGATGCCATTTTTTTCATGGAGTCATTCTCCATCACGCATTCTAGGCTTAACCTAAATGCAAATCACAATCAAGCATCCCTGATCCGGTCTAACGACCATGGGTAGGATTCACACAAAATTCCTAAATTTGTACATCTACCGGATTTCTATATGCAATATATATCGGGGACGGACACAATCTTCCCGGAGTTCCGAAGAACTATCGGAAGTCCTACATGTTGGATCTTGAGGCGCCCTTAGAGGGGGAGGGGGGTAAATAAGGGTTTAGAAAACTTTAAATTTTTATAGAAAACTTTTGATATTTTATTTGAATAAGAGTAAATCCAAAAACAAAGAGTAGTAAATCAATTTTACTAAATAGAAAAAGACATGATTATCATTAATAAAATTTGGTTACAAAATCTGATTTCTATGGCACTAGAAATTCAAGGCGAAATATGAAATACTTTTTTTGTTTTCTATACTGACTCTTCCCACTAAGAACTGTTGGCTTTAGCCAATCTCTCCCTAGATACGACCTCAAGCCACTCTAGCCCTTTTATCCCCAAAAAGGCCTCGAGCACCCCCTAGATCTACTCCTAGACCCAGCCACCAACACGAGGCGAATTCCTCCATAAGTCCTACCCAAACCGAGTCGTCAACACAAGGCAAATTTACTCCACGATTATAACAAAAGAGTTACAAACAGAAATACAAAAACACAAATAAAAACTCCCTAAGAAGAATTTTGGAGATGGCGAAAGCTCGCTGAATATTGTCGAAGTCGAAGCGTGCATTCTTCGCGTTGTGTAAGCGTTGATCTGATCCTCCTTGAAATCTTCTCTTGAATTTGTGTGGGAGATGGTGGTCTGAAAAAATATGGCCCTTGCAGAGTTTCAGAAGTGCTGGAATTGGGCTCAATATGATCAATGGTTGAAGAAGACAAAGTCCATCTATTTATAGGACTGGAAGCTAACGTCAATGTTAAGGCTAACGTCTGGCGTTGACCTAGTATAGAAATGTTTTGATGGCTCAGATCTTCAAAACAGGAAGGAGATACTGTACTTTAGGAAACATTCATTTTAGGTAACCCTAACGCTGGTGTTGAGGCTAACGCTGGCGGTAGTCAGATTATTTCTAAAGTGCTCCTTCAATCACGACAGCTTCCCTCCTTGCCATATTTGTCTTGGTTGGAATGGTAGTCAATGCCGACGTTAAGTCCTAAGGCCTGGCATTAGACATCATTCCACTTTTCAGCTTGTGAGTAGGTTCGGACCAATAATATAGCATCCTAGTGTCATATCTGTTCAAGCCTGCATGCTAAAAACACAATGGCAACCATGATCAAATACAAGCAGGATTTGTTATTCTCAAATCAAAGGGTTGCGGAAAACCATGTTCCAACAATCTCCCTCTTTTGATAATAACAAATCCAATAGAGATAAATCAGATTCATATATAAGAGAGATGTGTTTTTAGAAGGATATATGACACTAAGTAATATAGAGACAATAAACAGAATTATAGATTGTTAAATCGTGCTCCCCCTACATAAGTGCTCCCCCTTAGTGTATGTACCCATAGACTAGATTCATGCTCCCCCTTAATCTAATGAATCATACTCCATTAATCATTATGATTTATCATTTTATTCTCCCCCTTTGTTATTAGCAAAAGAAGGTGGAGTGAAACAAAACTAGAATAAAGAAAACAAAAGTTGGGATATAACTAAGAGAGGATTAAGAGTTTTGGTTAGACATAAAGTAAGTCGTGATCAAGCAATGGGAGAGAGTAGCACAGCGGAGAATGGATATGATAAGCGTTAAAGAACAACATTCCAAGTTTTTGACCAAAGTAATTCTACCACTTGTTGTTCAAAGAATTAAAAAAAACTACTTGCTAAAAGAGATGCAATATAGTTTGACAAGCACAAGTGAAGAAAAGATCTTTAAAAATTATCAGGATAGGGCATGGTAAAAGAAATACATGATCAAATTAGTAATGCGGAAAGATAGAATAAAATTACCAATAGTAGCATTTTTGTTACAATTTGACCATTCCAACAATATTTCTAGTCTCTTCACATTTGAGCTTTAACTTTGAAAATTTTCATAACTAATAGGAAAGCATGATTAAATATATTCAAAAAGATAAGGACTACAATATAACTAATTCATATTTCAAGTAAAGAAAACATTGTAGAAATCATGCATTGCAATCTAGTGCTTTTACTTAGGTTTTTAGAGAATTATGTAATTTGGCATTAGGATCCAATGCTCATGAGTAGAAGCTTTATGAAAAACAATGATGTGTGCATAAGGTGTTATGATAAAAGTATACAAGTGAAATAATCAAAACACATGACATATGTAATGAAATAGTAACAACAATATTAAGATTGTTATCTTATAATTACTTTCACACATCAATTTTAGAATAAAATTTCAAAGCACATTTCATGAGTACAACTACCAAGGTGCTTCGCCCACACAATGTTCATTAAGAATTATCAGGGAGCGAGGTATTGCTTGGGGGATCACATAAGCACTTTTATTAATTTTTATTTTTAGTGATCTGGTGTACAAAATAGAAGTGATGACAAAAAATATGTTTGCACAAGACACTTTACAATTTTTTCCAAGGTGCTCAACCTCACAATGCTCATTAAGACTTATTAGGAGGGTGAGTAGTGCTTGGTGGAGTTATCTTTGACATTTTATTTCATATTTTTGTAAATTTGGGCCAAAACGTCTCCGAATTCACTTGTTTTTGCAAATACTAATAATATTGAAATAACACTTCTATGTTGCAAGAAATTTAATGTTTGGAATATGATGTAGGTAAGTTAGACATACAACTTAATATGTTAAAACTATTACACTATACAATCATGCAAGACTAAGATTTTGAGTACATGTAGATTACCAAAATAGTGAGTGAATGAATCATTGATTAGCATAAAACATGCATTACTCATACATAGAGGCGTGCTAGGAAATCATACATAATTTTCTAGACTATTTCATTGCACATAATCAGATTAAGGTTAAGGCATGAAGATAAAACAATGTTTAGGAAATTTGAAACTAAAATTAGACATTGAAGACAATCTTAAAGTGTATGCCAAATCAACTTTGACCATTTGAAACAGAATAACTAAGATGTTTGCTCTTTTGAAGTCAAATAGTCAAACGATACTTTTGGTAAATATTTAAAACACAACAAATGACAAAAGCATATTTTTGAGCATTTTGAGTTATTTAATATTTTTTTGTATTTTGGAAGAAAATTAACAAAATCATTACAAAAGAATTTTAAAGCGGAAAAAATAAAAAAAACTTTAGAAAATACCAGAAATAGTTTAGGAAAAACAGAATTTCAATTTGACCAAAAGAGCTAACACCTGGCGTTAACTACTCAACGCCCAATCAGAACACTGTTTTTTTAGATTTTTGAAAAGAGTTTCTTTGGAATAGGGTGTATGTATATAGACCTTCTTAGTGTAGAAATTTCAGAGAATTTGGAGAGGATTAGAAGGCTATTTAAGCATATTTTTGATAGTTTTAAAATGGTTTTTTATATTTTATATTTGTTTTTGATTTTCTTGTAATGAAAAAGTAATTAAGATGTAAACACAGATATATATAAGTATATAAATGAATGGGCAAAAAGAGTTGCAATTTTAGAGAGAAAAAGGAGCTAACGCCAGGCGTTTTACCTAACGCTGGCGTTGAGTCTACTTTATATAAAAGCCCCAAATCTGAGTTCTTTTCTTTTTCTCTTCATTTCAAGCCATTATTCATCCAGTTTTGCCGACAGCCCTTTTTCAGATCTAGGGGGATTCATGCTTTTCTTCTAATATTTCTTGGTTAACTCATTTCTCTACCCCGAATTAGTAATCCTTTGAAGTATTGAAGTGTTTTTTTATTATGGTGTATTGTAGATCTAGGGTTTTTAGTTTTGAGTTGTAGATTTGGGTTTTTGAGATTCTTCACAAAGATGAGTTTTTTACTTTAAATTTTTAGATGTTTTGAGTTCTATTGGTGATTTTCCCATTATTCTTCACTTTTACAAAAAAAATTTAGTTGTAAGAGTGAGTGAAGGTCATCATTATATACTGGAAGTGATAGGAAATTTGACAGCATACGCCTGGCATTAACATTAATGTTGGGCGTTGACTAAATAAACTTTAGTTTTGATTTTTTGTTGTGTCTAAATGTTCAGGTTATGGCTGCTTCCACATCACATGGGGTTCGAGCCAGAAAGTCTTCTTCTTCCCGAGCACCACATGAGTCTTATCAATCTTATGCGGGGATAGAGAAAGCATCTGTTTGTGTAGAAATGATATTGCAGATAGACCTCCCCTAACATGCACATATTCAGAATCTCCTGGCTGCATCAAGGGTTTTGTCAGTGATTTCAGATGATTGTTTCTCTACAGATTTTGATCGGGAGTTTTATAACATTTTATTTAATCTATTTGAGACAGAGCTCAATGGAGGAGTAAGTTCTATGATGCAATATGAAGTTGCTATGATCACTCATGATGATTTGAGGAATGAGTTTGGATTAGTGGAGAGTGAGAATCATCTTGATGTGGTGGAGAAGTATCGGGCCGAGCGTGACTGGACACAGGTGAATACAGTTTTCCATGGGAAGGAGAGTAGAGAGCATATTACCGATGTTTCTTCACTTAAGGAGGAAGCATTCATAATTCAAGACAATTTACGTCACACCATAATGTTGAAGTCCGGAGACACTAAGAAGATCACTGCTCAGCTTAGTATTATTACTTATCATATTATACAGGAAGAATGTTTTGACGTGGCAGGTCTTTTACTATCACAGATTCAATATACATTCAAGTTGAAGGATCTGAGAAGGTCTCGTCTTAACACTCTTCCCTTCGGTGTATTTATATAATGGGTGGTGATGGAGAAGTATGAATACATAATCAGAAGGAACTATATTAACGATCTTGTCTCAGAGCATTATTTGACTTCAACCATTCGAGTTCCTCGACCACGAGATATACCATCAATTTCTCGACCACCCCTTCGATGAGGGGTCTCGCTTTGTGAGATGAGTTGGGACTATCAGGAGTTGTTTGAGGAATTCAGGGAGAATGTGGCACGCCTTATGTCACGAATGGAGAGGATAATGCGGTATATGGTCAAGACCTTGAAGTTGAAACCAACACCAACAGAAGAGAGGGAGTGGGACGTTCCCATGGAGGATCCGCCATGCCACTCGACTCACCGTTCTCAAAGGTCAAGGGATCGAGGAAGTTCTAGTACTGAAGGATCAGACTCTATTAGGAAGAGTAGAGTGTTTTAGGGAGTTTCTTTTTATGTAATAATAGTAATTTTATCATTTAGATAATTAAGTCTTACGCCCGGCATTAACACTTGCGCCCAGTGTTATGAGTTATCATGATTTTTAGCTTTTTCTTATTTTTATCTACTGTGTGTACTGTGTTTTGGCTTTGTTTAGGTTTTCATAATTATGATTTTACTGCTTTAATAGATTTCCATATAATCTTTGGTGGATATAATCATGTTACATCGTCTTTATAAGGACAAAAGAAATTCATCATGGCTTACTTTAAAATTGTATTAGCTTATCAAATTTTAGTATTTAAGTTATTTAATAAATGTCATTGATGAGATTAGAGGTATTAATATGACTTTTTGTTTTCATTTTTAAACATGAATATGTAAACTTCTTGACAGGCAAGATAATGATAATTTCCCTTTTTCGGTTATTGCAAGAGCAAACATGAGTCTATAATTAATTTGATCTTTGCTAGGTTTTAGTCGGACTTAGTAGTTTAGAGTGGATCTTGGACTTCTCGAGGTCTACCATGTGAAGGGTTCACACCGGTACTAGGAAATGTGATAGGGTGATATCCCAAACCTCCGTTTCTCAAGATATTTAAGTATTATTGGTCGCTACCCATACTAAATATTTAAAATTTCTAGACTTAAAAATAAAAAAAAAATGAAATTCATAATTTTATTAATTTAGATAAATATCTCATAACAAATTTAGAATTTGATTTATATGGATAATATAAGATATTTAAAGGCAATGAACATAAGAAAGATAGATAGGTCATCAAAACAAAATATTGATTTAAATTTTGATCGATTTGATTGATGCATAAACTCATTAAGCATTAAGATATAAAATCATATTTCCAATAATATATATGACGGCCATGACATGATAGCTTTATAAAAAAACAACAAAAAGAGAAGACATTGAAGCATATCATGAAGTAGAAATGTGTATATTTCATTTTGAAAGGATTCTACTTCATGCATTTGAAGATACTTAATGAATAAGAGTTGTAGGTATCCAAAGGGGACCAAGTGTGGTGGTTCCTTTGGGTACCCAAATATAATGTGTTGGCTTTTGGGGAGATAGTGATGAATGGGTCCTTTCATGTGAAGTTAATGTTTCATTTTTTAACTTTGGGCTTGCATTCAAACCTTGGTTTAATGTTATTTTTCTGCATCAAATTTCCATTGTGATTATCTTCATTTTGAAGATTATAATTGTAAAGCTCATTGAAAGTATTGTTCATAGGAAATTTGTGTAATATTAATTTCAAGTTGGGAGAAACATGATTTTGTAAATGATGGTGATTTGGATTTTGATTTACAAAAACTATGTGTTTCTTACTCCCATTATTAGACTTAGTTAAGATATTCATATTCATATTCAACTTGTTGTTAGATATTGTGTGATATTGTGAATTTGTGTGTTGTGAATTTTTATTCATAATTTTCATAAGCAAGTTGATTTTTTATTTTAATTCATCATTCTTGATCATAAGAGTATGTCTAGCTTTATTATAAGCAATTGTGCTATTTTTAAGAGTGGAAACACTAGAGTTAATATTAGTTTGATAGTTATTTCTAAATTGCTCAAATGTTTCATCTCTCTTTAATTTCAATTTTATAACTTTTACACATATCACAATCATTTGTAATAGATGACATTTCTAAAGATAATTTTTCATTGTGTTCCTTAAGATGCTCTTTTACATATACCTTGAGTTTTTCTTTAAGAATATTGCAATCAAGATAAGGTGTTATATTTTCAATTGAAGAGACATGGGTAAAACTAGATAAATCAGAATTTGATTCTACTTTAACTTTTGCTTTTAAACCTTTATTTTCTAAGAGCAATTTGCAATTCGCCTTTTCAATTTCTTAATTTTGCGCTTTGTAATTTGTAGCAATTGTAAAGTAGAAATAGAGTTGCAAACAATAAGGGAATTTGATTTCCATACAGTTCTTTTGGATGCTGTGAGATTTAAGCATACAGTTCCTTTGTGATCTTCATCTTTTTGGCACTCTTCATCTAAAGATGAAATTTCTTCTTCTCTTCCACTTGATGTGTACTCCATCGATTCATCATGAGAGGAGCTTTATTGACCATTTGTGCAGGCATGTATGTTATCCACTTCTTGTGTTATTTTCGTACCTATGAGAGGAAGATCATACATTTCTTCAAGAAATTTCCATACTTTGTATGCACTAAAAAAACAATATATCAATTTAAAAATTTCTTGAGATAAAGCATAAAAGATACTATTCAAAGCCTTTGCATTTAGGAGACATTCCTTTTTATTTTTATCATCCGCTGGTCTTACAATTGTTATATTCCATTCTTCGATATCTAAAGTTTTAATAAATTTTTCCATTAAAAATTTCCACCCTTTATAATTTCTCTCTTCGAATAAAGGTGGTGCATTAGATTTTTCTTCTTCATAAAACTTTCCCCCACTAATAGAAGCGAGATCATGAGAAGCCATTATTCCCGATTGTTAAGCCAATTTGGAAAAATCTAGCTCTGATGCCACTTGTTGAATCTTGAGGCGCCCTTAGAGGGGGGGTGAATAAGGGTTTTAGAAAACTTTAAATATTTATAGAAAACTTTTGATATTTTATTTGAATAAGAGTAAATCCAAAAACAAAGAGTACTAAATCAATTTTATTAAATAGAAAAGACATGGTTATCATTAATAAAATTTGGTTAGAAAATCTGATTTCTATGACGCTAGAAATAGAAGGCAAAATATGAAATACTCTTTTTGTTTTCTATACCGACTCTTCTCATTAAGAACCGGTTGGCTTTAGCAGATCTCTCCCCAGATACAACCTCAAGCCGCTCTTGCCCTTCTATCCCCAGAAAGGCCTCGAGTACCCCCTAGATCTACTCCCTAGACCCAATCGCCAATACGAGGCGAATTCCTCCCTAAGTCCTACCCAGACTGAGTCGCCAACACGAGGCAAATTTAGTCCACGACTATAATAATAGAGTTACAAACAGAAATACATAAACACAAATAAAAACTCCCTAAGATGAATTTTGGAGATGGCGAAGGCTCACTGAATATTGTAGAAGTCGAAGCGTGCATTCTTCGTGTTGTGTAAGTGTTGATCTGATCCTCCTTGAATTCTTCTCTTTAATTTGTGTGGGAGATGGTGGTCTGAAAAAAATGACCCTTGTAGAGTTTCAGAAGTGCTGGAATAGGGCTCAATATGATCAGTAGTTGAAGAAGATGAAATCCACCTATTTATAGGACTGGAAGCAAACGTCGGCATTAAGGCTAACGCCTGGCGTTGACCTAGTATAGAAATGTTTTGATGGCTCAGATCTTCAAAACAAGAAGGAGATACTGTACTTTAGGAAACATTCATTTTAGGAAACCCTAATGCTGGCGTTGAGGCTAACGCTGGCGTTAGGTCAGATTATTCCTAAAGTGCTCCTTCACTCATGGCAGCTTCCCTCCTTGCCATATTTGTCTTGGTGGTGATGGGTGTCAACGCCGGCGTTAAGTCCTAATGCTAAGTGTTTGACATCATTCCACTTTTCAGCTTGTGGGCAGGTCCAGACCAAAAATATAGCATCCTAGTGTCATATCTGTTCAAGCCTGCATGCTAAAAACATAATGGCAACCATGATCAAATACAAGCAGGATTTGTTATTCTCAAATCAAAGGGATGTGGAAAACCATGTTCCAACACTACACTCCACTAATTAGTGAAAGAGACAACCTCCAAATTCATTGAAGAAGGATTGTTACCCTTCCCGCTCTCTTCGGCGCCATGGATCTGAGATTTCAATCAGATGGAAAGAACCGCACTGGGCTCCTCTCCGTTGATCTGGAAGCGTCTCGCGATTCAGAGCTTCGGAGCTCCGTCAATGGCAGAAAATGTCTTCTTCTTCTTTCTTGGCTCTCACCTTTCTCAAATTTGGATAGAGAGTGTAAAGGTAACAATAGACCTAAAGTTCACTCTCAAATATCCTATAAGGAAATTCGAAATCATGACAGCCCTCGGATCTACATTTCAAGTGGATCTGGACAGGTGTGATGATGGATCGGCACTTACGTTTCCGCCACTTCTAAAACAGGTAAAGTAATCACTCTGTCTACATTTGTCGAGTATTTCTGATGATTCGTCGAGACCATCACATTCGTCTAGTCCTTTCGACGATTCGTCAAGACCGCCAGAATTCGTCAAGTCCTTTCGACGAATTCGTCAAGAATCGTAGAGACCCTTCGAGACGTTTCGACGATTTACTGTGATTCATCGAGATCATTCACTAACACTCGACGAATCAATTCTGTTCATCGAAACCACTCGACGAAACACACCGAATAAAATGTGTTCGTTGAGACCTTTCGACGAATCCTGGCAGCACTTCCTTTCTCAGCCCAATTTCTTAAAAGTGGGGTGTTACAAAGACTTTCCATACAATATCATCCAAGAACCTATATTCCTCTAAGACATCATTATTCTTTAGATTGATTGCCTTCTCTCTGTTGAATTTCATTATCTGCAGTGCACTGCTGGTCTCTGCCACAGTCAGTTCATCTGAGTCATCCCCGTTTGGTAGATCAAATATGAGACTCAACATCTCCTCTGTGATATCGATATCATTTCCTGAAGTTTTTCCATGAAGAGATCCATTATCTCCAATATGGATGTTATCCTTTAGTTATGTTAATTCTACATCATATATTTTGTTTCTTGTTGAAATCAACTACGTCAGCCCCGCAGTATGAAACAACCTGAGAATTGCCTTGAAATTGTCAAATGCAGTATTGAAGGATTCAATATCCACATCAAATCCGGAGATAACATTAGGAGGAGCCATTGATTTTGTCAGTACCTGGAGATGTAAGACAAGAAATGAGGGAGAGAAGCAAGAGCAAGGACGCAAGAGAGCTAAAGAGCAAGAAAGCAAGAGAGAGAAATTTTGAAAGTGTACTATAATCTAACGACTGAGTAGCTTAAAAGAAGACGATTCGTCGCAACTTAGGGTTGTATTCGATGCAATGTCGAAAAGGAGTAAATTCAGCACGCCAAAATGTGTCGAAGAAGCTTCTAGAAGCAAAACTGTGTGCGCTTGGCATGTCGATGTTGCGTCGATTGGTACTTGACGTGACTTCGAATTCATACAACCACTATTAAATCGACGCATGCGTCGATTTGTATTCGATAATGCGTCTAATGCTATTTGAATTATCTATCTCAGACGGCTCTCGGAGCTGACGTCAAATAGAACTCAATGGTGCGTCAAATTTTATTCGACGCAACACTGAATCTACAGTTATATTTCTGTAGAAAATTTATATTATTTTCCCCAGCAATTGTTCTTATTGAAATTAGCATTTATAAGATTATATGTGTGAATTAGAATGCGACATCAAGAGTTATTAGAGAAGAAGTCACTCCCTTTGAATATTTGAAGTTCCATGTTGAAGAGTTAGTTTTTCCCTTTCCTTACATTATCTCTGAGGGAGGGACCCTAAGTTTTCCTCAACATGTAATTTAAACATTAGTGGGCACCCAGGTTACCTTGGGCCCTTTGCTTTTACCATTATTAGGTGATATGAAGGAATAAATTGGTCTTTCATGATATCCTTTTGGATGGCAGAAAATAGGTCTATCTGACACATATTTTTTTTTTATCTTGGTACTTGAAGTTTGCATAGAATTCATCATGATACAGTAGATCTGTAGAATGCCTAATGATTTTTCTTTTGATTTTAGCCTTTTGATTGTGGTTCATTATTTTTTCTGAATTTTTCTTGCCTAGAGTGTTCTTCTCATTATTAAGATTCACTTTATTAAATATAGTGGGATTATCAGTATGATTATTGTTTTGTTCTCTAAATACTAGACTGTTTTCATTTACTTGATAGTCACTAGGTCTAACAAATATAACTGGATTTTTCTTGGTTGGTTTGCTGGGGATTGTTGTGCTAATTAATGTATCTGCTCCTAAACCAAGATATTTAGATCTCATAGAGAAATTCTATATGATATCCTTGAGCTTTTGACTCCTCCCATTGAGTGAGTCCTCAAAGGCTTTTGCCTTTGTAAACTCTTCTTTTAAGTTTGAATTATCATTAGTTAGTGTACTTATTTCTAATTCTTTCCTATATATCTGATTTCTTAAGTCATAATTAACAGAATATAAATTGTCTTTCTTAAGGTCTTTTAATTCTTCTCTAATTATTTTAAGTTCTTTTTTATTTTCAAGATTGTATTGACAAAATTCCTTAAAATAATTTTGAAAGTCTTCTGATGTAAAATCAAATTCATCAAATAATGATACCTGATCTTCTTCAGTTGAGTCTTCTAAAGCCATTTGGAAGGGTTCTTCAATTTTTGTTTCTTCCATACTATCGGAGGAGCTACTGGAGCTTGATTCAATATCACTCCAAGTTTCCTTTCTTCTTATCTTTTCTTCTGAAATTCTGCTTTTTCTGATCCTTTTTATGAAGCTTGTCCTTCTGAAGATCTGGACACTCAGGTGCAATGTGTCCAGATTTCCCACAAGAGTAAGTTATCTCTTTGTCTGGAGTCTGGTCATACTTTGGTCTGTTGTTGATCCTGTCTCTCCTCCTTGAATCTTCATTTCTGTCCCATTTCTTGAATCTTCTAGCCAAAAGATTAAACATTCCCTCTTCTGAGGGAGAGGATACAGTTTCAGAAGTTTTTAGGTCAATTGACTTCTTCTTCAGAGAAGTTGAAGCTTTCTCTTTAGCTTTAGCCTTAGCTCTACTCTTCAACAACATCTCATATGATTTCAGTTTTCCAACAAGAGCATCTGTAGATATTTCCATATGGCATCTTGATTTTCTTATTGCCCAAATCCTTGAGTCTCATGTGCTAGGAAAGCACATGAGAAGATTATCATTTATCATAGTTAGTGAGATTTCCTTTTCAAGATTCCTCAGCTCACTAACAAGCAAGCTGAATCTGACATACATGTTAGTAACACTATCATCTACTTTCTTCTGAAAGTTCTCATAGTGTGAAATAAGAAGATCCTTTCTATCTTTTCTCTTATCTAAACTACCTTCTACAATTCCTAAGAGCGAGTCCCAGATTTCTTCGGCAGACTGGCACTCAGCAACTTTTTGAAAGATGTCATCTATCATTGTGGACACCAGGATGTTCATTGCTTTAGAGTCATGTGCCTTGGCCTTCTTCTCAGCATCTGACCATTCTGCTCTTAGCACAAGTTCTTGGGTTACTGCTCCATTTACACTCTTTTTGTAAGGCATAGGGAGACCTGTCAAAATAACATCAAAAATTTTCTCATCAATTGAGTTCATTTATTGTTTTATTCTGGCCTTCCAGAGTGTAAGCTAATTCAAATTACAGACCGGTAGTCTTATGGATACATAGTCCTTAGAACTCATTTTCTGAAAATAATTTGAAATATATCTATTTGAATAAGAGGATCTTTTGACCAAGGTATTAACCTTTTTATGATCAACATGTCTCTGATATCAATTGAAAGTGCACAGTGAGTCCTCTGAGTATTCTCTAGAGGGGGTGGGGTGAATAGAGATTTAAAACTTTTTCACTAACAGATGTGCAAAACAATAAAACAATTCTAATAACTATGCATTCAGTTATCCAATTCAAAATAAATTAAACACAGAAATGTAGAAATATAAAAGGGACAACACAGAAAATTATCAAGCATAGATGAGACAAGATCTATAGTGGTTCCCCAAAATATGGGTACATCCACTCTTCTACCATCTTGGTAAGAATACACTATCCAGTGCCTGAGTTTTTTTATAAGGAGACTCTTAGAACCACTGAGTCTTTTGATAAGGAGACTCTTAGAACCAACCATTGAGTATTTTGATAAGGAGACTCGTAGAATCACGAAGTCTTTTGGTAAGGAGACACTTAGAACCAAATTAGATCTCTTGGTAAGGAAATATTGAACCACGGAATCCTTTGAAGAGGGATTCTAAGGTCTCTTTACACATGTTACAATAAATAGAGAGAGAGTAGAAGAGAAGTAAAAGAATGAAGATTGTTCTTTTGGTTGAATCCTCCTTCAGCAATCACCGAGGCTTCAGGCACTTAGTGTTGTTGATGGATCTTTATTTCAGTAGATGATTCTTTGCTGGGAGAAAGAGATGCAAGAACTGTTCTAGCTTTGATCCACAGAATCTCTGTATTTATGTAGGCTTCTTGCAGTAAGAGAAGAAAGAAGAAGCCTTTGAATGATTCCTGTACAAAGATTTTTGTTGTTCTAACTGAGGAGAAGCTTCATAAAGGAGAAGACAGAGAATTGATTCAAATGTGGTTATCTGAATCTTCCTGCATATCCATATTCTTCTGTCGAATAATATTTGTATTCCTTTCCTCTTCTGTTGTATCACTAATAGGAATGTCCAAGGGATAATAATATTCTCCTTCTATTTCTGTTGACTACCCGTCAATTCCTTTTTGAATATATTCCAGAAATGTCTTTATTGTATCTCTTAAGTCCTTCTTTCTATTCTTGGTTATAAAAGACTCATTAGAGATCATATCTATTCCATGTATAACCTATGAATCATCTTTAGAAAATAATACATAAAGTATTCTAATTCTTTATGAATTCGACGTAGCGTCTAATACATTTTCCTACTTATCGACGCACCTGTAAGTTCTAATAGAAGCTGCTTCAAAATCCTCCTCAGCTTAGAAATGAACTCTGTACTCGACATTGTGTCGAATACTTATCGACGTCTTCATCGAGATGAAAGCCTAGACTCAGAGCTCTTCCTTCTGCGTCGAATGTAAGCCAAAGTTGTGTCGACTTCAAATGTTGTTTCGACTTACTCTATCTTCTATGTTGAGTACATTTCGACGTTGCATCAACTTCAACTTATACTACGACTACCAGTATAAGTTATTCTTACATCTATTCGAAGGTACTTCGACTTGCAGTTAAAGCTGCGTAGACTTCTATTCGACGCAGATTTAACTCAACTAAATTTTAGACTCTTTTTGGACTTGTCTTTGACACCCTAATGAGAGTGTGACATGCTAATACATTTAATGACCAAATTAAAATATATATACAACATGGGTAATGAATCATAGATAATGAAATCACTAGTACATAATTTGTAAGATAAATCAAAGGATGTTTTTCCCGACACTCATATAGAACCATCACATAGTACTACTGCAAAAGAGCCCAAGGTTCCATCTCCGCCAACCAGTAAGGTACCTCCTGGTTCTCTAATTTTTCAACAACAAATCCTATTAGACAGTCAAAGGAAACAGATAGAAAGTTTTGTCCAAAAGTCAGTCCAATGATTGAGGACTAAGCTGAATGAAAAGATCATAACACTGCAAGAAGAGATGCATCATCTGAATGCTCAAACTTTTCACTTCTTAATGAAGGCTACAAATGTTGTAGATTTCACTACCAAGAAGAATGACTTGACTCACCAAGGCTGTTGGCACAAAAATTGTACCTCCAAAACTCACACTTCAAAGGGATGAAGTGAAACTACAGAGTGCCAGTTACTTGGGTTGAAAAATGCCAGAAGAGAGGTTTCTGAGGGATAAACCTGCTTTGATTGATCACAAGAAGGGTTACAGGGAGGTCTGAAATAGGTCAGAGTGAGAGGTAGAAAAGTGACAAAATTCGAGGCCGCTTGTACATGTCACAAACTGGAAGCTCGAATCAAAAGCCCCCTTTCTGTTACCCCAACCTCTCTATTTATAGACGTGGGGGCCTGCCCAAAAGGACATGTCCAAAAATAAACAGGCTGCTCGGGGTACAGAGAACGGGGGCAGAGAAGAGAAGATACATGGGGTGCAAATAGCAAAAAAAATGAAAAACCCAGACCACGGTCACATGGTCTTGCTGGAATCTATCCTCCTGTGCCTTAGAAGATCTGCCAAATGTGAGATAGGCGGTCTGGGCGGTCTTCAAAAAGCGAGACCGCCGGGGCCGACAATTTTGATCAAAATGGAGAGGTCGCGGACTTCTGGGCAAACGTGATCCCCGCACATTTTCAGTTTTGCTGGAACTTCAGAAATATTTGCTTTGGCCGCTAAGATCGCGACCATCATAAATGTGGGAAGGTCTATAAATACTGCTTCAAGGCTTCAGAATCCAGAACTTTCTAGAATGAGTTGTGAGATGGTGCCTTCTGCGATCACGCTTCTGCAGATCGCAGTGATCTCTGACGATGGACATTATTGTGATCCTTAATAGGTGGGCGAAGACTCGAATTTTGCCAAGGCAAGCCTCTTCAAAAAAAGAGAATTGATGTAAAGGAAACGGTTAGCTCCAAGAAGATCCTGGCGGTCAAGGCTTCTAGGGCTTTAACAAAAAGGAGAAGCTCTGAAGGAGATCGTTGGTTCTCCTCCAAAAGATAAACAACAAGAACTTGTGAAGGATGGCACGATCTTGGCGGTCTCAAATGTCGTTGGCATGATGACCACCCCTTCAAGGCCACCTAAGTTGAATCTTCCCGAGCTCACAATCACCTTTGACTGCCAGAAGTCAGTTGAAGCTCTTAACCAGACCGCCATCCAGTCAAGTGAGACCACTTCTACTGAAGTCATAAAAGCTGAGATGTAGAAGCAAAAGACCTCAGCTGAAAGCCCAGACAACAAATTTGAGAGAAGCAGGAAGGTGTAAAAGGAACAAAGAGAAAAGAGACAGATCTTTCTGTGTAAATTGCTGGAAGAAGAAAAAGTAATGATAATAAAGAAATGATCGCCAAGACCGCTTTGGTCAAGCAAACCACCCTGTCTAAAGAAGTCGGTCTCGGACATCCTACTATGGATACATATGCTAAGGTAAGTGACCGGGCTAGTCTCTTTTTTCCTCTTTCGGTCTCAAAATCTTCAAGGGGAGAAGACTCTGAACTGATAGCTTAACTTGATGACTATTCTTCTAATGATCTTCCATGTTTTATCTCACTGATGGTTGATCCTTTTGAGTGTGAACGACTTTGGGAGATCGCTGAAGAGGAGATGCATATTGCTGAGAAGGCGGCAACAGAAGAAGAGGAGAGGCAAAGAGTAGAGGGAGAGAAGAAGAAGAAGAAGAGAAGAATAGAAAGGAGGCAGAGAAGAGAAAGAAGGAGGAGGAGGAGAACGCAGTGTTGATCACTGAAGAGGGAAGGAAGAAAGAGAAAGAGATGTGAAGGTGAGGTTATATCTTAGATTTACTCTAGAGTGGGTGGATAGAGTATTAAAAACTTTTTCACTTAATTTTATAGCGGAATTAAAATAGTGATACTTATATGTGTACTGCATGGTGAGTTATAAAACAAAATAAAGAAACAACACACAGCACATCACAGAATAATAGACAAGCATCACAGAAGACACAAGGATCTATAATAGTTCCCCAATCAACCTGGGTACATCTACTCTTCTACCACCCTTGGTAGGAATCCACTAGGTTTTTGATCAGGTGCCCTATTACCAGTAGGTTTTTGATCAGGTGCCCTATCACCTTGAGCTTTTGATCAGGTGCTCAAACCAAACCACAGGTTTTTGTTCAGGTGCCCTCCCACCATTGGGTTATCTTTTGAAGGGAGTTATAACCCTGTACAAGATGAGGTAAATAAGGGTTATGAAGTTCTTCTCTGTCAATATTCTGAGAGAAGACTCTAGTGGATTGGTGATGTTGTAAAGCTCCCCCTGTCTGATATAAGATTGTTGACAGTTGAGGATGGAAGCTTTCTTTTGAATGTATTGATCTTCATGTAGCTGATTAATCTGAGAGAATGAGTTCCTCAGATTGTTATTGCTCTTTGAAGATTTGATCCAGCAGCTGATGACTGAGAGAGTAGAGTTGATGTTCTCAGTGAATGAATGCTGCTTGAGGAAGAAGAAGATCTGTAAAGCTTTTCTTTCTTTCTTTCTTTTTTCTTTCTTCTTCGTGTAACTTTCTCTGTCGACTAATCTTCTCTATTCTGTATTGTTGTACTATATTAATCTATTACTTCTGCTTCTTCCTTATTCCTTTTAGATTATATCTATGATTTGAAATTCAAATCATCTGAATAAGAAATAAAATAATCTGCATTGATTATTTTCTTTGGAACTGCAAACTGATTCGGCAAATATTTAATTCCTTTTCCTTTTCAATAAAAGCATCCTTTTCAAAAAGCCAAACGGCTACTTTCTTGAGAGAAGATTAACGGAAAGGCATATAATAAAGGAAAGAAAACATCTTGCTGAATGCCGATCTGAGATCGGAGAATATAACTTATCATTCTGGAATAAATCTGCTGAAGAGATTTTTCATCGATCTGAGGGTTGAGTTTGTCGAACTGAACATCTGATACTGATTCGTCGAACGCAGACTGGAGTTCGTCGATCTCAAGTTGGAGTTCGTCGAACTGAATATTTCATCGACTGCTGAGACTGTTCGTCAACCGCTGAGACTGTTCGTCGACCGCTGAGCCGCTGAGATAGAAGCAAGACGTTCGTCGAACACAGAATGGAAGACATTCGTTGAACACTGAGAGCATTTCGTCGAACGCAGTTGAAGAGTCCTTGCGTCGAGCGCTGCTTGTAATTTGTCGAACGCAGCTTCAGAGAACTTTCCTCGATCGCAGTTAGCTTTTCATCGATCGCAACTTCCTTGATATTTCGTCGAGCGCTGCTAGCCTTTTGTCGAACGCAGTGTTGAGTTCGTCGAACGCAGAACCTGAATATTTTCTTGAGTTCTAACAACCTAAACCCTTGACCCGTTGACTATACATTGGGGTCAATTTTATCCTAGTCAACATATAGTGATCCTAGCCCAAATCAGAAATAGGGTTGTTCCAACAATCTCCCCCTATTTGGGTTAGGACACTATTTGACAAAAATTAAATAAAACATCATAAATAACAAAACAACGGAGCATATATATATCTGATAGATTTTAAATATTTCAGCAAATATAAAATTATGATACTCTGTGTTTTGAAACATTACAATTGAAAACTTTTGACTTTTTGAATTCTGCTTTCTGTATTCTGAATTCTGATATTGTCTTTCTCTGATTTTTCTGAATTCTGATTAGCTGAGCTGTAGCAATAACTGATACTGAATCTGCTTTGAATCTGTTGATTCTTCTATATCAAAAGTTGTATCTGAATCTGAACTTGAACATGAAAACTTTTATCTGAATTTGCATTAAGCTGGAGCAAACATTGCATCTGAAATTTGCAACATATGTAGCTTCTTCATAAAGCATCTCTCCCTTTCATAAAGCATCTCCCCCTGAGACTGGAGCTTCTTCAGCTTCTCCCCCTGCCTAGTTCATAGAACATCTCCCCCTGAGCAACTGCATAATATGGAGCTTCTTCATAGAACTTCTCCCCCTGCCTAGTTTCAGGAAGACCTGAAGCTAGGACCCTAGAAGAAGGGACATTTGATGGAGGTAGGGAAGGATGCAAGATTGTCATTGTACCTGCAAAGTGTCTCTGGTAGAGGTGGTGTTCCTCTCCTCATTTAATAGGTTAGTTCAAACAATGCATGGACTCTTCTATTTTAAGAGTAGATTTGTTATAAACCCTATATGCTTTATTAGAAGGAAAATATCCTAGATTTGTTTCAATAGGATTCTATTAATATGATGAATTGCTACAGCTGTTAATGGATTCTAAAGGAATTTTTATCTTCTCAAAAAAACATTGCATGATACCTTCCTTCTTACAGAATTCTCTCATCAGAAGAGATTCAAAACTCAGTGCCATGATAATTTCTGATCAATGCAACTAGAGTAGAATACTCAAATCTTGATGGACCTGAGAAATTCTATTAGAACATGAAGTTATCTGACTTTGTTTTTAAGATAAGAAAATTTTAAGTGAATATTATAACTTTTTGTTTGATTACAATTGGGGTTAAAAGATTTATAATAGGTTTAAGTATTGCCTTATAGTTAATTATATTGGCCTTATCTGTTAAGGTATTACCAAATTGAAAGTGAATTGATATTGGCCTTTGTATCTGATACCAATTGAAAGTTTCTTTTACCAATTGAAAGTTTCTTTTATAATCATTAAAATATATGTTTGATAAACTATTATGATTTCGTCGATCTCGGGTTGACAAAGTGCAGTGATTTTGTTGATTTCTGATTAAGGAGTAGTTATATTTATTCTCTGTGTTCAGAGTTCGTTGAACTCTGATTCGTTGAGCTCTGATCATAAGAAAATTATGCTTAATTTTTGTGTTCGGCTTTCGTCGATCAGTGTTCGACGAAGTCATTTGATTTCGTCGATCTTGGTTCGACGAATTTTGTTGAACACACAAATTTTAACAATTTCTATTAAGTTTTCTGTTATTTCTTTTTCCTTAGCAGATACAAATTTTATAGATGTAGTTATAGTATTTTTCTTTTGAATATGAGATATATTAGATGAAAATCTTAAGCTATGTTTGCTGCCATTTAATTTGGCATTGTTAGTGCTTGTGATATTCATTAATTTGATATTTCTTTCATTAAGAGTTTGTTCAAAAATTTCAGCCTTAATTGAATTATTTTTCAAAGAAATAATTTGTTCTTCTAATATTTTCAATTCTTCTTTAGTATTTTCAGAAGTTAAAGTGTTTATTTCTGTTAACTCTATTCTGGGAGATTTGATTTCTTTCTCAGATTCTATTAAATCTGTACATAGCAATTTAAAGTTTTATTTGCATTGTTTAGGAGTAAAATCAAAACTTAAAATTACCTCACTTTCATCAGATTCAGATTCTGCATCTGAGTTGTGGTTTGAGCCATTTATGGCCATCATGCAGAATTCTATAGCTTTTTGTTCATCTTCTTCTTCTTCTTCACTTGAACTAGATGATGATTTTGTATCTGAATCACTTGAGGTGGAAGAAGATTTAGCTACCATCTTTGTGAGGGAGTTCTAGATGTCTCTTGCTGAAGTGCAATTAGCAACCATTTGAAAAATGTCTTTTGACATTGATTAAACATCAGCACTTTTCAGCTTCTTTTGAGCATCTGTTGATGTTGATGAAGTTGAAGGTCCTGTCAGAATAGAGTTATAAATTTCTTCATCTATTGCATTCATATATAATCTAATTCTAGCTTGCCATAAAGAGAAGTTATTTAAATTACAGATAGGTGGTCTCATAATTGAAAATTCTTCTTGTGCCATGAGTTTTTAGAAAAAGAAAACTCTAAAATAAATTTATGATCTAATTGATCTTTTAATTCAGGTGTTAGCCTGTATACAATCAACCAACCTCTCTCTGATACCAACTGAAGGTGAGGTTAGATCTTAGATTTACTCTAGAGGGGGGGTGAATAGAGTATTAAAAACTTTTTCACTTAATTTTATAGCGGAATTAAAATAGTGATACTTATATGTGTACTGCAGAGTGAGTTATAAAACAAAATAAAGAAACAGCACACAACACATCACAGAATAATAGACAAGCATCACAGAAGACACAGGGATATATAGTAGTTCCCCAATCAACTTGGGTACATCTACTCTTCTACCACCCTTGGTAGGAATCCACTAGGTTTTTGATCAGGTGCCCTATCACCAATAGGTTTTTTATCAGGTGCCCTATCACCTTGAGCTTTTGATCAGGTGCTCAAACCAAACCACAGGTTTTTGTTCAGGTGCCCTGCCACCAATGGGTTAACTTTTGAAGGAGTTATAACCCTGTACAAGATGAGGTAAAGAAGGGTTATGAAGTTCTTCTCTGTCAATATTCTGAGAGAAGACTCTAGTGGATTGGTGATGTTGTAAAGCTCCCCCTGTCTGATATAAAATTGTTGACAGTTGAGGATGGAAGCTTTCTTTTGAATGTACTGATCTTCCTGTAGCTGATTAATCTGAGAGAATGAGTTCCTCAGATTGTTGTTGCTCTTTGAAGATTTGATCCAGCAGCTGATGACTGAGAGAGTAGAGTTGATGTTCTCAGTGAATGAGTGCTGCTTGAGGAAGAAGAAGATCTGTAAAGCTTTTCTTTCTTTCTTTCTTTTTCTTTCTTCTTCCTGTAACTTTCTCTGTCGACTAATCTTCTCTATTCTGTATTGATGTACTATATTAATCTATTACTTCTGCTTCTTCCTTATTCCTTTTAGATTATATCTATGATTTGAAATTCAAATCATCTAAATAAGGAATAAAATAATCTGCATTGATTATTTTCCTTGGAACTGCAAACTGATTCGGTAAATATTTAATTCCTTTTCCTTTTCAAAAAAAGCATCCTTTTCCAAAAAGCCAAACGGCTACTTTCTTGAGAGAAGATTAACGGAAAGGCATATAGTAAAGGAAAGAAAATATCTTGCTGAAAGCCGATCTGAGATCAGAGAATATAACTTATCATTCTGGAATAAATCTACTGAAGAGATTTTTCATCGATCTGAGGGTTGAGTACTTCGAACTGAACATCTGATACTTATTCGTCGAACGCAGACTGGTGTTCGTCGATCTCAAGTTGGAATTCGTCGAACTAAATATTTCGTTGACTGATATGGCATTTGCATGCGCGGATTTTAGATTTTTAGTGAAAGGTTGAGATTTTCTCCAAAACTATATCCGATAAAGGCAAGTGTACCTTATCGTCTATAGTATAGGATATTTAGGAATATCAAGGTCGTATTCCACGGGGCGCGTTGATTACTTCTACTTCGAGGAAAATCACTATTATTTTATCGACGAAAATTTGAGGTGGTTTGTTTTCGCTTAACTAAAATTAAAACTAAATTCAAACTAAATGAAAAGCTTGAACATTGCATGAAAAGAAAGAGAAATTGACATTGCATAAAAAAAAGAACATTACTGAGGAGAGAAAAATTTAACCTTGCATGAAAAGGAAGAAATTACTTAAGGAGAAAAAGAACATGAAAGAGAAAACTAATTTTATTGAAAATCAAAGAACTATTACAAGCCTTAAATTAAGAGTGCAAGGCTAAGGAAAATGAAAGTTGCAAGCTTAAGAAAACTAGTACACGAAAGTTACACTACAACATTGCATGAAAAGGGAAGGAGGAGAACATGAAAGCCTTAAGAAACATGAACATTAACTTGAAAAACTCACTCTCAGCTCTAACAGCACCTCCCCATCTCCAAATTTCTGAACCCTGGACTCAAGGAGAGCCTCTGAATTTATAAGCAAAATTTTCAAGTTACACGCCCTCGGTCACGGGCGTGTCCAAGGGCGTGTAATCACTGTAACATTGGATCTGGCAGCGGCGTGGGCTTGGCGTGTCGGCGGCAGAAAAGTTGGACATTACACGCCCGTGTAACATGGTCACGGGCGTGACTTTGGACGTGTGCATTAAATGCGGCGTGGACTGGAATTCGGCGCGGCGGTAGAGCAGGGATCACGCTGGAAAGTCACGGGCGTGACATGTGGGCCACGGGCGTGACTTAGGTTGACTTCTCGACAGCATCTCCTCGTCTCGACGGCGGCTCCACGTGGACGATTCTAAGATTACACGCCCCCGGTCACAGGCGTGACATTGGGTCACGGGCGTGACCTGGGGCGTGACTTGGTGTGGACTGGTTCAAACAGTGCGGCATCGATTCTTGACTGATCTTCAGCTTACACGCCCTTGGTCACGGGCGTGACCGAGGGCGTGACATGCCATTTTTCCCGATTTGTCCCAAAAATCTGCAAATATCGAAATTAAGCTAAGTTAGAATCAAAATTACAAAAAGAACTACTTACAACCTAAATTTGACATAAAATAGAGAAATCATATTAAATATTTACAAGCTTTTCTATTAAAAAGTTATAAAAATACTACTTATCAAATACCCCCATACTTGAGGTTTTGCTATTCCAGAGCAAAAGTGTGAGACATTATTTATAAGACATCCTTAAAAAAATTTTAATTTAAAACTAAAATTTCATTTAACCAAAAGTTAAGTTAAGAGTAAATTCAAGGGGGAGTTAAGTCCTAAATTATGATGATGATTTGAAAAGAGGGAAAAATGTTTAGGCAATAACTTCTCAAGAAAATTAAGTAGTTTGACAAAATTGTAGAAATTATAAAACTAAATTAAATTAAAATTATAAGAACTCTATCTTAAAAGAATCTTAAGGAAAAGTAAATTACTAAATATTGCTCTCTCCATAATTTTCAACTAAAACTAGAACAATGATAATTGGCTAAGGGGGATTTCATAAAATTTGGCATAAGAAGAGAAATTTTTGAATGGAGGAAATGGAATTTATCATGAAATTTCCTTCTCTTTTTTTTCTTACTCTTTTTTTTCTCTTCTAATAAAAACCCAAAATGTATATGGTTTAGGAGTAATGAATTTTATCCTCTTACTCCATGCCATATAATCTTTTCAAATATTTTGGGTGCATATGTTTTAGGGAATAATGAATTTTATCCTCTTATTCCCATGACATATGTTCTTTTAATACATTTTTTTTATGCCATCAAAGGGGTAGGGTAGGGGAAAAAAAATCTAGCTAGCTTTAAATCATATTGAGAGCAAATTCTAGTAAAATTAAAAATTCCTAAGATCTAAGAAGTTAGAAGAAAATATAATTAAAATCTAAAGAGGTTTAGGAAATTTACTACAAAATGAAGTCATTTAAAAATAAAAAGAGAAGTCATGCTAACAAAATTCTCTAATCAATTTAAAATCATAAGATGATTCTTAAATCAAAATTACCTCAAATTTAAAATTAACAAACTATGATAAGCAAAATTTCAGCCAATTAAAAACTTAAACATGCTTATAAACATTCTCAACTAGATTTCTAAGAAATCACAAAAACAACAAGGAGGGAAATAAGAATTTTTGGAATTTTTGATATTATCTTTTTTTTTTGAATTTTTCTCATTAAAAACTATTTACAAAGAAAGGGAACTAGCTTTAAAACTTAAAAAAAAATTTTTGCAAGTCTTGGACTTCCCAAGGGCTACCCGGTGAAGGGTTCGCAAGGTACTAGGAGGTGTGATGGGATAAAATCCCAAACGTCCCTTTCCAAGATTTAAATTTTTCTGTTTTCTATATTTTTTTTTAAGTTTTTGGGTTTTACAAGTGCTAAAATAGAAGAAAACATAAGAAAATATATATTTTTTTTTTTTTTTGAAAATTTTCTGATTTAACAACTATTTACAAAAAAGCTATTTACACCCCCATACTTAAAGTTAAACATTGTCCCCAATGTTTAAAACTAAGTATGAAGTAAAGGAGAAAAAAAAAGAAGTGCAAAACAAAATAAAAAGGAAATGCATGATAAAGGAGAAGGAAGAAAGAGAAGGGGCTTCCCTGATTTTTGAAGTTTGCGCGGGGAAGCGACGATTACCTACAAAATATATTAAAGAACAAGAGAAGACAATAAAAAGATAACTTTGGGGTGCCTCCCAAAAGCGCTTTGTTTAAGGTCGCGTAGCTTGACCCACTTGCCGGTCATATTAAAGGTTGAAAAACAATTGAATCACTCTTTTCATTTGGTAACTCTCCCGGAAGATATAATTTAAGGCGGTGCCCGTTAACTTTGAAGGTACCTTTTTCCGGGTGGGAAATTAAAATTGTCCCATAGGACCAAACCTCTTTAACAATAAAGGGTCCGGTCCATCGGGATTTTAGTTTTCCCGGAAAAAGGCGAAGGCGGGAATTATAAAGGAGGACGAGATCGCCCGGCGAAAAAGTTTTTGGAAATTTTATATGCTTATCGTGATAAAACTTTGTTCGCTCCTTATATAATTTATTGCTCTCATATGCGTTCGCTCGCCACTCATCTAATTCGTTCATTTGAAATTTTCTTTGTTCTCCCGCTAGAGTGGAATCGAGGTTTAAAAATTTAAGCGCCCAAAATGCGCGATGTTCTAATTCGACCGGAAGGTGGCAAGCCTTGCCATAAACCATTCGATACGGTGTACACCCGATAGCGGTCTTGTACGCCGTTCGATAGGCCCATAGCGCGTCATCGAGCTTTATTGCCCAATCCTTCCGATTAATAGAAATTGTTTTTTCTAAGATCCGTTTTAATTCTCGATTAACAACTTCAACTTGGCCGCTCGTTTGTGGGTGATATGCAGTGGATAATTTGTGCGTAACACCATATTTTGCTAAGATTTTTGTGAATTGAGTATTGCAAAAATGGGTGCCCCGATCACTCACAATAGCGCGCGGAGTGCCAAATCGAGAGAATAATTTTTTTAAAAAGTTAACGACGACTCGCGCATCGTTGGTGGGGAGAGCTTGCGCTTCCGCCCACCTTGACACGTAGTTGACCGCTACTAGAATACACTTATTTGAAAACGAAGGAGGGAGAGGACCAACGAAATCAATGCCCCAAAGATCAAAAATTTCGCATTCTAAGAAAATGTTTTGGGGCATCTCATCCCGGCGAGAGATGTTCCCCGACCGCTGGCAGCTGTCGTAAGTACTCACAAGGTTGTGAGCATCTTTGAAGAGCGAGGGCCAATAAAAGCCCGCCTCCAGCGCCTTCCTCGCGGTTCGGTTTGAATGATAATGACCTCCGGTGGGTCCCTCATGACAATGACGTAAAGTTTTAAGGCCTTCCTCACTCGAGACACATCGTCTTACTACCTGGTCTGCGCATACACGGAATAAAAAGGGGTCCTCCCAAAAGTAATTCTTTAAATCAGAAAAGAATTTCTTCTTTTGCTGACTCGAGACTTCTTTTGGCAGGACCCGGGCTACTAAATAGTTAGCCAGATCTGCAAACCAGGGGGTAGACGATGAATTAATATTTTCGAGAGCAAGGAGGCGCTCTTCGGGAAATTTATCATTAATGTCAGATTCTATTAATACGTCCGAGGCGGGGTTTTCTAAACGGGAGAGATGATCGGCCGCCAAGTTTTCGGCTCCCCTTTTGTCCCGGATCTCTAAGTCAAACTCCTGCAAGAGGAGGATCCATCGCAAAAGACGAGGTTTGGCGTCCGATTTGCTTAAAAGATATCTAAGTGCGGAGTGATCCGTGAAGACGATGACTTTCGAGAGGGTGATATACGACCTAAACTTATCGAAGGCGAAAACGATTGCTAGAAGTTCCTTCTCGGTCGTGGTGTAATTTGCTTGTGCCGACGTGAGTGTTTTGCTCGCATAATAGATAGGGTGGAAATACTTACTCACCCGTTGGCCTAAAACGGCACCAACCGCAATGTCACTCGCGTCGCACATGATTTCAAAGGGGAGCGACCAATCCGGCGCGACTAGAATCGGGGAGTTTATAAGTTTTTCTTTGATAAGTTGAAAAGCTAAATGACATTCATCGCTAAAAAGAAAAGAAGAATCTTTCTCGAGAAGATGGGTTAACGGCTTTGTAATTTTTGAAAAATTTTGTATAAAGCGCCGATAGAACCCCGCGTGGCCTAGGAAACTCCTAATAGCTTTTACGTTTGTGGGAGGGGGGAGTTTTTCAATTACTTCAATCTTGGCCCTATCGACCTCGATCCCCTTGCCCGAAATTTTATGGCCAAGGACTAGTCCTTCCTTGACCATAAAATGGCATTTTTCCCAATTAAGCGCTAAATTTGTTTCCTCATATCGCTGCAACACGCGCTCGAGATTTTTTAAACACTTTTCAAAAGAACTCCCGTACACAGAAAAATCGTCCATAAATACTTCCATCACCTCCTCCACTAACTCGTCAAAAATTGCCAGCATACATCTTTGGAATGTAGCTGGCGCGTTACAAAGACCGAATGGCATCCTTCGATAAGCGAAGGTGCCAAAGGGACAAGTGAAAGTGGTTTTCTCTTGGTCGTCGGGTGAAATCGGAATTTGGAAGTATCCCGACAAACCATCGAGAAAACAGTAGTAGGAGTGACCCGAAAGGCGTTCTAAAATTTGGTCGATAAATGGTAGAGGGAAATGATCCTTACGGGTGGCATCATTTAATTTTCGATAGTCGATGCACATCCGCCAACCCGTAACAGTACGGGTTGGGATCAATTCGTTATTTTTGTTCGCAACTACCGTAACACCACCTTTCTTTGGCACGACTTGTACTGGGCTAACCCAAGTACTGTCCGATATCGGGTAGATGATTCCCGCGTCCAGAAGTTTTATAACTTCGGCCTTAACGACTTCTTTCATGTTAGGGTTTAGCCGTCGTTGAGGCTGGACTGAATTTCGGGAATTATCTTCGAGAAATATTTTATGAGTGCAGAAAGATGGGTTTATACCCTTAATGTCCGATAATTGCCACGCAATTGCGTGACGGTGCTTTCTTAAGACTATAGTCAACTCAGAAATTTCTGAGTTGCTAAGATCGGATGAAATGATGACGGGTAGCTTAGACTCTTTTTCCAAAAACAAGTATTTAAGGTGAGGGGGGAGTTGTTTCAACTCTAATTCGGGTGGTTCTTCATAAGAAGTCATGATTTTTAATTTTTCTAAAAATAATGGTTCGGGTGGTGTGGGGTGAGAGACTTCTTCTTCATCGCAAAAGAGCTCTACGGGCTCGGAATCACTATTCGCCGATGAAACTAACTCGAGGGATGAATCGAACTCACAACACTCTTCTAAGTAAAAACATGAATCGTCATTTTCTAGCGTGTTCCGCATCGAGGAATTTATGCCGAAAGTAACTTCATCGTCTCCAACCCGTAGGAGGAGCTTTCCGTTACTTACGTCGATAATAGCGCGGGAGGTGGCAAGGAAGGGGCGGCCGAGTATGAGGGGTACTTCGGCATCCTCTTCGATGTCAAGAATGACAAAATCCACCGGGAAGATGAATTTGTCAACCTTGACGAGCACGTCCTCCACTATTCCTATCAGATATTTTAAAGAACGATCCGCTAATTGGATACTCATTTGAGTGGGCCTTGGATTTCCTAGACCTAACTTTTTGAACAAAGAAAACGGCATAAGGTTGATGCTTGCTCCAAGATCCGCTAAGGCGTGTTTTACTAACGAATTGCCAAAATGACATGGGATGGAAAACCGTCCCGGGTCATTTGCTTTTTTCGGCAATTTGTTGAGTACAACCGCGGAGCATTCTGCGTTTAAAGAAATATGCGAAATATCTTCTAACTTTTTTTTATTAGAGAGCAACTCCTTAAGATATTTCGCATATTTAGGCATTTGTGAGATAGCCTCGCAGAAAGGAACATTAATATGGATTTGTTTTAAAACATCTAAAAACTTTTTATAATTTTTTTCGGCGCTTTCATTTTTAAATTTCGATGGATACGGAATATTAGAAGTAGGAGCGCGCGGATTTAAAATAGAAAGTGCGGAGCTATCGTAGCGGGCAAATTCGAAGATGAATTAAAAGTAGGAGGAGGAGAGGAAATTACCTTGGGTTCGTCCTGTTTTTGAACCACCTCCTTCCCGCTTCGGAGTGTAATCGCGTGCGCGCTCTCCTTTGGATTTTACTCGGTGTTCCCCGGTAGTGCTCCTTGTTGACGCTCAGAAATCATCTTTGCGAGTTGGCCCACTTGATTCTCTAAATTTTTGATTGATCCGGTAAGGTTCCGGATGGTCGTTTCATTTGTAGCAACATATTTTGCAAAAACCTCTTCAATCGGAGAGAGTTTTTGCTGTTGCGGTGGAAAACCGGGTGGATTATAATTTTGAGAAATCAAATTTTGAGGCGGAGTTAAGTTAAGAAGTTGATTAGGGGGAGTTTGATTTAAATTCATAGGACGCTGAGCATTTCCTTGGTTGCTCCATGAGAAATTCGGATGATTCCTATAGCCCGCATTGTAGGTGTTATTATACGGAGCGGTGTTCGGGTTATAGGAAGGCCGAGGTGGATTTCCCATGTAGTCAACATGTTCTTCAATTAAAACGTTATTGGCCCAAGGAGGAGTGGCGGAGGAAGCAGACATCTCCGCCACTTGCTTTGTTAAGCGCTCAACTTGTAAAGCCAAATTTGCGTTTGCGTCTATTTCAAAAATTCCGGCCGGCTTATTAGGCCGCACTCGGGGCATGTTCCATTGATACGCATTTGTGGCCATCTCTTCGAAAAGCTCTTGAGCGGCGATCGGGGTTTTATTATTTAATGTCCCCCCGGCGGCCGCATCAATCATTTGCCTCGTTTGGAGATTTAAGCCATTATAAAAAACTTGCACTTGTTGCCACGTGGCAAGTGCATGGTGAGGGCATCGACGCAAAAGCTCCTTGAAGCGCTCCCATGTGTCATAGAGAGTCTCCGAGTCGATTTGCATGAACGATGCAATATCCGTGCGCAATTTAGCGGTCTTTGAAGGCGGGAAATATTTATTAAGAAATTTTTCCGCCATTTCGGCCCATGTAGTGATGGATCCCCTAGGTAGGGAGCCCAGCCACTGCTTGGCCTTAGACCGCAAAGAAAAAGGAAAAATACGTAATCGAATGGCGTCATCGGTGACGCCATTGATCTTAAAAGTGTCGCAAATTTCAAGAAAGTAAGAGATATGTGAATTTGGATCCTCGTCCGGTTGACCATCAAAGGTCACCGATTGTTGCACCATTTGTATGATGCTGGACTTGATCTCAAAATTATTGTTCGCCACCGTGGGGCGAACAATACTCGATTGTGTGCCTTCCAAATTCGGCCGCGCATAATAGGACATGGTCCGTTGCGCGTCCTCATTAGGATTTGGCTCGTTAAGATTAGGAGGATTAAGATTATGATCCATATTTGCTGCGTTAGTGTCCCCGATCGACTCTTCAGATTCTATTTGATTTCCCTGATCACGAGAACGGCGGTGCCTCAAAAGGGTTCGCTCGATCTCCGGATCAAAAGGAAGAATCGAAGTGCTACCTCGGGTCATACACTAAAAAGAGAAGAAAGGAAGAAGAAAAACTAAAAATATTTTTTTTTTTCTTTTTGAAAGTTAGAAAAAGCAAAATAAAATAGAAAGAAGCATGATAAAATTAATAGCTATCCTCTTTTCAAAATATCTACGCAAAGTCCCCGGCAACGGCGCCAAAAACTTGATATGGCATTTGCATGCGCGGATTTTAGATTTTTAGTGAAAGGTTGAGATTTTCTCCAAAACTATATCCGATAAAGGCAAGTGTACCTTATCGTCTATAGTATAGGATATTCAGGAATATCAAGGTCGTATTCCACGGGGCGCGTTGATTACTTCTACTTCGAGGAAAATCACTATTATTTTATCGACGAAAATTTGAGGTGGTTTGTTTTCGCTTAACTAAAATTAAAACTAAATTCAAACTAAATGAAAAGCTTGAACATTGCATGAAAAGAAAGAGAAATTGACATTGCATAAAAAAAAAGAACATTACTAAGGAGAGAAAAATTTAACCTTGCATGAAAAGGAAGAAATTATTTAAGGAGAAAAAGAACATGAAAGAGAAAACTAATTTTATTGAAAATCAAAGAACTATTACAAGCCTTAAATTAAGAGTGCAAGGCTAAGGAAAATGAAAGTTGCAAGCTTAAGAAAACTAGTACACGAAAGTTACACTACAACATTGCATGAAAAGGGAAGGAGGAGAACATGAAAGCCTTAAGAAACATGAACATTAACTTGAAAAACTCACTCTCAGCTCTAACAGCACCTCCCCATCTCCAAATTTCTGAACCCTGGACTCAAGGAGAGCCTCTGAATTTATAGGCAAAATTTTCAAGTTACACGCCCTCGGTCACGGGCATGTCCAAGGGCGTGTAATCACTGTAACATTGGATCTGGCAGCGGCGTGGGCTTGGCGTGTCGGCGGCAGAAAAGTTGGACATTACACGCCCGTGTAACATGGTCACGGGCGTGACTTTGGACGTGTGCATTAAATGCGGCGTGGGCTGGAATTCGGCGTGGCGGTAGAGCAGGGATCACGCTGGAAAGTCACGGGCGTGACATGTGGGCCACGGGCGTGACTTAGGTTGACTTCTCGACAGCATCTCCTCGTCTCGACGGCGGCTCCACGTGGACGATTCTAAGATTACACGACCCCGGTCACGGGCGTGACTTTGGGTCACGGGCGTGACCTGGGCGTGACTTGGTGTGGACTGGTTCAAACAGTGCGACATCGATTCTAGACTGATCTTCAGCTTACACGCCCTTGGTCACGGGCGTGACCGAGGGAGTGACTTGCCATTTTTCCCGATTTGTCCCAAAAATCTGCAAATATCAAAATTAAGCTAAGTTAGAATCAAAATTACAAAAAGAACTACTTACAACCTAAATTTGACATAAAATAGAGAAATCATATTAAATATTTACAAGCTTTTCTATTAAAAAGTTATAAAAATACTACTTATCATCGACCGCTGAGACTGTTCGTCAACCGCTGAGACTGTTCGTCGACCGCTGAGCCGCTGAGAAAGAAGCAAGTCATTCGTCGAACGCAGAATGGAAGACGTTCATCGAACGCAGAGAGCATTTCGTCGAACGCAGTTGAAGAGTCCTTTCGTCGAGCGCTGCTTGGAATTCATCGAATGCAGCTTCAGAGAACTTGTGTCGATCGCAGTTAGCTTTTCGTCGATCGCAGCTTCCTTGATATTTCGTCGAGCGTTTCTAGCCTTTCGTCGAACGCAGTGTTGAGTTCATCGAACGCAGAACCTGAATATTTTCTTGAGTTCTAACAGCCTAAACCCTTGACCCATTGACTATACATTGGGGTCAATTTTATCCTAGTCAACATATAGTGATCCTAGCCAAATCAGAAATAGGGTTGTTCCAACAAGATGAAACTAGAGGAAGAGAAAAAAGTTGATGAAGAGAAGAAGAAGAAGGATAAGAAGAAGAAAAAGGAGATCGCTGAGAAGAAGGAGAAGGAAAAGGAGAAGGGAAAAGAGAAGGAGATTAGGAAGTAAGCCGAGAAAGAGAAGAGGATAGAAGAGGGAGAAGCAGAAATGCAATAACTCGAGAAAGAGAAGCCCACTCTATCTACCGGTCTGACAGAGCATTCTGCTGGCCAAGACGCCTAGTTAAACCAGGCCGTGGTAGATCGCGTGGTAGTTGTTTCCGCTCTGCGGACTGGTAAGACAAAAATGATCGTGAGACCGCCTAATTCTCTTCCTTTGCTCGCTTTTCAATCTAAATCTCCAACGGAGTGGCGTGAGGTTGTCATAATTGAAACATATGATATTCTTATTAGTAATGCATAATTAAAAAGAAGAAGAAAAGAAGGAGAGAGATCACAAAAAAGGGAGTTGGAAAGAATGAACCTGAAACATTGTAGGGGATCAGACCGCCTTTTGCTGGCCGCAGACCCTACGGTCACAAAAGATGTCGAAAATCCTTTACATGCCTGCGGTCTCACTTTCTTTCAAAGTATACTTTTTGTGCGATCTCTTTTGTTTCCTGAATAGTTATAATTGAGTTAATAATTCACTTTTTTTGACCACAGATACTGAGGAGATCGAGTTCATCCCTTAAGAAAGGGAAATCCTGTAGAAGCTCAGGATCCCTTCGCAGTTTGCAGACATTCTCAAACCTATCTTTGAGGATGTTCGCACTATGCGGGCTCACGAGCGGTCGCTAGAGGACCAACTATGGTCTCGCGAGCAGGCGCTGGAGGAGCAACTGTGGTCTCACGAGCGGGCCCTGGAGGAGAAGTTGTGGTCTCACGAGCGTGCGTTGGATGATCAACTCTGGACTCAGACCGCAGACTTCAAAGGGAAGTTGCGCGCTAATGAAAAGTGAGTTCGCGCGGAGTATGCACTGAAGCTTGCCGATCTCAACAAATCATTTTGAAAAGCTGAGAAGGATGCAGAGTACTATAAGGGGAAGACCGTTGCCCTGACCGCTGAGGTTACTGCACTCAAAGCTGGTCCTGCCTAAATGACTATGCGACTGGGAACCTCTGGTGGTCACCAAGAAGAGAGACCGTCTTCTGAAATTGTTGTGGTTCAACTGGATCACGTGGACAGAGATGTTGCCAAGATACATCGAGCTGCGATGTCAGCGAACCAGAGTTTGGCGACCGCTCTGTCTGCTATTAATGAAATGCAAGATGTTGCGGTCTTCATTGGGATAAAATGCCACCCGAGGAGATAGACATACATTTTTTTCTTTTATGCAGTTTCCAGAGATAATAAATCTGAAGAATTTGAATGTCTGTAATATATATTGATGCTCTGATTTTCTTTTTATGTGGTCTCTGCAATGTTGTGATGTCGGTCTCTATGGTTGTGTGATGCTTGCTATTTTTCCATTACATATTTTTGACTTGCTGCTTGAGATAATGCGGTCTGATTTCATTGAGATTGATTCTGCTACATGTTGTTTTTCATCCATTACGCAGGTTCGGCAGCCTGCAAGATTTACTGGGCGGTCTCAAAAATATTCATCATTACGAAAATGTCTCTTGGCTTCTATAAATAGGTGGACTTAGAATCATTGTTTCATACTTTTGTGGATAATCCCCAAGCACCAATCGCAGCGATCTCAAAAGACGGTGTCCGCCCGTGCTACGGCCGCTAAAACCTTGTTGAGCGTCGATCACAAGCCTTGCAGGCTTTCCCAAGATGAATACGTGTCTTTTATAGAGAAGCACATGATTCAAAACCAGATCGTCATTAGGTTGCCCCAGGAAAATGATGGCTTGAACTTTGGTGCAGAGAACAAACTCATCATCCCAATCCATCACTTTGATTGCGGTCTGATGTTCCCCCTTCCTTTGGAATTTCTGGAGGTTATGGATTACTATGGAATTGTGTTCGGTCAACTGCCGTCCAATTCCATCGGTCTCATGTCGGTGTTCATAAACTATTTGAGATCAGCAAGGATCAAGTTTACGATGAATTTGTTTCGCGCTACCTTCACATTGAAATCGCTGAAGGAAAGAAGGAAAAAAGAGGAGTTCATGGAGCTGAGGTACTTCTCTTGCAACAACATCAATGTTCTAAACCTCCCCAACAAAATTCCTTTCTGGATGGAGAGGTTTTTGGTGTTCGAGGGCGGTCTCGGCGATCTTAATACCTTGCCGTCTTGTCGGGGAGAAGGGGTTTTCCGAAAAACTAAGGTGATCTTGGATGAGGAGCTTAAACTCCTGGCATTTCTGACGGACCAGCACCTTGACCTCCTCCACTGCCTAGCAATCTGGCATGAGGTTACTGCAGTCACTCCTGAAGAGAATAAGCAGCATTTTGCGGTCTCCTGCGATCTCACTATCATTTTCCTTTGCCTTTCTTTCTAAATATTTTATTTCCTTTCAGCGACCTTCGCGGTCCCCACAGTTGTTCCTGTGGCGCCAGATGAAGAAGTTCATACTCAAAGGAAGATCCGACAGAAGATAGACTGCTAGAGGCGAGCAACCGAGGCCACCCAAGAATCAGAGTCCTCCGGCGAGCCCTTTCCTTTGACAGGGTTTTGTGAAAAACTGAAAGACATTAAAGGCAAGCCCCTTCTTAACTGGAACAAAAAAGGAAAGAGTGTGAAGGTGTCCACCGCCCTTCCTCTTTGGAGTGGAAAGCTGACTCTCCACGCCCACGCGATCACTTTCATACTCTATGGCGAAAATAATACCAAAGAAGCATATAATACTGTGGCCGAGATGCTCCCTGATATGGCTGCGCAAAAGACTGTCAGGAGTTCGGTATTAAATCATCATATGGGGCAGTCTCTCTGCATGGCCCTAAATACATAGATACCTTTAAAGAAAGGTTACATGCAAGGACATTTTACCTGTGGTATAATATGTTATCTTTTGCAGAGATAGAATAAGGAGGCTTATAACATTGAAAACCCTGCCTTCCAAAAGGTGATGATGAAGCATATAAAGAGCGCGTTGGACACGACAATTACGTGCCTTCGTGAACGCAGCAGTTTCTCTTTTGAATTCAAAATGTAGAGTTTGCTGATCTCTTTCCAGAAATGGCAATGATGATTGAAGAAGCATCGGTCACAGTATTTGAGACCGCCGAAGAAGATGAAGAAGTAGAGACCGCCGAGGATGTGAATAAAGGAAGTGAAAATACTTCTTTAAGAGGGAGTCAATATGTCCCTGGCGATGAGCTAAGCTTAGTTGCAGCCTCAAATTTTGGGTCCAGAATTCCTCGAAAAAGCTTGGAGGAATCTTCAGAAGAGACCGCTTCTTCGTCATCAGAAGAGCGATCTCCGAAGAGACTGAAGAGCAACTAAGAAGACAGAAGACCATGTATAACAACTCTTTCTTTATTTACTCAAAAATGTAACCGCCGGTTTTAAGACTGGGCGAACCCTGTACTTAGAAAAATAAAATGAAAGAAAATATTTTGTGTACCTTTGCTTGTCTTCTGTGAACGGATGTATTTCATATATTGAATGTGCTTATGTCGATCTCATATTTTATTGATTTGCGATCTTATTAAAATTCCCAATGAAGAGGAGTTGATCTCAATAAATATCCACAGATCTCTAGACTTGCAACAGGAGGATGTATGTCTTCATTATACGTGATATCATGTTTCAAAGAGATAAGATTTACATTTGATCTCAAGCTTAAAATGTTGTTGAGTTTGAATCAGTAGCTGCATAAGAGAAATTGATACCATTTCGAACATGCAATAAATTATATTTGAAGAGTAACCGATAACTAAAAATGGCAGTCTCTTGGATGTCAGACCGCCTTATAATAATATGAAAGAAGTTTATTTTTAACATTCAAGATCGCATTATTATAAAATAACTCTGATTTCACCTGTTTGTAAATGGCGATCTCCAGGACTTGAGATCATTTGTAGAGAGCCTAAATCATTATAACTTTATAAATGAAGACTTTGGACACTGCAGTCCACTTGGAAGAAACCTTGAGAAAAAATAGATGGTGGTCTCAAATAATCCAGGCCGCCCAATTGTGGATGATATAAGTGAAACACTTTGATGGATGGTCCTACCTAATTTGGATTGAGCTTTCCAACTGAGCCAGATCTTGATGCTGCATCTACCTTTTTGAGGACTAGATCGCCAACAACAAATTCTCTTATTCTGACATTTTTATCAAAGTATTTGGTCATTCTTCTTTTCACTTCTTCTTATCTGATTGTTGTTGTATCTCTCAGCTCTTTAATAAGATCGAGGATGCACTTCAGCTCTTCATCATTTCCCTCCATCCAGCTATCTTCATTTTGCTTAGATAGTAGAACTCTTGGACTTTTTACCTCAAACTTAACTAGAATAAGAGCTTCTAAACCATGAGATAGCTTGAAAGGATTTTCCCCAGTAGATTACGTTGGAGTTGTCCTCAAAGCCCAGACCACTGAAGGTAATTGTTCTGCCCAGTTGCCTCAGAGACTTTTTACTTTCTTCTTCAAGAGATTTATAATCAAATTTTTAGCAGCCTCCACTTGCCCATTACTTATTAGATGTTGCTCTTAAGCAAACCGTAACTCGGTGCCAATTTGATCAAAAAAAATTATCATGTTGGAGTTGTTGAACTGAGGACCATTATTTGTAATGATTGTCATTGGAATTCCATGCTTCCATACGATCTATCCCCAAATAAAATTCTTTACGATTTGAGTTGTGGTTTTAGCCAATGTCTTTGCCTCGATCCACTTGCTGAAGTAGTTGAGTATTACCAGAATAAATCGCCATTGTCCACTAGTCAAAGGGAAAGGCCCAATTAAGTCCATTCCCCAAACTGCAAATGACCATGGAGTTGCTATTGATCTGAGCTGCTGAGCTGGTTGATGCTGAAGAGGAGCAAACTTTTGGTATTGGACACATTTCTTTGCAAACTTCTCCGCGTCCTTTCTCATTTGATGCCAAAAATAGCCTTGCCTCAGAATCCTTTTTTCGAAAGTACTTGCTCCCGAGTGGCTGTCGCTCTCTGGAATGAACCTCCCGAAGTACAATTGTAAATTCCTCCTCAGAGATGCATCTTGCTAATGGTGAAATAAAGGTATTTCTGTATAGCACTCCTGTAATAAGATAATAATTTGTCGCTTTCAATTTAAATCTTTTCTTATCATTCACTGATTGGTGGAACTCTCCAGTTGAGAGGGATAGGATGAATGGTTCCATCCAAGATGGACGTTGATCTATTTGCATAACTTCTCCTTCTTCAATAGTTGGATGGAATAACTCTGAAGTAGTTCCTCCTGAAAAAATACCAAACTTTGATAGCTCGTCTTCTTCTGCATTCTCTGACCGTGGAATGTGTTGAATGGTGAAGCTTTTGAACTTGCTTATCTCAGTTTTTACTAGAGCTTGGTACTGCTTCAAAACACGATCTATGGTTTCGAAAGTTCCATTCACTTGAGATGTCATTACTGTTGAATTTTTGAAGTGGAAGTAGAATTGGTCTGGGCGGTCTGAGGAGGTCAGACCACAGAGACCACGTGGTCTGCGCGGGATCCCTCTGGAGACTATTCAAGGTCACGGCTAGTTGGGCTCAAGGAGTTTTCTTGATGGTGACCGTGCGATCTACTTTGTCGCAATCTTGTTGGGCGGTTATTTTATCTCTCGGGGGCTGTAACGACATCCATTTGTCTGCCTATAAATAGGGGTGCAGGTCTCAACATTAAAAGAAGAACACAAGAGAACTGTAAGAAATTAAGCTCGAGTTTTGCCTTTGTCGGGCTCAGAATTTCTGACCGCGCAGTCTAAGAGTTGGTTAACCGGTTGTTGTGTTAGCAGGTCGCGTGGTCTCAACAGTAGTATTCTTCCTTGGAATTTCCCAGTTTTGAATAACTAGTTCACCTCAGACGAACTGAGTTGTAGTTCTTCAGCTGTTTGCGGCAAGCTCAGCGATCGGCGACCTTTGCGGTCAGGCGACCTTTGCGGTCAGGCGATCATTGCGGTCAGGCGACTAGGAGTTGTAGTTAGGCGACAGCTTGTGCAGTTCCTTTCTTCTATTTACAGGCAGCTTTTGTGGTCAGGCGACCTTGCGGTCAGGCGATCAGAAAGTGCGAACAGGTAGTTTTCTTAGCAGAGCAATAAGTCAATAGTTTGTGGGGTCTGAGGTGGCAGTCTGGAAGATAACAGGTTGACAACCTGTGCTGTTCGCGCGGTCTCAGTTGTTGCCATGTGGTCTGGCATTTTGAGCGGTCTTTAGCGGTCACGGTTTTTCTGTCCACCGGCTCCTTGTTTGTTTTATGTTTTTCTCCATCTGGTGTTCTGATAAAGCATGTCTCATCATGTATATCTCTCATTGTAAAGAAGATTGGTTAATACAAGATTTTCTTATCCTTCTATTATTACTGGTTGCTTAGCTTTGTTATGGTTGAAGTGTTCCTGCACCTTTTTCCCGCTTCTGTAGAAATTTTCACATGGTATCAGAGGGATAGAAGGTGTGAGCAGTGATCAGCCATAGTATCTTGCTTGGATTTCTGGAATTTCAAGTTAACCAGTGGTATAACAATGGAAGGAGGATGTGCAAGAGGTCTTGGTATTGATCTCCTTATGTAGACGAACTTTAAGAAGTGGAAGTCGTGCATGGAGAGTTATCTTCTTAGCCAGGACTTATGGGAGTTATTCGGTGGAGAAGTAGGACAAGAAGTGGTAGCTGCTGAAGGGAATGGTGAGCAGGTGCAGGCTTGGAAGAGAACAAATATTAAAGGCAGATTGTAACGCCCCTGGCTTTCGTTAATTATTTTACATAGCCACTATGACGTAATTTTGGCGTAAGTGCGTTACGTCAGCTCGTCAGGTTTAGTTTTGGGCCTTAGCTTAGTTAAAGTATGTAATTTAGATCGAGCGTGCAAAATTTCGCGACGTTTCGAGTTAAAGGGATTATTTTGGGTAGTTATCAAGATTTTAACTTCGGGAAGCTTTATCCCGAGTTTGGCTTGTCGAAATTGAATTCTGATTTCGCCGTTGGATTCGTAGCGCCGTTTTTCTGTTAGGGTGCGAGTTTCGTGGAAATCTGAGGTGATCAAGTCGCCCTCGCAGTTTAAGTAAAAGGGAGTATTATTTAATTAATTAAATAGGGAAAATTAGGGTTTATATAAATACCTAAAATCCCCAACCCTATTCTTCTTCCCCATTCGGCCGACCAAGAGTTCTACCAGGCGAGAGAGCGAGAGCGGCGTGTCGTAGAGCTTCCGGTCGGTGATTCGAAGGTTGTAGTAGTCGGAATCGTGTTTGGAGAGTGGATTCGGAAAGCTCTCGGCGAGGTCTTCGTCCTAGTGGTGAGCTTTTCCCGTTCCTTGGATTTTTGGAGTTTGAAGTAGTGGCCTAACTCCTCCTTTTGATCCGAAAAGTTTCAGGATTTTGTGCTCAAGTGTTTCCATAGCTGTGGGAGCAAGGAAATTTGAGTTTTTGGCAAGGTTAAGGCAAGTGGCTATTTTTTTCCTCCTTCCTTCTTGTTTGTTGAAGCGGTCTTCTTTTCCTTGGTTATGAGTAATTGCTGTGTTTTTAACTTGTACCTTGAGCGCATGTATGATAGTTAATATAGCTAAACCCCCTTGATCTTCCCCCCAAAAAATTATATCTGAAGTTTTCCCTGGACAACCTACGGCATGCCCTGGATTCTTTTTCCTGCTGCCTTGGATTTCTCGAGAAATCAAGGATCCTTCCTTGGATTTCTCGAGAAATCATTATTTCCAGCCTTGGATATCTCGAGAAATCAAGGATCCTGCCTTGGATTTCTCGAGAAATCATTATTTCCAGCCTTGGATTTCTCAAGAAATCAAGGATCCTGCCTTGGATTTCTCGAGAAATCAAGGTTCCTGCCTTGGATTTCTCGAGAAATCAAGGTCTCTGCTTTGGGATTTATCGAGAAATTACATCTACTGCCCTTGGGATTTCTCGAGAACTGCATCTCCTGCCCTTGGGATTTCTCGAGAACTGCATTTCCTGCCTTTGGGATTTCTCGAGAATTCTATTCTCTGTCTTTGATCTCTCGAGAACCCTTTGATCTTAGCCCTCGACTTCTCGAGAAACGTTTGATCTTAGCTCTTGACCTCTAGAGAACCATTTGTTCTCAGTCATTGATTTCTCGAGAACTATTGGTTCTGAGCTTTTGATTCCTCAAGAAATGCCCCTTTGTTTCTTAGTGTTTGATCTATGCCTCCAATTTCTCCTCCTCCTCGAAAGATTGTGTCTTCTAAAGGGTGCAGGTAGTTGCAGATATCTGTACTGTGCCCTTGATCAAGAGCACCTCCTACCTAAGTTCTTCCATCTGCTGTGATTACCCAATCTCCGAGTCTTCTTTTATGAATCGTCTTATGCAGTGTTTACCTCGTCCTTGACCCTAACTCCTAGGGTATCCTGGTGATTATTTCTCGGGCTATGTTCCGTGCCTTAATAAAAGTTAATTAATATGAATTGTTTCCTTTAGCCTTACACGTCGGCCATTTCAAAGGACACGAACAGTAGGCTTGGCTTGTGGTCCTGTGGGCCGTCTTTGGGGGCAGTAAGGACTTTGTTAAGCCTTGCACAGTGGCCATTGTAGGGGTGGTCAGCAGGCTCATCCTGAGTCCCCGTGGGCCGTGTTTGGGTGGTAGGGGATAGAGAGACCCCCACCCATTTTAGGCTTTGGGTGGCAGAGGATAAAGGACCACCACCCGCTTAACTTGAGCTAATTAGTCTCTTTAAATAGAATTTATAGGATAAATGAACCATGCTTGTTTCTCTTTATGATATTTGGTGCACTCGGTGTTTTGCTTAGTTCTTTGCATTGGAGTTCTCTTTTTTTTGTAAGTTTGGCCTGGGTTGGTACCCCTTATGCCTTATTTACTTTTCTTCTTGTTTCTCTGCCACTTGTGAATCCCTTGCTGAGGCGTTCTTTGTTTTATTGAATGCCTCAGGTTCTGAGCCATAGCGGCTAGTGGTATAGCCCGAAGTCTTCGGGAGTTTTAGTTGCTGTTTTACCCCGCTGCTGCGAGGCAGTTGTTGTTAGTTTTCTTCTGGTGTTTAGACATGCTAGTTTGGAGCCAATGGGTTAGTGTCAGGTTGTTGATGCCCGTTGTGCCTCCTTTTGATACTTTATAGTTTACTTGCCAGCTAATGCTACTACTTTTAGATCTGAGGTATCTTGCTCTCTGGGAATGATTTATGTCTAGGTGCATCATAGTTATAAAAAGGATTTTTCTTTCATCCTCATCACATCCTTTTAACTGAAATCCTTAGTTTAAAGTCACCTAAAGGTATTTTCTATACTTATACAATGCCTAGATTTGTACATATCATTTACTTTATGTCTGGTCATCACGTGCATATAGGACCTTAAGTGAACAAAATCAAGTATTTTTTCCACCGCAAATTTCATATACTTTCTCGGTGGACTAGTCGATCCATGAACTGAGGGACACAGTTCTTACTCCAAACCTTAATAAATGATTTCAAATGACGAATTATCATGTAATCATGTTTGATTTAAATAAGTAATATGTTCCCGCCTGAGCGTCTGCAGTTGTCTCCTGCATGACGTGGCATCATGACGCGTATTTTCTCTTACTCTGATATTCCTAAATTCGGAGAAAATGCGGGTTGTGACAGTTGGTATCAGAGCTAGGTTTGTTCGACAAGTTGGTCGAGCGACTAATTCTGATATAGTACAGTTATTTGGTTTCATTGCATACACACACCGATGTGTCATCAGTACGTCTTGGCTGAAGCATGAACACTACACTCATAGCATGATAAGAAGTAAATGAGGCATATTATGTAATATGGGATGCATAATATGTGTTTGTATATGGATCCACCATAGGTGGCAACATGTGACGGTTATGTAGTAAGGGATGCATAACCATCATCACATGGATGCCCATTAGCACGTTTTTCCTTTTCGTTACATGCAATATTATGTAGTATGGGATGCATAATATTTCATGTGTACTCCGCTCATAACATGTATTAAGGCCTTTATTAGAATGCATAGCACAACATACATTACATAGCATTGCATAAGCACACATGCGAAGCTAAAGACTTATATGATGACACACGTACACCCATGATTTCAAACGAACACAAGAAAATTCATGCATTCATGACCCTTGCACATGAGCCAAGAGGGATGATGTAGTATCATCCCCAAATTTAGCATAGCATCATGAAAATCCTAGAGCAAGGCGGTATCAATAGCAAGTATTTGTACATGTATGTTCTGAACTAAGCAGAGTAGTGTTAGTGTAAGGTTAAGTTTTGATTGTAGGTTTATGCGTTTAAGAAGAAATGGTGCGTAAGCGAGTCGCGACTAGATCGACTCCTCAGTCAGAGGGCGAGTCGTCCGTAGCGCAGAGTGAAGCTTTGATCGAGAGTCTGCGCCAGAGCAATGAGGATCTGACTAGGCAAATGATTGCGATGCAGTCGCAAGTTGAGGCATTGTTGTCTGTCGGTGCAAGGCAGCAAACCACGGTACAGGCCCTCGTAGTAGAGCAGACCTTACCTACCCCTCCTACTCCCCTGGTACCCCCAGTAGCGATACCACCGGAAATGAACTTCATTTCGCACTTTCAGAGATTGGGACCTCCATCGTATGATGGACTAGCCGACATCATGGCCTTAGACGATTGGTTGATAACCATTGAAGAGATGTTCTCATATTTAGGAATCATCGTGGATCAGAGGGTGATGGTTGCCGCGTACCAGCTAAAGGGCCACGCAAAGAGTTGGTGGTTGAGGGAGAAGGAAGACCTTTCCGAAGGATGTTCGTGGGAAACCTTCAAAGAAATGTTGTTAAAGAAGTTCCTACCGTCGGTGGAACAAGACCAGTTAATGAATGATTTCCTGCATCTGAAGCAGAGGCAGCTCTCGGTGAGTGAGTACGAAATTGAGTTTTGCAAGCTGAGTAGGTTTGCCCCAGCCCTGGTAGCCTCGGAAGAAGGTAGGGTGAAAAGATTTCTAGGTAGTCTCCATAGTGACATGCAACAGCTGGCCAACGCATACAGGTCGGAGAAGTACGCTGAGGTAGTAGAGGCAGCGCTGAAGGTTGTGGCAATTGATAATGCCAAGAATCGAGGATCAATAATGAAGAAGGGAAAGAGAAAGGTCGGAGAAGAAGGGAATTCTGGTGCACCTGGCTCAGTCTTGAAGAAAGGAGGTGGTGATGTCTGCAGTTTCTGTGGCCGCTCTGGCCATCCGTTTGAAAAGTGTTTTAAGAGGAAAGGAGTTCAAAAGCAGCAGTGAGTGCTGGCCATTCAGAGTGCTCCGAAGGGAGAGGTGCTCAGCCCGTTGTGCAAGCAAAAGGGGCATGATGCGGCCCAGTTTTGGACCAATTAGAAAGACTGCTTCCAGTGCGGACAGAAAGGGAAAATGAAGTTTCAATGCCCGTGAGTTCAACCCCCGTACCAGCCAGTTCCGCTTCGAGCCTTGCCGCCGCCGCCGCAGCATCAGGATAAAGGAAGAGGAAAGCTGAACATGTTAACCCAGGAGCAAGCATAGTCTTCGACCCAAGTGATCGCAGGTTAGACCTTAAGCCAGCTATTAAGTCTTGATTCCTTTTAGTTTTGCTGTATTAGACTAGTTTCTTTTTTGCGCTTATAGGGAGATTTAAGGTAAAGAATCATTGGGCGCGTGTTCTTTTCGATTTGGGTGCTACCCATTCGTTCATGGCAACGGCTTTCGTCGAGCGTCACCGTTTGACCCCTGAGTTGGGCAATGGTTCGTTCCTCGTTAAGTTCCCTTCTGGTTATTTGGTATCCTCAAACTAGTGCGTCCGAAGTTGCCCGGTTCTCTTAGGAGATTTCTTGGCTATTGCTGATCTCAAGGTGTTGGACCTAGAAGACTTCGACGTGATTTTGGATATGGACTGGTTGTCCAGTTATGATGCTGTCATCCGATGCAAGGAAAAGCGTCTGGACTTTGTGATGGACAACGGTCATCCCATGAGCATTTTTGGATCTCCATGCCAGAGTTCCCCGTTAATTTCTACGGTATGTGTTCGAAAACTGTTAAATTCCGTTTGTTTGGCTTACCTTGTTTCGGTGTTAGAAACTGTTAGTGGTTTGCCGTGTATCGAGGGTGTTCTGGTGGTGCGAGAGTTTCCTGATGTCTTTCCTGTCAGTCTTCCTGGTCTTCCGCCTGATAGAGATGTGGAGTTCGTTATTGATCTTAAGCCTAGTACTCGTCCTATAACTAAGGCACCGTACCGTATGGCCTTGCGTGAGCTAGAAGAGTTGCGAACTCAGTTAGATGAGCTGTTGCAAAATGGATTCATTAGACAAAGTTCTTCGCCCTGGGGTGCTCTAGTGTTGTTTGTGAAAAAGAAGGATGGTTCTATGAGGTTGTGCATAGATTATAGGGAGTTAAACAAAGTGACCATCAAGAACAGGTATCCGTTGACGAGGATAGATGATCTGTTTGATCAGTTGCGTGGTAGTTTGGTGTTTTCGAAGATTGACCTTCGATCAGGCTACCATCAGTTGAGGATCCATGAGTCGGACGTTCCCCGGACTGCCTTTGGTTCCCATTATGGTCATTTTGAGTGTCTAGTTATGTCTTTTGGTTTGACGAATGCACCCTCTGCGTATATGGACTTGATGAACCGAGTGTTCAGAGATTTTCTGGATCTATTTGTAGTGGTATTCATCGATGATGTGTGGTATATTCCAGAAGTGCTGAGGAGCATGCTACGCATTTGCGCTTAGTATTGTATACTCTTAGAGAGCACAACTTGTATGTGAAGCTGAGTAAGTGCGAGTTCTGGCTTCCTCAGGTGTCCTTTCTGGGTCATGTAGTGAACAAGGACGGAATTACTGTAGACCCAGCTAAGATTTATGTTGTGTTAGATTGGAAGATGCCTTCAATGCCTAAGGAGCTAAGGAGTTTCTTAGGGTTGGCAGGGTACTACAGGAGATTTGTTCAAGGATTCTCGGTGCTGTCAGCGCCTTTAACAAAGCTTACCCAAAAGAATACCGATTTTATCAGGAGCGATAAGTGCGAAGAAGCCTTTCAGGAATTAAAGAGGCATTTATGCAGTGCTCATGTGTTGGCCTTACCGATCGAAGGAGTAGAGTATAATGTTTATGTGGACGCATCTCACATTGGACTAGGGTGTGTTTTGATGCAAGAAGGAAAGGTGATTGCCTATGGGTCTAGACAACTGAAATTTCATGAAAAGAATTACCCTACGCATGACTTAGAATTTGCTGCAGTAATTTATGCCCTAAAACTCTGGAGACATCTGCTATATGGAGTGTCATGCAAGATTTTCACGGATCATAAGAGTCTGAAGTATGTCTTCACCCAGAAGGAGTTGAATTTGCGCCAGCGCAGGTGGTTGTAGTATGTTGTAGATTATGAAGTTGACATCCTTTATCATCCGGGTAAGGCTAATGTGGTGGCTGATGCCCTGAGTAGAAAGACCGCACATGTCTTCAATCTCTCTGTGCAGTCCTTGGTGGAGGAGTTTATGCCGATGGATATCTCAGTCGGTAGTAGTACCGCACCTTCGAGTCTTGAAGCTGAAGAGCCTTCTTGGATTTCCCTTACGAGACTGCACCAGAAGGAAGATCCTGACCTGCAGCATCTCCAGATTAGTACCGAGAAAGGGGAATTACAAAACTTTTCAATCGATGATAAAGATACCCAGAGGTATCGAGGTAGATATTGCATTCCTGCATCATAAGATATTCGAGCAAAGATCTGTAGTGAAGCGCATGACTCAAGTGTTTCCTATCATCCTGGTTCCACGAAAATGTACAAAGACCTGAAGCAGATCGTTTGGTGGTCAGGTATGAAGAGCGATATAGCTAAGTATGTTTCAGAATGTTTTACTTGCCAGTGCGTTAAGGCAGATCATAAGAGGCCTGGAGGTAAACTGAACCCTTAGGATATTCCAAGCTGGAAATGGGAGAGTATTTCAATGGACTTCATTACTGGTTTACCGAGATCCCCCGGAGGACACGATTCGGTATGGGTCATAGTTGACAGATTGACAAAGTGTGCTCACTTAGTGCCTTTTAAGATCTGTTACTCAATGGAGAAAATAGCAGAACTTTATTTGAATGAAGTTGATAAGTAGTATTTTTATAACTTTTTAATAGAAAATTTTGTAAATTTTTAATATGAATTTTCCTTTTTATGTCAATTTTAGGTTATAAGTAGTTCTTTTTGTAATTTTGATTCTAACTTAGCTTAATTTCAATATTTGCAGAATTTTGGGACAAATCGGGAAAAATGGCATGTCACGCCCTCGGTCACGCCCGTGACCAAGGGCGTGTAACCTAAAGATCAGTCCAGAATGATGCCGCGCTGTCTGAGCTAGCCCACACCAAGTCACGCCCCAGGTCACGCCCGTGACCAAGGGCGTGTAAACTTAGAATCTTCCACGTGGACCCGCCGTCGAGACGTGGAGATGCTGTCGAGAAGTCAACCTAAGTCACGCCCGTGACCCACAGGTCACGGCCGTGACTTTCCAGCGTGATCCCTGCTCTGCCGCCGCGCCGAATTCCAGCCCACGCCGCATTTAATGCAGCCATCCAAAGTCACGGCCGTGACCCGACATGTCACGCCCGTGACATGTCACTTTTCGCCGCGCCGTCCAGAAAGCCCACGCCGCTGTCGGATCCGATGTGAATAGTGCAGTCACGCCCTTGGTCACGCCCGTGACCGTGGGCGTGTAATCTGAAATTTTTTCCTATAAATTCAGAGGCTCTCCTTGAGTCCAGGGTTCAGAAATTTGGAGATGGGGAGGTGCTGTTAGAGCTGAGTGTGAGTTTTTCAAGTTGATGTTCATGTTTCTTAAGGCTTTCATGTTCTCTTCCCTTTCAAATTCATGCAATGTTTTTTATGCAATTTTCATGCACTAGTTTTCTCAAGTTTGTAATATTTATTTTCCTTAGCCTTGCACTCTTAAATTAAGGCTTGTAATAGTTCTTTGATTTTCAATAAAATTAATTTTCTCTTTCATGTTCTCTTTCTCCTTAAGTAATTTCTTCCTTTTCATGCAATGTCAATCTTTCTCTCCTTAGTTATATCTTTTTTTTGCAATGTCAATTTCTCTTTCTTTTCATGCAACGTTTAATCCTTTCATTTAGCTTGCAATTAGTTTTAATTTTAGTTAAGCAAAAACAAACCAATCAAATTTTCGTCGATAAGATAATGGCGATTTTCCTCGAAGTAGAAGTAATCAACGCGCCCCGTGGAATACGACCTTGATATTCCTAAATATCCTATACTATAGACGATAAGGTACACTTGCCTTTATCGAATATAATTTTGGAGAAAATCTCAAATCTTCAATAAATTTCAAAACCGCAAAATCTATATCAAGTTTTTGGCGCCGTTGCCGGGGACTTTGCGTAGATATTTTGAAAAAGGATAGTTATTAATTTTATCATGCTTCTTTTTATTTTATTTTGCTTTTTCTAAATTTCAAAAAAAAATAGTTTTTCTTCTTCCTTTCTTCTCTTTTTAGTGTATGACCCGAGGTAGCACTTCGATTCTTCCTTTTGATCCGGAGATCGAGCGAACCCTCTTGAGGCACCGCTGTTCTAGTGATCAGGGAAATCAAGTAGAATCTGAAGAGTCGATCGGGGACACTAACGCAGCAAATATGGATCATAATCTTAATCCTCCTAATCTTAACGAGCCAAATCCTAATGAGGACGCGCAACGGACCATGTCCTATTATGCGCGGCCGAATTTGGAAGGCACACAATCGAGTATTGTTCGCCCCACGGTGGCGAACAATAATTTTGAGATCAAGTCCAGCATCATACAAATGGTGCAACAATCGGTGACCTTTGATGGTCAACCGGACGAGGATCCAAATTCACATATCTCTTACTTTCTTGAAATTTGCGACACTTTTAAGATCAATGGCGTCACCGATGACGCCATTTGACTACGTCTTTTTCCTTTTTCTTTGGGGTCTAAGGCCAAGCAGTGGCTGGGCTCCCTACCAAGGGGATCCATCACTACATGGGCCGAAATGGCGGAAAAATTTCTCAATAAATATTTCCCGCCTTCAAAGACCGCTAAATTATGCACGGATATTGCATCGTTCATGCAAATCGACTCGGAGACTCTCTATGACACATGGGAGCGCTTCAAGGAGCTTTTGCGTTGATGCCCTCACCACGCACTTGCCACTTGGCAACAAGTGCAAATATTTTATAATGGCTTAAATCTCCAAACGAGGCAAATGATTGATGCGGCCGCCGGGGGGACATTAAATAACAAAACCCTGATCGCCGCTCAAGAGCTTTTCGAAGAGATGGCCACAAATGCGTATCAATGGAACATACCCCGAGCACGGCCTAATAAGCCGGCCGGAATTTTTGAAATAGACGCAAATGCAAATTTGGCTTTACAAGTTGAGCGCTTAACAAAGCAAGTGGCGGAGATGTCTGCTTCCTCCACCACTCCTCCTTGGGCTAATAACATTTTAATTGAAGAACATGTTGACTACATGGGAAATCCACCTCGGCCTTCCTATAACCCGAACACCGCTCCGTATAATAACACCTACAATGCGGGTTATAGGAATCATCCGAATTTCTCATGGAGCAACCAAGGAAATGCTCAGCGTCCTATGAATTTAAATCAACCTCCCCCTAATCAACTTCTTAACTTAACTCCGCCTCCAAATTTGATTTCTCAAAATTATAATCCACCCAGTTTTCCACCGCAACAGCAAAAACTCTCTCCGATTGAAGAGGTTTTTGCAAAATATGTTGCTACAAATGAAACGAACATCCGGAACCTTACCGGATCGATCAAAAATTTAGAGAATCAAGTGGGCCAACTCGCAAAGATGATTTCTGAGCGTCAACAAGGAGCACTACCGGGGAACACCAAGCAAAATCCAAAGGAGAGCGCGCACGCGATTACACTCCGAAGCGGGAAGGAGGTGGTTCAAAAATAGGATGAACCCAAGGTAATTTCCTCTCCTCCTCCTCCTACTTTTAATTCATCTTCGAATTTGCCCGCTACGATAGCTCCGCACACTTCTATTTTAAATCCGCGCGCTCCTACTTCTAATATTCCGTATCCATCGAAATTTAAAAATGAAAGCGCCGAAAAAAATTATAAAAAGTTTTTAGATGTTTTAAAACAAATCCATATAAATGTACCTTTCTGCGAGGCTATCTCACAAATGCCTAAATATGCGAAATATCTTAAGGAGTTGCTCTCCAATAAGAAAAAGTTAGAAGATATTTCGCATATTTCTTTAAACGCAGAATGCTCCGCGGTTGTACTCAACAACTTGCCGAAAAAAGCAAATGACCCGGGACGGTTTTCCATCCCATGTCTATTTGGCAATTCGTTAGTAAAACACGCCTTAGCGGATCTTGGAGCAAGCATCAACCTTATGCCGTTTTCTTTGTTCAAAAAGCTAGGTCTAGGAAATCCAAGGCCCACTCGAATGAGTATCCAATTAGCGGATTGTTCTTTAAAATATCCGATAGGAATAGTGGAGGACGTGCTCGTCAAGGTTGACAAATTCATCTTCCCGGTGGATTTTGTCATTCTTGACATCGAAGAGGATGCGGAAGTACCCCTCATACTCGGCCGCCCCTTCCTTGCCACCTCCCGCGCTATTATCGACGTAAGTAACGGAAAGCTCCTCCTACGGGTTGGAGATGATGAAGTTACTTTCGGCATAAATTCCTCAATGCGGAACACGCTAGAAAATGACGATTCATGTTTTTACTTAGAAGAGTGTTGTGAGTTCGATTCATCCCTCGAGTTAGTTTCATCGGCGAGTAGTGATTCCGAGCCCGTAGAGCTCTTTTGTGATGAAGAAGAAGTTTCTCACCCCACACCACCCGAACCATTATTTTTAGAAAAATTAAAAATCAAGACTTCTTATGAAGAACCACCCGTATTGGAGTTGAAACAACTCCCCCCTCACCTTAAATACTTGTTTTTGGAAAAAGAGTCTAAGCTACCCGTCATCATTTCATCCGATCTTAGCAACTCAGAAATTTTTGAGTTGACTATAGTCTTAAGAAAGCACCACCACGCAATTGCGTGGCAATTATCGGACATTAAGGGTATAAACCCATCTTTCTGCACTCATTAAATATTTCTCGAAGACAATTCCCAAAATTCAGTCCAGCTTCAACGACGGCTAAACCCTAACATGAAAGAAGTCGTTAAGACTGAAGTTATAAAACTTCTGGACGCGAGAATCATCTACCTGATATCGGACAGTACTTGGGTTAGCCCAGTACAAGTCGTGCCAAAGAAAGGTGGTGTCACGATAGTTGCGAACAAAAATAACGAATTGATCCCAACCCGTACTGTTACGGGTTGGCGGATGTGCATCGACTATCGGAAATTAAATGATGCCACCCGTAAGGATCACTTCCCTCTACCATTTATCGACCAAATTTTAGAACGCCTTTCGGGTCACTCCTACTACTGTTTTCTAGATGGTTTGTCGGGATACTTCCAAATTCCGATTTCGCCCGACGACCAAGAGAAAACCACTTTCACTTGTCCCTTTGGCACCTTCGCTTATCGAAGGATGCCATTCGGTCTTTGTAACGCGCCAGCTACATTCCAAATATGTATGCTGGCAATTTTTGACGAGTTAGTGGAGGAGGTGATGGAAGTATTTATGGACGATTTTTCCGTGTACGGGAGTTCATTTGAAAACTATTTAAAAAATCTCGAGCGCGTGTTGCAGCGATGTGAGGAATTGAATTTTGCGCTTAATTGGGAAAAATGCCATTTTATGGTCAAGGAAGGACTAGTCCTTGGCCATAAAATTTCGGGCAAGGGGATCGAGGTCGATAGGGCCAAGATTGAAGTAATTGAAAAACTCCCCCCTCCCACAAACGTAAAAGCTATTAGGAGTTTTCTAGGCCACGCGGGGTTCTATCGGCGCTTTATACAAAAAATTTAAAAAATTACAAAGCCGTTAACCCATCTTCTCGAGAAAGATTCATCTTTTCTTTTTAGCGATGAATGTCATTTAGCTTTTCAACTTATCAAAGAGAAACTTATAAACTCCCCTATTTTAGTCGCCCCAGATTGGTCGCTCCCTTTTGAAATCATGTGCGACGCGAGTGATATTGCGGTTGGTGTCGTTTTAGGCCAACGGGTGAGTAAATATTTTCACCCGATCTATTATGCGAGCAAAACACTCACGTCGGCACAAGCAAATTACACCACGACCGAGAAGGAACTTCTAGCAATCGTTTTCTCCTTCGATAAGTTTAGGTCGTATATCACCCTCTCGAAAGTCATCGTCTTCACGGATCACTCCGCACTTAGATATCTTTTAAGCAAATCGGACGTCAGGCCTCGTCTTTTGCGATGGATCCTCCTCTTGCAGGAGTTTGACTTAGAGATCCGGGACAAAAGGGGAGCCGAAAACTTGGCGGCCGATCATCTCTCCCGTTTAGAAAACCCCGCCTCGGACGTATTAATAGAATCTGACATTAATGATAAATTTCCTGAAGAGCGCCTCCTTGCTCTCAAAAATATTAATTCATCGTCTACCCCCTGGTTTGCAGATCTGGTTAACTATTTAGTAGCACGGGTCCTGCCAAAAGAATTCTCGAGTCAGCAAAAGAAGAAATTCTTTTCTGATTTAAAGAATTAATTTTGGGAGGACCCCTTTTTATTCCGTGTATGCGCAGACCAGGTTGTGAGAAGATGTGTTTCAAGTGAGGAAGGCCTTAAAATTTTACGTCATTGTCATGAGGGACCCACCGGTGGTCATTATCATTCGAACTGAACCGCGAGGAAGGCGCTGGAGGCGGGCTTTTATTGGCCCACGCTCTTCAAACATGCTCACACCCTTGTGAGTACCTGCGACAGCTGCCAGCGGTCGGGGAACATCTCTCGCCGGGATGAGATGCCCTAAAACATTTTCTTAGAATGCGAAATTTTCGACCTTTGGGGTATCGATTTTGTTGGTCCTCTCCCTCCATCTTTTTCAAATAAATATATTCTAGTGGCGGTCGACTACGTATCAAGGTGGGTGGAAGCGCAAGCTCTCCCCACCAACGATGCGCGAGTCGTCGTTAATTTCTTAAAAAAATTATTTTCTCAATTTGGCACGCCGCGCGCTATTGTGAGTGATCGGGGCACCCATTTTTGCAATACTCAATTTACAAAAAATTTAGCAAAATATGGTGTCACTCACAAATTATCCACCGCATATCACCCACAAACGAGCGGCCAAGTCGAAGTTGTTAATCGAGAATTAAAACGGATTTTAGAAAAAACAGTTTCTATTAATCGGAAGGATTGGGCAATAAAGCTCGATGACGCGCTATGGGCCTATCGAACGGCGTACAAGACCGTTATCGGTTGTACACCGTATTGAATGGTTTATGGCAAGGCTTGCCACCTTCCGGTCGAATTAGAACACCGCGCATTTTGGGCGCTTAAATTTTTAAACCTCGATTCCACTCTAGCGGGAGAACAAAGAAAATTCCAAATGAACGAATTAGATGAGTGGCGAGCGAATGTGTATGAGAGCAATAAATTATATAAGGAGCGAATGAAGTTTTATCACGATAAGCATATAAAATTTCCAAAAACTTGTTCGCCGGGCGATCTCGTCCTCCTTTATAATTCCCGCCTTCGCCTTTTTCCGGGAAAACTAAAATCCTGATGGTCCGGACCCTTTATTGTTAAAGAGGTTTGGTCCTATGGGACAATTTTAATTTCCCACCCGGAAAAAGGTACCTTCAAAGTAAACGGTCACCGCCTTAAATTATATCTTCCGGGAGAGTTAACTAATGAAAAGAGTGATTCGATTGTATTTCAACCTATAATATGATCGGCAAGTGGGTCAAGCTAAGCGACCATAAACAAAGCGCTTTTGGGAGGCACCCCAAAGTTATATTTTGTTACTTTCTCTTGTCTTTTCTTTTCTTCTTTAACAACTTTTGCAGGTAATCGCGGCTTCCCCACAAAAGCTTCAAAAAAATCAGGGAAGCCCTTTTTCCTTCTCTTCTTTCGTTTTTGCATTTCTTTTTACCTTTTCTTACTTCATACTTATTTTTAAACATTGGGGACAATGTTTAACTTTAAGTATGGGGGTGTAAATAGCCCTTTGTAAATATTTGTAAATAGTTTTAAAAAAAGAAAATTTTCAAAAAAAAATGAAAAGAAAAAAAAAACAAAAAGAAAATTTTAATTTTGTTTCTATGTTTTCGTTTATTTAAGCACTTGTAAAATCCAAAAACTCAAAAAAAAAATTAAAAAATCGAAAATTTAAATCTTGGAAAGGGACGTTTGGGATTTCATCCCATCACACCTCCTAGTACCTTGCGAACCCTTCACCGGGTAGCCCTTGGGAAGTCCAAGACTTAACAAAAATTGTTAAGTTTTAAAGCTAGTTTCCTTTCTTTGTAAATAGTTTTTAATGAGAAAAATTCAAAAAAAAAAGATAATATCGAAAATTCAAAAAAAGATAATATCAAAAATTCCAAAAATTCTTATATCCCTCCTTCTTGTTGTTTTTGTGATTTCTTAGAAATCTAGTTGAGAATGTTTATAAGCATGTTTAAGTTTTTAATTGGCTAAAATTTTGCTTATCATTGTTTGTAATTTTAAATTTAAGGTAATCTTGATTTAAGAATCATCTTATGATTTTAAATTGATTAGAGAATTTTGTTAGCATGACTTCTCTTTTTATTTTTAAATGGCTTCATTTTGTAGTGAATTTCATAAACCTCTTTAGATTTCAATTATATTTTCTTCTAACTTTTTAGATCTTAGGAAATTTAATGTTACTAGAATTTGCTCTCAATATAATTTAAAGCTAGCTAGATTTATTTCCCTTCCTTACCCACTTTGTGGCATAAAAAAATGAACTTTAAAAGATTATATGTCATGGGAATAAGAGGATAAAAATCATTATTCCCTAAAACATATGCACCCAAAATATTTGAAAAGATTATATGGCATGGAGTAAGAGGATAAAATTCATTACTCCTAAACCATATACATTTTGGGTTTTTATTAGAAGAGAAAAAAAAAGAAATTTCATGATAAATTCCATTTCCTCCATTCAAAAATTTCTCTTCTTATGCCAAATTTTATGAAATCCCCCTTAGCCAATTATCATTGTTCTAGTTTTAGTTGAAAATTATGGAGAGAGCGTTATTTAGTCATTTACTTTTCCTTTAGTTTCTTTTAAGGTAGAGTTCTTATAATTTTAATTTAATTTAGTTTTATAATTTCTACAATTTTGTCAAACTACTTAATTTTCTTGAGAAGTTCTTGCCTAAACATTTTTCCCTCTTTTCAAATCATCATCATAATTTAGGACTTAACTCCCCCTTGAATTTACTCTTAACTTAACTTTTGGTGTAAATGAAATTTTAGTTTAAAATTTAAAAAAAACTTAAGGATGTCTTATAAATTATGTCTCACACTTTTGCTCTGGAATAGCAAAACCTCAAGTATGGGGGTATTTGATAAGTAGTATTTTTATAACTTTTTAATAGAAAATTTTGTAAATATTTAATATGAATTTTCCTTTTTATGTCAATTTTAGGTTATAAGTAGTTCTTTTTGTAATTTTGATTCTAACTTAGCTTAACTTCAATATTTGCAGAATTTTGGGACAAATCGGGAAAAATGGCATGTCACTCCCTCGGTCACGCCCGTGACCAAGGGCGTTTAACCTAAAGATCAGTCCAGAATGATGTCGCGCTGTCTGAGCTAGACCACACCAAGTCACGCCTCAGGTCACGCCCGTGACCCAATGTCACGCCCGTGACCAAGGGCGTGTAAACTTAGAATCTTCCACGTGGAGCCGCCGTCGAGACGTGGAGATGCTGTCGAGAAGTCAACCTAAGTCACGCCCGTGACCCACAGGTCACGACCGTGACTTTCCAGCGTGATCCCTGCTCTGTCGCCGCGCCGGATTCCAGCCCACGCCGCATTTAATGCAGCCGTCTAAAGTCACTGCCGTGACCCGACATGTCACGCCCGTGACATGTCACTTTTCGCCGCGCCGTCCAGAAAGCCCACGCCGCTGTCGGATCTGATGTGAATAGTGCAGTCACGCCCTTGGTCACGCCCGTGACCGAGGGCGTGTAATCTGAAATTTTTTCCTATAAATTCAGAGGCTCTCCTTGAGTCCAGGGTTCAGAAATTTGGAGATGGGGAGGTGCTGTTAGAGATGAGAGTGAGTTTTTCAAGTTGATGTTCATGTTTCTTAAGGCTTTCATGTTCTCTTCCCTTTCAAATTCATGCAATGTTTTAATGCAATTTTCATGCACTAGTTTTCTCAAGTTTGTAATCTTTATTTTCCTTAGCCTTGCACTCTTAAATTAAGGCTTGTAATAGTTCTTTAATTTTCAATAAAATTAGTTTTCTCTTTCATGTTCTCTTTCTCCTTAAGTAATTTCTTCCTTTTTATGCAATGTCAATCTTTCTCTCCTTAGTTATATCTTTTTTTTGCAATGTCAATTTCTCTTTCTTTTCATGCAACATTTAATCCTTTCATTTAGCTTGCAATTAGTTTTAATTTTAGTTAAGCAAAAACAAACCAATCAAATTTTCGTCGATAAGATAATGGCGATTTTCCTCGAAGTAGAAGTAATCAACGCGCCCCATGGAATACGACCTTGATATTCCTAAATATCCTATACTATAGATGATAAGGTACACTTGCCTTTATCGAATATAGTTTTGGAGAAAATCTCAAATCTTCACTAAATTTCAAAACCGCAAAATCTATATCAGAAGTCATCAGATTGCATGGTGTGCCCGTGAGCATTGTGTCGGATCGGGATTCCAGATATATGTCTCACTTCTTGAGGAGTTTACAGGGAGCTTTGGGCACTGACCTTAGATACTCTACCGCTTACCACCCTCAGACCAATGGTCAGATGGAGAGAGTGAATCAAATTTTGGAAAATATGATCAGGTGCTATATTTTGGATCATGGAGGATCTTGGGATAAGCGTCTTGGGTTGATGGAATTTGCCTACAATAACAGTTATCAGGAAAGCCTGCAGATGACCCTCTTTGAGGCTTTGTATGGGAGGCATTGCCGAACTCCTTTGTTTTGGGCCGAGGTTGGTGAGAGTCCGTTGTTAGGCCCAGAGGCTTTGGAAGAAATGAATGTTGTCGTGACTCATATCCGTGAGAAGCTTCGTATTGCCCAAGAGCGGTATGAGAAGTATGCTAATCAGAGATGGGTGGATCTATAGTTTGTTGTTGGAGACTTAGTGTTCTTGAAAGTTTCTCCGATGTCGGGCGTTAAGAGATTTGTAAGGAACCACAAGTTGGATCCTCGGTATGTGGGACCTTTCCAGATTATTGAGCGCAACGGAGCATTAGCATATAGATTGGATTTGCCCACTTCCTTCTCTAATGTTCACGATGTGTTTCATGTGAGCCAGTTGAGGAAGTGTTTGCATAGTGGTCGGCTTGTTCTTGATTCAGTGCCCGTATTGCAGCCCAATATTTCGTATGTTGAAGAACCTATCCAAATCTTGGAGACTCAGGAGCGTGTGTTGCGGAAGAAGACGATCCCGATGGTTAGAGTTCTTTGGAAGAATCAGGGCATCGAGAGCCCAACTTGGGAGCTGGAGTCTGCCATGAGGAAGACCTATCCTAGCCTCTTCTCTTAGAGTCCAGGTAAATCTTCGGTCAACTAATCTTTGAGTTTGTTTCTGTATCTCTCGTGATCGTTGGATTTCAAGTTTCGGGACGAAACTTCTTTTTAGGGGGAGTGACTGTAACGACCCTGATTTTCGTTAATTATTTTGTGTAGCCGCTGTGATGTAATTTTGGCGTAAGGGCAATACGTCAGCTCGTCAGGTTTAGTTTTGGGCCTTAGCTTAGTTAAAGTATGTAATTTAGATCGAGCGTGCACAATTTCGCGACGTTTCGAGTTAAAGGGATTATTTTGGGTAGTTATCAAGATTTTAGCTTCGGGAAGCATTATCCCGAGTTTGGCTCGTCGGAATTGAATTCTGACTTCGCGGTTGGATTCGTAGCGCCGTTTTTCTGTTAGGGTGTGAGTTTTGTGGAAATCCGAGGTGATCTAGTCGCCCTCGCAGTTTAAGTAAAAGGGAGTATTATTTAATTAATTAAATATGGAAAATTAGGGTTTATATAAGGGTGGTGTTAAAGGCAAACCAGAATTGGCTATTGGCAAACCAATTTCTATGAGTTATTATGCGCCTTTTGAAAATACGCTTTTTACATGCATTTTTAGGAAACGTGTTCAACGCGATAATTGTAGATCTCGTCGAGATCTACAACTTTCGTGTTGAACACTTTTCCTAAAAATGCACGCACAAGGCGTATTGTCGCCCTACTCGTAACTATAGCGAATTTTTTGAAAATACGCCTTGTACTTGCATTTTTAGGAAAAGTGTTCAACACGAAAGTTGTAGATCTCGATGAGATCTACAATTTTCTTGTTGAACAATTTTCCTAAAAATGCATTTACAAAGCGTATTTTCAAAAGGCGCGTAATATATCATAGCAATTGGTTTGCCAATAGCCAATTCTGGTTTGCCTTTAACACCACCCTTATATAAATACCTAAAATCCCCAACCCTATTCGTCTTCCCCATTCGACCGACCAAGAGTTCTATCGGGCGAGAGAGCGATAGCGGCGTGTCGTGGAGCTTCCGGCCGGCGATTCGAAGGTTGTCGTAGTCGGAATCGTGTTTGGAGAGTGGATTCGGAAAGCTCTTGGCGAGGTCTTCGTCCTAGTGGTGAGCTTTTCCCGTTCCTTGGATTTTTGGAGTTTGAAGTAGTGACCTAACTCCTCCTTTTGATCTGAAAAGTTTCAGGAGTTCGTACTCGAGTGTTTCCATAGCTGTGGGAGCAAGGAAATTCGAGTTTTTGGCAAGGTTAAGGCAAGTGGCTGTTTTTTCCTCCTTCCTTCTTGTTTGTTGAAGCGCTCTTCTTTTCCTTGGTTATGAGTTATTGCTATGTTTTTAACTTGTACCTTGAGCGCGTGTATGATAGTTAGTATCCCTAAACCCCCTTGATCTTCCCCCCAAAAAATTATGTCTTGAGTTTTCCCTGGACAACCTACGGTTGCCCTGGATTCTTTTTCCTGCTGCCTTGGATTTCTCGAGAAATCAAGGATCCTGCCTTGGATTTCTCGAGAAATCATTGTTTCTTGCCTTGGATTTCTCGAGAAATCATGGTTCCTGCCTTGGATTTCTCGATAAATCATTATTTCCAGCCTTGGATTTCTCGAGAAATCAAGGATCCTGCCTTGGATTTCTCGAGAAATCATTGTTTCCTGCCTTGGATTTCTCGAGAAATCAAGGTTCCTGCCTTGGATTTCTCGAGAAATCAAGGTCTCTGCTTTGGGATTTCTCGAGAAATTACATCTCCTGCCCTTGGGATTTCTCGAGAACTGCATCTCTTGCCATTGGGATTTCTCGAGAACTGCATTTCCTGCCTTTGGGATTTCTCGAGAATTCTATTCTCTGCCTTTGATCTCTCGAGAACCCTTTAATCTTAGCCCTCGACTTCTCGAGAAAAGTTTGATCTTAGCTCTTGATCTCTAGAGAACCATTTGTTCTCAGTCAATGATTTCTCGAGAACTATAGGTTCTGAGCTTTTGATTCCTCAAGAAATGCCCCTTTGTTTCTTAGTGTTTGAGCTATGCCTCCAATTTCTCATCCTCCTTGAAAGCTTGTGTCTTCTAAAGGGTGCAGGTAGTTGCAGATATCTGTACTATGCCCTTAATCATGAGCACCTTCTGCCTAAGATCTTCTATCTGCTGTGATTACCCAATCTCTGAGTCTTCTGTTATGAATCGTCTTATGCAGTGTTTACCTCGTGCTTGACCCTAACTCCTAGGGTATCCTGGTGATTATTTCTCGGGCTGCGTTTCGTGCCTTAATAAAAGTTAATTAATATGAACTGTTGCCTTTAGCCTTGCACGGTGGCTATTTCAAAGGACACGAACAGCATGCTTGGCCTGTGGTCCTGTGGGCCGTGTTTGGGGGTAATAAGGACTTTGTTAAGCCTTGCAAGGTGGCCATTGTAGGGGTGGTCAGCAGGCTCATCCTGAGGCCCCGTGGGCCGTGTTTGGATGGTAAGGGGTAGAGAGACCCCCACCCGTTTTAGGCTTTGGGTGGCAGAGGATAAAGGACCGCCACCCTCTTAACTTGAGCTGATCAGTCTCTTTAAATAAAATTTACAAGATAAATGAACCATGCTTGTTTCTCTTTATGATATTTGGTGCACTCGGTGTTTTTCTTAGTTCTTTGCTTTGGAGTTCTCTTTTTTTCTGTAAGTTTGGCCTGGGTTGGTACCCCTTATGCCTTATTTACTTTACTTCTTGTTTCTCTGCCACTTGTAAATCCCTTGCTGAGGCATTCTTTGTTTTATTGAATGCCTCAGGTTCTGATCCATAGCGGTTAGTGGTATAGCCCGGAGTCTTCGGGAGTTTTAGTTGTTGTTTTACCCCGCTGCTGCGAGGTAGTTGTTGTTAGTTTTCTTCTGGTGTTCAGACATGCTAGTTTGGAGCCAATAGGTTTGTGCCAGGTTTTTGACGCCCATTGTGCCTCTTTTTAATACATTATAGTTTACTTGCCAGCTAATGCTAGTGCTTTTAGATCTGATGTATCTTGCTCTCTGGGAATGATTTATGTCTAGGTGCATTATAGTTATAAAACGGATTTTTCTTTCATCTTCATCGCATCCTTTTAACTGAAATCCTTTGTTTTAAAGTCACCTAAAGGTATTTTCTATACTTATACTATGCCTAGATATGTACATATCATTGACTTGATGTCTGGTCATCACGTGCATATAGGACCTTAAGTGAACAAAATCAAGTATTTTTCCGCTGCAAATTTCATATACTTTCTTGGTGGACTAGTCGATCCACGAACTGAGAGACACAGTTCTTACTCCAAACCCTAATAAATGATTTCAAATGACGAATTGTCATGTAATCATGTTTGATTTAAATGAGTAATAGGTTCCCGCCTGAGCGTCTACAGTTGTCTCCTGCATGACGTGGCATCATGACGCGTATTTTCTCTTACTCTGATATTCCTAAATTCGGAGAAAATGCGGGTTGTGACACAGAGTTCACTCTTAAGCAAGCTATTATCCTTGAGCTTTTCGACCACATAATAGGATGTCGTTCTGCTGCTGAGATATGGATGGCCTTGGATGGCCTGTTTAACAAGAAGAATGTAGCGCAGTTATAATTTCTTGAGAATGAGTTGCTGAAAGCAACTCAAGGTGAATTGTCCATTTCATCCTTCATTGTGAAGAAGAAACTATGTGCTGAGATATCAGCATTGGACCCTGAAGAGCCTATCTCAGAAGCGAAGCTGAAGAGGTACATAATTCACGGCATGCCTTCTATTTATCGCCCGCCATCTGCAATGTCTGTTATGCTTCTCCACGTCAGCATGACGTTACGTCTTCAACGGTCTTTAATGAAAACAAAAGCTCAGCTAGCTGTGGAAGATATTCCTCAGTTCAGAGTATTTGTAGAAGAGGCGTTGAGCACTTAACATCTCTATCGACGCTTTTCTAGTTAGGCGTCGAGCGATATTTAGACGCTCGACGCATACTCCTTAGACTGAAGCTCTCGACTCCTCCTTCTCAGGCGTTGAGCAAACATCACTTAGTCGACGCTTTTTATCTGAAGAAGTTGAGCAACATCCAGGGGCTCGACGCTTCTTAACTAAGCCTTCATATCTCGACACTTCTGGTTGGCGCTGAGCTGACTGAAGTTAAGTCGACACTTCTCTTTCCAAGGCGTCGAGCGACACAACTTGGCTCGACGCTTCCAAAATTGTTCTCAAAACTTCAGCGGCGACCTTGTCTATTTGAGTAGTAGACATGAGTCAACACTTCTGGGTCACAGGCGTCGAACAATGTATGATGTCTCAACGCTTGTGAACTTGAATGAATTCCATGAACTTTTTGCCTGACCTGATCTCCTGCACATTGATTCTAGAGAGTATATCAAATACATTCTGAGATATATCTTTGACTTATGAATGGACTTCTCCAAATCAAAGACATTGTGGGCAATGATCCCAACAATTTCCCCCTATTTGAAGAAGTCATAATCTCAGTCAATGATATATCTCTCTTTTCAAAGATAAACAATGTGTTCTAAATTCTATACAGATAATCAAAATAAAGAGTATCAAACTTTATAACATTAGATTACCAAAACATTCTATCCACAAAAGTTATCTCAGACATGGTTTCTTATATAAGCATAAAAACATAGGCAATTCAGAATAATATGTCATGAAGAGAGACAAAATCACATCACAGACATATGTATATATATGAACATGAAGAATAGTTCACACTGGGAATTCATCAAGAGTGTTCAAAAAAAAATATCAATTACATTCTTCTGAAAGTGAAAAGTAAAGATTAAATTTCTAAAGCTGTCCAGGATCCTTGAATTCTATTCCTCGTTTAGCTCTTTTGGAGAGAGCTTCAGCAACTTCCTTTTTCCTCTTAAAATAGCCAAATGGCTTTGGGAAGTATCTGATTGGCTCCATTTCTCCTGCCAGGACCTTCCCAGCCATTTTGTCAGCCTTGAATTTGATCTTTAGTTCCTCTTGATCCCTATGCTTTAACCATTCAGCTTCAGAATACCACTTTCCTCTTTCCTCTGGGTTATTTTGCACAGCTTCCCATGCTGATAGAATCAATTCTCTAGAAGAGGGAGACCAATGTTCAAAATCAACTCTTGATTGAACCTCTTCTCTGAACTTTCTTTTACTTAATACTACTTGCTCACTAGTAAAATTTTCTCTTTTACTTTTATTCTCAGGACTATACATTTTAGCAATCTGTTTTTGAACCTGAGTAAGAGAGGCTGGCCTTGTCTCAGAGACTTGATCATTCTCATAGTCTATGGGAGGATATCCAAGAGTTTCTCTTATAGAGTTTGATGTCCACACAGCATGTTCAAAACTAGCTTGAATCATTGACCTCTCCCCCTTTAGGACTTCTTCAACAATGTGTTCTCTCAAAGTATTCTTCTGAAATCTGGCCTGACCTTCCAAGTGATTAATCCCACTTTCAATGGTTTTCTTTACTTTAAACAGATGATCATCTATAGTATTTGCATGCAACTTTGCTTGATCTTTTAGAACTGTGGAGCTCTCATCAATTTTAGCCAAGATATCAGCATTCTGCTGTTGCATTCTAGCTTCAATCTTATTTGTACCTGTTAAGATTTGTGCTACCTGTTCTTTATACAGAACTTGCATATTGCTACTTAGTATTCTTTGGTTTGTCTGAACATCATCCACTGTCTTTGTAATTCCAGCTTGAGATTCTTTAATAACCTTTGATGTTTCTTTGATTACATCAAGCTGTTCAGTTGTATAATCTACTGAAACACCAGCTCTCTTAAAGAACTTTACCATCTCCTTTCTCAATGCAGATATCTGATGATTGACTTCAAATCTAACCAATTTCAGTTGGAAATCTACTTCATTTTTCATTTTTGTATTATTTTCCTCAATATATTGTTCTAATAATCTTCTTTGATTATTCAGCAACACCTCCAGCTGAGGTAGAATAAGACTAAGATCCACATGGATTTCTTTTTCCATTTCAACACCTATGCTGCTCTCTTCTCCGATTAAGGAATCATTTCTCTGGCTCATATGGGAGCTAGAGGATTCTATCTTGATAATCTTCTCAGCAGATTTCTTTGGTTCTTCAGGTTCTTCTTCTACTTCCATAGCATTTATTTCAGAATTCTCTTTAGCAGGGATCTCAGCCTGAGGCTCCCCCTCAAATGGTGCATTACCTTCAGCTAGAAATTCAACTTGAGGCTCCCCCTCAGTCTCTACATTGATCAGATCAATTTTATTTTGAAGAGGATTCTCATCCTGAACCTCCCCGTCAACTGCTACCTTGCTCATTTCATCATTTTTCTGAGCAGGAATCTCATCTTGTGTCTCTTTCTCATTTAGAAAAACCCCTTCAAGTTTAGCAGGGGATACATGAAGACTTCCTCTTTCTTCTTCTCCTTTCTCACTCTCATCCTTTGGAGTATCAGGAGAACTGTCGCTTGCATTGTTCCCTTCTTCATCTTCAGATGTTGTAAGGTTTGGATCATGAATTGGAGTGGATCTAGATTTTCTTTTGGAGGAGGATGAGCTGGATGAGCTTGAAGAGCTTGAAAAAACCTTCTTCTTCTTTTGCTTCTTTGCTTTCTTCTGCTTGGGAGAAGGATCTGCTGGAGGAGGATTAGATAAAATTCTGTCCCATCTCTCTATCATTCTCATATCCATTTTCTTCATGTGGTTTATCTTTGATCCAGGTTTATTATTCAAGGAGTCAGAAGAGACTTTTACTAAATATAAGCACAATATCCTACCCATGTTGGGTACTTGGATACATTCAACTATCCTATCAAACACAACTCTTCCCCAGTCTGTTCTCAGAGAATGAATAATCCTTGTTAGTAGAATAAACATTTTTCTAGAAACTTTGTCATGTGATCCATTCTTGCACAGCAGTCCCTTTCCTATAGATCTGTTATCAATTTACCTTTTGAATTCATTCCCTTTCTCTGAATACTTCCAGTGATTTCTCGTGACGTCTCAATTCCGCACCAGATTTGTGCTAATCTAATCTGTTCAGAGGTCACCTCTTCTTCTTCTGCATTCCTTTTTAACCTAGGCAATTCTAGTGCCTTAGCTAGTCTAGAAGGAGTTATTTTAATCTTCTTACCATTCACACTGGACTTAATCTTTGAGTTGACGGAGTCTATTACTATGTTAGAGTATAGCTCTAATACCTCCCATTTCCAGATGAGAGTTGATTCAGACTGTACAAATTCCAGTCCGGCATTGTAGATTAATTCGATTGTTGATTTTATATCCAAAGAAGCTGATTGGAATCCATTTCGAACAAGTTCACTTCCCTCATAGAGATACTCATTGCTTTTGGGAGGCATTGTTGTTGATGAACGGAGAGAGAGAGTATTGATGGAGTGATTTTCTAGGGCAGACAATTTCGAACTTAGAGAACTAGGGCACTAACGAAGTGTCTTCCCTATTTATAGAAGTTCTAGTTCAAGAAGATGAATAGTCGCGCGCCTAACTTGTTTGACAAGATTGATCTAGTGGTTTAAATTGACCCTGTCGAGATGGCCTAGCTATGTTTGCATAAGCGTTGAGATCGCTCGACGCCATATACCTTCAGTCGACGCCAGATATTGTCTCGACGCCAGATACTTTCTCTCGACGCCAGGTGATTTCTCTCGACGCCATGTATCTTCTTTAGACGCCAGATAACTTCTTTACTCACCTTATAGGTCTCAACCATTATTTTCATTTATTTAATTCAAAATAGCTTTAATCCATTTTTAACATACCTAATTCAATTTTAAAATTATTGAATTTAGTTTCATCCAAGGGTTTAGTAAATATGTCAGCAACCTGTTTTTCGGTTGGAACATATTCAATTGAGATATCTCCATTTTCTACATGTTCTCTAATGAAATGGTATCTTATTTCTATATGCTTAGTTCTGCTATGTGATACTGGATTGTTGGCTATAGTAATTGCACTAGTTGAATCACAAAATAGAGGAGATTTACTTAGTTGAACTTTATAATCTTGGAGTTGGTGTTGAATTCATAGTAGCTGAGCACAACAGTTTCCAGCTGAAATGTATTCAGATTCTATTGTTGAAATAGCCACACTTGTCTGCTTCCTGCTACTCCAAGATATTAGTCTTTTGCCAAGAAATTGACATGTACCAGATGTACTCTTTCTATCCTCCTTGCATCCTGCAAAATCAGCATCTGAAAAGCCAATTAGTTCAAAATCATTGCTTCTAGGATACCAAAGGCCAAGATCAAGAGTGCCCTTCAGATATCTCAGGATTCTTTTGACAGCAGTGTAGTGAGATTCTTTAGGGTTCACTTGATATCTAGCACACACACATGTTGAAAACATAATGTCTGGTCTGCTAGCAATTAGGTAGAGCAATGAGCCAATGATGCCTCTATACAAGGTTTCATCAATAGGCTTCCTTTTTTCATCCTTGTCCAGTGACAAATTTGCTGCCATTGGTGTCTTCATTATAGTGTAATTTTCCATTCCAAACTTCTTAATAATTTCTTTTGTGTACTTGGTCTGAGAAATGAAAATTCCTTCCTCAGACTGTTTCACTTGTAGTCCTAAGAAGTATTTAAGCTCACCCGTACTGCTCATTTCAAATTTCCCTTGCATAAGGTTTGCAAATCTTTTGCAAAGGTTATTATCAGTGGAGCCAAATATTATATCATCTACATATATTTGTACTAAAATAATGTGACCTTTAACTATCCTGAGAAACAATGTCTTATCTATCTTTCCTCTTGAGAATTTGTTCTCAATAAGAAATCTAGATAATGTTTCATACCAAGCTCTAGGTGCCTGTTTCAGACCATACAGTGCTTTTAATAATAGATAAACATGATTTGGATGAGTAAAGTCAATAAAACCTGGGGGTTGTTCAACATATACTTCCTCCAATATTGTTCCATTTAGGAATGCTGACTTTACATCCATTTGATAGACTATGAAACTAGTGTGAGCTGCAAATGCTAGGAATAGCCTGATTGCCTCCAATCTTGCCACAAGAGCAAATACTTGATCAAAATCTATGCCTTCCTCCTGTCTATATCCTTGGGCAACCAACCTAGCTTTGTTTTTGATGATTACACCATTTTCATCAAGCTTATTCCTGAATACCCATTTGGTCCCTATGACTTTGTGTTTCTTTGGTCTTGGGACCAATATCCAGACCTTTCATCTTTCAAATTTATTTAGCTCTTCTTGCATAGCTGATATCCAAGAAGTGTCCTTATTTGCTTCATCAAACTTCTTAGGTTCTATTTTGGAAAGAAAGTTGTGATGCAAAGCCTCATGTATTGAGTTACCTCTTCTGGTTTGCACTCCATCATTTGGATTTCCTATGATCTGTTCTTTTGGATGGTCTTTCAGATGTTTGGTAGCGTTCCTCCACCTTTCGTTTTCCCTTTGAAATTCTGATGCTTCTGTTTGAGTGGGTTCTTCTAGGGGTTCTGGATGAAGTGGTTCTTCAACAGCAATAGGTTCTTCATAATTGTCTTCAACTTGAAGTTCATCTTTTCTAGTTACAATTGTAGTCTCATTACTTTCTTCATTATTTTCATTTTGCTGTTCATTGATATTCATCTCCTTCAATTTCTGTGTAGAACCTGCACAACTAGATAAACTTCCCAGATCCTTATAAATAAGGCTGGTTTCATCAAATACAACATGTACAGATTCTTCTATTCTATTAGACTCTTTGTTGAAGATTCTATAGGCTCTACTTTGAGAGCTATACCCAACAAAGATTGCTTCAATTGCTTTTTCAGCAAATTTAGTGAGATGGTGCTTTCCATTGTTTAATACAAAACATTTACTACCAAATATTTTAAAATAGGCTAATGTGGGTTTTCTACCTTTCAATAACTCATATGGGGTCTTATCCAATCTTTTGTTTATAAGAGCCCTATTCTGCACATGGCATGCTGTGTTTATAGCTTCAGCCCAAAAGTACTCAGGAAGAGAGGAATCACTCAGCATACTCCTGCTAGCTTCAATAAGGGTTCTATTTCTTCTCTCAGCAACTCTATTTTGTTGAGGTGTTCTAGGTGATGAGAACTCTTGAGAAATTCCTAGATTCTCACAAAATTTGGTCATTGCACCAGACTGAAATTCAGTCCCATGATCACTTCTAATCATGGCTACAGAATTTCCTATTTCATTAGTGATTTTCCTAACAAAACTGGTGAGTATTTCTAAAGTGTCTGACTTATGTTTGAGGAAGAATACCCAAGTGAATCTAGAGTAATCATCAACTATTACAAGAGTGTATGACTTTCCTCCTAAACTATGGATTGACATTGGTCCAAATAGATCCATATGAAGTAGATATAAACATCTAATGGAATCCTTTTCACCAATTGGTTTGAAGGATGACTTTGTCTGCTTACCCATTTGACAAGCATGGCAAGGACTTTCCTGCACACACTTCCACTTAGGCCCAGCTCTCACTAGATCTTTTGAAATAATTTTATTTATAGTCTTATAGTTTATGTGAGCTAACCTTTTGTGCCATTGAACACTACCAGAAATTTTATTTTCCGCTACTAAACATATGGAGTTAACTTGATCAGAACATATAAAGTTTAAGCAGTAAATGTTGCCACTCCTAATGCCTGAGAGAATTATCTCATTCTCTTTCTTAATCATGCACTCATCCTTGTGGAATGAAATGTCATTCCCAATATCACATAATTGACTTATGCTAATGAGATTGTGTTGCAATCCATCAACATGAGCAACTTTGGTGATGGTGACAATCCCATTTGAAATATTGCCATAACCTTTAGTTTTACCTCTTTCAGACCCTCCAAAGATAACCTTTGGTCCATTCCTTACAGTAGTGTAATCATTCAGGAGACTTTTTGTTCCAGTCATATGCATAGAGCACCCACTGTCCAAGTACCAGATTTGAAGTTGATTGGTCTTTGGACAACCCTGCAAGGCGAAATTACCTTTTCTTAGGAGCCCACACCAAGTTGGGTCCTAGAACCTTGTTAGTATGAGCTGGAATATTTAGTTGTTGAATAATTCTTGGAGCTGTGAGAGTTGTCATAGGTCTGAATACTGGTCTCCCAGAGCTGCTTCTTGGAACAGTTGGATTGAACCAACAGTCAAGTGCAAAATGCCCAACCCTTCCATAGCACCAGCATTCATATCTATTATATCTCCTTGGAGGTCTTCTTACTTCTTTATGTTGACTTATGTTTTGCTTAATTGCCTTATTCACAGGAGCTATGTAATTTGTTCTAGTAAATTTTATTGGTTCAGTTTTCTTTCCATCAGTAGTTTTTTACTTTAGGTCTTAGTTCCTTTCTTTTGAATTTAGTATTTGCTTTAAATACAAAGGAATCATGATGAGTTAATACTTTTTCTTTGCATAGAGGTTTGGCATTATTGTTACTTGGTTGAATTAAATCATCTTTGCTATTAGAACATTCACCCTTATAAAACTTATGCACACCTTTTTGATCATGCTTGTTTGTGATAGGCATGACTTTGTTAAACTTTAAAGGTTGTATAGGTGCCTTGTCATTACTTTTAGGGTTTTTATCTGCATTCCTATCATATCCTATGCCACATCTGTATTGTGCAGAGAATGTGTCTATTATAGGAAGAATAGTTTGTGGTTTTGAGAACTTTGCTACAAGTTTTCTTTCTGCTAGGAGTTTTGCTTCAAGTTCTTTTATTAACTTTTCCTTGGTGCTCAAAGTTTGTATGTGAATAATAGACATGACTTTTAGTTTACTAAGTTCTTTACTTGTCTGATTCAGCCTCTCAGCTGTCTCAGAATTTTGAGAATCAGTTTGCTTTAATTCAGATATTTCTTTTTGTAACCTTTTATTATGCCTTTTGCTTTTCTTAAGTGCTTTGAGAATTAATTGATATTTTTCAATAATTTCATCTATATGAAGTTTGGATTGTGAGTCATTTTCATCAGAAGAGAATGAATCTATTTCAGTTTCAGAATTAGAATCAGAAAGAGGAGTTTTATCAAGTACCTTTATATCAGTAGTTGTCTCCTGATTTTCTTGATCACTCAATGCCATGAGTCCTGCATTTTCTTTTTCATCCTCTTCACTATCAGACCTTGATAGTGGGGCTTTTATCATAGGTCTATCATTTAGACTGTCTTCATTTTCATTGACAACCATCAGAGCTATGAGTGCCTCCTCACTATCTGAGTCTGATGACTGAGATTCACTATCACTAAGAGTGACCTTGCCCTTTTTGGCTATTAGACTCTTCTCAAGACTTTTGTCAGATTTGTACTTCCTTTCATCAGATTTCTTGTTGTTCTTTCTCTTTGAAGGACAATCAGCAATCATGTGTCCTGATTTCCTGCAACCAAAACACACAATTTCTTCTGAATTAATTTTATTGTGTTTAGAACTGTACCTGTCCTTCTTGGAGTCTTGTTTGAATCCCTCTGACAAATTTGAATGCTTCTTAGATTTGGATAACTGAGAGGGTCTAGTTTTCTAGTGTTGTTTTCTCCTCAATATTCTTTTTAGTTGTTTGGTAAAGAGTGCCAATTCACCATCTGATATTTCAGAATCAGAATTACTGGTTTCTGATTCTTCTGATTCAGATGGAATCCTGGGAGATAATACCATTCTTTCTTTGCTTTTCTTTGAACTTTCTGCTTTCAAGGCAATAGGATTTTCCCTGCTGTGTCCTTCCTCAGCTTTTCTGGTATTCAGATGAAGTTCATGAGAAAGTAGTTTCCCATATAAGTTTTGTGGCTGAATGTTTCCCAGATTTCCCATTTCTCTGATTGCACAGATCTTGATATCCCATTCTTTGTTCAGTGATCTTAAGAACTTATCATTCAGCTCATAATCTGAGAACGTTCTTCCATAAGTCTTTAGGCCATTTACAATCTTGAAGAATTTTTCATAGCATATTGCTATTGAGTCTTTATTGTCTTGTCTGAAGGCTTCATATTGCTGATTTAGAAGTGACTTCCTGTCATCTCTGACTTCTTTAGTCCCTTCCATATAGACAATAAGAGATTCCCACATTTCTTTGGCAGTTTTGCAATGGACTAAATTTTGGAAGGTTGAATCTTCAATAGCACTAACAATGATGTTCTGAGCTCTCTTGTCCATAGAGGCCAGGATCACTTCATCTTTGGTCATCTCTGAATAAGTTTTAGGAGTCTTAATATTTCCATCTGTAAGTGAAACTTTCATAGGAACAAATGGTCCCTCTAGAACTGTTATGTAAATCCTAGGATCAGATGCTTCCATGAAAAGTCTGACTCTTTCTTTCCAAATACCAAAGTTTTCTTTTCTGCAGATGGGAAGCTTCATAGATGTGAATTCTTTGCTTCCTTCTGTATTAGCCATCATGACTTTAGAAATCTACCCTTAGGAGGATCTTGTTCAGGCTGTTAAACCTTTTCTTGAACAACCTCCCTCTGATACCACTTGAAAGACTTTAATTAAGGGTAGCTAATCACCTAGAGGGGGGGGGGGGGGGGGGGGGGGTCAATAGGTTATTTTAAATCTATCACGATTCTTGACTATAATCGAGATAAAACTGATCAGAGCTTTCAAGAAATAAAGATATACACAGAAAAGAACACACAGAATTTTTATAGTGGTTCCCCGTATCTTGGGTAATCCACTTTCCCCCTTCTCCCCTTCTAGCAGTGTGCTAGATAGAGGTTATAACTCCTCCAGATCTCAGACCACAAATAGGTCTTACAGCTCAGATCACAACTGATCTTACAGTCTCAGATCCACAGATCTTACTAACTCAGATCAAACAGATCCTACCTCAGCCTTTATAACTAGGCCTACAGCTCAAATTCACCCTTGAATCTTACAACTCAGATCACACCTGATCCTACAACTCAGATCCTTGACAGATCCTACACTCAGATCTGACAACTCAGATCCTACAGAAATTTATAAAGGGGATTACAAATACTTAGACTCAGATACGAGATTGTTGAGCCTTCTTGATCTATCTGAATGATCAGACAGAAATATTCAGTAGAACAGCAGCAGCAAATGATCTTCTTGATTCAACGGGCTGTGATGACTGTTCTTCTTCCTGGGAAGACAGATTCTTCCTTCTTGATCTTCTTCTTTCAGAGAGAGGTATCAGCACAAGATTGCTGAATGAGATCTTCAATTTAGAATGGTTCTGAAAGGGAAGACAACTTCTCCAGATTCTATCTCAAACTTTCTCTCAAAATGATGGAGACGATAATTGCGTTTGAGAAGATAGGAAAACTTTTCTAACTTCACTTTTCTTCACTTCATAACTTGGATTAACTGCACAACCCATAGGTCATGCCTTCTATTTATAGCCCGCCATCTGCAATGTCTGTTACACTTCTCCACGTCAGCATGACGTTACGTCTTCAACGGTCTTTAATGAAAACAAAAGCTCAACTAGCTGTGGAGATATTCCTCAGTTCAGAGTATTTGTATAAGAGGCGTTGAGCACTTAACATCTCTATCGACACTTTTCCAGTTAGGCGTCGAGCGATATTTAGATGCTCGACGCATACTCCTTAGACTGAAGCTCTCGACTCCTCCTTCTCAGGCGTTGAGCAAACATCACTTAGTCGGCGCTTTTTATCTGAAGAAGTTGAGCAACATCCAGGGGCTCGACGCTTCTTAACTAAGCCTTCATATCTCGACACTTCTGGTTGGCGCTGAGCTGACTGAAGTTAAGTCGACACTTCTCTTTCCAAGGCGTCGAGCGACACAACTTGGCTCGACGCTTCCAAAATTGATCTCAGAACTTCAGCGGCAACCTTGTCTATTTGAGTAGTAGACATGAGTCAACGCTTCTGGGTCACAGGCGTCGAGCAATGTATGATGTCTCGACGCTTGTGAACTTGAATGAATTCCATGAACCTTTTGCCTGACCTGATCTCCTGCACATTGATTCTAGAGAGTATATCAAATACATTCTGAGATATTTCTTTGACTTATGAATGGACTTCTCCAAATCTATGACATTGTGGGCAATGATCCCAACAACTGCGAGGTTTTCCCGCTCATAAGAATTGAATTGTTAGTATTTGAGTGAGGAGTAGAGAAAAATGTTGACTCGAGTAGTGCTCTAGTCATGTGCTCCCGTCACACCTAGAAATTCAATTAGGGTAGAATAAAATTCAGAGTTGTAATGTAATTATTTCTGTTATAGTAGATGAAATTTATTTTACTTTAGTGGTGAATCCGGTGAATCCAACGGTAGCAATAGGTCAAGTGTAGCAGGCTAGTAGTAGCTTATTACTAGGGTTGAAAGGAAGGACAACCTTTCTCGGTGGCTAGAACTTGCACTAGGCGACTCTCGACACAAATTGTGTTGATGTACTCATCATGAAATGTGATATAGGCCACCTCTTGATCCGTTTGTGCTTTTGAAATCCTTACCTACGTAATCACCATTGCAAGCCCATTTGAGCCTACTCTTCCTCCTTGTTTAGCTCCACTAATAATGTAACCAAAGCCATACAACCGAACCTATGTTCACACCAACCGTTGAGCTGAAAGAAATTTCTTTCTCGATCGCATTTGGTGTCATATATGTTGCGTATGGCAGCTTTAATTTAGCTAAAGGAGTCGTTTTATTGCTCTTAAAAATGTTCTTTTGCCAAAAAGAGAAAAGAAAGAAAATAAAGAAAAGAAAAGAAAAGAAAGAAAAGAAAGAAAAGAAAAGAAAAGAAAAAGAGTTGTGCAATAATAATTCTCTCTCGGCAAAATTTTCGTATATCTGGCTCAACATGCACCGATTGTTCAGTTGAAGTCCGGGGGTGTCGTGTAAATACTGAAAATGTTGTATGGGTGATTGTCATTCTCTTGAGTACGACGGTTGTGTTGAGTGCGATTCCCATCGTCCTTCTACTTACCTAGCCTATACTCAACCTAAGCCCAATAATTGCCTATAAGTCCTATTGATTTTAGCTACGAGTCGTCTCACGCAGTAGAGAGGGTGTGAACGTGCAAGCCTATGGACACCGACTTTGATGGATTTCTTAGGAGATTGTCCCTAGCTTTGATTTGAGTAATACTTTACTCATTAGTCACACTATTTTCCCTTTTTGCGCGACCGAAAGATTCACCAGGATTCACCATCCAAGTAATATAAATTCCGAACTACTATTTTAGAAATAATTAGATATAACCTTGAGTTTAATTCTGTTCTAATGTATTTCTACGTACAAGAGCATGCGACTTCGCATAATTCTCTACCGCTCAAACTTATGCTAACATTCAATTGTTCCGACAGGAGAGCTGAGTAGTTCGCCCGAGACGTGCAAATGGTTAAGTCTGGGGGTGTGATGAGTCCCATTTATATATATATTTTTGGACTCATTTGGGTTGATATTCTAGTGTTTGCACCACATTTTAGTCACGTTTTCATTTACATATACTATTCCATGCTGGGTGCACCATTAAGCCCATTTCGGTGTGCAATTGCATTCCTCGTTGTTGGGGGTAAGCACATTGTGCTCCCCTTCCCTTCTTTTATGTATCCATGTGCTGGACGTGTATTCCCAGCTAGTATATCTTGTTTGCAGGTGACCTGATCATTCCGTTTTCCCCCAAATGTAATTTCTGTGCATATCGCACGGTCGTGCGTTTCCTTGACGCACGGTCTGCGCGGTCGTGCTTTTGTGTCTGGGAAGAAAATGGAGCGTCGGGGTTTACTCGTGCGTTTTAACGCACGGGCGAATCCGCCCGTGCGTGAGTAAAATGCACGGTCGACCTGTATCTTTGTGATCTCAAAGCGTCGAATTTTACCCGTGCGTTTGAACGCACGGGCGGCGTTGGCCATGCGTGAACAAATCGCATGGGCGGCGCAGCGTATTCTACAAGCCATATTTCATCCGTTAATATCGCACGGTCTGCGCATGATCGTGTGTTCGACCGTGCGTGACCAATTTTTAGCCTGTTTCCTATAAAAAGCAGGAATCGAGGCAATCAGAAAAGAGGACCGGGAGAGGACGACCGGGAGCGATTCAGAGAGCGGGAAATCTCTTCCTTCCCGCTGCTCTTGAGGGTTGAAGGCTTCCCCTTCATCTCCTCCACCATCAAGGCCATTTCCGGTGATTTCCACCTCCATCCTTCCATCCGGGAGCATTAAGGAGCTTCATCCACCATTAGCTCAAGCATTCCTCGCCAAGGAGACCAAGGAAGCGCTAAAGATCGTAGGAGCGGTGACAGCCTCCTTCGAGCCAAGCTCACCATCTGAGGGACGAGTCCGGAGAGAGCCCGACAACTTCTCATTCCGGCCGTGAACCCAAGACGTAACCTCTTCTTTGTGGTCCTCTCTAACCTTGAATGCTTTTACTTCATTTTGTGTTGTATGAACATGTGTTAAGCTAATCCTAAGTAGTTTTGCTTTCCTTCATATGCACTGATGTTGTGGTGGCATGAATAGCCCCTTTGTTCCTAGTGATTTTCTGTGAATTGTTGTGGGTGAAGCCACTAGCAATTGCTAGTGGTGATGTTTTGAGAAGAGGTGTGTGCGACCCTCAACCGTCATAGTGATTTCCCATCCACGTGCCTTCCAAAGCACGGCATCGCGGCTGTTGCACCCATCTCGCTGTGCGAAGCGGAATTTTGACCCGCATCTTTTTCATTCTGCAATAGCGTAGGAAACCAAATCAACCCCCCCCCCCCCCCCCCCCCCCCCCCCCGTGGTTACTTATCATTCCTTTTAACTGATTTCATGTTTAGAGCAAATCGTACTACCCAACTTGCAGTCCTTGAGAGATCGATACTTGGGGATAACTTCCCATTTTTATTACTTGAGCGACCGGTGCACTGCCGTCGTATCGCATTTCGTGCCTGCTAATTAGCAGTGCCGAAATAGTGCATCACTCGTCATCCTCAAAAGGTAAGAAACAAGCCATAGTATCCATATGTGTGTCATCCAAAAGAGGAAGGAAACAATTCGGAACATCCGAATAGTTATCTTCCTCGAGAGGAATAAGACAAGCTGGGATATCCGGTGACTCATTACATAAAGAAATTGGAGGAGACGGAGAAGAAGACGAAGAAAAAGACGCTCCCTCACAAGAAAAATAATCAATAATGGTCTTAAGATGCGAATTAATATTATTTAAAGAAGTTTGCAATTCAAGAAACCGATTATCGATAGAATTATAAATTGGAGGCGCGGCGCTTTGCGGGGCAAAATCATGCGAAAAAAAGACGGGTTCCCCACCTCCCATGTAGGATAAAAATTGAAGTAAGAGTCAAATTGGCCACTTTGTCCTACTCCAGAAAAATTGAAATCATATGAGGGAGTGGTTCCCGAAAAACATGCAAAATTAAAATGGTCGGGAGACCCACAAAGAGCGAAAAAAGAAGATGATTCCATGATAAAAAAAAAACTGTTACCAAAAAAAGAAAGAGAAAATTTAATTTTTTTGATTTTTTTGACTTTTTAGGCGGATTATGTTAGTCCAGAACTTCCCGAGATCTGCCCTGTGAGGGGTTTGCAACGGTACTAGAAGCTGTGATGGGAATTCAAGCCCAAAGCGTCCTTTCCAGGAATTTAGGTGGGATAGAAAAATGATGATGTGGGTTAATTATAATATATAATATTTTTTTTTTGATTTTTTTTGTAGAAGTAATAAACTCGGTGCTTTCGTAATATTGCCAAAAATATCCCCGGCAACGGCGCCAAACACTTGATAGAGAAATTTTTGTTCTCCAATCTATACTCGATTAAGGCAAGTGTACCTATCGAAATATAGCATAGGATATAAAATATATTAAGGTCGTATAAAAACTCGGGGCAGGCAACTACTATTACTCACAACGATTCTATTATCCTACCGAACGATTGATTGGGTTTTTGAGAATTTTAAGTAAACTAAAGATAAAAGTAAATTAAGAAAATCAGATTAAGAAGATAGTATTCGATCGATGATTCACCATGAAAAGAAACGAGAAGGATAAGAATATTGTTTTACAATTGCAAACCAAACTCGACCGTGACGGATCCGAAAATAAGAAATAATCTCGCTAGAGCATTAAATCTCCTAACTATTAGACGTTTTGATCGAAATCTCTTTGCAAATCAAAAGGGCTAAAGTCGCATTATCGAAGTGAACCGCACTATTGGATTTGACTCCAATCCGGAGGATTTACGTCGTCCTATCTCTAGGATTGTGTGCAACTCCTTCCTTCTTTGAATGATCTTTCAAATCAATGAGTCTCTCGACTTCTATGAAATGAGATCAAATGCCTACTACCGTATACCGAAAATATGGAGTCGACACGAGATAAATCAAAGAAGGATCGAGAAGAGTTAACAAGAATAAAACTAAGAAAAATAAAATCTCTTCTCAAATCATGGATCCTCATGATCAAATGCAAACGGAGATTAGTTACGCATAATAGAAATTGAGACAAGGATGAAAAATAAAACTTGCATTTTCATTAGTGAATAAAAAGAGTAAAATAATAAAAGAAAAATGACAATAATGTTCTCAAAAAGAAATACAAAGCATGGAAATAAAACTTACAATAAAAAGAACTAAAAACTACAACTATCTCTTGATCTCTCTCTTGCCAAAAGTTCCTCTTAAGCATGAGGCATGGGCTCCTTTTATAGATGGAGGGGAAGGTTCTAGAACATTGAAGAAGTGGAGGGAGACCAAGGGGTGGCCGGCCACATGCATGGGAGAATGCATGAATTTCATTTAATGGGAGGAGAGAGGGAGAGGCTCATGCATGCATGTTATTTAAAAATGAAATAAAGAGGGGAAGGGAGGAATGTATGGGGAATAGAAGAGTGAGAAATGAGAGTAAATGAGAGAGAGAGAGAAATGATATTCATTTAAGAAAAAGAGGAGAGAGGAGAGAGGAGAATTCGGCCATGCATGTGCCATGCAAAGGTGGCGGGCTGCAACATGGGCTGCTCAGTTTTTGACTTGAAAAGGGCTGCACCATGGAGAGGGGGGCTCGGGTTTGAGCTTGGGAGCTGCTCCAAATGAAGGGGCTGCACCAAATGGAGAGGGGGCTGCTTGTCTTGAGTTCGGGCTGCACCAAGGAAGCTCGGGCTGCACCAACCTACAACATAAAAAAATAAAATTAGTTTTATAAGAAAAACAAAACAAAGTAACAACATAAAATAACATAACATAACATAACATAATTAAATATAACAGACATTAGATAACCAACATAAAAATAACAACATTATAAAACAAGAGAAATTAAACATAACAAACAACATAAAAACATACAATAGCAACATTAGAACTTAACAAGCATAAAATACAAGGAAAATATAATTAAAACTAGGGAAATTCATATTAAACTAACCTAAAATATTATGACTAAAAACTACTTATCAGGGGTCTTTAACTTAGTCTTGTGAATGAGACTCCTTTTCAGAACATAGTTGGCAGCATTTACTGCCTTAGCCCAAAAGGACTTAGGCAAGTTGGATTCAGCCAATAATGTCCTTCATGATTCAATTAGGGTTCTATTTTTCCTTTCAGCCACCCTATTTTGTTGGAGGGTTCTAGGAGCTCAAAAGCTTTGTCTTATCCCTTCATCCTCACAGAATTTACACATTAACTGATTTTCAAACTCAGAGCCATGATCACTTCTGATCACAATAACTTGGGTGTTTAATTCAGATTGAATCTGTCTAATGAATGTTGAGAGGATCTTGAAGGGGTCAGACTTAGCTTTTAGAAAGAACACCCAGCTGAACCTAAAAAAATCATCAACAATGACTAGAGTGTAAGCCTTACCTGCTAAGCTTTGAGTGAAAATAGGACCAAATAGGTCCATGTGCAACAGGTATAGGATTCTAAGTGAATCATTCTTACCAATTGGTTTGAATTATGTCTTGATCTTCTTTCATAGTTGGCAGGCTCTATAAGGATGATCTTTATTGAACTTACCAGTTGGTAAGCCCCTCACTAGGTTAAGCTTGGAGAGTTTGGCTATTGTCTTATGATTAAGATGACTAAGCCTCATATGCCACAGCTCACTGTTTTCTAACTGGGAGTTGAACAAGAAGATCTCAGACTTTGTGTACTCAAAGTCAACAACATAGACTTTACCCTTCCTAAGGCCAGTTAACACTACTTGATCAGTTCTGGAGCAAACTATATGACACAAGGACTTGGTAAATACAACTTTGTATTCCCCATCATACAGCTGACTAATGCTAATCAAATTATGTTGAAGACTTTCAACATAAGCCACCTTAGAAAAGGAGACTTCCCCAATCCTGAGCAAACCATATCCTTTGGTTTGACCAGTAGGAATTCCCAAAGATTACCTTAGGCCCTTCCTTGGCCTTGAAATTCTCCAGCAGTTCTTTTGCTCCAATCATATGCATGGAGCATCCACTGTCCAGAAACCACTATTGGTTTGTGGTTGGACAGTCTCTCTTCTACACATGAAATCAACCATTAGTATAGACCCTCAAATGTTGGGGTCTCTTTCTTCTATCATCATATGGAGTAATGAAAGAGTGAGAAGGTCTTTCAGTATACCCCCTTAGGTGAAGAAGTGTTGCATTATTATGCCGGCAATGTTTGGCAATATGTCCTAGTTTAGAGCAGCAAAAACATCTAGGAATATAGGAAAAAAGAGTTTTAGATGTTTGGTAATTTTTTGCAGGAGACATGCATCGAGAAAAAATTGACGCATCTTTAGAGTTGCGTCGAATGTAATTCGACGTGACTGCACAGTCCCGTCGATAGTCATTCGAAGCATAGTATTGGTTGCATTGAGTGTAATTCGATGCACCCACATAGTTTCTTCAAAATGATGTCTACGCACATGTTGAACCATGTCGAGTTTCATTCGATGCATTCTTAAAATTGCGTCGAGTTCTATTCGACGTATGACTCTTTTTCTTAAGATTTTTGTTATTTTTACTTACTGTTTCTATGGGATGTTTGCTTAAGATCCCTGGTTGATCACTAGTGTTTGACCTATTGAATATGGTGATTTTATTGGGGTTGTTATCTATATGATCTTCACTTGATTCAAGGATTTTACTAGGTCTAGACCTATATGATGCTACAAGATTTTCCCAAGCATTTTTGCTAGGGATTTGAGTGCTAGTGGATGGTTGTGATTCCTGATCAAGATGATCAAATCTCATAGAGAGATTTTGTGAGATGTCTTTAAGATTTTGACTCCTTCCATTGAGGGAGTTCTCAAAGGCTTTTGCCTTTGAGATTTCCTTTTCTAAGTCTAAATTTTCCTTATCTAATATATATAGTTCTTTTTTCTTTTTCGTATAACTTATTTCTCAGTTCATAGTTAACTGAGTACTGATTATCTCTCTTAAGTTCTTTTAGTTTAGACCTGATTGTTTTAAGTTTCTTTTGGTTGTTAAGAAATTCTTGACAAATTCTTTAAAATAATCCTTAAAATCTCTTGATGAAAAATCAAGGTCATCAAAAATTGTTACCTTATTCTCAGCAGAGAAGCCTTCCAGAGCCATTAGGCAGGCTTCTTCTGTACCACCATCTTCATCATCATCAGATGAGGAGGAGCCTGATTCAAAGTTTGAATCACTCCAGGTTTCAGCTATGAAACCTTTCCCTCCTTTCTTATCCTTCCTCCTGAAGGATTTCTTCTTGTACTCTTTTCTCTGCTTGATTTTCTTGTTCTTTTCTTCCTCATGACACTCAATGGAAAAGTTTCCTGGTTTTCTGCATGAAAAGCAAGTAATCTCTTATTTAGGAGTTTTATCACACCTTGGCTTGATTGAGCTTCTCTCTTTCTTTTTGCAGTCCTCTGTCCTGCCCCACTTCTTGAATATTTTAGCCAGGAGATTGAACATTTCCTCTTCAGTGGTGGAGGACTCTGCTTCAGCTATCTTTAATGCCAGACACCTTTCTTTAGGAGTTGATGTTCTTTCCTGGGCTTCTGACTCAGCCATGCTTTTTAGTAGAAGCTCATAGAATTTGAGCTTTCCAGTAGAACATCTGTTGTGATCTGTCTGAGGCATCTAGAATCTCTGATAGCCCATATTCTAGAGTCTCGTGTGCTTGGGAAGTACATGAGGAGCTTGTCATTAATCTCTGTTAGAGAGATTTCTTTGTCAAGCCCTCTCAGCTCATTGATGATGAGGCTGAATCTATCATACATTTCTGAAATGCTTTCATCAGCATTTTTCTTGAAGTTTTCATATTAGGATATGAGAAGTGACTTTTTGTCTTTTCTCTCATCAGAGCTTCCTTCAACTAATCTGGAGAGAGATTCCTAGATTTCCATGGCAGAGTTGCACTTAGCAACTTTTTGGAATATGTCATCTGACATAGTTGAGACCAAGATGTTCATGGACTTGGCATCACAGGCCTTGACCTTCTTCTCAGCATTAGTCCACTCTGCTCTGGGTACTGAGGTTTGTATGACTTTCCCACTAGCATCCTTCCTTACTGGGTCTGGGTGACTTGTCAGGTTGACATTGAAAATTTCCTCATCAACGGAATTCATATATAATTTTATTCTAGCCTTCCAGAGTGTGAACTTATTCAAGTTACACATTGGAGGTCTTGTTGAAGCATAATCCTTAGAACTCATTTTTCTTTGTAAAATATATTTGAAATAAAGAAATAAGAGTAGGAGGTCTTTTTGATCAAGGTGTTAACCTTTTAATGATCAACCTCGCTATGATACCAATTAAAAGTGCACAGTGTGCCTCTGAGAATCCTCTAGAGGGAGGGGGGTGAATAGAGATTTACAATATTTCTATCCTAACTGTGTAGACAATAAAATAAACTAAGGAATTATGCTCAAACAAAACACAGACAGAATAATATAGTGCAAGAAATGAAATGCTGAGAAAGAAAGTTGGGACAGCCCAAAAAAGCACAACACAAACACAAAGGATTTTATAGAGGTTCCCTAAAATGTGGGTAGTCCTCTCTTCTACCACCTAGTAGGAATGCACCACTTGTGCCTGAGTCTTTTGATAAGGAGACTCTTAGAACCAACGATCTTTTGATAAGGAGATCATGAATCAACCAGATATTTTGATAAGGAGATCTTGAACCACAGATATTTTGATAAGGAGATCTTGAACCACTGAATCCCTTGGAAGAGGGATTCTAAAAACTCTTTTACAGGTGAAGAGAAAGTGAAGAAGGAAGAGAAGGAAAGAGGAGGAATTCTGTTCTCAGAATTCTATGAAGCCTTGTGCTTCAGTTTTCTCTTTTCTGGATCTGTGGATAATGAATCCTTGCTTATGATAGAGATGTTTTTCAAGGATTATGAGCTTCAGATCCTGTTCTGCTTTTCTTCTATTCAAATCTGGCTGCAGTATAGTAGTGATGAGAAGCAGCCTTCTATTCTTTTGATCTGAGAGAGAGAGAGAGAGATCAAATCTTCTATTTTTTGTCTTTTAGGGCTCAAGAAGGAAGAAGCAGAAGGAGGGCCCTAATCGACAGCAGGAGGTAAAACAATATGATCAATGCTATCTTTTCTCTCTGCTTATCTTCTTATTTATTGTCCATCTATTTGATTTGAAATTTTTTCCCCTTTTGGAATGTCCTGAAAAGCTATATCATTGGACAATATCTCTTCCTTTCCTCTTTTAATTCTCGACCCGTCCACCACCAGTAATGATCCTTTCCAAGAAATCTTTTCTTGTCTTCTTTGGTGTTCCTTTCCATTCTAGGCAATAAATGAGCCATTGTAGAACGGTTTTCAGTGTTGTGGGCCTTGAGAGAGAGTTCCAAAATGACAGCTGAAAAGGTTTTCTTTTCAGACTATATTATACATTGCGTCGATTTCTCTTCCTCTCTTATCGACACACCTCCGAGTTCTTGTAAAAGCAGCTTCAAATTCATTCTTGCTCTGATGGAACTCTGCAGTCGACGTTGCGTCGATACCTTATCAATGTAACCGTCGAGTTGTGGTCTTGACTTTGAACCTCATCATCTGCGTCAAAATGTAGTTGATGTTGCGTCGACATCAGATGGCTTCGACAGATACTTTCTTCTGTGTTGAGTTGAAGTAAAAGCTACGTTGACTTATCATGATACTTCTACATGACCATGGCCTCTACGTCGATATCCTTTCGATGTAGCGTCAACTTGATTTACTTCGACAGAAGGTTGAGTTGCTTGGACTTCTATTCTAAGTAGCGTCGACGTCAATTTGATGTTGCGTCGATTTCTATTCGATGCAATTGTTAACTTAACCCAAATTCTGCTTGTCTTGACTAGGTCTTGTCACTCTAAGTTGAGTAAGATATCCTAAGACATCTAATGACCATATTACCCTAAATATATGTTAGAACCCGAGCCGGTCGCTATTTCACAATTCCGTACTCGGTCGACTGCAGTCGAACGGCACAGCATCCCCAACTAAATCTCCCGGGTCAGACCTGGGCGCCACCAGAGCTAACCCTCCTCTGCCACGGGTAGGTTTTTGAGGCTGGGGCTTGATCCCGGGACCTCCTTTATCAAGGCCTTGAGGGGACTCTTGATACCCAACTACACTCCTGATATCAACGCCTTGGCGCCCAGGTCTGACCCGGGAGATTTGGTTGGGGATGCTGTGCCGTTCGACTGCAGTCGACCGAGTACGGAATTGTGAAATAGCGACCGGCTCGAGTTCTAAAACTATACAATGGGTAATTCAAACCTAAGCAATAAAATCACTTTAGATAATTTGTTAAGTTAAATCTAAGGAGTTTTTTCCCAACACTAGCATATATATTCAAGTGTTGATCAAGTAAGAAGAAGCCCTCACAGTGCTTCTATTGAAGACTCAAGTGTTATTGTTCGAGTGAAAACCTTTACAACTTCTTTGTAATTGTAGGATCCTATTTGGATCTAAGTTTATTGTAGGATTCCAGAGGTAATCTAAGTTGTAAGATCATTGTGATCTGAGGTAGGGTCTTTGAAAAGATCTGAGTGTAGATCTCTTGTTGGAGAGATTGAGGTAGGGTTGCTTTTGGCCTGAGTGTAAGATCTTGTGATTGAAGATCTGGGTTGTAGGACCTTGTGTTGAATGTCTGAAGTAGGGGATTGTTGTTCCTGTGGTGTAGGAGTCAAGGATTCTGAGTGTAAGATCTTTTGATATGAGAAATTTGGAGAAGTTGGCCTAAGCTAGCACTCTGCTAGATAGGTGAAGGGGAAAAGTGGATGTACCCATAATTGGGGAACCACTATACATCTTGGTGTACTGTGTTGTGGATTGTGCTTATTTATTGCTTTGTTGTGCTTAAAAGAAGAAAATCAAAAGAAAGCATAAAACTATTTAAATACATATTCACCCCCCCCCCCCCACCCTCTAAGTGATTAGACAACCCTTATCTTTCAAATTGAGCCAACTGTACTTGGCAAAGTGGCCAATTTTTCTACAACACCAGTAATCATACATATTATACCTCCTCTTATGGTTTACCTTAGGTACAACATGAGGGTGCTGGTGACCAAAAGAGCAATTCCCAGAAGTTTTTACTGGTCTGAAATTTGTCATGTGGATGTGTGCAATGTTGGAATGGGGCAGCACAGTCACATGACTTTTTCTGTCAACAGGCGTTTGAACTTTATCCTTCTCCTTGCCTTTTCTTGTTGGTGCTGTTGAACCAATTACAAATGGTCCATGATTTTTCATTTGGATTTCCTCATGATGTTCTATAAGTGCCCTCAATCCAATGTCTGCTCTATTCTTTGAGTTTTGTGGTTGTTTTGTTCCACTGGTAGAGCATTCATTGGATATAAGTCCATATGAAGAATCTAGATCATAATTATTGCTTGGCATTATGACCTTTCTTATCATAGTATGTTTTTGGGCAAATTTTCCCTTTTCATCTCCTTCGGAATATCCTACACCTCATCTATAAGGTGCAGAAAATCTGTATATAATTGGTAAGACAGTTTGCGGCTTAGAGAACTTAGCCACTAACTTTCTTTTAATTAAGAGCTTTTCCTTAAGATCTTTAATGATTTTTTCTTTCTGATTTAATGTCTTAATTTGAGCTTCAGTTTTCTTTTGAAGAACCATGAGCACATAATTCATTCTAGTTATTTCTTTATTTTTCTCAGACATCTCAGCTTCAAAGGGCTTGAGCATTTCTATCTGTAAGGCTTGAGCCTTTGCCAGCTTCTTGCTTCATTTTAGAGCATCTAGAAGGGCTCCAAACCTTTCTACCATATCAGTTTCATCTTCACTTTCAGAAGATGAACTTGATTCATATTTAGAGCTTGTAGTAGAAGGGGGTGCTCTGATGCTTACCTAAGCAGGAGGGCATGATTCATCCCGACCCTCAGGACCAGAAAAATCCATCAGCCCAAAGTAGGGTTCTTCATCAGATCCAGAAGAGCTTGGTTCACTGTCACTCAAGATCTTTGGCTTCATTGCAATGAAGCTCCTTTTTTTCTTCTTTTCCTTGTGAGATCTTCTCTCATCAGATCTCTTATTTTCTTTTCTCTTGTCAGGGTAGGCAGCAATGACATGACCTGCCTTTTTACAGTAATAGCAAATGATGTCAGATGAAAGAAATTAGTTCGGATTAGAACCATACCTGTCATCTTTTGAATTTTGTCTTGGCCTGTCTTTATTATAGCTAGAACTTCTAGAGCTGGATGAGGAGGGCCTATTCTTCTCTTGTCTTCTTCTTGACAGTAGTTACTTGAATTGCTTGGAGAGAAGGGATAACTCTTTATCAGTCAGTTCAGAGTCTGAAGTGTTGGCCTCAGACTCTCATGTTCAGTACTCCTCTCCTGTAGGATTGGAGAGTCTTCCTTGTTCCTCCTTGAGCTTTCAGCCCTGAAGGACATTACCTTCTCCTTGGAGTAGGATCTGAAACTTTCCTCCCCAGCCTTCCTTGTGTTTAGTTGTAGCTCATGAGACATCAACTTCCCAAATAAATTTCGGGGCTGCATGTTTGCTAAGTTCCACATCTCCCTTATTGCACAAATTTTGATGTCCATTCTTTATTAAGGGATTTCAAGAATTTTTCATTAAGATCATAGTTGAAAAATTCTCTCATATAAGTTCTAAGACCATTTACAATCTTGAAGAATTTCTCATAGCACTCAGAAATTGAGTTCTTCTTCTCCTGCCTGAAGGCCTCATATGCTTGATTTAGTAGAGATTTTCTATCATTTCTAACTTCCTCAGTGCCTTCCATATAGACTATGAGAGAGTCCCACATCTCCTTTGCAGTCCTGCAGTTGATTAGATTTTGAAAGGTAGAATCATCTATTGCACTTACCAGGATATTTTTGTCCCTCTTATCCATGGTGACCAAGGTGATCTCATTCTTGGTCATATCAATGTAATTCTTTGGTACTTGTAGATTTAGATCAATGTTGGATGCTTGTATAGGGATGAAAGGACCCTATTCAACTGCAAAGAATATCCTTGGGTCAGAGGCTTCCATGAATAATCTGACCCTTTCTTTCCATATTGCAAAATTTTCTTTCATGCAGATTGACAGTTTCATAAAACCAAGCTCCTTGATGTTTTCTCTTGAAGACATGGTGGATTGACTGGACCCTCCTTAGGCAAATTTGTTCAAGTGGTTAAGCTCTTCTGGAACAACCTCGCTTTGATACCACTTATAAGTTTAGTATAGTCTAATCACCTAGTATGCGGTGTGAATAGGTGTTTGTATTTTCTAAGTCTCTAGCAGTTATTTCAAATATTCAAGCACAAAAAAAGATCATACCATAGAGAACACAACAATTTATAGTGGTTCCCCAGTATGGGTACTCCACTTTCCTCCTCCACCTATCTAGCAGTGTGCTAGACTAGGCAAACTCCACAAAACTCAAATCTTACAACTCAGAGTCCAAGGCTCCTAACTCAGGAATACAAACAGATTCCATACCTCAGATCCCCTACCTTAGGATCCGACAACTCAAATTCTGTCTAGAATACTACACTCATATTCAACAAGAATCCTACCTCAGATCTCAAGGAGATCATACAACAAAGTTGATTACAATATTTGTTTTACAATATAAGTAGACTCAAGAAAATATATCTTGCAATGTCTTGAGTCTTCTTTGGCTTTGATAAAAATTGCCTTTGTTGGATCAACAACAGATCTTGAGAAAATCTTCTTTGAAGAACTTGATCTGACCCGAACTTTTAAATCCAAGAATCCTTTTGCTCTTTTAGAGATTGAAAGAAATGATCTAGAGAAGTGCTCAAAAGCTTTTGATGTTTCCCTGTTAAACTTCTCCTTCTGATTGTTCTTCTCTGAAAAGATTGCCTTGGTGGTTGCACTTAGGTTTCTCGAGAGAATATTGTTTGATTGTTTTTGATTCAAGGATTAGGGTTTTCCTTTCACATCTCATCAATATTTATATGACTGAGAGATTTAACGGTCGAGCCCAAGAAACTTCATGTTAGAAACTTTTTTCCTTAAAGCACTAAGCTGATTGGCACAATCCGCAGCGATAAGAATTTGAACATCTGTAATTTGAACTATCTTGACAATAAGCAAATTGTCTCGACGATATCCAAGCCATCTCGACGACATTTCATCTCTTCTCGATGACAATTTAATTCTTCAAGCCGATATAAACTCTTTCTGACATAGTGGTAATTCTGAACAAAGTGTAAAGCAATCATGTCGTTAAAGCTTCTTCTCGACGATGTACAAAATATCTCGACGACATTTTATTTCATGTCTACGATACTTTAGGTCTTAAAGACGATATTAGTAAATCAGCCTGATTACTATCTTCAAGCTAATCAAGATGATATTTTAACTTGTCAAGTCGATAAGACTTAGACAATTGATCTGAGTTTTGTACCATTATGAGGTAAGTCATATCTAAATGATATGTACTTAAGCATTCTTATTTTCAACATGCTTCCGGAAATATAGTAAAGCCTTCTCGACGACATTTTAATTGGTCTCGACGATATTTGACTTTATACTTGTTGCGGTCCACTTAAGGCTCTGGTAGATCAGACTAAATTGAACCGTCTTAGCCCGGGAGCGTTCGAGCGTGCACACAGTCACAGAAAAAGGAAAGCTGACAAGACAATTTTTTAACGTGGAAAACCCATCAACTGGGTGAAAAACCACGCGGTCGGGCCTGGTGCCGACCAAAACTTCCACTATTTGTTGGTTGTACAGAGCTTTTTTAAAGAACTCGAGGGCAACAGACCGCCTCTCGTTACAATTATTTAGAGAGAGAGAGATGTGTTCGGAGGGTGACAGGCCACCGCTCACGGAGCTAAGTCTTCTGCCTGCTGCAGAGGGGAATGTTGCACTCTAAGTGCTTTTGAGGCTTTGAATGCTGCTCGAAGGTTGGATCGATGCGCTCTGTGTGTCTTTGTCTCCGTAGCTTGTCTCCTGCTGCGCGAGAGGAGTTTGGAGTGATGGTCTTGACGGTGGCTGACAAGTTTGTTCTTGAGCGCACAGAGGAGTGCTTATTCTTGAGCGCATGGAGGCAGGCTTGAAGTGGAGCGCACGAAGGTGCGTTTGGAGCGGAGCGCATAGAGGCGCGCTTGGAGCGGAGTGCACGGAGGCGGGCTTGAAGTGGAGCGCACGAAGGTGCGCTTGGAGCGAAGTGCACAGAAGCGCCCTTGGAGCGGAGTGCACGGAGGCGCGCTTGTGAGCGAGCAAGGAGGAGGCGCGCTTGTGAGCGCGCAAGGAGGACGCGCGCTTGGGAGCGCGTGAGGAGGAGGCGCGCTTGGGAGCGCGCAAGGAGGACGCGCGCTTGGGAGCGCGCAAGGAGGACGCGCGCTTGGGAGCGCGCAAGGAGGACACGCGCTTGGGAGCGCGCAAGGAGGACGCGCGCTTGTGAGCGCGCGAGGAGGAGGCGCGCTCGTGAGCGCGCAAGGAGGACAAGCACTTGGGAGCGCACAAGGAGGATGCGCGCTTGGGAGCGCGCAAGGAGGACGTGCGCTTGGGAGCGCGCAAGGAGGACGCGTGCTTGGGAGCGCGCAAGGAGGAGGCGCGCTTGTGAGCGCGCAAGGAGGAGGCGCGCTTGGGAACGCGCAAGGAGGACGCGCGCTTGGGAGCGCGCAAGGAGGACGCGCGCGCTTGGGAGCGCGCAAGGAGGACGCGCGCTTGGGAGCGCGCAAGGAGGACACGCGCTTGGGAGCGCGCAAGGAGGACGCGCGCTTGGGAGCGCGCAAGGAGGATGCGCGCAAGGAGGACGCGCGCAAGGAGGACGCGCGGTTGGGAGCGCGCAAGGAGGAGGCGCGCTTGGGAGCGCGCAAGGAGGATGCACGCTTGTGAGCGCGCAAGGAGGATGCGTGCTTGTGAGCGCGCAAGGAGGAGGAGCGCTTGTGAGCGCGCAAGGAGGAGGCGCGCTTGTGAGCGCGCAAGGAGGAGGCGCGCTTGTGAGCGCGCAAGGATGGAGGAGAGAGAAAATTTGTAGGAGGATTTTCCCGGCCGGAGAGAGAGAAAGTCTCAAAAGAGGGGAGAGATGGGGGAGGAGAAGAAGATGGAAAAAAGAGAATCCTTGTGGTTCTATTTATTGTTTTTGAGGGTGACACTTTCATAATTAAATGGGTGGTTAGGTAGTTATGGTGGTTATGCGGCTACCCGCACACCATAACCAATTTATATATGTGTTATACGCACACTTATCATGAATATAGCTACGCGCACACTAGTTTGTATAGTTTTGCGGTAATATGTATTCATATGACGGATATGGTTATGCGCACACCATAACCATATTATTTGCTATACGCAGACCGTATTGAAGGATTTTACTATTTTCACCCCCATGTTGGAGGATTTTACTATTTACACCCACATGTTGGAGGATTTTGCTATTTGCACCCCATGATGGGGGATTTTACTATTTACACCCACATGTTGGAGGATTTTACTATTTACACCCACATGTTGGAGGATTTTACTATTTGCACCTCATGATGAGGAATTTTACTATTTGCACCCCCATGATGTGGGATTTTACTATGTGCACTCCATGATGGGGGATTTTTACTATTTGCACCCCATGATGAGGGATTTTTACTATTTGCACGCCATGATGGGGGATTTTTACTATTTGCACCCCATGATGGTGGATTTTACTATTTGCATCCCATGATGAGGGATTTTACTATTTGCACCCCATGATGTGAGATTTTACTATTTGCACCCCATGATGGGGGATTTTTACTATTTGCACCCCATGATGGGGGATTTTTACTATTTGTCCCCCATGATGGGTAGTTACGGGGATAGTGGGGTTTATCTTGGTCAACCCCATTTCCTCCACCAAATGAGGCGAGTGATGTTCATTAGCGCACTGCCCGAATGCACTGCCTGAACATTTTGTGAGACCACATCACGTATCATCTTTACGAGTGCACATCATAAGCCCCCCAAACCTTCAGAGTCTGAATTACTGTGCGGAGGAGTTCGGAGGTTTTGATTTTTCTGCGGCGGCTTCGATCATTGCTATCTTCGTGGCGCCTTGGGTAGGAATTGCTGTTGTAGGATGAGTGTGCAGTTTTTCACATAATAGAAGATTAGTTTGCGCTAATCTGAGCTCACGGCTTTTTACATAATAGAAGATGGGTTTGCGCGAGTCTGAGCTCGCGGCTTTTTACATAGTAGAAGATAAGTTTGCGCGAGACTGAGCTCGCGGATTTGTACATCGTAGAAGATAGATTTGCGCGAGTCTGAGCTCGCGGCTTTTTACATAGTAGAAGATAGATTTGCGCGAGTCTGAGCTCCCGGCTTTTTACATAGTAAAATATAAGTTTGCGCGAATCTGAGCTCGCGGCTTTTTACATAGTAGAAGATAGATTTGCGTGAGTCTGAGCTCCCGGCTTTTTACATAGTAAAAGATAAGTTTGCGCGAGTCTGAGCTCGCGGCTTTTTACATAGTAGAAGATAGATTTGCGTGAGTCTGAGCTCGCGGCTTTTTACATAGTAGAAGATAGATTTGCGCGAGTTTGAGCTCACGGCTTTTTACATAGTAAAAGATAAAGTTTGCGCGAGTCTGAGCTCGCGGCTTTTTACATAATAGAAGATAGGTTTGGTCGGTGAAGAGCGTATGTATTCAAACCGTGTACGAACGTAGGAGGGGCAAACACTTACGATGTCGGGACCTTACTGCGGTGGAGAAGGGCGAACCTTCATTCGACGACAGTGAGAGATTGCTGTGATCGCGCTGCCCGGAGGCAGTTGCTGTTTATTAGCGCACTGCCCGGAGGTAGGTGCTGTTCATTAGCGCACTGCCCGGAGGCAGGTGCTGTTCATTAGCGCACTGCCCGGAGGCAGGTGCTGTTAATTAGCGCACTGGCCGGAGGCAGGTGCTGTTCATTAGCGCAGTGCCCGGAGGCAGGTGCTGTTCATTAGCGCACTGCCCGGAGGCCGGTGCTGTTCATTAGCGCACTGCCCGGAGGCCGGTGCTGTTCATTAGCGCACTGCCCGGAGGCAGGTGTTGTTCATTAGCACATTGCCCTGAGGCAGGTGATGTTCATTAGGGCACTGCCCGGAGGCAGGTGCTGTTCATTAGCGCACTGCCCGGAGGCAGGTGCTGTTCATTAGCGCACTGCCCGGATGCAGGTGCTGTTCATTAGCGCACTGCCCGGAGGCAGGTGCTGTTCATTAGCGCACTGCCCGGAGGCAGGTGCTGTTCATTAGCGCACTGCCCGGAGGCAGGTGCTGTTCATTAGCGCACTGCCCGGAGGCAGGTGCTGTTCATTAGCGCGCTGCCCGGAGGCAGGTGCTGTTCATTAGCGCACTTCCCGGAGGCAGGTGTTGTTCATTAGCGCACTACCCGGAGGCAGGTGCTGTTCATTAGTGCTCTGCCCACAGGCAGGTGCTGTTCATTAGCGCACTGCCCGAAGGCAGGTGCTGTTCATTCAAATAAACGTCCTTTCCTTTGGGCGAAGTGAATACGTAATTTCGATAGCGTGTGGGATGACATGCCTGAAATGATCAACTTTGAAAGCTATTAGTTATAGTGGCAATTTACACAAGGTTCCTATAGAAACAAAGTTGGTAGAATATTTCAGTGGCGCGGGTAGAGCCCTGCTAATAGGTGTGAAGCATTCTCCCAGAATGACTGACTTAAGGGTTACCTCCCAGTACTTCTTGGTGAGGCGTTTACTGATCTCCTGCTGGCTGAATCGGTGCTTAGCCTCGTAGGAATTTCCTCAGTAGGCGTTGTTGGATGAGTCACTCGATTTCATCCTTAAGCTTGGAGTAGTTTTCCGTGTCATGTCCTTGTCCACGGTGGAACTCACAATATTTGGTCTGGTCTCCCGTGTTTCTAGCGAGAGGTCTGGGCTTGCGGAGCTCTTCGTTGCATTTGATTGCGTAAAATATGTTGGTTTTGGAGGTATTGAGGGGCGTGTTTCTTTGGTGCTACCGAGGTCGTGGATTGCTATGAAATTCATTGTTCCTCCTGAGGACTGATGAAGCCTTTTGCTCCCTTTTCCTTTCATGCATCAATCAAACTGTTGTTGATGCGCTTCAATTGCTTCATCGGCGACGATCTGGGCGTCAATCTGTCGAACGAGATCCTGATAGCTGGGCACGGTTTCCCGCATCAGTGCGGTGTGGAAGCCTCCAGGGCGGAGCCCTCCGAGGAGAAAACCTCGCAGGAGCTCCGGTCTTATCCCAGGGATTTGTCGTGCCTCCGTGGTGAAATGACGGAAGAAATCTTTAAGGGTTTCCCTTTCGCCTTGACGGATCCCGGACAGGTGGGAAGGATCTTTGACTATCCTGCGGATAGGGGTGAACTGGTCCGTGAATTGTTGAGTCAGCTCTGCGAAATCCTTGATTTCTCACTCCTTCAGGGATAGGAACCAGGTGCGAGCCTGTCCTTTCAAAGTCACCGGGAATGCCTGGCACAACAATGGATCTGGGGCATTACAGAGTTGCATCATGATTGCGAAGTGATCGACGTGCTCTGATGGGTCGCCCGCTCCGTTGTACATCTCAATCTTTGGGAGTTTGAAGCCAATGGGAATTGGATGTGCCAGAACCTCTGGTGCGAACGGTGAGCGACGATGGAGAGGGCGAGGGGCCAAAGAGGCGCACGCTGCCTTGCTCGTTTGTGCTCTTCGAAAATTATGTCACGAACTTCTTCACACATGAGCCTTACATCTACGGGCTCACGGTATGCTGCTTCAGGGTGGCCGCGGTGATACTGAGCTTCAGGTCCTCCGTTAGGATGGCCCCCGCGGTCGTGGACACTCTTACTGGTGATTTCTCCTATGGGTTTACTGATAAGCGAGTGGAGGGGAGCTAGATCAGCCTGCCCCTCGGGGATTGATCCTTCACTTGTGCGGACGGCTTTTCCTGCCATGATCTCCAGTCACGAGTACCGTTGTGCAGTGGGTACTGTCTTCAGAATATTCTTCAAGTTTTGGGGGAACTTTGTTCCCACAGACGGCGCCAAACTGTTGCGGTCCACTCAAGGCTCTGGTAGATCAGACTAAATTGAACCGTCTTAGCCCGGGAGCGTTCGAGCGTGCACACAGTCACAGAAAAAGGAAAGCTGACAAGACAATTTTTTAACGTGGAAAACCCGTCAACTGGGTGAAAAACCACGCGGTCGGGCCTGGTGCCGACCAAAACATCCACTATTTGTTGGTTGTACAGAGCTTTTTTGAAGAACTCGAGGGCGACAGACCGCCTCTCGTTACAATTATTGAGAGAGAGAGAGATGTGTTCGGAGGGTGACAGGCCACCGCTCACGGAGCTAAGTCTTTCGCCTGCTGCAGAGGGGAATGTTGCACTCTAAGTGCTTTTGAGGCTTTGAATGCTGCTCGAAGGTTGGATCGATGCGCTCTGTGTGTCCTTGTCTCCGTGGCTTGTCTCCTACTGCGCGAGAGGAGTTTGGAGTGCTGGTCTTGACGGTGGCTGACAAGTTTGTTCTTGAGCGCACAGAGGCATGCTTGTTCTTGAGCGCACGGAGGCGGGCTTGAAGTGGAGCGCACGAAGGTGCGCTTGGAGCGGAGCGCACAGAGGCGCGCTTGGAGCGGAGTGCACGGAGGTGCGCTGGTGAGCGCGCAAGGAGGAGGCGCGCTTGGGAGCGCGCAAGGAGGAGGCGCGCTTAGGAGCGCGCAAGGAGGACGCGCTGGGGAGCGCGCAAGGAGGACGCGCGCTTGGGAGCGCGCAAGGAGGACGCGCGCTTGGGAGCGCGCAAGGAGGACGCGCGCTTGGGAGCGCGCAAGGAGGACGCGCGCTTGTGAGCGCGCAAGGAGGAGGCGCGCTTGTGAGCGCGCAAGGAGGACGCGCGCTTGGGAGCGTGCAAGGAGGACGCGCGCTTGGGAGCGCGCAAGGAGGACGCGCGCAAGGACGACGCGCGCAAGGAGGATGCGCGCTTGGGACCGCGCAAGGAGGAGGCGCGCTTGGGACCGCGCAAGGAGGACGCGCGCTTGGGAGCGCGCAAGGAGGCCGCGCGCTTGGGAGCGCGCAAGGAGGACGCGCGCTTGGGAGCGCGCAAGGAGGACGCGCGCTTGGGAGCGCGCAAGGAGGACGCGCGCTTGGGAGCACGCAAGGAGGAGGCGCTCTTGTGAGCGCGCAAGGAGGACGCGCGCTTGGCAGCGCGCAAGGAGGACGCGCGCTTGGGAGCGCGCAAGGAGGACGCGCGCTTGGGAGCGCGCAAGGAGGACGCGCGCTTGGGAGCGCGCAAGGAGGACACGCGCTTGGGAGCGCGCAAGTAGGACGCGCGCTTGCGAGCGCGCAAGGAGGACGCGCGCTTGGGAGCGCGCAAGGAGGACTCGCGCTTGGGAACGCGCAAGGAGGATGCGCGCTTGTGAGCGCGCAAGGAGGAGGCGCGTTTGTGAGCGCGCAAGGAGGAGGCGCGCTTGTGAGCGCGCAAGGAAGGAGGAGGGGAGAGAAAATTCGTAGGAGGATTTTCCCGTCCGGAGAGAGAGAAAGTCTCAAAAGAGGGTAGAGATGGTGGAGGAGAAGAAGATGGAAAAAAGAGAAGCCTTGTGGTTCTATTTATAGTTTTTGAGGGTGGCACTTTCGTAATTAAATGGGTGGTTAGGGTAGTTATGGTGGTTATGCGGCTACCCGCACACCATAACCAGTTTATGTGTTATACGCACACTTATCATGAATATAGCTACGCGCACACCAGTTTGTATAGTTTTGCGGTGATATGTATTCATATGACGGATATGGTTATGCGCACACCATAACTAAATTATTTGCTATACGCATACCGTATTGAAGGATTTTACTATTTTCACCCCCATGTTGGAGGATTTTACTATTTACACGCACATGTTGGAGGATTTGACTATTTGCACCCCATGATGGGGGATTTTACTATTTACACCCACATGTTGGAGGATTTTACTATTTACACCCACATGTTGGAGGATTTTACAATTTGCACCTCATGATGAGGAATTTTACTATTCGCACCCCCATGAAGTGGGATTTTACTATTTGCACCCCATGATGGGGGATTTTTACTATTTGCACCCCATGATGGGGGATTTTTACTATTTGCACCCCATGATGGGGGATTTTTACTATTTGCACCCCATGATGGGGGATTTTACTATTTGCACCCCATGATGAGGGATTTTACTATTTGCATCCCATGATGTGAGATTTTACAATTTGCACCCCATGATGGGTGATTTTTACTATTTGCACCCCATGATGGGGGATTTTTACTATTTGCCCCCCATGATGGGTGGTTACGGGGATAGTGGGGTTTATCTTGGTCAACCCCATTTCCTCCACCAAATGAGGCGAGTGATGTTCATTAGCGCACTGCCCGAATGCACTGCCTGAACATTTTGTGAGACCACATCACGTATCATCTTTACGAGTGCACATCAATACTATGTTAGCTTCATCCAAGCCTTCAAGAAGATATTACAGCTTCAACGCGATTTATACTTCATTTGTTGAATTAGCTGAACCTCTTCAAGACGATATATTGATGAATGAACAGACCCTTCTTATCAAGATGATTTCTGTGTTTGGTTGTGTATCATCAAGATGATATTCCTTGAAGCTTTATGAAGCCGATGTTTCATGAAGATGTGAACCTTATCAAGATGATATTTGACTTGTAATGAGTTTATGATTTTAACTAAATTTAAGTGTCAATCCTGAAGCACAATAATACAGACATCATCAAATACAAAGTGTGGTTATCCTTGACTTGAGAACTTCTTCAAATCAGGAACATTGCATCACATGAAACATCAGCTCGTCGTTTCAACATGATCATGAGCACGTCGTTCTGCATCACATCCATATGCATGCAACTCAGTAACTCGTCGTGCACGCACAACTCTGTAGCTTGCATGTGCACAACTCTCCCAAACACGCTCCCTCACTATACTCTTCATAAGGTGTTTTGCTCTCTATGAGGTGCATCTCTCTCAAAAAGGAGCACCGCTCTCCAAAGAAGCCTCCCGCTACTCTTCAAAGGACCCAACGTCCTCTAGTCAAAGAGGGTCTGCTCCCCTCTGTGACTATGTAGGAACATCATGGGTTCATTTTCACCATTCACGACCTCCGAAAATTGGGGGGGGGGGGCATTTGATAGGATTCCCCAAAGTACCAAGTGGTCAAACCGTAGGCTCTTCACAGTGACCCTGATCGGCTCGTCGTGACGGTTTACCATGTAATACGGGTTTCACCTCGATTGGAAAGCCACAACGCTCGAACCTCAGAATGCACGTCTGTGTGCACCCCTGTGCGCGTGTGCCCCCACACATGTGCGTACAACAACGTCCGCACGTGCCCCTGTGCGCGCATAGCAGCGCGCGAGCACGTAGCTGCGTGCGTGCGCGCGGAACCCCTTCGTGCGCGCTCCCACACACGCTCGCCGCCACTGCCATCATCGTCACCACCATCGGCCTCAGCTTCTCCGTAGCCCGTCCGATGGGCCTAACCGGGATGCCCAAGTTGTCGGGCCAGCCGGTGGGCAAGGCCGTCATATCACAAAACTTGGTGATCCGATGGACCTAAACCGTGCGTTCATATTCGCTCGTTTAATGATCAAGGGAGTGTTGGAAGCAAGATGTATGGGCACACTAGATGCGAGCTCTCTCCACGGCCAACACTCCACTCGCATATACTATCTCCTTTCTCCGACGAGCTAGGTGAAAATAATTCCGGCGTTCTCCTCACTTGCGACTCCGACTCGGGCGAGTACCCCTCACGACGAATGCTCCCCACTGCTGCGAGCACACCACACTCCGCAAGACCCCACTTCACAGCACACCACCACTTCTCCTGCGAACAACACTTCTGGTTAGCACAAAACTCACACGAGCGCACCCCACCACAAAGGCGAGTCAACTCCGGAGGGCGAGCTGCAACACTCACGCGAGAGCGGTGCAGGTGGGATGCGAGGTGGCTGGCTCGGCAGGGCAGCGGGCGTGAACTCCTCCACGCGAGGTGGCTGTTCCTCCTTCTCCTTCAAGTTCACATGAGCCGGCGACGGCTGTACCGGCAACTCTTCCTGCTGGAGGTTGCTGGCGAGAGGGAGGTGGCGAGAGAGATTGGCGAGAGGGGAGGTTAGCGAGAGAACCTTTCCTGCGGGAAGAATAATAAATTTACTCTCTCTCTACAAACCTCTCTCTCTCTCTCTCTCTAAGTTTTCTACCGAAAACTAAACAAAAACAAAACTTCACAAAGTTTTTTCTATTCAAAAACTACACACGCTTTACAAAACAACAAGCCTATTTATAGGCAAAATAAACACCTCCTACTCTCTCTCCGCATTAAATGCGGGACACCTCTCTCCTCAATGAAAAGCATATATAAAATTCATTTAAAATCCGTTGACCTGGTCAACGAAATCAGCAACCAACAAACTCCCCCTCAAATCTGGCAGCACATGTCGAGTTTGCCTTTGAGCTTCACGAACGTCTCTGCCTTCAGCGCCTTGGTGAAAATGTCCGCGACCTGCTCTTCGGTAGGGCAATACACAACTTCCACAGTCTTCTGCTCCACCTGCTCATGAAGGAAATGATATCGAGTCTCGATATGCTTGCTCCTCCCATGCAGCACTGGGTTCTTCACGAGCTGGATGGCCGACATGTTATCCACTAACACTGTCGTTGGCCCTTCCTGTCCATGATGTAGCTCCCCTAATAGATTCCTGAGCTAGATGGCTTGGCAGACGCATGTCGCCGCCGCTATATACTCCGCTTCGCATGATGACAAGGCTATATTAGCCTGCTTCTTCGAGCTCCATGAGAACGTCGCCGTCCCCATGTGAAAACAGTATCCGGAAGTGCTCTTCCGATCATTGACATCTCCACCATAGTCGCTATCCGAGTAGTCGACTAGCTTCAACTCTCCTCCTGATGAGTACTTCAGGCCATGGTCCCTTGTTCCGTTCACATATCTTAGGATTCGCTTCGCTGCGGTGAAGTGATCCTGTTTGGGCTCCTCCATGTACCTGCTTACTACCCCGACCGCATACATGATGTCCGGCCTAGTGAAGGTCAAGTACCTTAGACTCCCGATTAGGCTCTTGAACATCGTCGGGTCCACACCTTCCTCCTCAGAGTCCTTCCTCAACTTTGTCCCTGGGTCCGCTGGAGTGGAGATAGCCTTGCTACCCTCCATCCTGAACTTCTTCAGAATTTCTTCTGCATACTTCTTCTGGGATATGAAGATCTCGTCTTCCTCCTGCTTCACCATGATGCGAGGATTCGGCAAGTGCACCGGTCGCGCAAGTAATAAATTTTGGGAATAGAATTCCCGAGTGTCGGTCTCTTGAGGAACACAGTAAAGTGGAGTTTATTATCGAGGAAGGACTTGAGATCGAAGTCCTGCGGTAGATGGAATGCGAACGAAAGGGGCTTTGAGGTTTGCAAACAAAAGTAAATACTACGCCTACTCCTATGCAATGCCGCTATGCAATGCTTCGATCAGCGGGATGGAAACTAGGCAGGCCTTGAGCGCGCTGCGTCGAAAGGGCGGATGGACGAGAAGGCTAACGGGAACGAGCTATGCAGGCCTTGAGCGCGCTGCTTTGTTAGGCAAGTGGAAAACGGGCCGCGATGCCACGCTTCGGTGGCCGAATGGGCGAGTAGGCTTACGGATTGAGGGTCGCAAGCACCTCATCGACAAGCACGCCACTAGCAATCGCTAGTGCGGCACCGGACATGGTGGTGGAGCGGAAAATTGATGGGGGCGCACCTCATTAACACAAATGAACAAATTGATTTCATAAACATGAAATAAACAATACTAAACATGATTCATAGTGTTCATCATCAAGATAAAGAGAATACAACAAATATAACCACACAAGTAGAAGAAAAAGGGCAAGAAATACGACCTAATCCGGAGTCTCGTTGTAGATTCACGGTAGGAAGCACCGGGTTGTCAATCCGCGTCCTAGCTCGGTCCCAACTGCGTCCGGGGTAGAGGAGGGCTGTCACACCTCCCAATGGACCCGTCTTCTCCAGCGATTTACCATCCGGTCACGTCTAGTGCGAAGAACTTCTTCCTTAGCGATCAAAATGAGTGTAGAATCTCTTCTTTCAAGCCCTTGGATGATGGAGGAGGCCTAGGGGGTGAAAAACCTCTGGAAATGGCGAAAACGGCGGACTGAACGGAGTCCAAATGCGTAATCCCGACCTAATTCGCGATCAGGTCATTATATAGGCGCTGAATTAAACAGCGCGCACAGTCATTGGCGCACGGCCAGTGGTCGTGCGCACTGGAATTCTGCGATCGTGCGCACTGCCTGGGAGGAACCTGCAAGATACAAAATTTATAGAATAAAATGTTCGCACGACCAGTGGCGCACGACCGGTGGTCGTGCGCACTATCGTTGATGGTCGTGCACAATACAGCAAACAGAACTCAGAATTTTAATGATAAGTGCGCACGAGCAGTGGCGCACGACCGGTGGTCGTGCGCACTGGCGTTGGTGGTCGTGCGCACTGCACCAAACAGAACTCGTGAAAAGGGTTAAGTGCACACGATCAGTGGCACACGACCAGTGGTCGTGCGCAATAGAACCGGCGATCGTGCGCAGTGTTCCTGTGCAGAATTGCACCGGGAACACTTGCACGACTCCTATTCCAGCACAACCACAGATCCAGCCACTGAAAGTGGCACTTAACAGCACATGAATACTACTAATGACAAAAAGCACGAAAATCACACCAAAGTGGGCCTAGATGTGCACCTAGCATGGATTATCAAATATAAGCTATAACAAGGCTAAAGTGCGGAGAAATGACTAAATAACGGCCCGGATGAGTCCATAAATGTGTATATGATCAGGACTCATCACACCCCCAAACTTAACTGTTTGCGCGTCCCGAGCAAATGAATCCGGCGGAGCGTGAAAACGATAATTAACATAGAGAATTACACAAAGGAGTACGGTGCGAAGTAACATACGCATGCAAGTAGAGAATTTAGTAGAAGGAGATTCTAACTATGCTAACTAATTTACAAGAGTATTAAAGCGTAATTAAAGATTTAGATGTACTCAATTGGTGAGTTATGAAGAATTTGACGATCATGCCCGGTATGAAAGTGACGAGACACTGAGGCGGGTGTTGCAAAAGATCGGGGCTTAGGAATAACTCCGCTGAAATCCATCAACGTCGTGAACCATACGCTTGCCCGGTCACACTCTCTCCACGGCGCTAGCAAACTTGCAAATCAAATCAGTAGGGCTTATAGGATTAAAATGGGGTTTAGGTTACGGTTTGATATTCAAAGTTAAACACGGCGGCTACGCAACCCAAGTGAGCTAACGGAACGCTGCACCACGCAAGACCAACAACTATGCTCGTGTGACACACCCCCAGACTTATCATGAAAACCAGGTGTGCACACGGCCTACTTCACAAATACCAACAGATTTTCTATTTAGCTCGGAAGGATTTTTTTCAAAATACTCTTTTTTCTTTTTTTCTTTTAACATCTTTTACTTCTTTTATGTATCCTCCGGTTGGTTCAAAATCAGCAAATAGACTTTATTTTCCTTTCATGGCACAATGATTCCACACACCACACAAGTTGAGACTTATAAGCGCAGTCAAAAACAATTTGGTTGCGGGTAGGATAGGCTTCAGGCTTTGGTGGATGAAGAGGAGCTGAACAAAGGATTGGTAGGCTCAAATTTGGCTTGCAACGGCAAATGAAATGGACATGGAATAACAAAGCTCAAACTAGCCAAAGGGTGGCCTACATCATGTTTAACTCGACAAGTCGCTCTCACCCATGCTTCGAGAGTCGCTTGGGGCAAGTTCTTAGCCCACGAGAAAGGTAAACCTTCCTCCCGACTCGAGCAACACACGACTAGTAATCGCACACACACAACACCGGGTTATCGTCAATTTCATGCGAATTCACCACTTGAGTATATTAAATCTAGATTTACGCAGAAATACTAAACATAAATTAGATGCATAGAGAAAATCTAGTTCTACTCAAATTCTACCATAACATGCGAAGTGACTAGAACACTACATGAGTCAACATCGCACTCCAAATAATAATTCCTACGTTAACAACCTATTTCATATTCCAACCAAGATAGTTTACAATGGAACAACAACAAAAAGATAAGCGCGCACTCAAGTGTGTGAAATGGTGTGTGAAAAATGAAAAACAATGATAATGCTAGGGTAAATAAGAATCAACCTTCTAGTATGCGGTGCAACTCGTGCACAGTGGATAACAACAACCGCTCCCCCAGACTTAAGCTAAACAATATATCTAGAAATTTGAAGCTAAAAGAGGGGAGGAAGCGTTACCCCATGCTCAGAAATGAGCATACCAGACGATTGGCGTTTACGATCAAGACTAGTCCGCAGCATCTGCCATCACAAGGAACAAAGGCCACCAGAAAGTGACACACTAGAACAACAAAAATAGTAAAAACTGAACTAAACATGTGAGAGCACTAAAAATCAAGAAATCTGGGTTATCACCCATGGGAGGGAACCTATTCCTGCAATTAATATTAAGCACTCGCACACAAAATAAGGGAACAGAATAAGCTGGATACATAAAACTATGCCCAGAAGAGCATCCACAAGCAAAATGTCATTATTACAGTTAACAAAAGAGAAGGAGTTCGAACGACTCAACAAAAGACCTAAAAAGCAACAAGAGAAAACAGACAACAAGGCTTAGAATAGCTCGCATGCAGGGAGAAAGATCACTCGTCGTCGCTGTCGCTATCTACAACCACAACGGACGGCGACCGTCTGGAAGATGATGCGGCCCGACCCGGAGGTGGGGGAATATTTAACCCTCCCCGCAATGCTTGCTGATAAACGAAATCCGTCAGCCAATACTGGTTTGCTTCCAGATCGGAGAGGCGCCGATCGAAACTTGGCACCTCCGGCGCTCTAGAAGAACTGCCCTCCTCCTTGGCTCTCCGCTCCTGCTGAAATGAATGCCTTCGCGGCTGCAGAAGGGCTACCTCGCGGTGAGTATTTGGCGGCTCAGCCGGCTCTCCGTGCTCCTCGTCGCCTTGCCTCTCCCTAGGCGCATCTCCCGGCATCACGACCACAAAGCGTCTACTACTCTTCTTCCCCACGACCCGTAATAGATGGAAACTCACCATGGTGGCCCGAGTGATGAAGGAGGGCGCAGTCACCTGCACCATCGGAGGCAGATGACTCCAAACCCCCAGGATTTTGGCAATGCGGGTAATATAGTAGGCACCACCAATGGCACCTGTGAGACCGTAAGTGGCCTCGTGGTGGAAGAAGAAAGCAAGCATGTAGCCAAGATGCAAAGGCTGCCGAAATTCCATACTATAAAGGGAGATCAGATCTTGCCACCCCACCACGTTCTGACTAAGGGCACGGGCGACAAGAGAGTGGCTAAGGACGTGCTGCAGAAAACGGAGAGCAGGCGCGACGATCCAGGTAGATTTGCTTTTCCTAGCAACATATTCTTCATCACGACCCGTGAGAGCACACCACGCAGCACGCGGGGTGACGCCATCAGGGAAGGAGACATCCAAATCCAGAAAAGGGATCGCCGCAGCCTCGGCTTTAGTGTAAAATCCAGCATGCACCGCCAGCTCAGACAAGGATAGAGTGAAGACCTTGCCCAAAATGCGGAAAGAGCACTTTCCCGGACGTTGACCGGAGGGCAACACATCCCACTCAAACGTAGCAAGGAACTCCAAGGTAAGCTCCCGGTAGCCGAGGTCATTGCACTCGAACACCCCACTCCAATGATCAAAATAATAGCGTTGGCGGACGGCCTCCCCCAACTCCCCATTGTCGCCGATAGAGTTCAACTCGTTCCAATCCACGAGACGTTGTGATAGGAATGGCTTCTCCTTAAGAGAATTGAATCGCCGCGTGTGCGAATCCTTGGAAAAAGTAGCCATCCTAGCGAGGATCTGAGCAGGAGAGGCGGAAGAGCGGTCGGAGCGTTGGTAGACCTTTTGGCGATCTCTGGAGCTCATGGTGGTAGGAGGGCAAGGGGAAAGAGGAGAATAGGAAATGGGCTCACCGGAAGGAAGGCGGGCGCACGATCGGCGGCAACCCAGTGGAGACGGCGCACGGACGACGAAAAACGAAAGCCCTAGATCGTGCGTGAAAGGCTCGGGCGGACGGGCATTTTATAAAAATCTGGGCCGATCGCACGACCAGTGGTCGTGCGCGAAAAGTAGTGCGCACGATCAGTGATCGTGCGCCTTAGGAATTTTCCAGCGGCCAAAATTTTAGTAGAATGTCCATCCACCGTGCAGTTTACGCACAAACAGGAATCAGCACCAGCAGCGAGGTATTCACAGCCTTAACAAAACTTAACTAAACTAGACAAAATAAAATTTCAGGAAAAAGAAAGATAACTACTGGGGTTACTGTCATCCCAGCACGACTTATTTGAAAACATAAAGGTCCTAGCTAATGGGCCCATGGAAGAGAAAATGCACAGGTAACTGTTCCAATATCCGTTTCGATTGCGGGTACCGATACGGTGATAGAACAGTCACCCCGCTACCTAAATAAAGATACCTGCTCCCCACAGGTAGAGGGTAGAGAATGTAAGAAAAGGAGGAGGCCTGGTCCTTACTCATCTCACGAAACACATCTTTGCCTAGCAAGGTATCGTCAACAGCAAGGTGGCAGGGGGAAAAGGCAATGAGTGGGGCTTCCTCAAAGGAGGGGGAATAAACCTCCTCACATGAGAGGATACTCTCATCATTGACTTGAGCAAAAAGCTCCAAGTCCTCCTGATGTACCTGTGAAGACTCAACCTGCACAGGCTCAGATGAAGAAAGGGGGTCAGGAAATAAAAGAGAAGAATGACATAAATAATCAATCATCAGGGGAGTGATCCCGGTCTCACTCCCAGCAGGATCCAAGGATAGATCACTATCATCATCGTAAGTATCATGGCGAGGGGAACCCAAGAACTCAAGGGCCTCGGTGGTGAGTTGGACCTCCTCGTCCCATGAGGAAGTGCAAACCTCCTCATCAGAAGGAGTATCCTCCTCAACCCACCTCGGAGCATCCTCCGAGTCCGAAGCATCACCCCGCTCCTTTACTTTGATAGGATCATAAAGAATGTGCGTAGAAAAATCGTGCAAAGAAACTGGAAAAACACAAAGATTTGGTTCCTCCGTAAAAAGATCTGCTAAAGCCTCCCCGATGGAAAGAATACTTTCCTCATCATGCTCAGGTGCATCTAGGAGCTCCCATTCCTCTCCTTGTTGGCTAATAGATGAGTGATCATCATCACTAGGAGTGAAGCCATACACAGGGAGTGAGGAATCCATGCACAAAACAGGCTCAGGGATAGAGGGCACAATTGCCTCCATGGGTAAAGAAGGAGTGATAGGGACAATGTCGCCCTGAGTGGAGGAGCGGCGGTCAGGCTTGAAAAGACTAGGACAGTCCTTCAATTCATGACCCTCTCCTCGACACAATAAGCAAACAATGTTCCTACACTGCACAGCATTCAACTCATTCATTTGGTCTAAATAATAAACCATCTTATCATTAAAGCTAGGCGAAATACCCCATGACGACATTTTCAATAATTAAAGCAGATAAAATGAAGCAGGAATTCTTTGCAAGGAAAATCCACACAACTAATAAAGCTCCTTAGATTTAAACTTGCCTAAAACTTTAAAATAGGGAAAGACGAAATAAAGGCAAAACAAAGAAAAAAATAGAAATGCGGCTAAACACAAAGAAAGAACAACTATCTCTCGTCTCCCTCTCAAAAAACTCACACGACTGTGATCCCCGGCAACGGCGCCAAAAACTTGATGCGAGGATTCGGCAAGTGCACCGGTCGCGCAAGTAATAAATTTTGGGAATAGAATTCCCGAGTGTCGGTTTCTTGAGGAACACAGTAAGGTGGAGTTTATTATCGAGGAAGGACTTGAGATCGAAGTCCTGCGGTAGATGGAATGCGAACGAAAGGGGCTTTGAGGTTTGCAAACAAAAGTAAATACTACGCCTACTCCTATGCAATGCCGCTATGCAATGCTTCGATCAGCAGGATGGAAACTAGGCAGGCCTTGAGCGCGCTGCGTCGAAAGGGCGGATGGACGAGAAGGCTAACGGGAACGAGCTATGTAGGCCTTGAGCGCGCTGCTTTGTTAGGCGAGTGGAAAACGGGCCGCGATGCCACGCTTCGGTGGCCGAATGGGCGAGTAGGCTTACGGATTGAGGGTCGCAAGCACCTCATCGACAAGCACGCCACTAGCAATCGCTAGTGCGGCACCGGACATGGTGGTGGAGCGGAAAATTGATGGGGGCGCACCTCATTAACATAAATGAACAAATTGATTTCATAAACATGAAATAAACAATACTAAACATGATTCACAGTGTTCATCATCAAGATAAAGAGAATACAACAAATATAACCACACAAGTAGAAGAAAAAGGGCAAGAAATACGACCGAATCCGGAGTCTCATTGTAGATTTACGGTAGGAAGCACCGGGTTGTCAATCCGCGTCCTAGCTCGGTCCCAACTGCGTCCGGGGTAGAGGAGGGCTGTCACACCTCCCAATGGACCCGTCTTCTCCAGCGATTTACCATCCGGTCACGTCTAGTGCGAAGAACTTCTTCCTTAGCGATCAAAATGAGTGTAGAATCTCTTCTTTCAAGCCCTTGGATGATGGAGGAGGCCTAGGGGGTGAAAAACCTCTGGAAATGGCGAAAACGGCGGACTGAACGGAGTCCAAATGCGTAATCCCGACCTAATTCGCGATCAGGTCATTATATAGGCGCTGAATTAAACAGCGTGCACGGTCATTGGCGCACGACCAGTGGTCGTGCGCACTGGAATTCTGCGATCGTGCGCACTGCCTGGGAGGAACCTGCAAGATACGAAATTTATAGAATAAAATGTTCGCACGACCAGTGGCGCACGACCGGTGGTCGTGCGCACTATCGTTGATGGTCGTGCGCAATACAGCAAACAGAACTCAAAATTTTAATGATAAGTGCGCACAAGCAGTGGCGCACGACCAGTGGTCGTGCGCACTGGCGTTGGTGGTCGTGCGCACTGCACCAAACAGAACTCGTGAAAAGGGTTAAGTGCACACGATCAGTGGCGCACGACCAGTGGTCGTGCGCAATAGAACCGGCGATCGTGCGCAGTGTTCCTGTGCAGAATTGCACCGGGAACACTTGCACGACTCCTATTCCAGCACAACCACAGATCCAGCCACTGAAAGTGGCACTTAACAGCACATGAATACTACTAATGACAAAAAGCACGAAAATCACACCAAAGTGGGCCTAGATGTGCACCTAGCATGGATTATCAAATATAAGCTATAACAAGGCTAAAGTGCGGAGAAATGACTAAATAACGGCCCGGATGAGTCCATAAATGTGTATATGATCAGGACTCATCACACCTCAACCCCCAGGAAATAACTCAGCTCTCCCAAGTCCGTCATTTCGAACTCCTTCTTCATAAGCCTCTTGAACTCCTCAAGCATGGTTGGGTTGTTCCCGGTGAATATAATGTCGTCCACGTATAGACACAAGACCATGATATCCCCGTTCTCCTCTATCTTCACATACAGGGCATACTCGTACGGGCACTTCACATATCCATGCTTCTGGAGGAAGCCATCTATCCTTCCATTCCACGCCCTTGCTCCTTGCTTCAGCCCATACAAGGCTCTGTCTAGCTTGCAGACTTTTCTCTCCTGGCCCTTTACCACATACCCTGGAGGCTGCTCGATGTACACATCCTCTTCCAGGTACCCATTCAAGTACGCCGCCACAGCATCCATTTGCAAGATTGTCCACCCATAATGAGCCGCTAGTGCGATGATCAGTCTTATGGTATCGATCCGCGCAACTGGGGCGTAGACTTCATCATAGTCCACTCCTTGGACTTGTCTATACCCTTTCACCACCAGCCTGGCCTTGTGCTTCTCCACAACGCCGTCTTTGTTCTTCTTCACCTTATAGACCCACTTCACCCCGAGGGGTTTGTGTCCTGTCGGTGGATCCACTAGCCTCCAGGTATCGTTCTTCTTGATAGAAGTCATCTCGGCATCCATCGCCGTCCTCCAAGATTTCTCCTGGGCAGCTTCTTCATAGGACCTTGGCTCACAATCTGCTAAGAGGCAATACAATGAATAGTTAGTATGGATTGGGGCTGTCTCCTCATAGAGCTCCCCCACCCTCTTCATCCTGGGTGGTGGACTCTCGGAGTCACTCCGTCTCCCGCTGCCTCCTGCAGAATTTCCTCCACTTGAGCTTTCCCCTCTTGAGTGGGAGGTGGAAGCTCCCCCTGAATTCCTGCTCAGTGGTGATGGTGGTTCCACTCCACCATCCTCGGCTCCAGCCTCATGACCTCCTTCATCTTCATCCTCGAAGAACATGCCCTTCATGCTCCTCGTCTTCTCATCCCAGCTCCAGCTGCTGCCTTCTTCGAACACAATGTCTCTCGAGACGATGACCTTCCCCGTCACCAGGTTGTAGAGCTTGTATGCCTTGCTCTCCGGAGCGTAGTCAACAAAGATACACTTCTCGCTCCTATCATCGAGCTTCTTCCTTCTCTGTTCCGGGATGTGAGCATGAGCTACACACCCGAAGACCCTTAGGTGCTTCACGTTTGGCTTCCAGCCACTCCATGCTTCAAACGACGTCATAAACGTCACGCTCTTTGTGGGGCATCTGTTCAGTAGATACACCGCACACTGCACTCCTTCCGCCCAGAAACTCTTCGGTAGCCCCTTCTCCTTCACCATGCTCCTCGCCATGTTCATGATGGTGAGGTTCTTCCTCTCTGCCACTCCGTTCTGCTGCGGTGAGTATGCCACTGTCAGCTGGTGTAAGATTCCCGTCTCCTTGTAGTAGACATTAAACAGTCTCGAGGTGTACTCCCCACCTCGATCTGTCCTTAGCACCTTCAGAGTCTGACCGCTCTCCTTCTCCGCCATAGCCTTGAACTCCTTGAACTTGTCAAGGGCCTCAGATTTCTACCTTAGGAAATAAACCCAACACTTCCGACTAAAGTCATCCGTGAAGGTTATGTAGTATCTGCTTCCGCCTATTGAGGTAGTCTCAAACGGACCCGCAATGTCCGAGTGAACCAGTTCAAGCTGCCTCCTTGCTCTCCAGGACTTCCCTCCTTCAAAAATCTGCTTCTTCTGCTTCCCCTTCGTGCAAGCTTCACACACCTTCTGAGGTGGTGAGATCATTGGCAGATCTGTCACCATCCATGAGTGAGATAGCAGCTTCAACCCCGTGAAACCCAAATGGCCCATCCTATGGTGCCATAGCCATGCTTCTTCCTCATCCTCCGTTCTCGCGAGACAAGCTGTCTCTTGAGCATCCAACTACAGCGTGAAGAGACGGTTCGCCGTCATCTCCACCTTCACTACTTCCTTCCCTTGACCATTCTTCATTTCCAGAGACCCATCCTTCATCTGGACGCAATTGCCTCTCTCCACTAACTGCCCAATGCTCAAGATGTTGGTCTTCAACCCTGGCACATAGCACACATCGTTCAGGTGTACTCTCTCCCCGTTCAGCTTCGTCTCCACCAAACCCTTTCCTTCCAAGGAGATCTTTGACGCATCCCCGAAGCTAACCTCACCCCCAATGGGTTCAAGGTTTGTGAACATCTCTCTATCTCCACACATGTGGTTGCTCGCCCCTGTGTCCAGGTACCACACTTCACTTCTCCCTTCTTCCGCACCTCGGTAGGTTAGGAACATCATCGGGTTTCCACCCCCAGCATTGTTCCTAGCCTCCGCATAGTGGTTAGCTTCTTCTCTCTTCCTCGGACTCCAGCAGTAGTAGCTCATATTCCCATACTTGTTACAGTTGTAACATTGTACTTGGGACATATCTCCTGTGCCTCTTCCTCTTCCTTCTTGCCATCCACCTTGATGTTGCTCCCCCTCTTTCTGGTAGTTCTGATTTCTACCTCCTCTTCTACCTCTGCCTCTGCCTTGATGACCTCGACCACGCTGGCCGCCTCCTCTTCCTGAACTCTCCCCAAAGTTCAACTGGGTCTGGAGTGCTTTTCCCAAGCCACTCACTTCTTCATCATCCTGCAGCATCCTGTACTCATGAGCTTGCAAAGAGCCTACAAGCTCATCCACGGCCATCTCGGTGAGGTCCTTCAATTCTTCAATTGCCACCACTATATGGCGGAACTTCTTCGACATAGATCTCAACAACTTCTCCATGAAGCTCACATCTTCGATCGTCTCCCCATTTCTCTTCATCTCGTTTGTGAGCGTCCGCAGACGAGTCACATAGTCACCGACCTTCTCGGTGCTTTGCATCTTGGTTACTTCATACTCCGCACGGAGGGACTGCAACTTCACCTTCTTAGCCTTCTCAACCCCTTGCATAGAGCGTTGCAACACCTCCCATGCTTCCTTAGAGGTTCTCGCGTCTGAGATCTTCTCGAAGGTTGCTTCGTCAACCCCTTGATACAACAAGAACAAAGCCTTCTTATCCGCCTTCCTTGCCTCTCTAAGTGTTGTCTTCTGGGCGTTAGTCAACGTCGCCTCTACTGCAGCAGTGCGCTCCTCATACCCATTCTCCACTACATCCCACAACTCCTTGGAGGCAAGTAGCACTCGCATCTGTATACTCCAATTCCCATAATTGGTCTTCGTCAGCTTGGGGACTTGCCCCGGCATAGCTCCGCTCGTCTCCATCACTTCTACTCCTCAAACCTTCCGAGTCACCGCAAAGGTTTGGAACCTCGCTCTGATACCACTTGTTGGAAGCAAGATGTATGGGCACACTAGATGCGAGCTCTCTCCACGGCCAACACTCCACTCGCATATACTATCTCCTTTCTCCGACGAGCTAGGTGAAAACAATTCAGGCGTTCTCCTCACTTGCGACTCCGACTCGGGCGAGTACCCCTCACGGCGAATGCTCCCCACTGCTGCGAGCACACCACACTCCGCAATACCCCACTTCACAGCACACCACCACTTCTCCTGCGAACAACACTTCCGGCTAGCACAAAACTCACACGAGCGCACCCCACCACAAAGGCGAGTCAACTCCGGCGGGCGAGCTGCAACACTCCCGCGAGAGCTAGCGGTGCAGGTGGGATGCGAGGTGGCTGGCTCGACAGGGCTGCGGGCGTGAACTCCTCCATGCGAGGTTGCTGTTCCTCCTTCTCCTTCAAGTTCACGTGAGCCGGCGACGGCTGTACCGGCAACTCTTCCTGCTGGAGGTGGCTGGGGAGAGGGAGGTGGCGAGAGAGATTGGCGAGAGGGGAGGTTGGCGAGAGAACCTTTCCTGCGGGAAGAATAATAAATTTACTCTCTCTCTACAAACCTCTCTCTCTCTCTCTAAGTTTTCTACCGAAAACTAAACAAAAACAAAACTTCACAAAGTTTTTTTCTATTCAAAAACTACACACGCTTTACAAAACAACAAGCCTATTTATAGGCAAAATAAACACCTCCTACTCTCTCTCCGCATTAAATGCGGGACACCTCTCTCCTCAATAAAAAGCATATATAAAATTCATTTAAAATCCGTTGGCCTGGTCAACGAAATCAACAACCAACAGGGAGCGCAATTACTTGTTTTCCCACATGAAAACTAATTATAGGGGGTCTATTAATCCTACATTTGAAAGGGACAAAGAAAAAAGGAGGAGAAGAGAGAGCTCTAAGTTTTCCAACGAAGATTTGCAGACTTAAGTCCATCTTTAAGGGACGAAGACTCGACTCAACACTCATCCTCCTCGGCACGCGCATCCCGTGCACCCGCTCCATCTGCTAATCTGCTCTAGGATGCGCCATCGCTCTCCGCTACAAAGCGCCCCTATGCTCAGCTCCAGAATGTGCCCCCGCGCTTTGCTCCAGAACACTCCCCATGTGCTCTGCTGTAGTGTGCTCTCCGCTTTGTCCAGCACCAGATACTTAGAAATATCTCGCAAATGATCGAGTGGTGGCATGTCACCCTCTGAAAAGCTGATCCTTGTACATGACTCCTGTTAGTGGATTTCGTCAGAACTTGGGCTGAAGTCGTGGTTTTTTCCCTTTCCAGGTTTTCCACGTAAAAATCATGTTGCCTCCTGTTAGTTCTCTATGTTTGACTGATTGGACGTTCAGCTCACTCCCGAGCTAAGACGTCCGACTCGGGCGGTCCGTGAGAGCATTGAATGACCGGCAACACAGATGATGACAATTAAGTTACTTATCTATTCACCGTTGATCAAGGCATAGGTATTTGTAAATCTAATACAATATAGATTGTAGATCATTACATTCTGATAGCTTATACAAAATAGATTATAGCGAGTAGTATAATTAATTCTTGATAGCTTAATTAAAGGTGGGTTGTGTCTGCATGGATATACCGCTTGAACGCTCAGCATATTCCTCAGCTTCTGTGCTTTTAAATACGAGGCTGTAAGGCTTGGGTGGAAACAAAGCAATCTGCGTGTTTCAACGCAGAATAGGAAAAGATTGTAGAAATGAAAAGAGAATAGCTGGGCTTCCTCTCCTTTGGCAGGAGGCATACATAATATATTCTCAAACTTTATTTATCGTGCAGAGAAATATTGGACATGCAGATAACTTTCTGCCAAAGGAGATTTGCCCAGCAATTCTTCTGTTTCTGATCTCACGTCCCATGCAATAATACTAGTTTTTATGGAAAATAAGAATGGCTTTTTCTATCGATTTTGTTCTCATCACTTAGCTCTATAACTCATTTACTGATAATATAACTTATTTACTTATTAATTCATGCATATTACTGACGCGGACAGATATTATATATCCTTGCTGAACTATTATTCCATGTGCTTGTAACAGGAGAGACATGAAGAACCGTAGATTACACCGAGGAGAGCAGGCGAATCAGGAAGATCAATCCAGGCCTTCCAAGCATTTATTGCTGCACTTCGAGTCCAAATGAAGCTATAGCGTCCCCTCAAGCACCTGCAATGGAGAGGAGTTAATTACTTTGGGAAAGCGTTTTGGTACTCATCGGGGACTTACAACAATATTAAATAGAAAAGCAAAACAGCTGGTTCACGCCTCTTTAAGTGAAACATTGCATCTTTTCTGACCCTTCACATCTTCTCCTTCCTTCACTCAGTGCTGATCGCCTTCCTTAGGGTTTCCATACGAGGCCTTGGAAGTGGCTTCGTTAATAAATTCGCCAACTGAAATTCGGTAGGTAAGTATTGTTGGAAACGCTACGTGGGCGCGCGACCTCGCTACCTCTTTTCTTCCTACTTTACCGAGCGCCACTTGGCCAAACACACGCAACTCCGGCGAGACACAACCCACTACTCTATGCGAGCACCACCCGACTCCTGCGAGCTGCTCCCCTTCGCTTCCACATACACGCGAGCGGGCTGTCCCTCTTCTCTTCCACGTTGGGGCGAGGTCTCCTACAGCGAGCTGCCGCGACTTCTCCAGGCGAGAGCTCTAGGTGGCTAGCGAGATGGACTCCGGCGAGTACGGGCTGGCGAACCCTTCAACACACCGCCGAGCCTCCACCCAACCACTCCGACGAGCTCTCCACTCCCACTACTTCCTCCTTGCTCCGACGAGCAGTCAACCCAGCAATCCCTCCTGCAGGCGAGATGAGCTGGCGGGAGAAAATAGCGAGAACAATGGTTGACGAGACTACTCAGGCGAGAGGGTGGCGAGAGAAAAATGCGAGAACTATTGCCGAGAGAAAAGATAGACTTGATATTCCTGCGGGAATGGAAAATAAAATCCTTCTCTCACTAACTTCCCTCTCTCTCTCTCTCTCTCTCAAAATTTCTGCCGAAAATTTCTCTCCAAATTTTCAACTATTCATCCGCATCTATACAAAACAAAAATTACAAGCCTATTTATAGGCAAAGGAAATAACACCTCACAATCTCTCTCCACCATAAATGCGCCTTCTTCTCTCTCCTCCTTTAATTAAAACAAAATACATAAATAAAACTAAGACCCATTGACCTGGTCAACAAAGTCAAACCAACAAACTTCCCCTCAAACTTGGCAGCACATGCCGAGTTTGCCTTTGAGCTTCTCGAACGTCTCTGTCTTCAGCGCCTTGGTGAAAATGTCCGCGACCTGCTCTCCGGTGGGGCAATACACAACTTCGACTGTCTTCAGCTCCACTTGCTCCCGAAGAAAATGATACCTCGTCTCGATGTGCTTGCTCCTCCCATGCAGCACCGGGTTCTTCGCGAGCTGGATGGCCGACATGTTATCCACTAACACTGTCGTAGGCCCTTCCTGTCCATGATGCAACTCCTCCAATAAGTTCCTCAACCAGATGGCTTGGCATGTACATGCTGCAGCTGCGATGTACTCCGCCTCACATGAGGATAAGGCTATCGTAGCCTGCTCCTTAGAACTCCATGAGAACGCCGCAGTTCCCATATTGAACGCATACCCGGAAGTGCTCTTCTGATCATTCACGTCACCACCATAGTCGCTATCCGAGTAGCCGACTAACTTCAACTCTCCCGCTGATGAGTACTTCAGGCCATGGTCCCTTGTCCCGTTCATATATCTCAGGATCCTCTTCACCGCAGTGAAGTGGTCCTTCTTGGGCTCTTCCATGTACCTGCTTACTACCCCAACCGCATATATGATGTACAACCCCGATATTCGCCAGGAAGCAACCAAAGCTCGCGCTCAAGGAGGCGAGTCAAGAGGGGCGAACCCTGATCTCCGGCGAGGCAGGCCAAGGAAGAGCAAGAGACTGCGCAGGCGAGCGAGCCCACCGAAGGGAGGGTAACCGGCTCTTTTGAAGCTCGGCGAGGACAGTGCATGCGAGCCCGACCAGCTGAGAAGGGAGCTCGCCAGGCGAGCCCGGAACCTTGGGGTACAGTTAGCCACTCTTGGGGTACAGTTAGCCATTTTGGGGTGCGGATAGCCATCCTGGGGTTCGCCGACCCAGGGGTTCGCGAGCTCCGATCGCGAGGGCAGTCGGCTTGGCCAGGTCGCTATCAGCGAGCCCAACCATCCGAGGAAGGAGTCCGCTAGGCGAGCCCGCCTAGAGTGAGTGCTGATAATACCTCTGGGGTTCGCCGACCCCGAGGCTCGCGAGCTCCACTCGCGAGGGAGATCGCGAAGCGGGCTGGCTCGCCCCGTAAAAGTCCAGGAAGGGGTTTTTTACCAAGAAGCCCCCGGTGGTCTGCGTTTAGCCTCTCCAAACAGCGGAGTTTGGCTGTTGGCAGACCAATCCGGTGTGCGGATAGTGAGAATGGACAGCGGGATTTGGTTATTGACAGACCACCAAACTAAAATCTATAAATAGACCTCAAAGGGCACCTTGGAGAAGGACCGGTTCATTATCTTTGAGCTCTTCTCTCCCTAGGTCGCTTTGGTTTGTGCTCTCTAGCTCTCCAAGGTGCCCGAGTCTTAGCTTTGGCTTGGGAGGGGAAGCGCTCAACGATCTTCCGGGTTAGTGGAGGGACCTCCTCGCTGAGACTAGGGTCTTTGTTCTTTGCTCAAATCGTCGGTCTTACCTCTCCCGAGGGACCGGTAAGGGCTAGCCGCCTCTCATTTCGGTGAGGGCCCCGAGCTCCACTAGAGATCGAGAAATCGGTTTCAACAGTTTGGTGCGGTGAGCGTGGAGCGCGGCTGGTTCAAGAAAGTCCCAAGGAAGAGTTATGGCTGGGGATGAAGAGCAGGGCGAGGAGTTCGGCGAGACCCCTCAGGAAGCAATGGCTAGGATGTTCGCGGATTTCAGGAAGGAGGTGCTCGACACATTGGGGTTCACGGTCACGGCTCTGCGAAGTGAGTTTGCGACCCTGGCACCTCAGGCGACCACTCCCCCAACAGCAGTCGGCGAGAGGGCACCAGGAGGAAGGGCTGGAAAAGAAGTTGCCATTGAACCAGGACATGACAGGGAAGGGCGAGTGCTGTTCGCCAGTCCGGCGAGCCCGGTGTTAGCGAGCTCCGCGCCGGCGAATTCGGTGCCGACGAGCTCTGCCCCAGCGAGCGCGGCGCAGGCGAGCGCGCGCCAGGAAGATGCGACGACAGTCGGGGTGGTTCAGGCGAGCGTCGCCCTCGCGAGTGCGATCCCAAGCTTGGCGAGCGAGCTGGGTCCGCGAGCCGAGCGAGAGAAGATGGTAGGAGGGGGAAGCCCCTTCTGCGAATTAGTGTTGTCTGCACCCGTTCCAGCGGGATTCGGAGAATGGGATAGAGTGTACTACAATGGCAGAGATGACCCAATTCAGCATCTGCAGTCTTTCGAGGACTCGGTCTCCATCAGGCCGATGTCCGATGCATTCAAGTGTCGGCTCTTCGCCGTCACTCTCAAGGAGAAGGCCAGGGATTGGTTTCATTCACTTCCGGCAGGCTCCATCTACGCGTTCGAGGACCTGCGCCGAAGTTTCTTGTTGAGATTTTCAACTTCAAAGAGGAGGAAGAAGGACGCTGATTCCCTCTTCGCGGTGAAGCAGGAGTCCAGGGAGACGTTGGCTCAGTACGCGGATCGGTTCCAGGAGGAAGTGCAGCTCACTCAGGAGGTGCCCGGGTTTGCACTTCAACTCGCCTTCACGGTCGGGTTGAAGGAAAGTTTCTTCAAGATGGCATTGAAAAGGAAGGCCCCCGTCTCCTATGAGGAGCTGATGGAGAGGGTGGCGGAGGAAGTAGCAAGCGAAGAAGCCAACCCAGAGCTCACCAAGAGGCTGGCAAAGCTCAGTGAGCCGGAGATGAGGAAGCAAGAGGTCAGAAGAAGAGAAGAGCCCCGGGCCCCGGAGGGGGGATGGAGGCCGCAGGGTGGAGGAGTGCAGGGGCAAGGAAGAGGTTATGGCCCAGGAAGGGGTAACCGTTTCGAGGGACAATGGAGACCCCCCCCAGTTGGGGTGGAGGCAAGGCCCGATGCAGTTGCCTCCCCCACCTCAACAGGCCATGGCAATTGGCCGGGGGAGAGGAAGGGGAAGAGGAGGAGAAGCAGAGGCGGCGGCCGCTAGGAGAAGAAGGAACAGGATAGCAGAGACCGGGGAAAGGGAAGCGGCGGTGCCCTATTGCATCTTCCACGATGTGGAAGGCCACTCCACGGACACCTGTCCGGAGTTCCTGGAGGTGAAAAGGGGCCGAGCACCCGCGCCACCACCGCAGCAACCATTAAGGATCGTGGAGGTGGAACCTCGGGAGGAGGAGGAGGAAAGATGTGAGGATAGAGCAGATCTGGGGAATAGAGGAGGGATCAGAGTGATCCATGGGGGGGTAGGGGTGGAGGCGACCCGCAAGGCTAGTCTCCATACCATCTACCGCCGGAGCGTAGCGTCAACATCCACCGCTCCACCCCCGGCCGAAAAAATTATTTTCACCCAAAAGGACATGCCGAGCTACGAAGACTCGTTCTGCGACGCGCTGGTCATCCAGACGGCGATCGAGAACTTCACCGTCTCCCGAATCCTAGTGGACAATGGGAGTTCGGTCAATGTCGTCTTCAAGAAGGCATTCGACAAGATGGAGGTGGAGCCCAGAAGGGTGTTGGCCTCGGATGGCCCTCTGTTCGGATTTTCGGGAGAGAGGAAGGAAGTAGAAGGAGGGGTAGGGCTCCATGTGACCCTGGGTGGGCAGTCTCGGAACTGTCGCTTTGTCATAGTGGACGCCCCGAGCAGTTACAGCGCCATCTTCGGACGGCCACTCATCAGCGCGTTCCGTTGCGTCCCCTCCACTTTTCATCAGTGCCTCAAGTTCAACGACGGAGGGGTCCAGGTGCGGGTCAGGGGGGATCCCAAGGTAGCAAGACAGTGCTACGTGACGGCCGTCAACACCATCTCCTGGATGGGAGAAGCCGAAGAGTGGGATAAGGTGATGGAGGAGGTAGCCGAAGCCGGAGGTCTGGGGGTGGCTGAAGAGAAGAAGGGAGGTGAAGTTCATGCCCAGGAAGGGGTGGCTGAGATACCCCGGGCGGAGAGAAAGGAAGAAAAGGAGAAGGCCCAGGAGGAAAGGGCGGAAGAGCTGATGGTGTTAGGAGAAGGAGTCGAGGAAGAGATCCCGGCTCCCGCTGGTGCCAAGGAAGAAAAGGCTTGGGGGGAGCAGTCCCGGTTGGAGGCCGTGGACGAGGTCGTGGAGCTCGAGGTCATCACCCGGCTGGGGGTGGTGGAAAAAGTCCGGGTCAGCGGAGGACTCAACCCAGGAGATCAAGCGGAGATTCTGGCTTGCGTGCAGCAGAACGTGGACGTCTTCGCTTGGAGCGCCGCAGAAATGCCCGGGATCGACGTGGATGTGGCGTGCCATCGCCTCAACCTCGACCCCGGTGCCCGCCCCATCCGCCAGAAGAGGAGGGCCGTCGCAGACAAGCTAGAAGGGCCCATCCGCGAGGAGGTGGGCAAACTCCTGCAGGCCGGATTTGTATCGGAGATCCAGTATCCAGGCTGGGTCTCCAATGTCGTTATGGTGAAGAAGGGTGGAGGTAAGTGGCATATGTGTATCGATTTTTCACTTCTTAATAAAGCATGCCCGAAAGATTGCTACCCCTTGCCCAGAATCGACGCGCTGGTTGACTCAGCCGTCGGTTTTACTGTAATGTCCTTCTTAGATGCTTTTTCAGGTTACCACCAAATTTGCATGCATCCCTCGGACATTAAGGGCGTTTCCTTCATCACGGGGGATGGATGTTATTGCTATAAGATGATGCCCTTCGGGCTCAAGAACGCAGGGGCAACATACCAAAGGATGATGGATAGGGTCTTCCGCGAACAGAAAGGAAGAAATTTAGAGGTCTATGTCGACGACCTCATGGTTAAGAGCCGAGACCTCGGGACCCACCTCCGAGACCTCGAAGAGACATTTGGGACCCTGCGACGGTACAAGATGAAGCTCAATCCCTTGAAGTGTGTCTTCGGGGCAAGCCGAGGGAAGTTCCTGGGCCATTTGCTCACCCCCACGGGAGTGGAGCCCAACCCGGACAAAGTTAAAGCGGTGATGGAATTAGAGTCGCCAAGGAACCCGAAGGAGGTCCAGAGCCTCACAGGGAAATTGGCTGGGCTCAGTAGATTCCTCTCCAAGGCGGGAGAAAAATGTGCACCTTTTTTCAAAGTACTGCGGGGAAACAAGAAGTTCGAGTGGACCCCGGAATGCGAGAGGGCCTTCCAAGCCCTGAAAGAACAGCTCACTCAAACCCCTCTGCTCCAGGGACCGAGACCAGGAGAGGACCTATCTCTATACCTAGGGGTAGGATCCGAGGCAGTAAGTTCCGTGCTAATCCGGGAGGAGGGGAAGAAACAGTTCCCAATCTACTATGTTAGCCGAGTGCTGAAGAAGGCGGAACTCCGATACCCAATCCTAGAAAAGTTAGCCTTCGCCTTGGTGATATCGGCCCGGAGGCTTCGGCCTTACTTTCAAGCCCATTCAATTAAAGTAGTGACCGACCATCCGCTCCGCAAAATCATGGAAGGGGTGGAGCACTCAGGAAGGTTGGCAAAGTGGTCCGTGGAGTTAAGCGAGTTCAATATCACCTTCGTACCCAGGACATCCATCAGGGCTCAAGCAGTGGCAGACTTCATGGCCGACTACGAGGCCGAAGTGGGGGAGCACGAGCCACCTCCCCCGGAAGCATGGAAGATGTTGGTGGACGGAGCGTCGGGAAAACACTCCTTCGGGGGGGGGGGGGGGGATAGTCCTGGTGAGTCCTCAGGGGACTCGGATTGAGCAAGCCTTGAACATCCGTTTCCCGATCACCAACAACCAGGCGGAGTACGAAGCAGTGATAGCAGGCCTTCGGCTGGCCCGGGAACTGGGTGTGCAGGACGTGGAGGTCTCCACCGACTCCATGGTGGTGGCATGCCAGATCAAAGGAGAGTTTGAAGCAAAGGATCCAACCCTCCTACTATACCTGGAGAAGGTTAAGGGAGTCATCGGGCAGTTTCGCACCTTCTCAATCAAACATGTGCCGAGGGAGGAGAGCACCCAGGCGGACCTCCTAGCCAAGTTCGGTCCTCGAGCGGGGGGGAACGACTTCGGAACTCTTCCGGCCCTCCATCGAGGAGGGAGAGTCGATGGAAGTGGATCAGCAGGCCTCGTGGATGGATCCATTCATCACCTTCCTATCCTCCGGACAGTTCCCTGGAGAGGATGTGGACAAGAGGCGCTTCAGGTATAAGTCCGCATATTACTCTTTACATGCAGGGGGGCTATATAGAAAGACTCTCTCGGGACTCCTGGCTCGTTGTGTCTCCGAGAAGGAGGTCCCGAGGGTGCTGGAAGAAATCCACTCCGGGGAGTGCGACAGTCACTCCGGGAGTCGGACCCTGGAAGGGAGGGTGTTGAGACAAGGCTACTTCTGGCCCACTCTCAGCAAGGATGCAGCAGAGTTCACAAGAAAGTGTCAGAAGTGCCAACTCTATGCTCCGCTCCAACTCCTCCCCGCTCAGAGGCTCCGGACCATCACGGCCCCCTGGCCCTTCGCCATATGGGGGTTAGACCTGGTCGGCCCCTTTCCCCAAGCCAGCGGTCAGAGGAAGTTCCTGCTAGTCATGATCGATTACTTCTCCAAGTGGGTAGAGGTGAAGGCGCTAGCTAAGGTAACCTCTCAGGTTGTAAGGAATTTTGTGTGGGGGGAAATAATCTGCAGACATGGGCTCCCTCTAGCCATAGTAACGGACAATGGACCACAGTTTGCGAGTGAAGAGTTTGTCGAATTTTGCACTCAGCTCGGCATTGACCTCAGGTTTGCTTCAGTCCACCACCCGAGGAGCAATGGGCAAGTGGAGGCGGCGAACAAGATAATCGTCAACCTGCTAAAAAAGAAAGTGGAAAACCTACGAGGAAGTTGGGTGGAACAACTACCCTCCGTCCTCTGGGCCATGAGGACTACTCCGAACACCGCCACCGGGGAGACTCCATTCAAGCTCTCCCACGGATCCGAGGCCGTTCTCCCCATAGAGTTCGAGGTAAAGACCCCCCGGGTGACCGCTGCATGCGAGGGGGATGAAGAGTGGCTAGAAGGTAACAATGCCGAGCAGAGGCTATCCTTGGACCTGGTGGAAGAACTCCGGGACTTGGCCCCCATCAGGCAGGAAGAGGTCAAGAGGCGGATGGCTCGATATTTTGACAAACATATCCGGATCAAGCACTTCCAGAAAGGGGACCTAGTCCTGAAAAAGGTCGATGCGGCCGGTAGGGGGGCCACAGTGGGTAAGCTTAACCCCAACTGGGAAGGCCCGTATATTGTAAGCGAGGTGCTCAAGTCGGGGGGGGGGGGGGGGGGTATCACCTCCAGGATGTGGAAGGGATACCCCTTGACCGGGCTCGGAGTGGGGATGATTTGAAACGATTCTACCCTTGAAAACTTTATTTTGCTATCCAATCAACATCTCACTCTCATTCGTTATGCTCTCAACTGCTGCGGTACTAAGGTTGGAAATGTTGGTGCTGGATTGCCCCAGATCGATTCCGCTCCCGGGATCTCACCTAGACGGGGGGTTCTGGTTGATCTCTGGAGAGGCTGGCAAGGTTGGAAATGTTGGTGCTGGATTGCCCCAGATTGATTCCGCTCCCGGGCTCTCACCTAGACGGGGGGTTCTGGTTGATCTCTGGAGAGGCTGGCAAGGTTGGAAATGTTGGTGCTGGATTGCCCCAGATCGATTCTGCTCCCGGGCTCTCACCTAGACAGGGGTTCTGGTTGATCTCTGGAGAGGCTGGCAAGGTTGGAAATGTTGGTGCTGGATTGCCCCAGATCGATTCCGCTCCCGGGCTCTCACCTAGACGGGGGGTTCTGGTTGATCTCTGGAGAGGCTGGCAAGGGTGGAAATGTTGGTGCTGGATTGCCCCAGATCGATTCCGTTCCCGGGCTCTCACCTAGACGGGGGGTTCTGGTTGATCTCTGGAGAGGCTGGCAAGGTTGGAAATGTTGGTGCTGGATTGCCCCAGATCGATTCCGCTCCCGGGCTCTCACCTAGACGGGGGGTTCTGGTTGATCTCTGGAGAGGCTGGCAAGGTTGGAAATGTTGGTGCTGGATTGCCCCAGATCGATTCCGCTCCCGGGCTCTCACCTAGACGGGGGGTTCTGGTTGATCTCTGGAGAGGCTGGCAAGGTTGGAAATGTTGGTGCTGGATTGCCCCAGATCGATTCCGCTCCCGGGCTCTCACCTAGACGGGGGGTTCTGGTTGATCTCTGGAGAGGCTGGCAAGGTTGGAAATGTTGGTGCTGGATTGCCCCAGATCGATTCCGCTCCCGGGCTCTCACCTAGACGGGGGGTTCTGGTTGATCTCTGGAGAGGCTGGCAAGGTTGGAAATGTTGGTGCTGGATTGCCCCAGATCGATTCCGCTCCCGGGCTCTCACCTAGACGGGGGGTTCTGGTTGATCTCTGGAGAGGCTGGCAAGGTTGGAAATGTTGGTGCTGGATTGCCCCAGATCGATTCCGCTCCCGGGCTCTCACCTAGACGGGGGGTTCTGGTTGATCTCTGGAGAGGCTGGCAAGGTTGGAAATGTTGGTGCTGGATTGCCCCAGATCGATTCCGCTCCCGGGCTCTCACCTAGACGGGGGGTTCTGGTTGATCTCTGGAGAGGCTGGCAAGGTTGGAAATGTTGGTGCTGGATTGCCCCAGATCGATTCCGCTCCCGGGCTCTCACCTAGACGGGGGGTTCTGGTTGATCTCTGGAGAGGCTGGCAAGGTTGGAAATGTTGGTGCTGGATTGCCCCAGATCGATTCCGCTCCCGGGCTCTCACCTAGACGGGGGGTTCTGGTTGATCTCTGGAGAGGCTGGCAAGGTTGGAAATATTGGTGCTGGATTGCCCCAGATCGATTCCGCTCCCGGGCTCTCACCTAGACGGGGGGTTCTGGTTGATCTCTGGAGAGGTCGGAAGGAGAACAGGTCTTTGCAATGGCCAACTCCTTCTCGCTCGTTGGGCCGGCTCGCTCGGCTAAAAAAGGTCGCGTACAATACTATGTGATTGGCGAGGATCCATATCATGCATCTGGCCCTCGGCAAAAAGGTCGCCGGCACTAGGTAAGGAGGGAGCCCTCGCCAAGGGGAAAAAATGCCTTGCGAAGCCTAGGGAAAATACGTGGGATTAAACGGGTAATAACCCTAAGGCAACCAACGAAAGGCCCGAGTAACCAAAGTACCCTACACCTATCTATTCGATAACGCGTGGAGCGAAAACAATCATGGCAAGAATGACCTCCGCGAAGACTGAGGATGAGATAAACAGGGGCAAGACATTCAATGCATGAAAATAACAAGACAGGAAAGGCGAGGCAAGATGAGCAAAGCAAAATGTGCATTCAACACTTTATAGTTCGGTTACAATTTGTGGCGACCTCGCCAATCAAAAATTACAAACACAAAAGGGGATGTAGCGGCGAGATTCAGGAATCGTCCGCGGATCCCTCTTCTTTGTCACTATCCTTCACTGGCGGAAGAGGGAGGAAGAGCTCCGGGATGATGTCTTCTAGAGTCATGTCGGCCGCATCATCCGCCAAAAGGCCGATTGCCTTCGCCACCGAGAAAATGTAGCGAGCCGACTCTATCGATCCCACACGGATTTCTTCGTCTCGCGCTCACCGGTCTTCTTTCAAACGGCGAGGCGAGGGGGGAACGACGGCGCGGGTAAGGTCGCTGTTTAGGGTCTTCAACCCGGCCACCTCGCTCTCCAAATCCTTGATACGAGCGTTGGCCCTCCCGACGACCTCGACATCCTGCGAGCAAGTCCAGTTAGAGAGATGAAAGGGCTAGGGGAAAAAGGAAGTGGGGACTGTAGATGACTCACCACCCTACCCTCCGCGGCGAGCAACTTCTCCTTCAGCTGCGTATTCTCGGCAAGAATTCCCTGGTAGGCCCTTGCGAGCTCCACATTCTGAAGCTCGAGTTGTAAGCAACGCCTCCCCGTCATATGGGCGAGCTCAGAAGAACGCAGTTGGGACCTCGCGCTCTCATAAGCGAGGGTCCTCGCGGTCTCATCCTTGTAAGATCCCGCATCTTCGCGACCATAGAGTGCGAACGAGAAGTCGAAGGCGTGGCCACTGACGGTCTCCTTCTCCACCCAGGAGGGGAGGATAGAAGAGATGTCCACCCTGTTGGTCTCCGGCTTCCAGGTGACGAGGGGCTCGCCAGTCTCGTCCCGACGCCTCTGGCCGAGCCCGAAGTTGTAATGATTCACCGGGATGGGGGGAACAGAGGTCCTGACCACCTCCTGGCCAGGCTCTTCGTCCTCACCCGCCAAGAGACCGGTGAGGTCAAACTCGTCGAAGGAAGCCTCGCGAGGCTCCTTGCTTTTTGACGGAGCGAGCGAGGCCGCGCTTTTCTTGCTTCTCTTTTTTGGCGGAGACTTTGCGGGGGCACCGTGACCGCCGGAACCTCCCTGTCTCTTGCGAGAGGAAGGTTCGGCGGGGGTAACATCGCCTCGGCAGGCTTCCGCCCCCATGGTAGCGAGAGACATGGTCGCATCGGACTTACGGTTGCTCGCGTAAGGGGGATGGAGGGGAAGATCTCGCTCGCCTATAAACAGATACGAATGAGTATGACAGGCTAGCGAATTGAAACAGAATGTTAGGCAGGGATCTTTACCTTCTCCGGCGAGGACCGGAAGCAACGAGTCCAGGTTGCGGCGGAGGTAGACGACCTCGAAGTTCTTCTTATTGAGGAACTGATGGAGGAGGGCTTCATGGCCGCCGAGGACGGTGGGCCGATAGGTGGTCTCGCCATGTTGGATCGGCGAGAAGGGAATGTTGCCAAAGTTCCCCCTGACGATGATGAACTTTTGGGCCCAGAAGTGGGCCTTGTTGACGGTCTCAACCACTTTCGGGCCTGTACCCACGAAATAGGCTGTCCCATCCTTGTAGGCGCGGAAGGAGAATACTTTTCTGAAGACGGGGAGGCTGAACTCGATTCGCTCCTCGCGGAGGTAGCAAGCGAAAGCAGTGACCACCGCCATGGCGTTGGGTGTGAGCTGGCCGGGAACCACGCCGTAATGCTTGAGCACCTAACAGGCAGCGAAAACGGGATTAATCCACGCGGTAAGCGAGACTCGAATGACAAAATAAATAGGAAGTAAGCGAGAACAGGGGTTACCTGGCGAACCTCCGGCCACAATGGAAGGCGCAAGCCAACCGCGAAGTGAGCGATGGGGATGGCCAACTCGTCTACCAACGGATCGTTGATCACGTCGTCCTCGCTAGGACGGCGTGCCTCGAAGGGGGGGTGACGTAATCAGCAACCGCGCTGAAGTACTCCTCGTCGGTTAAGTTGCAATTAAAAAAGCCGTGCTCGGCGAAGGCCTTCGCAACCCTTCGCCGGCCCTCCGATTCCGCATCACCACCCATTTAGTAAACCTGCGAGAAGTAGAAGAAGGCGAGAACGAGAAACAGCGAGAGCTCTGCAACAGAAGAAGAAGAGGATCGAGAATAAATGCGGTGGTTGGCTCGATAAAGACCGCTTATTTATAGCCAAAATAGAAAAGGCGGGAAGAAGTCCAAGCGTCAGCGAGCGCGCGTATCAACAAAAAACATCACATCATGTCCGCAAGCGGGAAAAACCTGCGGGGTCAGTATAAACGACACTTTCGAGAGATATATTTGGCGAGAATAGAGGGTCCGCACGCGAACAATATGATACGAAAACAAAGACTTGCTAGCGTCACGCGAGAAATAATAAAAAGCGGGTACCACTTATTGTCAGTAGAAATAAGGCCAACATATGAATGGCAAGTATGCGAGTTGCGAGCCATGGCGAGATTGTCTAAAACAGCCACACCCGTTAATAATGATTCCACAACAAAACAGTTAGCGAGAATCGTGGGGGAGCCATTTCCACCGGCCGCCACCCCGCGACCCGGACCTCGGCGGTACCCTAGAATTATAGTATTCTTCCGCCAAACGACCCTCTCGATCCGTGAGAAAAGCGTAATCTCTCATCCTCGCTATGTGCACTTCCGGCGTCGTAGCGCTCTCATCTTGATCGCGCTGTCTCGCTTGCCGGAGTCTCGCACATTCCTCCATCAGGACTGCATGTCTATCCTCGGCAGCTTCCCTGTCCCGTCTCGCCTGCATGTTGAGGTTCATCAGCATTCGCCCATGCTTTCGCAAAAGCTCCGCGGCCCGCTGTTTCATCATCTCAGGATCTCGCGGATCCCCTAAGAAGTCCTCCACCTGATCAGGAAGGGGGGACATTTCATCGTCGCCCAATTCGGAATCGGTGTGCGGGTTCTCGGCAGTATCTGCGAGATCTCCCAAGGTCAGATAGTGAGCGAAAGATCACGTAAGTTGTCGGCGAGGTCATAACACTTACCCAGAGGGGGGCGAGAACCCGAAGGACGACCCTGAAACACGTTTCCATAATGGGGGTAGAGGGATTTGCCCAGTCCGGCAGGATAGGCTGCGCTGTTGGTCGGGAGAATCTTTGGCGGTGCGGAGCCACCCGTCTCCTCGCTCGTGAGGAGCTAGAACCCGGGCTTCCCTATGATTTTATCTGGAGGAGGCGGAGATGGAGGTCGCGACGACGGGCGGATCGGGGACTTCAGTGGCGGGACTGCAAGAAAATAGTAAACAGAGATCATATGTTTGGACATAAATATTACGGCATGTGAGATCCAGATCGTACCAGTGGTGTCTTGTCCAGCGAGATTCATGTCCACCTGCGGGCTTTTCCGAGACCCCTCAGCACGTTCCTCACAAATCTCGCTCGGCAAAGTGTCCTGCGAGCGAAAATGAATGAAGAGCAATTTATAGACGTGAATTCGAACAACTCATACCTTCTCGGGGCGGCGATCATCCGGGGAGGAGTCCAGCGTCACGGAGTCGTCCCCAGAGAGGCGAACCGCCTTCGCCTTCTTGGTTTTTGGCGACTGGGCGGGAGGCTGCCGGTTCATCCAGGCGGGTACCCTGGTCGTGGGAGGTAGCCCGCCGGCTCTCATCGCCCTCAGGCGAGCCTCTGCCTCTTCGGAAATCGGCATCTCCCGGCAGCTAGAACGGGAAAGGAAGGAGAAGAAGCGACGCGCACCCATGGGGGTTCGGGATGATATTTATAGCCTGCATGGTGGGTCCCACAAAAGATTCCTGACAGGTCATCCAGGAGCGGTCGAATATCAGGGGTTGGACGATTCTTCGCGAAGACATTAGTCCTCGCGAAGAGCGGGGATTGTGTACAACCCCGATATTCGCCAGGAAGCAACCAAAGCTCGCGCTCAAGGAGGCGAGTCAAGAGGGGCGAACCCTGATCTCCGGCGAGGCAGGCCAAGGAAGAGCAAGAGACTGCGCAGGCGAGCGAGCCCAGCGACGGGAGGGTAACCGGCTCTTTTGAAGCTCGGCGAGGACAGTGCATGCGAGCCCGACCAGCTGAGAAGGGAGCTCGCCAGGCGAGCCCGGAACCTTGGGGTACAGTTAGCCACTCTTGGGGTACAGTTAGCCATTTTGGGGTGCGGATAGCCATCCTGGGGTTCGCCGACCCAGGGGTTCGCGAGCTCCGATCGCGAGGGCAGTCGGCTTGGCCAGGTCGCTATCAGCGAGCCCAACCATCCGAGGAAGGAGTCCGCTAGGCGAGCCCGCCTAGAGTGAGTGCTGATAATACCTCTGGGGTTCGCCGACCCCGAGGCTCGCGAGCTCCACTCGCGAGGGAGGTCGCGAAGCGGGCTGGCTCGCCCCGTAAAAGTCCAGGAAGGGGTTTTTTACCAAGAAGCCCCCGGTGGTCTGCGTTTAGCCTCTCCAAACAGCGGAGTTTGGCTGTTGGCAGACCAATCCGGTGTGCGGATAGTGAGAATGGACAGCGGGATTTGGTTATTGACAGACCACCAAACTAAAATCTATAAATAGACCTCAAAGGGCACCTTGGAGAAGGACCGGTTCATTATCTTTGAGCTCTTCTCTCCCTAGGTCGCTTTGGTTTGTGCTCTCTAGCTCTCCAAGGTGCCCGAGTCTTAGCTTTGGCTTGGGAGGGGAAGCGCTCAACGATCTTCCGGGTTAGTGGAGGGACCTCCTCGCTGAGACTAGGGTCTTTTTTCTTTGCTCAAATCGTCGGTCTTACCTCTCCCGAGGGACCAGTAAGGGCTAGCCGCCTCTCATTTCGGTGAGGGCCCCGAGCTCCACTAGAGATCGAGAAATCGGTTTCAACATATGATGTCAGGTCTGGTGAAAGTCAAGTACCTTAGACTCCCAACCAAACTGTTGAACATCGTTGGGTCCACACTTTCTTCCTCCGAGTCCTTCCTTAGCTTCGTTCCAGGATCAGCGGGAGTGGAGATAGCCTTGCTATTCTCCATCCTGAACTTCTTCAAGATCTCTTCCGCATACTTCTTCTGCGAGATGAAGATCCCATCTCCTCTCTATTGTACCTCCACGCCTAAGAAGTAGTTGAGCTCTCCCAAGTCTGTCATCTCGAACTCACTCTTCATCGTCCTTTTGAACTCCTCGAACATAGCAGGGTTGTTCCCGGTGATTATCATGTCATCCACATATATGCATAGGATCATGATATCACCGTTCTTCTCCACCTTCAGATAGAGGGCATACTCATAGGGGCACTTCACATAGCCATGCTTCTGGAGGAAAGCATCTATCCTCCCATTCCAAGCTCTCGCCCCTTGCTTCAGCCCATACAGTGCTTTTCTCAGCTTGCACACCTTCTTCTCCTGGCCCTTCACAACATACCCCGGAGGCTGCTCGATGTACACATCCTCCTCCAGGTACCCATTGAGGTATGCTGCCACCGCATCCATCTGCATGATGGTCCACCCATAGTGAGCTGCTAGTGCGATGATCAACCGAATGGTGTCAATCCTCGCCACTGGGGCATAGACCTCGTCATAGTCCACTCCTTGGACTTGCATGTAGCCCTTCACGATGAGCCTAGCCTTGTGCTTCTCCACAGCTCCATCCTTGTTCTTCTTCACCTTGTAGACCCACTTGACCCCGAGGGTTTTGTGGCCTGCGGGTGGATCGACCAGCTTCCAAGTTTCATTCTTCTTTATGGAAGCCATCTCAGCATCCATCGCCTTCCTCCAAGGTTTCTCCTGGGCATCTTCGTCGTAGGAGTGCGGCTCGCAATCTGCCAACAAACAATATAAAGAAAAAATTTTAAGTGTTGGTATCATCTCCTCGTAGATCTCCTCCATCCTCCTCATCCTAGGTTGAGGACAATCATCCTTGCTTCCACTAGTGCTTCCTCCACTTGAGTTGGGAGTGCAAGCTCCCCCTGAAACTCCACTAGGTGGTGATGGTGGCTCAGCCCCACCATCCTCAGCTCCTGCTTCGTGACCACCTTCCTCCTCATCTTCAAAGAACATCCCTTTCTTGCTCCTTGTCTCCTCATCCCAGCTCCAGCAGCTGTCTTCTTCAAACACCACATCTCTCGAGACTATGACCTTCTCCGTCACCGGGTTATATAACTTGTAAGCCTTGCTCTCTGGAGCATAGCCCACAAAGATGCACTTCTCGCTCCTGTCATCGAGCTTCTTCCTTCTCTGGTCCGGGACGTGAGCATGAGCTACACACCCAAAGACCCTCAAGTGCTTCACGCTTGGCTTCCAGCCACTCCAAGCCTCGAATGGGGTCATGAACTTCACACTCTTCGTGGGGCATCTGTTCAGTAGATACACCGCACACTGTACTGCTTCTGCCCAGAACATCTTTGGCAACCCCTTGCCCTTCACCATACTTCTCTCCATGTTCATGATGGTCAAGTTCTTCCTCTTCGCGACTCCGTTCTGTTGTGGTGAGTACGCCGCCGTCAACTGGTGTGAGATCCCATTTTCCTTGCAAAAGACATCAAACAGCCTCGAGGTGTACTCCCCACCCCGATCTGTCCTCAGCACCTTCAGTGGCTGACCACACTCATTTTCCTCCATCGCCTTGAATTCCTTGAACTTGTCAAGGGCCTCAGATTTTTCCATCAGAAAATACACCCAACACTTCCGACTGAAGTCATCGGTGAAGGTGATGTAGTACTTGCTTCCGCCAACTGAGGTGGTCTCAAACGGACCCGCAATGTCCGAGTGAACTAGTTCAAATAGTCTCCTCGCTCTCCGAGACTTTCCTCCTTCAAACGTCATCCTCTTCGGCTTCCCCTTCGTGCACGCCTCGCAGACTTTCTCCGGAGGTGAGATCATAGGTAGATCCTGCACCATCCTGGAGTGGGATAGCAGCTTCAAGCCCGTGAAGCCTAAGTGACCCATCCTATGGTGCCACAGCCATGCTTCCTCTTCTTCCTCCGTTCTCGCGAGACATGTCGTCTCCTGGGTATCCATCTTCAATGTAAAGAGACGGTTCGTCATCATCTTCACCTTCACTACCTCCTTTCCTTGGTTGTTCTTCATCGCTAGAGACCCATCCTTCAACTGGACGCAGTATCCTCTCTCAACCAACTGCCAAAGGCTCAAGATGTTAGTCTTCAAGCCTGGCACATAATACACATCATTCAGATGCCCCTTCTCTCCATTCAGCTTCACAACCACCAAGCCTTTACCTTCTAGCGAGATCTTCGAAGCATCCCCGAATCTAACCTCACCCCCACTGGGTTCCAGGTTAGAGAACATCTCCATATCTCCGCACATGTGGTTGCTCGCCCCTGTGTCCAGGTACCACACTTCATTTCTACCTTCCTCCGCTCCTCGGTAGGGTAGGAATATCATCGGATCTCCAGCGCCAGCGTTGTTCCCGTTGTTCCTAGCCTCGGCATAGTGGTTTGCCTCTTCTCTCTTCCTCAGAGCCCAACAGTCATAGCTCATATGCCCGAACTTGTTACAGTTGTAACATTGTATCTGGGACATATCTCCTCGGCCTCTTCCTCTTCCTCTTCCATCTTGCCAACCTCCTTGAGGTCGCTCCGCCTCTTTCTGGAAATTTTGGTTTCTACCTCCTCTTCTACCTCTGCCTCTGCCTTGATGACCTCGGCCACGCTGGCCGCCTCCTCTTCCTGAACTTTCGCCAAAGTTCAACTGGGTCTGGAGTGCTTTTCCCAAGCCACTCACTTCTTCCTCATCCTGCAACATCCTGTACTCATGATCTTTTAAAGAGCCTACAAGCTCATCCACGGCCATCTCGGTGAGGTCCTTCGACTCATCAATTGCCACCACTCTATGGAGGAACTTCTTCGACATAGATCTCAACAACTTCTCCATGAAGCTCACATCTTCGATCGTCTCCCCATTTCTCTTCATCTCGTTTGTGAGCGTCCGCAGACGAGTCACATAGTCACCGACCTTCTCGGTGCTTTGCATCTTTGTTACTTCATACTCCGCCCGGAGGGACTGTAGCTTCACCTTCTTTGCCTTCTCAACCCCTTGCATGGAGCATTGCAACACCTCCCATGCTTCCTTAGAGTTTCTCGCGTCTGAGATCTTCTCGAAGGTTGCTTCGTCAACCCCTTTATACAACAAGAACAAAGTCTTCTTGTCCGCCTTCCTTGCTTCTCTAAGTGTTGTCTTCTGGGCGTTAGTCAACGTCGCCTCTGCTGTAGCAGTGCGCTCCTCATACTCATTCTCCACTACAACCCACAACTCCTTGGAGGCGAGTAGCACTCGCATCTGTATACTCCAATTCCCATAATTGGTCTTCGTCAGCTTGGGGACTTTCCCCGGCATAGGTCCACTCGTCTCCATTGCTTCTACTCCTGAAACCTTCCGAGTCACCGCAAAGGTTTGAAACCTCGCTTTGATACCACTTGTTGGAAACGCTAGGTGGGCACGGGACCTCGCTACCTCTCTTCTTCCTACTTTACCGAGAGCCACTTGGCCAAACACACGCAACTCCGACGAGACACAACCCACTACTCTATGCGAGCACCGCCCGACTCCTGCGAGCTGCTCCCCTTCGCTTCCACATCCACGCGAGCGGGCTGCCCCTCTTCTCTTCCACGTTGGGGCGAGGTCTCCTACAGCGAGCTGCCGCGACTTCTCCAGGCGAGAGCTCTAGGTGGCTGGCGAGATGGACTCCGGCGAGTACGGGCTGGCGCACACTTCAACACACCGCCGAGCCTCCACCCAACCACTCCGACGAGCTCTCCACTCCCACTACTTCCTCCATGCTCTGGCGAGCAGTCAACCCAGCAATCCCTCCTGCAGGCGAGATGAGCTGGCGGGAGAAAATTGCGAGAACAATGGTTGACGAGAGTACTCAGGCAAGAGGGTGGCGAGAGAAAAATGCGAGAACTATTGCCGAGAGAAAAGATAGCCTTGATATTCCTGCGGGAATGGAAAATAAAATCCTTCTCTCACTAACTTCCCTCTCTCTCTCTCTCTCAAAATTTCTGCCGAAAATTTCTCTCCAAATTTTCAACTATTCATCCGCATCTATACAAAACAAAAATTACAAGCTTATTTATAGGCAAAGGAAATAACACCTCACAATCTCTCTCCACCATAAATGCACCTTCTTCTCTCTCCTCCTTTAATTAAAACAAAATACATAAATAAAACTAAGACCCATTGACCTGGTCAACAAAGTCAAACCAACAAGTATTTCAGATTTATTTCTCATTTCTCTATACTCTCTCTGATGTGATGATATCTAATCTCCATATGTTTACCGCGGCTATGAAAGACGGGATTCTTTGCCAAGGCGATAGCCGTAGAGCTATCACAGAGAATGATCGTTGCTTCTTCCTTCTCTGAGAAAATTTCTTCTACGATTCTTCGTAATCAGATGCCCTCACTTGTTACTTTGCTCAGAGCCATATACTCTGCTTCTGCAGAGCGCTAAGTGCAACACAATGTTGCTTTTGAGAAGACCAACTAACTGCATTTTACCCTATGAAGAATATGAAACCACGAATACTTCGCGTGTCTTCTATACTCCTTACCCAACCTGAATATGTATAATCGATTAACAGTCCTTTGTTGTGCTTGGAATAGATAAGACCGAAGGATTTAGTGCCTTGAATATATATATATCTTAATATTCTTTTAGCAGCTTCAAGAAGCGCCTGACTAGGTTTATTCATGAATCTGGAAACAAAGTTAACTGAAAACTCGCTGTCAGGACGCGTGTTAGCAAGATATAATAAGGATCCAACTAAACTTTTGAATAAGGTTGCATCAGCTAAGATATCCTCACTTGTTGCAGGAGATAGGTTTTCATTTGGAAACATAGGTATGGTGACAAAATTAAATTTTTACATTCTATACTTTCTTAACAAATCCCGAGCAAGGAGGAAAAGAAATTAACTACAGAAGTCTGGAGGAGACAGCTTGGCCAGCTCTAACTGCTACTGGTCTGAAACTGAGACATTCAAAAGAAAAGAATGTCTCGGCACAAAGGCGCAAAAAGGCAGCTCAAACATGATTAAATGATTAATAAATTAAGAAGGTTAACAACTCTACGAGAGCAACTGTACATCAACAACAAATAAGTCAGGTGAACAATAAGGTATAATTATTCAACAGTATAAACTCAATAAGAGAGTAAAGTCTTGCACCAAGTGCAATTAATATTCGTAAAGTTCATCGTGTGTGTGTATATATATATATATATATAGTAAATTCACTACACCACATCATGCATATGGTAACGCTTAATTTGTAGCGGTTAAGTAAATGCTGCCAAAAGATATTTATGGCAGCGTTTATAACCGCATTTGTAGATAAATAAACGCTACTATACACTTACGGATTAAGTTTGCCTTTGGCGTGACCTGTGGGTTAAGCCCTTCCAGAGTTCCAGGTTAATTGATTTATTTATTGCTAAAAGAAAGTTCTTTTGGGAGGCCTTTGGGCTTTCTAGGAGCCCCTACATAAATCTGAACCCTCCAACAAATATCCCCTTTCATGGAAGCCACCCAAAAAACTTTATTTTGAATCCCGTAATTTCAAAGCTCGCAAGTATTGGCGGCAGAAGAGGCGCTCTCCCGCATTACTTTCACGCTCTGGCTTATTTTGTAACGCCTCAATTTACTTAAAATTGGTTTTGGGGTGCGAATAGAGGTTATGGGGTGCGAATATAGGTTATGGTCTGCGGAAAGTGCTTTGCTAGGTTTAGAATAAAACCTAAAACCCTAAGCAACTCTCCCTCTCCCCGATCTCCCTCCCTCTCAGATCGCGTGAAACGGCCGCAGCCCTCCCTCCCTCTCGTAGCACAGAGCAGCCCCCCCCCCCCCCCGATCCCTCTCCTCCCTCTCTCCCGTCGCCTCTCCCTCTCCCGTCGCCTCTCCCTCTCCCGTCGCCCCTCCTCCCCGTCGGCCTGGAGCAGGGAAAACGCTGCCCCGAGCCCTCTCCTCCCTCCTACCCGTCGGCCTGGAGCAAGGAGGAGTTGAGCCACTCAGATTCAGAGACTCAAAAGGAATGTTGAGCATCGGCCGATCATCTTCCACTTTCTCGGTTTCTCCTCCGTGGTTCCGTACTTCCGCTAAATTTGATGGATAAGGGGCAAAAAGGTTCATTTCTTTCTCTCTATCCCTAGTCCAAATTTACTTTATCATCTTGTCTATCTGATGGATAGATATTGTCAAGAAATCCTATGAGATTTATTAGTCTTTTTCTTGATTATTTTCAATTTTTTCATGATTTCTTGTATTTTTGTCTAAAAATCCTGATGTAGAGTTTGTTCTGTCTGATGATGTAGCTGAACCAATCTGATAGGCTAAGGTAATAGAATGGTAGTTTACTACCAAAAACCTTGTTCTATCTCACGAAGATTTACATTGTGTAAGCGCCGATTAGGTTCAAGTTTTTTCCCACTTTTCAGATCTGTTTAATTTCCTGCCTGCTCTATTTGTCTGAGATTTCCTATGTGGGATTTGATTGCGGATGAGTTGGAACAAATAGTCTTTCAATTGACTTTCGATGCCAATCACTGTTATCTAATTTTGTATATCACTAGTTGTTGATGTTACTGCATGCAAAGTGTTTGTAACATTGCCTAAACAAGATTTAATCGTGTCGGTTTTCTCTATGGAGGTTCTTTGGATCTGCCATGTTTTTTTTACTAAAATAGCTGAAATATTCCTAATGACAATGATGAGATAACTAAAAAAGAAAATTTCTTCCACCTCAATTTCAGATACTTTATGAGATAGGATATACATTTTCTATTTAAACTCATTATAATTGTTGATATGAATGAATTCTCACATCTTTTCTTCAGGTACCACTCCATTTATGGGCATGTTGAGAAGCTTGCTCATGAGATATTTATGGGTTCCTCAACAGTTGAATGTGTTGAGGTTAAGCTATGGCAGGTCAGTTTTTATTATCTATAAAGTCTTTTTCTCTTATTTAGAGTTGGGATTGAGAAGATTCATCCCTAAAGTTACATGTTTTAGGGCTTCTCAGGTGTGGGGGTAAGATTAATTTAATGACTTATGCGTTAATTTATCCGTTAATTTGAGAGCATTGCTAAAATATTTTTGATCTCCAAGATAACCCTCGTACAAGGTAAAGAGGGTTTATATAGCACCCTCAACAAAAAGAAAATACATCGACGTGCCTTTCGCGACAACGGTATACTCGCCAGTCACCACACTTGGGGGGGGGGGGGGGGGGGGGGGGGGGGGGGGGGGGGGGGTGCCACCGCCCTCCATCGACGTCCGTAACACCTATTCTTTGTAATTTATGCAACTAGCGGTCCACTATCCATGATCTTTCACTTATTATATATTTCTCCATAAAATGATTAAGCCTTGATCTTTACTTGAATTCAAGATACTTTATTTTTCTACGTTGCAGATTATTATTTTATTTGCCTTTTGGGCTGCAAAGCTTCTCATGTGGCCATAGAATGCACTCTCCCGTCACATCCCAACATGGTAAAATTTACTTTGTGTTTATAATTATGTAGTTATAAAAAATGATGATTTGGCTAAAATAATTATAAACTTTTATGAATACATATGAAAGAAGAAAATAAAAATAGTGTAATTTATGATAGTAGTTCTAATGATTTTAGTCATAATAGTTTTATTTATGAATTTGTCCCATAGATATGTTGTAAATTATGTTTCATGTTGATGCGTTCAGTGGGATCAATGATAAAAACTATTTTTATTTTGTTTTAGGTTTCTTGCTTCTAATTTATACGTTCTTTAATTTGTTTTAGGTATGAGAGAGTGAGGCACCAAAGGAGGCTTCGAAGAAAGAAGAAGACAAGAAGGATGAGCCCGTGAAAAAGAAAGAGATCTATATATGTTTTTTCATGTATTGAGTTTAATAAAGATAATTAAGTGATCGATCTATATATATATATATATTGATTGTATTGAAGGGTTTGGGCTATCTCCCACCTTCTTATTACTATTAATTAAAAAAAATTATTTAAATTCTTTTACAAAATAGATATTATCACTATTATTGTCTCATATGTTTATTTTTATTCAATTTAATAGGAAATAAATGAATTTATTAAAATGCTACAATAAATGAATTCAATAACCGCTACCATTGAAAACCATAAATGCTACAATAGATGTACCTATGGTTGCCGTTTCAAGTACGCCACAATACATTGTGTAATCGCTACCATACCCTACGACCACGGCGGCAGATGCAACACACGCGCAACCACTACCGTAGCCCTACAATAGCAGCTTTTTCATATACAGTAGCGGTTTTTGAGCGCTACCATATGCATGATATGGTGTAGTGAAAAGAGACTAGTAATTGATCAGTAACACCGGACATAAAATGGTTTTGAGGTGTGCTCATTCATTGCAACCCAACCTAACAGTCCGCCACAAATCCACCGGGTACAAAGATTCACCAACAGACACTGTGGTGGTGGTCATCCATTCCAACTCAACCAACAGTCCAAAAACCACAACTTATAATAACAAAATTTGGCGCCACACAAAAGCTTGACATCGGGTCGCCACAGCGACATAGAAAGAACAAAAATCCAAAAAATTCCAAGTATCAACAGCCTAACACGACGAATTTGTCGAGACCATACGATGAGTTCGACGAGATTACTCGATGAATCGGACAAGCATTCAACGAATCTACTCGACGAATTCAACTTAACCTCACACAACCACACGGCAAAATTACAGTGATCACTCGACGAATTCAACTTATCTAATCGACGAATTTGATTTATCGAACTAACTACTCGACGGAATGGACTACTCGACGAATTTACCGTAATCACTCGACGAATAACTTACTCACTCGATGAATTCGACTTATCTACTCGACGAATTCGACTTAATCTCACACAACTACTCGACAAATTCACTCAGCTACTCGATTGAAACCGAAAAACTACAAAGTCTAACTCCAAGAAATAAACGTACCCTATTCATACGCCTACGGAAATTAAAGAGAGGTAGGGAGATAAGGTAGAAACCACCAGTTGCCTCAAATATTCCACTTTCCAACTCCTACGCACTCCACGCCAAGGATTGGCCGAAGTTAAGACCACATTAACAAATTTCTGAAAGGTTATGGATGAAAAGGAAGGTTAGGGATACACACTCTAACCCCAAAAATCTACAAAATCAAAAATACTCACCGCACACGAGTAGAGCTCGGCGAGAACTTTCTGATTCTCTACTTCGGCGAAGAATCCGAACACCAAAGCTCCCACAACAACCAACCGAAGCCTCCGGACGAACATCGACCTCCTCTCTTGCGTGCGACGGGTTCCACGGAAACAAAGAAGGAGAAGTGAGGAAAACCTAATTGATCGGCTCTTTTATACTAAAATTATATTAATATGTATATATATATAATTTGATTTAAATAATTTCTTAAATCTTCGCAAAATCACCGAGCTTCAAATATAGCTCGGATCGCAACGGAATTTGACAGGCTTACTTAAAATTAATTAATTTAATTTTCTAAAGTCTAAAATCTCAATTCCGGTAAGTTCAAAACATGATCAAATTGACCGAACGGATGCAAAATCGCACGAATTACATCGCACCGGTAAACTCCGCGTAAACGTAATGCCCTTCGATGATATTACGTCATTAATAAGATTACAACAATTACAGAAAATTTAGGGGCGTTACAGTCACCCCCCCCCCCCCCCCCCCCCCTTAAAAGGAAGTTTCGTCCCGAAACTTGAAACGCAATTCAAATCTAAGAGATAACAAGGAATAAATTAGAACTCGCTGGCTAGAAGTACTCACCGGAGAAAACTAAGAGAACAGATGAGGATGGGATTCCTTCATAGCAGATTATAGCTCCCAAGTCGCGCTTCTAACGTCCTGATTTCACCAAAGAACTTTAACCATAGGAATCATCTTTCTTCGCAACACTCGATCCTGCGTCTCCAGAATATGGACAGGTTCCTCGACATAAGAAAAAGTGGGCTGTAACTGGGGCACAGAGTCTAGGACATGACGATCACTAAGCACACACTTTTGCAATTGGCTCACATGAAATATATTATGCATGTCAGGGAAAGAGGCAGGCAATTCCAGCCTATAAGCAGACACTCCGACGCGCTCAGCAATCTGGAAAGGTCCCATATACTTGGGATCCAACTTATGGTTCCTTTCACATCTCTTAACACCTGGCATCGGAGAAACTTTCAAGAAAACCATATCCCCAACTGCGAAGTCCAGATCAACCCTTCGTCGATTTGCATATTTTTCATAACGCTCCTGAGCTACACGAAGCTTCTCACGAATATGCGACACAGTAGTGCTCATCTTGTTGGACATGTGTGTCACATCCCTTTGTTTGAGAATAACAAATCCCAAATTGTATTTGATCTTGCTTGTCATGTGTTTATAGTGTGCAAGAACTATATGTGCAATATTCCACAGGTAGAAAGCAACTGAATTCAAACATCTGGAAGAATGCACTACCGCCAGCGTTAGAGCTACCACCAGGCGCTAGCTAAGGTTCCGTTCGACGAATCTGCCTGCGTTTGACGAAAGTTCCGTTCGACGAATTTACCTGCGTTCGACGAAAATTCCGTTCGACGAATATTCCATTCGACGAAATGTGAAGGCTGCTCGACGAATTGGAGTTCGACAAACTGAGCTCCTGCACAACAATATTGCATTCGACGAATTTGAGGCCGTTCGACGAATTTGAAGCTCCGTTCAACGAAAGTGTTTCCGTTCGACGAAATTGCTCCGTTCGACGAATTTGAGAGGCCGTTCGATGAAAGTTTGTTCTGTCACACAGCCGACGATTTCGCAACTGCCCCACACGAACGCTACCACCAGCGCTAGTGCTACCGCCTGGCGCTATCTCAAGTTCGTGCACAGCGCCACGCCGCCGACGATTTCGTAACCGCTCCACACGATCGATACCGCAGGCGCTAGGAGCTACCGCATGCGCTATCTTCAAGTTCTATAAATTGATGGGCTCTTTCTCGTTTTGGATAATCCATCCCAGAGAGGTTGCAAGTGCCACAACTCTATTGCTGTTATGCTGCCGAAGATGGATCTCCCACAAAAAGCTTAAGGAGAATTTTGGAGGAGGACTACATCACGCTACATCCGAAGGACGATCGCTTCGAACTCGCTTATACTACAGCGATCCTTCATCTCTGACTTCAGAAGATCTCATATAGGGAGTTTTATTATTGTTATCATTATTTTCATTCCATACTTTTTGTAACTGTTGAGAGAATTCGCATTGTGTTGGCGACTAGGTCTGGGTAGGACTTAGGGAGGAATTCGCCTTTTGTTGGTGATTAGGTCTGGGTAGGACTTAGGGAGGAATTCGCCTTGTGTTGGCGACTAGTTCTATGTGATTAGATCTAGGGGGTGCTCGAGGCCATATCCGGGGAACGTTTGGCTAGAGCGGCTTGAGGCCTTATCCGGGGAAGGATAGGCTAAAGCTAACCAGTTTGTGAGGATACAAGTCGGTATAGAAAAAGAAAACTTGTTTTTACTTTGTACGCCTCCGATTTCTAGCGATATAGAAATCAAATTTATGTAAACACCTTTTTTATATAATATAATCATGTCTCTTTTTGTGTTTACTTGATTTCTCTCCTTTGGCGTTATCTCTAAAATATTGGTTACTAAGTTTTCAATTCTAATTACTTTATCTAAATTGTTTAGTTCAATCTCTTTCATCATAAAACAATTTAGTACTTGTTTCTAAACTTGGTTATTATGATATTCTCACAAATTAGCTAAATTGTTATTTTGTCTTTTCATATTATAAAACAATTTAGTAATTTTCATAACATTATTAAAAAGAATTTTATTCCCTTATTCACCCCCCCCCCCCTCTAAGGGCGCCAATCGATCCAACACATCTCTTCCAAGGCTTATGGACCTAACAATGGACTCTCACCAACCTCAGCCCAAAATAGGGGAGTTCGGAAATGCCTCCCATACAAAGCTTCAAAGGGGGCCATCTGCAAACTCTCCTGATAATTGTTATTGTAAGCAAAATCCATAAGTCCAATACGTTTATCACAAGCTCCATCATGGTCCAGAATATAACATCTAATCATATATTCTAAAATCTGATTCACTCTTTCTGTTTGACCATTTGTCTATGGATGATAAGCGGTAGAATACCTGTGGTCAATACCCAAAGCTCCCTGCAAGCTCTGCCATAAATGACACATATATTTGGAATCCCGATCTGACATAATACTCACTGACACACCATGCAATCTAATGACCTCATCCAAATAAAGCTCTGCAATTTTCTTCATGGAATAGCCAATCTTAAAAGGCACAAAGTGAGCACACTTTGTCAATCTGTCGACAATAACCCACACAGCATAATGCCCTCGGGAGACCTTGGCAAACCGGTAATGAAATCCATAGAAAAACTCTCCCACTTCCAGCTTGAAATATCCAAAGGTGTCAACATATCTCCAGATCTCTTATGTTCTGCCTTGACACGCTGACAAGTATAACATTTGGATACGAACTTTGTTACATCATTCTTCATACCTGACCACCAAACAATCTGCTTTAGATCTCGGTACATCTTTGTAGAAGCAGGGTGATAGGCAAGGCTAGAACCATGCATTTCATCACAAATTTTTGCCCGAATATCCTCAATAGAAGGAATGCAATATCTACCCCGGTACTTCAAGGTACCAACCTCATCGATTGAGCAATCCGACAATTCTCCCTTTTCGGTTCTATCTCGAATGTGCTGCAAATCTGGATCATCTTTCTAATGTAACCTCGTAAGGGTAATCCATGAAGGCTCTTCAACTTCTAAGCTAGACGGCCTGACACTATTTCTAATAGTTATATTCATTAAGTAAAACTCCTCCACTAAGGACTGCATGGAAAGGCTGAAGACATATGCAGTCTTTCTACTTAAGGCATCAGCTACAACGTTGGCCTTGCCCGCATGATAAAGGATATCAACCTCATAATCCACAACATACTCCATCCATTTATGCTGACACAAATTTATCTCCTTCTGAGTGAAGACATACTTCAAACATTTGTGATCCGTATAAATCTTGCATGACACTCCATACAAAAGGTGTCTCCCCAGTTTCAAGGCATAAATCACTGCTGCAAACTCCAAGTCATGCGTAGGGTAACTTCTTTCGTGAACCTCCAGTTGCCTTGATCTGTATGTGTTGGGAATATTGCCCTCAATGTTCCCTTGATTTGAAGAGACATCACTTCCAATACTAAGTACATATTGTATTTGATAAAGCTTTGTTTGTGTAAGTTAAACAAGCTTAAGTGACTCAAGAGAAAGGGTTAATCAAGACCTAAAGTTAGGAGAAATCTTCTCCTAAGTAGATAGAAGAAATTGTCTCAGCTGATAAGATTCGTTGAACGCAGAGTGTCGTTCATCGAACGCAGAACCAAGTTCATCGACCGCTGAGACGAGGCCAGAGAAGGAGCCGCTGAGAAGGCACAAAAGGCGTGTTCGTCGAACGCAGAGAGCCGTTCGTCGAACTCAGAATACAGTTCGTCGATCGCTGAGACGAGATAGAAGAAACAGCTGATAATTGGCGTGTTCGTCGAACGCAGAGTGCCATTCATCGAACGCAGAGACAAGACAGATCATTGAACGCAGAGCTTGGCATGTTCGTCGAACGCAGAGTGTCGTTCATCGAACGCAGAGATAAGGCAGATCGTTGAGCGCAAAGCTTGGCATGTTCGTCGAACGCAGAGTGTCGTTCGTCGAACGCAGAGACAAGGTAGATCGTCAAACGCAGAGTGTCGTTCGTCGAACGCAGAGTTTTGCAAAGTTCATCAAACGCAGAGTTTGGCAAGATAGTCGAACCCAGAATGAAGCGGGTTCTTCGAACTCAGGACTTAGTGAGTTAGTCGAACGTAGGATGCAGCAGGTTCGTCGAGCACAGAGTGCAGCGCGTTCGTCGAACGTAGACCTTCTCTACAGATAGTCCGGGCGGCGGGTCCTGCGGCTAGGGAAAGTTGCAGAAAAGCTACAAGGGACCACCAATCTCTCCCATACTTCTTGGGAGATCAAATTAGAGTCGTTGAAGATAAAAGAAGTATAAAAGAAAGACTTAGTGTATTTTCTATACCCCATGCCAATTACATGAAAAATCTCGATTCGCCATTGACGGCTGCTGCTCTCGTCCTTCTTCCTGCTCACTGAGAAAGAAGAAGAAACTGAGAGAAGAAGATAGCTCCTCCACCAGAAGGGGCAAGGTGATCTTCCATCATTCTATTGAAGAGGAAGATCAAGCGGTAGCTGTTATCAACATCTTCAGCTACAGGAAAGCACAGACTGTGCAGGATCTACAGGAGAGTATTTCTGCTGTAGAATATTTCTAAACCATCTTATTCTGTAAGGCTTTTTGCCTGAGTGTGTAGGGTTTGTTTACCTGAGCTTGTAGGGCTGGTTTGCCTAAGATTATAGGAGCTAGTGATAGCTCTGAGTTGTAAGGCTTGTTGCCGGAGGTAGGACCAAGAGGTGGTCTGAGCTGTAGGAAGTGGATTCCTCTGAGTTTGTAGGGCAGGAGTGCCTGAGGTGGGAGCTGGTGATAGCTCTGAGTTGTAGGGACTTTTGTCCTGAGGTAGGATCATCTTTGATCTGAGAAGTTCTGAGGAACTTGTGCTGTAAGCTCTTTGAGCATAGTTTGGAGGAGTTGGCCCTGTCTAACACACTGTTAGAAGGGTGAAGGGGGAAAGTGGACTACCCATAGACACCCTGTCTTGGGTAACCAATATAAACACTTGTGTGTTTTTCTTTGTTGCTTGATTCTCTGATTAGAATATTTTAACAGGCCATAATAATCAATTAAAACTCAAAATAACTATTCACCCCCCCCCCTCTAGGTGAATTAGTTAGCATACCTATATTCTTTCAAGTGGTATCAGAGGGAGGTTGGTCAAGAAGGACTTAACAGTCTGACCAGTTCCTAAATAGGTATTGTTGATTCAAAATCGAATGGCCTCCAGTGGAATGAAGGAGTTGTGGTCAATGAAGTTGCTCATATGCTCCAAAGAAAACTTTGGCATATGGAAGCAAAGTGTGAGGCTGTTCATGGAAGCCTCATACCTAAGGATCTATGTAACTGTCAAAAATGGTCCTTATACCTTTGATAAGGCCTCCACTATTGACCCTACTAGAAAAGTACTCAAGATATTTTCTGAGCTGACCAATGATGAAATTGCACTATACACTATGGACAGGGCCCAGAACATTATTGTTAATGCAATTGATGACACTACATTTCAAAACTTAGTACATTGAACAACTGCCAAGGAAATGTGGGACACATTGGTTGTATATATGGAAGGAACAGTTGAAGTGAGGGCTGATAGAAAGTCACTCCTCAATCAGAAATGTAAATCCTTCAGACAGCAGAGCCAGGAGAACATCTCCATGTGCTATGAAAGGTTCTTTAGGATAGTAAATGAACTAAGAACCTATGAGAAGGTGTTCACTGATTATAAGCTGAATGACAAGTTCCTCAGATCTTTAACTAGAGATTGGAACACTAAAATCTGTGTAATCAGGGAAGGGGCAAGGCTTGGAGAGACCCCTACCCATACACTATTTGGGAAACTGCTCTCATATGAGATGCAACTGACTGCATGAAAGGAGGAGGACACTTTCTCCAAGGCTCACACAAAGGAGAGAACCATAGCTCTCAAAGATGATAGCTCAAAGAAGAGCAAGAGCAGGTTGCAGTCACCTCCAAGAAGAAAGGCTGAATCTGAGAAGTCTGAGAGCTGCTCTCCAGACTGCTCTTCTTCTGATGAAGAGTTTGCTGCCTTCTCTAGGCAGTTCAAGAAGATGATGATGAGGAATCAATGGAAGAGCAATCCCTCCTCCTCATTAAACTCCAAGAAGGATCACTTTAGATCTGAAAGGCTGCACCCCAAAGGGGACAAGTATGATTCCAAAACTAGTAAACATGTTTCAGATAACATTGTTTGTTATTGCTACAGTAAGCCTGGGCATGTCATTGCTGACTGCCCAGTCAAAAGGAATGAAAGAGGTGAAAAGAAGCCTCATCACAAGAAGGAGAGGAAGGGAGAAAAATCCCTTCTAGCCAAGAAAAGCAAGAGCTGGAGTGAATCTGAATCTTCATCTTCAGATTCAGATGAAGAAGAGAAAGCCTACATAGGGTTGTTTGCTGCTCAAGAGGATGAAGACTATCCAGTTGCTAGGACAGGAATCAGGGCCCCTCTATCACACTCAGATAGTGATGAAGAGGAGGATGAAGAAGACTGTGTTCTGCTAGGCCTTATGGCCCTCACTGATGAGGAAGGCAGTCAGAATATGTCTGACATTGATCAGGTATCAATCCATTCTACTTCTATTTCTGATCATAATGTATGTCAAGAATCTGAAGCACATCCATCACATGATGAAAGTGTTTCAGAAGCTGAGGTAGATGTCAATCAATTGATTGACAAATATGATGCCTTGGTTATTGCTCTGAAAGAGAGCAAGAAGCTTGCTAAGAGGCAATCCCAAGAAATTGCCTCCCTTAAGAAGACTGAAAGTGACTACACTGGACCTACCTCCCTGGTGGCCCAGATGAGTAGACAAATAAGTCATTTAAAGGGTATGACAAGTGCTCAATTGAGCACTATTTCCCTGAAGAACAAGGTCATCAAGGACCTTGAGGAGAAGATGGTGAAAGAGAAGAGCCTGGTGGCTCAATTCTCCAAGCCCAAATCTGTGCTTCCCCTTATTGACACCTTCTCCTCTAAAACCAATAGGAGAGGACTTGGATTCAATAAGATGGAAGTAGGAGAAGGGAGTGGAGTAAAGAGCAAGGAGAAGGCTAAGCCTCAAACCACCTTTCAAAAGGTGCTACTTCCTTCCAACAGGTATGACCATGAACGTATTTATGATCACTGGAAGAATGGGAGGTCCTATAGGAAGGAAAATACTCCTTCTCATAGTAAAAGAAAGGGCATGGGATTGAGTGCAATGAAAACTCCCCATGAGGAAATACAAATGGCCCAATCTGGACCATTTGTGTTTGGTGTCTCAGCACCTTCAGTCAAGAACAAGGAAGCAAGCACTTCCAAATCAGCTTCAGCAAAAAGCAAGACTGCTGTCAAATCTGTTGACAAGGCCTGCTGCCCAGTGTCTGATTCCATCATATCTTGTATGGCTGCCAACTCAAAGCAAGCTGAGGCCATCAGGACAATGAGCAGCAAGACTGTCCACAGATTATCCTTCAGTCAGATTATTGCTGAAAGAAACAGGAAGAATGCTGCAGTCTCTTATGCTGAACATGTGCACAGTGTTGTACCAATTCAGAAAAATGTTCAGAAAAGGAGATACAATATTCATGATTGTTGGTGCTGTGGCAAGGTGTGACACTTTGCCATAGATTGTTGGTACAATCCCAATGTACCTAATGCAAATAAGAGCTTTCCTGCTAGGAGTGTAGCTAGTGTGAGAGTATCTCATCAAACTAACAGGCACCTAGGACCCAAAGCTTTTTGGGATCCTAAGGATAACTAAATCTTTCTTTGCAGGGTAGTTCAAGTACTAGTCTCAACCAAATATGGTACTTCGACAGTGGGTGCTCAAGGCACATGACAGGAACTAGGAGTCTTCTACAGGATTACAAGCTAGTGAAGAATGGACCCAAAGTTATATTTGGGGGAGGTGAAACAGGAGTCACCAAAGGCTATGGTATGATCTCCAATGGCATAGTTACAATCACAAGGGTAGCTTATGTTGAAGGGTTGCAACACAACATAGTAAGCATAAGTCAACTATGTGACTTAGGCTATGTCATTGAATTTCACAATGACAAGTGCTTGATCAAAAAGTCAAATGACTTAGAGACTATTCTCTCAGGCACTAGGAGTGGAAATGTTTATTGCTTAGATTTCATTTACAGTAATTCTTTTACTTATGTTTGTCTTGTAGCTAATGAGAATGAGTCTCTTTGTGTTCAATGGCACAAGAGACGTGCTCATATTAACTACAAGACAATGTATAGACTTTTCTCTAAAAATCTTGTTAGGAATAGTCCAAATTTAAAATGTATTAAAGATGGTCCCTGTCATGTATGCCAAATGGGTAAGCAAACTAGGGCCACCTTTAAAAGTATTGGCTCCAAAGACACTAAAAGATGTCTTTATCTCTTGCATATGGACTTGTTTGGTCCTTTGCCAATTCAGAGCCTAGGTGGGAAGTTGTATACTTTGGTGATTGTTGATGATCACTCAAAATATACATGGGTATTCTTCCTTAAGAAGAAATCTGATACTTTAAATGTCTTTATCAATCATGTCAAGGCAATTCAGAATGATCTACAATGTGTTGTGGTCAGGACTAGGACTGACCATGGCACATAATTTCAATTTGATGCAGTGACAAGATTTTGTCAAGAATTTGGTATCACCCAAGAGTTTTCCTCCCCAAGGACTCCACAACAAAATGCTGTGGCTGAGAGGAGGAATAGAACCTTGATAGAAGCTGGGAGAACACTGCTTAGTGACTCCTCACTCCCAGAATATTTCTGGGTTGAGGCAGTCAATACAGCTTGTTATGTTCTCAATAGAGCTTCTATCAATAAGGTTCATGGGAAAACCCCCTATGAAATTCTGAAAGGCAAACAACCTACAATTTCATATTTTAGAATCTTTGGCTCCAAATGCTACATTCTAAATAATGGAAAATACCAATTAACAAAGTTTGCAGAGAAATGCAATGTAGGTGTTCTTGTTGGCTATAGCTCTCATAGTAGAGCTTATAGAGTATACAACAAGAAAACTCATGTTGTAGAGGAGTCTATGCATGTTGTTTTTGATGAGACCAACCTAATATATAAAAGCTGGTCTAGATCTTCTGTTTTGACAAGAAATGAACAGGAATTGGGAAGGATGTCTATACAAGACTCTCCCAGCTGCAGCAAAACTATTTCTGGTGCTGCCATCCCTGAAGAGGAAGAAGTCAACCTTGATAAAGAAACTGCTGAACCTGCAGAAACAGCACAGCAAGCTGAGAACAGAATGACTGCAACAACCAGACATCTAAGGGATCATCCCATAGAGCAGATAATAGGGAATGTTCAGCAAGGTGTGACAACTAGGAGCAGGGCTCACATTGAGGCCTTGTTCCTCAGTTTTCTGTCATAAGTAGAGCCTAAAAGGTTTGAAGAGGCCAACATGGATCCATTCTGGATTCAGGCTATGCAGAAAGAGCTTTTGCAATTCAAAAGATGCAAAGTATGGAAGTTGGTGCCAAGACCAGAAGGACACAACATCATTGGCACCAAATGGATATTCAGAAATAAGTTAGATAAGAATGGGACAATCATCAAAAACAAAGCAAGGCTGGTTGCAAAAGGATAAAGGCAAGAGGAAGGAATAGACTTTGATCAAACCTTTGCCCCAGTTGCAAGGTTGGAGGCCATAAGACTATTCCTTGCATATGCTGCTCACAAGGGCTTCAAAGTCTACCAGATGGATGTCAAATCAGCATTCCTGAATGAAAATCTAAAAGAGGAAGTATATGTAGAGCAGCCATCAGGTTTTGTACATCCTACTATTAAATCTCATGTCTATTTTCTTAGGAAAGCCCTGTATAGTCTTAAGCAAGCTCCAAGAGCTTGGTATGAGACTTTGTCCAGCTTTCTCCTCAAGAACAAGTTCATGAGGGGAAAGATTGATAACACATTGTTTCTTAGGGAAACAAGGGGCAAGTGTCACTTAGTTCAAATTTATGTTGATGACATAATTTTTGGGTCTACTGATGACAACCTCTGCAAGAGATTTGCCAATCTAATGCAGGGGGAGTTTGAGATGAGCAGTATGGGTGAGCTCAAATATTTCCTTGGGCTCTAGGTGAAACAGTCTGATGATGGAATTTTCATCTCCCAGACCAAGTACACCAAGGAGCTCATCAAGAAATTTGGGATGAAGTCTGCCTCCTCCATGAGAACACTCATGGGATCTAATGTATCATTAGACAAGGATGAAAAGGGGAAGGCCTTTGATGAGTCCATGTACAGGTGTATCATTGGATCCCTATTGTACTTGACTGCTAGTAGGCCAGACATTATGTATTCTACATGTGTTTGTGCTAGGTATCAGGCCTGTCCTAAGGAATCTCACTACACCTCTGTGAAGAGGATCTTGAGATACCTCAAAGGAAGCCTGAATCTTGGCCTTTGGTACCCTAGGAACAAAGATTTTGAACTGATAGGCTACTCAGATGCAGATTTTGCTGGATGCAAAGAGGACAGGAAAAGCACAAGTGGCACCTGTTAATTCCTAGGGAGGAGGCTGGTCTCATGTGTAAGACCCCTCTCCCGCACCAGGAGAGTTCCCGGATCTTATGCCCAGAACCGCCGCCTTACGGTGATGCTAGCACATAAGTTAGCCATCTCCGCAAGACGCCGATCCTGCCGGCAAGGACGATCGACTAGGCCAACAAGAGATATGAAGTAAAACTAGCACATAAGTCCACAATCACACGCATCTGCATATGTATATATATCCAAATGAAACTGTCCATCAATGAGTACAAGAAAAGAAAGAGTAAAAAGAGCTTAAGCCCAGTACAAGTCCGAATGAATAAAAGCAGTACAATTCTCTCTCTCTCACTATATACATCTATGCGGAAGCTACAAGAAAACATCTCTCATCAACACCTGCCCAGTAGCGGTAGTAATGCACGACATCTGCTCCTCAGGTCCTGTCTCCCCTGCCAGCTGGGCTCCAGCCCCTCGGTTACCTGCGGTCACCACCTACCGTTAGTCATAAAGACTAAGACGATTTTGTCCCCGCCTCCCCCCGCGACTCCTAGGCACCGTGCGGGGAGGAAGAAGCGGAGGACATCAAAGTGGAGTAATCAAAAGCAGGTGACAAATTCTCTATGCTAACAAGAGTATATCCATATAATTTCTATACTAACAGTATGATTATACATTAATAAGTGCAGTAAGGTAATATTGCAGCAGTAAAGGAAGTAAGCTACGCAAGTAAAGTAAATGTAAAAGTAACCATTGATTTATAGGAATGCCCATACAAACCTATAGACCAAGGGGTCGTTTAGCAGGGCCTATCGTATAAAAAGTCCCATACCAATTTATACGATAGGGGTAGGGGTTGAAATGCAATGTTCAAGCTATGACATGCTAGGTATGTTGTTATGCTATGATCATACAAGTGCAACTTACACACTACCACTCTATGCGCATAGACCTTTAGTTCCCCCTTTTTGGAGCTAGCTAGACTCCCATGATACTCCCGTAGTGGCAAACGGAAGCGGTGGGTTGAGCCTCGCCCACCTCTGGGTTGGTATTCACAGTACCTAACCTAGACCTATCGTACTCCTCAACACAAACCGTGGAGCGTCTGCGTACTCTTGCTGACTGGACCGCCAGACTTTCTAGGCTAAGTGTATATACCACACTTTCCGAGTCAACGCATTGACGTCGGTGTGAACGTATGTCCAATACAGAAGACCCACCACCTTCGATGCACATGCAACATGTTCTATAATCTATCTCCGAGCCATAAGCTCCCGGGGCTAACCTGCCCGCCACTAATAACCTTCCGAGCCATAAGCTCCCCGGGCTAACCCGCCCGTCATTAATAACCAATTACTGAGACACATGCTCACCTGTCGTATCAATCCACTCTTACAAATACAGAACTTACTGCTCGCAGCACCAAACCGAATAGGCTCCCGTAACCGCGGGGTGTGGGTGAGTGTGTTATTAATTTATTCTTGTAACATCTTATTCCTACAGCTTACAGTTAATCTTGGGCTTCCCGAGGATTACCCTGTAAGGGGCTCGCTACGGTACTAGGAACTACGATGGGATGACACCCCAAAGTTCCCTTCCTCAAGACACTTAGTATTTTGGTAACTACCCTGACCTAACCTTCCTCCCTCTCCTTACCCCTTTATAACTTACGCCTTATGTTTCACCCCGCTCCTATGCAATCAAACTTGTGGACTCAACTCTAATAATTCTTAGTCCTCCAAGTGGTCTAAACTCATCTCTTGTTGTAATCCAATCCTCCCCGATTTCCTTATGATTATATTGACCTATCCATCACAATGAGTTTTTACTATCCGTAGACCACGACATACACCTAACTTAGATTCCTAAGGTGGAACCCTGATCAAATTGCTTCCAAATGACTCCTAATTATTATCATAAATTCATAGGGGACAAACATGAGGAATAATCAAAATCCAAACATGTTCATAAGATTTTCCAATTAATACATGCCCATATTATTCATTTAAAACAAGTGGTGTGCCAATAAGATTTTACCCCACAACCACCACTTTCATGTCTCCACAAAATCTGAATAAATCAACGAAGTAAGCTATCAGCCTAAAAACAACAATACCTAAGTTTCATATTATTCCAAGGAGTGTTTACCCTTAATTATATTTGTTACATTTGGTGTGCGTATAAGGATTTACACTACAAGTGCAATGCTAATACTTCAATAAATTCTAAAACTTCAGAAGGAGAGGTATTCCATTATCACCAACTCATACCCATAACTTCAATGGCATCTAGTGGGACAAATGAGCCAAAATCACCTTTTTCTCATTTTTGGCTAAGTGCACCCCAATTTTCCCTTAAACCCTTAAGTCCCAAGCCTCAACTTGAAGCTTAGGGAATTCTACTCCTACTTATGAGTTGGGTTCTCAACTAGAGGTGGTTGATCTCATATCTATGGATGGTCAATTCTCCAAAGCATTTGCATGAGCCCATAACACTAAATGCACAAACTACACATTTTTACATGTCTCATTAGAAGTGGCCTAGAAGGAGCTATATTTATCCGAATGGCATGAAATCGGTGGCATTGGAAAGGTAACCTAAAGGGCTACAATATTTATCAAGAATCAACCAATTTCAAGTTTCATAATAATTCAGGGAGTACTTATCATACTACTCAACAATCCAACAAGTTATGCAAGGAAGATATTTCAAATCTTGAAAAAGCACTAAGCTAAGTTTTTCTTCTAGGTCACATGAGATTATTTCTACTGATGTGACTCATCATAAAGCTACACATTCCAGAAAAAAATCACCATTCTCCATAAATAAATTCCTTACTAATTTATTAAGTTTCCCTTGGAGAGCAATTCAAAATTGTAAAGGAGTTCCCTAAATTTTCAACCCAACCACATGAATTTTCAACCAAACCCCATGAGATTGTTTCTAAGGGTATTTAATATCATAAAAGATTATGCCTAGAAAGGAGATTATTGCTAGTCATTTTGATCTCAAAAGTATCATTAAAACTACAAATGTGACAATTTTCATTAAATTAAAAACTTTAGGGTAATAGCTTCCAAAAAATTCAAGAGACTTATGTCAATCATGTATAACCATATGACATACACTAACCCCAAGGTTTCAGAGGCATACAAGGTGATTCCCACCTTCAATTCCATCAAAGGCTCAAAGCCCAAATTGACTACTAGCACCCCAAATTTTCCTCTTAAGACCCTAACTTCATTTTGAAGTTCAAAGAAAAATACTCATGCACATGAGATGAGATTTTAACCAGTGATTTAGATATGTATGAAGAGCTCACCCCCCAAATTAGGGGGTGTTTGGAGTTATACAACTCCTTAAATACCAAAAATTTACTTTTACTAATAAATGAAATATATCACAGGATACACATCCAAAAATTCTCAAATTAAAACCATAGGTGTGCATTCATACCCTGCATGCATGGTAGAAAATTCAAGTGATTTGGATAAGCCAATTAAAAGTTATTGCCTTTTTAAATTCTGCCCTACTCAAGGAGCAGTTCTAAGAAAAAGGGTTCCCTGATGTCCATGTTGCACCAAATCAGTTAATTAAGGTGGCAAATGAAAGTAGACTCCTAAGGGTACAAAAGTTATCACTGACCCTTTTTGCCAATAAGGCTTCTAGGGCCTTCAATTTTTGCAAGCAAACCACTACTTATTTGAGTTTTGACCAGTCTCACAAGAATGACTACCGTGGACCCTACAGTGGTCCAAAAGACCTGATCTAAATTTCTCCTGAAAGTAGACATCCATATCTACAAAACTTGTCTCTGGTCGTTTTTCAAAATAAGGCCTCTAAGGGCCTCAAAAAAAAATTTAAACAAGGCTATGATATAAAGTGTGACAAATATCACATTAAATCGGATTTAAAACTATATACATATATAAATCATTTCATGCACGAATCCTGGCGCAAATCGTGCGACATCCCTTCATCGTCCCCGATAGCCAACGGCCGAGATTGATCCCGCCTGGGCCGACTTCCCCGGCCATTTCCCGGCCATCCATGGCCCACCACCGCCGGCCACCGCCTCCACCACCTCCGTTGAGGTGGTGGCCATCGATTGACGGCGGCACGGCCGCCTGAGAGCCCGTCTCTGGTGGTTCCAAGCAAGAAAAAGAACTCAGAAGAACTCCCTTGATCTCACATGGGATCGGGCTCAATTGAGCCCGATTTCTCTCCTAGATGGATCTAGATGCTAGCACAGAGGGAGACGGGGAGAAATCGTACCTCAGGCGAGCTTGGAGGTGAGTAATCAGGCGGGCTGGCATGCTAGAAGCTGTCGGCGGCGAGATTGCTCAAAACCCCGATTCTGGACCAAAAGCTCCCCTCCAGCAGTGGATTTCAGTTGCTCTCAAGGATCTGAAGGTGATGGTGGGCTCAAATGGAGTCGGGGGTGGCTGTTTTGTTAGCAGCCATTAAAGGCAATTTCCTCTAAGCCTCCACCACCCTCCGCAGCCACTACCATAGCTCCAGCTCATCAGGAAAATGATGCTCGAGCTGAGAGGAGCTGATTAAAGGTGTGAACCAAGCTTAAATCTCCCTGATTTCTGATTCACCATTAAAGGTGGCCGGCCACATGGTGGAGCTTCCTCCTCCCTCCTCCACCTGGCTGCTAGCCGACCTGGAACTTGTTGGGAATTACTCCCTGGGTTCAGGGCACAACAAAGGAGCAAGGATTGAGTGCCAATTGGCACTCAATTCATGGATTCCTCCTTGGACTCATGTGAAATTTGAGGGTTTTCCTCAAATGCCCCCTTGCATGGCATCTTCTTACAAGAACTGAGGGGCAAGTATGGTTATTGACTCTTGGGCCTCAGAATGGGCTTGGGTGAGGGCCTTAATCCATTGGAATTTGGATTAATCCCAATTAAGCCCAATTTAGGCAAAATTGACCCTATGTTGACTTTTGGGTTGACTTGGTCAACTGGGTGTGTTGACTGGTCCAATGTAATGGTCTTGAGTCCATTGACACCGTCCAAGGTTGGTTGAGTCATGGTGAGGACCTAGGTTGGCTAATTTGACCAATAAGTGTGATTTTGACCAAAATTGGGGGAATGTTGACTTTGGTCAATTTGGCCAAATTGGAGACTCCATGATGGGGCTTTTGAGTCAATTAGGTCCCTCATGATGTCCTAAGACTAAGGGTGAAGTCAATTTCATGCTTTGGGGTTCAATTGAACTTAATGGGGAGGATTTGACCTATGTTGACCCAAGTTTGACTTTGGTCAAATTGGGTCAATTGGTGACCCCATGTTGGGGCTTTTGGGTCTATGGCATTCCTTGGAGTGCTTCTCATCTATTGGAGGAGTCAATTTGCAAGTGTCAGTTCATATTGAGCTAGTTTGACCTAGGTTGACTTGAGCCTTATAGTAGACCACAGGTGAGTTCTCCTAACCCTATGTGTCCTAAGGCCACAATCTAGCTCAAACTCACCACACTTCCCACTTGTCTCACCCAAAATTGGAGTTAGGGGGGTCTAGTAGGAAATGGGATGTTACATCATGGAGCAGCAAAAAGCAAACCAGTGTGGCAATGTCCACAGCTGAGTCAGAGTACATTGCAGCAGGTAGCTGTTGTGCTCAAATTCTGTGGATACAACATCAGTTTGGAAGATTACAACATCAAGGTAAGACAATCTCCCCTGATGTGTGACTCATCCAGTGCGAATTCTATTGCTAAAAATCCTGTCTCCCATAGCAGGACCAAGCACATAGAAATTATGTATCATTTTATTAGAGTGCATGTAGAGTGTGAAGATATCAAACTTGAATATGTCTCTACAGACAATCAAGTAGCTGATATCTTCACTAAGCCACTAGATGAGGCCAAGTTTAATTCTTTTAAAATTGACTTAGGTATGTTGAATTTAGAATGAGTACATTTCTAAATATATATTATGTGTTATTATTTGCTCAATTTATCATAAAATGTAATGTTATGATATATTAATATCTGAATTGATATTCCCTCAATAGGCATAATCCACTGATAGGATAGACAATCTCCCTATGTTATTAATTGTAGAATAGATTAAAGTGATCAGCTGGATAAGAAACATCTGGATTAGCTGAAATTCCATTTTCTGTTAATCAGCAAGGAATTGTCTGGGTAAATACAGGTGCTCCAATTAAGGGGGAGCAAGCTCCTGCTCAAATTGAGGGGGAGTTGGCTATAAGTTGAGGGGGAGATAGCTAATGCTCAGTAGGTCAGAAAGGATGTAGGCTGTCATAAAAGAGGATTTGGTAAATGCCTTCTAATCTATCTTAGGATTTGTTAGAAGTATCCAGATAAGTGTAGAGGTTGAAGAACCCAGAAAGGGGGAGATGGCCATTGCTAAGACCAAATTTGGTTTTGCTAGATGCAAATAGGAAATGGAATGCTAGCTGCTAAGACCAAAGTAGTGTTAGCCCTCTAAGTTAGTTATCATGATATGCTACTCAATCTCAACTAAAAAGGGAGAGATGAGTTCATCCAGGTCTACAAGCGTCGAGCCACCACACATCGTTCGACGCCTGTGACCAAAAAGCGTGGACCAAGCGTCGAGCCACCACACATCGCTCGACGCCTGTGAGAAAAAAGCCGACCTATGGTTGCTGTCTCCTAGGCAGGGTTCTGTCTAACAATGCTGTATCATGAAGTTGTTAGCTATGTTATCATGATTATATTATAGAACATTTAAATAATATGTCCTTCATGTGGTATCATGATATGTTTTTTGTTGGTTATGTACCTTAGCATTGGGGATGTTCTGCCTTCTTCAAATAAGGGGAGATTGTTGGGAATATTGCCCCCAATGTTCCCTTGATTTGAAGAGGCATCACTTCCAATACTAAGTACATATTGTATTTGATAAAGCTTTGTTTGTGTAAGTTAAACAGGCTTAAATGACTCAAGAGAAAGGGTTAATCAAGACCTAAAGTTAGGAGAGATCTTCTCCTAAGTAGATAGAAGAAATTGTCTCAGCTGATAAGATTCGTCGAACGCAGAGTGTCGTTCGTCGAACGCAGAGTGCCGTTCGTCGAACGCAGAGTGCCGTTCGTCGAACGCAGAACCAAGTTCGTTGACCGCTGAGATGAGGCCAGAGAAGCAGCCGCTGAGAAGGCACAAAGGGCGTGTTCGTCGAACGCAGAGAGCCATTCGTCGAATGTAGAATACAGTTCATCGACTGCTGAGACGAGATAGAAGAAACATCTGATAATTGGCGTGTTCGTCGAATGCAGAGTGGCGTTCATCGAACGCAGAGACAAGGCAGATCATTGAAAGCAGAGCTTGGCGTGTTTGTCGAACGCAGAGTGCCGTTCGTCGAATGCAGAGACAAGGTAGATCATTGAGCGCAGAGCTTGGCATGTTCATCGAATGCAGAGTGTCGTTCGTCGAATGCAGAGACAAGACAGATCGTCGAACGCAGAGACAAGGAAGATCGACGAACGCAGAGTTTGGCAAAGTTCGTCAAACGCAGAGTTTGGCAAGATAGTCGAACCCAGAATGAAGCGGGTTCATCGAACTCAGGACTTAGTGAGTTAGTCGAACGCAGGATGCAGCGGTTTCGTCGAGCGCAGAGTGCAGCGCGTTAGTCGAACGCAGACCTTCTCTACAGATAGGCAGGGTGGCGGGTCCTACGGCTAGGGAAGTTGCAGAAAAGCTACAGGGGACCACCAATCTCTCCCATACTTCTTGGGAGATCAAATTAGAGCCGTTGAAGATAAAAGAAGTATAAAAGAAAGACTTAAGGTATTTTCTATACCCCCGGCCAGTTACGTGAAAAATCTCGATTCGCCATTGACGGCTGCTGCTCTCGTCCTTCTTCCTGCTCACTGAGAAAGAAGAAGAAACTGAGAGAAGAAGATAGCTCCTCCACCAGAAGGGGCAAGGTGATCTTCCATCATTCTATTGAAGAGGAAGATCAGGTGGTAGTTGATAGCTAAAATTTAGGATATAAAATTTCTCCAAATTCTACGAACTATAGGCAAGAGCACCTATCATTCATAGTATAGGATATTTAGAAATAAATAAATATCAAGTGTCGTATTCCATGGGTCTGTTGATTACTTATACTCACGCAAATTATTATTATTTTATCAGAAATAAAATAGAGTTTTGGAAATAATTTAAAGAAGAGAAACATTTGATCGAGAATCCTTCTTAAGTAAAATATTTCGTAAACATCATAAATCGATTTGGACAAACTTGACCATGGAGGTTCCCAAAATATGGTAGAGCCTCTCTCGAGAGAACTACCACCTAACCTTAGGTTGATCGATTAAGACCCCTCGGCCAGTCGAAACCCCTAAGCTTGCTTTATGCGGTGAGCCCCACTATTGGATTTGACTCCAATCCGGAAGATTTGCGTCACCCTCTCTCGAGTAATGCATACAACTCTTTTTACCGATGAGCGATCTACATGTATTTACGGATCTCTCGATACACTAAAATACGGATCAAACTTGATTATCATACCCTAGAAATATGAAACCAATAATTCCAAATCAACGGTAAATCTTAGTTTTCTAAAACTAAACTATGAATAAGAGATTACGAAATATAAAAGCTTAAGAATTCATCCGATCAAATGCTATGAAAATTAGCTAAACATAATTGAGAAGAAAAACATTTTTATTTCTATGTAAAGAAAAGTACAATTGCAAGTAAAGTAAATCTAAGCTAGGAATTAAAAAGACAAGACATAAAATAAAGTTACACTAAGAAAAATGCAGAAAAAATATACTAGAAACGACTCAATCGAAGCAAGGACTGGATTCCCATCACTTTGGCAGCAGCTGGCTTATATAGGAAGAAAATTGGTGAGTAACGCCCTTGGTCACGCCCATGACCAAGGGTGTGTAAGCTGCGGAACTGCGTCATGAAAGCCCGAGAATGTTGGGGGAGAGAAACTGCCAAAATTGATCATCTCGACGGGTCAAGGCCTCAGTCATGCCCGTGACCTAGGGCGTGTCTTGACCGAGTCAGGAAATGGCGGGAAACGGCGCGATCTGGAGTTAATCTGGTAGTTGCAGGAGAGGTCACGCCCGTGACCAAGGGCGTGTAAACTGGAACGGCTCGGCGGCGGAAACTGCTTGTATTTAATGCTTGTCGGGCAAGTCACGCCCGTGACCTGAAGGTCACGCCCCCTGTCACGCCCATGACCTGGGGCGTGTAATTATAATCCGATGTGGCAGCGATTTCTGGGAGCTGAAAGAGGAGCATGGCCGTGATAATGGTCACGCCCCCAGGTCACGCCCGTGACCTGGGGCGTGTACTGAGGATTTTTGTAGATTTGTTCTGGAATTTCCTATGAACACAACTGTGGGCTTGAATTTGTCATTAGCCGCCCCAGATTACCTGAAAATACGAAATAAAGTAAATTAGATATAAATTAAACTAAAAGTATATAAAAACTAATTAATAACAACTAAAATACTATATAAAAATAACTATAAATAATGCACTATCAAATACCCCCATACTTAAGCTTTTGCTATTCCAGAGCAAAACCAATTCATAAGTATGAGAATAAGATTTATACGACATTTCAAAAAAAAAGAATTTACTTCTAATTATGCATTTAAAATTATACGTGACTCATACATAAATGAGTTTTGATATAAAATTTAGATTCATAAGAAATAAATCATGATTCATAAGTTGACATGCGTAGAATAAAAATTAGTTTCAAAAATTCTCTAATTAAAATTTCATAAACAAAATTGTATTGAATTAAGCAAAATAATCTAAGATTAGAATTATAGAAACTTTTATTATCATTCGAAACTTTATAGAAAACCTAAAATATTAACTAAGCTCTCTCATAAATTTCTTGAATATGAAATGGTATTGGTTAAGTTTGGGTAAAATTGGCATAGAAGAGTTTTTTAATTGGGAAATGATGAATTTTATCCTCTCATTTCCATTTTTTTAGATACTCTTTTTTTAATACCCCAAATGTATATGTTTAGGAGTGATGAATTTTATCCTCTCAGCTCCATGCCATATAATCTTTTACTAATTTGGGTGCATATGTTTAGGAATGATGAATTGTATCCTCTCATTCCATGACATATGATCTTTTATATTTTTTAATTTGTCAATCAAAAGGGTAAAGTAAAAGGAGGGGCTAGGGTTTAAAGGCTATAAAATTCTCAAGATAACTATTTTGAGAGCATAGAAAATAAATTAAGAAATCTGTAAGAATCTATGAGTTAAAGTTAATATAATAAAAATCTAAAGATCTTAAGCACAATTGCTACAAAATTAGTTCATGATATTTTAAGGAGAGAAAACAAAGCTAAGAAATATTCTAATCAAATCAAAATAATGAAAAATTATTTAAATCAAATTTATATAAAAATTAAATCTAACAAATTATGAAGAGACACATAAAATAGAAAACAAATAAAAAGAAAACTTTTATTTTGTTAAAAGTCATATAAATAAAAGCTCATAATTAAAATTGGTTGGACTCAAATAAAAAGTAAGGAAGCATCTAATAATACAAAAATTATAAAAACATTTTTTTAAATCAATTTTATTTTATTTTATATTTTTATATTTGTTTGAATAAGAAAAATAAAACAGAAATAAACTTTTTTTGTTCTTGGACTTCCCAAGGGCTACCCAATGACGGGCTCGCAAGGCACTAGGCGGTTTTGTGGGGTGAAAGCCCAACACGGCCCTTTCGCAAGAAATAATTTTTTATTGTGTTTATTTTTTTAAATTTCAATATTTAAAAAAAATTGAAAAAGAAGACAAAAGAAGATTTTTTTATGATTTTTAAATATTTTTGAATTTTTTTTTGAATAAAAAGTGTTTTTCTAATTTTTTTTGAATTTTTTTGAATAAAAACAAACATTAGAGAACACCCCCCCCCCCCCCCCCCATACTTAAAAATAAACATTGTCCCCAATGTTTATAAACAAGGATGAAGAGGGAAAAACATGAAAAGAAAAAGGAGATAAAGAAAAGAAAAATTGCAAAAAGGATAAGCAAGGGGTGCCTCACAAGAGCGCTTTCTTTTTCCCGTCTTTAAGCTAGACGATTATTGTTAGGAAAAAGGAAAATAAAAATAAAGGTGCACAGGCAACTCCCTTAATTCACGCTCTAGTGAGCATCCGAAGTCGGTCGCCCGGCTACTCCTCCGCTATAGTCTTGATTCTTTCGTTGTTCGTCAGCTTGAAATTGAGAATCCAAATTACTCATACATACCTCAGGTAATTTGGATTGTTGTAGATGAGCGGCAAATGGATCTGTGAAGACGTTTGGTTGCAACGGCTCATCCTCTATATGAAAATTGTTAGTATGAAAAGAATTAAGATTGAGCGAGTCAGAAAATTTTTCACAAGGAGGAGTTTCTTGTGAAAATTCATGATTAAGGAGCGGTTGTTCATTTTTTAAAATAAAATTTTTATCTGAAAAATTAATACCAAGGGGAGTAAATTCATGGGCGACTAAATTTTCATGAATTTTGATTCCAAAATATTTATGTGGTGGGTTTAAAAATTCATGAGAAAGCGGAATAGAGTCGGACGGAGTAGAAGATGAATCATGTTCTTCTTCTATTTCGCTCGGCTCATCCATTATGTTAATAAATTCTTGGTATAAAATTATATTTTCTTCTCGGGAAAAACTATTCAAATTTTGAATAGGAAGATCTGGAAAATCACCAAGAGAAGAAAAAGAATTTTGTGGATAATAAGTGGAGGAATAGAAATTTTGATCAAAAGAAATTTCTTCATTGCACCGTAAACTATCCGGGTGATCATTCCACCACGAATAATTATTATCGGAGCAAGAAGGAATTTCAGAAGAATTATAATCTTGAGAAAAATTATTTTGATCAAAAATATTTTGAGAATAAAAATAAGAATAACATTCCTCACTAGAATGATTTGCACCACAAAAAAAAAAATAAGTTGGCGCTTTCGTGCGGCTTCCAAAAGATTGACTTTGTTTTGACGCTCAGCAACTTTTGCGGCCAACTACGATAACATCATTTTTTTTGGAAAAAGAAAATTAGCAACCGTTAATTAATAGAAAGGAATTTTAAAAGAAGAGAAAAAAAAGAAATGGGGGCGGAGAAAGAGAATGATAAAAGTAATAAAATCTACGCTTTCAAAATATCAACAAAAATATTCCCCGGCAACGGCGCCAAAAACTTGATAGCTAAAGTTTAGGATATAAAATTTCTCCAAATTCTATGAACTATAGGCAAGAGCACCTATCATTCATAGTATAAGATATTTAGAAATAAATAAATATCAAGTGTCGTATTCCACGGGTCTGTTGATTACTTCTACTCACGCAAATTATTATTATTTTATCGAAAATAAAATAGAGTTTTGGAAATAATTTAAAGAAGAGAAACATTTGATCGAGAATCCTTCTTAAGTAATATATTTCGTAAACATCATAAATCGATTTGGACAAACTTGACCGTGGAGGTTCCCAAAATATGGTAGAGCCTTTCTCGAGAGAACTACCACCTAACCTTAGGTTGATCGATTAAGACCCCTCGGCCAGTCGAAACCCCTAAGCTTGCTTTATGCGGTGAGCCCCACTATTGGATTTGACTCCAATCCGGAAGATTTGCGTCACCCTCTCTCGAGGAATGCATACAACTCTTTTTACCGATGAGCGATCTACACGTATTTACGGATCTCTCGATAAACTAAAATACGGATCAAACTTGATTGTCATACCCTAGAAATATGAAATCAATAATTGCAAATCAACGGTAAATCTTAATTTTCCAAAACTAAACTATGAATAAGAGATTACGAAATATAAAAGCTTAAGAATTCATCCGATCAAATGCTATGAAAATTAGCTAAACATAATTGAGAAGAAAATCTTTTTTATTTCTATGTAAAGAAAAGTACAACTGCAAGTAAAGTAAATCTAAGCTAGGAATTAAAAAGACAAGACATAAAATAAAGTTACACTAAGAAAAATGCAGAAAAACTATACTAGAAACGACCCAATCGAAGCAAGGACTGGATTCCCATCACTTTGGTAGCAACTGGCTTATATAGGAAGAAAATTGGTGAGTCACGCCCTTGGTCACGCCCGTGACCAAGGGCGTGTAAGCTGCGTAACTGCGTTATGAAAGCCCGGGAACATTGGGGGAGAGAAACCACCAAAATTGATCATCTCAACGGGTTACGGCCTCGGTCACGCCCGTGACCTAGGGCGTGTCTTAACCGAGTCAGGAAACGGCGGGAAATGACACTATCTGGAGTTAATCTGGCAGTTGCGGGAGAGGTCACGCCCTTGGTCACGCCCGTGACCAAGGGCGTGTAAACTGGAATGGCTCGGTGGCGGAAACTGCTTGTATTGAATGTTTGTCGGGCAAGTCACGCCCGTGACCTGAAGGTCACGCCCCCTGTCACGCCCGTGACCTAGGGCATGTAATTATAATCCGATGTGGCAGCGATTTCTGGGAGATGAAAGTGGAGCACGGCCGTGACAATGGTCACGCCCCCAGGTAACGCCCGTGACCTGGGGCGTGTACTGAGGATTTTTGCAGATTTGTTCTGGAATTTCCCATGAACACGGTTGTGGGCTTGAATTTGTTATTGGCAGCCCCAGATTACCTGAAAACATGAAATAAAGTAAATTAAATATAAATTAAACTAAAAGTATATAAAAACTAATTAATAACTGCTAAAATACTATATAAAAATAAATATAAATAATGCACTATCAGTAGAAGTTATCAACATCTTCAGTTACAGTAAAGCACAGACTGTGCAGGATCTACATGAGAGTATTTCTGTTGTAGAATATTTTTAAACCGTCTTTTTCTGTAAGGCTTTTTGCATGAGTGTGTAGGGTTTGTTTACTTGAGCTTGTAGGGCTGGTTTGCCTGAGATTGTAGGAGCTAGTGATATCTCTAAGTTGTAAGGCTTGTTGCCTGAGGTAGGACCAAGAGGTGGTTTGAGCTGTAGGAGGTGGATTCCTCTGAGTTTGTAGGGCAGGAGTACCTGAGGTAGGAGCTGGTGATAGCTCTGAGTTTTAGGGACTTTTGTCCTGAGGTAGGATCATCTTTGATCTGAGAAGTTCTGAGGAACTTGTGTTGTAAGCTCTTTGAGTCGAGTTTGGAGGAGTTGGCCCTGTCTAACACACTGTTAGAAGGGTGAAGGGGGAAAGTGGACTACCCATAGACACTGTCTTGGGGAACCACTATAAACACTTGTGTGTTTTTCTGTGTTGCTTGATTCTCTGATTAGATTATTTTAACATGCCATAATAATCAAGTAAAACTCAAAAGACCTATTCACCCCCCCCCCCCCCCTCTAGGTGAATTAGTTAGCATACCTATATTCTTTCAGTATGCGATCACTTTTCCTTCCTGCATCAGGACACAACCGAGTCCAACTTGAGATGCATATACATAAACATCATACTCCACTTCTTCGGTAGGTAAAGTCAAAACAAGAGTAGAAGACAACCTCCTCTTCAACTCCTGAAAAGCTTCCTCGCAATCATCCCTCCAAATGAACGTTGCACTTTTCTGCATAAGCTTAGTCAAAGGCGCAGACAACACTGAAAATCCTTGCACGGTCTTCTATAATAATCTGCCAACCCTAAGAAACTCCTGATCTCCTTAGGCGTTGTAGGTCTCTTCTAATCCAAAACAGCAGCTATCTTCACCGGGTCCACAAATATTCCATCTTTGCTCACAATGTGGCCCAAAAAATTCACTTGAGAGAGCCAAAACTCACACTTGCTCAACTTTGCATACAACTTGTGCTCCCTTAAAGTCGATAGCACCAAGCGCAAATGCAAAGCATGCTCCTCGGCACTTCTAGAATACACTAGGACATCATCGATGAAAACAACCATAAATTGATCTAGAAAATCTTTGAATGCCATATTCATCATGTCCATAAAAGCAGATGGTGCATTTGTCAATCCAAAAGACATCAACAAGAACTCAAAATGCCCATAACGAGAACAAAAAGCAGTTCGTGGAATGTCCGGCTCACAGATCCTCAACTAATGGTAGCCTAAACGAAGGTCAATCTTCTAGAACAGCGAACTACCCCGCAACTAGTCAAACAAATCGTCAATCTGAGGTAACAGATATCTATTCTTGATAGTTACCTTATTCAACTCCTTATAATCTATGCACAACCTCATCGAACTATCCTTCTTCCTTCCAAAGAGGACTGGAGCACCCCAAGGCGAAGAACTAGGCCTAATAAAGCCACACTGCAACAATTCATCAAACTGGGTTCGCAATTCTTCCAACTCACCCAAAGCCATACGGTAGGGTGCCTTCGCAATTGGATGAGTACCAGGCTCAAGGTCTATAACGAACTCTACATCTCTCTCAGGAGGGTGACCAGGAAGACTAACGGAAAAAATATTGGAAAACTCTCGCAGCGCAGAAATATCCTCGACATGCGGCAAATCACGAGCAACTTTCAATATAGAAACAAGTTAAGCAATACCACCAGATTCTAAAAATTTCAGAGCACATACCACAAATATAATTTGGGAGTCCTGATGCGGAGAACCATACATGCTCATGGGTTGGTCATTGCCTATCTAGAAATCCAAATGCTTGACCTTACACTGGATGACAACGTCATATCTGGATAAACAATCCATGCCCAAGATTACGTCGAAGTCTTCCAAATTTAGCACCTTCAGATCAGCATACGCTAGGAATCCTACTAAAAGAATAGGACACTTTTAGATACTCTAATTCGACACCACCGAATCAACGGATGGAAATTTAACGCAAAGCAGATCTCCGACTCGATCTATAGCCCAACAATGACGATCTATAAATTTCCTAGCCACTAATGAATGAGTGGCACCTGAATCGAAAAGAATGCGCGCCCATCGATTCTTTACCTTAAACTCACCTATAAAATAATATACATAACTAATACGGCCGAAATTAAATTCACAATTACTAGTTAACAACTAGATCAGAATCTAACCTGATATCACCTGGGTGGAACACTGAGCTTCTTCCTTGGTTACTATATTTAGTTTACCTTTTCCTTGTTCTAGTTGTTATGGCGGAGGCAAGGCCTGAAGTGGAATCGGCTGCATCGCAGGCTGGGACTGCAGGCACCTAGATTTCATATGCCCCTTCTGTCCACACTGAAAGCACGTCTTATCCTTTGACCAATAGTGGGTAACATCATGACCCTTCTGCTTACACAAAACATAGGTAAGATTGCTCTTGGGTGCGCTCTGAATCGCAAGCACATGAGGCTGCATCTGAGCACCCAACCTCTTAAAAACTTTTCAAAAGGGTGGCCCGCATGACCACAAAAGCTATACGTCTCCTTGCACCCTTTCTTTGAATTCAGGCCAGATGCCCAAGGGCTTTCATCATCCTCAGCCTTCCTCTTTTCCTTCCTCAGTATCATGCCATGATTCTTGGCATTATCGATAGCCTCATCCTTCAAGGCATCTTCCACTGCTTCCGTATAACTCTCGGATCGGTAAGCGCTGGCTAATTATTGGATGTCACTTCGAAGACCACTCAGAAAATGCTTAACTCTATCTTCCTCTGTGGCTACTAACTCTGGAGCAAACCTTCTCAACTTGTTGAACTCGATCTCATACTCACCAACTGTGAGTTGTCTCTGCTTCAAATACAGGAAATTGTTCATAAGCTTGTCTTGCTCGCGACAGAAACTTTTTCAACAACATCCCCTTAAACCGCTCCCACGAGCACCCATCAGTGAGACCTTCCTTTTCTCTGATCCACCAGCCCTTAGCTAGTCTCTTCAATTGATAAGCAACAATCATAACCTTTTAGTCTGGTGAAATTCTTGAATAGGAAAACATCTCCTCGATAGCTATGATCCAGTTATCTAACGCCATGAAATCAGCCCTCCCATCATAGGTCGGGGGTCCTAAACGCTGAAAATGCGAGATGAAGTTCATCTCAGGTGGAAACAGAACAGGAGGCATTAAGGAGAAGGAAGGACAACAACAACCTGACCCACCGCAGGATCTTGCACCGCAGGTTGCTGCCCTATGATGGCAGTCAACACATGCATCTGTGCATGCATCGCAACCATCTGCCACGATAGAGTCTCATTGCTCTAACGCAACTCCTCGATCATTACCACACTCTTCGCACCCGAAGACTCACCCTCAGAATGGGGAGTCGACCTCAATGTATGAAGCTTTGGATCCATCGCCTAATGAGTACGAACGAGCATCCTATCAGGACTTAGCTAAAAGCTAAAATTACTTATCTTAGATCAAACCCAAAAGAAAAAATATAGCTACTTGTTCTTGCTACTACCTTGCTCTGAGATTCATTATGAATGATATTATGCTTAACTTATGATGATATACCATCATCCCTTGCCTCTCGTGCATATAATATGAATGCATGAATGCTTAAAATCTTTATTTTAAATCGTGTGCGTGAGTGTCATCATGTAGATCTTAACTTGGCATGTGTGTTAATGCTATATTATACAATGCATACTGTGATATGCATTCTGAAAAAGGCCTTAATGCATGCCATGAGCGGCGTACACATGAAATATTATGCATCTCATTCTACATAATATCACATGTAACGTAAAAAAAATAAAATCTAATGAACATCCATGTGATAATTGTTAAGTTACTCATTTCAACTTAACAGCCAGATGTTGCTATACCTATGAGAATCCATATACAAACATATTTTATGCATCCCATACTAGATAATATGCCCCGTATACTTCTGTCATGCTTATGAGTGTAGTGTTCATGCTTCAGACAAGACATATTGATGACCCATCAGTGTGTGTATGCAATGAAATAAGATTCTAAAATAGATGGATGCTTTACTAACCTGTCTAATAACCAACTTAACCTCGCTCTGATACCAACTATCACAACCTGCATTTTTCCAATATATAAATATATTATCATAGTGAGAGAAAATACGCATTGTGATGCCATGTCGTGCAGGAGACAACTACAGACGCTCAGTCATCTCCGTCTCTTTATTTATTTTCATAAAAGACATACATATATATACTTTATGTTGAAAGATAGGATTTTACATTTGCAGTTCAAGACCGCATCCCTCGGTCCAATGAATCAACTAGTCCACAAGTAGAAAATATATACATACGCAGCTGAAAGAATATAAGAAGTTTAATTCGTTTTATCCTACATGATCATGAAGACCAAACATTATGCTATTGGTATGCAAATCTTTAGTTTTAGTATAAGTAAGAGCTTCTTACGATCTTCAAAGTAGGGTGACATTTAATTGAAATCGTGTTATGAGTAAAGGTGCAGATTTTTATATACGTAAAATAACTACCTTGCATCCTAACATAAATCCTTACCAGAGAGTAATACATCAACATCAGTGAGTAGTTGTAGCAGGAATAACAAGTTATCAGTCTACATAAAAGAACTAAACAATGAGCACCAATAATCTGACACGAACCTACAGAAAAATCAGAAAGTAGCGGAAATAGTCCGCAAAGTCAAAAATAAACACAACAGACTACACCTCACCAATGAGGAAAATAAATCAACTACAGAAGTCTGGAGGAGAAAGCTTGGCCAGCTCTAACTTCTACTGGTCCAAACCTGAGACATTCAAAAGAAAAGAATGCATCAACACAAAGGCACAAAAAGGTAGCTCAAACAAGATTAAATGATTAATAAATTAAGAAGGTTACCAACTCTATGAGAGCAACTGTACACAACAACAAACAAGTCAGGTGAACAAGGTATAATAATTCAGCAGGATTGGCTCAATAAGAGAGTAAAGTCTTGCACCAAGTGCGATGAATATTCTTAAAGTTAATCGTGTGTGTATATATATATGTATATATGTATATATGTATATATGTATATATGTATATATGTTATATGTATATATATATCTTTACCATATATAAAGAAATATCAAACCCATGAATTTTAAAGTTGTTGAAATGATTACGACCGTTGAATCTGACATGATATTTCATCAGCCGTCGGATCAAACCGCTCTCTCTCTCTCCACTTTTTCATAGGTCTCCTAACCTACTAAGGGGTGACCTAAAACTAAGAAAGTGTAGATTACCCCCACAACATGAAATTATGATTTTACCCCTAAATTTATTGAAAAATGAGTGTCATATGACCTGTTTTTTAATTTCTCAAAATTTGTCAATGGTGAGAATTGAACCCAGGTCTCAACTATGTTAACCAAAGATAACAACCATCACACCATATGGTTTTTGTTGAACAAAATTAAATTAATTTTATATATACTGATATAAATATAGATCGCTCATGCGGAAAGTCGTCGCCCCTGTCGAATGTCACCACCCCTGCCGAATGTTGCCCCGCTGAATGTCATCGCCGTCGAATGTCGCCGCCCACACGGGAGGCCCCCGTGCCCTGTCACTCGTATATATATATATATATATTTATATTTATATATATATAGTAAAAGAGACTAATAATTGAAAAGTGAATCAGTATTACCGGGCAAAAAATAGTTTTGAGGTGGTGCTCATTCATTGCAACCCAACCTAATCATCCGCCATAAATCCACCAGGTACAAAGATTCACCAACAGACACTGTGGTGGTGGTCATCCATTCCAACCCAACCAACAGTCCAAAACCACAACTTATCATAACAAAATTTGGCACCACACAAAAACTTGACATCGAGTCGCCACAATGACACAGAAAGAACAATCCAAAAAATTCCAAGTATCAACAACCTTACATGATGATTTCGTCGAGACCATACGATGAATTCGGCGGGATTACTCGATGAATCGGACAAGCATTCAATGAATCTACTCAACGAATTCGACTTAACCTCACACAACCCCACTCGACGAATTTACTGTGATCACTCGACCAATTAGACTTATTTACTCGACGAATTCGACTTATCAAACTAACTACTCGACGGAATCGACTACTCGATGAATTTACGATAATCACTCGACGAATAACTTACTCACTCGACGAATTCGACTTAATCTCACACAACCACTCCACAAATTTACTCAGCTATTCGATTGAAACTGAAAAACAACAAAGTCTAAATCCAAGAAATAAATGTACCCTATTCATACGCCTAAGGAAGTTAAAGAGAGGTAGGGAGATAAGGTAAAAACGTACCGCCACTTGCCTCAAATATTCCACTTTCCAACTCCTACGCGATCCACGCCAAGGATCGGCCGAAGGGAAGACCACACTAACTGAAAGGTTATGGATGAAAAGGAAGGCTATAGATACACATCTCCAACCCCCAAATTCAACGAAACAGAAAATTCTCACCGCACACACGTAAAGCTCGGCGAGAGCTTTCTGATTCTCTACTCCGACGAAGAATCTGAGCATTAGAGCTCCCGCAACAACAAACCGAAGCCTCCGGATGAATGTCGACCTCCTCTCACGTGCGATAGGTTCGGCGGAAACGAAGGAGAAGAGAAGAAAACCTAATCAATCGACTCTTTTATACTAAAATTATATTAATATATATATATTGATTTAAATAATTTCTTAAATCTTCGCAAAATCATCGAGTTTCAAATATAGCTCGGATCGCAACGAAACTTGACAGTCTTACTTAAAATTAATTAATTTAATTTTCAAAAGTCTAAAATCTCAATTCCAGTAAGTTCAAAACACGATCAAATTGACCGAACGGACGCAAAATCGCACGAATTACAATGCACCGGTAAACTCCGCGCAAACTTAACGCCCTTACGACGATATTACGTCATTAATAAGATTAAAACAATTACAGAAAATTCAGGGGCGTTACAACTTCTAAGTTTAAGTAAAGTATATTTACTGAAATCTTTTCCCTCTTCTATACCCATTACAATTTGGTTATACATGGGTATCAAATTGCGCAGTATCTTTAAAACTATTCGTTTGTCTTCAATTTTATCACCCAAAATTCTTATGTCATTCACTAGCATACATATGCATGAGATACAGGTAGAGATAGTTTCACTTTCTCTCATCTTGAGGTTGTCAAACTCTGTCGATGCTTATTGTAATTTGATAACAATAATTCTATCCGAGCCTTTGTATTTTGTTTGTAAAATAATCCATACAGCTTGGGATGTTTCAGCTGCTATTATGCTCGGGAATATAGTTCTACTTACTCCCTGTTGTATATAGAGTAGTGTCGTGGCATCATTCTTAATATTTTCTCCATATTCTTTTGCAATTGTGGCTTCCTAAGTGTTTAAGGGGTGTTTCACAGTAGGTTGTTCAAACCCATCTGTAACAATATTCCAAAGACCTTGTGATAAGAATAATGTTTTCATTTATATATACCACTGATATAGTTCGAAGATATGTACTCCAGTTTGCATGAATTGAAAATTTGATAGGGTAGTTGAAGAGCTGGAGGAAGCCATATGATGTAAAATAAGTGGTAATGATACTAGGATGATACCTGAAAGTTAAAAACAGTTGCTCCTTTTACTGATGGTAACCTAGCTTTGATACCAATGTTAAGTAGATTATATTACTTCACAAATAAGAGAACAGACTAGCAGAGGATCACACTTTTTTTTATTGCTGAAAAAATTGTTATTTATTACAGGGTTGCTGTTATTTATAGCTGAAACAGGGATATTGTTTATACAGGATAAGATAACTTTGCTGAGCCACTTGTTCTGGGCCCATGTGGTGGTTGTCTATTTATCCAACTCTTTTCTTATTTCCATCGTTATCTTGTCCAGGTGTTCAGTGAGATTAGGTTAACAAAACTAGCCCACAACGCTAAGAAGTGGAAGCAATTCAGCTACCTCCAAATACACATAAATATGTGACAAATTCTCCATATCAAAATATACATTAAAACTCACTCCAGTAGATTCACTCTCGCTCCATGGATGAGACCTTTCAGATGGTGTCGATCATTTTGAAGAGCTTCTACGCTAACTTGAACTAGCCATGGATTCTTGCACATAAAAAGACAGATATATTTGGACAAAAATCACCAACATCATGACATGCTAGGGGTAGAAAAGCAATGTTGATTTTTTTTGAAAAAACTGATGTCATGCCTATGGTATTGTACCATGCCGCGGTAGAACGCAAAACCATCCAATCCATTTACGCTATGTAAAATTTTGCTTCCCAAATAATTTTTTTCAAAATTTTCATTACATTATCATCATTATTGAGCTATATACACATCAACTGAGCTACTTAAAAGAGTATTCAACTCACCCATACAAAGCATTTCCTAAAAACCTAATCCTTTCGTATGATTGCATAAACTCAATAAAACCCAATAAAAACACTACTTTAACTCTAAAATTTTATAAGACAAAACTACTAAAAAATTTTATAAGACAAAACTACTAAAAACAGCAACCAGAGACCCTGGAAGAAATAGCTATGTAGTCACTGAGGAGGATGGAGAGGAGACTGCAGAGGAGACTGCAAAGGAGGGTGGGGGGAGTACGCGTCCGAAATAAATAAAATGGAAAACAAAATGCTAGGAAACTGTGAATGCTCAACTACAATCTTCACAGGGGCGATTGACGCGCACAATTTTTTTTTTAAAATAAAATGAGAAATTGCAATTACGAATCACTTGAAAAAAATAAAACTATCATTTGATAAAATTTAAATAATCAGTACTCCTACTCCTAGATAAGTACTGGGTTTTATGTCCTCCCATCACGACCTATTTAGAACTTAAAAAGTTCCAGCTGATGGGAGTATGGAAGGAGAAGTGGATAGGTAACTGTTCTAATATCCGTGTCAGTAATGGGTACTGATATGGTGATAAAATAGATACCCATCTACCTGAATAATAATACATGCACCGTGCAGGTAGATGAGGAAGTAAGAAGAGGAGGAGGAATCCTCACTCATCTTACAAAAAAAATCCTTGCCCAACAAGGTGTCGTCTTCAGGGAGGCAACAGGAGGAGAAGACAATGAATGAGGCTCCCACTATGGAGGAGGGATCAACCTCCTCACATAAGAGGATAGACTCATCATTTACTTGAGCATCATGCTCCAAGTCTTCCTGGGGTACCTATGGATGCTTAACCTCCATAAGCTCAAACAAAAGACAGGGGCCAGGAAATAAAGGAGAAGAATGACATAAGTAATCAAAAATTGGGGGAGTGGTCCCGGTCTCACTCCCAATAGGTTGAAGCAAAAGGATATTGTCAGCATCATCGACAATGATGCAGGGCTCAGTAGGATCATTAGTCGCCTCCTCCACGATTTGGACTTCCTCTACCGTTGCTAAGGTAGAATCCTCGTCACCTTGGAAAATATCCTCCTTCATAGTGATAGACACAACACACAAATCTCCTGCCTTATCCTGCGAAATATTCTCAATAATGTCGTTAGAGACAAAAGTAGTATTATGCACAAAAGGGGGAGGAATATTGCTCAGATAGAAGTCAATCACTGATTCCTCACAAAGAATAGAATCCACGCAAGGTGATATATGCACAGGGGAGATGGGCTCAGCCCTGTTAGCGCACAGATCAGCCACACATCTGATAACCGTGTCCACATCATTCCCTTCAAAGCTGGAAGTGACACAGACATATAACCAGATGCTGAATGTGTTCCACCAAAGATAGGAGTTGGGATGATCTGGATATCCGGCTCATCATCCTCGTCCACTTGGCGAAGATACTCGGCACAATCCTTCAGGGCATGATCTGTGCTTTGACAAAACAAGCACAGTTTTGTATTCTTCTTTGGTCCAAATAGGGCCGGGGATGAATTCAAAAATGACACATGCGGCCCAGAAGAGTAGCCATAAGACTTAGGCACAGTGTATGAGGTACTGTATGATATCAGTGCCGGATACATTGAGCCTTGGGGACTAGTGCTACTATCTCCCGATGGGCATCTATCACTAGCATAAGAGCTATCTCCACACCAACGACAGAGGATATTAAATGCATCCCACATGGCATGAAGATAACCTGATTCAACAGGAAACTATTGTTGTGCAAAATACTACACCCACCAATATACGTAATGTTGGAGCCTATGTTCCGCATCTCTTGGTTTGAGAATAACAAATACCGTGTTGTATTTGATCTAGTCTTTTATGTGTTTATAGTGTCTAGGTTGTACAGGTTCAATGAGGAGACAAGTCCTCGTTCATGGGCATGATCCAAAAGTGTGTACACATTAGAAAAAGAAAAAGGATGAGTTTTGTGTGCTGATCTTAAAATGGCCATAACTTTCAATCCAAGAAGAGTTACATAACGTGCCACCCCATTTCGGAGATGAGAACGACTCAATCTACAGTCTGGAGAAGTTTCGGATGACAAAAATGAAGAGGAGCTATTGGAATTTTCCGACAGTCAATGTCGCCCAGGCGACAGCAGAGAAGTTACAACAACTGCCTGCACGGCAGCACGACGAGCAGCAGTTTGGCGCTGTCGGAATTTTTTGACAGCTACTGTCGCCCAGGCGACAGCTCGGAAGTTACCGCAACTGCCCGCACGATAGCACTACGAGCGGCAGTTTTGCGCTGTCGGAATTCCGACAGTGATGTCGCCCAGGCGACAGTGAAAATCTATAAAATGGTTCTTTCTGTTCGTGCATTGCAAGTACTGATAATTTCAAGTCCCTTCCTGAGTGCATACGAACCAGAGAGCTCCAGAACCTCATCAACTCCCATTTGTGCTTAGAAGGTTTGAGATTGAAGACGAGATCGGGCGCGCTTCTTCATCAACGATCATCTCGATGCTTCAACCTTCCTTTCAGAGATCTGAATTTCTAGGGAGTTGTTCTTTTCATTTTGTATTTTCGTTTATATACATTTTGTATTGGTAGGGAAATCGCTTCCTTGTGCGGAGCGTCTAAGTCCTTGCGTGGCTTAGGGGAAAATCGCTTCCTTGTGTGGAGCGTCCAAGTCCTTGCGTGGCTTGGTGGGAAATCGTGGCCTTGTGTGCTACGTCTAGATCTTGGGAAGATCTAGAGGATAGGCTTGGGCTTGGTCTAGAGAGAGACAAGTGATAGCCTTCCGATCCTTGGGAGAAGGATTGGTAAACACAAAATTGTAAAAGAGTTATTATCATATTTGTGCCTTGATCTTAAGCATTGTTAAGATCATATTATTTGTATGTGATTTTCATAATTATAAAGTTATGACTTTTTCTTTAATTGCAAATATGTTTGTTTAATCTTTAACTTAGAAATTTGTGTTTGAATTTATTCTAAAAATTACATTAGTTTGAGATTTTTATAAGTAACTTTTAGAAAAGTAAAAGTTGTTCTAAAATTCTTAAGTAAAAATTATATTTTCTAAAAGGCCCTTATTCACCCCCCCCCCCCTCTAAGGGCGCCTCAAGATCCAACACGTGGTATCAGAGCGAGGTTATTCCAATACGGCTTCACAACCGGGAATAATGGCGCTTCATGATCTCGTATCTTCTAGAGGGGATAATTTTTATGAAAATAAAAAATCATTATGTCCACCATTATTTATGGGTGAAAATTATAATGGGTGGAGAATACTTATAGAAAAATTTCTTAAATCCTTGGATATTGAAGTTTGGAATATTACAATTAAAATGCACCCAAATATTTTAAATAAAAATGAAATGTTTTTAAATGCCAAATCAATGAATAGTCTATATTGTGCATTAGATCAAAATATTTTCAAACTTATTTATACACTTCCTAATGCTTATGAAGTTTGGAAATTTCTTGAGAATTGTTATAGTCTTCCTTCCGCAGATGATGTCTGTGAGCAATTCCTTATGGATCAAAGAGAAGAAGACAACGTCACAATATTGGACTCAGTTGATGGCAACACATCAAGCAAAAGAGAAGACAGAAATTCAACTATGGAAGAGGAATGCGATGAAGATGTCAAAGGAACCCTTGGTTCAAATCTTGCCTCATCCCATAGCAATGTAAGAAAATCAAAAACTTCTCTTTTTGTAACGAATTCTATTTCTACTTCTCGTATGCTTAAAATTGCTAAACGTAAAATTTTAAAGTTAAAAATTGCTAATTCCAAATTACGTTTAAAAAATAAATCTTTAAAAGCAAACGATAATGTAGAATCAAATATTGATGTGTTAAATTCTCTTTCATGCTCTTTAGATAAAATTCATATTCCTTATTTAGATTGCAATCTATTAAAAGAAAAATTCAAGGATATTGAAAAAGGGCTCTTAGTTTCTAAAGAACATAATGAAAAATTGATAGTTGAAAATGATGCTTTAACTTGTAAGTTAATACAATTAAAATCTTTTGTTGAAAAATTTCAAAGTTCATGTAATGAATTTCATCATAAGATTTTGAATAACAAGGATAAATTAACTTACAAAATCATTTCTAAAAAGGACCATTTTCACACACTAAATCAAAAGGAGTTTAGTTTCAAAAAGAATTATGATCCTCATAAAATTCTTAAGAGTCACTATTATAGGTCTTAATATATTTTCAATCATGACTCAAATTTAAAAACTCCTTTTCATGAAAATCAAAATATAAAATATTATCCTTCATATTATAAGAGTATGTCTATAAGAAAGAGTGGAAATGAAAATCATCAAAATAATAATCAATCTTTTACAACATATTGTAACCCACTCTTTCAACAATCACTTCTAAAGAAAGACAATCACTCTTATAAACTTTCAAAGAATCCATGTAATAAAATTCATTATGTTTATCAACATCAATCTATTTTGAAAAATAATTTGAATAAACTTAAATCACAAATGAATTATTTTTCAAACAAATATAATCATATAAAGATGTCACATAATCATAATATGAATTTAAAATATAAACCACCAAGGTATGAATGGAGACCCTTAAAGAAAAATGATACATCAACTTTAATTGAAAAGGCCCATTTACCCTTGTATCCTAAAAAATCATCATGTCATATTTGGGTGCCCAAAGGAACCATTACACATGGTCAACTTTGGATACATAAATCTCTTATCATTTAGTATCTTTCAAATGCATGAAGTAGAAACTATTAAGAAAATGAAAAATCATTACTCTACTTCATGATATGCTTATTGTCACTTTTCTTTTGTTTATTTTTATTTTTTGAACAAACATGTTATGATCACTTTATATATCATGAAATATGACTTTCATATATTAAGCCTTATATTTATCAAATCAAATTTGAATTAAAATTGAACATTAAGTCATATATATTTTTCAAAGTGATCTATCTCTCATCTTTGATTGTACTTTATCCTTTTAAATCCTTTACCCTTAATTGTCTTGAATTATCATTAGAAATTGAATTTTGAAATTATTATCAAGACTATTGAAACTATTTTAAAGATTAGATTTAAATGGTTTATTAAAGGGCCTAAACTAAAAATTATAATGCGCAACATTTTTTTTGATTCTATATTTGTTTACTGCATATGATAGCCCTTATAATGAAGAACATTATCTAGAAAAATTGAAAACAAAAATTCATCTAAATGCATGTTTAATCTTTCAAAAATGCGAGTTTTCTATCAAAACTTCAAACATCCATATCTTTTGATCCGCTCGCCTGATTTTTGCGTTTAATATATTTTCGGAAAGAGCACAAAAATCTCCATCAAACGACAAACTAGGCTTGCTCATTTGAGTTTTTTTGGTGCTGTCAACTTGCCCAATTTCAACTCCATTTTAAAAGTTATCTTAGTTTGCCTGATTTGGAAATTTCTGTGTTTATGGATCTTTCATCACATGCTATCCTTATTATAATTATTTCATATATTAATTTAGATATTATGTGTGTGATGTGTGTCACCAATGTTTGCATGTAATTTAGACCTTAGAATCATCTTGTATCATTAAGATCAAATCAAAAGTTTAATCATTTCATTCTAGGTCTAAAGTAAATTAATTAAAAAACTTCTCATATTACATGCAACATAATCTCCATTAATCCTATGTAATAACATTGCATTCAAACTCATCATCCTAGCATCACTTCTTGGTTTATGCTTAAATTTATATGCTAGGTATAATATTTACAATGTTATTAAAATATCATGATAACTATGTGATTTAAAATTATATAGAATTCTAAAATTCCAACAAACACATAGCTTATGGATTAATCATTAGAATATATATGAATATTGTATCATAAATCATATATTATCATGCAAAACCAAATATTAATAGATTCAATTATTGAATGCAAATTTTATTATAAATTTCAAAACATTATATATGTGATCATTGTCTTTAATATGATTACATGATCATCATTTTCTAGACTTAAAAAATCAAAAATGCTTATTCAAAAGAAAAATCACCAAATCATATTGTCATAAGTCTAGAAAGAATAGAAAACACATACATCATGATGATCTAACATATATTCTATGCAAAATTCTCTATAATCATAAATCATAATTCATGTTCTATCAAGAAATATCTCAAATCAATAATAAGAATTATGAATCTTATGATAAAAATATGAATATTGCTTTCTTTACATTAATTGGTGTATGGATATGCTTTGATATTGATTGCATGTATCTCACATATATATAGATTCTAGAACCAACCTAAGAATAATAAAAAATACATCAAACTTAATCACCACTCTATTCTAGATCTATAATTTAAAATTCAATTTTGGAATACATGCAATATTAATATTAATCTTATGACATGACATTAAACCCAAAACTCATCATACTAGCTTTATCACTTATTGAATATTAGTAATTGTGCTAGTTATCACATATCGTCATCTCATAAAAGTAGAAAAACTATGCGGCTTTATAACTCATCACATTAAACAAAACCCAAAGTTTATAAATCAACCCATAGTTTAAAAAGCTTAGGTTGTCTAAAGATTATTCACCTTTGACTTCATATCTCACAATAGCGGGGGCGTAGGGTTGTATGCATTAGAGACCTAACCTCTAAGTCATGTCTTGTCCTTAACCGGGGAGGGTTCCAGTGGGGCCTTGCGAGGCACTGAGGGGAAAGAGTGCTAGGTTGAGTGTTCTCTAGTGTGTGCATATGGGACTAACACCTCAACCTACGACATGTGTGAAGCTCCTCATGCCCATCCGCCACTTAGTACGGGGCTAGGGTGTAGACATTTAGTCGGGGTAGTCTTGAATCTTAGGACATACTTATTTTACTCTTTGCATGTTCATTTTATTTACTTATCACTTAAATCATGCATATTTTGGGTTATTTAATAAAAAAAATGTCCTCTTGTTTTTGCATAATTTATCTTTTTCTGATTTTTAAAATTTTTAAGAATCTATAAAAATATTTTAGTTCATATGTACTACTTAGTTTTTGTGTTTCTGACTTTTTGTTATTTTGTTTTTATTCATATTATGAAAAATCAAATAAAAAATTCAAAATTCAAAAATTACAAAATTATTTTTTTTGTGATTTTCTTTTTTTTTTAATTGATGATAAAACAAAAAAAATGTATGATCTTTATTGCCAATATCAAGCATGAATGAATTCTATTATTTAGAATTTTTTACAATGTTAAAATTTATTCCTTCAAATTACTATGAACATTGTTTTGTTTATCATGCTTTGATATATCTATTTAAAGTGCATAAATTGTATTGAAAAATATGTGTAGAACCAAGCTTAGCATGCCTCTAAGTATGAGTAAATGTATTATGATTGATAATGATACCTTTCACTCACTTATTTTGGTAATCAACATGTATGTTTAAATTTAAAGATGCTTGCTTGTGTATTGTATTTGTACAATGAATTAAATCTTGCATAAGTTTATTGCCTACACTACATTTGAATTGCACTTGTGAAATTTAGAAAAGTGGTTAAGTTAAAAATTTTTTGGGTTTGCAAAACAAGTGTATTCGGAGAATGTTGTCTCACAAATGTTAACAAAAAAATTATATATGTAGACAAATATAACTCCACCAAGCACTACTTGAACCTCCTGATAAGTCTTCATAAGCATTGTGAGGTTGAGCACCTTGGAAAGAATAGTAAAGTGTCTTGTACAACCCTTGATTAGTACACCACTTTTTATAAAATAGTGTGCATTAAAGTGTGTGAAAGTAAATATACTTGTGTTTTATTGTGCACTTTACTCTACATATGTCTTGTATTTTGTGTTTTAAATAAATTGTTAACATTGCCCAAAATACACTTATGTGCACATCACTATCTTTCATAACACTTCTTCTCATGAGTATTGGATTCTAATGCTTTATCTATACTACTCTTTATATAAGAAATGCACTAGATAACCTAGCATGATCTCTACAATGTTTTGGTATTTCTTGAACTTAAAATTAAGTAACATTGTAGTATATTTTCTTTTTGATGTGTTCATTTCATGCTTGGTATATTTATGAAAAAAAAAAACTTGAGATTTCAAAAAGGTTAAAACATCTTTACATTTTGCACTTAAACTCATATTTATAACACTGATTTTCATGCTTACAAAAAGATATTTCTTATAATCTTCCGCTTGCTTACAACTCTTATTTTTTTTTTAAATCTCTTACATTCTATGCTTAAAATCTTTATCATTATCTATATTACAAAAGCTCGATCATGCTTTATCATTTATAAGAAATGCCTCCTTACTATCCTCACCTAAACCCTCTTTTGATTCTACCAAAAGGGGAGATTAAATTGCATAAATCTAATATTTAGGGGGAGTGCATTATACTGATATTAAACTCAAAAAAATGGGTATATTTGTAGGGGGGGTAATCATATAGGAGGTGCATACACTATCATATGCTCGATCATGAAAATCCTTCAATAAATGTTTCCTTACCTATCTTAAAAGATATACACTCATCCCTACCCACTTTTGTTAATAACAAAGGGGGAGAAGAAATTGAGAAATCTAGTAAAATAGATATTTAGGGGTAGTAGTTTATAAGAGACACTAATGTAGGGGGAGGACTTGATATAGAAAGAGTAGGCATTATCGCTTTCAATTCTATCACGCTCTTAATATGTTATTCATGCATATCTTATTACCGCACTTATCTATAAACACATATTGTCTTAATCTCACTAATTTCTCATACGGGTATTTGTTATTATCAAAAGGGGGAGATTGTTGGAGCCTATGTTCCGCATCTCTTGGTTTGAGAATAACAAATACCGTGTTGTATTTGATCTAGTCTTTTGTGTGTTTATAGTGTCCAGGTTGTACAGATTCAATGAGGAGACAAGTCCTCGTTCATGGGCATGATCCAAAAGTGTGTACACATTAGAAAAAGAAAAAGGATGAGTTTTGTGTGCTGATCTTAAAATGGCAATAACTTTCAATCCAGGAAGAGTTACAGAACGTGCCACCCCATTTCGGAGATGAGAACGACTCAATCTACAGTCTGGAGAAGTTTTAGACGACAAAAATGAAGAGGAGCTGTCGGAATTTTAAGCGACAGTAGAGAAGTTACAACAACTGCCTGCACGGCAGCACGACGAGCAGCAGTTTGGCGTTGTCGGAATTTTCAGACATCTACTGTCGCCCAGGCGACAGCTCGGAAGTTACCGCAACTGCCCGCACGATAGCACTACGAGCGGCAGTTTTGCGCTGTCGGAATTCCGACAGTGATGTCGCCCAGGCGACAGTAAAAATCTATAAAATGGTTCTTTCTGTTCGTGCATTGCAAGTACTGATAATTTCAAGTCCCTTCCTGAGTGCATACGAACCAGAGAGCTCCAGAACCTCATCAACTCCCATTTGTGCTTAGAAGGTTTGAGATTGAAGACGAGATCGGGCGCGCTTCTTCATCAACGATCATCTCGATGCTTCAACCTTCCTTTCAGAGATCTGAATTTCTAGGGAGTTGTTCTTTTCATTTTGTATTTTCGTTTATATACATTTTGTATTGGTAGGGAAATCGCTTCCTTGTGCGGAGCGTCTAAGTCCTTGCGTGGCTTAGGGGAAAATCGCTTCCTTGTGTGGAGCGTCCAAGTCCTTGCGTGGCTTGGTGGGAAATCGTGGCCTTGTGTGCTACGTTTAGATCTTGGGAAGATCTAGAGGATAGGCTTGGGCTTGGTCTAGAGAGAGACAAGTGATAGCCTTCCGATCCTTGGGAGAAGGATTGGTAAACACAAAATTGTAAAAGAGTTATTATCATATTTGTGCCTTGATCTTAAGCATTGTAAAGATCATATTATTTGTATGTGATTTTCATAATTATAAAGTTATGATTTTTTCTTTAATTGCAAATATGTTTGTTTAATCTTTAACTTAGAAATTTGTGTTTGAATTTATTCTAAAAATTACATTAGTTTGAGATTTTTATAAGTAACTTTTAGAAAAGTAAAAGTTGTTCTAAAATTCTTAAGTAAAAATCATATTTTCTAAAAGGCCCTTATTCACCCCCCCCCCCCCCCTCTAAGGGCGCCTCAAGATCCAACACGTAATGCACCCTATAACTTAAAAAAGAAAAAGAATGAAATATAGAAAATATGCATACTAGAAATCTTTACAATTAATTTTTTTTTCAAAATAGAATTACAACACCAATTGTGTTCCCCGGCAGCGATGCCAAAAACTTGATGGACTTACGGGAAGTGTACCGGTCGCACAAGTAATATAAAATGGGGGAGTAAATTCCCAAGTATCGATCTCAAGGAACGCTGGATCGGATGAGTGATTTTATCGTTGGGGAAACTAATTATAAAGATTCCTATTATTTCAAAGGTGAGGTTTGATTATTTTGAAAGACAAATAAAGAAAACTAAATTAACTATTGCGGGATGAATGCACCGTTTCACTTGGTGGATGGACGAGTAGGTTAGCGGATGGACGAGTAGGTTAGAGGATGTTGGATTCGTAACCAGCGGAGTGAGGGTCGTAAGCACCTCGTCACTAGACAGGCCACTAGCAATTGCTAGTGCGGAAACTCGACACAAAGGTGGAATGGTAGATGGAATGGGGGCACTCCTCAACTCACATAACCCAATAACAACATTTTCAAAGACATGAAAATAGCATTTAAATTCAGCAAGGGTTTGGATCATCATTCATACATCATAATAAATCTCAAGAAACCTACAACATTATAGAGGTGGAAAGAGTAAACCTAAGCATGATGATTCGTTGAAGATTCACGGTCGGAATCGTAGGTTTGTCACGCCTTGTCCGTGCTCGGTCTTCTGTTGATGTCCATGGTCCAGAGCAGCTGTCACCTTCCTCTACGTTACCTGTCTTCTTCGGATAATAACTTCAATCTAGCTCTCACCAGAGAACTCTTGGATGCAGCAAGAAATCACTTAGAATGGAGCTCTTAAGCTTACAGATGATGGAGGAGGCCGAGGAGGAAGCTCTATCTATTGATTTTGCAAGGGAATGGTGCACGGAGCTTCTCCTAAGAGTGGGCGGTGGTGGAGAGACAAAAATGGAGCGAAACCTGGAAGCTTGGCGCGAAAGTGGCGACTGATTGTCGATCTTTGGAATAGGGCAAAGTCCTGGGCTTTTATAGTGAAGAGTCAGAAATTTGGTCACGCACGATCGAACGCACGACCGTGTGTGGACTGTGTGATATTAAACATACATGATGTTCAAGAAGATGAAGCAGAAGCGCCCGTGTGATTTTACTCACGCACGGTCAAAACCTACCGTGCGCGAACAAAATGCATGGGTAGTGTTGAAACCTTAGTTTTGATTTGAGTTAGGATCCACCTTTAGTGTCTAAGTTTATATCATAATGTATATTATAACTTACAACAAATATCATTAAGAAAGAAAGCTAAAAATAAATATATTTAATTGGCTGAAAAATAAGAGAGAAATTAAAAATAACATAAGTTCTCTGCGTTTGACGAATGGCGATCAGCGTTCGACGAATGGCATTCTGCGCTCGACAAATGGCGTGCATTCTGCGCTCGACGAAATCCAGCTATCTCAGCGCTCAATGAAGATCTCTTATCTCAGCGCTCGACGATCCCGTCTCAGCGGCTCAGCGCTCGACGCCTTCAACTCAAGCTCAGCGTTCGACGCTTTCATCCAGGCTCAGCGGTCGACGAAATCCTGCGTTCGACGAATGGCCATCTGCGTTCGACGAACAGCTCAACACTTCAATGGTCGACGAAATCATTCAAGCTTAGCGGCCGATGAATCCTTTCGTTCGACGAATCCAAGTCTGCGTTCGACGAATATTCAGCAGATGTTCAGAAACAGTAAATCACATGTTCAGGTCGACGAATCAAATGATGAGCTCGACGAACTCGAAGCTCAGCTCGACGAATTTCTGCAGCATTATTTTTATATCATTAAATATTACTTATATGCTGTCAGACTGTATTATAGTAATATTTATTATTTATTCTATTTTATATATTGTTATATATTACTGACTTGACATTACAGTGTGAAGCATTAAATGTTATAGCCGTTGCAGTAGAAGCATTAAATACTGTAGCCGTTGCAGCAAGCTAAACACGGCAAGTTATCTGCTTGAGGATCTGGGAAATGAAAGAGGACATTACTCCTTTCCTCTTTGGTCGGCAAGAATTCAAAATAGCCGAACTACTCTACAGATTAAATATACAGAGCAGAGAAGAAAGAAGAAGATGAACAGCTAACAGCAGATTTATTATACAGCAGTTCTTTACAGCAGATTATATAGATCATATTGCTGTGCAGATTTACACAGACAGAACATATACATTAACACTTGCTGTACAGGAAAAGGAAGAAGAAGAAAAATAGAGGAGCAAAAAGAAGAACAGATCAGAATATATTATCTTCTTTTTGCTAACCTTTTTTCTTGCAGATCTTCTATACAAACCTGAGACACCAAACACTATCATTTGCTCAGGGATCTAAAACTACAAGAAGAAGAACAGAGGATTTGCTACCAAGAGAAGGAGCCTCCACAAGCTGTCATCAAACTACATCAGACAGGGGGAGATCTCTTCAACATCATCATCAAGATCCAACTGAACATCTCATCAGGATCTTCAAGAGTCTTCTCAGCAAAAGAGAAGAACACTATAAACTTTCAGTTTTCTTTATTTCTTCTTCCCACCTTGTAAAGGGTTAAAACTCCCTTCAAAAGTTTACTCCCGGTGACAGGCCACCTTAGCAAAAACCTGCATCTTGGTTGATAAGCACCTGATCAAAAGCTTATAGGTGAATTGGGCACCTTATCAAACCTCCATTGGTGTGTGGACACCTAATCAAAAACACCTTGGTATGAGGTCACCTTATCAACAACCTCCAGTAGATTCCTACTAGTGGGTAGAAGAGTAGATGTACACAGTTGAGGGGAACTACTATATTTCCTTGTGTCATCTAGATGTGCTTGTTTGTTTTGTTTTACTTTTTATTTGGGCTGTGATATTTATGCTCTCTCACTGTTTGTGTTTATTTCTCAATCAGCAAACTCATATATATTTATATATATCATTTATTTTGAAAGTAAAACTTAATCAAGATCTTTTAATAAGATGAATAAGAACTAAGACTCTCCTTTCAGGTAGAAACAGATTGCTTAAAATCAAGCTATCACGGGCAGATCATGCATTTCCGTCATGCACGGTTGAGCCCAACCGTGCGTGAAGCAAACACACGGGAGATAAAATTATAAATATTTGGAAAAAAAAGAGGCTCGTGCATTTTACTTACGCACTGGCAAAACTGCCAGTGTGCGAAAAAAATGAACGAGTGGGGGTAGATCAACATTTTAGACCACAGGTGAATGCGCACGGTCGGAGCGATCATGCATCAAGGAAATGCACGACCATGCGATTCATGCAGACATGAAATCTGGGCAAAATGGATGATCTACCCACATGCACAGCAAAACCTATAGCGAACCACGGCTGGAAATACCCTTCCTGCCCAATCCAATCACAGAAAAAGGATGGGGAGCACCATTTGCTTACACCCAACAACATAGTGCGCAAATACACACCAAAATGGGCCTAAATAGTGCACTTAGAGTGAAAGCGAATATGAGTGAAATACAAGCAATTAAGGCTTGAAAGTGAAGTGCACAAGAGTGAAAACTAGCCCGGATGAGTCCATAAAACACTATAAATATCGGACTCATCATGCGTCGAGAATTAATTGACGCACGTCGAAGGCTATAATTCATTCTTCCGTCAAAATATCTATATAAGGAAAGTCTGCTCGGAGCTCATCTATTCAGCTTTAGTTGAATTCTCTCTTCTCATTATTTCAACCTACGTCAAATAGTATTTGATACATAAGTGATCTTACGTCGAATACTCTCCACTCTTCCAAAATTGATTCCTGAGCAGATTAAGGCACAGATTAAGATCTAATAAGGGTCGTTATTGATCCAATATAATAAGGTCTGTATGGTGATTGATCCGGAGCACAATGGACTCATATCTTCAACAATCATATATATGTGAAGATTTCAAAATAAGAATACAACTCTACCTCTCTTAATTGATTCTCCTCTTCTTTCCAGAATTCAAAGTTCTCTCTTCCAGTCCAGAAGTTCTCTCCAAGAACCATAGCCAACAAAATCCATCTCTCTCTGATCTTGGGCTCAAATCCCTTAGGGTTTCTTCCTCTTCTCTAGGATTCCTCACAGATTGGATTCATCTTCTCTCTATTGGATCCTCACTTCTCTCAAGAGGAATTTCTTGTTGTTGCTTCAATCAAGAATCTACGTAGTTCTATCAATTTCAAGATCCTTCTAGAACTTGTTGAAGGAGGATCACATCGTGGAAAAGCTTCTACTACACCATCTAGAAAGAGTTTTGAGATTCACTCTGAAAATGATTCAAATTTAGTTCTAAGAGTTTCCTTACTAAAAAGACACAGTTGATCCTAAGAATCCCCTTATCAAAGGATTCAGATTAGTTCTGAGAATCTCCTTAGCAACGACAAGATTTTTGTGCATTCTCTTTATTATTTTTGTGCTTTAATATTTCAACTGCTTATTCTTTGATAACTGTGACATATACTGTGAGTGATTGTGGTCTTAGAATTTTCAATCTCAATAGCTCTCCCTCACTTTCACGTAGACACTCTGCAATGAGTTTGAAACAATTCGAATGAAGAAAAGTGAGTCTATGGATGACTTCACCACATGGATCAAAAATAACGTCAATGGAATCTGCACGCTTGGGTACACATTGGAAGATGAAAAGGTTGTCAAGAAAACCCTTCGTGTTATTCCACCAAGGTACTTGCAAATCTCCATCTCAATCCGTCATCTACTCGACATGAATACCTTGTCCATTGAAGAGCTCACCGACCGATTAAAATTCATTGAGGAGCCCTATGAACTCAGTAATAATGTTGTATAAGGAGGTCATTTGCTCCTCACAAAGGAAGAGTGGATAGCACCCAAGTGGAAGAGGGAGGCGGGAGTGGTTTCCTCAAACAATGACGAGATTGTTGAAATTGGTGTTAGCGGGAAGCATAATTGTGGCTGACGAAAGCAGAATGGATGTGTTAAAGGAGGTTGTGATAGCAAGGAGACCATTATCTCTGGATGCAGCCAGGACAAGTCAACGATCAAGTGCTTCAACTACGACATCCTTGGGAACTATTCATGTGAGTGATGCAATCCATGCCGAGAATGAAAAGAGTAGGTGATTATCATACAGTCCCAGGACGACGAGCCTGCACTACTGATGACGTAGGTCTGCATTCTCATGGAGTCCACAAAATCCCCGACTGGTGATATCTTACTCAACGAAGTTCATGTGCAAGTGCACCTTGGTCAAGAAGAAGAGTACCACTGATAGTTTATATAGGTGTAGTCAATAATACCTAGAGGGGGGGTGAATAGGTTTTAATTATTTTATTTATATAATCCTAATGTATCTAGCTGCAGAAAACTCAATCACAGATAGCACACAAGAATTTATAGAGGTTCCTCAAGACAGGGTGTCTTGAGTAGTCCTCTTTCCCCCTTCACCTTTCTAACAGTGAGTTAGACAAGGCCACAAACTCCAATCTCAGCTCCATGAGCTTACACCACAAGTTCCTCAGAACTTTTCAGATCAAGAGTGATCCTACCGCAGGCACATCATCCCTACACTCAGGCTCAGCATCCCTACACCTCAGGCACAACAGCCCTACACTCAGGCTCAGCAGCCCTATACCTCAGGCACAACAGCCCTACACTCAGGCTCAGCAGCCCTACACCTCAGGCACAGCAGCCCTACACTCAGTCACAGCAGCCCTATACCTCAGGCACAACAGCCCTACACCTCAGAGTTATGTAACTCCTACAACTCAGAAATCACACAGATTTCCTACCTCAGACCTATCAAGAAGTCCTACCACTCAAGCTGTCAACATAGTCTTACACACAGGCTCAACAACCTTTTACTCAGGCAACAATGCCTTACAAAGATATAAGAGTGTTTGTACTAAATACAGAAGATAAAAGGTTTACTCTCAGGTCTTCTGTTTTCCTTCTTCAGATCTGAAAGACAGCAGCTTCAGATTTGAGTCACCTTGATCTTCTCCTTCAGCAGAGCAGAAGATCAACTTGCCCTTCTTGAGTTGGTACAGGAAGAGCTAACTAATCTCCTTCAAACGATTAACTTCAGCTCTAGAGAACAACTTCAACTGGCTGAAACGTGAATGCTCGATTGCGACATGCAGCAAAAGCTTTTCAATAGAATAGTGCTTGTTGTTGTGCCCTAGCTTCTTCTTTTATACCTCCAGAAGGCTTCAATGGCTATATCGATCCTCCTGACACAGTATGGGGCAGATTGGAGTTGCTTTTCCCTTTCTATTGTCGTTTGTGCCAAAAGCAGATCCCGTCAGCACATTTGGATCTGTCTCAGCGGTTGGGCTGAGACAGCTTCCAGTCTCAGCGGTTGGGCTAAGACAGCTTCTAGTCTCAGCGGCAGCTTCAGTCCCCTTATCAGCAGTTTCTCCAGTCTCCTTCTCAGTGGATCCGCTGAGACGGCTCCTCGTCTCAGCGGTTCTGACCCTTCATCTCAGCGGTTCTGCTGAGACAGATCTTCATCTCCTTGTAGATGATTTCTTCTCATCTAAGGCCATGTTTGGCCCTACCTTTTGAGTCACCTGTGCCTGTATATCCTACACAAATGTAGCTTTGTTAAATACAATATGTACTTAGTATTGAGAGTGATGCCTCTTCAAATCAAGGTAATATTGAGGGCAATATACCCAACAAGCTCCCCTTATTTGAAGAAGGCAGAACATCCCCAATGCTAAGGTGCATAAACAGCAAAAACATATCTTGATCTGTAGCAAGGGCCCATTTTCCCTATCTAGCATAGGCCTATCCTAAGGATTGGTACTGGCCCTAACTCCCCCTTTCTGGTTTCTTCAACCTTAACCTTCTATGGATAGTGGGACAACTTCTATAGATCCCTTTGGATCAACCTATGGTCCAATCTATACACTCTTAGCATTTGCCATCTCCCCCTCAACTTGAGCAGGGAATTCGCTCCCCCTTAATTGGTGAGCAATTTCTGTAATGAACCTGTTCAAATTGAACATCCCATTCTAGCTCCTAAATACTAAAGATAAAGGTACATAGTACATATAGCAATAGTAATAGGCACAACATTATGATCAAAAGATGAAATATCATTTCAATTTAAATGTTCAATACAGATATTTCAAACAATACAACTGATGAAAAAAAAATTTTCAAGGCATGCGCTTCTTAGATGGACCCTGGGAAGAGCATTCTTCATCTTTGGACTTCCTCTTCCTAGCTTCAGCAGCAACCTTGATCTTCTCCTTTACTTTGAAGTATAGAAGAGGCTTGGGAAGATATCTTGGGGGAATCCTTACAGGAGTTTCCCTTCTCACCAGGTTTTCTTTGAGAATCCTTTCCCTTAAGGATTCCCTCTCCAGGTGCTTAATCCATTCAGCAGCTGAGTAGACATGGTCAATGTCCTTCATTGGATTTGCATGGCTAACCCAAGTATTGACAACAATTGTGTCCAACTCCAGATTGTCATCTTCATGGAGTGGATCCTCTAATCTTTCCATTCTTTTCTGGGCCATATACTCTTCAGCAGTTTAAATGCCCTCTGCCCTTCTCCTCTTTGCTTCTCTCTCATCAGCAATCAGATTTGATTGACTTTGGAAGTCAAAGTCTTCATTTCTGTTAGGGTTCAAGATTGGAAGATTCAAAGCAATTCTTGTTCCTTGCAGCACTTTTAAGCTTGAGTCCCACTGATTATCAGTAACCTTTCTGACCATGGTAAGGATATTTTCTTGAATAGCATTGGAAGCATTGTTGACCACTTCCACCACTTGCTTGCTGGCTTCTGCTTGATTTGAGAGTATCAGCTTGTGGGTAGACTCCAAGTTGTTATACAGCTGTATGTGAGCTCCTTTCAGCTTAGCATGTAGATTGGTAAGCTTCTCCTCCCCTTCTTTGCTATTTTCCACAATCTTCTTCTCTATTTCAGAGTGTTGATGTATTATGGATTGGGAGAGAGTTTGAAAGGTGCTATCCACATCATCCAAAATACTTTCCTTGACCTTGTCAATGTGGGTCATGACATGGCTGCTAGATGTGTTAGCCACTTGTGCCATCCTTGCAACAGCTTTTTCCCAGACATTTTCATTTTTGTAGAGTTAATTCTTTACATATGTGATGTCTTTTGTGGAATCCCCTTGATGGTCTGCAATATTCTTCAGAACTGTGTGCTGGGCAGCAACAGTATTTTTGGCCATTTCAAACCATCTTGTCATTTGCAGAAGGATATGATCTGATGCAGTTTTGACATCATTAACCTGGGCATTCAGCTCAGTTCTCACTGCAACCATTCTTGACTCCATTCTTTGCTCACTGGCCTAGATCTCCTGAGTCAATGCAGCTCTTGTTGCATACAGTTCATCCCTTATCTGAGCAGAGACATCATGGACCTTTTCAGCAGCAATCTCTTTCATCGACAACATCTGACCCTCAATCATGGTTTGTATTGAGTTTAACAGGTCAGATGTGTCCAGAACAGCAACTGGCCTTTCCTGGGCCAATTCCTTTTCAACCACCTCTTCAGCTCTACTATGAGCAATATCCCTTCCATCATCAGGGATCTGCTCCTCCTCAGATGGGGCATTTGGTATACCTTGAAGATTGAGGGTGTTGGTTCCTGTTGATGTTTGAAAGTGCACAGTTAACCTCACTAGAATTCTCTAAAGGGGGGGGTGAATAGAGATTTAAAAATACTTTGTGCAAAGTTAACAAATATATATATATATATATATGTGTGTAATAATCACAGATTTAAGCTTCCCACACACCAACAAGAATTAAGCAAAAAGAAAATAGCAAAAAGAAAATCACAGCACAACACAAAGAAATATAGTGGTTCCCCAAACTTTGGGTAGTACACTCTTCTACCCCCTTGGTAGGAATTCACTATCATGCACTGAGTCTTTTGATAAGGAGACTCTTAGAAACAGCCTGAGTCTTTTGATAAGGAGACTCTTAGAACCACTACAACTGAATTTTTTGAAGAGAGATTCTAAAAACTCTTTTACACAATTTGAGAGTGAAATAAGAAGAAGAAGTAGAAGAAAAACAATTAAAGTAGGAAAGAATCTTCTTCCTAGCAAGAAGATTAGAAGCACAAGTATAGTGAATTTGAAATCTCTCTTCTATAGTGAGAAGGAGATTGTAGGACTTTTTCTCTTTCAGTGAGAGCTTTCAGGAATGGCGGCAGTATGGCTTTAGAAGGAGGAGAAGAAGAAGGCTTTTTCTTTGCTGCAGCACTCTTTCACTTTTCTCAGCTTTCTCACTTTTCACTTGGGAGTTTTTCCTCTTTTTCAAATGGATGGAGTGGATCACTTTATTTTCTGCCGATTTCCCTCTTATTTATAGCTCTGTTTATTCAAAGAATACAATAGGAGAATAATCAATTAATTCAGAGAAATAGTAAGAGAGAAAAGATTCCATAATCAATATTTCTGTAGAAGGAAAGAGATCATTCTTATTTCAAATAATATCCATAATAAACTTAATCAATTTAGCCAAGAATCAATTAGAAGGAAAGACTGATTCAGAACGGCTATAAAAGAATAATATAATTCCATAAGAATCAGATCTACAGAAAGAAGGAAAGAGATCTGGCGTGTTTTTGAATCTATCATAGAAATCGACGTGCATCGATTACTATTCGACGTAAGCGTCGATTTCAGCCTGGCTAGACGTCGAGAAGAGAATATGGAAAGAGCGTCGACAGAGGTGCGTCGATTTTACTGGGTGCGACGACTAGAAATCATAGTTACGTCGACTTTGGTTACGTCGAATTCTGTTTTAGAATTACTTCGACTTATTTTGAGAAGAACGTCGACTGTACTTCGACGTTGCGTCGAATACTATTCGACGCATATTTACTTAAACTAATTTTTCATTCTTAGAATTTATATTCTACTCATTTTTAGGGGTTAAGATAAATCATTTCCCCAACAATCTCCCCCTATTTGTCTTAACCCTATTCAACTTTTAATCAACACAGCAAGGCATTTATATAGAAAAGAAATATGTTAAGTAATTAGAAAAAAGTAGAGAAAGAAATAACATGTAAGTATCTTTCACAAGATTTAAACTAAGAACTTCTTGTTATACATGAAGTTGACAAAGACAAAGTAAAGTTTCTTAGATAGATTTTCAATAGCTTCAAAAATATAGGTCCTGGCTCTATCAGGATGCTCCTGAACATTTCTGATAATTGTGTGCAGCTTTGACAGGATCTTTTCAGCATCAGGGAGAGTGTCATTTATGGAATAGCCCTTGCTAATGATAATAGCTGCCTTTTCATCAATCATTTCAATTGTAATGCTTTGAGGTTTCTTTTGTGTAGATTTGGGCTCAGATAGTCCCTTGTTGTCAACCTTGGGCCTATATTTTCTCTTCTTCTCTGATTCTTGTTTCTCAGGGATCTCAGACACTTTTCCTTTCCCTTTCCAAGGTGAACTATGCCATTTGTCTAATCCTTCTGGTCTTTTAGGCTTTTTATAGGGAATGTAGTCATCTTCTGAACACCCTACACCCCTTTTGTGCTTTTGTCCTTTGTCTAGGATAAGCCCTGCCTGAGGATTTTTCTTCTGATATGCTTCAACATCAAACAATTTCTTTGGAAGTTTGATGGAAGATTCAGCAAGAATCTGTTCTTTGGTCATCCCCTTCTTGATCTTTTCCATCTAGATATTCCTCTTATCCTCTGTCTCTTTCATTGCTGCTTCAAATTCATACAACTCTCTTTCTCTCATTTCTTCATGCCTCTTTTCCATGTCAGGGTCATGGTACTCCATTACAGGACTGTTAAGAGTGATATTAGGCATTCTTTCAAACCTTTTTATCTCCTCAACAGCTTTTATGTATTTCTTTTCCTTTGCATAGTCTTTCCTTTCTTCTTTGGAGAATTTTTGCTAATGAGGGATGGCTTCTCTTCTTCTTTTCATTTGTCCTCTTAGTCTTTCCCTAGGTAGCATTTGTGGAGGTAAAGGTAGTAGAGGAGGTATAGAAGGAGGTTGAAGTGGTGGTAGAGGCAGAGGTGGAGATGTAATTTTCTCTTTAGAAGGAGAAGGTGGAGAAGGAACTTTTGTAGGAGAGGGAATTTGTTCTGTAACAGGAGGCAGAATGTCCTTTGGTAGAGTAGACTGTACTGAGGAATGTTTTTCTCCTTCAATCTCTTCTGGAGGAATATCCTCAAGTAGGGGTGTCTTGAGTTTGATATAGCTAGCAGAGAAGCCAGGAGAGTGATACTGATATTCTTCCACACACAGGGGTACATCAATCCAGACTTGCCCTTTCAGGTCATCAGAAGTAGCTGCTTCTTCCTCCCCCTGGAATTCTGTATTTTGTACTACAACAATCTCCCCCTGAACATATGGGGCATCTACTCTGAATGCTGAATCCACAGCATGGTCTCCTTCTGTATGGTAGGATGAGGATTCACCAAAGTGTTTGTTGAAGGTGTAATCAGAGTGATTGGAGAAGATTTGAGCCTATGGTAAAAAAAATGAAGTTGGTTTCATCACCAAAGATTAGAGAAGATTTGAGACGAGTTAGCCCTGAGCTTTAAGAGAATATAGAACCTGAATAGAGGGGTTTCTGGAGCAACTCTCTCCCTGGTTTATATCCTGCAGAAATGATGTAAACCTTTTCGACGACAGATGTTGTTTGTGAAGAAGATCATGAAGCTCAGGAAGAGAAGCCGAGAGGACGACCAGTTGGGCTTCACAGGTGGTTATCATTGCGGCACATTCGTTGGAGAAATTATTCAGTCTTGTTTGAAATTCATTCAGGAGGTTTTCCAGGGCATCGTTTATCACTTTGATGATGGCAGATTGAACAGGAGTTGGCGCCATTGATGAAGAGAGAAAGGGTGACGACAAAGTTTTTGGCGGTTTGGGAGAGTGTGAGTTATGAAATACGAGGTATTATTTAAAGAAGGTGAAACGTCGAAAAGGAAATAGAAATCAAGGTATATTAGATAATTTAATCGTCAAAAGGAGAAGTAAAGATTTGTTTCCAGTATTATCATGAAGTCGACGCATGCGTCGATATGGAGTCGACGCTCCATTGAAATTTTGTCAGCCTATTGTCCTTTCGACGTGTTCGCAGATTTGCGTCGATATCAAGTTGACGGTGCGTCGATAGGTAATCGACGTATCTTCAAGTGCTCTCTTAGTTTTTCTGACCTCTTTTAGATTTGCCCAACAATGATGTTTACAAGCTTCCATCAAGCATTCCTAAGGTGTTGATGAAGTAAGTATGCTTAGTTTCATCCAAGGGTTTGGTGAAAATGTCTGCTCTTTGACTGTTAGTAGGAATATATTCTAAGGTTATCTTGCCTTTTTCTACGTTGTCTCTAAGAAAGTGATGTCTGATCTCTATATGTTTGGTTCTACTATGAAGGACTGGGTTGGATGCTATGGATATAGCACTAGAACTATCACAATAGATTTTAGAGTTGTTGACTTACAATTTATAGTCAAGAAGCTTATTTTGCATCCATAGGATTTGTGAACAGCAGCTCCCAGCAGCTATATATTCAGCTTCAGCTGTTGAGGTTGAGACTGGGGTTTGTTTCTTACTGAACCATGATATTAATTTGTCACCTAGAAATTGGCAAGTACCAGATGTGCTTTTTCTATCAACCCTACAGCCAACATAGTCTGCATCTGAGAAACCTATTAATTCAAAGTTGGTTTCTACTGAGTACCATAAACCTAGTTCAGGTGTTCCCTTTAGGTATCTAAGAATTCTTTTTACAGAGGAGAGATGGGATTCTTTTGGATCAACCTGAAATCTAGCACATATGTAGGTGGCAAACATATTGTCAGGTCTGCTAGCTGTTAGATAGAGAAGGAAACCTATGATTGCCCTATAGGTCTTTTGATCTACTGTTTTTCCCTTATCATCCTTTTCTATGATGGCATTAGTTGCCATAGGTGTTTTCATGGTAGATGCTGAGTCCATACCAAACTTTTTGATTAACTCTTTAGTGTATTTAGATTGTGAGATAAAGATCCCCTCACTGCTTTGTTTTACTTGTAGCCCTAAGAAATAAGAGAGTTCTCCTATATTACTCATTTCAAAATTAGATTGCATTAGTTTAGCAAATCTTTTACAGAGTTTGGGATGGGTTGAGCCAAAGATGATGTCATCTACATAGATTTGAACAAGCAGGAGTTTATTCTTGTGGGTTCTAGTAAAAAGTGTTTTATCTACTTTACCTCTTTCAAAAGATTTTTCTATCAGGAAGTTGGAGAGAGTTTCATACCAAGCTCTAGGTGCTTGCTTAAGGCCATAAAGAGCTTTGTTAAGTCTATAAACAAAGTTAGGAGAGGAGGGATTGATAAAACCTGGTGGTTGTTCTACATACACCTCTTCTTGAAGGTCACCATTCAGAATAGCACTTTTGACATCCATCTGGTAGACTTTCATCTTCATGAAAGCTGCATAGGCAAGAAAGAGTCTGATTGCTTCCAATCTGGCTACTAGAGCAAAGGTTTGGTTGTAGTCTATTCCTTCTTCTTGTCTGTATCCTTGTGCTATAAGTCTTGCCTTATTCCTGATGATTACTCCAGTGGAATCTAGTTTGTTTTTGTATACCCACTTTGTACCAATAACTGGGTAGTTTCTTGGTCTCTCAACTAAGTTCCATACTTTGTTTCTCTCAAATTGGCTTAGTTATTCTTGCATGGCTATGATCCAGTGAGGGTCACAGTTTGCTTCTTCAAACTTCTTTGGATCAACTTGTGATAAGAAGCATTGGAGCACCATCCCACTGGAGACTTGGTGTCTTGTTCTTACTCCAGTATTTGGATCTCCAATTACTTGGGATTGTGGATGATTTTTCATATTGATCCCTGTCCTGCTTGGATTTGTCAGATGCTCTTCTTCCTCATTAATAATGGGATCATTGTCCAACAGTTCCTCCTGAACCATGTTCTCTTGTGGGAGTTGGTTTTGATTGCTCTTTTCTGAACCTTCTTCATGTTCTTGTTCAGACTCCTCACTTGGTTCTTGTAGCTGGTTTTCTTTTCCAGTGTCTGTGTTCTTTAGAGTCAGATGTTCAAGCTGAGTCTCTATGCTGCTGTTTTCCTGTGGAAAAGGACTGGTGGAAGTTTCCTCCCCCTTAAACAGCATGTTAGTTTAATCAAATATAATGTGCATGGATTGTTTAATCCTGAGAGTTCTCCTATTATAGCACCTATAAGATTTACTAGATGATGAGTACCCCAGAAATATTCCATCATCAGACTTCTTGTCAAACTTGGCAAGATGATCTTTCCCATTATTTAGGATAAAGCAAGCACATCCAAAACTTTTAAAGTACTTAACAATGGGTGTTTTTCCCTTCAGGAGCTCATATGGAGTTTTTGACTTAGTTTTATGTATGAGGCTTCTATTTAGAACATAGTTTGCAGTGTTGACTGCTTCAGCTCAGAAGGTTTTTGGTAATCCTGATTCTGCAAGCAAGGTCCTTCCTGATTCAATTAAGGTACTATTCTTTCTTTCAGCAACTCCATTTTGTTGAGGAGTTCTAGGTGCTGAGAAGCTTTGTTTGATACCTACATCTTCACAGAAACTACAGATTAACTGATTTTCAAATTCAGTCCCATGATCACTTCTGATTATGGAAACATGAGTATTGAATTCAGATTGAATTTGTCTTATGAATCTTGAGAGAACCTTGTGGGTTTCAGACTTAGCCCTTAGAAAGAATACCCAGCTAAATCTAGAATAGTCATCCACAATGACTAGGGTATAAGACTTTCCACCTAAGCTCTGAGTAGATATGGGACCAAAGAGATCCATGTGTAGTAAGTAGAGAATCCTGGGGGAGTCATCCTTACTAATTGGTTTGAAGGATGATTTGGTCTATTTTCCTAGTTGGCAAGGTCTACATGGAGAATCCTTAGAGCACCTACACTTTGATAGGCCTCTGACTAGGTTATTCTTTGCTAGTTTACTAATGGTTTTGTAGTTTAGATGACCCAGTCTCCTATGCCATAATTCACTTTTATCAATAATATTGTTGAACAAACAAACTTCTGTGGGTGTGGAGCTAAAGTCTACTATATATACTTTCTCTTTTCTAATTCCATTGAGTACTATGGCACCAGTCTTGACATCAATAATATGGCAAAATAGTGTGGTGAATTTTACCTCATACTTACCACTGTCACATATCTGACTTATACTTGTCAGATTGTGCTTCAGTCCTTTGACTACTGCCACATTCTTGAAGGTAACTTTCCCTTCTTTGAAATCTCCAAAGCCCCTAGTTTGCCCACAGCTAGAGTCTCCAAAAGTCACTAATGGTCCATGTCTATCTTCAAAGTTGGTTAATAGATTGTTGTTTCCTGTCATGTGCATGGAGCATCCACTATCCAAGTACCACACCAGCCTGAATGTGTGATACATCTGCACATAAGATGTTAAACATTAGTTTGGACCCTGCTAAGCTGGGGTCCCTTCCTCCCAACAGAAAAAGGTTCAATGAAAGAGTAAGTTAGTTTTTCAGAGTACCCTTTCTTCTTTAGGAGTGTTGGCTTATCATACCATTAGTCTTTAGTAATATTGCAGAAATAGTATTCATAATAAAAGGAAATGGATTGAGAAGATTTTTTGGAAAAGGAGATATTTCTGTTAGATTGGTTGCGTCGATATGAATTCGAAGTATGTGATGGCGCAAATCTCACACACCGCTATAGGCGGTAGCTTGACTGCGACACGAAACGGCAGTGTATCGATCGTTCAAGTAATATAAAACGAGGAGTAATCCCCGAGTATCGAATCTCTCAAGGAACACAGTAAGGTGGAGTTAACGTTCGAGGAAGGACTTGAGATCGAAGTCCTTGAGTCGGATGGAATGCGGAAACGGGGTGATTTGGCTTTTGGAAAATAAAAGAAAACAACTATAACTACTCCTATGTAATGTCGCTATGCAGTGCTTCTCTTGGCGGGATGGAAGACTACGTAGGCCTTGAACGCGCTACTTCGTAAGGGCGGATGGACGAGTAGGCAAACGGATCGAACTATGCAGGCCTTGAGCGCGCTACTTCGTTAGGCGGGATGGAATACACGGGCCGCTATGCTACGCTTCGGTAGGCGGATGGGCGAGTAGGCATACGGATGAGGGTCGCAAGCACCTCTTCGACAAGCACGCCACTAGCAATTGCTGGTGCGGCACCGGAAACGGTGGTGGAGTGGAAAATGGATGGCGGCGCACCTCATTCACCCATATGAATAATATGATTCCATAAACATGAAATAAACATTAATAAACAAGATTCATAGTGTCATCATCTAAATATAGAGATTACAAACAAATACAACCACACAAGTAGAAGAAAGAGGCAAGAGATACGACCGAATCTGGAGTCTCGTTGTAGATTCACGGTAGGAATCGTCGGGTTGTCAATCCACGTCCTAGCTCGGTCTCAACTGCGTCCGGGGTAGAGGAGGGTTGTCACACCTCCCAATGGACCCGTCTTCCCCAGCGTTTTACAATCCAGCCACGTCCGATGTGAGGAACTCCTTCCTTGGCGATGAAGATGAGTGTAGAATCTCTTCCTTGAAGCCCTTGGATGATGGAGGAGGCCTAGGGGGCGAATACCTGCGGAAATGGGCGGAACGGCGGAGCTGGGCGAGAAGAACGGCGAGGATCCTGACATAAATCGCAAGCAAAGCACTTTATAGGCGCTGGAATATACAGTGCGCACGATCGTTGGCGCACGACCAGTGGTCGTACGACCAGTGGTCGTGCGCACTATCATCCTGTGATCGTGCGCCTGCCTGGACGGAGCCTGCAAGGGAAAAAGATTATAAAATACAATGTTCGCACGACCAGTGGCGCACGACCAGTGGTCGTGCGCACTGTCGTAAATGGTCGTGCGCACTGTCGTAAATGGCCGTGCGATAAGCCAGACAGAACTCATAAAATGGGCGTTAAGTGCGCACGATCAGTGGCGCACGACCAGTGGTCGTGCGCGATAGAGCTAGTGATCGTGCGCAGTGTTCCTGTACAGAATTGTACCGGGAACACCTGCACGACTCCTGTTCCAGCATACAACACCAGTCTAGCCACTGAAGGTGGCACTTAACTCTGCATGAAAACTAGTAACGAAGATGAACAAGAAATAACACCAAAACGGGCCTAGAAGTGCACTTAGCATGGAGTATTAAATAGGAATGAAAACATGTCTAAAGTGAAGTGCAAAGACTAGAAAATCGGCCCAGATGAGTCCAAAATGTGTATATAATTGGGACTCATCACACTCCCAGACTTACCTGTTTGCGCATCCCGAGCAAACAAATCCGGCGGAGTAGGAAAAAAGTTGGTTAGCGTAGAGAATTGCAAAGAAAGAGTAAGATGCGAAGTATCATACCCATGCAAATAGAAATTCTGTAAAAGAAGATTCTAACTATACTAATTAATTTACAAAAGTATACATGCGTAAATAGAGATTTATTTGTACTCAGCTGGTGAATCATGAAGAATTTGTGCGGTCGTGCCCGATGTTAAAGTAAACAAGCCACTCAGGAGGGTGTTGCTAAAGACCGGAATTCGGGAATAACTCCGCTGAAATCCATCAACGACGAGAACCATAAGCTTGCCCGGTTACACTCTCTCCACGGCGCTAGCAAACTCACAAGTTAAATCAATAGGACTTCGGGTTATAATTGGGCTTAGGTTACGGTATGATATTCAATGATAAACGAAACGGCTACGCAACCCAATTGAGTCAGAAAGTAATGTTGTACCAAAACAAGGCCAAGAACGATGCTAGTGTGACACACCCCCAGACTTAGCTTGAAAACTGGGTGTGCAAACAGCCTACTCCAAACAAATACCAACTGAATTTTTTTCTATTACGCCCAAGGGGCTTTCTTTTCATTTTTATTCTTTACAGATTTTTTTTCTTTTAACTTCATTTTTTTCATTTATCCCCCGGTTGGTTTACAACAATATATTCAGCACACAATACACATTTTCTTCACATCACAAAAATTTCCATACATCACATCCAAATATGAAATGTAATTTCAGTTAACTCACTACTTGGTTGCGATAATAGGATAAGCTTCAGGCTTTGGTGATTTAAAGAAGAGCTGAAACAAAGGAAGGGTAGGCACAAACTTGGCTTGCAAAGATAAACGCATAGGTCATGGAAAACAAGGCTCAAACTATCCAAAAATGGCCTACATCACATTTAACAAAATGAGTTGCTCTCACCCATGCTCCAAGAGTCGCTTGGGGCAAGTTCTTAGCCCACGAGAAAGGTAAACCTTCCTTCCGACTCGAGCAACACACAACTAGCGCTTGCTTACACACAACACCGTGAAAAAAAAAATCTACCGCAAATTTCGGTTACATTCACCAAATGAGTACAATAAATCAAAAACTACACAAGAATACTAATTGTAAATTAAAAGTATAGAGACAATCTAATTCTACTCAAATTTCTATGCAAGCAAGGAATATGCGACTAGAGCACTACAAGAGTCAACATCGTACTCCAATTTGCAATTCCTAAGCTAACATCCTATTTCACATTCCAAACCAAGATAAGCGTGAACGGAAGCACACAAACAAGTGAGTGTGCACTCAAGTGGGAGCAGTGGTGTGCAATGCAATTGAACATAACTAAATAACTGAAATTAAAACACTTCTAGTATGCAAATGAGATGTGCACATGCAGTGGGTAACATATAGCGGCTCTCCCCCAGACTAAATCTAAGCAATAGACATAAATGATGTAACCATGAAAATTGAAAATGAAGTCCAGGGAAAGAGATTACCCAATGCTCAGAAGTGAGCATACCAGAAGACGCGTGAAAAACTGAAGCAAACCCGCCATTCAGAATTTGCAATAAGTACCTGCAGGGGTGAGCTCCACAAAAACAAAAGAAAGCAGAAATGCTAAAACTGAACAGAAATTAACTAACTACTCTAACTAGGAAAATGAAAATGTAATAAAAGTAAGATAACTACTGGGGTTATTGTCATCCCAGCACGACTTATTCAGGTTTTGCACAGTTCTAGCTTATAGGCCTATGAAAAAGGAAATGCACAGGTAACTGTTCTAATATGCGCATCGGTAGCGGGTACCGATACGGAGACAGAGCAGTCACCCCTCTACCTAAATATAGATACCTGCTCCTCACAGGTAGAGGGTGGAGAATGTAAGTGGAGGAGGAAATATCCTCACTCAACTCACCAAAAACATCCTTGCCCAGCAAGGTATCGTCTCCATGAAGGTGGCAGGAGGAAAAGGTAATGAGTGGAGCTTCCTCTACGGAGGGGGAATCAACCTCCTCACATAAGAGGATGCTCTCATCATTGACTTGGGCAATATGCACCAAATCCTCCTGGGGTACCTGTGAAGACTCAACCTGCACAGGCTCGGATGACAAGGGGGGATCGAGAAATAAACAAGACGAAGAACATAAATAAACATCAATCGGGGGAGTGGTCCCGGTCACACTCCCATCAGGTTGGGGAAGTAAAATAATGTTGGCATTGTCATCAATGCCGCAAGGTTCAGCGGGATCGATAGTGGCCATGCCCAAGATTTGGACTTCCTCCACCGGTGTTGAGGAAAGCTCCTCTTCACCTAGAAGGTTTTCCTCCTCCATAGGAGCAGGCATAACACATAAATCGCCAGCCTCATCCCGCGACACATCCTCAACAATGTCATCAGAGATGAAAGTAGTATGCACAACAGGGAGAGGAGTAGTGCTCTGATAAAAGTCGAGCACCGATTCCTCACAAAGAATCGAATCCACTAGGGGTGGTGGATGCACTGGGAGAATAGGCTCAGCAATGTCGGTGCATAGATCAGCCGCACATCCGGTGACCATATCCATGCCATTCCCTTCAAGATGTGAAGGTGACAAAGATACATAACCGGATGTTGAAGGTGTGCCGCCAGAGTTAGGAGTTGGGACGATCCGGATATCCGGCTCGTCATCCTCATCCAATTGGCGAAGATACTCGGCACAGTCCTTCAAGACATGATCAGTGCTCCGACAAAACCGGCACTGCCTAGAGGGCTTCTTTGGCACAGCGGGTGCTGAAGCCAAAAAGAAGTAAGACGGTAAAGGCTCAGCAGAGTAGCCATAAGACTTACGTGCACCATATGGAGTATCAGACGAAGTCGGTGCTCCATATGCTGGGCTATAAGAATTATGCCTACTATTCTCCGTAGGGCATTCATCACTAGAGTGGGAGGTAGCTCCACACCAACGGCAACAGAAATTAAGATGTGCCCACATAGTGTGAAGATAATACGATTCAAAATAAAAATGCTATTGTGCAAAATACTACACCTAACAAAAATTACTAAAGCAACCTAATTAAAACAGGAAAATGTAATAAAAAGAAATAAAACAAAGAAATGCAATTTACAAATGGAAGGGCTTCTCTCTCAGGTTCTCCCTCTCCAGAAAACTCACACGTCTGTGTTCCCCGGCAACGGCGCCAAAAAAAACTTGATGGCGCAAATCTCACACACCGCTATAGGCGGTAGCTTGACTGTGACACGAAACGGCAGTGTACCGATCGTTCAAGTAATATAAAACAAGGAGTAATCCCCGAGTATCGAATCTCTCAAGGAACACAGTAAGGTGGAGTTAACGTTCGAGGAAGGACTTGAGATCGAAGTCCTTGAGTCGGATGGAATGCGGAAACGGGGTGATTTGGCTTTTGGAAAATAAAAGAAAACAACTATAACTACTCCTATGCAATGCCGCTATGCAGTGCTTCGCTTAGCGGGATGGAAGACTACGTAGGCCTTGAACGCGCTACTTCGTAAGGGCGGATGGATGAGTAGGCAAACGGATCGAACTATGCAGGCCTTGAGCGCGCTTCTTCGTTAGGCGGGATGGAATACACGGGCCGCTATGCCACGCTTCGGTAGGCGGATGGGCGAGTAGGCATACGAATGAGGGTCGCAAGCACCTCTTCGACAAGCACGCCACTAGCAATTGCTAGTGCGGCACCAGACACGGTGGTGGAGTGGAAAATGGATGGCGGCGCACCTCATTCACCCATATGAATAATATGATTCCATAAACATGAAATAAACATTAATAAACAAGATTCATAGTGTCATCATCTAAATATAGAGATTACAAACAAATACAACCACACAAGTAGAAGAAGGAGGCAAGAGATATGACCGAATCCGGAGTCTCGTTGTAGACTCACGGTAGGAATCGTCGGGTTGTCAATCCACGTCCTAGCTCGGTCTCAACTGCGTCCGGGGTAGAGGAGTGCTGTCACACCTCCCAATGGACCCGTCTTCTCCAGCGTTTTACAATTCGGCCATGTCCGATGCGAGGAACTCCTTCCTTGGCGATGAAGATGAGTGTAGAATCTCTTCCTTGAAGCCTTTGGATGATGGAGGAGGCCTAGGGGGCGAATACCTGCGGAAATGGGCGGAACGGCGGAGCTGGGCGAGAAAAACGGCGAGGATCCTGACCTAAATTGCGAGCAGGGCACTTTATAGGCGCTGGAATAAACAGTGCGCACGATCGTTGGCGCACGACTAGTGGTCGTGCGCACTATCATCCTGTGATCGTGCGCCTGCCTGGACGGAGCCTGCAAGGGAAAAAGATTATAAAATACAATGTTCGCACGACCAGTGGCGCACGACCAGTGGTCGTGCGCACTGTCGTAAATGGTTGTGCGATAAGCCAGACAGAACTCATAAAATGGGCTTTAAGTGCGCACGATCAGTGGCGCACGACCAGTGGTCGTGCGCGATAGAGCCAGTGATCGTGCGCAGTGTTCCTGTACAGAATTGTATCCGGAACACCTGCACGACTCCTGTTCCAGCATACAACACCAGTCTAGCCACTGAAGGTGGCACTTAACTCTGCATGAAAACTAGTAACGAAGATGAACAAGAAATAACACCAAAACGGGCCTAGAAGTGCACTTAGCATGGAGTATTAAATAGGAATGAAAACATGTCTAAAGTGAAGTGCAAAGACTAGAAAATCGGCCCAGATGAGTCCAAAAATGTGTATATAATTGGGACTCATCAGTATGTTTAAGGTTGCGTCGAGTCGAAGTCGATGCTTCCCTCATTCTGTGTTCTCTTTTAGTCGAAGCATAGGAGAGGTTGCGTTGATTGGGAGTCGACGTATATCGGTGTATGCGTTGATTAGAAATCGATGTATTATTTGAGTTGTGTTGAGTAGAATTCGATGCACGTTGATACTGATTCGACGCAAGTTTGTTTCTTTTCAGAGGATATTTACCTAGGATTCCTTCATACATAGTGAAATTATTTTTATTAAAAACAGTAGTTGTTTCTGGATTTTCTTGTGATTCTTCTCCTATGAGATTATTCTTCCTAGTGAAGTGGATAGGATGTCTCCAGACAAGTTTGCTGGGTAACTGAGGTCTGGGTTCTAAATCAGTATTAAACTCTAGTTGTCTAAATCTATCAGTGAGATTTTCAGAGATTTTCTTGAGTTTTTGACTTCTCCCATTTAGAGAATCTTCAAAGGCTTTTGCCTTTGCTAGCTCATTTTTCAGTGTTTGATTTTCAGTATTTATTTTATCTAGTTGCTCCTCTGATCTAGAGAGTTCTTGACTGAGCTCATAGTTTTTATATTGTGTATCCATTTGTTTGAGATCGTTCAATTCATTACTTAGTTCTTTTATTTCCTTTTCAGATTTGACTTGATCTAAACAACATTATTTGAAATTATTTTTGAAATCAGTAGAAGAGAAGTCTATATCATTAAATGTATTTACCAGAGATTTATCTTCAAGCTTCTCAGTAGCCATCAAACAGGTTTCCTCTTGCTTAGCCTCTTCTTGATCATTTTCAGATGAGGTACTTCCTTCAGATTCTGAATCACTCCATGATTGAGCAATGAATCCTTTCTCTTTCTTCTTCTTCTTTAGATCTGTTCTTTTCAGATCTTTCTTGTTACTGATCTCTTTAGGACATTCAGGTGCAATGTGTCTAGGTTTCCTGCAAGAGTAACATATAATCTCTTTAGTAGGAGTTTTATCATACCTGGTTTTTGAATCTCTCCTTCTGGAACCTTCTGTTTTGATCCACTTCTTGAACCTTCTGTCCAGTAGACTGATCAGCCCCTCATCACTTGTAGAGGGTTCACTTGCAGTAGCTTTTAAAGCAATACTCTTTTCCTTTGAGAGTGAAGGAGTCTTTTCTTTCACTTCTTTCTCAGCTCTTGTTTTCAGCAACTGTTCATAGGATCTCAATTTACCCAACAGAACATCTGTTGAGATTTCATTTTGGCTTCTGGAGTCTCTAATTGGCCAAATTCTTGAGTCCCAAGAGCTAGGGAAGCAGGTTAGCAATTTGTCATTTATCTCAGTGAGAGATATGTCCTTCTCAAGTGTTCTTAACTCATTTATTATGAGGCTGAATCTGGCATACATGTCAGCAACACTTTCACTATCTTTCTTCTGGAAGTTTTCATATTGAGAGATGAGTAATGCCTTTCTATCTTTTCTCTCATCAGCACTCCCTTCTACCATTTTAGTGAGAGCTTCCCATATTTCCTTAGCTGACTCACATTCAGCAATCTTTTGGAAGGTTTCATCTGAGAGGGTTGAGACTAAGATATTCATAGCCTTGGCATCACATGCATGACCTTTCTTTTCTTCATCTGTCCATTCAGCCTTTGGAGCAAGTGTTTGTGTGACCTTTCCACTTGAGTCCTTCTTGAATGGCTTGGGAGGACCGTTCATAATAACATCAAATAATTCTTCATCAATAGAGTTTAGATAAATTTTAATTCTTGTTTTCCAAAGTGCAAACTTTTCAAGGTTGCAAATTGGTGGTCTGGTGGAAGCATAATCTTTGATTTGTGCCATAAAAAAATAGTTTTTGGAAATATATATATATGAGGTAGGATCTTTTTGATCAAGGAGTTACCCCTTTTTGATCAACCTAGCTCTGATACCAACTGAAAGTGCACAGTTAACCTCTCTAGAATTCTCTAGAGGGGGGGGGGGGGTGAATAGAGATTTAAAAATACTTTGTGCAAAGTTAACAAATATATATATATGTGTGTAATAATCACAGATTTAAGCTTCCCACACACCAACAAGAATTAAGCAAAAAGAAAATAGCAAAAAGAAAATCACAGCACAACACAAAGAAATATAGTGGTTCCCCAAACTTTGGGTAGTCCACTCTTCTACCCCCTTGGTAGGAATTCAATATCTTGCACTGAGTCTTTTGATAAGGAGACTCTTAGAACCAGCCTGAGTCTTTTGATAAGGATACTCTTAGAAACACTACAACTGAATTTTTTGAAGAGAGATTCTAAAAACTCTTTTACACAATTTGAGAGTGAAATAAGAAGAAGAAGTAGAAGAAAAACAATTAAAGTAGGAAAGAATCTTCTTCCTAGCAAGAAGATTAGAAGCACAAGTATAGTGAATTTGAAATCTCTCTTCTATAGTAAGAAGGAGATTGTATGCCTTTTTCTCTTTCAGTAAGAGCTTTCAGGAATGGCAGCAGTATGGCTTTAGAAGGAGGAGAAGAAGAAGGATTTTTCTTTGCTGCAGCACTCTTTCACTTTTCTCAGCTTTCTCACTTTTCACTTGGGAGCTTTTCCTATTTTTCAAATGGATGGAGTGGATCACTTTATTTTCTGCCGATTTCCCTCTTATTTATAGCTCTGTTTATTCAAAGAATACTATAGGAGAATAATCAATTAGCATTCAGAGAAATAGTAAGAGAGAAAAGATTCCATAATCAATATTTCTGTAGAAGGAAAGAGATCATTCTGATTTCAAATAATATCCATAATAAACTTAATCAATTTAGCCAAGAATCAATTAGAAGGAAAGACTGATTCATAACGGTTATAAAAGAATAATATAATTCCATAAGAATCAGATCTACAGAAAGAAGGAAAGAGATCTGGCGTGTTTTTGAATCTGTCATAGAAATCGACGTGCGTCGATTACTATTCGATGTAAGCGTCGATTTCAGCCTGGCTAGACGTCGAGAAGAGAATATGGAAAGAGCGTCGACAGAGGTGCCTCGATTTTACTGGGTGCGTCGACAAGAAATTAGAGTTACGTCGACTTTGGTTACGTCGAATTCTGTTTTAGAATTACGTACTTCGACTTATTTTGAGAAGAACGTCGACTGTACTTCGACGTTGCGTCGAATACTATTCTACGCATATTTACTTAGACTAATTTTTCATTCTTAGAATTTATATTCTACTCATTTTTAGGGGTTAAGATAAATCATTTCCCCAACAATGTTCCTCCCCACTAGCATACCCACCTCCACCTTCATAGGCAGGGCTATGCTCCCCCTCACTTGGGGAATCCATAGGTGGAGAATTTTGTCTAAGGTCACCTGAAAAATGATTGATGAGTTAAACACCTAGACTATACTATTGATAGAGAGGAGAGGTCTAACTGAAATCCTAATTCACCATGGATAGGTGAATTGGGAACTTCATCTTCATCTTAAGGAACAGCTGGATCAGTATTCATCTGAGTTGGCTCAGGATTGGGTTCAACTCTTCCTTGGGGCTCCTCCTCCCTTCCTGTCCTGGGAACATCTTCATTGTCCATATTCATTGGTGAAAGTGCACAGTTAACCTCACTAGAATTCTCTAGAGGGGGGGGGGGGGGGGGTGAATAGAGATTAAAAATATTTTGTGCAAAGTTAATATATATATGTGTATAATCACAGATTAGAGCTTCCCACACACCAACAAGAATTAAGCAAGAAAATAAAGTAAATGCAAGAAAATAAATCACAGCACAACACAAGAAAATATAGTGGTTCCCCAAACTTTGGGTAGTCCACTCTTCTACCCCCTTGGTAGGAATTCACTATCTTGTACTGAGTCTTTTGATAAGGAGACTCTTAGAACCGCCCTGAGTCTTTTGATAAGGAGACTCTTAGAACCAACTGAGTCTTTTGACAAGGAGACTCTTAGAACCAGTACACTGAATTTTTTGAAGAGAGATTCTAAAAACTCTTTTACAATGTTAGATGTAAGAAAGAAAGCAGGAAAGATATAAGAACAAGAATGAATCTTCTTCATAGCAAGAAGATTGGAAGCAAAAGAAGTGAATTGAATCTTTCTTCTATAGAGAGAAGAAGATTTGCAGACTTTCTCTCTTTGTGAGAGCTATCAGATTTTGCAGCAGTGTGATTTCAGAAGCAGAAGAAAAAGAAGTGGTTGAATGTTGCTGCAGAGCTTTTTCTCAATTTCTCTCTTTTCTCTTGGGAGCTTTTCCTCTATTTCAAAATGTATGTGGTGGATCACTCAACTCTAATTTTCTGCCGACCTCCTCTTTATTTATAGCTCTGTGTATTCAAAATAATGCTATAGGAGGATAATTAATTAGCAGTCGGAAAAATAGAAAGATGAAAATGTTTCCATAATATTTATTTCTGTAGAAGGAAAGAACCAATTCAGATTTCAAATAATATCCAAATAAGTTAAATCAAATTAGCCAAGAATCAGATATAAGGAAAGAATGATTCAGAACGGCTATAAAATATTGACACTTATTCCATATAAATCAGATCTATTGAAAGAAGGAAAGAGATCTGGCGCATATTTAAATTCTGTCATGGAAATCGACGTGCGTCGATTACTATTCGACGCAAGCGTCGAGATCATCCTTTCTGGACGTCGAGAGAAGAATAAGGAAGGTGCGTCGACTGATGTACGTCGACTTCACTAGATGCGTCGACTAGAAATTAGAGTGGCGTCGAATAGACTTGCGTCGAAATCTTCCTAGAGTTACTTCGACTCAACCTGAAGGAAACGTCGAATACTATTCGACGCATATTTACTTAGCCTTGTTTTTTTCATTCTTAGAATTCATTTCTAGGGGTTAAGAGAAATCATTTTCCCAACAATCTCCCCCTATTTGTCTTAACCCTATTTAGAGGGAAATTGTACTAGCATATAATTAACCCAGCACATCATTTGTAAAGATAAGAAATATATTGAGTAACCAAAAAGGAAAGAACGAAAGAAAGTTGTATATACACCAACTCAGAAGAGAATATATATATATTGACCAATCAATGTTTTGAACATAAAAATTTTCATTAATGTTTTTAGAAACCAAATTAACACTCAGGGGGGGTAGGAGGAGTCTTTCTTTTTCTTTTGAAGACTTTGGTAGGTTGCTCTTTCTCAACAACAGATAGCACCCTCATCTCCCCCTGAGTCACAGTAGTTGAGTCCCTTTGAGTTTCATCTAGCTCCCCCTGAGTTTCAGCTTCAGGTAACATAGAATCTGGCTGCTCTTTTTCATTTTCAGCTGTATTCACAATGGTATCCAGCTCCTTAGCTCCTACTTCAGCTACCACAATTTCCAGCTCCCCCTGAGGTTTAATTTCTTTAACTTTCTCATCATCTGCCCCATCTTCTTTTTCAGCTCTGCTTGCTTCCCCTTGCAGTAGTGCCACTTGGTCTGCAGCCTCTCTTGCTATGCTGAGTACCTCTATTGTTTGTTCATCAATATGGAGCTCAGGTACTATCTCATTCCCAAGGGTTTTGAGCAGTGCTAGACTGTCAGTTTTTGAGGTAGGAAGGGATTTATGAGAAGGAGATTTAGGATTGGAGGGCTGATCTTCATCTAGATTCTCCCCCTTCTTGACCTTCTTGGCCAAGGAGGTTAAGAAAGACCTAGTCACTCTAGAGGAAGAGAGAGATGACTTCAGATCTTGCACAAAGGCACTGACCCCATCTATTTGGGTGTGCATGTGAAGGATGGAGGAATGAATCTGGGAGCAATGCTCATCTAGCATTGCTTGGAATCTTTGAGCTGTGGATTGTATGCACTGGGTGATGAGAGCCTCAGTGGATTTAGATGGTTCATGGTGTGAGAGTTGATGAGGTGGTGATGGTGGAGGAAGAGGTGATAGAGGAGGAGGAGGAGATAATGGATGTGCAGAGGGGATTCTATCATATTGAGGAGGTATATTTGATGGAGGAGGTGGAGGAATAGAAGAAGGTTGAGCAGGTGATTGAGGAGGTATTGGTGAGGATGATGCTGGGACAGAAGATGTGACTGTTTGAGAAGGAGGAGGAGGAGGAGGATGAGCAGGAGAGATAGGAGGAGATGGAGTCCTTTCAGGGATGGAACCAGGCTTAGGGATTTGCCTGGCCCATTTAGAAAATAGGGCTATGGACATCCTTTTTCCTGGAGGGATGGGAATTCCTTTTGACCTACATAGGTCAGGGAAGGAGTGGAACAGTACTTGACTCATCATTCTCATGTAGGCATTTTCTTTGTGGGAATATCTAGAGCCTATCATCTTGAGCAAACAGCTGGCCCAGTCTATTTTCTTCTTTAACACCAGAGCTCCCATGATGTTCAGTTGCTGCTTGGGCACTGCATCATGGGCAGATATCTTACATAGTAGTATCTTTCCTACTATATCTGCTAGTAGTCTATACTCCTCAGAAAAGTCTATTTTCTTTAGATGGATTGGTTTATCCCTTGAGAACTTCATGGTGGTTAGCAGATGCTTGATTTCATCAGGTGTGAGGTCTATAGATTCATCACCTAATAGGAAATGATGAAGACTTATGAGATTTCCTTTCCCTATTTTAGTTGAACAAAGATGACATTAGGATATACCTGATGGGAGATCAAAGGTGGCCCTAATGTGTTCTGTTGAGATTGAGACTGGTGTCTCATATAGTGTTCCTTGGATTTCTCCTTGTTCAGAAATCTGAACATGAGTTATGAGCTCTGTGAGCTCAGTTTCCAGAAGCTTGCACCTAGTGGAGATGAGCTTGTCCAGTCCTGCTTCAGTGAAGAGAGCTATGATGTTCTTATAGTTCTCTGCTGCTGCTTGGAAGGATTCGAGGTCGATATCAAACCCAAAATTTATCTTGGGAGCCATTGAAGATCGGTGAGAGAGGGAAAAAGAATCAGCTGGACAGAGGAGCAAGAAGGATGATAGATGCAGAATCGCGAAGGTTTTCTAACTGAAGAGTTTATTTAAGTCAGGTGAAGCGTCGAAACGGGACTCAATTCGAGGCTTATTCGGTACTTCAGTGGATGTGACTGGGAATATTTTAGTATTGCCGCTCGTTTTTATGAAGTCGACGTTACGGCGAGTGGAATTTGACGTGAACGTCGATATGGTCTGATTTGGTATGATAGGGTTTCCTATCGACGTATGTGTCGATAGTAGTCGACGCATGCGTCGATTACACCTGTTGATCTGAGTCATCTACGGAGCGTCGAGTAGAAGTTGACGTGACTTTTGATTTTTCTGAACCACTCTATGTTCTTATTTCTTGTTGTCTCTTCCTAGTCCTAAAGCTTTTCTAAGACAGCCTATGACTAATTTTTTACAGTTAGTTTGATTGATTATGCCAACATTGTTTGGCAAGGTGGCCAGTTTTGTTACATATATAGCATTTGATTATCCTATTATTATGAGAATTTGAGTTTAGAGTAGGATAGAAGTGTTGATGAGGATAAGAGTGTTGGTTAGAATAGAGGGTTTGATTTGGATAGAATTCATGATTAGGATGAATGGGTCCTGAATAAGGGTTAGGATGAAAGACTTTTGGAGGAAAGATGTTTAAATTGTTCTGAATTTTTGTGCGTCGATATCCATTCGACGCATGTTGATAGTCACGTTGATTTGTATTCGGCGCTTTCTCCAGATGGTGTCGATCTGATTTCGACGCATAGAAAAAGTTGCATCGATTGGAAGTCGACGTGCTTTTGTTCATCCATCTAGAAGAGGACGAAGCATCTGAGAGATTGCGTTGAGTAGAAGTCGACGCACTATCGTGCATGCGTCGATATGAAGTCGACGCAACTGTATCTTCATAAATTTTCATTTTGCCTTTCTCTGTTTTTACTCTTTTATGTCTTGTTTTTCTTGGTTTGATTGTTTCTTCAGATGAAGTTTGTGAGTCATCAGCTGAATAATAAGATGTTTCATCAAATTCCTTTATTTCTTTGAAGGAGTTTTCTTCCTTATCTTTTGGGTCTTTTTCTTGGTTTGTCATTTTGACAGGTTTGGTGAATTTTACAGGGCTCATCCAAGCAGGTTTGTTGGATGGAATTAGGCTGATTGAGGGATCAGCCCCTAGCCCAAGATGGTTGTGTCTTATTGTTTGTTTTTCAGTGATTTCCTTAAGAGTTTGGCTTCTCATTTTTATTGATTCTTCAAAGGCTTTTGCCTGGGTTACTTTATCCTTAAGGAACTGATTTTCTATTCTAGCCCTTTCTATTTCCTTTTCTATTCTGCTAGCTATTGATTCATAATCTTTAGAGGATTTAATTTCTGTATTTCTCTGGTTTTTAGCTACATTGATTTGTTCTTTTAGATCTTTAATTTCTTGTTTTGTTTTTAGTTGATCTAGGTACATTCCCATAAAATCATTTCTAAAATTATCACTTTGAAAATCTATTTCATCAAACATGCTTACCTCATCCTCATCCTCAGATTCCTCAATGAGAATGAGGTTCTTTTCTTTTTCATCATCAGAAGATATGCTTTCTTCTGATCCTGTTTCACTCCATGATTTATCATCATTCTTTGAGCCTTCAAAAGCCATCAAGCATAGGTCTTCTTGCCTAGATTCTTCATTGTCACTCTTAGAGGATGAACTATCCTCAGAGTTTGTTTCACTCCAGACTTCTGCAATGAAGCCTCTTTCTTTCTTCTTCCCTTTTTTCTTCAGATCTTTTTATTTCAGATCCTTTTCTGTTTCAGCATTCTCTGGACATTCTGGGGCAATGTGTCCAGGTTTCCTGCAAGAATAGCAAATAATTTCTTTAGTGGGGGTTTTGTCATACCTTGGTTTTGACTCCCTCCTTTTTGATCCATCTGTCTTGACCCATTTCTTAAATCTTCTGGCCAAGAAACTGAATAATTCTTCTTCAGTGACAGGGGTTCCTTCTTCTGTTGCCTTTAGAGCAATGTTCCTGCTTTTTGAGGAAATTGGAGTGTTTTCTCTTCTTTCCTTCTCCTCTCTAGTTTTCAGCAACTGCTCATAGGATCTGAGCTTTCCTAAGAGAGCATCTGTTGAGATCTCTTTTTGTCCTCTTGTGTCTCTTATTGCCCATATTCTTGAGTCCCATGAACTAGGGAGACTCATTAGCAATTTGTCATTAATCTCAGTGAGAGAGATTTCTCTATCCAAGTCTCTTAGTTGATTGATGATCAGACTGAATCTGTCATACATTTCAGAGATGCTTTCTTCAGCCTTCTTTTGGAAGTTCTCATATTGAGAGATCAATAGAGCCTTTTTATCTTTCTTTTCATCAGCACTTCCTTCCACCATCTTTGTGAGAGCATCCCAAATTTCTTTGGATGATTCACAGTCAACAACCTTTTGAAAAATGTCATCTGAGAGAGTTGAGACAAGTATGTTCATGGCCTTTAGATCATATGTTCTTGCCTTCTTTTCATCTTCTGTCCACTCAGATCTTGGAACAAGTGTTTGTGTGACATTGCCATTTGCATCCTTTCTATAAGGCTTTGGGGGACCTGTCATAGTAATATCAAACAAGTCAGCATCAATGGAATTCATATAAATTCTAATTCTTGTTTTCCAAACTGCAAACTTTTCAAGATTGCACATTGGAGGTCTGGTGGAAGCATAATCTTTGATTTGTGCCATATGATAAAATAGTTTTGAAAAATATATATATATATGAGAGGTAAGATCTTTTTGATCAAGGAGTTATCCTTTTTAGATCAACCTCCCTCTGATACCAATTGAAAGTGCACAGTTAACCTCACTAGAATTCTCTAGAGGGGGGGGGGGGGGGTGAATAGAGATTAAAAATATTTTGTGCAAAGTTAATATATATATATATGTGTATAATCACAGATTAGAGCTTCCCACACACCAACAAGGATTAAGCAAGAAAATAAAGTAAATGCAAGAAAATAAATCACAGCAAAACACAAGAAAATATAGTGGTTCCCCAAACTTTGGGTAGTCCACTCTTCTACCCCCTTGGTAGGAATTCACTATCTTGTACTGAGTCTTTTGATAAGGAGACTCTTAGAACCACCCTGAGTCTTTTGGCAAGGAGACTCTTAGAACCAACTGAGTCTTTTGACAAGGAGACTCTTAGAACCAGTACACTGAATTTTTTGAAGAGAGATTCTAAAAACTCTTTTACAATGTTAGATGTAAGAAAGAAAGCAGGAAAGATATAAGAACAAGAATGAATCTTCTTCCTAGCAAGAAGATTGGAAGCACAAGAAGTGAATTGAATCTTTCTTCTATAGAGAGAAGAAGATTTGCAGACTTTCTCTCTTTGTGAGAGCTATCAGATTTTGCAGCAGTGTGATTTCAGAAGCAGAAGAAGAAGAAGAAGTGGTTGAATGTTGCTGCAGAGCTTTTTCTCAATTTCTCACTTTTCTCTTGGGAGCTTTTCCTCTATTTCAAAATGTATGTGGTGGATCACTCAACTCTAATTTTCTGTCGACCTCCTCTTTATTTATAGCTCTGTGTATTCAAAATAATGCTATAGGAGGATAATTAATTAGCAGTCAGAAAAATAGAAAGATGAAAATGTTTCCATAATATTTATTTCTGTAGAAGGAAAGAATCAATTCAGATTTCAAATAATATCCAAATAAGTTAAATCAAATTAGCCAAGAATCAGATATAAGGAAAGAATGATTCAGAACGGCTATAAAATATTGACACTTATTCCATATAAATCCGATCTATTGAAAGAAGGAAAGAGATCTGGCGCATATTTAAATTCTGTCATGGAAATCGACGTGCGTCGATTACTATTCGACGCAAGCGTCGAGAGCATCCTTTCTGGACGTCGAGAGAAGAATAAGGAAGGTGCGTCGACTAATGTGCGTCGACTTCACTAGATGCGTCGACTAGAAATCAGAGTGGCGTCGACTAGACTTGCGTCGAAATCTTCCTAGAGTTACTTCGACTCAACCTGAAGGAAACGTCGAATACTATTCGACGCATATTTACTTAGCCTTGTTTTTTTCATTCTTAGAATTCATTTCTAGGGGTTAAGAGAAATCATTTTCCCAACAATTGGGTTGCTGGCAGATCTAAGGTTAGACCCATGAATGTCCTCATTGTCAGATCCATCTGATTTTGAGGATGAATCAGATTTCTGCTGGGATGACTTTTTCTTCTTTTCCATTGCCACAGATGGCTGGCTCATAGGGAGCACTCTGGAGAATCTATCCAGAGTCTTAATGTCCATTCTTTTGAGATAATGGAGATTGGACCCCTTTGAATTTGCAAAAGTTTCTGAATAACTATTCTGTAGGTACAGAGATAGAATTCTTCCCATATTGGGGGCTTGCAGACATTCCTTTATCCTTTGAAAAATAACTTCTCCCCATGATGTTTTCTTGGAAAAAATTATCTTAGTCATTAGTTCAAACATGAACTGTGATACAGTGCCATGTGAACCTGGCTTGCATAGGATGGCTTTGCCCACTATGTCAGACAACAGCTTCCCCAGTTGATTGAAGAACTTCCTCCTTAGACAACTAGTCTTAGCATCAATGTACTCTGTCCATTTTAGGGCAGTCTGCTTGTCCTTTTCAGATATCTCCTCCTCTTCAGATTTACTGCAGGGAGTTAATTTCAGTCCTTTCTCCAGCCTTTTGGTTGTTATCTTTATCTTCTCAGTTCCTATCTTGGACTTCAGGATGGTTTTGGAAGGAGATAATTTGACATTGCTGAACCAATCCAAAACTTCAGTTCTGAGAATGCAGCAGGGTTCAGACAGCATATGCTCCAGACCTTGAGCTTCCATCAGATGAATCACTTGTTTTATTTCGTCTGAGGCATTAGAGAATCTGTCTCTGACGATTTCGTAGCCCTCCAGGAGATCTTTTGAACCTTTTGGCACCATGGAAGCAGAAAATCGAGGCACTGAGACGGGAGAGAAGATGAATCGTCTCGGCGGCTAAGGTTTTGACTTTGTGGAGTGTTTTAAGTCACAGTGTATCTATTTATAGGATTTCAGTTTTGTTTTTATTAACCCTAGGTTTTTAGACTTAATTACCTTATTGTGTTAAGGAATTTTAGGTTAATTAACGATTGATTATGAGATTTCATATTGAACATACCCCGTCTCAGCGGTTCAGCTGAGACGGAGACCTAGGCCGCTGGGATAGTGAACTGTCAACCGCTGGGACAGATTGCTCGTCTCAGCGGTTCAGCTGGGATTTTTCCCAGCTGATTCAGCTGAACATGCTTCTGCAGTTTAGCTGATCATAAGGTTTAGACCTAATGTAGATATTTTGGCTGAAGAAATGTCCTAGTCATGTCACCAAGTTGTAATGTATAATAATGTAAAGTTTTATAATTCACAATTCAGAATCAACAATAGTGACAGCTACTACTCATACATTTAGGACTATTCCATACTAAGCATGCCAAGATCAATTTTGAAATCGTTAAATTTAGATTCATCCAGTGGCTTTGTAAAGATATCAGCTACTTGTTTGTCAGTAGGGACAAATTCAAGACATATATCTTTATATTCTACATGTTCTCTAATAAAATGATATCTAATCTCTATATGCTTAGTCCTGCTATGAGAGACAGGATTTTTAGCAATAGAGATTGCACTGGATGAATCACAGTATAAAGGAGATTCCCTTACCTTGAGGTTGTAATCCTCCAACTGATGTTGTGTCCAAAGGAGTTGTGCACAACAGCTACCTGCAGCAATGTATTCAGACTCACCTGTGGATATTGCCACACTTGTTTGTTTCTTGCTGCTCCAAGATATCAATCTTCTCCCTAGGAATTGACAAGTACCACTTGTACTCTTCCTGTTTTCTTTGCAACCTGCAAAATCTGCATCTGAAAAGCCTGTTAGGTCAAAGTCATTGTTCTTAGGGTACCACGGGCCAAGATGCAAGCTGCCCTTAAGGTATCTCAAAATCCTCTTCACAGAGGTGTAGTGAGATTCCTTAGGACAGGCTTGATACCTGGCACAAACACATGTAGAATACATAATGTCTGGCCTACTAGCAGACAAGTACAATAGGGATCCAATGATACATCTGTACATGGACTCATCAAAGGCCTTTCCCTTTTCATCCTTGTCTAATAATACATTAGACCCCATGGGTGTTTTCATGGTGGAGGCGGATTCCATCCCAAATTTCTTGATGAGCTCCTTAGTGTACTTGGTCTGGGAGATGAAAATTCCATCATCAGAATGTTTCACTTGGAGCCCAAGGAAATATTTGAGCTCACCCATACTGCTCATTTCAAACTCCCCCTGCATTAGATTTGCAAATCTCTTACAAAGGTTGTCATCAGTAGACCCAAAGATTATGTCATCAACATATATTTGGACTAAGAGACACTTGCCCCTTGTTTCCCTAAGAAACAATGTGCTATCAATCTTTCCCCTCATGAACTTGTTCTTGAGGAGAAAGTTGGACAAAGTCTCATACCAAGCTCTTGGAGCTTGCTTGAGACCATATAATGCTTTCCTAAGAAAGTAAACATGAGAAGTTAGGGTTGGATGCACAAAACCTGAAGGTTGTTCAACATATACCCCTTCCTTCAAGTCTCCATTGAGGAAGGCTGATTTGACATCCATCTGGTAGACTTTGAACCCCTTGTGGGCAGCATAGGCAAGGAATAGCCTAATTGCTTCCAACCTTACAACCGGTGCAAAGGTTTGATCAAAGTCTATACCTTCCTCTTGGATGTATCCTTTGGCTACTAATCTGGCCTTGTTCTTGATGATTGTACCATTCTCATCAAGCTTATTCCTGTATACCCACTTAGTGCCAATCACATTGTGTCCCTGAGGTCTTGGAACCAGCTTCCAAACTTTGCATCTTTTGAATTGTAGGAGCTCTTCTTGCATGGCTTCAATCCAGAAGGTGTCTTGATTGGCCTCTTCAAACTTCTTGGGCTCCATTTGAGAAAGGAAGCTCAAGAATAGTGCTTCATTATGAGCTCTGCTTCTTGTCAATATGCCTTGGGTATGATCTCCAATTATTAGATCCCTTGGATGATCTCTCAGGTGCCTTGCAGCAGCTGGAAGAGGGTCCTCTGGAGGTTGTGGTTGTTCCACTGGTTCAGCTGTGACTTCACCATCTTGTACCTCTTCTTCTTCAGGAATTGCAGCAGCTGTTTGTGTTTTGCTGCTGCTGGGCTTGTCTTGGACAGTCAGCTCATGCAACCCTTCTTCATTTCATGTCAAAATAGAAGAGCTATACCATTCTTTGTAGAGAAGGCTGGTCTCATCAAACACAACATGCATAGATTCTTCTACAACATGGGTTTTCTTATTATAAACTCTATAAGCTCTACTATGTGAGTTGTACCCAACAAGAACCCACACATTGCATTTTTCTGCAAACTTTGTTAATTGAGATTTTCCATTATTTAGAATGTAGCATTTGCAACCAAAGATTCTAAATAAGAAATTGTAGGTTGTTTTCCTTTCAGAATCTCATAAGGGGTTTTCCCAAGGACCTTATTGATGGAGGCTCTATTGAGAACATAACAGGCTGTATTGACTGCCTCAGCCCAGAAGTATTCTGGGAGTGCGGAGTCACTAAGCAATGTTCTCCCAGCTTCTATCAAGGTCATATTCCTCCTCTCAGCCACACCATTTTGCTGTGGAGTCCTTGGGGAGGAGAACTCTTGGGTGATACCAAATTCTTGACAAAATTTTGTCATGGCTCAGATTGAAATTCTGTGCCATGGTCAGTTCTTGTCCTGACCACAGTACATAGTAGATCATTCTGAATAGCCTTGACATAATTTATGAAGACATGTAAGGTATCTGACTTCTTCTTAAGGAAGAATACCCATGTATACTTTGAATGATCATCTACAATTACCAAGGTATACAACTTCCCACCTAGGCTCTTAATTGGCAAAGGACCAAACAAGTCCATGTGCAATAGGTATAAACACCTTTCAGTATCCTTGGAGCCAATACTTTTAAAGGTGGTCCTAGTTTGCTTACCCATTTGGCAAGCATGACAGGGACCACTTTTAACACATTTTAGTTTAGGACTATTTCTAACAAGGTTTTTAGAAAATAATCTATACATTGTCTTATAGTTAATGTGGGCAAGTCTCTTGTTCCATTGGACACTAAGTGACTCACTTTCATTAGCTACAGGGCACACAGAAGAGATAGAATAATTGCAAATGAAGTCTAAGCAATAAACATTTCCACTCCTAGTGCCTGAGAGAATGGTCTCCAAGTCATTAGACTTTTTGATCAAGCACTTGTCATTGTGGAATTCAATGACATAGCCTAAGTCACATAGTTGGCTTATGCTTACAAGGTTGTGTTGCAACCCTTCAACATAAGCTACCCTTGTGATTGAGACTATGCCATTTGAAATCATACCATATCCTTTGGTGACTCCCTTTTCAGATCCACCAAAGATAACTTTGGGTCCATTCTTCACTGGATGGTAATCCTTTAGAAGATCCTTAGTTTCTGTCATGTGCCTTGAGCATCCACTGTCCAAGTGCCATATTTGGTTGAGACTGGTGCTTGAACTAACCTGCAACACAAAATTTAATGTACCTTAGGATCCCAACTGACTTTGGGTCCTAGGTTCATGTTAACACCATAGGGGATATTCCTAGAAAGGGCTGGTTTGGCTTGAGGTTCAATCTTTGCCTTTGGCACATTGGGGTTGTGCCAACAATCAATTGTAAAGTGTCCCACTTTGCCACAGCACCAACACTCATGAATGTTGTTTCTTCTCTTCTGAGCATTTCTTGAGGATTGTGCAGCACAGTCCTTATGTCCAGGAATAGATACAACAACATTCTTCATGTTCCTCTTAGCAATGATTTGACTGAATGTCATTCTGTGTGCTGTCTTGATGCTCTTTGTCCTGATGTCATCAGCTTGCAATGGCTTGGCAGCCATACAAGATGTGATGGCATCTGACACTGATCACTCAGACATATTTACAGATTTGGCATCAGTCATTTTCTTGACTGATTCAACCTTAGAAGGGCTTGCCTTCTTATTCATGAATGATGTGGCTGAAGTACCAAAAACAAATGGTCCATGTTGGGCCATTTGAATTTCCTCATGGGGAGGTTTCATGACACTCAATCCCATTCCCTTTCTTCCACTATATGAAGGAGCATTTCCTTCCTATAGCACCTCTCATTCTTCCAGTGACCATAAATGCTTTCATGGTCATACCTGTTGGAGGGAAGTATTACCTTTTGAAAGGTGGGTTGAGGCTTAGCCTTCTCATTGCTCTTTACTCCACTCCCTTCTCCTACTTCCATTTTATTGAACCCTAATCCTCTCCTATTGGTTTGAAAGGAGAAGGTGTCAATAATAGGTAGCACAGATTTGGGCTTGGAGAATTGAGCCACCAGCATCCTCTCCTTGAAGAGCTTTTCTTCAAGATCCTTAATGATCTTGTTCTTGTGGATTATGGTGCCCACATGGATGATTGACATTCCCTTTAGCTTGCCAATATCCTTGCTCATTAGAGCTAGCTGGGTAGCATGCTCAATGCACTCAGATTTTAATTGCTTTAGGGAAGTAATTTCTTGGGTTTGCCTCTTGGCTAGCTTTTTGCTCTTTTTCAGATCTTCCAGGAGTGCACCATACCTATCAATCAATTGATTGACATCCTCCTCAGAATCTGATTCACTTCCAACTTTAGAAGGAGGAGATTCAGATTCTGGACCTGTTTCATAATCAGAAGAAGAAGAAATGAGTGTATCAATACCTGCTCATGTTCTGAATTGCTGTGGCTGTCCTCATTTTTAGTTATAGCCATCAGCCCATGGGCTTCTTGAGTGATCTCATCCTCCTCTACATATCTATCTGAATGTGATAGAGGGGCCCTGATTCCTATCCTGGCAGCAGGACAGTCTTCTTCCTTCTGTTCAGCAAACAGCCCCAAGTAGGCTTCCTCCTCACCATCTGAATCTGAAGATGAAGATTCAGATTCACTCCAGCTTTTACCTTTCTTAGCTAGGAAGGATTTTTCTCCCTTCCTTTCCTTCTGGTGATGAGGCTTCTTGTCACCGCTTTCCTTTCTCTTGACTGCACAGTCAGCAATGGCATGTCCAGGCTTACTACAGCAATAGCAAATTATGTTAGTTGAAACATGTTTACTAGATTTAGAGTCATACCTGTCCCCTTTGGGATGTTGCCTCTCAGATCTGTAATGATCCTTCTTGGGATGAGAAGAGGAGGAAGGTTTGTTCTTCCATTGTTTCCTCCTGATCATCTTCTTGAACTGCCTTGTGAAGGCAGCAAACTCCTCATCTGAAGAGGAGCTGTCTGAATTGCAGCTCTCAGACTTCTCAGATTCAGCAGCCTTTCTTGGAGGTGACTGCACTCTACTCTTGTTCTTCTTAGAGCTTTCAGCTTTGAGAGCAACAGATCTCTCCCTTGTGTGAGACCTGGAGGAGGTGTCCTCCTCCTTTCTTGCAGAAAGCTGCATCTCATATGAGAGCAGTTTCCCAAACAGTGTATGGGTAGGGGTTTCTCCAAGCCTTGCCCCTTCCCTGATTGCACATATTTTAGTGTCCCAATCTCTGGTTAGAGATCTAAGGAACGTGTCATTGAGTTCATAATCCGTGAACACCCTTCCATAGGTTCTTAGTTCATTTACAATCCTAAAGAACCTTTCATAGCACATGGAGATATTCTTCTGGCTTAGCTGTCTGAAGGCTTCATACTCCTGATTGAGGAGTGACTTTCTATCATCCCTCACTTCAGCTGTTCCCTCCATATAAACAAACAATGTGTCCCACATTTCCTTGGCAGTTTGGCAGTGTACCAAGTTCTGAAATGTAGTGTCATCAATGGCATTCACTATTATGTTTTGGGCTCTCTTTTCCATAGTGTACAATGCTATCTCATCATTGGTCAGCTCAGAAAATACCTTAAGTACTTTTCTAGTAGGGTCAATAGTGGAGACTTTCTCAAAGGTATAAGGACCATTTTTGACAGTCAAAAAGATCCTTGAGTCTGAGGCTTCCATGAATAGTCTTACCCTTTGCTTCCATATACCAAAGTTTTCTTTGGAGCATATGGGCAACTTCATTGACCCCAACTCTTTCTTCATTCCACTGTTGGCCATTGGATTTCAGAATTGACTACTCCTGAATAGGATCTGATCAGACTGTTAAGTCCTTTTGATCAACTTCCCTCTGATACCACTTGATAGTTCATATAGGTGTAGTCAATAATACCTAGAGGGGGGGGGGTGAATAGGTTTTACTTATTTTCTTTATATAATCCTAATGTATCTAGCTGCAGAAAACTCAATCACAGAAAGCACACAAGGATTTATAGAGGTTCCTCAAGACAGGGTGTCTTGAGTAGTCCTCTTTCCCCCTTCACCTTTCTAACAGTGAGTTAGACAAGGCCACAAACTCCAATCTCAGCTCCTTGAGCTTACACCACAAGTTCCTCAGAACTTCTCAGATCAAGAGTGATCCTACCTCAAACACAGCATCCCTACACTCAGGCTCGGCAGCCATACACCTCAGGCACAACAGCCCTACACTCAGGCTCAGCAGCCCTACACCTTAGGCATAGCAGCCCTACACTCAGGCTTAGCAGCCATACACCTCAGGCACAGCAGCCCTACACTCAGGCTCAGCAGCCCTACACCCCAGGCACAACAGCCCTACACCTCAGAGTTATGTAACTCCTACAACTCAGAAATCACACAGATTTCCTACCTCAGACCTATCAAGAAGTCCTACCACTCAAGCTGTCAACACAGTTTTATACACAGGCTCAACAGCCTTTTACTCAGGCAACAATGCCTTACAAAGATATAAGAGTGTTTGTACTAAATACAGAAGATAAAAGGTTTACTCTCAGGTCTTCTGTTTTCCTTCTTCAGATCTGAAAGACAGCAGCTTCAGATTTGAGTCACCTTGATCTTCTCCTTCAGCAGAGCAGGAGATCAACTTGCCCTTCTTGAGTTGGTACAGGAAGAGCTAACTAATCTCCTCCAGAAGATTAACTTCAGCTCCAGAGAACAACTTCAACTGGCTGAAACGTGAATGCTCGATTGCGGCGTGCAGCAAAAGCTTTTCTATAGAACAATGCTTGTTATTGCGCCCTAGCTTCTTTTTTTATATCACCAGAAGGCTTCAACGGCTATATCGATCCTCCTGACACAGTATGGGGCAGATTGGAGTTGCTTTTCCCTTTCTATTGTCGTTTGCGCCAAAAGCAGATCCCATCAGCACATTTGGATCTGTCTCAGTGGTTGGGCTGAGACAGCTTCCAGTCTTAGCAGTTGGGCTGAGACAGCTTCCAGTCTCAGCGGCAGCTTCAGTCCCCTTCTCAGTGGTTGCTCCAGTCTCCTTCTCAGTGGATCCGCTGAGACGGCTCCTCGTCTCAGCTGTTCTGACCCTTCGTCTCAGCGGTTCTGCTGAGACAGATCTTCATCTCCTTGTAGATGATTTCTTCTCATCTAAGGTCATGTTTGGCCCTACCTTTTGAGTCACCTGTGCCTGTATATCCTACACAAATGTAGCTTTGTTAAATACAATATGTCCTTAGTATTGAGAGTGATGCCTCTTCAAATCAAGGTATTATTGAGGGCAATATACCCAACAACCACGATGACGTTTAGTACCTGCACAATGGTGCAAGAAACCATATTTCTGGGTGAAGGTAAATTTTACTGAGATAGACTCCAACATTAATGGCTCAATGAACTTCGGGGATGGCTCCGTCGTCGACATTTATGGGTGCGGATCGATGTTTTTTACATGTCACAGTGGTGAGCACCGCATGCTGGCGGATGTCAACTACATCCCATAGCAACGCGAAAACATTGTGAGCCTCATGCATCTCGATGAACATGGTTGCCAAATGCTCATCGAGGAAGGAGTATTGTCGATATGCGATCGGCAACGACAACTGCTTTCCAAGGCAAAAAGATCCAAGAACCTCTAGTATGTGCTTAATCTTGATTTCACACAACCTATCTGTTTGGATGTGAAGTGCAACGAAGATATGTGGCAGTGGAGCGCGCTCTATGGACTCTTGAATTTTAAGGTTCTCTGCAAACTGGTGCAACATGACATGGTCCAAGGACTACCACGGATTGAACACGTGGATAAAATTTGTGATGCTTGCCTCATCGTCAAGCAACGATGAGCCCCATTCCATTCACGAAGGAGAAAAATTATCTCGCACAAACTTATAGTACCTAATATATGGAGACATATGCGGACCCATCACGTCGTCCACCCTATGAGGCAAGCTGTAATTTCTACTTTTAGTGAATAATCTTAGTCGCTATATGTGGCTGACACTCTTGGGGTCGAAAGACAATGCAACGGTGGACATCAAACATCTCCAAGCAGGTGTTGAGGTAGAAGTTGTTAGTAAGTTGAGGGCCCTCCACACCGATCGAGGTGGCGAGTTCATGTTTGCAGAGTTAGGGTACTATTGTGCGGACAATGGGGTCAAGCGGTTCCTTACATCGTCATACTCACGATAATATAATTGCGACATCGAGTGGGAAACCAGACAGTGGTCGCAATTTCCAGGAGTACGCTCAAGTCCAAGGGGAAGCCAAGGAAATTTTGGGGTGAGTGTGTCACGACGGTAGTCTATATCCTCATATGTGCACAAACCAGCAACGTCGACGACAAGCTGCCTTATAAGACATAGTATGGGAGACGTCCCATGATGCACTACTTCTACACGTTTGGGCGTCTAGGAAATGTGAAATTCATGAAGCTTTTTTGCTGCTATGTTTGATACCAGGTAAATAGAGGAACTTTTTTAAAAGTACTATTTAATAGCTCCAAGTATTCATTTATTTGACCTATGAACGCGCGTGAGTACTTAGCCCACCCCCACCCCCTCCAAAAGAAATCTTCTTCTTTCATCTTTATGGCTTGCATGCCTATCTTGGTGCGCATCTCCAATAACCTGAGTCGATCAAGTGGCTTTGTCAGAATATCGGCGAGTTGGTCGTCGGTATTGACATACTTTATCCTTATCATCACTTCTACAACACATTCCCTAATGAAATTGTTGGAACCGGTATTTGGCCCAATGAGGAGTTCGGACCCCTGTGAAGGGGGCAGCTAGCGCTTACTGGTCCCATGGAGGAACCTGACTGAAGACTTAGAACGAAAGACACGACCATTGGCAACAGTGTGGATGTCCCACTACACACCCGGAAGATCATTTGAGCGCTTCCCCTCCCAAGCCAAGACTGTAGTCGGGCACCTTAGAGAGCCAAAGTGGCTAACCAAAGAGATCCTGAGGAGAAGCAAAGATCTAGCAAGCTCTCCAAAGGTGCCCCAAAGTGTCTATTTACAGCCTTTCTAAACTGGTCTGCTAATAGCGGGATTCCGTCTTTTGGTTTTGCTATACGCACCCCAATTGGCCTGCTAACAGCCAAACCCCGTTGTTCTGGAGGGCTATTGGCAGCCCACCAAGGGTATCAGGGTAAATTCACCTGCATACCCCTGCAGGTCGAGTGGCACATGATGACGCCACTCGCTGGCCTCCTTCCGAACAGGACTCGCGAGCGCGAGACCCTCTCTCGCGAGTATGGGCGAACCCCCACTCTCCTCGCCAGACTGATGCTGTGAAACCTCCCTTGACTCGCTTTGGCTAAATGCACCTCAGAGCAGTCCATTACTACTCACTGAGCTGCCGCAGCTCGCTACTCGCGATCGAGGTCTCCGATCCGCTTCACCTTGCCCCTAACAGGATACTTGCCGCGAGTCGACGAGAACTCTCCAAATCACCTGTGATTGATTCCTCCGCGGGTCGGCGAACACTCTGTTGTACACAATTCCCGCTCTTCGTGAGGTTATGCTAAACTCGTGAAGAAACATCCAACCCTCCGTGTTCATCGGACGAGGATGAGCTGGCACGAATCTTTGGTGTGTCCCATCCCCAACGCTATAAATGACGGCATCTCTGGGCGATGGGGAGAACTTTTCTTTCCTTCATTTTCTTCGCTACTCGTCGTCGTACTTGCTAAAAAATGCCCCTCTCGGAAGAATCTCAAGCCCGCCTGGCCACATCCCGCGCGAGTGGGCACACTGTCGCAAATCAACTCGTCCCCTGGGGCGCCTAACAGACCCCTCCGCCCCTCCCTAACGTGAAGAGGGGGAAGGTGGCGCGGTGACATTTTGGGATGACTGGGTCCTCCCTCCGGGACATGCTACATGACCCCTCACTTGCTGGACAGGTACTCAGACTCGCGCATCCTCTTCCCCTATTTTCATTGTTAACACATTAATTCTCTGAGCGCGTCTCTAGCGGGAGTCCCCGTGAGCGAGAACCTGAGTAGAACTTGCCTTCATTCTCCTGGGGGAAACAATTCCTCGGTCCTTCATCTGGAGGTCTGTTGGAATAACCCTATTACTAATTTGGGCTAGGATTACTATGTGATGACTAGGACTAAGTTGACCCCCAATGTATAGTCTAAGGGTCATAGTATTAGTCTGATAAGATAGCTAGAACTTAGGAAATCTCTAAATTTCTTCGTTCGACGAACTCAATACTGCGTTCGACGAAATGCTTTCTGCGTTCGACGAACGTCTTGCATTCTGCGTTCGATGAACGGCTTGTTTCTTCCTCAGCGGCTCAGCGGTTAACGAAAAAGTTTCTCAGCTCGACGAACTCAGCTCTCCAGCCAGTCTATTCTTCAGTTCGACGAACTCTAACTTGAGATCGACGAACCGTGTTCGATGAATCATTATCAGATGCTCAATTCGACGAACTCAACCTTCAGATCGACAAATTTCTATCTCAGCTCGACGAATTTTCTCTCAGTTTATTCAGATCAGTTATATTTTCTCATAACTCAGTTCGACTATCAACAATGAATTTATTCTTCCAGATAAGGCAAGATTTTATCCTTCCTTTGTTTATTCCTTTCTCAATTCTCTTCCCGAGAAAATAGTCGTTGACATATTTTGGGAAATTACAATTTCATGGAAAAGGAAAAAGATATAAAGCATATCAGATTTGCTGAATCAGTTGCAGTTCCAAGGAAATAATTAATGTTGATTATTCTATTCCTATTCAGATATTTGAATTTCAAATCTATTATCATTCTCTCAAAAGGAAGTAGGATACCAGAAGAAAGATATCAGTATCAAAAAGAAAAGATCAGAGTATCAGTCCAGAGAAATATTCATTCAGTCAAAAAGAAAGATCATCTTCCTCAAGCAGCACATCTCATTCTCTGAGAACAACATCATCAAGATCATTCTCTCAGATCTCTGCAGCTAGATTACAAATCTTTAAAGAGCAACAATAATCTGAGAAACTTCTGTCTCTCAGATTCATCAGCTAGCAAGGAAGATATATGTTTCAAGAGAAAGCTCCATCCTCAAGCTGTCAACAATTTCAATCAGACATGGGGAGCTTTACAACATCATTCCACTAGAGTCTTTTCTCAGATTATTGACAGAGAAGAACATCTAACCCTCTTTTTATCCCATCTTGTACAGGGTTCTAACTCCCTTCAAAAGTTAACCCCTTGGTGGCAGGGCACCTGAACAAAAATTTGTGGTTTGGTTAGAGCACCTGATCAAAAGCTCACATAGTGTGTGGACACCTGATCAAAAACCCCTTGGTGTTAGGGCACCTGATCAAAAACCTAGTGGAATCCTACCAAGTGTGGTAGAAGAGTAGACGTACCCAGGTTTATTGGGGAACTACTATAAAAATCCTTTGTCCTCTATGTTGTGTTTATTTTCTGTGCTGTGCTGTGTGCTGTTTCTTTATTTTGTTTTATAACTCACTCTGCAATACACATATAAGTATCACTATTTTAATTCCACTATAAAATTAAGTGAAAAACTTTTTAATACTCTATTCATCCCCCCCCCCCCGCTAGAGTAACTTTAAGATCTAACCTCACTTTCAATTGATATCAGAGGTAGGTTGATTCTTTACAGGCTAACACCTGAATCAAAAGATCAATTAGATCTTAAATTTATTTTTGAGTTTTCTTTTTCTAAAAATGCATGGCACAAAAGAAAGAATATTCAAGCACAAGACCTCCTATGTGCAATCTAAATAAGTTTGCACTATGGAAGGCAAGGATTAGATTATACATGAATTCTATTGACGAAGATATTTTTAATGTTATTTTGACAGGACCTCCTACACCTACAGCAGCAACAAGTGCTGAAACACCAACTAACAACAATGATGTTCCACCACTTGAGTGGACAGATGCACAGAAGAAGCAGAGAAGTGCAAATGTCAAAGCTATGATTATATAGACACAAAAAATGTCAGATGACATTTTCCAAAGAGTTGTGGAATGCACTTCAGCAAGGGAAATCTGGATCTCACTCAACAGTATGGTTGAAGGATCAGCAGATGAAAGAAAGGATAGAAGATCTCACCTTATCTCTCAATATGAGAACTTCAAGAAGGGAGAAAATGAAAGTGTAGCTGATATGTACAATAGGCTCAGCCTCATAATCAATGAGCTGAAGACCTTGGACAAAGTGATTTCTATCACAGAAGTCAATGATTAGATCCTAATGTGCTTCCCCAGCATATGGGAATCTAGGATCTGTCCAATCAAGGAAGCTAGAAGCCTTAATGAGATCTCCACTGAGAGCTTATTAGGCAAGCTCAAATCCTATGAGCAGCTTATCAAATCCAGAGAAGCTGAACAATCCACCTCATCTCCAGCATCCAAGAAGGAGAAAAGCATAGCTTTCCAAGCTACTGAAGAAGAAGAAAAAGCTCCAGGATATATGGAGTTCATGAGCCTTCTAGCCAAATGGTTCTACAAAATGGCTAAGAAAGAATTCAGAAAGAAGGACTCCAGATCAACAGAAAAGCCAAGGTATGATAAATCAAATTCTAAAGAAATTATCTATTTTGGTTGCAGGAAACCTGGACACATTCTGCATGAGTGTCCAGAGAATCAGAAGAAGGAAAAGAGAAAAGACAAAGAAGACAAGAGGCACTCCAGCAAGTCTTCCTCCCACAAGCACAAGCATAAGGGAAGAGGATTTGTAGCTGAAACATGGAGTGAAACTGATTCGGAGTCTTCATCAAGTTCATCTGAAGATGAAGAAGAATCACAGGAAAAAGACCAATGCTTGATGGTTGTCTATGACTCAAGCAGTGAGTCAGAAAAAGCATCTTCATTCAGCTCCAATGATGATGAGGATGATGAAGAAGAAAGAAGCTTCTGCATGATGGCTATCAATGCCTCGGGACACAATTAAGAAGAATCAAAATCAGAAGCTGACAATGACAGTGATCAGGTAATATCTAATTTTGATTTCAATTCAATTGAATTCAAAGATGAATTCAAAGTACTTTGCTTAGACTTAATCAAATCTGAGAAAGAGATAATCTCTCTCAGAAATCAGTTGTCTGAAATGAACCAACTTAGTGAAGAAAATACTATTCTTAAGAAAGATTTGGCTGCCTCCATAGAAAATATTATTCTCATTGAGAACAAACTATCTGAGGCTAAGAAATTTGAAGAATCCCTAAATGGGAGAAGTATCAATCTGATGGACATCACAAGAACAGTGAATGCCAGGCTTAATGGCAAACTGGGCTTAGATGCATCATCAAGTGAGCCACCTCTTATTAAGAATAACATACTTTCTACACCAATAAAATTCATTTCTGCTAAGAGCAAAGAGGTTGCAGATGTTAGTAAGAACAATTCAAGCAAGAATATTAAGAATAAAGGAATTCAGCAGAATTCGTCGAATGGAGCTCGATGAAATCACTTGAATTTGTCGAACTCAGATCGACGAAAGCTGAACTCAGAGTTTCAGTATATGTATCCATCGAACGGCACTCGACAAAAGCACATCACTTCGTCGAACGGCGATCGACGAACTCAGCCCAGTTCGTCGAACGGAAAATGTACAGAAAATCTGAAGAATTCTTATTCTAAATATACTAAGAATCCTTCCACTGAGTGGATAATTTCTCCTAGGAAATATCATCCACAAGGCTACAAGGATCAGCCTGAAATGTCTTACATTTCAGAGTTTTGTGGAAAAATAAAAGGACCCAAGGTAGTCTGGGTCAAGAACAACTATGATGTTTTCTGTTTTGCAGGTACAAGACTATCCAAGAAAAAATGAACAATGGTATTTGGATAGTGGATGTTCAAAGCACATGACAGGAAACAAGTCCAACCTGAGCAACTATAAGGCAAAGCTTGGACCCAAGGTGATCTTTGGAGACTCCAACTATGGACAAACTAAAGGATATGGGAAGATTAAAGTTGGAGCAGTTACCTTCAAGGAGGTAGCTTATGTCAAGGGTCTCAAGCACAACCTCATCAGCATAAGCCAGTTATGTGATGAAGGTTATCAGGTAACCTTTAACCATTCCTTATGTCTTATTACCAATAATAAAAACATTAATGTGTTACCTGGTATTAGACATGGAAATATTTATTTAGTCAATTTTGACTCTGCCAATTCTGATATTTGCTTATTCAATTCTATAAGTAAAACAACTGAATTATGGCATAAAAGGCTTGGACATATTAACCTTAGAACTATATCTAAGATTTTTAAGGACAATCTTGTTAGAGGTCTGCCTTCTGGTTCATACAAGAAGGAAGGACTCTGCAGGGCTTGTTAATTAGGTAAGCAAACTAGAAGTAGTTTTAAATCTTTATCCAAGAGTGATTCACCTAGAATTTTGTATTTACTGCATTTGGACCTTTTTGGACCTACTGCAATACAAAGTCTAGGAGGGAAGCATTACTCTCTAGTTATTGTAGGTGACTTCTCAAGATTCACTTGGGTGTTCTTTCTTAGGAATAAGTCTGACACCTTCAGTGTTCTGACAGACTTTCTCAGCTCCATCAAGATTGAGTACTCTACTCTAGTTGCATTGATCAGAAGTGATAATGGCACTGAGTTTGAATCTCTTCTGATGAGAGAATTCTGTGGAAAAGAAGGGATCAGGCTATGTTTCTCTGCTCCTAGAACTCCTCAACAAAATGTGGTAGCTGAAAGGATAAATAGAACCCTAATTGAATCAGCAACTACATTGCTTGCTGATGCAAACTTGCCACTTTCTTTTTGGGCAGAGGCAGTGAACACAGCAAATTATGTGTTGAACAGAAGTCTGATACATAAACTTAAGGGCAAAACTCCCTCTGAATTAATTAAGAATAAAAAGCCTAAGGTTAACTATTTTAAGATATTTGGCTGTAAATGCTATGTGCATAACAATGACAAGAAGTATCTAAGGAAGTTTGAAGCAAAAGCTGCTGAAGGCATATTCCTTGGATATTCACTTTCTAGTAAAGCATACAGAGTTTACAACAAATCTACTCTTAATAGAAGAGTCCATGCATGTATCTTTCGATGAAACTAACATGTTAATTGAGGAGAGAAACACCACCTCTACCAAAAATACCTTGCAGGTACCAGCTCTATGTGAAGAGCTTAATGGACTAGATCTACAGAAAGAAGAGTCTTTACCTCCATCAACTCAAAATCTTGAAGACAGTGAAGAAGAGGATAATCCAGATCTTGCTGACAATTCAAATCAAGTGACAGCTGATCAAATTCCCCAAGTGGATACTATTGTTGAACCCACTCCAACTGTTGATCACATCACGGTTAGAGATCATACAATATCTCAAGTGATTGGAGATATTTTAGCAGGTGTTTAAACAAGGCATAAACTACACCAAAATCAGATGCACACTTGTTTCTTATCCCAGATTGAACCTCAATCCAGAAAAGATGCAGAACAAGATCCAAATTGGATTCTTGCAATGCAAGAGGAGCTCAATCAATTTAAAAGGAACAAGGTATGTGATTTGGTTTCAAGACCAAAAGGCTATCCAGTTATTGGCACCAAGTGGGTCTTCAGGAATAAGCTAGATGATCAAGGCAACATAGTCAGAAACAAAGCATGATTGGTAGCCCAAGGATATTCACAAGAAGAAGGAATTGACTATTATCAGACATTTTCTCCTGTTGCAAGACTTGAAGCTATCAAGATTTTTCTAGCCTTTGCTGCATTCAAGAAATTCAAAGTATACCAGATGGATGTGAAGAGTGCATTTTTGAATGGAGACATCAAAAAAGAAGTCTATGTGGAACAACCACCAGGTTTCATCTCTCCAACTCACTCCTCCTATGTATTTAAGCTTAATAAAGCTCTCTATAGTCTCAAACAAGCTCCCAGAGAATGGTACGAGACCTTAGCTAATTTTCTTTTGGAAAGCAAGTTCTGTAGAGGCATAGTTGATAAAACCATATTTTTCAGGATACATAAAAATCAAACAATACTAGGTCAAATATATGTAGATGATATCACATTTGGCACTACTGATTCAAATTTATGCAAAAGGTTTTCTAACCTAATGCAATCTAAATTTGAAATGAGTAGTATGGGTGAATTATCATACTTCCTTGGTCTTCAAGTGAAGCAAATTCCAAATGGCATATTCATATCACAATCCAAGTATGCTAAGGAATTAGTGAAAAGGTTTGGTATGTCTGATGCTTCCACCATGAAAACACTCATGCCCTCAAATGTTGTTGTTGACACTGATGAATCAGGGAAATCTGTTGATCAGAAAGTATATAGAGCAATTGTTGGCTCATTACTTTATTTAACATCAAGTTGGCCTGATATAATGTTTGCTACCTGTATTTGTGCTAGGTTCTAAGTTAACCCCAAAGAATCTCACCTAATTTTATTAAAAAGAATTTTGAGATATATAAAGGGTTGTCCAAATCTAGGACTCTGGTATCCAACAGCATCAGAATTTGAATTAACTGGATTCTCAGATTCTGATTATGCTGGATGCAGAGTAGACAGGAAAAGCACATCAGGATCTTTCCAGTTTCTTGGTGATAGGCTTATGTCTTGGTTTTGTAAGAAACAAACATTTGTGTCCACATCAACAGTTGAAGCTGAATACATAGCTGCAAGTAGTTGCTGCTCACAAATATTGTGGAAACAAAATCAACTCCTATACTATGGTGTCAATCTAAATAATTTAATTATATTTTGTGACAATACTAGTGCAATATCTATAGCGCAAAATCCAGTTCTCCATAGTAGGACTAAACACATAGAAATTAGGCACCACTTTATCAGAGATAATGTGGAAAAAAAATAAAATTTGCCTACAATTTATTCCTACTGACTTACAAAGAGCTGATATTTTCACCAAGCCATTGGATGAAAAGAAACATATTTTCTTTATAAATCAGCTAGGAATGATAGATGGAGATTCAATCTGATAAAAATTAAATTTTCTATTTATCCCCTCATTTCGTCGAACGGAGAACGACGAAATGTTATCGTTCATCGAACGGAGATCGACGATACTTATTAGTTCAGGATCGACAAAGACAAGCGCGATCGTCAAATGGAGATCGACGAAAATTAAATTTTCGTTGAATGAAGTCTGACGAAGCCTTGAGTCTTTTCGACTTCTGATTCTATTAGGTTTAGCCGAACTCTGTTCTACGAAAGTGTACGCCCTTCTCCGATCTCTTTATATAATCAAAGCTTTCATCTTATTTTATCTTTGCGCCTACAGAACTCGCTTTACCCTCCAGTTCCCCTTTGCACTTGATCGTATATTTTTTTGCAGGAACTATGGCGATTTCTCCAGCGATCTTGTCCTCAATGAAATTCGATGCTGGTTTTGACATTGATATGGAATCATTTGCACAATCAGACCAGGTTTTCCATGACAACCTCAGTTTATTTGAAGAACGGCAGTTAAGGAAGATGATGGCAACAAGAATCAAGTTACCAGTGGCTGAAATCAAAGAATGGGCTTATACAGTCAAGTCAGAGAATGACATTTTATCTGGAGGCATTTTAGGACACCATGTTCTTCTAATTCCTGAAATTTTATCAGTTGTTTTTGGTTTTGTGAATGGAAATGAAGATGTGGATATATCTTCTGTTGATTTTGATGAGGCTTTTATTAAAATGGGTCACTCCAATGGAAACCCTAACCATTTGTTAAAGAAAAATTTCTCGTTTCAATATAAGTTCTTAGCTGATGTAGTGGGCAAGGTGTTGCTTGGGAAAACCTTAGCCCATGACTACATTAAAAGGCACCAATTTCTGGTGATGGTGGCCTTGGTTGAGAAGAAGAAGATTAACTGTGGAATGATTATTTTTGAATCATTAAGGAAGAAAATCAGCAAGGTAAGTGTTGGTTATGGAAGAATATTGGGAATATTTTTTCAAGAGAAGCATCCAGACCTTCTGGTCTCTCCTAAGGTCTTTATCAATGCAAGTAAGAGGCTAACATCAGCCTTGTTTGGAAAATGGGAAAGAGTAATTCCTAAGAAGAATCCAAGGGTTGATGCCCCTAGGCCAGCTTCAGAAGGCACAAGGACTGTGCAGGTCACTCCCTCAACCCTTCCAGAAGCTCCTCCTATTGTTTCTTCTCCTCCTCTCCCATCTCCACCCCTTGTATCCTCTGAAGTCATCCCTCCTCCAAATTCTCCAATTATCCCTTCATCCTCATTACCATCTTCTCCTATTCTTCAGACTCATCCATCTAAAGAGCCTTCATACTTCATCCCAGATGCTACCCTTACTCCCATGAATGACATTCATTCTACCATCTCATCTCCACCTCAATCACCTACCCTTCCTCAGTCTCCTATCCCCCAAAATATCTCTCCACCTCAGTCACTCATTATCCATCGATCCCCTATTCATCCACAATCACCTATCCACCCTCATTGTCCTATTAAACATATTCATCCACCCATAGCATATGCTTCCAACATTTCTATTCCATTCTCTATCCCATCATCTTCTCATCATAATCAAGATTTTGTATATATTGACTTCTTATCAGCTGCTGATCAAATCTTTGATCACATTGCTCCTATGCTAGATGCACTTCTGGATGCAAAGCTTGCTCCAGTGCTTCAAGCTCTTTCTGACCTTTCTGCTAAACTAGCTTCATTCCCTTCATCCTCTTATTCTGTCCCTTCTTCAAGGGCCGAGCTTCAGGTTTTCCTGAAACTAGGCAGGGGAGATGTCTAGTGAAGAAGCTCCAGTCCTTGTAGTTGGAAGTTCAGATGCAATTTTGTTTGAAGCTTCAGTTCAAGAAGATTTTGTTATAGATTGTGATTCAGAGATGACAGATCTCTCAGAAGAATCAGTGATTCCAGCTATAGAAGAAATAAAGAATATATCTATTAATCCATCTGTAGATATTATTTTCTTGCTTTCTCAGTTCAATGCAATTTTCAATAGCTTGCCAGAATTTCAAGTGGTTTCAAAAGCAGTTGTTCCTTATGCTGCTCCTGTTGATAAAGTTCTGTTGAAAGAACTTCTCAAGAGTTTTGAAGTAGAAGTTCCAGTTTCAATTCAAGATCCAGTTCAAGATCAGAATGTTAATGCTAAGAAAGACATTTCTGAAGCTCTTAAACTTATTGATGATCTTTATGATAATCCTCAATCTTCTGATGATGATGATGAAGATAGTGATGATGATGATTCAGATGATAAATCATCAAAGAAAAGAAAGGCTAAATCAAAGTCAAAGGCTGTTCCTAAGCCTCCAAACCCAAATAATGATATTCCTTACTACATCTTACACAATTCACACTCACCAGGGATTCCCCTGCCTGGATGAGAATTTCAAGAAACAAAACTAACAGAAGAAAGAAGATGAAGAAGACTGGTTAGTACTCTGACAAGCCTGTCAAATATAACCATCCTCCTCCTCCTCCACCTCCTCCAGCAGCAGGTGCAGCTGGATCAGCAAGTATTTCTTCCTCCTCTCAAAGATCTTATTCTCAGCATTCCAAGAGACCAATCAGTTCCAGTGGATCTCAAAGCTCTAGGTCTTCCAGACCTCCTTCTAGTTCTTCTAGATCCAGTTCTTCAGGATATAAGTATCAAGTATCTGATGGATCATTGCATAGGCAAAGAAATCCTCCTGCTCAGCCATCCTATAAGGCCAATGAAATTGATGATAGGCCTACTTCTCCCAATCCAGAAGAGGAGAGGATATCTCAAATGGCAAAATTCAAAGAATCTATAGCAACTGCTCAGATTAATAAAGCAAAAGCTGAAGGCAGAGATTTCTCCCAATACTCTACCATGTCAGAATTCAGAAGAAAAGAATTTGAAAAGTATAAATCAAAGAATTTGTTCAATGCTGAAGTGTATTTAGAGAAGCACCCAGAAGCAGTAGTTCCTCATGTCAAATCTCAAACTATTCTGGGAGCTCAGGATCTTTACATGAGCAACAAAGAATCAGAAAATCCCAACAGACAAATAATATTCAAGCCTCCTTCTAAGTAAAAGGTTCAGACTATTTAGTTTTGTTGACATTTCTGTTTTAAATTGTAATGTTCATAAACTCAGAGTATCATATTCTCTATCTGCTGAAATATTTAAATTCTGTCAGATATATATATATATATGTTCTGCTGTTTTTCTGTTGTTTATTATTTAAAATTTGTCAAATAGTATCCCAACCCAAATAGGGGGAGATTGTTGGAACAACCCTATTACTGATTTGGGTTAGGATTACTATGTGTTGACTACGACTAAGTTGACCCCCAATGTATAGTCTAAGGGTCATAGTTTTAGGCTGATAAGATAGCAAGAACTTAGGAAATCTCTAAGTTTCTGCGTTCGACGAACTCAATACTGCATTCGATGAAATGCATTCGGTGTTTGACGAACGTCTTGCATTCTGCGTTCGACGAATGACTTGCTTCTTCCTCAGTGGCTCAGTGGCTCAGCGGTCGATGAAAAAGGTTCTCAGCTCGACGAACTCGGCTCTCCAGCCAGTCTATTCTTCAGTTCGACGAACTCTAACTTGAGTTCGACGAACTCCAGTCTATGTTCGATGAATCATTATCAGATGCTCAGTTCGACGAACTCAACCTTCAGATTGACGAATTTCTATCTCAGCTCGACGAATTTTCTCTTAGTTTATTCAGATCAGTTATATTTTCTCAGAACTCAGTTCGACTATCAGCAATGAATTTATTCTTCCAGATAAGGCAAGATTTTATCCTTCCTTTGTTTATTCTCTTCTCAATTCTCTTCCCAAGAAAATAGTCGTTGACATATTTTGGGAAAGGACAATTTCATGGAAAAGGAAAAAGATATAAAGCTTATCAGATTTGCTGAATCAGTTGCAGTTCCAAGGAAATAATTAGTGCTAATTATTCTATTCCTATTCAGAGATTTGAATTTCAAATCTATTATCATTCTCTCAAAAGGAAGTAGGATACCAGAAGAAAGATATCAGTATCAGAAAGAAAAGATCATAGTATCAGTCGAGAGAAATATTCATTCAGTCAAAAAGAAAAATCATCTTCCTCAAGCAGCACATCTCATTCTCTGAGAACAACATCATCAAGATCATTCTCTCAGATCTCTGCAGCTAGATTACAAATCTTCAAAGAGCAACAATAATCTGAGAAACTTCCGTCTCTCAGATTCATCAGCTAACAAGGAAGATATCTGTTTCAAGAGAAAGCTCCATCTTCAAGCTGTCAACAATTTCAATCAGACAGGGGGAGCTTTACAACATCATTCCACTAGAGTCTTCTCTCAAATTATTGACAGAGAAGAACATCTAACCCTCTTTTTATCCCATCTTGTACAGGGTTCTAACTCCCTTCAAAAGTTAACCCCTTGGTGGCAGGGCACCTAAAGAAAAACCTGTGGTTTGGTTAGAGCACCTGATCAAAAGCTCACTTGGTGTGTGGACACCTGATCAAAAACCCCTTGGTGTTAGGACACCTAATCAAAAACCTAGTGGAATCCTACCAAGTGTGGTAGAAGAGTAGACGTACCCAGGTTTATTGGGGGAACTACTATAAAAATCCTTATGTTCTCTGTGTTGTGTTTATTTTCTGTGATGTGATGTGTGTTGTTTCTTTATTTTGTTGTATAACTCACTCTGCAATACACATATAAGTATTACTATTTTAATTCCGCTATAAAATTAAGTGAAAATCTTTTTAATACTCTATTCACCCCCCCCCCCCCCCTCTAGAGTAACTTTAAGATCTAACCTCACTTTCAAAGTCCTTGACCTGTCTACCTCACCGCGACCTGGTGAGACCTTTTCGCGAATTCCCCAACGGACTTTTTTGTGCTCCTTGCAGGGGATCTCCTTGTGATGCCCGGGAGTTGTGCCACTCCACCGGGTTTGCCGCCCCCTCTGGATTCTCCACCCCCACCGTGATCGTAGCCTCCGCCAGGCTCACAGCCCCCACCGGGCTCGTAGCCTCCGCTAGGCTCACAGTCCCCGCCGGACGGGATAGTCTCCGCACTTAGGTTCAAACATCTCGGCGATCGAAGCCCTGGCCGCTCTCCCCCCGCCGACACCCGGTTTGCTAGCAGCCTCCCCATGTCCCTGGCCTGGGGAAATCCGTCACGCTGAAGTACACGGAGGCCTTCCAGGGGCAACCGAGCTCCTCCCGCCAACGACCTGGTAAAGAGGTTGTGGCCTCATCAGGTTGGTCAGTTATAATCAACAGATTGATTATCGCTCCGTTCGCTAATTCTCTTCTCGTAGGTGTCCAGGAGTCCTCCGCCGAACTGGAGCTTGGAGAGGAGGAGATGTCGCCCGTACCTTTGCCAGCAAGATTGCTGACTTCCTCGGCGATCCCCGGGACTCCGAAGCGATGAAGCGGCGAGTCGCTCACGTGCTACAGAAGCAAGGGTACATGCTGTAAGAGCTGTACAACCATGTGCGTGAGGACTGGGAGGCCTCCGAGGAGCGGTTCACCGTGATTGATGATGAGTTGGCGAGAGTCCTCGCCGAGCTACAGGCCGACACTTGCCGCGAGGCCAACTCTCCCGGGGTGCACCTCTCGTGGGCGGTGGATCAGATCCGCCTACTACAGCGCGAGCTCCCCACGGTTCACGCATATCACTACCCGCACGCACTGTCGAGCTCGGGGGTACGGGGACAAGGCTGATGGAGGTGGATCCACTATTGAACCTCCCCGCACTCACCTGGCGAACTCGTAAAATAATATCTTATTTATTATTGTTATTATTGACTTGTCAATTTGCGAACCATGACATTTATTTTATGCTCTCCAAATAATCGCGGGTTCTTCTCTTTTCGTCCTTACTCGCTTGATGTTATTATTGTTTGTTGTATTTGCTAATTCTTTCGTTCAATTCTCTTTTCTCGCGGTTAGCATGGGATTGGTCTTGCCAGGCGGCGAGCCATCCTTGCTGAATCGCTGCGAGTACGCGGGAAGTGGGTCGGTTCAAGTGTCGAGGTGTGCCTTCTGAAGATCCTCCTAATCGCACCCTGCGACTCCTCGATTCCTCCCCACCGCCTTTATTTTCTTTATAAATAGTCCTGCCATCAATTGTCAACCACCGCATTCAACTCTCTCAACCTCTATTGTCTTCGTTCTTCCGGGATCGCCTTCTCATTCTCGCATTCGCTTTCTTCTTAACATCCATGGGTGGTGATAGTGATACGGAAGGTCGGGACAAGTGTGCATTCGCCTTCTTTGACCACTCCTTTTTCGCATGCTCGCTGACAGAGGGCGAGTTCCACTCTACCGTGGCGAACTACAACTCGCCTGCATTCTCCGCTCGCCACCCTGTGAAGATTGAGGCCATCAACGACTTCCATACAGACGAGCTCGCCATCTCTGTGACCCACTCTAAAGTGGGCCTGCGGCTTCCTCTTTGGTCGGAGATCATCCAGGTACTCGCTCGTTTCTTTCTCGCATTTGCTTGGGATTTCTTTCTAATTTCCTTCCGCGGATCCTTCAGCTGCTGAAATATTACGACGTCATCTCGGGCCAGATGAACCTTAACTCCATCGTGGTCATGGTGGGGTTCGCGTGCTACTTGCGCGAAGAGTGCATCGAGATCAGCTTGCCGGTCTTCCGCAAGTTGTTCTCCTTCCGGGCGAATAAGGATGGACAGCCTTCTTCGTGAGCCAGCACGCTAAGGTTCACGAGACGGTTAACAAGAGCCACTACTGGACACAGAAGTTCGTGTTCGTCAAGGGGCCCTTCGACAACATCCATTTCACGCCCGTCCAGCGGGATGAGCCTACCTACCATCCCACCAAGCTCGGCAGTCATGAGGCCGAGCTCTTTCAGTACATGTCCACCAACTTCGAGGTCGTCAACCTCCGAAGGCATGTGGACTCGCTACCCTCTGTGCTTCCCCGTACAGGTTTGACTCGCTATCTCTTCCCATCTCGCGTTATACCCTTATCAATACTTCTAACCCGCCTTTTGTCATTCAAAGGGGAGCGAGATCTCCCACTCCACCCCCTTACGTGAAGACCGCGTCTATCACCCTAGGCCTCCAGCTCGCTTATGCCACTACTGATGCCTACCGCGAGGCCCCCATCACTTCCTCCGCCTCCAAGAAACGGCCTGCACCCGCGAGCCGCGGGTCGTCCCTCCATCCTCCACTGCCAAAGAAGCAATGACCCTCGACCCTCGCCAAGGGGAAGGGGCACGTTGAAAGCATGACCGAGGCTAAGCCCCCAATGGACACTCTCGCCGACAAGGGAGTCGAGGGGACCACCGAGGCGGCCGCCAGGGTGCCGACCGCACCTGCACCGACGGGCCACCGAAACTTCTGTCTTGGCAACAGGCACCGAGACGTGGCCGGCGAGCCCATGTTGGAGTGGGACTCAGACTCCAACAGGGTTTCGATTCCCACCCTTACCCCCTCCTGGGTAGAGCAGGAGAACATCGAAGGAGAGGCCTTCGCCTTGTCTTTCGGTCTCTATGGGTGGGAGGATGCTGCGGACTTCCACGCCCTCACCTCCCGGTGCTCGCATAGGAGAGCGCGCGAGCTCAGCTTCACGGGCTGGAGCTCACCCATATGGGCGGTCGCTGCTACCTAACGACGGAGAGGAACTCCGAGGAGCTGAAGCGCGAACTACAGGAGGCGAAAAGGGAGCTCGCCTACCTGAAGGAAAAACAGGTGGTCTATGAGGGCCTCCTCGAGAGCCTCAAGGATGGGATGGTATGTCTGCCGAGAACTCACTTACTACCTTCCACAATGTTCCCTCTTAACCCATTCATCTTTTGCAGGACCCCAAGACTGCGAATCAGTTTCTTGCTCACAAGACGGAGCTGGAGAAGGAGGTCGCCATGTTGAAGGCCCATAACCAAGAGCTTGTCAGGGCCGCCCTCCCTCCCGCCCCTCCTAGCCCCAGGACCGTGAGGAACCTGAAGCGCGTCGAGGAGGAGATGATGCGGGACAACGTGATTTTGGCGGCTCGACAAATCTTCGACACCCTGAAGAGGGCCAAGCTTCTCGCTACCGACACGGAGGAGCTCACAGTCGAGGAGGTCATCCCAGAGTTGTTCGAGCCTATCCCCCCCCCCCCCCCCCCAGCACAGATAGCGAGGGAGAGAAGTCAGCTGACGAGTCCTGAATGATGTAAACTGTTCCAATTTTGAATTTTGATTTTGTAAGGCGAGAATCGCCACCCCTTGTCTAAACCATCTTTTTGGAAAGAAAAGAAATATATTTTTCCTGTGAAAGTTCTTTTACCTTCTGTTTTAGCTTTTCTTACTGTCACTCACTTACGTGCTTATGCCCCGACGACACGCCTCACGTGCGCACCCGCACTTTGTTAAAATGTTCGCTGACTCGCGTGCGCGCATGCTCGCACACTTTCGCACTCGCGTATTGGCACGCACCCCACGTGCACCTACTTTTTGCTCGAGCGCTCGCGCACTCACTCCTTTCCGTGGGACTTAGTTCAAATTTTTCCTTTGTATTCCTTCTGATAGGTTCTCACTGGTGAGTTCTTTGTCGAGGCGAATACCCATTCCGGTAGGCTCATTCGCGTATACCGACCGAGTGTCTTGCCCTGATTTTTTTGTCCTTGCTGATGAGTTCTCACCCAGGTGCTCTCGCCCAGAGAGTGTCCACTTTGATTGGCCCAATCGCAAATTCTGGCCACTAGAGCCTCCTCTCAAAATGTTTACGGTCCTTCCAGCTAGGTGAGAGACTATTCAGGAGACCTATTTGAGACGATTCACCCTATGCATTTTCAGCTGCCTCCTCTAACCGGGAATCAACACCCCCCCCCCCCCCCCCCCCGACTAGTGAGAGCTCGACGGCAGAGCTGGCCTTTGGGAAGTTGAGCGTTACCAGAAACCTTGCCAGCCTCACCGGAGATCAACCTGACCCACCGACTAATAAGAGCTCGGCAGCGGAATTGATCTGGGGCATTCCAGCACCGTGTTGCTGTCTTGCCAGCCTCTCCAGAGATCAACCTGACCCACCGGCTAATGAGAGACCGGCATCGGAATTGATCCGGGGCATTCCAGCTCAAACATTCCTTAGCCAGCCTCTCCAGAGATCAACCTGACCCACCGTCTAATGAAAGCCCGGCAGCAGAATCGATCTAGGGCATTCCAACTCAAACTTTCCTTAGCCAGCCTCTCCAAAGATCAACCTGACCCACCGTCTAATGAGAGCCCGACAACGGAATCGATCTGGGGCAGTACAGCTCAAACTTTCCTTAGCCAGCCTTCCCAGAGACCAACCTGACCCACCGTCTAATGAGAGCCCGGCAGCGAAATCAATCTGGAGCATTCCAGCTCAAACCTTACCTTATCCAGCCTCTCCAGAGATCAACCTGACACACCGTCTAATGAGAGCCCAGCAGTGGAATTGATCTAGGGCATTCCAGCTCAAACCTTCCTTAGTGGGCCAATGATTAAAAAAGAGAGACATTGAAATCAACATAATAGTGAATCGATCATATAATAAATTAACACAAAGTTCAATGATAGAAGAGATTCAGGTCATCCCCGCTCCGAGCTCAGCTGAGAGGTACCCTTTCCACATCTTGGAGGTGGTACCCCCTCCCCCCCTCCCGATTTGAGCACTTCGTCTACAATGTAAGGCCCCTCCTAGTTGGGGTCGAGCTTTCCTACTGTGCCACCTCTTCCAGGTGCATCAACCTTTTTCAGGACTAAATCCCCTTTCTCGAACTGCTTTACTCGGATATGCTTGTCAAAGTACTAAGCCATCCTCCGCTTGACCTCCTCCTGCCGGATGGTGGCTAGGTCCCGGAGCTCTTCCACCAGGTCCAAAGATAGCCTTTGCTCCCCTACATTTTCCACTAGCTATTCTTCATCTCCTTCGCCTGCGGCGATCACCCTAGGTGACTTTACCTCGAACTCTATGGGGAGAATGACCTCAGACCCGTGAGAGAGCTTGAACGGAGTCTTCCCTATGGCCGTGTTCGGTGTGGTTCTTAAGGCCCAGAGGACCGAGGGCAGCTGTTCTACCCAGTTTCCTCTTAAGTTCTCGACCTTCTTCTTCAGCAAATTCATAATTATTTTGTTCGTCGCTTCCACTTGCCCGTTGCTCCTTGGGTGGTGGACTGACGCGAACCAAAGATCTATGCCCAGTTGGGTGCAAAAGCTGACAAACTCATCGCTGGCAAACTGCGGCCCATTGTTTGTGAAGATGGCCAGTGGGAGCCCAAGTCGACAGATTATCTCCCCCATATAAAATTCCAGCTCCACGTCCTCATCCACGGCCTCCATCCGAGACTGCTCCCCCCAATCGCCTTCCTTCCTTTCGCCGCAAGCAAGCGCTTCGGCCCTTTCTTCCTCCATCTTCTCCTCCCGGACCTCCAGCAACTCTTCCGCCCCTCTTGCCTGGGCTTCCCCTTTTTCTCCCCTTCTCTCCCTCTTCTCATCAATCTCCTCTAGCAACTCTTCCGCCCCTCCTGCCTGGGCTTCCCCTTCTCTCCTTCTTCTCCTCCATCTCCTCCATCCCGGGTTCTCTGACAACCCCCTCCGCTTCCTCTTGCTGCTCCATATCCTAGTCCATCCTCTCCGCCTAAGGTTGTCAGGTAGTGTTGACTGCGGTGACGTAGCACTGCCTCGCTACTTTCGGGTCACCCCTCACCCGGACCTGGATTCCTCTTACATTGAGCTTGAGACACTGGTGGAAAGTAGAGGGGATGTATCAGAATGCGCTGATGAGGGGTCGGCCAAAGATTGCGTTGTAGCTACTCAGAGCGTCCACAATGACAAACTGACAGTTACGGGACTACCCCCCAGGACGACGTGGAACCCCACTCTTCCTTCCACTTCCTTTCTCTCCCCCGAGAATCTGAACAACGGGTCATATGAGGCCAGCACCCTTCTGGCCTCCACCCTCATCTCGTCAAACTCCTTCTAGAAGAAGACGTTGACTGAGCACCCATTGTCCACGAGGATTTGGGAAACGGTGAAGTTCTCGATGGCTGTCTAGATAACCAGAGCATCGCAGAACGGGTCCTCAAGACCTGACATATCCTTTCGTAAGAAGGTGATCTTCTCCGCGGGGTGTGGAGCTTGAGATGTCGAAGCCACGCTCTGATGGTACATGACAAAGAGGCTCGCCTTTCGGGTTGCCTCGATCCCCACACCCTCATGGATCACTCAGATCCCCCCGGGTCCCCAGATTGGCCCGGTCCTCGCACCTTTCTTCTTCCTCCTCTTGGGGCAGGACCACCTCGATCCTCCCCGGTCAATGCTCTTGCTGTGCCGGCGCTCTGCCCCCCTCCTCATCTCTAGGAACTCTGGGCAGGTGAATGTCGTGTGACCTTCCTCCTGGTGGAAGTCACAATAGGGTAACGCCACACCCTTCCCTCATCCTTCGCGCCACGATTCCTTCTTCTCACTCCTGCTCCTCTTCCTCTTCCTCCTCGCCTAATCATCATAGACTGCTGAGGCGGGGGAGGCAAGGACATCGGACCCTGCCTCCACCCGAGCTGATGAGGCCTTCCTTGACCCCCATGGAAGTTGCCTCCTCCCTGCGGCCTCCATCCCAACTTTGGGGCCCTTGTCTCTTCCCTTCTCCGGACCTCCTGCTGCTTGACCTCCGGCTCACTGATCTTTGCTAGCCTCTTTGTGAACTCCGGTTTAGCCACCTCGCTCTCGATCTCCTCCGCCGCCCTTTCCATCAACTCCTCGAAGGACAGGGGGGCCTTCCGCTTTAGGCTCATTTTGAAAAAATCCCTCCCACAGCCCTACCGTGAAGGCAAGTTGGAGGGTGAATCCCTGCACCTCCTGGATGAGGAGGACCTCTTCCTATAAATAGTCCACATAGTGGGCCAACGACTCCCCCGGCCTCTGCCTGATGTTAATGAGTGTCTCGGGGTCCTTCTTCCTCTTCTTTGAGGTCGAGAAGCGAAGCAAGAAGCTGCGGCGCAAGTCCTCAAAAGTGTAGATCGATCCCCTTGGGAGCTGGTGAAACCAGTCCCTTGCCTTCTCCTTCAAAGTGGTCGCGAAGAGTCGGTAATTGAAGGCGTCTGACAGGGGCCTGAGGGAGACGATATCTTCGAACCACTGCATGTGCGGGATGGGGTCATCTTTGCCGGTGTAGTACATCATATCCGGCTCCCTGAACCCTTCTGGGAGTGGTGCTGAGAGCACCAACTCACAGAATGGGCTTCCTCCAGTCACCGTTCTTGCCTGCTCGACTCACCCTACGAGTTCCCTGACCGGGCCCGCACTCGCCGGAATGGTGCCTGTTGGCACGGCGCTCGCCGGAGCCGTACTCGCCGGGGCAGCGCTCGCCAAACTCGGAAACAACTCTCGCACAGCGAGGTCTCGCCCTGGCGCCTCGCCAACCACTTCCTTGCCAGCCCTTTGCCCAAGGGCATTCTCTCCTACCCCCGACAGCTGGACGACCTGAGGTGCTGGAGTCGCAAACTCGCTCCGCGCCGCGGCGAAGGTGAGATTGATGGTCTCGAGCACCTCCATGCGAAGGTCTTCCAGCTCTCTGTTGTCACTGGCGGACCGGATGGTGGCGAGCCGCCGAAGTTGCCCTCTCGCCCACCTTTTCCGACCATGTTACTTCCTAGGGAATTTCTTGCACTAGCTGCGTTCCACGCTCACCGCACCAAAAATGTTGGAACCGGTATTTGGCCCAACGAGGAGTTCGGACCCCTGTGAAGGGGGGCAGCTAGCGCTTACTGATCCCATGGAGGAACCTGACCGGAGACTTAGAATGAAAGACACGACCCTTGGCAACAGCCTGGAGGTCCCACCACACACCCGGAAGATCTTTTAAGTGCTTCCCCTCCCAAGCCAAGACTGTAGCCGGGCACCTTGGAGAGCCGAAGTGGCTAACCAAAGAGATCCTGAGGAGAAGCAAAGATCTAACAAGCTCTCCAAAGGTGCCCCAAAGGGTCTATTTATAGCCTTTCTAAACTAGTCTGCTAATAGCGGGATTCCCCCTTTTGGTTTTGCTCTACACACCCCCAATTAGCCTGCTAACAGCCAAACTCCGTTGTTCTGGAGGACTATTGGCAGTCTACCAAGGGTATCAGGGTAAATTCACCTACAGACCCCTACTGGGCGAGTGGCTCATGAAGACGCCACTCGCTGGCCTCCTTGCGAACTGGACTCGCGAGACCCTCTCTCGCGAGTAGGGGCGAACCCCCACTCGCCTCGTCAGACTGATGCTGCGAAACCTCCCTTGACTCGCTTTGGATAAATGCACCTCAGAGCGGTCCATTACCACTCATTTAGCTGCCACAGCTCGCTACACGCGAGCGAGGTCTCTGATCTCCTTCACCTTGCCCCTAGCAGGATACTCGTCATGAGTTGGCGAGAACTCTCCAAATCGCATGTGATTGATTCCTCTGCGGGTCGGCGAACACTGGGTTGTACAGAAATGATATCGGATATCAATGTGCTTACTTCGGTCATGTTGGATAGGGTTCTTGCACAAATATATTGCTGATTTGGTGTCCACTTTGATTGTGATGCGGACGTCTCTTTCATCAAATCACTGAGTAGGCGCCCTAGCCAAATGCCTTGACATGTTGCCATGGTGGCAACAATGTACTCCGCCTAGTAGGACGATTGTGCCACCACCTTCTGCTTCTGAGATTGCCAACTGATTAGGTTTTCCCGAGAAGATACAACACACATGTTGTGCTCTTGTGGTCATCGACATCACTTGCCATGTAGCCGACACTGTACCCGATCAAATGTGACTCTTCTCCTCTTTTCCATTTATATATATTGGCAGCCCATATTGCGATACATCTGTGGTACATACAATATGGGATGCCACTATAAAAGGAGAAGAGTCACATTTGATCTGGTACAACTCAACGACATGGCAGGTGATGTCGATGACCGCAAGAGCACAACATGTGTGTGTATCTTCTCGGAAGAAACCTAATCAATTCACAATCTCAGAAGCAGAAGGTCATGGCACTATCTGAAGGAAGAACCTACGAAGTGGAGTACATTGTTGCGACCACGACAACATGTCAAGGCATTTAGCTAGGGCGCATACTCGGTGATTTGAAGAAGGAGCCTGACCACGTCACAATCAAAGTGAACAACCAATCAACAATACCTTTGTGCAAGAACCCTGTCCTACATGAATGAAGTAAGCACATTGAAACCCACTATCATTTCATTAGGGAATGTGTTGAAGAAGGGAAGATAGAGGTAGAGTATGTAAATACTGACGACCAGCTCGCTGATATTCTGACAAAGCCACTTTTGTCGACTAATGTTTTTGGAGATGTACACCAAGATATGCATCCAAGCTGTAAAGATGAAATAACAAGATTGTGGGAGGGGGGGGGGGGGGGGGGGGGGAGGGGGGAATTTAACGTTAATCTTGTCTTCTTTTTCCTGTTTTTAGTAAGTTTTTTTATTTTTTCTTGCATGTGTTCATGGTCAAAACCACGTTCCTAATCATGGGTGGTTTGATGGGTGTAAGTGTTTTGTGGAGTTTAGTGACCCAAGTTTTTTCCCTCCCTGCATGTAAGGGTGTCCAAAAGCCCGGGCCTGACTTGGAAAAGCTCAACTAGGCCCAGGAAGGCCTAGGGGCCTAACAAGGCCCCCTTTTCGGCCATAAGCCTGGCCTGGTGCCCGGCTCGGGCCCAGGTTAAGCTCGGGCACCAGACCAAGCCCGGGCCTGGTGCCAAGCCAACTTTTAGGTCTTTTAGATCTCTGAATACAGGGCTCTAAAAGCCCTGAGCACCAAACATATACTACCAAAATAGCAGTATATGCCATTAATTGCAGTATATTCCAGCAACATGGGCTGCTGGTAGATAGGCCTAGGGCCTAGGCTTGTAGTCTAGGCCCTAAGCCTATTATGTTAATAAAAAAATATAAAAATAATATTATATATTTATATATAATTAATAGTAATTGAAGGCCGGGCCTGGCCTGACCTACAAGGCCTAAGCGGGCCCCCATCGGAGAGGGTGTTTGCTATGCCTGGCCTGGATAGAGAAAAGTTCGGGAACATTATACGTAGGCCTGCTGGGCCTTTTGGACAAGACTATGACGGTGATGTATGCAACTGTTTGTTCTTTTTTTGCTTATAAATATCCAGCTAAACAAAAGATTGAAAGTTGGCTAAAAAAATGTGTTTTTATTTCTCAAGACTTTTTTTCCTCCAAATGTAAGTCTGTGCCGGCTTTTTCCTTACAGCAATATCAAATTTAAAAAAAAATCACATTCATGTTAACATGGAGAATAATTATTTTAGAAATGGGCGATTGTTATCCACACTACAGTTTTGGCTATCCGCACTATTTGTGTATGAGTTATTACGCGTTTTTTCAAAATACGCTTTATATATGCATTTTTAGGAAAAGTATTCAACACGAAAGTTGTAGATCTCGTCGAGATCTACAGCTTTTGTGTTGAACACTTTTCCTAAAAATCGTATTTCCAAAAATTCGCTATAGTTACGCTCATGTTTCAATCAGGGCGGCAATACGTTTTGTGCGTGCATTTTTAGGAAAAATGTTCAACACAAAAGTTGTAGATCTCATCGAGATCTACAACTTTCGTGTTGATCACTTTTCCTAAAAATACACGCACAAAACGTATTTTCAAAAGACGCATAATAACTCATACAAAAGAGTGCGGATAGTCAAAAGTGTAGTGCGGATAACAATCGCCTAGAAATTATTCTAGGAAGATGTCAAATATAATTAATTAATTATTGTTAGGAATTAGCATTACTTTCTGAAGATAATCTCTTCTGACAGCAGGCATGTCATTCCAACTTGATGCATATGCTAGTTTAAAATGAAGCAGAGCACCTGTGTAGATTTATCCTATTAATCAAATTATAAAATAACTAGTAAAGAAACATCTCACTTATTTAATTGCATTAAATATCTCTTCTGACAGCAGGCATGTCATTCCAACTTGATGCATATGCTAGTTTAAAATGAAGCAGAGCACCTGTGTAGATTTATCCTATTAATCAAATTATAAAATAACTAGTAAAGAAACATCTCACTAATTTAATTGCATTAAATATATCTCTTAACTTCATACTTCAAATAATTTCATAAACTAATATAACCAAGCGTTGATGAAATATTGGCGTGACGTTGACGAATCACTTATGTGTCAAAAAAATAATTTTTTGTAATTATTTAATAAAAATAATTATTAAATCTATTATTTTTCTTAACACACTTTGAATTTAATTATTTCTTACTATTATAAATAAATAAATATAATTAAGAATTATACAGGTCAAAAAAAAGAAAGAAATGAAAAATGTAACATTCTTGATGACATTTATCATACTAATCAACATCTCCTTTATATAGTCCGATAGAAATAAGTGTCGTGAGGAATGCTCCGTTTTTATTTCTTTCATTTTTTTTTATATTTCAATTGCTCTTATTTTTATAATCTTTAATTTCTTATTATTTTTTTAATAGAAAGATATAAAGTTTTAAGAAAAGTCAATAAATTTTTTATAAAATTTAAACATTAATAATTATTTTTATTAGATAATTACAAAATACTTTTTTGTTCTCACATAAGCGATTCCTCAACATCACGTCAATGTCTCGTCATCGTCTAGTCATCCGAAGACATTAAATAGTTAAGATTGTTAATTTAGAGATTTAATTGAAATAAAATATAAAGTTAAGGTATCTATTTGAAGAAAATTAAAATTTAAAACTCATTTAAAACAATGGCTAAAATAATGGACCAATCTGAAAATTTTTACCTAATAATTGTCGTGCTATTCAACCTCAAAAAAAAAGAGGAAGAAGTGCAAGGCACGACAAGAATTACAGTTGACACTTTTAGATTCCTAATTTGATGCTTAATTCTTAATTGATGAATGAAAAAAATATTGAAGATACAAATGGGGGGACTCATTCAACCCAAAATGAAGTACTTGCGGATTCGCTCCAGAAAGCTCATTTGGAGCACAAAAAGCTCCACGGTTCATGTCCTGAAGGCTTTGTTCGCCAAAGCTTTGTTGTTTGGGTCTAGAAAGTTCCGTTCGCCGTGTAAAAAGCTCTATGGTTCTACTCCAGAAAGTTCTTTTTGTAGTGTAGAAAGCTTTGCAATTCTGGTCCAAAACCTCGGCTCGCCACACAGAAAACTGTGGTTCCACTTCAGAATGCTCTTCTCCCTCACAACAACTATGCGGTTCCGCTCCTGAAAGCTCTGCACTTTTGCACCACAATTCAATTTCTCTATGTGAAGGATTAGGCCCCTTTTATAAATTTTGAGGGAGAGGAGCGTAGGAAATTTCCCGCTCTTTAGTAGATGAATATAAATGTCTAGTTTGTGTCTCGTATGAATAGAAATGCCTAATTTGTGTCTCACAAGTTGCCCTTTTCTTGACATGACAAATTTTCCTCCCAGGCACCTCGATGGGGCGCTGGAGTTATGGATATCGGCGGTTGTGGCCACCTCAACAACAACACTCAATCCTTTATCCCACTATAGTGGGGTCGGCTATATGGATCCTTTGTCTCCATTGCGCCCTATCGTTACTCTTAAACTCACTAATACCAAAGTACATCATGTCTTTTCTTATAGTTTCATTCCAGGTCTTGATTGGTCTACCCCTCCCTCGTTTGACATGCCTAGTGACTAAACTCTCACCACGCCTAACAAGCGCCTCTAATGGTCTCCTTTGCACGTGTCTGAACCATCTTAATCGAACTTCTCACATCTTATCTCCAATTGGTGTCACTCATGTCTTATCCCTGATACATTCATTCCTAATTTGATCCAGTCTCGCGTGTCCACAAATCCACCTAAGCATTCTCATCTCTGCAATCCCATTGTTTTCTTATGTACACAATTCACTGCCCAACACTTAGAACTATAAAGCATCACTGGGCTAATTGCAATAAGGTTGTGGCCACCTCAACGAAAACTGGAAAATCTTGAAATTCGAGGAAAAATTTTAGGAATCTTCGCCTTGTCTCCAGGATTTCTCTATCATTGACAGTTTCTCGATTGGAGCTCTAGAACTCTAGTAATCGACAATGGAAGCTTGCCATGGAAGAAATAGAAGCCCATCAAAATCTTCACCAAAAGTTTTTATAAAAATATGCATATTGTGCTTTTTTTAGAGGAATCCAACCCTGCTCCAGGATTCAAGTTTTGTCAAGCGATTGAGAGGATATGATCTCCCAAATATTCTAAGTCTCATCCCCATTAATACTCATTTGGGCATATTTTTGTGGAGAAAATGGAGGAGAAGAGGGGAGTGGCGCCCATGACTAGAAGGGCCTCAGGCGCCACTCCTACAGTTTTCTGATGACCAAACATCCACAATGGGAAGGGGGGGGGGGGGGGGGGGGGGTAATGGTAGTGTTGAAACCGATTTCTCGGTCTCTGTGGAGTTCGGGGCCCTCAGCAAGCTGAGGGGCGACCAACCCTTACTCCCCCCAAGGGAGAGCTCTAGGTTGATGGTTGAGGAACTAAGGACTGGACTAAGCGCTTAGTGGGGAGGTCCCGCCACATACCCGAAAGCCCCTTAGGAACTTCCCCTCCCAAGCCACTATTAAGCTTGGGCACCACTGGAGGCTCTCCTCACCCCCTAGAGAGACTTGGGGAGGGAGAGAGAGCTAGCCTAGAATCCTCCTCTCCAAATGGTGCTCCCTTGGTCCTATTTATAGGATTTCTGGATTTGGGCTGCGAATAACCAAAAACTGCCTGCGAAGTTACCAAAATGCACTCGGATTTGGCCTGCGAATAGTCAAATCCCGTTGTTCTGAAGCGCTAAACGCAGACCGACCCCATTCCCCGGAACTGGGCGAGAGGGGGTACCTCGTGAGGCTCGGCGAGCCCCCTAACTGGGGCGGGCGAGACCCAGGAGCCGGCCTCTGCTGGGCGAGGGCGAGAGGGGGGGCAGGCCGCCCCTCCCCCTTTGCTGGGCGCGGGCGAGAGGGGGGCAGGCCGCCCTCCCCCTCTCCCCCCCTTTGCTGGGCGAGGGCGAGAGGGGGGGGGGGGGGGGGGGGGGGGGGGGGGGGGCAGGCCGCCCCTCCCCCTCTCCGCCCCCCCCCCCCCCCCCCCCTTTGCTGGGCGAGGGCGAGAGGGGGGGCAAGTCGCCCCTCCCCCTCTCCGCCCCCCTTTACTGGGCGAGGGCGAGGGGGGGGGGGGCAGGCCGCCCCTCCCCCTCTCCGCCCCCTTTGCTGGTCGAGGGCGAGAGGGGGGGGGGGGGGGGGGGGTCAGGCCTCCCCTCCCCCTCTCCGCCCCCCCCCCCCCCCCCCCCCCTTTGCTGGGCGAGGGCGAGAGGGGGGGGGGCGGGGGGGGGGGGAAGTCGCCCCTCCCCATCTCCGCCCCGCCCCCCCCCCCCCCCCCCCCTTTGCTGGGCGAGGGCGAGAGGGGGGGGGGGGGGGGGGGGGCAGGCCGCCCCTTCCCCTCTCCGCCCCGCTTTGCTGGGCGAGGGCGAGAGGGGGGCAGGCCGCCCCTCCCCCTCTCCGCCCCCCTTTACCTTGGGCGGGGGCGAGAGGAGCTCGCCCCCCCCCCCCCCCCCCCTGCTGGATCTCGCTTCCTCCTCCTGGGGGCGCGGGGGGCGAGGGGAGCTCCCCCCCCCCTTACATGAGTTGGGCGAGCGGGAGGTCTCTACGTCCACCGCTCGCCCTCCTCTTTTCTTACCCTGGATCATACTGAATAATAATGTTACAAATATCTCGTGCATCGAGAACATACTCAACGAATACAGGGTTGTACACAATCCCCGCTCTTTTCGAGCGAGGTACACGCTCGGAAAGAAATGTCCAACCCTGCATAGTCGACGAGTGTCGTTGGGAATCAGGCTAATGGTTCTACCTCGGAAAAAACATATAGCCTCCCCGAGAATTCCTCCAACCCTGCCGGCTAGCGAGAGCCCGGCTGGCGAGACCAACTCGGGGGAAAAAGGACTTAGCTTCCCTAGGAGGTCAACCTGCCCTGCCGGCTAGAGAGAGCCCGGTCCGCGGAACCGTCCGAGTGGAAAATACTTGTCCTCCCTAGGAGGTCAACCTGCACCTGCCGGCTAGTGAGAGACCGGTCAGCGGAACCATCCGAGGGGTGAATACTTGTCCTCCGTGGGAGATCAACATGCACCTGCCGGCTAGTGAGAGCCCGGTCAACGGAACCATCCGAGGGGTGAAGAAAACTTTGCCTCCCTGGGAGGTCAACCTGCACCTGCCGGCTAGTGAGAGCCCGGTCAGGGGAAACATCTGAGGGGTGAAGAACATAGCCTCCCTGGGAGGTCAACCTGTACCTGCCGGCTAGCGATAGCCCGGTCAGCGGAACCATCCGAGGGGTGAAGAACTTAGCCTCTCTGGGAGGTCAACCTGCACCTGCCGGCTAGTGAGAGCCCGGTCAGCGGAACCATCCGAGGGGAAGAAAACTTAGCCTCCCTGGGAGGTCAACCTGCACCTGCCGGCTAGTGAGAGCCCGGTCAGCGGAACCATCCGAGGGGTGAAAAACTTAGCCTCCCTGGGAGGTCAACCTGCACCTGCCGGCTAGTGAGAGCCCCGTCAGCAGAACCATCCGAGGGGTGAATAAAACTTCGCCTCCCTGGGAGGTCAACCTGCACCTGCCGGCTAGTGAGAGCCCGGTCAGCAGAACCATCCGAGGGGTGAAGAACTTAGCCTCCCTGGGAGGTCAACCTTCACCTGCCGGCTAGTGAGAGCCCGGTCAGCGGAACCATCCGAGGGGAAAATACTTGTCCTCCCTGGGAGGTCAACCTGCACCTGCCAGCTAGTGAGAGCCCGGTCAACGAAACCATCCGAGGGGAAAATACTTGTCCTCCCTAGGAGGTCAACCTGCACCTGCCGGCTAGTGAGAGCCCGGTCAGCGGAACCATCCGAGGGGTGAAGAACATAGCCTCCCTGGGAGGTCAACCTGTACCTGCCGGCTAGCGAGAGCCCAGTCAGCGGAACCATCAGAGGGGTGAAGAACTTAGCCTCCTTGGGAGGTCAACCTGCACCTGCCGGCTAGTGAGAGCCCGGTCAGCGGAACCATCCGAGGGGAAGAAAACTTTGCCTCCCTGGGAGGTCAACCTGCACCTACCGGCTAGTGAGAGCCCGGTCAGCGGAACCATCCGAGGGGTGAAGAACATAGCCTCCCTGGGAGGTCAACCTGCACCTGCCGGCTAGCGAGAGCCCGGTCAGCGGAACCATCCGAGGGGTGAAGAACTTAGCCTCCCTGGGAGGTCAACCTGCACCTGCCGGCTAGTGAGAGCCTGGTCAGCAGAACCATCCGAGGGGGAGAAAACTTTGCCTCCCTGGGAGGTCAACCTGCACCTGCCGGCTAGTGAGAGCCCGGTCAGCGGAACCATCCGAGGGGTGAAGAACATAGCCTCCCTAGGAGGTCAACCTGTACCTACCGGCTAGCGAGAGCCCGGTCAGCGGAACCATCAGAGGGGTGAAGAACTTAGCCTCCCTGGGAGGTCAACCTGCACCTGCCGGCTAGTGAGAGCCCGATCAGCGGAACCATCCGAGGGGAAGAAAACCTTGCTTCCCTGGGAGGTCAACCTGCACCTGCCGGCTAGTGAGAGCCCGGTCAGCGGAACCATCCGAGGGGTGAAGAACTCTTGGGAAAACTTTTATTACATTAGCCATCCGGTTACACACAAAAAAACTAAGGATGGAAACACACCATCATACTACATGGACTTAAGGGAAAAACCAAGCATGGAGGCCATGACTCGGACTTCTACTCCCAGGCATGGTCCTCCTCGACTTCCTCTGGTTGCTGGCGTTGCGGCTTTGGACCCCTCAACTCCTTCATTTCCAAGAACTCGCGGCAGGCGGATGTCGCGTGACCCTCCTCATCATGGAAGTCACAGTAAGGTATCTCCACCCGGACGCCCCTTCTTCCTCCCTTACGATTTCTTCTTTTTCTGTGGCCGATCACCATGCCTTGTTGGGGTGGTGGAGAGGGTGCCTTCGGTCCCTGCCTCCATCTTGGGAGGTCGGGCCTCTCTTCCTGGAAGTTGTCCTCCTCTTGGTCGAACTTCCTCTTGGGGGCACCTACTCTTCCCCCCTGCTGCCTTCCCTCCGGCTCACTCAGCTTGGCCAACCTTCTCGCGAACTCCGGGTTGGCCTCCTCACTCTCAACTTCTTCTGCCACCCTTTCCATCAACTCCTCAAAGGACAAAGGAGCTCTCCTCTTGAGGTCCATCTTGAAGAAGCCCTCCTGCAGTCCCAACGTGAAGGCAAGCTTGAGGGTGTACTCGGGATCTTCTTGGACGAGGAGAACCTCCTCCCTGAATCGCTCCAGATAGTGAGTCAGCGATTCCTCTGGCTCTTGCTTGATCTTGAAAAGTGCTTCGGCATGTTACTTCCTCTTCCTTGATGTCAAGAAGCGTAGCAGGAAAACTCGGCGCAAGTCTTCGAAGGCATAGATGGATCCCACAGGGAGCTGGTGGAACAAACCTCTAGCCTTCTCCTTCAGAGTTGTCGCGAAGAGTCGGCACTTGAAAGCGTCCGTCATGGGCCTGATGGAGACCATATCCTCAAACCACTGTTGGTGCAGGACGGGGTCATCCTTATCGGAGTAGTGAGACATCTCCGGCCTTCCGAACCCCTCTGGAATCGGGGCCGAGAGAATCAGCTCACACAAAGGACTTCCTATGCTCGCACCCCTTTGGGGCTGGGCGAGTGGGGGATGGCGCCTCCCCACTCGCCGCCTCCTAGGGGACCGGGCGAGTGGGGGCTGAATGCCTCCCCACTCCCCCCCGCTGGTACCTCCTTCCTGGATGGCTGGCCGAGGGTGTTCTCGCCAACTTGCTGAGGCGAGGCCTCCGGACCACTTTCTCTCCTGCCTTCGCCTATCGAGGCGAAAGCTACCTGCAAGGTCTGCATGACCTCCCGCTTGAGATTTTCGAACATCTCCAACGTCACCCCAGCCGCCGGAGGTTGCAAGTGACCTGGGTCGGATCTTCCTCCACCTCCGTCCATGGAGCTCATCTTGAGAGTTTCTTGAATCGGTCACACTCCACGCTCACCGCGCCATAATGTTGAAACCGATTTCTCGGTCTCTGTGGAGTTTGGGGCCCTCAGCAAGCTGAGGGGCGACCAAACCTTACTCCCCCAAAGGGAGAGCTCAAGGTTGAAGATTGAGAAACTAAGGACTGGACCAAGGGCTTAGTGGGGAGGTCCCGCCACATACTCGGAATCCCCTTAGGAACTTCCCCTCCCAAGCCACTACTAAGCTTGGGCACCACTGGAGGCTCTCCTCACCCCCTAGAGAGACTTGGGGAGGGAGAGAGAGAGAGAGAGAGCTAGCCTAGAATCCTCCTCTCCAAATGGTGCTCCCTTGGTCCTATTTATAGGATTTCTAGATTTGGGCTGCGAATAACCAAAAACTGCCTGCGAAGTTACCAAAATGCCCCCGGATTTGGCCTGCGAATAGTCAAATCCTGTTGTTCTGAAGTGCTAAATGCAGACCGACCCCATTCCCCGGAACTGGGCGAGAGGGGGTACCTCGCGAGGCTCGGCGAGCCCCCTAACTGGGGCGGGCGAGAGGAGCCGGCCTCTGCTGGGTGAGGGCGATAGGGGGGGCAGGCCGCCCCTCCCCCTTTGCTGGGAGAGGGCGAGAGGGGGGCAGGCCGCCCCTCCCCCTCTCCCCCCTTTGCTGGGCGAGGGCGAGAGGGGGGAGGGGGGCGCAGGCCGCCCCCCCCCCCCCCCCCCCCCCCCCCCCCTCTCCGCCCCCCCTTTGCTGGGCGAGGGCGAGAGGGGGGGGGGGGGCAGGCCGCCCCTCCCCCTCTCCGCCCCCCTTTGCTGGGCGAGGGCGAGAGGGGGGCAGGCCGCCCCTCCCCCTCTCCGCCCCCCCTGCTGTATCTCGCTTCCTCCTCTTGGGGGCGCGGGGGGCGAGGGGAGTGAAAGTGGAGTGTTTTAGTTCTTATTTACTTTATTAAAAGATCTTGATCAAGTTTTGGTTTCAAAAATAAATGATATGTATGTTTATATGTGTTTCATGAAAGAATAATTTACACAAGCAGTAAGAGTGCAAAGAAAAAATAAAACAATCATCCAGATGACACAAGATGTATAGTAGTTCCCCTCAACTGGGTACATCTACTCTTCTACCCACTGGTAGGAATCCACTGTGAGGTTGTTGTTAAGGTGCCCTCTCACCAGGTGAGCTGTTGATAAGGTGCTCTAACCAAACTCCAGGTTTTTGCTAAGGTGTCCTGTCACCGAGATTAACTTTTGAAGGGAGTTATGACCCTGTACAAGAGAGGGAAAAGAATGAAAAGGGAAAAAGAAGGTTTTGTTGTTCTTCTCTGTATAAGAAGACTCTTGAAGATCCTGTTGTGGTGTTGAATGGATCTTAATATTATGTTGAAGAGCTCCCCCTGTCTGATATAGATTGATGATAGTTCTGGAGATCTCTCCTCTTGATTGTACACGGCTTCTTTCCTCTATGCAGTGGTGATCCTGAGCAAATAGTTGTGATTGTTGTCTCAGGATGAATATAATCTGCAGGAAAGTATTAGCAAAGAAAGGGAATAAATTTGCTCTATGTTTCTGTCGTGTGTACTCCTTCTTGTCCCTGTCCTTCTCCTTATTTCTTTCTTATGTATCTTCTCTTTTATAATCTGAGAGCCCTTACTCTTAATTTTGAATTCTTCTCTCGGGAAGAAGGAAAGAGCTTAGGTCTCCATCGATGATTTGACTCTTCGAGAGGATAACCTGCCGTTTCTTTTCATTAAAGCTGATCTGCAACGGCTATAATATTTATTGATTTCCAACGGCTAAGTTAAATAGCATTTAAAGTAAGAAAGCAGAATACTATAATATTTGTCGAGCTCTGGAAAGAATCTGTCGAGCGCTGAACGACATTTGTCGAGCGCCTTGTGCTGAGCAATTGTCTTCACTTGTCGACCGCTGAGACTGGCTGGATTCGTCGAGCGCCGTTCGCTATTTGTCGAACGCATCTTTTCGTCGACCGCTGAATAAATAAGGTCGTTCGTCGAACGTAGTGTGGCTAGAGTTCTTCGAACGCAGGCAGCTCGCCGTTCGTCGAACGCAGAGAAACAATATTTATTTTTCTTCTCTTATTATTTCTCAGCCTATTATATATATATATATATATATATATTATTTCTTAGCTTATTATTTTTTTTATTCTTCTCTTAATTTTCTTAGCCATTTAAATAAACAAATTGATGGATCCTAACTCAAATCAAAGACTAGTGTTCCAACAGGGAGCTCCCCCCCCCCCTACATGAGTTGGGCGAGCGGGAGGTCTCTACGTCCACCGCTCGCCCTCCTCTTTTCTTACCCTGGATCATACTGAATAATAATGTTACAAATATCTCATGTCTCGAGAACATACTCGACGAATACAGGGTTGTACATACGGGATATCCTGATTATGATATTTTGCCTCCTATTTGACCAACTCCCCCACACTTATAATTTGCACCAATCTCTGATGATTTGAGAAGAACATCCATCTTCCTCGGAAGTGTAAGACAACATTTTTTTTCTTTTACAAACCCGGGTCTTATGCCCAGAACTGCCGCTTTGCGGTGACACCCTCACTCGGAAAGGTCGACACTACAAAACGCCGATCCCGCCGGCCTTATCGATCACAGAAAAAGTAAGTATAACAAATTTTTATAGAAGACAAGTCCACATCACATAAATAGTAAATCATTATAAAGAGATGTCCATGTGAAGTAACTGAAATAAAAGATAGAAATAATAAGGGCTCCTGCCCGATACATCAATTCCTCACTACATTTTCTCTCGCGGAAGCATAAAATACTAAAGCTAAACGATGCTCACGGATCCTGCTAATGGTGCTCCCGTGCTAGACTGCCCCGTCTTCATCTGCACCGGCCTCTGGTGCCGCAGCATCTCCTCGGTCCCCTAAAATGATAAGGTCAACCGACCGTTAGTCAAAAGACTAAGCCAATCCCCCACCCCTCCCCCTGTGACTCCTAGGCACCGAGCGGGAGGAATGAAGCGGAGGACAATAAGGGGTGTAAACAATAGCAGATGACGGGGATATAATCTACAAGGAATGTCTACCACTACGCAATATATATAATAACTAAAGCAGTAAGTAAAGTAGAGTAAGAACAGGTATATTAAACAATTAGAGCAAACATATGAAGGTAAGTAAGGAAAAGTTGATTTATAGGAATGCCCACACAAACCTATAGACTAAGGGGTCGTTTAGCAAGGCCTATCGTATAAGAAGTCCCATAACCAACTAATACGATAGGGGTAGGGGTTGAAATGCAATGTTGATACTATGACATGCAAGTTATGCAGTTAAATGTTATGTTCACACAAGTGCAACTCACCCACTACGACTCTATGCGCACAGACCCTTAGTTCCCCCTTTTTGGAGCTAACAAACCTCCCAGGATACTTCCGTAGTGGCAAACTGAAGCGGTGGGTTGGGACTCGCCCACCTCTAGGTTGGTATTTACACTACCTAACCTAGACCTAACATATGCCTCAACGCTAAGAACACAACAATGGAGCTCCTGCGTACTCTTGCTGGTTAGACCACCAGACTTATCTTGGTGAGGGGTTATCCACACTTACCGAGCCCAAGTATTAATGTCGGTGCAACAACCATCAACACTAAGGACCCACCACCTTATGCACAAGCAAACATATTTACATCTATCTCCAAGCCATAAGCACCCCGGGCTAACCCGTCCGGCATAATAAACATGGTTGAGTCACAACTCACCAGACTAATAAGTCTATTACTACAACCACCGAGCCTACCGCTCGTAAGGCCAAACCGACTAAGCTCCCGTGACCATGGAGTGTGAGTGAGTATATTACTTAGTTAATCTTGTATAACAACTTAGCCCTACAGTTTATGGTTAACCTTGGACTTCCCGAGGATTACCCTGTTAGGGGCTCGCTAGGAACTATACTGGGATGACACCCCAAGGCTCCCTTTCTCAAGACATTTAATGTTATGGGTATCTACCCATATGCCTAAGCCTCTTACCTTTTCACTTGTATTAACCCCAGGTGGTTTATGACATGCTAGGGGAAAGACGATCTTTCGTCAATCCCAAGCACGACACTACCCTTAGCCCACCTAGCACTCTTATCTCCTAAACTCCTTTTTGATGACCTCATCCTCTTCATTCTGACCATGTACATCAACTACATGCCACTTCCACTTGGTAGGCCCATAAATACCCAAGTTTCACAGTTTTACTATACGCAGACCAAACTAACTATATGAGGCTAATATGCAGAAGCACCCGAAATATTCATCCATATGACACAAGATTTTTACTGGAGGACTATCATGGCATAATAAGAATAAATCCAAAGACTCATATTTTTCCTTAATATTTTAGCATTTATTTAAATTTCTCCAATATTTGTCATGTATTAATATGAACATGAAGTGTAAGGTATTCTTATGACATTACTCTCATAAAATTAAGATAAATCTACCATGCCAAAATAACAATAAATACAGAGTGTCACAATTTTACAACAAGGAATTGTCCTCTAATTATAATATTGAATATTTAACCAAAATTAGGAATTAAAGAAGCAACCACCAAAAATACTTGTCCAAAAATTATGGGAAAATTACAAGACATTTATATTGATCAGAAAAGTTCTCAGGCCAAATTTTAGAATTTATAAAGGCATATTAACCACATAAATAAATATTCCAAAGAAACCCTGTCTAGGGAAAATTGTGAAAGGACCTACTGTTAAATAATTCCAAAAATTATGAACGAAATACTAGATCTCCAATATGTTCATAAAGGCTTGCTGACTGAGTTTCACAATTTATGGAAATCATTTACTCACCTAAATGAATATTCCAAATAAATCCTAATATGAGCATGTTGTAAAGTAGCATACTGATAGCAATCTCCAAAAATTATATAAAAATTGACAGAGCTTTCTAGTGCTCTGAGATATCCTATCACCAAGTTGCACATTTTTCTAGAGAGTTTTGGACCCTTAGTTATATTTCTCAAGATTAAGGTAAAATAAGTTCCTTGTAAATGAAGTGCTGGTTAAATCACCCAATTAATTACAAAAAAATTACCAGACGTCCATCATATGAATATAAAGGCACTACCAAGGTTTTATCACCATCCAAGGCCATTTGAATATGTAAGTCTCTCTAATAATGAAAAGCCCTAGAGGGGACATAACCTAATTTAGGGGAAATTAATACTCCTAAAATTCTCTCAAAATTCCCTAGGGCATTATTACACCCCATGGACATATCTACTAAGTCACATGACCATTCTAGGACTTTTGACCACATGACCTTCACAAGGTTCTATGTACACCCCTAGGGATAAAGCTAGGGTTCTATGGCATATCCACCTACACACCACCCCAAATCACTCATGGGGGTGTTGTAGGAGATTCTAAACCCCGGGCCAAGGTTTCAACACATGTTGATGAGTTTTGACCACCATACCCCAAAATAAACACCATACCCTAATTTTCACCTAGTTTGACCCAACTTGGGTTAACCAATTACCCAACTAAATCAGTCTCTATTGGGATGAAATTTTTACCAAGGCCATATAATATCCCTAAAGAGCACCCACCAAAACTTGGGGGAATTAGGGGTCATTAGACCCATTAATTAATTAATACTTGATTTATGAAATTATTACAAAAACCTTAGAAAACAGTTCTCCTAAAATTCCCATCTTTTGATATGATGATGGGGTTGATATAAATAGCCTAGGTTTCAATTTTCAAGCCCATAGCATTTCTCTATCAAGAGGTATTCAAGGAAAGGTGACTGCCCTATCCTAGGGACCAGTCCTAGCAAAAAGGCTCCACAGGGAGCTACAGTGCCCATATTAGGCTGAAACCAATTTTCAATTATTCTACACACCAAGGGCTACAAGATTGATGTTGGGCACTTTTTCATTTGAGGGCATATACTATTTTTAATATTTAAAACAAAACTCTCCATAAAAGGTGACAGAAATACACATTACTTGGATATTAAAACATTTGAACTGTGTTTAGCAGATTCCGCCAGATCGGACGGCTGTCCATCATCGTCCCCAAGTGATGGATGGCCCACAGCAACCCGTCCTGGGTGAGCTTTATCCCCGTTTTCCCGGCCACCTGAGCGCCGCCCCGGTCCCCCAATGCTACCACCACCTTCGTTGAGGTGGTGGCCGGCGATAGGCGGTGGTTGGCCGGCCGAAGGTGACCGGAACAGAGATATCTTGCAAGGGAAAGAGGGCTCAAAACGAGACCTCATGGAAGCACGATTCGAGCCCAATTGAGCTCGAATCAAGCCCCAAATCAGTCGAAGATCAAGCACTAGGGGAGAGAGGAAGGATCGAACCTGTGTGGGGGCTTGGTGGCGCGTATTCCGGTGAGTCGCCATGGCCGATGGGGGAGCTTTCAGTGCCATGTCAATCATAGCATCTGGTGCTCAATTTCTTCGGGGAAGAGGGGGGTTTCACTCCTTTCCGTCCACTGAAGATGTTAAAGGGGTCACTTGAGGCTATAGAGGAGGAGTTACTCGGATTACCTTTAATGGCCATGATTGGAGATTTCAGTTATACTTAGGGGGGGGATGAATTGGCCATCAATTAGGCCGGGAAGAAGCTGGAAACTTCTCCTCTCCCCAAGGGGAGATGAATGGAGCCATTATTGGAGGAGATGGGAGGTTTCCTCTTCCTCTCCATTAACTCCCCCTTCCATTTCTCTCTTTCAATTTAGGACTTTCTCTCTCCTGTCCGACTCCCTTCAAATTGGATGGCCAACTCAGCAGCATTCAATCCCCATGAGGTGGTGGACCACGTCAATTGGGTCTAGCTCAAATGAATTGGGCTCAATTTGGGTAAAGTAGTTCATTTTGACCTAAACTTAGGCTAAGGTTGACTTTGGTCAAATTGACCACTTGGGTTGACCACAATGGGTGGTTAGTGACTCCTTGGACTACCTTAAGGGTTAGGAAGGTCTAGGTATGGTCAATTTGGCAAGGTGGGGGTGAATTGCCCCTTTATAGGGTACTTTTGACCAAATTAGGGATATAGTTGACTTTGGTAAATTGGCCAAATTAGAGGTCCCATGATGGGGATTTTTGGTCCATTAGGTCCCTAGTGACCCTATGAGGGTAGGGGCAGGGTCAATTTGGCATGGTGGAGGCCAATTGGCCCTAATTGAGCTAGTTTGACTAATTTAGGGTCAGGGTTGACTTTGGTCAATTTGGCCCCTTTTGTTGACCCCAATGGGTCCCTGGTGCTCCAAGGAGGCCCCTAGTGGGTTAGGGACACTATGGTGGGGTCATGGTTCAAGGTGAGTCCCTAAAGTCCAACCCTAGGCTAGTATCTGAAAACTACTATTTGCAGACCACTTGGGTTTTCCGTTTCTCACCCAACTCACATGGTCTTGAGCTCTTCCAATGGTTTTGTCATGGCCTAGTCATGACAAAACCAACTTGGGGGTCTAGTTGTTTGGGGTTTGTTACAAATCCTAATACAAAAAATAAAAATTTTGTCCTCGAAATTCAGGTTAGCCTGTGGGGTTTCTACTACAAGTAAGAAAATGTAACATCCCAGAAAAATTAAATTATACCTGTCGTAAAGAGCTCCGGGTACTTTTGCTGCATCAGGTCCAGTGGCTCCCAGGTATGCTCCTCTTGTCCATGGTTCCTCCATAGGACCTTGACTAGCGGGACCTTCTTGCACCGCAAGACTCACAACTCCGTGTCGTCTATCCGAACCGGCTCCAGGCGAAACGATCGAGCAGTAGCTACCTGCCCTTCTGCAGTAGATATATGCTGCTCTGGCCGTAGTAGAGCCCTCCTAAGCGAGGAGACGTGGAAAACGTCATGCAGTCCCTCCAACTCCGGCGGTAGCTCCAGTCTGTAAGCCAAGGGACCGATCCGCTCCAGGATCCTGTAAGGCCCCATATATCTCGGACTGAGCTTCTTCCGCCCGAGAACCCGCGAGACTTCATGCATCAGACGTATCTTCAAGAAAACCCGATCTCCCACCTGGAACTATACCATACGATGCCACGCATCGTAATACATGGCCTGCCTACTCTGGGCTTCCAGCATCTTGTCTCGAATCAACCTCACCTGAGCCTCCGTGTCTTCCACAAACTCTGAGCCAAGTGCCTTGGGATCCTCATCCTGGATCCAAGACAAAGGCGTCCTGCACCTCCGTCCGTATAATGCCTCGTAGGGTGCCCTGCCTATGCTAGCCTAGTGACTATTGTTGTATGAGAACTCGATTAATGGCAACAGTCTCTCCCATGGCTCCCCGCGATCCAGAATGCAAAGGCGTAGAAGATCCTCCAGGGTCCGGTTGGCATGCTCCGTTTGCCCGTCTGTCTGGGGGTGGAAAGTTGTACTAAAAGTCAACCGGGTGCCTAGGTAGGCTTGCACTGCTCTCCACTCCCTCGACGTAAATCGTCCATCTCAGTCCGAGACGATTCCTCAGCACACCATGATATTGAACAAACTGCTCTACGAACCTCCGTACCAAAACACCGACCGGATCGTCCTTCCTGACTGGAATGAACCTGGCCACCTTCGTCAATCTGTCGACGATCACCCAAATTGAGTCATTTCCCGCATGAGATCGGGGAAGACCGTGTATAAAGTCCATAACGACGTCGCCGAACTTCCACTCCGGTACCGGGAGCAGCTGCAATAACCCGGCTGGGTTCTGGCACTCCGCCTTCACGAGTTGGCAAGACTTGCAGTGGGTCACAAAATAGGTGATGTCCTTCTTCATACCCGGCCAGTACATAGTCCTCTTCAGATCCGCCGCCATCTTGGTGATACCCGGGTGCATGGAATATCTACTGCAATGAGCCTCTGTCATAATGTCCTCCTGAATCTGGCTCCCTGCCGGTATATACACTCGGCCTCTAAAACTCAACAGGTCGTCCTTCAACGAATAGTCTCCAGCTGAGCCTGCCTCCAAGGATCTGAAAATCTGCTCTATCTTGGCATTCTGACTCTGCCCATCCCTAATGCGGTCTCGAATGTCATATGTGGTACCCATCACCGCTAAATACTCCTGGTATAGCTCCGGATCATCCTCGGATACTAAGGAGATCTGCATGTCTTCGAACATCCTTACTAGATCCATGGCCATCCACTTGGGCTCTGCTCCTGACGTGGTAGCTCTCCTGCTCAAAGTGTCTGCTACCACATTCGCCTTCCCTGGGTGGTAATGCATCTTGTACTGGTAGTCTGATAAAAACTCCACCCATCATCTTTGTCGGATGTTCAGCTCCTTCTGCATATCTACGTACTTCAGGTTCTTGTGATCTGAGAATATGTCGCAGTGGACCCCGTAGAGATAGTGTCGCCAGATCTTGAGAGCGAACACAGCTGCTCCCATCTCCAAGTCATGCACCGGGTAATTCCACTCGTGATTCTTCAACTGGCGGGAGGCATATGCTATCACGTACCCTTTCTACATCAGAACGTCACCCATCCCCTGGTACGACGCATGCGTGTACACCTGGAATCCTTCCCTCCCCGATGGAAGGGCAAGGATGGGGGCCGAAGTAAGCCGGCCCTTCATCTACTGGAAGGCTGCCTCACACCGTGGCGTCTATGTGAAAGCAGCATCCTTTTTCGTCAAGGATGTGAGTGGGAGGGCTATCTGGGAAAACCCTTGCACGAACTTCCAGTAATAACCGACAAGTCCCAAGAAACTCCGTACGTCGGTGGCCGTCTTTAGCGGCGGCCAATCCCGTACCGCCTGGATCTTTGATGGATCCACTGCTAGGCCAGCTCCACTAATGATATGGCCTAGGAAGGCCACCTCCTTCAATCAAAACTGGCAATTGCTGAACTTTGCATACAGACGATGCTCCCGAAGCTTCTCCAATGTTAGTACCAAATGACGTGCATGCTCCTCCTCCGACTTTGAATAGATGAGGATGTCGTCGATGAACACGATGACGAAGATGTCGAGATAAGGCTCGAACACCCGGTTCATCAGGCTCATAAATGCTGATGGTGCATTTGTGAGTCCGAATGGCATCACCGTAAACTCATATAATATGTATCGGCAGCTGAAAGCCGTCTTCGGGATATCTTCCTCCTAGATCTGCAGCTAATAATACCCTGATCTCAAATCCATCTTTGAGAAGCAGTGGGCTGCCTCCAGTTGGTCAAAAAGCTCGTCGATCCTTGGTAATGGGTACGTATTCCGAACCGTCAGCCGGTTCAGGTCTCTGTAGTCGATGCACAATCTGAGCATCCCATCCTTCTTCTTCACGAACAACACCGGAGCTCCCCAAGGTGAGGAACTCGGCCTAACGAACCCTGCTTCCACCAGCTCCTGTAGCTGGCTCCGAAACTCCGCTAGCTCCTTCGGGCCATCCGTTAGGGGGCTCTAGATACCGGCTTAGCCCCCGACACCAGTTGGATTTGGAAATCCTTCTAGCGGTGCGGAGGTAGTTCGGGTAGCTTCTCCGGAAATACATCGGCAAAATCTCGCACGACCGGGATATTTGACACCGAGTCTTTGACTTCCGTCGCCTCGAAGAGCACCTGATATACCTCGTATCCCTATAGGTGGGCCTTGGCGGCCTGAACTGATGATAAAAAAATATGAGAGGCGGGTTTAGTACCTTCGATCACTACTTCACCATCTTCATGCTTTAGAACGATCCTCCTTGCCGGACAGTCAATCTTTGCATGGTTCCAGTGCATCCAGGTCATGCCTAAGATCAGATCAAAGTCCTTCATCTTCAAGCGTGTCGCCAGCGCTTCGAACAGTTTCCATCCAATCTCCACATTCATGTTGCACTTTGCATTTGTTAAAATTTTTGATGCATCCGGGAATCTCACTCTCCTGTAGATGCCTTCGAAGTGTTGTACTTGGCACAAATCATCTACGAACTCTTCCGAGACGAACGAGTGAGAGGCACCCGTATCAAATAAAGTGTATGCGGGCTTGCCGCAGACGAGTACTATACCTGAGTTGTTTTTGTTTGTTTGGTTTAATGCTAGGATAAATCAAAGGTAATGACCCTTGCTGGGTCCCGGGGCTGTGCTAGGTCCAGGGCATACATTTATTCCCTGTTCTGTCTCCGGTCTCCGTCCTGAAATCCATGGCCTGGTCGACGTCCCCGGCCCCCGAAATGCTGGGCTTGAGGGGTAGCCTGTAGTGTCGGTGGTGCATTTCTCTGAGGGCAGTTCCTCCGGATGTGGCCAGTCTAGTGGTAGTGGTGGCACTCCAGAGGTGGCCCACCTCCTCCAATCCTCGGCATCTCCCGCATCTGTAGAGGCTGAGGAGCCAACACTACCGGCACCCTCTGCTCCTGTCTCTGCTCCTGGCGGAGACGGACCTCCTTCCTTCCTTCCCCAACATCTCGACCTCTCGGCTAGTCCCTTCTGCCTCCCCGTCCTTGGTCTTCTGCCGGCCTCTTCCTTCCTCCAACAAGGTGCTGGTCGGCTTCTAGTTTCTTGGCCATCTCCAATATCTTAGTCATACTGCCATCAGAGACGAAAAGGAGGGCCTGCCTCAGTTCATCACGAAGGCCCTTGTAGAACCTCTTTGCGTATCCTGCGTCATCCAGCTGATACGAAACTGCAAACCGGGATAGATGGGTAAACTCCTGTTGGAACATGGTCTTCCGCATCTCCTAGGTTTGAGAATAACAAATCCTATGTGTATTTGATCTTATGTGTTTAAGTGTGCAGGAAAACAAGTCCACATGACTCAAGGATAACATAAGAATGTTGCGCCCAAGTTTGGAGCCAAAACTCAAAACTGGCCGCTAGAGCAGGCGGTAGCTCAGGCGGTAGCTCTGACGGTAGCTGTTGGAGCAGGCGGTAGCTGCTAAAGCAGGCGCTAGCGCTTGAAAGCGCAAAAGTGAAATTCAAGCTGGCGGGATGCATATATAGAAAGCCGATAGCGCCGGCGGTAGCTGATAGCACCGGCGGTAGTGCAAAGCAATAGAGGAAGGCGCCCGGCTTGCTTAAAATGAAGGATTCTCACGCGGAGAATATTTCCTAAACCGGGATAGCGTCGGCGGTAGCGATAGCGCAGGCACTAGCTCCAAGGCTATAAAAAGGACCCATTGGATCCGTCTTCTTCATCCTCTTCAGATCCAAAATTCTAGAGCTTCGTGCCACATCATAGAGAGGAAGGTTCAGAGAGATACTCCCACAAATCCATAAAGGCTTAAGGAGATCCGTGGAGAAGATTTCAACACGCGTCATCATCGTGACGAAAGACCGCATCGACTACGATCATACTCTGCGGGCCTTCGTCCACTTCTCCAAGAGATCCACATAAGGAGTTTTTATATTGTTGTTATTTCATTTATCCATCTCTTTTAAATCATGTAGTAAATTCGCCTCGAGTTGGCGACTAGGTCTGGGTAGGACTTAGGGCAGAAATTCGCCTCGTGTTGGCGACTAGGTCTAGGGTGTAGGTCTAGGGGGTGCTCGAGGCCATATCCGGGGAAGGGTTGGCTAGAGCGGCTTGACGTCGTATCCGGGGAAGGATCGGCTAAAGCCAACCGGTTCGTGGGGATACGAGTCGGTATAGAAAACAAAAAGAGTCTTTCATATTTCGCTTTGATTTCTAGCGTCATTGAAATCAAAATTTTGTAATCAATTTTATTAATAATAATCATGTCTATCTTTGTGTAATAAAATTGATTTGTTCTTCATTTCTCTAAATTGTTTATTATCCTCTCCTTTATTATAAAACAATTTAGATCTTTAAACAAAATCACTATTTTGATCTCTTACCATAAGCAAGTATTTCAAAATATAATATAAGCTTTTAAAACCCTTATTCACCCCCCCCCCCCCCCTCTAAGGGCGCCTATCGATCCAACAAGTGGTATCATAGGTAGGTTGTATTCCAATCGGCTTAACAACCGGGAATAATGACGTCTCATGATCTCGCTTCTACTAGTGGGGTAAATTTTTATGAAGAAGGAAAATCACTAGCACCACCTTTATTTGAAGGAAGAAATTTTAAAGGATGGAAAATATTAATGGAAAATTTTCTTAAAGCTTTAGATGAAAAAGTTTGGAATATCACTATTAAAAAGACACCTAGCGTATTAAATAAAACGAAATGGTTTTAAATGCAAAATCTATGAATAGTCTATTTTGTGCGTTAGATCAAAATATTTCCAAACTCATTCATACTTTTCCTACTGCATACGAGATGTGGAATTTTCTTGAGATAACTTATGATCTTCCTCTTGCAGGTATGGAACAAACACAGGAAGAGAAGGACATACAAGCATCCACCATTATTCAAGAAAATCTCTCTTGTAGCAAAACCATGGAAATCATGGAAATTGACTTAGCCAAAGAGAGCAATTCATCAAGAGAAGATGAAAATTCATCTATAAAGAAGGAAGGCCTAGAAGACGACAAAGGAACGTCATGTTCACATTTTGCATCTTCCGATTGCGCTGTAAGAAAGTCTAATTCTTTATCTTATTTCCATATACAAAAATTGCTAAACGTAGAATGAAGAAATTAAAAATTGCTAATAAGAGATTGCGTTTAGAAAATAATACTTTGAAAGCAAATGTGAATGAAGAATCCAAAAAGGATGTGTTTGAATCTCAATCATGCTCTTCATTTGAAAACTATACACCTTATTTTGATTATAATAATATTAAAGAAAAATTCAAGGATTTAGAAAAAGAACTTTTAATTTCAAAAGATCATAACGAAAAATTGATAAACGAAAATAATATTCTCTCTCATAAACTAGAATCTTTAAAATCACTCTTTCAAAAAGGATTAAATAATTTTAAATATCTTATTTCTAGTTTATCATCAAACATGTGTAAAACTTCTACTAGTATGTTAAAAAATATTAAACATGCACATAGTAGAATGTTTAATCACACAAACATAATGAATTCTAACCCACATTATGTATCTCCCAAATTAAATTCTAATGTGCACAAATTTCCTATGAAATATAATTTCAAAAGTGATTATTATTTTAAACCTAAGTTTAATGAGTATGGAAATTTGATGCATAATATTAAATCAAAATATGAATGGAGACCCAAAATAAAAAATGAAACATTAACTCCACTTGAAAGAATTCGTTCATTATCGTCTCCCCAAAAATTATCATGCTATATTTGGGTACCTAAAGGAACCGTTACACTTGATTCCCTTTGGATACCCAAATCTCTCATCTACTAGTATCATCCAAATGCATGAAGTAGAGTATTTTCAAATTGAAATATACAAATTTCTACTTCATGATGTGCTTTAATGTCTTTTCTATTTTTCTTTTTGTTTTCTTTTTAAGCTATCATGTTATAGTCATCTTATATATTATAGGAAATATGATCTTATAAATCAAATTGATCAAAATTCAAAATCATATTTTATTTTGATGACCTATCTTTTATTCTTATATTCATTGCTTCTAAATATCTTATATTATCCATATGAATCAAATTCTAAATTTGTTATGAGATATTTATCTAAATTATAAAGAAAATCACAAAAGACATGTTGAAAGATTAATTGTATTAAATACTAATGCCATCGCACCACCATGATCTATTGAAGTCCTTTGATAAAATTTCTCTAAAAATCGTATATCATAATTCATATAAAAAAATCATCTAAAAACAACTATCTCTATCACATGTATATGAAAACAATTGACATTATAATTGTTTACCATGGTTGGTGTATTATGTATGTATTGTGATTTATGTCAAGTTTGGACCTTATAATCATCGTGATATCAACAAAATCAAATCAAATAGAATCTTCACTTCATTTTAGGTCTATAAGTTGAAACACTATCAAACTTTGGCATAACATTAATCATATCTTATTTGTTAGCATATTCAATAATAATTAAGCTTAAATGGTTGTGCAAAACTCAAGAATTAAGGTTTAATGAATATGGAACTTTAATGAATGTGAAACCCATGTACTAAAATTTTAACTTCCGCAACTTTTTGCGATTTCGTCTCGCCTTTTCACTTCATTAGACAGGCCTTACATTGCACAAACATAATTAAGAAAAATCGGAAGCAAAATCGAAGAAAATCTAGGCTATATGATTAAAATAAGCACTCTCTGTGAGCTAACGCAGGCGCTAGGACTTAACGCCGGCGCTAGCTCAAGTGTCTGATTTTCTGTAATTTTAAAATTCTGAAAAATCACTAAAAATATATTATTTTATATGTACTACTCATTTTTGCATCTATGCCTATAATTGATTTTTGAAAAATTAAATTACAAAAAAATATTTTTTTTGTTATTTGTTTGATTTCTATATGCAAAAATCAAATACAAAAATACAAAACAAAAAAGAACAAGTATTTTTTTGAACTTACATTTTCTACTTACATGTATCTTGCGAAAGGGGGATTTGGGCTATCATCCCATCACATCTCCTAGTACCGAGCGAACCCCTCACAAGGTAGTCCTCGGGAAGTCCAAGATCAATCTTATGAGTTCAAACTTTAAATCAAACTTATTCTTCAAAATATCAAAAATACTGTATGGACTTCATTGAAAATCAAGCATGATTTAACCCATCATTTAGAACTTCTATAATGTTGCAATTTATCTTTTCAAACTACTTTGAACATTGTTTTCTTCATGCTTTGATATATTTATTAATATGTGCATCAATTATCTTGTAAAAGTTGTGTAGAACCAAGCTTAGCATGCCTCTAAGTATGAGTAAATGTTTTATGTTTGATAATGATATTTATTCACTCACTTTGGCATTGTCAACATATGTGTTTAATCTAAGAATGCTTGTGTATGTTTTGTATTAGTACAATGAATTAAAATTGCACAAGTATCTTACCTACACTACTTTTATTTGCACTTTTAAAAGTTAAGAAAAGTGGTTATGTTTTCATACTTTATATTGGTTTGCAAATAAGTGTATTCGGAGAACTTTGTACAAAACAAAAATCATAAAATAAAGTGACAAAGATAACTCCACCAAGCACTACTTGAACCTCCTGATAAGTCTTAATAAGCATTGTGAGGTTGAGCACCTTGGAAAGAATAGTAAAGTATCTTGTGCAAACTATATCTTTCTTTCAAAATTAAAACCACTTACTCTTAAGTACACCGGATCACTAGTCTCAACATTAAAATAAAATAGAATATGTGATCCCCCAAGCACTACTTTACACCCTGATAAGTCTTAATGAGCATTGTGTGTGCAAAGCACCTTGGTAGTTGTACATTTTTTTGTGCATTGAAGTGTGTGGAAGTAAAATTATTTGTGTTTTATTGTGCTCTTTACTTTACATATTTCTTATATTTTTGATTAAAACATTTGTTTACTCTATTCAAAATACACTTATGTGCACATCATTATCTTCCATAACACTTCTTCTCATGAGTATTGGATCCTAATACTAACTCTATACTACTCTTTATTTATGAAATGCACTAGATAACCTAGCATGCTTTCTACAATGTTTTGTATGTTTTGAAATTGTGAATTAAAATAACATTGTAGTAATCTCTTTTTGATAACATTATTTCATGCTTGGTTACTTTATTGTTAAAATTAAAGATTTTACTTGAACAATGATTTACAAAAACATCTTCTGTATGAAATTTAACTCATATATCTTTTTATGGATCATCATTGATTACAATAAGATGTTTCTTGTATTTCTATAAGTCTTCCGCATCATCACCATATATTTCTACCTTGCGCTTTCATGCTTATATCAAAGTCTTAAATACAAAAATTTCTTTTTCAACAAATGGTAGACTTGCTTGGTAGAATTTATATTGGTTATTCTAACACAAATATTGTAATGCTAAAACTCTGATTTATTAATGGATTTCAAATTAGCTCTGGAACTTTTCTTTAAGAATTCAAATATAAAAACCCATTGGCTATGAAATTATAATTTGATTTAAAACGCTTAAATATTTCCAATAATTATTACCCATGACTTCATTTCTCACCATAGCGGGGGCGTGGGGTTGTAGACATTAGATAATCTTATCTCTAGTCATGTCTTGTCCTTAACCGGGGAGGGTTCCAGTGGGGCCTTACGAGGCACTAGGGGGAAAGAGTGCTAGGGTGAGTTTTGTCTAGTGTTTGCATATGGGACTAACACCCCAACCTACGGCATGTATGCAGCTCCTCATGCCCATCCGTCACTTAGTACGGGGCTAGGGTGTAGATATATTGTCTGGGTAGATTGGTTATTTGGAAATCATTACCTTTTTATGCCTAAAACTCTTATATAAAGGAGAAAACTAACATTATAATATGGATAACTTGGAAAATGTTATATTGTTCATCTTTAAGCTAAATACTCTGATCTATCTCTATAAAAATTACTCTAAAACTCCTTATTATTTCATTCTCTCTAAAAAGCTCGATCATGCCTTTATCTTATTATCAACTCCTTACCCACTTTTGCTAATAACAAAAGGGGGAGAACTAACATGATAAATATAATCTGCTATCAAAATAGAAAACTAACATGCTTAATTAAGATGATAGCTTACATATTAGGGGAGCATTCACTTAGGGGGAGCATGTATTTAGGGGGAGCAATTCTAAATGCTAAAATTGATAATTATTATAAGTCATCACTCTCACACACACACAAGTAAGTTTCATCATGCTTATATATTAATGCTCTGATTTATCATTAATGGATTTGTTATTATCAAAAGGGGGAGTTTGTTGGAACATGGTCTTCTGCATCTCCTAGGTTTGAGAATAACAAATTCTATGTGTATTTGATCTAGCGTGTTTAAGTGTGCAGGAAAACAAGTCCACATGACTCAAGGATAACATAAGAATGTTGCGCCCAAGTTTGGAGCCAAAACTCAAAACTGGCCACTAGAGCAGGCGGTAGCTCCGGCGGTAGCTGTTAGAGCAGGCGGTAGCTGCTAAAGCAGGCGCTAGCGCTTGAAAGCGCAAAAGTGAAATTCAAGCTAGCGGGATGCATATATAGAAAGCAGATAGCGCCGGCGGTAGCGCAAAGGAATAGAGGAAGGCGGCCGGCTTGCTTAAAATGAAGGATTCTCACACGGAGAATATTTCCTAAACCGGGATAGCGCCGGCGATAGCGATAGCGCAGGCGCTAGATCCAAGGCTATAAAAAGGACCCCTTGGATCCGTCTTCTTCATCCTCTTCAGATCCAAAATTCCAGAGCTTCGTGCCACAACATAGAAGGGAAGGTTCAGAGAGATACTCCCACAAATCCATAAAGGCTTAAGGAGATCCGTGGAGAAGATTTCAACACGCGTCATCATCGTGACGAAAGACCGCATCGACTACGATCATACTCTGCGGGCCTTCGTCCATTTCTCCAAAAGATCCATATAGGGAGTTTTTATATTGTTGTTATTTCGTTTATCCATCTCTTTTAAATCATGTAGTAAATTTGCCTCGATTTGGCGACTAGGTCTGGGTAGGACTTAGGGAAGAAATTCGCCTCGTGTTGGCGACTAGGTCTAGGGTGCAGGTCTAGGGGGTGCTCGAGGCCATATCTGGGGAAGGGTTGGCTAGAGCGGCTTGAGGCCGTATCCGGGGAAGGATCGGCTAAATCCAACCAGTTCGTGGGGATACGAGTCGGTATAGAAAACAAAAGGAGTCTTTCATATTTAACTTTGATTTCTAGCGTCATTGAAATCAAAATTTTGTAATCAATTTTATTAATAATAATCATGTCTCTCTTTGTGTAATAAAATTGATTTGTTCTTCATTTCTCTAAATTGTTTATTATCCTCTCCTTTATTATAAAACAATTTAGATCTTTAAACAAAATCACTATTTTGATCTCTTATCATAGGCAAGTATTTCAAAATATAATATAAACTTTTAAAACCCTTATTCTCCCCCTCTAAGGGCACCTACCGATCCAACAACTCCCGGTGATACTCTAGGACTGTCCTGCTCCCCTGCCTCAACTGCAGGAACCTGTCTTCCATCTCGTCTCTTACAGACTACGACACAAAATGCTCCAGCAGTGCTTCCTTGAACTCATCCCAAGAAACATCCGCATCCTCTAGTCCTGCAAAGGCTGTGTCCAGGAACCTCTTCCACCATCTCTTTGCATGGGACTCCAAGCATGAGACCACCAGTGGCACCTCCCATATCTGTCGGGCACTGAATCTGTGTCAGCATCTCTTCCATGATGTCCACCCACTCCTCAGTCCTCTCAACTGCCTCTGTCCTAAGATATGATGGGGGGGAGAGGCCTCGGAAGATGCTTAGCCAGTTGGCCCCAGGGTTTTGCTGAGGAGCCGGTGCCTGCTGTGCTCCTGAATGTCTCCAATATGGCTGTAAGTGTTTGTCCCATCTCTGTCTGCTGGAAAGGAGTAGGAGCCGGTGGTGGTGGAATGACGTTTGGAGTCGGTGGAACTCCATGCTGCGGTGTAGGGTTCGTCGCGGGCTACACAAGAAAATTACGCTCGTCAGGGACTTAGCTAAAGAAAATTCAGTTAGAAGTGGACTTTTCATGTGATTTCCCTTATGGGCACACCATTGCTTCCGCTGCTAGTTTGTCCTCAAACTAAGCTCGCGCGGGGTGGGCCAGGGTTTGTGGACTTCTTTTCTTTTCTCCGGATCGAGGTTTCCTCTGATACCGCTTTGTAAAACCCCATTTTTTTTCATTTACAAACCCGGAAACTTTATGCCCCAAACCGCCGCTTTGCGGTGACACCCTCACTCGGGAAGGTCGCCACTACAAAACGCCGATCCCGCCGGCCTTATCGATCACAGAAAAAGTAAGTATAACAAACTTTTAGAGAATATAAGTCCACATCACATAAATAGTAAATCATCATAAAGAGATTTCCACATGAAGTAACTAAAATAAAAGATAGAAATAACAAGGGCTCCTGCCCGATACATCAATTCCTCACTACATTTTCTCTTGCGGAAGCATAAAATACTAAAGCTATACGATGCTCACAGATGCTGCCAATGGCGCTCCCGTGCTAGATTTCCCGATCTCCATCTGCACCGGCCTCTGGTGCCACAACATCTCCTCAGTCCCCTAAAATGATAAGGTTTACTGACCGTTAGTCAAAAGACTAATCCAATCCCCCACCCCTCCCCCGGTGACTCCTAGGCACCGAGCAGGAGGAATGAAGCGGAGGACAACAAGGGGTGTAAACAATAGCAGATGATGGGGATATAATCTACAAGGAATGTCTACCACTACGCAATATATATAATAACTGAAGCAGTAAGTAAAGTAGATGTAAGAAAAGGTATAGTAAACAAGTAGAGCAAACATATGAAGGTAAGTAAGGAAAAGTAACCGTTGATTTATAGGAATGCCCACACAAACCTATAGACCAAGGGGTCGTTTTAGCAAGGCCTATCGTATAAGAAGTCCCATAACCAACTTATACGATAAGGGTAGGGGTTGAAATGCAATTTTGATGCTATGACATGCAAGGTATGCAGTTAAATGTTATGTTCACATAAGTGCAACTAACCCACTATGACTCTAAGCGCACAGACCTTTAGTTTCCCCTTTTTGGAGCTAGCAAAACTCCCAGGATACTTCCGTAGTGGCAAACAGAAGCGGTGGGTGGGCCTCGCCCACCTCTAGGTTGGTATTTGCACTACCTAACCTAGACCTAATGTACACCTCAATGCTAAGAATACAACAATGGAGCTCCTGCGTACTCTTACTGGTCAGACCACCAGACTTGTCTTGGTAAGAGGTTATCCACACTTACCAAGCCCAAGTATTAATGTCTGTGCAGTGACGATCAACACTAAGGACCCACCACCTTATGCACATGCAAACATGTTTACATCTATCTCCGAGCCATAAGCTCCCCAGGGATAACCCGTCCGGCACAACAAACATGGTTTGACTCACAACTCACCAGACTAATAAGTCTATTACTACAACCACTGAGCCTACCGCTCGTAAGGCCCAACTGATTAAGAACCCTTGACTATGGAGTGTGAGTGAGTATATTACTTAGTTAATCCTGTATAACAACTTTGCCCTACAGTTTATGGTTAATCTTGGACTTCCCGGAGATAACCTTGTTAGGGGCTCGCTACGGTACTAGGAACTATTTTGGGATGACACCCCAAGGATCCCTTTCTCAAGGCATTTAATATTATGGGTATTCTACCCATATGCCTAAGCCTCTTACCTTTCTCTTGTATTAACCTCAGGTGGTTTATGAAATGCTAGGGGGAAAGACGATCTTTCGTCAATCCCAAGCACGACCCTACCCTTAGCCCACCTAGCACTCTTATCTCCTAAACTCCTTTTTGATGACCTCATCCTCTTCATCCTGACCATGTACATCAACTACATGCCACTTCTACTTGGTAGGCCCCTAAATACCCAAGTTTCACATTTCTACTATACGCAGACCAAACTAACTATATGAAGCTAATAAGTAGATGCACCCCAAATATTCATCCACATGACACAAGATATTTACTAGAGGACTATCATGGCATAATAAGACTAAATCCAAGACTCATATTTTTCCTCAACATTTTAGCATTTATTTAAATTTCTCCAATATTTGCCAAGTATGAATATGAACATGAAGTGTAAGGTATTCTTATGACATGACTCTCATAAATTAAGATAAATCGATCATGCCAAAATAACAGTAATACAGAGTGTCACAATTTTACAATCAGGAATTGTCCTCTAATTATAATATTGAATATTTAACCAAATTAGGAATTAAAGAAGCAACCACCCAAAATACTTATCCAAAATTATCGGAAAATTACCAGACATTTATATTGATCAGAAAATTTCTCAGGCCAAATTTTAGAATTTATAAAGACATATACCACATAAATAAATATTACAATGAAACCCTGTCTAGGGAAAATTGTGAAGGGACCTACTGTTAAATAATTCCAAAAATTATGGAAAGAAATACTAGATCTCCAATATGTTCATAAAGGCTTGTGAGTGAGTTTTACAATTTATGGAAATCATTTTCTCACCTAAATGAATATTCTAAATAAATCCTAATATGAGCGTGTTGTGAAGTAGCCTACTGATAGCAATCTCCAAAAAAAGTTTATAAAAATTAACAGAGCTTCCTAGTGCTCTGAAATGTCCTATCACCAAGTTTCTCATTTTCCCAGAGTGTTTTTGGACCCTTAATTATATTTCTCAAGATTAAGGTAAAATAAGTGCCTTGTAAATGAAGTGCTGGTTAAATCACCCAATTAATTACACAAAAATTACCGGAGGTCCATCATATGAATATAAAGGCACTACCAAGGTTTCATCATCATCCAAGTCCATTTGAATATGTAAGTCTCTCTAATATTGAAAAGCCCTAGAGGGGACATAACCTAATTTAGGGGAAATAAATACTCCTAAAATTCTCTCAAATTCCCTAGGGACATTATTACACCCCATGAACATATCTACCAAGTCCCATGCCCATGCTAGGACTTTTGACCACATGACCTTCACAAGGTTCAATGTGCACCCCTAGGGATAAAGCTAGGGTTCCTAGGGGCATATCCACCTCCACACCACCCCAAATCACTCATGTGGGTGTTTTAGAAGATCCTAAACCAGGGGTCAAGGTTTCAACTCATGTTGATGAATTTTGACCACCATACCCCAAAATAAACACCATACCCTAATTTTGACCTAGTTTGACCCAACTTGGGTTAACCAATTACCCAACTAAAGCAGTCCTTACTTGGGTTGAAAGTTTTACCAAGGCCATATAATATCATTAAAGAGAACCCACCAAAACTTGGGGAATTAGGGGTCATTAGGCCCATTAATTAATTAATATTTGATTTATGAAATTATTACAAAAACCTTAGAAAAAGGTTCTCCTAAAATTCCCATCTTTTGATATGATGATGGGGTTGAATAAATAGCCTAGGTTGTAATTTTCAAGCGCATAGCATTTCTCTATCAAGTGTTATTCGAGAAAGGTGATGCCCTACCCTAGGGACCAGTCCTAGCAAAAAGGCTCCACAGGGAAGCTACAATGCCATATTGGGCTGAAACAAATTTTCGTTTATTCTACACACCAAGGGATACAAGAATTGATGTAGGAACTTTTTCATTTGAGGGCCTCTAGTATTTTTAATATTTAAAACAAAACTCTCCATAAAAGGTGACAGAAATACACATTACTTGGATATTAAAACATTTGATCTGCGTTTAGCAGATCCCGCCAGATCGGACGGCTGTCCATCATCGTCCCCAAGTGATGGATGGCCCACTGCAACCCGTCCTGGGTGAGCTTTATCCCCGTTTTCCCGGCCACCTGAGCGCCGCCCCCCCGACGGCCAATGCCACCACCACCTTCGTTGAGGTGGTGGTCGGTGATAGGCGGTGGTTGGCCGGCCGGAGGTGACTAGAACAGAGATATCTTATGGGGTAAAGAGGGCTCAAAACGAGCCTTATGGAAGCACGATTTGAGCCCAGTTGAGATCGAATCAAGCCCCAAATCAGTCGGAGATCTAGCACTAGGGGAGAGAGGGATGATCAGACCTGTGTGGGGGCTTGGTGGCGCGTATTCCGATGAGTCTCCATGGCCGGTGGGGGAGCTTTCGGCGCCATGTCAATCCTAGCTTCTGGTGCTCGATTTCTTCAGGGAAGAGGGGGGTTTCACTCCTTTCCGTCCACTGAAGATGTTAAAGGGGTCAATTGAGGCTATAGAGGAGGAGTTACTCGGATTGCCATTAATGGCCATGAATGGAGATTTCGGTTAAACTTGGGGGGGGGGGATGAATTGGCCATCAATTAGGCTGGGAAGAAGCTGGAAACTTCTCCTTCCCCAAGGGGAGATGAATAGATCCATTATTGGAGGAGATGGGAGGTTTCCTTTTCCTCTCCATTAACTCCCCCTTCCTTCTCTCTCTTTCAATTTAGGACTTTCTCTCTCCTAGTGACTCCCTTCAAGTTGGATGGCCAACTCAGCAGCATTCAATCCCCATGAGGTGGTGGACCACCTCAATTGGGTCTAGCTCAAGTGAATTGGGCTCAATTTGGGTAAAGTAGGTCATTTTGACCTAAACTTAGGCTAAGGTTGACTTTGGTCAAATTGACCACTTAGTTTGACCACAATGGGTGGATAGTGACCCCGTGGACTCCCTTAAGAGTTAGGAAGGTCTAGGTAGGGTCAATTTGGTAAGGTGAGGGTGAATTGCCCCTTTATTGGGCACTTTGACCAAATTAGGGCTAGAGTTGACTTTGGTAAAATTGGCCAAATTAGAGGTCCCATGATGGGAATTTTTGGTCCATTAGGTCCCTAGTGACCCTATGCGGGTAGGGGCAGGGTCAATTTGTCATGGTGGAGGCCAATTGGCCCTAATTGAGCTAGTTTGACCAATTTAGTGTTAGGGTTAACATTGGTCAATTTGGCCCCTTTTGTTGACCCCAATGCGTCCCTGGTGCTCCAAGGAGGCCCCTAGTGGGTTAGGGACACTATGGTGGGGTCAAGGTTCAAGGTGAGACCCTAAAGTCCAACCCTAGGCTAGGTATCTGAAAACTACTATTTACAGACCACTTGGGTTTTCCCTTTCTCACCCAACTCATATGGTCTTGAGCTCTTCCTATGATTTTGTTATGACCTAGTCATGACAAAACCAACTTGGGGGTCTAGTTGTTTGGGGGATGTTACAGAAAGGGCGAAGTTCAATAGCTTCCTATTAAGAGAGCCCCCACCCCCCGGTCGGGCCTCACTCCGGTCGACTGAATCTGACTGATATTATGAAAAAACCAGTTTAATAAACATTAAAATCCCTCTCTTTCTCTCCCATATCCCCTCGCTCGTGATTTCCTCCCGCACCTTCTCTCGCTCCCGATTTCCTCTCGCAGCCTCTCAGCGCTGAACATCTTCCTCTCCTCCTCGCTAGGCTCGCCGACAACAACGGTGATTCCCTCTCGACGACCAGCGAGGCATCCCTTTCGGCAAGATTCCAGCCCCCTCCATCAGCGACGTTCAGCGCTCGATTCGTCTCGACAGCCCAGGTTTCGCACCTCCCACTCCAGACGCTTCCCCCATCCATTCTGGGAGATCGACTAGCGACTGCTGTTTGAGATCTTCTCCTCTTCCTCTGCTGCGGATGCTGCTGTTCGAGCGCATCTCCACCTAAAATTCTCCCCGCCCGACTCTAGGTTTCGCACCTCCCGCTCTAGCCGCATCCCCCATCCATTCCGGGTGATCGGCTTGCAGCTGATGTTTGAGATCTTTTCCTCTTCCTCTGGTGCGGCTGCTGCTGTTCGAGCGCATCTCCATTCCTTTTCTTGTGCGGCTACTGCAGGGGAAAGCTTTGTGAGTTCTCTTTTCCTCTTCCTTTTCTCTATTTCTCTCATTTCTTTTCCTTCTATGGTTGTCGGCTTCATCCCAGCACCTACCCACAATCCCTCCACCAGCTAGTAAATCCACCACCTTCATCCCTCGCCCTACGTATCCCCTGTCCAGCACCTAGCAGCCCTTGGAACCCTGCCACTAGCCGCTATACTACATCGCAGTCAGAGGCCCGTCCTGAATTGGTATATCCTTTTCCCATTTTCGTTCATCTTTCTACCCCATCTGCGCATTCCTCTGTACTCCAAATACCAATTTTAGATCAATTAGTCATTTATTAGGTATTTGGAAAGAGATAAGGAGGCGGTCTGTGAAGCTAAAGCTCTGTCCACAAGGTAAAGTTTATCTGAACTGCTCCCCTTGGGAGAAATTTGAGATTCTTGGAGATGGGTCCATTTCTTCTTCGCTTCGCGGGTTGATCTCCCGCGAGACCTCCTCTACTGATAAACTCACTATTTCTTGATGCATAATTTGATAAATTTGATTTTGTTTTGTTTATCTTGTTCTTTTTTTTATTAGAGGTTGATCTGCTTTCTAGAATCAGGCATAACAACTTTGTGAGATTGCTTAGCTACTGTGCAGAAGCTGGTATGAATAGTTGGAAGTTTTACCATTTCATTTTAATTCCTCCATTAAAGATTAAGTAATCAAAATGTTCAGCCTAGGAGTAAGGGCAGGGGATTAGTAGTTCTAAATTATAGCTTAAACAAGCAAATTCAAAAGATTTATGTGATTTGGTCAAAATGGCAAATGTCCTTAGCCGGCGGGACGAGGTTTCGCTATAACCAGAAGATGAGAGCAATAGATTAGGTCAATCCGGGGGCAAATTTTGAGGATTATGATCATGACTCTGCTCTTAATACAAGACATTTCTAACAAAATTTTACCAAGTTATCAACATATATTTTTTATTATTCTTGCGAGACTAAAAGCGATTGTCTTGTTGCCATGATTGATCTCACCCTTAAAAGTGAACTACATCTTCAACACTTCATCCTCCTATATTATATGAAGTGCATTTCATTCCTTACCCTAACTGTAAGTAGGTTTCGGAAAGCTATAGATGGCAAATAAGTTTTGAAAACTGGTGATGTTTTCATTTGCTGAACCTTTCTTTAGAACTTTCTGTCATATTCCTTGGTCTAAGATTCTGCAGAATGCACATCATGGATAAAAGGGCAGCCCAGTGCACAAAGCATCCTCGCACAACAAGGGTCCGGGAAAGGGCCCACCATATACATTTAATATTGTTGATTTCATTTATGAGTTCATTTTTACTGATTCTGATTTCATTTTACAAGATCAATTAAGTGATGTACATGCAGATGTTCAGCAACAGATTACCCCAAGTGTCACATTGGCAAAGTTTGCTAACTTCCTCCCACAACATAATTGTAAGTTGTTGTCTTGGACTGGGTTGGTAAAATGCTGAAGCTACCTAACCAATTCCATTCATCAGGTAATAGAAATTTAAATTTGAGTTACCGTTATAATTTGGATCATGTAGATTATGTTGAGGCTCCGCTCAAGATAGTCCACAATACCTCATCAAGTGTGGAATGGGTATTTATAGTATCTCCAGCGTAGAGCAATTCCCTAGTGACACGGAACCCAATAGGTCGTTCCGAGTCGGTCCTGACACGCGCGGACATATTATTATAAATAGAATTAACAATCTCCTCCTATATCCGCGGTATACCGACGTTGGAAAAGGGTTGGTGTGTGTAATGTTCAACCAGTTCGACTCATTACACAACCGTGTCCGTAAGTACCTGTTATAATATATTGGACTGAAAGAAAACAGTAGTATGTATGCACGCATAAGTATAAAGCATAAACCAGGCAGCATCACATAAAAGTCAAGAGTACAATCAGAGAAATAGGTACCAGAAGACCTAATGTCTCGTGACTAACAAAAGAGCACAAATAGTCCAAACAAAAACAAGTAAAAGAAAAGAGCTAAACAATGCTCTAGGCCAAAGAAAGTAAACCAAGCAGATACTCTAGTAGTCATCATCCAGCAGGTCATCCTTCTCAGGATCCCAGTCTGCATGTGCTCCTCCTGCAGCAGCAGCTCCTGTAATTTCCAACAGAGAATTTCATTCAGAATGAATTCAGATATGGAAAATGTACATGTATCTAGTTCTGTTTATAAGAACGTAGTACTTAATTATGCTTAAGAGGATATTTTTGTGGAGTATTTCAGTTTTAACCGCAGAATCCATTAACTATTTCCAAACGAAACGATATCAGACTTCTGGACAAACGCAGCTATATCTGTGTTCTTATGTGTGATATCCTGGTTACTGTTCTTCTAGGGTTAATTAGAACTCATCAAATGTGGAATGGAACCAATCAACAAGAGAAGGTCCAAAACAAGTTAGATCGTGTTATCAAATGTGGAATAACACTCTCCTCCAAGTTAAGGAAGACGATTCTGGATGAGGTTGTTATCATCAAATGTGGAATGAAACAGCCAACCAGAGGTTCGTACTCAGCAACCAAAATACCAACGGAGCACAATATGCTAAATTTGACAAAGGAATCAAAACATTCGTACTTAGGCTGGTTTCAAACCGCTTTGAGTCCCATTTCCCCACTGTTTTGATTGAACGGTCTCGGGGCATCCTTTTGTCAGTGGATCAGCTAGATTATCCTTCGATCGCACGTCGACCAAAGTAATAACGCCTTGTTCTTTAAGATAATTTAATAGGGCGTGCCTCAGTCGTACATGTCGTCTCTTAGTGTTAAAGAGGACATTCTTTACAACTTGGAATGCTGCCTGATTATCACAGAACAGGCTTAGAGAATTGATTTGAACTCTAGACAAGGGAATGTCTAAGATCAAATTTCTGATCCAGTCTGCCTCTTCACCAGCTGAAGCTAAGGCAAATAACTCGGCTTCCATGGACGACAAAGCTATGCATGTCTGTCTCTTGGACTTCCAAGTAACTGCAGCGCCAGCTAATGTGAATATGAATCCACTTGTGGACTTGCTGTTTGAAACTTCTGAACACCAGGAGGCATCAGAGTAACCTTCCAAAGTAGGAGGGTGACCAGTATAGCACAGAGCGTGGTCTTTAGTACCTTTGAGATACTTCATCAGCCTATCTAGGGCATCCCAATGCTCTTTGCCTGGACTACTGGTAAAGCGACTTAGCATGCTTACGGAGAAAGCAATGTCAGTCTAGTGCAGCTTGTGGCGTACATGAGACTTTCAATGATCTTTGAGTACTTGACTTGATCAACGCTTGTTCCTTCATTCGGACTCAGCTTGACGTTCGGATCAGTGGGTGTTTAACAGGCCTACAATCTTTATAACCCCAGGTATTAAGAATCTGCTCTATGTAGTGAGCTTGACTCAGAGTGACACATCCCTTGTCTACTCTTACTTTCATACCTAGTAGGGTATCAACGGGACCAAGGTCCTTCATATCAAACGCTTTGGCGAGAGCGGACTTAATATCCCTCACGACAGCTAGGTCTGACCCCAGGATCAACATGTCATCCACATATAGGCATATGATGACTGTTTGGTTCGACATTGAGCGGTAATAGAGACACTTATCTGAAAGACTGGACTGAAATCCAAAGCTCTTAACCACTTGGTCAAACTTCATGTGCCACATCTTAGGTGCTTGTTTAAGCCCATAGATGGATTTATCGAGTTTGCACACTTTATCCTTTAGATCTGTATGGACATAACCTTCAGGTTGTGCCAGTAGATCTCTTCATTTAGCTCTCCATTCAAAAAGGCTGTTTTCACGTCCATCTGATGGACGATGAAATTCTCGATAGAGGCTAAGGCTAGAAGAATTCTAATGGTAGATAGGTGACACACAGGTGAATAGACATCAAATAGTCGATTCCCCCTTGTTGTTTATAACCCTTAGCTACTAGAGTGCTTTGTATCTGGTATAGACCCATCGCTATGTAGTTTCTTCTTCAGTACCCACTTGCATCCCAGGACTTTAGCTCCTTTCGGTAGGTCCACTAGATGCCAGGTATTATTTTGTAGCAGCGAGTTCATCTCATCGTCGATGGCTTCTGCCCACATTAACGCATCTCTCGATCTCATCGCTTCCTGATAGGAAAATGGATCATCCTCTAAGTGGTAGGTGACGAAGTTCTCACCAAAATCCTTAGGGATTCTATCTCTTGTAGATACTCTAAGAGGAACAGGTTCGACCTCTAGAGGTTGGGGAGCAGTGCCAGAGGGGCCAGCTTCGGGTTCTACCGTAGACTCTGAGATCATGTCAGTAGATCCAGGAACGTCAGGCCATGATCTTTGATAAATTTATGCTCAAAGAAAATAGCATCTCTAGACTCTATCACTGAATTAGTGGATAGATCCAGAAATCGGTCAGCTGCACTGTCTTCTGCACTGCCTAGATAGACACAGGTTGTCGTTCTAGGTCCCACCTTAGGTCTTTTAAGGTCTTGTATATGCACATAGGCGATACAGCCCCAAGTCTTAAGAGTGTCATATCTACAAGGATGACCGTGCCACAGCTCATAAGGAGAAGAACTGAGCTTTGAGTGAGGCACTCTATTCAGAATGTGATTTGCAGTAAGAACTGCTTCCCCTCAGAAGGAATTGGGCATGCCAGCGGTCAGGAGCATAGAATTTAACATCTCTGTTAAAGTTCTATTCTTACGCTCAGCAACTCCATTTGATTGGGGTGAGTAAGGAGCTGTAGTTTCAAGGATTATGCCCTCAGTGGCACAAAACTCCATAAACTCAGTTGCATTGTATTCTCCTCCTCGATCACTTCTAAGTCTCTTAATCTTCAGATTTAACTGGTTTTCTACCCGAGATTTGAAGATTTTGAAGGTCTCGAATGTCTCGTCTTTCGATTTCAATAGGTAGACATGACAAAATCTGGAGAAATCGTCAATGAAGGTAATTAGATACTTCCTTCCCCTCTAGTGGCATGACTCCGAAAATCACAGAGGTCGGAATGAATCAATTCGAAAAGTTGTGTGCTCCTAGAAACGGTCTTGTAAGGGTTTCTAGTTATTTTAGTTTGGGCACAAACCTCGCACCTATCAAACTGAATAGAGAAATCTAACGGAATGTTGTGACTCTTAGCTAGATCGCGCATTTTCTTGTAGTGAACGTGTCCAAGTCTATTGTGAAGTAGCTTTGGATCTAACAGAGACGAACTCACTTGATTTATGCACTCGTTTTCTAGGCTGAGTCTATACATTCCATTGATTAAGTAAGCGCAACCAAAATAATGTGAATTAACAGACAGTTTTATTCTACCGCTAATGGTTGTGAAGGACATTCCGGACTTATCTAACAGGCTCATAGAAATTAAATTTTGATTAAATTAGGAACTAATTTAACATTTTGCAAAAATAAAATTTTACCTGAAGAGAGGACAAGCTTTGCCGTCCCAGCATGAGTGACGACTGTCGCTCCTCCATTGCAATTTTCAACTCTGTCTCGGACTGCTCTGACGTCTGAGAGAAGACCTCTGTCATTTGTGACGTGACAGGTAGCACCGCTGTCCAGCCACCACTCAGAGACGCACTGCGGTGATTGCTCCCGATCATAGCCACAAAGGACTTGGGATCAGAAGTATCGACCACCATGTGTGCCGCCTGAGGTGGAGCTTCATCCTTTTGCTTCTTTGGACCCCTACAGTCAGCAGCCCAGTGACCCCACTTGCCGCAGTTGTTGCATTTACCCTTCTTCCTTTTGAGAGAAGGCTTCTTGACAGCCAACTGGGCTGGAGTGTCAACTTTAGGTGTCGGGGGCTTCCGAGGAGGCTTATTTGGTCGAGAAACGAAGTTGATAGCCTGTGGGAGCTGAGCAACCTGCTCCGTGCTCTTTCCAGCGATGTTCTGGTCCTCGATGTGAATGAACCTTTTGAGTTCATCCAGAGTAATCTTCTCCTTTCGTCTGTGCATCTCCGTCTTGAATGTCAGCCACTCCGCAGGTAGCTTGCTCAGGATCAAGTACACGAACAGATTATCGTCCATCTTCGATTGATCGTCCTCCAGTTTGTTGCGCAGATTTTCTAGCTCTATGATTTGGGAGGTGATCGGCATTCGCTTTGAGGCGGAAGTTGAAAAACTTCTCCCCAATGAGCGATTTGGACAACACCTCCTCCTTATGGAAATGCGCGTTGAGACGATCTCAGATCTCCTTTGCAGTCTTGTAAGCGTGGTAGGTCAGTGCGAGATGAGGATTGATGGAATTCAACAGGTAGTCCCTGCAGAAATCCTCATCCTTGTCCCACACTGATATTCGTCTACGCCCTCGCTAGAAGACGCAAAGTCGCTCTGCACAGTGTAAAAGATTCCGCGTTCCTTCATTCCTAGCTGGACTTGTATTTCCAACTGAGGAAATCGGACGCGTCGAAGGATTGCAATTTGGTGACGTCGAGCGCACTTTTCTTTGACATCGCAGCAGAATTAAGCACAGAAATTAAATTCTAGAACGAGGTCACCTGAGCCGTGCGGGCGAAACGGGCACACTTTGGATCCAATATAGTAATTCTGTGTGCTCCTCCTATCCGACTGAAAAAACCAATCACCAGATACTCCACAGAACAAATAATGAGTGCTCCTCCTTTTCGGTTGAACAGAGATCTGAAGCAGAAAGAGATCTTTCTGGCTGGATTTACACCCACGGCAGCCTTGATTCAGAGATATTGGCAGTGGTTATTTACCACCCACGACACCCAGATAGATGAAGATCCTAAACTGGCCTTCTTCCAGGAAATCCAAAAAAAAAGGACCACTAAAACATGCGGCAGAACTTCCGATCAAAGGCAGGATCTGTTGTCGCATCACTGTCTATGGCCAGATCTGCACTCACGACGGCTAGATCTCGGCTGCGACGGGAGAGCAAGAGGCGAATCGGGAACAACGATTTCCGAAAAGCTTTCTCACAAGATCTGCGATAACAGAAACGGCGACGACGTGCACAGATCTAGCGATCTTTCTACCGCCCGCGAAATTCCTTCTTCCTTCCGATCTAGTAGCAGCGAACGAAGGATCGATCGAAGACCTCCTCTGCGATCGACGAAGGCGAACGACACACAGAGAACTCGGGAACGCCGACAGAATCGCAAAGACAGCGATCTTCCTCGACAGGATCTGCAAACCTTGCGATCAGCGAACAAAATAGTCGCAAAGCAGCGAACGAAAAGCGCGAGCGGCGGCAGAAAATTGCAAGCGGAAGAAGAGCGGACGGGAGCGCAAAAACCCTAACGTAATTATCTTGAGAATGTTGAGGCTCCGCTCAAGATAGTCCACAATACCTCATCAAGTGTGGAATGGGTATTTATAGTATCTCCAGCGTAGAGCAATTCCCTAGTGACACGGAACTCATTAGGTCGTTCCAAGTCGGTCCTGACACGCGCGGACATATTATTATAAATAGAATTAACAGATTACTCTCCAAATAGTAGCAATACAGATGTTGCATGTGCTTAGTATATTATAACTGTAATCTCTTTATGTCTCTTGCAACCCTTTTTAGTTTCTAAATACGTTTTGGACTGCTCCATGCTAGGTTGCTCCACGTTATGCTGCCAAATTCCTTTGGAGTCCAATTTTTTTAACTCCTTCCTCTCGGTTCCCTCGAAACCACCTTGCTGCCAAAGTCGTACGACATCGAAGAGGCAAAGAAGAGATTTGAAAAAAATGAAATCAATCGTCTACATTGTTTATTTATCACACATTTTGAAGATCGTGTCTATTTTCTAATTGTAGTTTCTTTACATTTCATCGCTAATGAATGGTATCGACCTTGTGCTGCGGGACATTGCGAAAACACAACGATCGTTGGAGACCCTCGTCCGTCGCCGCGCTGAAATTCCATCAAATATGATGCTGATGCAAACTAAATTGTTATCCCAAATCTAAATATTTGTCAGAAATATGCTTAATTTACCTTCCTCGTTCTCTTCTTTAACAGAAAGCGTCGATTCATCATGATTAACAGCCTGCCCACTATATTTGAAGTTGTCACTGGAACTGTGAAGTCACAGTCTAAAGAAAAAACCCTAATGGCACAACAAGAGCAGCACGTCTGCTTCAAAGGTTATTGTAAACGCTTCCCTCGAAAGTGCAAATTTTCTCATCCATTTTTCTTATATCTGCACAACTTTGAAGCAGCTCTCACAGTTCTCCCATACAAACCCCCCAACTCTCTCAAGTCGATGATGGGAGTGAAGAAGATGATGAGGATGAGCATGGGAACACTATGTGTGTTGCTTGTGATGACATTTATGCTAACGACGAGTTTGGATTTGTCGTGATATTTGTGAGAGATGGTTCCATGGTAAGAGCGTCAGGATTACTCCTGCTAGAGCTGAACACATCAAGCAATACAATTGCCCTGCTTGTAGCAACAAATGGTCAAGGGCTTAAAGGCCGTAGCAGCTTCTATTTAGTTTAGCGCCGGTTTTGCTTCTGATGCGCATTTGCAGTTTAGACTTGATTTTTCCTTCGGGCATCTTGATGATTCTTGATCTCTGTAGTGCCAAACGTGGAACATTGGTTGTTAAGTCTGATTTAATTTTGGTTTAAACAGGTTGTGTTCTGCACAATTGATATTTATAGATAAAAAGAGAAGCTTGTGGTTGTAACTTGCACCTAAGAAATGGTAATGTAAAAAATGTAGTACCAAACCAAATCCAATATTGCTGTTTTAATGAGTTGGCTGGTCTCTAAACATTAGTTGGTTTTTCCTTCTATGTCAATGAACCTTTTGTAAAAAAGAGAAGCTTGTGGCTAAAATCATATGATCATATTATTGCGGACGTAGCCGGCTCGAATGCGAGCGAAGCCCGCTAAGAGTCAGCCACTGAAGAAAAAGCTTAAAGAGTAAAGTAATGGTGACGAAGACTGATGAGACTGTAACATATATAAAGCTATTTTGGTCAAACATAAGTCCAGCTGGTTTATATATGATGTCTGTGCATCAAATAGTTGTATATCTGAACAGAACTTTATTAATTTGTTGTGGTGTGCCAGTGTGATGTGGTGTGTTGTGGCTAACGTCTTTTAACCTATAATATATATATTTGCAAATATAGATTTCCAGACTACAATAAATTGAGGCGTTCATCTTTAAGCTTTATTAAATGCATGTCTATGAAATTATCGGTCCTTGTTGTGGCTAACGTCTTTTTTCCTCGATAAATCTTCCTCCGCAGGCAAAAATGCTTAGTTGAAAAAAGTTCATAATAATCTTCCTAGGATCAATGGTGGATATTAGGAAGTCTGGGAAATTATCTCTTCCCTAGGATAAATGAACTCCGCGCAGATCCAGAATGTTCTCCGCGAGAATCCAGAAGGTTGTCCCGGAGATCCAGAAGGTTTCTCCGCGGAGATCCAGAAGGTTCTCCGCGGAGATCCAGAAGGTCTCCGCCGAGATCCAGAAGGTTCTCCGCGGAGAGCAAATGGTTCTCCGTGGAGATCCAAAAGGTTCTCCACAGAGACCTAAGAAGTTATCCGC